>CM069863.1:75929522-77414522 GCA_036172795.1 Pelodytes ibericus
AGCCAAAAAAAATAGCTTTTTCTAAACATGCATCTTTGAAGGCATGCTACTCGAAAACAAAGGAACCTATCATGTTTCTGACAACTGGGGAAGGTTCTGGTGATCTACATGATTAATTAGAGGGGTCATTTAAGTTTTTGGAAAAAAATATTTTTTTACAGAAAATATACTTTTTGGTGAAGCCCAAAAAAATAGCTTTTTCTAAACATGTATCTTTGAAGGCATGCTAATAGAAAACAAAGGAACCTATCATGTTTCTGACAACTGGGGAAGGTTCTGGTGATCTACATGATTAATTAGAGGGGTCATTTAAGTTTTTGTAAAAAAATTTTTTTTTACAGAAAATATACTTTTTGGTGAAGCCCAAAAAAATAGCTTTTTCTAAACATGTATCTTTGAAGGCATGCTAATAGAAAACAAAGGAACCTATCATGTTTCTGACAACTGGGGAAGGTTCTGGTGATCTACATGATTAATTAGAGGGGTCATTTAAGTTTTTTATTAAAATTCATTTTTTCCAGAAAAAACGCTTTTTGGTGCAGCCAAAAAAAATTGCTTTTTCTAAACATGTATCTTTGAAGGCATGCTACTCGAAAACAAAGGAACCTATCATGTTTCTGACAACTGGGGAAGGTTCTGGTGATCTACTTGATTAATTAGAGGGGTCATTCAAGTTTTTTATGAAAATTCATTTTTTCCAGAAAATACGCGTTTTGGTGAAGCCAAAAAAATTTGCTTTTTCTAAACAGGTATCTTTGAAGGTATGCTACTCGAAAACAAAGGAACCTATCATGTTTCTGACAACTGGGGAAGGTTCTGGTGATCTACATGATTGATTAGAGAGGTCATTTAAGTTTTTTGAAAGAATTAATTTTTTCCAGAAAAAACGCTTTTTGGTGAAGCCCAAAAAAATTGCCTTTTCTAAACATGTATCTTTGAAGGCATGCTACTCGAAAACAAAGGAACCTATCATGTTTCTGACAACTGGGGAAGGTTCTGGTGATCTACTTGATTAATTAGAGGGGTCATTCAAGTTTTTTATGAAAATTCATTTTTTCCATAAAATACGCTTTTTGGTGAAGCCAAAAAAAATTGCTTTTTCTAAACATGTATCTTTGAAGGCATGCTACTCGAAAACAAAGGAACCTATCATGTTTCTGACAACTGGGGAAGGTTCTGGTGATCTACATGATTAATTAGAGGGGTCATTTAAGTTTTTTGAAAAAAATCATTTTTTCCAGAAAATACGCGTTTTGGTGAAGCCAAGAAAATTTGCTTTTTCTAAACAGGTATCTTTGAAGGTATGCTACTCGAAAACAAAGGAACCTATCATGTTTCTGACAACTGGGGAATGTTCTGGTGATCTACATGATTGATTAGAGAGGTCATTTAAGTTTTTTGAAAGAATTCATTTTTTCCAGAAAATACGCTTTTTGGTGAAGCCCAAAAAAATTGCCTTTTCTAAACATGTATCTTTGAAGGCATGCTAATAGAAAACAAAGGAACCTATCATGTTTCTGACAACTGGGGAAGGTTCTGGTGATCTACTTGATTAATTAGAGGGGTCATTTAAGTTTTTGGAAAAAAATATTTTTTTACAGAAAATATACTTTTTGGTGAAGCCCAAAAAAATTGCTTTTTCTAAACATGCATCTTTGAAGGCATGCTACTCGAAAACAAAGGAACCTATCATGTTTCTGACAACTGGGGAAGGTTCTGGTGATCTACTTGATTAATTAGAGGGGTCATTCAAGTTTTTTATGAAAATTCATTTTTTCCATAAATTACGCTTTTTGGTGAAGCCAAAAAAAATTGCTTTTTCTAAACATGTATCTTTGAAGGCATGCTACTCGAAAACAAAGGAACCTATCATGTTTCTGACAACTGGGGAAGGTTCTGGTGATCTACATGATTAATTAGAGGGGTCATTTAAGTTTTTTGAAAAAAATCATTTTTTCCAGAAAATACGCGTTTTGGTGAAGCCAAAAAAATTTGCTTTTTCTAAACAGGTATCTTTGAAGGTATGCTACTCGAAAACAAAGGAACCTATCATGTTTCTGACAACTGGGGAAGGTTCTGGTGATCTACATGATTGATTAGAGAGGTCATTTAAGTTTTTTGAAAGAATTCATTTTTTCCAGAAAATACGCTTTTTGGTGAAGCCCAAAAAAATTGCCTTTTCTAAACATGTATCTTTGAAGGCATGCTAATAGAAAACAAAGGAACCTATCATGTTTCTGACAACTGGGGAAGGTTCTGGTGATCTACTTGATTAATTAGAGGGGTCATTTAAGTTTTTGGAAAAAAATATGTTTTTACAGAAAATGTACTTTTTGGTGAAGCCCAAAAAAATTGCTTTTTCTAAACATGCATCTTTGAAGGCATGCTACTCGAAAACAAAGGAACCTATCATGTTTCTGACAACTGGGGAAGGTTCTGGTGATCTACATGATTAATTAGAGAGGTCATTTAAGTTTTTGGAAAAAAATATTTTTTTACAGAAAATATACTTTTTGGTGAAGCCCAAAAAAATTGCTTTTTCTAAACATGCATCTTTGAAGGCATGCTACTCGAAAACAAAGGAACCTATCATGTTTATGACAACTGGGGAAGGTTCTGGTGATCTACATGATTAATTAGAGTGGTCATTTAAGTTTTTTGAAAAAAATAATTTTTCCAAGAAAATTTGCTTTTTGGTGAAGTAAAAAAAAATTGCTTTTTCTAAACATGTATCTTTGAAGGCATGCTACTCGAAAACAAAGGAACCTATCATGTTTCTGACAACTGGGGAAGGTTCTGGTGATCTACTTGATTAATTAGAGGGGTCATTTAAGTTTTTTATGAAAATTCATTTTTTCCCGAAAATTCGCTTTTTGTTGAAGCCCAAAAAAATTGCTTTTTCTAAACATGTATCTTTGAAGGCATGCTAATAGAAAACAAAGGAACCTATCATGTTTCTGACAACTGGGGAAAGTTCTGGTGATCTACTTGATTAATTAGAGGGGTCATTCAAGTTTTTTATGAAAATTCATTTTTTCCATAAAATACACTTTTTGGTGAAGCCAAAAAAAATTGCTTTTTCTAAACATGTATCTTTGAAGGCATGCTACTCGAAAACAAAGGAACCTATCATGTTTCTGACAACTGGGGAAGGTTCTGGTGATCTACATGATTAATTAGAGGGGTCATTTAAGTTTTTCTAAAAAAGTATTTTTTTACAGAAAATATACTTTTTTGTGAACCAAAAAAATTGCTTTTTCTAAACATGTATCTTTGAAGGCATGCTAATCGAAAACAAAGGAACCTATCATGTTTATGACAACTGGGGAAGGTTCTGGTGATCTACTTGATTAATTAGAGGGGTCATTTAAGTTTTTGGAAAAAAATCATTTTTTCCAGAAAATACGCTTTTTGGTGAAGCCCAAAAAAATAGCTTTTTCTAAACATGTATCTTTGAAGGCATGCTACTCGAAAACAAAGGAACCTATCATGTTTATGACAACTGGGGAAGGTTCTGGTGATCTACATGATTAATTAGAGGGGTCATTTAAGTTTTTGGAAAAAAATATTTTTTTACAGAAAATATACTTTTTGGTGAAGCCCAAAAAAATTGCTTTTTCTAAACATGTATCTTTGAAGGCATGCTAATAGAAAACAAAGGAACCTATCATGTTTCTGACAACTGGGGAAGGTTCTGGTGATCTACATGATTAATTAGAGGGGTCATTTAAGTTTTTGTAAAAAAAAGTTTTTTTACAGAAAATATACTTTTTGGTGAAGCCCAAAAAAATAGCTTTTTCTAAACATGTATCTTTGAAGGCATGCTAATAGAAAACAAAGGAACCTATCATGTTTCTGACAACTGGGGAAGGTTCTGGTGATCTACATGATTAATTAGAGGGGTCATTTAAGTTTTTTGAAAGAATTCATTTTTTCCAGAAAATACGCTTTTTGGTGAAGCCCAAAAAAATTGCCTTTTCTAAACATGTATCTTTGAAGGCATGCTAATAGAAAACAAAGGAACCTATCATGTTTCTGACAACTGGGGAAGGTTCTGGTGATCTACTTGATTAATTAGAGGGGTCATTTAAGTTTTTGGAAAAAAATATGTTTTTACAGAAAATATACTTTTTGGTGAAGCCCAAAAAAATTGCTTTTTCTAAACATGCATCTTTGAAGGCATGCTACTCGAAAACAAAGGAACCTATCATGTTTCTGACAACTGGGGAAGGTTCTGGTGATCTACATGATTAATTAGAGAGGTCATTTAAGTTTTTGGAAAAAAATATTTTTTTACAGAAAATATACTTTTTGGTGAAGCCCAAAAAAATTGCTTTTTCTAAACATGCATCTTTGAAGGCATGCTACTCGAAAACAAAGGAACCTATCATGTTTATGACAACTGGGGAAGGTTCTGGTGATCTACATGATTAATTAGAGTGGTCATTTAAGTTTTTTGAAAAAAATAATTTTTCCAAGAAAATTTGCTTTTTGGTGAAGTAAAAAAAAATTGCTTTTTCTAAACATGTATCTTTGAAGGCATGCTACTCGAAAACAAAGGAACCTATCATGTTTCTGACAACTGGGGAAGGTTCTGGTGATCTACTTGATTAATTAGAGGGGTCATTTAAGTTTTTTATGAAAATTCATTTTTTCCCGAAAATTCGTTTTTTGGTGAAGCCCAAAAAAATTGCTTTTTCTAAACATGTATCTTTGAAGGCATGCTAATAGAAAACAAAGGAACCTATCATGTTTCTGACAACTGGGGAAGGTTCTGGTGATCTACTTGATTAATTAGAGGGGTCATTCAAGTTTTTTGTGAAAATTCATTTTTTCCATAAAATACGCTTTTTGGTGAAGCCAAAAAAAATAGCTTTTTCTAAACATGCATCTTTGAAGGCATGCTACTCGAAAACAAAGGAACCTATCATGTTTCTGACAACTGGGGAAGGTTCTGGTGATCTACATGATTAATTAGAGGGGTCATTTAAGTTTTTGGAAAAAAATATTTTTTTACAGAAAATATACTTTTTGGTGAAGCCCAAAAAAATTGCTTTTTCTAAACATGCATCTTTGAAGGCATGCTACTCGAAAACAAAGGAACCTATCATGTTTCTGACAACTGGGGAAGGTTCTGGTGATCTACATGATTAATTAGAGAGGTCATTTAAGTTTTTGGAAAAAAATATTTTTTTACAGAAAATATACTTTTTGGTGAAGCCCAAAAAAATTGCTTTTTCTAAACATGCATCTTTGAAGGCATGCTACTCGAAAACAAAGGAACCTATCATGTTTATGACAACTGGGGAAGGTTCTGGTGATCTACATGATTAATTAGAGTGGTCATTTAAGTTTTTTGAAAAAAATAATTTTTCCAAGAAAATTTGCTTTTTGGTGAAGTAAAAAAAAATTGCTTTTTCTAAACATGTATCTTTGAAGGCATGCTACTCGAAAACAAAGGAACCTATCATGTTTCTGACAACTGGGGAAGGTTCTGGTGATCTACTTGATTAATTAGAGGGGTCATTTAAGTTTTTTATGAAAATTCATTTTTTCCCGAAAATTCGCTTTTTGGTGAAGCCCAAACAAATTGCTTTTTCTAAACATGTATCTTTGAAGACATGCTAATAGAAAACAAAGGAACCTATCATGTTTCTGACAACTGGGGAAGGTTCTGGTGATCTACATGATTAATTAGAGGGGTCATTTAAGTTTTTGGAAAAAAATCATTTTTTCCAGAAAATACGCTTTTTGGTGAAGCCCAAAAAAATAGCTTTTTCTAAACATGTATCTTTTAAGGCATGCTACTCGAAAACAAAGGAACCTATCATGTTTATGACAACTGGGGAAGGTTCTGGTGATCTACATGATTAATTAGAGTGGTCATTTAGGTTTTTTGAAAAAAATAATTTTTCCAAGAAAATTTGCTTTTTGGTGAAGTAAAAAAAAATTGCTTTTTCTAAACATGTATCTTTGAAGGCATGCTACTCGAAAACAAAGGAACCTATCATGTTTCTGACAACTGGGGAAGGTTCTGGTGATCTACTTGATTAATTAGAGGGGTCATTTAAGTTTTTTATGAAAATTCATTTTTTCCCGAAAATTCGCTTTTTGGTGAAGCCCAAAAAAATTGCTTTTTTTAAACATGTATCTTTGAAGACATGCTAATAGAAAACAAAGGAACCTATCATGTTTCTGACAACTGGGGAAGGTTCTGGTGATCTACATGATTAATTAGAGGGGTCATTTAAGTTTTTGGAAAAAAATCATTTTTTCCAGAAAATACGCTTTTTGGTGAAGCCCAAAAAAATAGCTTTTTCTAAACATGTATCTTTTAAGGCATGCTACTCGAAAACAAAGGAACCTATCATGTTTATGACAACTGGGGAAGGTTCTGGTGATCTACATGATTAATTAGAGTGGTCATTTAGGTTTTTTGAAAAAAATCATTTTTCCAAGAAAATTAGCTTTTTGGTGAAGTAAACAAAAATTGATTTTTCTAAACATGTATCTTTGAAGGAATGCTACTAGAAAACAAAGGAACCTATCATGTTTCTGACAACTGGGGAAGGTTCTGGTGATCTACTTGATTAATTAGAGGGGTCATTCAAGTTTTTTGTGAAAATTCATTTTTTCCATAAAATACGCTTTTTGGTGAAGCCAAAAAAAATAGCTTTTTCTAAACATGCATCTTTGAAGGCATGCTACTCGAAAACAAAGGAACCTATCATGTTTCTGACAACTGGGGAAGGTTCTGGTGATCTACATGATTAATTAGAGGGGTCATTTAAGTTTTTGGAAAAAAATATTTTTTTACAGAAAATATACTTTTTGGTGAAGCCCAAAAAAATAGCTTTTTCTAAACATGTATCTTTGAAGGCATGCTAATAGAAAACAAAGGAACCTATCATGTTTCTGACAACTGGGGAAGGTTCTGGTGATCTACATGATTAATTAGAGGGGTCATTTAAGTTTTTGTAAAAAAAATTTTTTTTACAGAAAATATACTTTTTGGTGAAGCCCAAAAAAATAGCTTTTTCTAAACATGTATCTTTGAAGGCATGCTAATAGAAAACAAAGGAACCTATCATGTTTCTGACAACTGGGGAAGGTTCTGGTGATCTACATGATTAATTAGAGGGGTCATTTAAGTTTTTTATTAAAATTCATTTTTTCCAGAAAAAACGCTTTTTGGTGCAGCCAAAAAAAATTGCTTTTTCTAAACATGTATCTTTGAAGGCATGCTACTCGAAAACAAAGGAACCTATCATGTTTCTGACAACTGGGGAAGGTTCTGGTGATCTACTTGATTAATTAGAGGGGTCATTCAAGTTTTTTATGAAAATTCATTTTTTCCAGAAAATACGCGTTTTGGTGAAGCCAAAAAAATTTGCTTTTTCTAAACAGGTATCTTTGAAGGTATGCTACTCGAAAACAAAGGAACCTATCATGTTTCTGACAACTGGGGAAGGTTCTGGTGATCTACATGATTGATTAGAGAGGTCATTTAAGTTTTTTGAAAGAATTAATTTTTTCCAGAAAAAACGCTTTTTGGTGAAGCCCAAAAAAATTGCCTTTTCTAAACATGTATCTTTGAAGGCATGCTACTCGAAAACAAAGGAACCTATCATGTTTCTGACAACTGGGGAAGGTTCTGGTGATCTACTTGATTAATTAGAGGGGTCATTCAAGTTTTTTATGAAAATTCATTTTTTCCATAAAATACGCTTTTTGGTGAAGCCAAAAAAAATTGCTTTTTCTAAACATGTATCTTTGAAGGCATGCTACTCGAAAACAAAGGAACCTATCATGTTTCTGACAACTGGGGAAGGTTCTGGTGATCTACATGATTAATTAGAGGGGTCATTTAAGTTTTTTGAAAAAAATCATTTTTTCCAGAAAATACGCGTTTTGGTGAAGCCAAGAAAATTTGCTTTTTCTAAACAGGTATCTTTGAAGGTATGCTACTCGAAAACAAAGGAACCTATCATGTTTCTGACAACTGGGGAATGTTCTGGTGATCTACATGATTGATTAGAGAGGTCATTTAAGTTTTTTGAAAGAATTCATTTTTTCCAGAAAATACGCTTTTTGGTGAAGCCCAAAAAAATTGCCTTTTCTAAACATGTATCTTTGAAGGCATGCTAATAGAAAACAAAGGAACCTATCATGTTTCTGACAACTGGGGAAGGTTCTGGTGATCTACTTGATTAATTAGAGGGGTCATTTAAGTTTTTGGAAAAAAATATTTTTTTACAGAAAATATACTTTTTGGTGAAGCCCAAAAAAATTGCTTTTTCTAAACATGCATCTTTGAAGGCATGCTACTCGAAAACAAAGGAACCTATCATGTTTCTGACAACTGGGGAAGGTTCTGGTGATCTACTTGATTAATTAGAGGGGTCATTCAAGTTTTTTATGAAAATTCATTTTTTCCATAAATTACGCTTTTTGGTGAAGCCAAAAAAAATTGCTTTTTCTAAACATGTATCTTTGAAGGCATGCTACTCGAAAACAAAGGAACCTATCATGTTTCTGACAACTGGGGAAGGTTCTGGTGATCTACATGATTAATTAGAGGGGTCATTTAAGTTTTTTGAAAAAAATCATTTTTTCCAGAAAATACGCGTTTTGGTGAAGCCAAAAAAATTTGCTTTTTCTAAACAGGTATCTTTGAAGGTATGCTACTCGAAAACAAAGGAACCTATCATGTTTCTGACAACTGGGGAAGGTTCTGGTGATCTACATGATTGATTAGAGAGGTCATTTAAGTTTTTTGAAAGAATTCATTTTTTCCAGAAAATACGCTTTTTGGTGAAGCCCAAAAAAATTGCCTTTTCTAAACATGTATCTTTGAAGGCATGCTAATAGAAAACAAAGGAACCTATCATGTTTCTGACAACTGGGGAAGGTTCTGGTGATCTACTTGATTAATTAGAGGGGTCATTTAAGTTTTTGGAAAAAAATATGTTTTTACAGAAAATGTACTTTTTGGTGAAGCCCAAAAAAATTGCTTTTTCTAAACATGCATCTTTGAAGGCATGCTACTCGAAAACAAAGGAACCTATCATGTTTCTGACAACTGGGGAAGGTTCTGGTGATCTACATGATTAATTAGAGAGGTCATTTAAGTTTTTGGAAAAAAATATTTTTTTACAGAAAATATACTTTTTGGTGAAGCCCAAAAAAATTGCTTTTTCTAAACATGCATCTTTGAAGGCATGCTACTCGAAAACAAAGGAACCTATCATGTTTATGACAACTGGGGAAGGTTCTGGTGATCTACATGATTAATTAGAGTGGTCATTTAAGTTTTTTGAAAAAAATAATTTTTCCAAGAAAATTTGCTTTTTGGTGAAGTAAAAAAAAATTGCTTTTTCTAAACATGTATCTTTGAAGGCATGCTACTCGAAAACAAAGGAACCTATCATGTTTCTGACAACTGGGGAAGGTTCTGGTGATCTACTTGATTAATTAGAGGGGTCATTTAAGTTTTTTATGAAAATTCATTTTTTCCCGAAAATTCGCTTTTTGTTGAAGCCCAAAAAAATTGCTTTTTCTAAACATGTATCTTTGAAGGCATGCTAATAGAAAACAAAGGAACCTATCATGTTTCTGACAACTGGGGAAAGTTCTGGTGATCTACTTGATTAATTAGAGGGGTCATTCAAGTTTTTTATGAAAATTCATTTTTTCCATAAAATACACTTTTTGGTGAAGCCAAAAAAAATTGCTTTTTCTAAACATGTATCTTTGAAGGCATGCTACTCGAAAACAAAGGAACCTATCATGTTTCTGACAACTGGGGAAGGTTCTGGTGATCTACATGATTAATTAGAGGGGTCATTTAAGTTTTTCTAAAAAAGTATTTTTTTACAGAAAATATACTTTTTTGTGAACCAAAAAAATTGCTTTTTCTAAACATGTATCTTTGAAGGCATGCTAATCGAAAACAAAGGAACCTATCATGTTTATGACAACTGGGGAAGGTTCTGGTGATCTACTTGATTAATTAGAGGGGTCATTTAAGTTTTTGGAAAAAAATCATTTTTTCCAGAAAATACGCTTTTTGGTGAAGCCCAAAAAAATAGCTTTTTCTAAACATGTATCTTTGAAGGCATGCTACTCGAAAACAAAGGAACCTATCATGTTTATGACAACTGGGGAAGGTTCTGGTGATCTACATGATTAATTAGAGGGGTCATTTAAGTTTTTGGAAAAAAATATTTTTTTACAGAAAATATACTTTTTGGTGAAGCCCAAAAAAATTGCTTTTTCTAAACATGTATCTTTGAAGGCATGCTAATAGAAAACAAAGGAACCTATCATGTTTCTGACAACTGGGGAAGGTTCTGGTGATCTACATGATTAATTAGAGGGGTCATTTAAGTTTTTGTAAAAAAAAGTTTTTTTACAGAAAATATACTTTTTGGTGAAGCCCAAAAAAATAGCTTTTTCTAAACATGTATCTTTGAAGGCATGCTAATAGAAAACAAAGGAACCTATCATGTTTCTGACAACTGGGGAAGGTTCTGGTGATCTACATGATTAATTAGAGGGGTCATTTAAGTTTTTTGAAAGAATTCATTTTTTCCAGAAAATACGCTTTTTGGTGAAGCCCAAAAAAATTGCCTTTTCTAAACATGTATCTTTGAAGGCATGCTAATAGAAAACAAAGGAACCTATCATGTTTCTGACAACTGGGGAAGGTTCTGGTGATCTACTTGATTAATTAGAGGGGTCATTTAAGTTTTTGGAAAAAAATATGTTTTTACAGAAAATATACTTTTTGGTGAAGCCCAAAAAAATTGCTTTTTCTAAACATGCATCTTTGAAGGCATGCTACTCGAAAACAAAGGAACCTATCATGTTTCTGACAACTGGGGAAGGTTCTGGTGATCTACATGATTAATTAGAGAGGTCATTTAAGTTTTTGGAAAAAAATATTTTTTTACAGAAAATATACTTTTTGGTGAAGCCCAAAAAAATTGCTTTTTCTAAACATGCATCTTTGAAGGCATGCTACTCGAAAACAAAGGAACCTATCATGTTTATGACAACTGGGGAAGGTTCTGGTGATCTACATGATTAATTAGAGTGGTCATTTAAGTTTTTTGAAAAAAATAATTTTTCCAAGAAAATTTGCTTTTTGGTGAAGTAAAAAAAAATTGCTTTTTCTAAACATGTATCTTTGAAGGCATGCTACTCGAAAACAAAGGAACCTATCATGTTTCTGACAACTGGGGAAGGTTCTGGTGATCTACTTGATTAATTAGAGGGGTCATTTAAGTTTTTTATGAAAATTCATTTTTTCCCGAAAATTCGTTTTTTGGTGAAGCCCAAAAAAATTGCTTTTTCTAAACATGTATCTTTGAAGGCATGCTAATAGAAAACAAAGGAACCTATCATGTTTCTGACAACTGGGGAAGGTTCTGGTGATCTACTTGATTAATTAGAGGGGTCATTCAAGTTTTTTGTGAAAATTCATTTTTTCCATAAAATACGCTTTTTGGTGAAGCCAAAAAAAATAGCTTTTTCTAAACATGCATCTTTGAAGGCATGCTACTCGAAAACAAAGGAACCTATCATGTTTCTGACAACTGGGGAAGGTTCTGGTGATCTACATGATTAATTAGAGGGGTCATTTAAGTTTTTGGAAAAAAATATTTTTTTACAGAAAATATACTTTTTGGTGAAGCCCAAAAAAATTGCTTTTTCTAAACATGCATCTTTGAAGGCATGCTACTCGAAAACAAAGGAACCTATCATGTTTCTGACAACTGGGGAAGGTTCTGGTGATCTACATGATTAATTAGAGAGGTCATTTAAGTTTTTGGAAAAAAATATTTTTTTACAGAAAATATACTTTTTGGTGAAGCCCAAAAAAATTGCTTTTTCTAAACATGCATCTTTGAAGGCATGCTACTCGAAAACAAAGGAACCTATCATGTTTATGACAACTGGGGAAGGTTCTGGTGATCTACATGATTAATTAGAGTGGTCATTTAAGTTTTTTGAAAAAAATAATTTTTCCAAGAAAATTTGCTTTTTGGTGAAGTAAAAAAAAATTGCTTTTTCTAAACATGTATCTTTGAAGGCATGCTACTCGAAAACAAAGGAACCTATCATGTTTCTGACAACTGGGGAAGGTTCTGGTGATCTACTTGATTAATTAGAGGGGTCATTTAAGTTTTTTATGAAAATTCATTTTTTCCCGAAAATTCGCTTTTTGGTGAAGCCCAAACAAATTGCTTTTTCTAAACATGTATCTTTGAAGACATGCTAATAGAAAACAAAGGAACCTATCATGTTTCTGACAACTGGGGAAGGTTCTGGTGATCTACATGATTAATTAGAGGGGTCATTTAAGTTTTTGGAAAAAAATCATTTTTTCCAGAAAATACGCTTTTTGGTGAAGCCCAAAAAAATAGCTTTTTCTAAACATGTATCTTTTAAGGCATGCTACTCGAAAACAAAGGAACCTATCATGTTTATGACAACTGGGGAAGGTTCTGGTGATCTACATGATTAATTAGAGTGGTCATTTAGGTTTTTTGAAAAAAATAATTTTTCCAAGAAAATTTGCTTTTTGGTGAAGTAAAAAAAAATTGCTTTTTCTAAACATGTATCTTTGAAGGCATGCTACTCGAAAACAAAGGAACCTATCATGTTTCTGACAACTGGGGAAGGTTCTGGTGATCTACTTGATTAATTAGAGGGGTCATTTAAGTTTTTTATGAAAATTCATTTTTTCCCGAAAATTCGCTTTTTGGTGAAGCCCAAAAAAATTGCTTTTTTTAAACATGTATCTTTGAAGACATGCTAATAGAAAACAAAGGAACCTATCATGTTTATGACAACTGGGGAAGGTTCTGGTGATCTACATGATTAATTAGAGTGGTCATTTAGGTTTTTTGAAAAAAATCATTTTTCCAAGAAAATTAGCTTTTTGGTGAAGTAAACAAAAATTGATTTTTCTAAACATGTATCTTTGAAGGAATGCTACTAGAAAACAAAGGAACCTATCATGTTTCTGACAACTGGGGAAGGTTCTGGTGATCTACTTGATTAATTAGAGGGGTCATTCAAGTTTTTTGTGAAAATTCATTTTTTCCATAAAATACGCTTTTTGGTGAAGCCAAAAAAAATAGCTTTTTCTAAACATGCATCTTTGAAGGCATGCTACTCGAAAACAAAGGAACCTATCATGTTTCTGACAACTGGGGAAGGTTCTGGTGATCTACATGATTAATTAGAGGGGTCATTTAAGTTTTTGGAAAAAAATATTTTTTTACAGAAAATATACTTTTTGGTGAAGCCCAAAAAAATAGCTTTTTCTAAACATGTATCTTTGAAGGCATGCTAATAGAAAACAAAGGAACCTATCATGTTTCTGACAACTGGGGAAGGTTCTGGTGATCTACATGATTAATTAGAGGGGTCATTTAAGTTTTTGTAAAAAAATTTTTTTTTACAGAAAATATACTTTTTGGTGAAGCCCAAAAAAATAGCTTTTTCTAAACATGTATCTTTGAAGGCATGCTAATAGAAAACAAAGGAACCTATCATGTTTCTGACAACTGGGGAAGGTTCTGGTGATCTACATGATTAATTAGAGGGGTCATTTAAGTTTTTTATTAAAATTCATTTTTTCCAGAAAAAACGCTTTTTGGTGCAGCCAAAAAAAATTGCTTTTTCTAAACATGTATCTTTGAAGGCATGCTACTCGAAAACAAAGGAACCTATCATGTTTCTGACAACTGGGGAAGGTTCTGGTGATCTACTTGATTAATTAGAGGGGTCATTCAAGTTTTTTATGAAAATTCATTTTTTCCAGAAAATACGCGTTTTGGTGAAGCCAAAAAAATTTGCTTTTTCTAAACAGGTATCTTTGAAGGTATGCTACTCGAAAACAAAGGAACCTATCATGTTTCTGACAACTGGGGAAGGTTCTGGTGATCTACATGATTGATTAGAGAGGTCATTTAAGTTTTTTGAAAGAATTAATTTTTTCCAGAAAAAACGCTTTTTGGTGAAGCCCAAAAAAATTGCCTTTTCTAAACATGTATCTTTGAAGGCATGCTACTCGAAAACAAAGGAACCTATCATGTTTCTGACAACTGGGGAAGGTTCTGGTGATCTACTTGATTAATTAGAGGGGTCATTCAAGTTTTTTATGAAAATTCATTTTTTCCATAAAATACGCTTTTTGGTGAAGCCAAAAAAAATTGCTTTTTCTAAACATGTATCTTTGAAGGCATGCTACTCGAAAACAAAGGAACCTATCATGTTTCTGACAACTGGGGAAGGTTCTGGTGATCTACATGATTAATTAGAGGGGTCATTTAAGTTTTTTGAAAAAAATCATTTTTTCCAGAAAATACGCGTTTTGGTGAAGCCAAGAAAATTTGCTTTTTCTAAACAGGTATCTTTGAAGGTATGCTACTCGAAAACAAAGGAACCTATCATGTTTCTGACAACTGGGGAATGTTCTGGTGATCTACATGATTGATTAGAGAGGTCATTTAAGTTTTTTGAAAGAATTCATTTTTTCCAGAAAATACGCTTTTTGGTGAAGCCCAAAAAAATTGCCTTTTCTAAACATGTATCTTTGAAGGCATGCTAATAGAAAACAAAGGAACCTATCATGTTTCTGACAACTGGGGAAGGTTCTGGTGATCTACTTGATTAATTAGAGGGGTCATTTAAGTTTTTGGAAAAAAATATTTTTTTACAGAAAATATACTTTTTGGTGAAGCCCAAAAAAATTGCTTTTTCTAAACATGCATCTTTGAAGGCATGCTACTCGAAAACAAAGGAACCTATCATGTTTCTGACAACTGGGGAAGGTTCTGGTGATCTACTTGATTAATTAGAGGGGTCATTCAAGTTTTTTATGAAAATTCATTTTTTCCATAAATTACGCTTTTTGGTGAAGCCAAAAAAAATTGCTTTTTCTAAACATGTATCTTTGAAGGCATGCTACTCGAAAACAAAGGAACCTATCATGTTTCTGACAACTGGGGAAGGTTCTGGTGATCTACATGATTAATTAGAGGGGTCATTTAAGTTTTTTGAAAAAAATCATTTTTTCCATAAAATACACTTTTTGGTGAAGCCAAAAAAAATTGCTTTTTCTAAACATGTATCTTTGAAGGCATGCTACTCGAAAACAAAGGAACCTATCATGTTTCTGACAACTGGGGAAGGTTCTGGTGATCTACATGATTGATTAGAGAGGTCATTTAAGTTTTTTGAAAGAATTCATTTTTTCCAGAAAATACGCTTTTTGGTGAAGCCCAAAAAAATTGCCTTTTCTAAACATGTATCTTTGAAGGCATGCTAATAGAAAACAAAGGAACCTATCATGTTTCTGACAACTGGGGAAGGTTCTGGTGATCTACTTGATTAATTAGAGGGGTCATTTAAGTTTTTGGAAAAAAATATGTTTTTACAGAAAATGTACTTTTTGGTGAAGCCCAAAAAAATTGCTTTTTCTAAACATGCATCTTTGAAGGCATGCTACTCGAAAACAAAGGAACCTATCATGTTTCTGACAACTGGGGAAGGTTCTGGTGATCTACATGATTAATTAGAGAGGTCATTTAAGTTTTTGGAAAAAAATATTTTTTTACAGAAAATATACTTTTTGGTGAAGCCCAAAAAAATTGCTTTTTCTAAACATGCATCTTTGAAGGCATGCTACTCGAAAACAAAGGAACCTATCATGTTTATGACAACTGGGGAAGGTTCTGGTGATCTACATGATTAATTAGAGTGGTCATTTAAGTTTTTTGAAAAAAATAATTTTTCCAAGAAAATTTGCTTTTTGGTGAAGTAAAAAAAAATTGCTTTTTCTAAACATGTATCTTTGAAGGCATGCTACTCGAAAACAAAGGAACCTATCATGTTTCTGACAACTGGGGAAGGTTCTGGTGATCTACTTGATTAATTAGAGGGGTCATTTAAGTTTTTTATGAAAATTCATTTTTTCCCGAAAATTCGCTTTTTGTTGAAGCCCAAAAAAATTGCTTTTTCTAAACATGTATCTTTGAAGGCATGCTAATAGAAAACAAAGGAACCTATCATGTTTCTGACAACTGGGGAAAGTTCTGGTGATCTACTTGATTAATTAGAGGGGTCATTCAAGTTTTTTATGAAAATTCATTTTTTCCATAAAATACACTTTTTGGTGAAGCCAAAAAAAATTGCTTTTTCTAAACATGTATCTTTGAAGGCATGCTACTCGAAAACAAAGGAACCTATCATGTTTCTGACAACTGGGGAAGGTTCTGGTGATCTACATGATTAATTAGAGGGGTCATTTAAGTTTTTCTAAAAAAGTATTTTTTTACAGAAAATATACTTTTTTGTGAACCAAAAAAATTGCTTTTTCTAAACATGTATCTTTGAAGGCATGCTAATCGAAAACAAAGGAACCTATCATGTTTATGACAACTGGGGAAGGTTCTGGTGATCTACTTGATTAATTAGAGGGGTCATTTAAGTTTTTGGAAAAAAATCATTTTTTCCAGAAAATACGCTTTTTGGTGAAGCCCAAAAAAATAGCTTTTTCTAAACATGTATCTTTGAAGGCATGCTACTCGAAAACAAAGGAACCTATCATGTTTATGACAACTGGGGAAGGTTCTGGTGATCTACATGATTAATTAGAGGGGTCATTTAAGTTTTTGGAAAAAAATATTTTTTTACAGAAAATATACTTTTTGGTGAAGCCCAAAAAAATTGCTTTTTCTAAACATGTATCTTTGAAGGCATGCTAATAGAAAACAAAGGAACCTATCATGTTTCTGACAACTGGGGAAGGTTCTGGTGATCTACATGATTAATTAGAGGGGTCATTTAAGTTTTTGTAAAAAAATTTTTTTTTACAGAAAATATACTTTTTGGTGAAGCCCAAAAAAATAGCTTTTTCTAAACATGTATCTTTGAAGGCATGCTAATAGAAAACAAAGGAACCTATCATGTTTCTGACAACTGGGGAAGGTTCTGGTGATCTACATGATTAATTAGAGGGGTCATTTAAGTTTTTTGAAAGAATTCATTTTTTCCAGAAAATACGCTTTTTGGTGAAGCCCAAAAAAATTGCCTTTTCTAAACATGTATCTTTGAAGGCATGCTAATAGAAAACAAAGGAACCTATCATGTTTCTGACAACTGGGGAAGGTTCTGGTGATCTACTTGATTAATTAGAGGGGTCATTTAAGTTTTTGGAAAAAAATATTTTTTTACAGAAAATATACTTTTTGGTGAAGCCCAAAAAAATTGCTTTTTCTAAACATGCATCTTTGAAGGCATGCTACTCGAAAACAAAGGAACCTATCATGTTTATGACAACTGGGGAAGGTTCTGGTGATCTACATGATTAATTAGAGTGGTCATTTAAGTTTTTTGAAAAAAATAATTTTTCCAAGAAAATTTGCTTTTTGGTGAAGTAAAAAAAAATTGCTTTTTCTAAACATGTATCTTTGAAGGCATGCTACTCGAAAACAAAGGAACCTATCATGTTTCTGACAACTGGGGAAGGTTCTGGTGATCTACTTGATTAATTAGAGGGGTCATTTAAGTTTTTTATGAAAATTCATTTTTTCCCGAAAATTCGCTTTTTGTTGAAGCCCAAAAAAATTGCTTTTTCTAAACATGTATCTTTGAAGGCATGCTAATAGAAAACAAAGGAACCTATCATGTTTCTGACAACTGGGGAAGGTTCTGGTGATCTACTTGATTAATTAGAGGGGTCATTCAAGTTTTTTATGAAAATTCATTTTTTCCATAAAATACACTTTTTGGTGAAGCCAAAAAAAATTGCTTTTTCTAAACATGTATCTTTGAAGGCATGCTACTCGAAAACAAAGGAACCTATCATGTTTCTGACAACTGGGGAAGGTTCTGGTGATCTACTTGATTAATTAGAGGGGTCATTTAAGTTTTTTATGAAAATTCATTTTTTCCCGAAAATTCGCTTTTTGTTGAAGCCCAAAAAAATTGCTTTTTCTAAACATGTATCTTTGAAGGCATGCTAATAGAAAACAAAGGAACCTATCATGTTTCTGACAACTGGGGAAAGTTCTGGTGATCTACTTGATTAATTAGAGGGGTCATTCAAGTTTTTTATGAAAATTCATTTTTTCCATAAAATACACTTTTTGGTGAAGCCAAAAAAAATTGCTTTTTCTAAACATGTATCTTTGAAGGCATGCTACTCGAAAACAAAGGAACCTATCATGTTTCTGACAACTGGGGAAGGTTCTGGTGATCTACATGATTAATTAGAGGGGTCATTTAAGTTTTTCTAAAAAAGTATTTTTTTACAGAAAATATACTTTTTTGTGAACCAAAAAAATTGCTTTTTCTAAACATGTATCTTTGAAGGCATGCTAATCGAAAACAAAGGAACCTATCATGTTTATGACAACTGGGGAAGGTTCTGGTGATCTACATGATTAATTAGAGGGGTCATTTAAGTTTTTGGAAAAAAATATTTTTTTACAGAAAATATACTTTTTGGTGAAGCCCAAAAAAATTGCTTTTTCTAAACATGTATCTTTGAAGGCATGCTAATAGAAAACAAAGGAACCTATCATGTTTCTGACAACTGGGGAAGGTTCTGGTGATCTACATGATTAATTAGAGGGGTCATTTAAGTTTTTGTAAAAAAAATTTTTTTTACAGAAAATATACTTTTTG
Source organism: Pelodytes ibericus (assembly GCA_036172795.1). Lineage (NCBI taxonomy): Eukaryota > Metazoa > Chordata > Amphibia > Anura > Pelodytidae > Pelodytes > Pelodytes ibericus. Next base: position 75,948,231 of record CM069863.1, read on the forward strand.
GTGAAGCCCAAAAAAATAGCTTTTTCTAAACATGTATCTTTGAAGGCATGCTAATAGAAAACAAAGGAACCTATCATGTTTCTGACAACTGGGGAAGGTTCTGGTGATCTACATGATTAATTAGAGGGGTCATTTAAGTTTTTTGAAAGAATTCATTTTTTCCAGAAAATACGCTTTTTGGTGAAGCCCAAAAAAATTGCCTTTTCTAAACATGTATCTTTGAAGGCATGCTAATAGAAAACAAAGGAACCTATCATGTTTCTGACAACTGGGGAAGGTTCTGGTGATCTACTTGATTAATTAGAGGGGTCATTTAAGTTTTTGGAAAAAAATATTTTTTTACAGAAAATATACTTTTTGGTGAAGCCCAAAAAAATTGCTTTTTCTAAACATGCATCTTTGAAGGCATGCTACTCGAAAACAAAGGAACCTATCATGTTTATGACAACTGGGGAAGGTTCTGGTGATCTACATGATTAATTAGAGTGGTCATTTAAGTTTTTTGAAAAAAATAATTTTTCCAAGAAAATTTGCTTTTTGGTGAAGTAAAAAAAAATTGCTTTTTCTAAACATGTATCTTTGAAGGCATGCTACTCGAAAACAAAGGAACCTATCATGTTTCTGACAACTGGGGAAGGTTCTGGTGATCTACTTGATTAATTAGAGGGGTCATTTAAGTTTTTTATGAAAATTCATTTTTTCCCGAAAATTCGCTTTTTGTTGAAGCCCAAAAAAATTGCTTTTTCTAAACATGTATCTTTGAAGGCATGCTAATAGAAAACAAAGGAACCTATCATGTTTCTGACAACTGGGGAAGGTTCTGGTGATCTACTTGATTAATTAGAGGGGTCATTCAAGTTTTTTATGAAAATTCATTTTTTCCATAAAATACACTTTTTGGTGAAGCCAAAAAAAATTGCTTTTTCTAAACATGTATCTTTGAAGGCATGCTACTCGAAAACAAAGGAACCTATCATGTTTCTGACAACTGGGGAAGGTTCTGGTGATCTACTTGATTAATTAGAGGGGTCATTCAAGTTTTTTATGAAAATTCATTTTTTCCATAAAATACGCTTTTTGGTGAAGCCAAAAAAAATTGCTTTTTCTAAACATATATATTTGGAGGCATGCTACTCGAAAACAAAGGAACCTATCATGTTTCTGACAACTGGGGAAGGTTCTGGTGATCTACATGATTAATTAGAGGGGTCATTTAAGTTTTTCTAAAAAAGTATTTTTTTACAGAAAATATACTTTTTTGTGAACCAAAAAAATTGCTTTTTCTAAACATGTATCTTTGAAGGCATGCTAATCGAAAACAAAGGAACCTATCATGTTTATGACAACTGGGGAAGGTTCTGGTGATCTACTTGATTAATTAGAGGGGTCATTTAAGTTTTTGGAAAAAAATCATTTTTTCCAGAAAATACGCTTTTTGGTGAAGCCCAAAAAAATAGCTTTTTCTAAACATGTATCTTTGAAGGCATGCTACTCGAAAACAAAGGAACCTATCATGTTTATGACAACTGGGGAAGGTTCTGGTGATCTACATGATTAATTAGAGGGGTCATTTAAGTTTTTGGAAAAAAATATTTTTTTACAGAAAATATACTTTTTGGTGAAGCCCAAAAAAATTGCTTTTTCTAAACATGTATCTTTGAAGGCATGCTAATAGAAAACAAAGGAACCTATCATGTTTCTGACAACTGGGGAAGGTTCTGGTGATCTACATGATTAATTAGAGGGGTCATTTAAGTTTTTGTAAAAAAAATTTTTTTTACAGAAAATATACTTTTTGGTGAAGCCCAAAAAAATAGCTTTTTCTAAACATGTATCTTTGAAGGCATGCTAATAGAAAACAAAGGAACCTATCATGTTTCTGACAACTGGGGAAGGTTCTGGTGATCTACATGATTAATTAGAGGGGTCATTTAAGTTTTTTGAAAGAATTCATTTTTTCCAGAAAATACGCTTTTTGGTGAAGCCCAAAAAAATTGCCTTTTCTAAACATGTATCTTTGAAGGCATGCTAATAGAAAACAAAGGAACCTATCATGTTTCTGACAACTGGGGAAGGTTCTGGTGATCTACTTGATTAATTAGAGGGGTCATTTAAGTTTTTGGAAAAAAATATGTTTTTACAGAAAATATACTTTTTGGTGAAGCCCAAAAAAATTGCTTTTTCTAAACATGCATCTTTGAAGGCATGCTACTCGAAAACAAAGGAACCTATCATGTTTCTGACAACTGGGGAAGGTTCTGGTGATCTACATGATTAATTAGAGAGGTCATTTAAGTTTTTGGAAAAAAATATTTTTTTACAGAAAATATACTTTTTGGTGAAGCCCAAAAAAATTGCTTTTTCTAAACATGTATCTTTGAAGGCATGCTAATAGAAAACAAAGGAACCTATCATGTTTCTGACAACTGGGGAAGGTTCTGGTGATCTACATGATTAATTAGAGGGGTCATTTAAGTTTTTGTAAAAAAAAATTTTTTTACAGAAAATATACTTTTTGGTGAAGCCCAAAAAAATAGCTTTTTCTAAACATGTATCTTTGAAGGCATGCTAATAGAAAACAAAGGAACCTATCATGTTTCTGACAACTGGGGAAGGTTCTGGTGATCTACATGATTAATTAGAGGTGTCATTTAAGTTTTTTGAAAGAATTCATTTTTTCCAGAAAATACGCTTTTTGGTGAAGCCCAAAAAAATTGCCTTTTCTAAACATGTATCTTTGAAGGCATGCTAATAGAAAACAAAGGAACCTATCATGTTTCTGACAACTGGGGAAGGTTCTGGTGATCTACTTGATTAATTAGAGGGGTCATTTAAGTTTTTGGAAAAAAATATTTTTTTACAGAAAATATACTTTTTGGTGAAGCCCAAAAAAATTGCTTTTTCTAAACATGCATCTTTGAAGGCATGCTACTCGAAAACAAAGGAACCTATCATGTTTATGACAACTGGGGAAGGTTCTGGTGATCTACATGATTAATTAGAGTGGTCATTTAAGTTTTTTGAAAAAAATAATTTTTCCAAGAAAATTTGCTTTTTGGTGAAGTAAAAAAAAATTGCTTTTTCTAAACATGTATCTTTGAAGGCATGCTACTCGAAAACAAAGGAACCTATCATGTTTCTGACAACTGGGGAAGGTTCTGGTGATCTACTTGATTAATTAGAGGGGTCATTCAAGTTTTTTATGAAAATTCATTTTTTCCATAAAATACACTTTTTGGTGAAGCCAAAAAAAATTGCTTTTTCTAAACATGTATCTTTGAAGGCATGCTACTCGAAAACAAAGGAACCTATCATGTTTCTGACAACTGGGGAAGGTTCTGGTGATCTACTTGATTAATTAGAGGGGTCATTTAAGTTTTTTATGAAAATTCATTTTTTCCCGAAAATTCGCTTTTTGTTGAAGCCCAAAAAAATTGCTTTTTCTAAACATGTATCTTTGAAGGCATGCTAATAGAAAACAAAGGAACCTATCATGTTTCTGACAACTGGGGAAAGTTCTGGTGATCTACTTGATTAATTAGAGGGGTCATTCAAGTTTTTTATGAAAATTCATTTTTTCCATAAAATACACTTTTTGGTGAAGCCAAAAAAAATTGCTTTTTCTAAACATGTATCTTTGAAGGCATGCTACTCGAAAACAAAGGAACCTATCATGTTTCTGACAACTGGGGAAGGTTCTGGTGATCTACATGATTAATTAGAGGGGTCATTTAAGTTTTTCTAAAAAAGTATTTTTTTACAGAAAATATACTTTTTTGTGAACCAAAAAAATTGCTTTTTCTAAACATGTATCTTTGAAGGCATGCTAATCGAAAACAAAGGAACCTATCATGTTTATGACAACTGGGGAAGGTTCTGGTGATCTACTTGATTAATTAGAGGGGTCATTTAAGTTTTTGGAAAAAAATCATTTTTTCCAGAAAATACGCTTTTTGGTGAAGCCCAAAAAAATAGCTTTTTCTAAACATGTATCTTTGAAGGCATGCTACTCGAAAACAAAGGAACCTATCATGTTTATGACAACTGGGGAAGGTTCTGGTGATCTACATGATTAATTAGAGGGGTCATTTAAGTTTTTGGAAAAAAATATTTTTTTACAGAAAATATACTTTTTGGTGAAGCCCAAAAAAATTGCTTTTTCTAAACATGTATCTTTGAAGGCATGCTAATAGAAAACAAAGGAACCTATCATGTTTCTGACAACTGGGGAAGGTTCTGGTGATCTACATGATTAATTAGAGGGGTCATTTAAGTTTTTGTAAAAAAAATTTTTTTTACAGAAAATATACTTTTTGGTGAAGCCCAAAAAAATAGCTTTTTCTAAACATGTATCTTTGAAGGCATGCTAATAGAAAACAAAGGAACCTATCATGTTTCTGACAACTGGGGAAGGTTCTGGTGATCTACATGATTAATTAGAGGGGTCATTTAAGTTTTTTGAAAGAATTCATTTTTTCCAGAAAATACGCTTTTTGGTGAAGCCCAAAAAAATTGCCTTTTCTAAACATGTATCTTTGAAGGCATGCTAATAGAAAACAAAGGAACCTATCATGTTTCTGACAACTGGGGAAGGTTCTGGTGATCTACTTGATTAATTAGAGGGGTCATTTAAGTTTTTGGAAAAAAATATTTTTTTACAGAAAATATACTTTTTGGTGAAGCCCAAAAAAATTGCTTTTTCTAAACATGCATCTTTGAAGGCATGCTACTCGAAAACAAAGGAACCTATCATGTTTATGACAACTGGGGAAGGTTCTGGTGATCTACATGATTAATTAGAGTGGTCATTTAAGTTTTTTGAAAAAAATAATTTTTCCAAGAAAATTTGCTTTTTGGTGAAGTAAAAAAAAATTGCTTTTTCTAAACATGTATCTTTGAAGGCATGCTACTCGAAAACAAAGGAACCTATCATGTTTCTGACAACTGGGGAAGGTTCTGGTGATCTACTTGATTAATTAGAGGGGTCATTTAAGTTTTTTATGAAAATTCATTTTTTCCCGAAAATTCGCTTTTTGTTGAAGCCCAAAAAAATTGCTTTTTCTAAACATGTATCTTTGAAGGCATGCTAATAGAAAACAAAGGAACCTATCATGTTTCTGACAACTGGGGAAGGTTCTGGTGATCTACTTGATTAATTAGAGGGGTCATTCAAGTTTTTTATGAAAATTCATTTTTTCCATAAAATACACTTTTTGGTGAAGCCAAAAAAAATTGCTTTTTCTAAACATGTATCTTTGAAGGCATGCTACTCGAAAACAAAGGAACCTATCATGTTTCTGACAACTGGGGAAGGTTCTGGTGATCTACTTGATTAATTAGAGGGGTCATTCAAGTTTTTTATGAAAATTCATTTTTTCCATAAAATACGCTTTTTGGTGAAGCCAAAAAAAATTGCTTTTTCTAAACATATATATTTGGAGGCATGCTACTCGAAAACAAAGGAACCTATCATGTTTCTGACAACTGGGGAAGGTTCTGGTGATCTACATGATTAATTAGAGGGGTCATTTAAGTTTTTCTAAAAAAGTATTTTTTTACAGAAAATATACTTTTTTGTGAACCAAAAAAATTGCTTTTTCTAAACATGTATCTTTGAAGGCATGCTAATCGAAAACAAAGGAACCTATCATGTTTATGACAACTGGGGAAGGTTCTGGTGATCTACTTGATTAATTAGAGGGGTCATTTAAGTTTTTGGAAAAAAATCATTTTTTCCAGAAAATACGCTTTTTGGTGAAGCCCAAAAAAATAGCTTTTTCTAAACATGTATCTTTGAAGGCATGCTACTCGAAAACAAAGGAACCTATCATGTTTATGACAACTGGGGAAGGTTCTGGTGATCTACATGATTAATTAGAGGGGTCATTTAAGTTTTTGGAAAAAAATATTTTTTTACAGAAAATATACTTTTTGGTGAAGCCCAAAAAAATTGCTTTTTCTAAACATGTATCTTTGAAGGCATGCTAATAGAAAACAAAGGAACCTATCATGTTTCTGACAACTGGGGAAGGTTCTGGTGATCTACATGATTAATTAGAGGGGTCATTTAAGTTTTTGTAAAAAAATTTTTTTTTACAGAAAATATACTTTTTGGTGAAGCCCAAAAAAATAGCTTTTTCTAAACATGTATCTTTGAAGGCATGCTAATAGAAAACAAAGGAACCTATCATGTTTCTGACAACTGGGGAAGGTTCTGGTGATCTACATGATTAATTAGAGGGGTCATTTAAGTTTTTTGAAAGAATTCATTTTTTCCAGAAAATACGCTTTTTGGTGAAGCCCAAAAAAATTGCCTTTTCTAAACATGTATCTTTGAAGGCATGCTAATAGAAAACAAAGGAACCTATCATGTTTCTGACAACTGGGGAAGGTTCTGGTGATCTACTTGATTAATTAGAGGGGTCATTTAAGTTTTTGGAAAAAAATATGTTTTTACAGAAAATATACTTTTTGGTGAAGCCCAAAAAAATTGCTTTTTCTAAACATGCATCTTTGAAGGCATGCTACTCGAAAACAAAGGAACCTATCATGTTTCTGACAACTGGGGAAGGTTCTGGTGATCTACATGATTAATTAGAGAGGTCATTTAAGTTTTTGGAAAAAAATATTTTTTTACAGAAAATATACTTTTTGGTGAAGCCCAAAAAAATTGCTTTTTCTAAACATGCATCTTTGAAGGCATGCTACTCGAAAACAAAGGAACCTATCATGTTTATGACAACTGGGGAAGGTTCTGGTGATCTACATGATTAATTAGAGTGGTCATTTAAGTTTTTTGAAAAAAATAATTTTTCCAAGAAAATTTGCTTTTTGGTGAAGTAAAAAAAAATTGCTTTTTCTAAACATGTATCTTTGAAGGCATGCTACTCGAAAACAAAGGAACCTATCATGTTTCTGACAACTGGGGAAGGTTCTGGTGATCTACTTGATTAATTAGAGGGGTCATTTAAGTTTTTTATGAAAATTCATTTTTTCCCGAAAATTCGCTTTTTGGTGAAGCCCAAAAAAATTGCTTTTTCTAAACATGTATCTTTGAAGGCATGCTAATAGAAAACAAAGGAACCTATCATGTTTCTGACAACTGGGGAAGGTTCTGGTGATCTACTTGATTAATTAGAGGGGTCATTCAAGTTTTTTATGAAAATTCATTTTTTCCATAAAATACACTTTTTGGTGAAGCCAAAAAAAATTGCTTTTTCTAAACATGTATCTTTGAAGGCATGCTACTCGAAAACAAAGGAACCTATCATGTTTCTGACAACTGGGGAAGGTTCTGGTGATCTACTTGATTAATTAGAGGGGTCATTCAAGTTTTTTATGAAAATTCATTTTTTCCATAAAATACGCTTTTTGGTGAAGCCAAAAAAAATTGCTTTTTCTAAACATATATATTTGGAGGCATGCTACTCGAAAACAAAGGAACCTATCATGTTTCTGACAACTGGGGAAGGTTCTGGTGATCTACATGATTAATTAGAGGGGTCATTTAAGTTTTTCTAAAAAAGTATTTTTTTACAGAAAATATACTTTTTTGTGAACCAAAAAAATTGCTTTTTCTAAACATGTATCTTTGAAGGCATGCTAATCGAAAACAAAGGAACCTATCATGTTTATGACAACTGGGGAAGGTTCTGGTGATCTACTTGATTAATTAGAGGGGTCATTTAAGTTTTTGGAAAAAAATCATTTTTTCCAGAAAATACGCTTTTTGGTGAAGCCCAAAAAAATAGCTTTTTCTAAACATGTATCTTTGAAGGCATGCTACTCGAAAACAAAGGAACCTATCATGTTTATGACAACTGGGGAAGGTTCTGGTGATCTACATGATTAATTAGAGGGGTCATTTAAGTTTTTGGAAAAAAATATTTTTTTACAGAAAATATACTTTTTGGTGAAGCCCAAAAAAATTGCTTTTTCTAAACATGTATCTTTGAAGGCATGCTAATAGAAAACAAAGGAACCTATCATGTTTCTGACAACTGGGGAAGGTTCTGGTGATCTACATGATTAATTAGAGGGGTCATTTAAGTTTTTGTAAAAAAAAGTTTTTTTACAGAAAATATACTTTTTGGTGAAGCCCAAAAAAATAGCTTTTTCTAAACATGTATCTTTGAAGGCATGCTAATAGAAAACAAAGGAACCTATCATGTTTCTGACAACTGGGGAAGGTTCTGGTGATCTACATGATTAATTAGAGGGGTCATTTAAGTTTTTTGAAAGAATTCATTTTTTCCAGAAAATACGCTTTTTGGTGAAGCCCAAAAAAATTGCCTTTTCTAAACATGTATCTTTGAAGGCATGCTAATAGAAAACAAAGGAACCTATCATGTTTCTGACAACTGGGGAAGGTTCTGGTGATCTACTTGATTAATTAGAGGGGTCATTTAAGTTTTTGGAAAAAAATATGTTTTTACAGAAAATATACTTTTTGGTGAAGCCCAAAAAAATTGCTTTTTCTAAACATGCATCTTTGAAGGCATGCTACTCGAAAACAAAGGAACCTATCATGTTTCTGACAACTGGGGAAGGTTCTGGTGATCTACATGATTAATTAGAGAGGTCATTTAAGTTTTTGGAAAAAAATATTTTTTTACAGAAAATATACTTTTTGGTGAAGCCCAAAAAAATTGCTTTTTCTAAACATGCATCTTTGAAGGCATGCTACTCGAAAACAAAGGAACCTATCATGTTTATGACAACTGGGGAAGGTTCTGGTGATCTACATGATTAATTAGAGTGGTCATTTAAGTTTTTTGAAAAAAATAATTTTTCCAAGAAAATTTGCTTTTTGGTGAAGTAAAAAAAAATTGCTTTTTCTAAACATGTATCTTTGAAGGCATGCTACTCGAAAACAAAGGAACCTATCATGTTTCTGACAACTGGGGAAGGTTCTGGTGATCTACTTGATTAATTAGAGGGGTCATTTAAGTTTTTTATGAAAATTCATTTTTTCCCGAAAATTCGCTTTTTGGTGAAGCCCAAAAAAATTGCTTTTTCTAAACATGTATCTTTGAAGGCATGCTAATAGAAAACAAAGGAACCTATCATGTTTCTGACAACTGGGGAAGGTTCTGGTGATCTACTTGATTAATTAGAGGGGTCATTTAAGTTTTTGGAAAAAAATATTTTTTTACAGAAAATATACTTTTTGGTGAAGCCCAAAAAAATTGCTTTTTCTAAACATGCATCTTTGAAGGCATGCTACTCGAAAACAAAGGAACCTATCATGTTTCTGACAACTGGGGAAGGTTCTGGTGATCTACTTGATTAATTAGAGGGGTCATTCAAGTTTTTTATGAAAATTCATTTTTTCCATAAATTACGCTTTTTGGTGAAGCCAAAAAAAATTGCTTTTTCTAAACATGTATCTTTGAAGGCATGCTACTCGAAAACAAAGGAACCTATCATGTTTCTGACAACTGGGGAAGGTTCTGGTGATCTACATGATTAATTAGAGAGGTCATTTAAGTTTTTTGAAAGAATTCATTTTTTCCAGAAAATACGCTTTTTGGTGAAGCCCAAAAAAATTGCCTTTTCTAAACATGTATCTTTGAAGGCATGCTAATAGAAAACAAAGGAACCTATCATGTTTCTGACAACTGGGGAAGGTTCTGGTGATCTACTTGATTAATTAGAGGGGTCATTTAAGTTTTTGGAAAAAAATATTTTTTTACAGAAAATATACTTTTTGGTGAAGCCCAAAAAAATTGCTTTTTCTAAACATGCATCTTTGAAGGCATGCTACTCGAAAACAAAGGAACCTATCATGTTTCTGACAACTGGGGAAGGTTCTGGTGATCTACTTGATTAATTAGAGGGGTCATTCAAGTTTTTTATGAAAATTCATTTTTTCCATAAATTACGCTTTTTGGTGAAGCCAAAAAAAATTGCTTTTTCTAAACATGTATCTTTGAAGGCATGCTACTCGAAAACAAAGGAACCTATCATGTTTCTGACAACTGGGGAAGGTTCTGGTGATCTACATGATTATTTAGAGGGGTCATTTAAGTTTTTTGAAAAAAATCATTTTTTCCAGAAAATACGCGTTTTGGTGAAGCCAAAAAAATTTGCTTTTTCTAAACAGGTATCTTTGAAGGTATGCTACTCGAAAACAAAGGAACCTATCATGTTTCTGACAACTGGGGAAGGTTCTGGTGATCTACATGATTGATTAGAGAGGTCATTTAAGTTTTTTGAAAGAATTCATTTTTTCCAGAAAATACGCTTTTTGGTGAAGCCCAAAAAAATTGCCTTTTCTAAACATGTATCTTTGAAGGCATGCTAATAGAAAACAAAGGAACCTATCATGTTTCTGACAACTGGGGAAGGTTCTGGTGATCTACTTGATTAATTAGAGGGGTCATTTAAGTTTTTGGAAAAAAATATGTTTTTACAGAAAATATACTTTTTGGTGAAGCCCAAAAAAATTGCTTTTTCTAAACATGCATCTTTGAAGGCATGCTACTCGAAAACAAAGGAACCTATCATGTTTCTGACAACTGGGGAAGGTTCTGGTGATCTACATGATTAATTAGAGAGGTCATTTAAGTTTTTGGAAAAAAATATTTTTTTACAGAAAATATACTTTTTGGTGAAGCCCAAAAAAATTGCTTTTTCTAAACATGCATCTTTGAAGGCATGCTACTCGAAAACAAAGGAACCTATCATGTTTATGACAACTGGGGAAGGTTCTGGTGATCTACATGATTAATTAGAGTGGTCATTTAAGTTTTTTGAAAAAAATAATTTTTCCAAGAAAATTTGCTTTTTGGTGAAGTAAAAAAAAATTGCTTTTTCTAAACATGTATCTTTGAAGGCATGCTACTCGAAAACAAAGGAACCTATCATGTTTCTGACAACTGGGGAAGGTTCTGGTGATCTACTTGATTAATTAGAGGGGTCATTTAAGTTTTTTATGAAAATTCATTTTTTCCCGAAAATTCGTTTTTTGGTGAAGCCCAAAAAAATTGCTTTTTCTAAACATGTATCTTTGAAGGCATGCTAATAGAAAACAAAGGAACCTATCATGTTTCTGACAACTGGGGAAGGTTCTGGTGATCTACTTGATTAATTAGAGGGGTCATTCAAGTTTTTTATGAAAATTCATTTTTTCCATAAATTACGCTTTTTGGTGAAGCCAAAAAAAATTGCTTTTTCTAAACATGTATCTTTGAAGGCATGCTACTCGAAAACAAAGGAACCTATCATGTTTCTGACAACTGGGGAAGGTTCTGGTGATCTACATGATTAATTAGAGAGGTCATTTAAGTTTTTTGAAAGAATTCATTTTTTCCAGAAAATACGCTTTTTGGTGAAGCCCAAAAAAATTGCCTTTTCTAAACATGTATCTTTGAAGGCATGCTAATAGAAAACAAAGGAACCTATCATGTTTCTGACAACTGGGGAAGGTTCTGGTGATCTACTTGATTAATTAGAGGGGTCATTTAAGTTTTTGGAAAAAAATATTTTTTTACAGAAAATATACTTTTTGGTGAAGCCAAAAAAAATTGCTTTTTCTAAACATGCATCTTTGAAGGCATGCTACTCGAAAACAAAGGAACCTATCATGTTTCTGACAACTGGGGAAGGTTCTGGTGATCTACTTGATTAATTAGAGGGGTCATTCAAGTTTTTTATGAAAATTCATTTTTTCCATAAATTACGCGTTTTGGTGAAGCCAAAAAAATTTGCTTTTTCTAAACAGGTATCTTTGAAGGTATGCTACTCGAAAACAAAGGAACCTATCATGTTTCTGACAACTGGGGAAGGTTCTGGTGATCTACATAATTGATTAGAGAGGTCATTTAAGTTTTTTGAAAGAATTCATTTTTTCCAGAAAATACGCTTTTTGGTGAAGCCCACAAAAATTGCCTTTTCTAAACATGTATCTTTGAAGGCATGCTACTCGAAAACAAAGGAACCTATCATGTTTCTGACAACTGGGGAAGGTTCTGGTGATCTACTTGATTAATTAGAGGGGTCATTTAAGTTTTTCTAAAAAAGTATTTTTTTACAGAAAATATACTTTTTTGTGAACCAAAAAAATTGCTATTTCTAAACATGTATCTTTGAAGGCATGCTAATCGAAAACAAAGGAACCTATCATGTTTATGACAACTGGGGAAGGTTCTGGTGATCTACTTGATTAATTAGAGGGGTCATTTAAGTTTTTGGAAAAAAATCATTTTTTCCAGAAAATACGCTTTTTGGTGAAGCCCAAAAAAATAGCTTTTTCTAAACATGTATCTTTGAAGGCATGCTACTCGAAAACAAAGGAACCTATCATGTTTCTGACAACTGGGGAAGGTTCTGGTGATCTACTTGATTAATTAGAGGGGTCATTCAAGTTTTTTATGAAAATTCATTTTTTCCATAAAATACGCTTTTTGGTGAAGCCAAAAAAAATTGCTTTTTCTAAACATGCATCTTTGAAGGCATGCTACTCGAAAACAAAGGAACCTATCATGTTTATGACAACTGGGGAAGGTTCTGGTGATCTACATGATTAATTAGAGGGGTCATTTAAGTTTTTTGAAAAAAATAATTTTTCCAAGAAAATTAGCTTTTTGGTAAAGTAAAAAAAAATTGCTTTTTCTAAACATGTATCTTTGAAGGCATGCTACTCGAAAACAAAGGAACCTATCATGTTTCTGACAACTGGGGAAGGTTCTGGTGATCTACATGATTAATTAGAGGGGTCATTTAAGTTTTTTGAAAAAAATATTTTTTTCCAGAAAATATACTTTTTGGTGAAGCCCAAAAAAATTGCTTTTTCTAAACATGCATCTTTGAAGGCATGCTACTCGAAAACAAAGGAACCTATCATGTTTCTGACAACTGAGGAAGGTTCTGGTGATCTACTTGATTAATTAGAGGGGTCATTCAAGTTTTTTATGAAAATTCATTTTTTCCCGAAAATTCGCTTTTTGGTGAAGCCCAAAAACATTGCTTTTTCTAAACATGCATCTTTGAAGGCATGCTACTCGAAAACAAAGGAACCTATCATGTTTCTGACAACTGGGGAAGGTTCTGGTGATCTACTTGATTAATTAGAGGGGTCATTTAAGTTTTTTATGAAAATTCATTTTTTCCCGAAAATTCGCTTTTTGGTGAAGCCCAAAAAAATTGCTTTTTCTAAACATGTATCTTTAAAGGCATGCTAATAGAAAACAAAGGAACCTATCATGTTTCTGACAACTGGGGAAGGTTCTGGTGATCTACATGATTAATTAGAGGGGTCATTTAAGTTTTTGGAAAAAAATATTTTTTTACAGAAAATATACTTTTTGGTGAAGCCCAAAAAAATTGCTTTTTCTAAACATGTATCTTTGAAGGCATGCTACTCGAAAACAAAGGAACCTATCATGTTTCTGACAACTGGGGAAGGTTCTGGTGATCTACTTGATTAATTAGAGGGGTCATTCAAGTTTTTTATGAAAATTCATTTTTTCCATAAAATACACTTTTTGGTGAAGCCAAAAAAAATTGCTTTTTCTAAACATGTATCTTTGAAGGCATGCTACTCGAAAACAAAGGAACCTATCATGTTTCTGACAACTGGGGAAGGTTCTGGTGATCTACATGATTAATTAGAGGGGTCATTTAAGTTTTTCTAAAAAAGTATTTTTTTACAGAAAATATACTTTTTTGTGAACCAAAAAAATTGCTATTTCTAAACATGTATCTTTGAAGGCATGCTAATCGAAAACAAAGGAACCTATCATGTTTATGACAACTGGGGAAGGTTCTGGTGATCTACTTGATTAATTAGAGGGGTCATTTAAGTTTTTGGAAAAAAATCATTTTTTCCAGAAAATACGCTTTTTGGTGAAGCCCAAAAAAATAGCTTTTTCTAAACATGTATCTTTGAAGGCATGCTACTCGAAAACAAAGGAACCTATCATGTTTATGACAACTGGGGAAGGTTCTGGTGATCTACATCATTAATTAGAGTGGTCATTTAGGTTTTTTGAAAAAAATCATTTTTCCAAGAAAATTAGCTTTTTGGTGAAGTAAACAAAAATTGATTTTTCTAAACATGTATCTTTGAAGGAATGCTACTAGAAAACAAAGGAACCTATCATGTTTCTGACAACTGGGGAAGGTTCTGGTGATCTACTTGATTAATTAGAGGGGTCATTCAAGTTTTTTGTGAAAATTCATTTTTTCCATAAAATACGCTTTTTGGTGAAGCCAAAAAAAATTGCTTTTTCTAAACATGCATCTTTGAAGGCATGCTACTCGAAAACAAAGGAACCTATCATGTTTATGACAACTGGGGAAGGTTCTGGTGATCTACATGATTAATTAGAGGGGTCATTTAAGTTTTTGGAAAAAAATATTTTTTTACAGAAAATATACTTTTTGGTGAAGCCCAAAAAAATTGCTTTTTCTAAACATGTATCTTTGAAGGCATGCTGATAGAAAACAAAGGAACCTATCATGTTTCTGAAACTGGGGAAGGTTCTGGTGATCTACATGATTAATTAGAGGGGTCATTTAAGTTTTTTATTAAAATTCATTTTTTCCAGAAAAAACGCTTTTTGGTACAGCCAAAAAAAATTGCTTTTTCTAAACATGTATCTTTGAAGGCATGCTAATAGAAAACAAAGGAACATATCATGTTTCTGACAACTGGGGAAGGTTCTGGTGATCTACTTGATTAATTAGAGGGGTCATTTAAGTTTTTGGAAAAAAATATGTTTTTACAGAAAATATACTTTTTGGTGAAGCCCAAAAAAATTGCTTTTTCTAAACATGCATCTTTGAAGGCATGCTACTCGAAAACAAAGGAACCTATCATGTTTCTGACAACTGGGGAAGGTTCTGGTGATCTACATGATTAATTAGAGAGGTCATTTAAGTTTTTGGAAAAAAATATTTTTTTACAGAAAATATACTTTTTGGTGAAGCCCAAAAAATTTGCTTTTTCTAAACATGCATCTTTGAAGGCATGCTACTCGAAAACAAAGGAACCTATCATGTTTCTGACAACTGGGGAAGGTTCTGGTGACCTACTTGATTAATTAGAGGGGTCATTCAAGTTTTTTATGAAAATTCATTTTTTCCATAAATTACGCTTTTTGGTGAAGCCAAAAAAAATTGCTTTTTCTAAACATGTATCTTTGAAGGCATGCTACTCGAAAACAAAGGAACCTATCATGTTTCTGACAACTGGGGAAGGTTCTGGTGATCTACATGATTAATTAGAGGGGTCATTTAAGTTTTTTGAAAAAAATCATTTTTTCCAGAAAATACGCGTTTTGGTGAAGCCAAAAAAATTTGCTTTTTCTAAACAGGTATCTTTGAAGGTATGCTACTCGAAAACAAAGGAACCTATCATGTTTCTGACAACTGGGGAAGGTTCTGGTGATCTACATGATTGATTAGAGAGGTCATTTAAGTTTTTTGAAAGAATTCATTTTTTCCAGAAAATACGCTTTTTGGTGAAGCCCAAAAAAATTGCCTTTTCTAAACATGTATCTTTGAAGGCATGCTAATAGAAAACAAAGGAACCTATGATGTTTCTGACAACTGGGGAAGGTTCTGGTGATCTACTTGATTAATTAGAGGGGTCATTTAAGTTTTTGGAAAAAAATATGTTTTTACAGAAAATATACTTTTTGGTGAAGCCCAAAAAAATTGCTTTTTCTAAACATGCATCTTTGAAGGCATGCTACTCGAAAACAAAGGAACCTATCATGTTTCTGACAACTGGGGAAGGTTCTGGTGATCTACATGATTAATTAGAGAGGTCATTTAAGTTTTTGGAAAAAAATATTTTTTTACAGAAAATATACTTTTTGGTGAAGCCCAAAAAAATTGCTTTTTCTAAACATGCATCTTTGAAGGCATGCTACTCGAAAACAAAGGAACCTATCATGTTTCTGACAACTGGGGAAGGTTCTGGTGATCTACTTGATTAATTAGAGGGGTCATTTAAGTTTTTGGAAAAAAATATTTTTTTACAGAAAATATACTTTTTGGTGAAGCCAAAAAAAATTGCTTTTTCTAAACATGCATCTTTGAAGGCATGCTACTCGAAAACAAAGGAACCTATCATGTTTCTGACAACTGGGGAAGGTTCTGGTGATCTACTTGATTAATTAGAGGGGTCATTCAAGTTTTTTATGAAAATTCATTTTTTCCATAAATTACGCGTTTTGGTGAAGCCAAAAAAATTTGCTTTTTCTAAACAGGTATCTTTGAAGGTATGCTACTCGAAAACAAAGGAACCTATCATGTTTCTGACAACTGGGGAAGGTTCTGGTGATCTACATAATTGATTAGAGAGGTCATTTAAGTTTTTTGAAAGAATTCATTTTTTCCAGAAAATACGCTTTTTGGTGAAGCCCACAAAAATTGCCTTTTCTAAACATGTATCTTTGAAGGCATGCTACTCGAAAACAAAGGAACCTATCATGTTTCTGACAACTGGGGAAGGTTCTGGTGATCTACTTGATTAATTAGAGGGGTCATTTAAGTTTTTCTAAAAAAGTATTTTTTTACAGAAAATATACTTTTTTGTGAACCAAAAAAATTGCTATTTCTAAACATGTATCTTTGAAGGCATGCTAATCGAAAACAAAGGAACCTATCATGTTTATGACAACTGGGGAAGGTTCTGGTGATCTACTTGATTAATTAGAGGGGTCATTTAAGTTTTTGGAAAAAAATCATTTTTTCCAGAAAATACGCTTTTTGGTGAAGCCCAAAAAAATTGCTTTTTCTAAACATGTATCTTTGAAGGCATGCTACTCGAAAACAAAGGAACCTATCATGTTTCTGACAACTGGGGAAGGTTCTGGTGATCTACTTGATTAATTAGAGGGGTCATTCAAGTTTTTTATGAAAATTCATTTTTTCCATAAAATACGCTTTTTGGTGAAGCCAAAAAAAATTGCTTTTTCTAAACATGCATCTTTGAAGGCATGCTACTCGAAAACAAAGGAACCTATCATGTTTATGACAACTGGGGAAGGTTCTGGTGATCTACATGATTAATTAGAGGGGTCATTTAAGTTTTTTGAAAAAAATAATTTTTCCAAGAAAATTAGCTTTTTGGTAAAGTAAAAAAAAATTGCTTTTTCTAAACATGTATCTTTGAAGGCATGCTACTCGAAAACAAAGGAACCTATCATGTTTCTGACAACTGGGGAAGGTTCTGGTGATCTACATGATTAATTAGAGGGGTCATTTAAGTTTTTTGAAAAAAATATTTTTTTCCAGAAAATATACTTTTTGGTGAAGCCCAAAAAAATTGCTTTTTCTAAACATGCATCTTTGAAGGCATGCTACTCGAAAACAAAGGAACCTATCATGTTTCTGACAACTGAGGAAGGTTCTGGTGATCTACTTGATTAATTAGAGGGGTCATTCAAGTTTTTTATGAAAATTCATTTTTTCCCGAAAATTCGCTTTTTGGTGAAGCCCAAAAACATTGCTTTTTCTAAACATGCATCTTTGAAGGCATGCTACTCGAAAACAAAGGAACCTATCATGTTTCTGACAACTGGGGAAGGTTCTGGTGATCTACTTGATTAATTAGAGGGGTCATTTAAGTTTTTTATGAAAATTCATTTTTTCCCGAAAATTCGCTTTTTGGTGAAGCCCAAAAAAATTGCTTTTTCTAAACATGTATCTTTAAAGGCATGCTAATAGAAAACAAAGGAACCTATCATGTTTCTGACAACTGGGGAAGGTTCTGGTGATCTACATGATTAATTAGAGGGGTCATTTAAGTTTTTGGAAAAAAATATTTTTTTACAGAAAATATACTTTTTGGTGAAGCCCAAAAAAATTGCTTTTTCTAAACATGTATCTTTGAAGGCATGCTACTCGAAAACAAAGGAACCTATCATGTTTCTGACAACTGGGGAAGGTTCTGGTGATCTACTTGATTAATTAGAGGGGTCATTCAAGTTTTTTATGAAAATTCATTTTTTCCATAAAATACACTTTTTGGTGAAGCCAAAAAAAATTGCTTTTTCTAAACATGTATCTTTGAAGGCATGCTACTCGAAAACAAAGGAACCTATCATGTTTCTGACAACTGGGGAAGGTTCTGGTGATCTACATGATTAATTAGAGGGGTCATTTAAGTTTTTCTAAAAAAGTATTTTTTTACAGAAAATATACTTTTTTGTGAACCAAAAAAATTGCTATTTCTAAACATGTATCTTTGAAGGCATGCTAATCGAAAACAAAGGAACCTATCATGTTTATGACAACTGGGGAAGGTTCTGGTGATCTACTTGATTAATTAGAGGGGTCATTTAAGTTTTTGGAAAAAAATCATTTTTTCCAGAAAATACGCTTTTTGGTGAAGCCAAAAAAAATTGCTTTTTCTAAACATGTATCTTTGAAGGCATGCTACTCGAAAACAAAGGAACCTATCATGTTTCTGACAACTGGGGAAGGTTCTGGTGATCTACATGATTAATTAGAGGGGTCATTTAAGTTTTTCTAAAAAAGTATTTTTTTACAGAAAATATACTTTTTTGTGAACCAAAAAAATTGCTATTTCTAAACATGTATCTTTGAAGGCATGCTAATCGAAAACAAAGGAACCTATCATGTTTATGACAACTGGGGAAGGTTCTGGTGATCTACATCATTAATTAGAGTGGTCATTTAGGTTTTTTGAAAAAAATCATTTTTCCAAGAAAATTAGCTTTTTGGTGAAGTAAACAAAAATTGATTTTTCTAAACATGTATCTTTGAAGGAATGCTACTAGAAAACAAAGGAACCTATCATGTTTCTGACAACTGGGGAAGGTTCTGGTGATCTACTTGATTAATTAGAGGGGTCATTCAAGTTTTTTGTGAAAATTCATTTTTTCCATAAAATACGCTTTTTGGTGAAGCCAAAAAAAATTGCTTTTTCTAAACATGCATCTTTGAAGGCATGCTACTCGAAAACAAAGGAACCTATCATGTTTATGACAACTGGGGAAGGTTCTGGTGATCTACATGATTAATTAGAGGGGTCATTTAAGTTTTTGGAAAAAAATATTTTTTTACAGAAAATATACTTTTTGGTGAAGCCCAAAAAAATTGCTTTTTCTAAACATGTATCTTTGAAGGCATGCTGATAGAAAACAAAGGAACCTATCATGTTTCTGAAACTGGGGAAGGTTCTGGTGATCTACATGATTAATTAGAGGGGTCATTTAAGTTTTTTATTAAAATTCATTTTTTCCAGAAAAAACGCTTTTTGGTACAGCCAAAAAAAATTGCTTTTTCTAAACATGTATCTTTGAAGGCATGCTAATAGAAAACAAAGGAACATATCATGTTTCTGACAACTGGGGAAGGTTCTGGTGATCTACTTGATTAATTAGAGGGGTCATTTAAGTTTTTGGAAAAAAATATGTTTTTACAGAAAATATACTTTTTGGTGAAGCCCAAAAAAATTGCTTTTTCTAAACATGCATCTTTGAAGGCATGCTACTCGAAAACAAAGGAACCTATCATGTTTCTGACAACTGGGGAAGGTTCTGGTGATCTACATGATTAATTAGAGAGGTCATTTAAGTTTTTGGAAAAAAATATTTTTTTACAGAAAATATACTTTTTGGTGAAGCCCAAAAAATTTGCTTTTTCTAAACATGCATCTTTGAAGGCATGCTACTCGAAAACAAAGGAACCTATCATGTTTCTGACAACTGGGGAAGGTTCTGGTGACCTACTTGATTAATTAGAGGGGTCATTCAAGTTTTTTATGAAAATTCATTTTTTCCATAAATTACGCTTTTTGGTGAAGCCAAAAAAAATTGCTTTTTCTAAACATGTATCTTTGAAGGCATGCTACTCGAAAACAAAGGAACCTATCATGTTTCTGACAACTGGGGAAGGTTCTGGTGATCTACATGATTAATTAGAGGGGTCATTTAAGTTTTTTGAAAAAAATCATTTTTTCCAGAAAATACGCGTTTTGGTGAAGCCAAAAAAATTTGCTTTTTCTAAACAGGTATCTTTGAAGGTATGCTACTCGAAAACAAAGGAACCTATCATGTTTCTGACAACTGGGGAAGGTTCTGGTGATCTACATGATTGATTAGAGAGGTCATTTAAGTTTTTTGAAAGAATTCATTTTTTCCAGAAAATACGCTTTTTGGTGAAGCCCAAAAAAATTGCCTTTTCTAAACATGTATCTTTGAAGGCATGCTAATAGAAAACAAAGGAACCTATGATGTTTCTGACAACTGGGGAAGGTTCTGGTGATCTACTTGATTAATTAGAGGGGTCATTTAAGTTTTTGGAAAAAAATATGTTTTTACAGAAAATATACTTTTTGGTGAAGCCCAAAAAAATTGCTTTTTCTAAACATGCATCTTTGAAGGCATGCTACTCGAAAACAAAGGAACCTATCATGTTTCTGACAACTGGGGAAGGTTCTGGTGATCTACATGATTAATTAGAGAGGTCATTTAAGTTTTTGGAAAAAAATATTTTTTTACAGAAAATATACTTTTTGGTGAAGCCCAAAAAAATTGCTTTTTCTAAACATGCATCTTTGAAGGCATGCTACTCGAAAACAAAGGAACCTATCATGTTTATGACAACTGGGGAAGGTTCTGGTGATCTACATGATTAATTAGAGTGGTCATTTAAGTTTTTTGAAAAAAATAATTTTTCCAAGAAAATTTTCTTTTTGGTGAAGTAAAAAAAAATTGCTTTTTCTAAACATGTATCTTTGAAGGCATGCTACTCGAAAACAAAGGAACCTATCATGTTTCTGACAACTGGGGAAGGTTCTGGTGATCTACTTGATTAATTAGAGGGGTCATTTAAGTTTTTTATGAAAATTCATTTTTTCCCGAAAATTCGCTTTTTGATGAAGCCCAAAAAAATTGCTTTTTCTAAACATGTATCTTTGAAGGCATGCTACTCGAAAACAAAGGAACCTATCATGTTTCTGACAACTGGGGAAGGTTCTGGTGATCTACTTGATTAATTAGAGGGGTCATTCAAGTTTTTTATGAAAATTCATTTTTTCCATAAAATACGCTTTTTGGTGAAGCCAAAAAAAATTGCTTTTTCTAAACATATATATTTGGAGGCATGCTACTCGAAAACAAAGGAACCTATCATGTTTCTGACAACTGGGGAAGGTTCTGGTGATCTACATGATTAATTAGAGGGGTCATTTAAGTTTTTCTAAAAAAGTATTTTTTTACAGAAAATATACTTTTTTGTGAACCAAAAAAATTGCTATTTCTAAACATGTATCTTTGAAGGCATGCTAATCGAAAACAAAGGAACCTATCATGTTTATGACAACTGGGGAAGGTTCTGGTGATCTACATCATTAATTAGAGTGGTCATTTAGGTTTTTTGAAAAAAATCATTTTTCCAAGAAAATTAGCTTTTTGGTGAAGTAAACAAAAATTGATTTTTCTAAACATGTATCTTTGAAGGAATGCTACTAGAAAACAAAGGAACCTATCATGTTTCTGACAACTGGGGAAGGTTCTGGTGATCTACTTGATTAATTAGAGGGGTCATTCAAGTTTTTTGTGAAAATTCATTTTTTCCATAAAATACGCTTTTTGGTGAAGCCAAAAAAAATTGCTTTTTCTAAACATGCATCTTTGAAGGCATGCTACTCGAAAACAAAGGAACCTATCATGTTTATGACAACTGGGGAAGGTTCTGGTGATCTACATGATTAATTAGAGGGGTCATTTAAGTTTTTGGAAAAAAATATTTTTTTACAGAAAATATACTTTTTGGTGAAGCCCAAAAAAATTGCTTTTTCTAAACATGTATCTTTGAAGGCATGCTGATAGAAAACAAAGGAACCTATCATGTTTCTGAAACTGGGGAAGGTTCTGGTGATCTACATGATTAATTAGAGGGGTCATTTAAGTTTTTTATTAAAATTCATTTTTTCCAGAAAAAACGCTTTTTGGTACAGCCAAAAAAAATTGCTTTTTCTAAACATGTATCTTTGAAGGCATGCTAATAGAAAACAAAGGAACATATCATGTTTCTGACAACTGGGGAAGGTTCTGGTGATCTACTTGATTAATTAGAGGGGTCATTTAAGTTTTTGGAAAAAAATATGTTTTTACAGAAAATATACTTTTTGGTGAAGCCCAAAAAAATTGCTTTTTCTAAACATGCATCTTTGAAGGCATGCTACTCGAAAACAAAGGAACCTATCATGTTTCTGACAACTGGGGAAGGTTCTGGTGATCTACATGATTAATTAGAGAGGTCATTTAAGTTTTTGGAAAAAAATATTTTTTTACAGAAAATATACTTTTTGGTGAAGCCCAAAAAATTTGCTTTTTCTAAACATGCATCTTTGAAGGCATGCTACTCGAAAACAAAGGAACCTATCATGTTTCTGACAACTGGGGAAGGTTCTGGTGACCTACTTGATTAATTAGAGGGGTCATTCAAGTTTTTTATGAAAATTCATTTTTTCCATAAATTACGCTTTTTGGTGAAGCCAAAAAAAATTGCTTTTTCTAAACATGTATCTTTGAAGGCATGCTACTCGAAAACAAAGGAACCTATCATGTTTCTGACAACTGGGGAAGGTTCTGGTGATCTACATGATTAATTAGAGGGGTCATTTAAGTTTTTTGAAAAAAATCATTTTTTCCAGAAAATACGCGTTTTGGTGAAGCCAAAAAAATTTGCTTTTTCTAAACAGGTATCTTTGAAGGTATGCTACTCGAAAACAAAGGAACCTATCATGTTTCTGACAACTGGGGAAGGTTCTGGTGATCTACATGATTGATTAGAGAGGTCATTTAAGTTTTTTGAAAGAATTCATTTTTTCCAGAAAATACGCTTTTTGGTGAAGCCCAAAAAAATTGCCTTTTCTAAACATGTATCTTTGAAGGCATGCTAATAGAAAACAAAGGAACCTATGATGTTTCTGACAACTGGGGAAGGTTCTGGTGATCTACTTGATTAATTAGAGGGGTCATTTAAGTTTTTGGAAAAAAATATGTTTTTACAGAAAATATACTTTTTGGTGAAGCCCAAAAAAATTGCTTTTTCTAAACATGCATCTTTGAAGGCATGCTACTCGAAAACAAAGGAACCTATCATGTTTCTGACAACTGGGGAAGGTTCTGGTGATCTACATGATTAATTAGAGAGGTCATTTAAGTTTTTGGAAAAAAATATTTTTTTACAGAAAATATACTTTTTGGTGAAGCCCAAAAAAATTGCTTTTTCTAAACATGCATCTTTGAAGGCATGCTACTCGAAAACAAAGGAACCTATCATGTTTATGACAACTGGGGAAGGTTCTGGTGATCTACATGATTAATTAGAGTGGTCATTTAAGTTTTTTGAAAAAAATAATTTTTCCAAGAAAATTTTCTTTTTGGTGAAGTAAAAAAAAATTGCTTTTTCTAAACATGTATCTTTGAAGGCATGCTACTCGAAAACAAAGGAACCTATCATGTTTCTGACAACTGGGGAAGGTTCTGGTGATCTACTTGATTAATTAGAGGGGTCATTTAAGTTTTTTATGAAAATTCATTTTTTCCCGAAAATTCGCTTTTTGATGAAGCCCAAAAAAATTGCTTTTTCTAAACATGTATCTTTGAAGGCATGCTACTCGAAAACAAAGGAACCTATCATGTTTCTGACAACTGGGGAAGGTTCTGGTGATCTACTTGATTAATTAGAGGGGTCATTCAAGTTTTTTATGAAAATTCATTTTTTCCATAAAATACGCTTTTTGGTGAAGCCAAAAAAAATTGCTTTTTCTAAACATATATATTTGGAGGCATGCTACTCGAAAACAAAGGAACCTATCATGTTTCTGACAACTGGGGAAGGTTCTGGTGATCTACATGATTAATTAGAGGGGTCATTTAAGTTTTTCTAAAAAAGTATTTTTTTACAGAAAATATACTTTTTTGTGAACCAAAAAAATTGCTATTTCTAAACATGTATCTTTGAAGGCATGCTAATCGAAAACAAAGGAACCTATCATGTTTATGACAACTGGGGAAGGTTCTGGTGATCTACTTGATTAATTAGAGGGGTCATTTAAGTTTTTGGAAAAAAATCATTTTTTCCAGAAAATACGCTTTTTGGTGAAGCCCAAAAAAATAGCTTTTTCTAAACATGTATCTTTGAAGGCATGCTACTCGAAAACAAAGGAACCTATCATGTTTATGACAACTGGGGAAGGTTCTGGTGATCTACATCATTAATTAGAGTGGTCATTTAGGTTTTTTGAAAAAAATCATTTTTCCAAGAAAATTAGCTTTTTGGTGAAGTAAACAAAAATTGATTTTTCTAAACATGTATCTTTGAAGGAATGCTACTAGAAAACAAAGGAACCTATCATGTTTCTGACAACTGGGGAAGGTTCTGGTGATCTACTTGATTAATTAGAGGGGTCATTCAATTTTTTTTTGAAAATTCATTTTTTCCATAAAATACGCTTTTTGGTGAAGCCAAAAAAAATTGCTTTTTCTAAACATGCATCTTTGAAGGCATGCTACTCGAAAACAAAGGAACCTATCATGTTTATGACAACTGGGGAAAGTTCTGGTGATCTACATGATTAATTAGAGGGGTCATTTAAGTTTTTGGAAAAAAATATTTTTTTACAGAAAATATACTTTTTGGTGAAGCCCAAAAAAATTGCTTTTTCTAAACATGTATCTTTGAAGGCATGCTGATAGAAAACAAAGGAACCTATCATGTTTCTGACAACTGGGGAAGGTTCTGGTGATCTACATGATTAATTAGAGGGGTCATTTAAGTTTTTTATTAAAATTCATTTTTTCCAGAAAAAACGCTTTTTGGTGCAGCCAAAAAAAATTGCTTTTTCTAAACATGTATCTTTGAAGGCATGCTAATAGAAAACAAAGGAACATATCATGTTTCTGACAACTGGGGAAGGTTCTGGTGATCTACTTGATTAATTAGAGGGGTCATTTAAGTTTTTCTAAAAAAGTATTTTTTCACAGAAAATATACTTTTTTGTGAACCAAAAAAATTGCTTTTTCTAAACATGTATCTTTGAAGGCATGCTAATCGAAAACAAAGCAACCTATCACGTTTATGACAACTGGGGAAGGTTCTGGTGATCTACTTGATTAATTAGAGAGGTCATTTAAGTTTTTTATAAAAATGCATTTTTTCTAGAAAATACGCTTTTTGTTGAAGCCAAAAAAAAATAGCTTTTTCTAAACATGCATCTTTGAAGGCATGCTACTCGAAAACAAAGGAACCAATCATCTTTCTGACAACTGGGGAAGGTTCTGGTGATCTACATGATTAATTAGAGGGGTCATTTAAGTTTTTTATGAAAATTCATTTTTTCCCAAAAATTCGCTTTTTGGTGAAGCCCAAAAAAATTGCTTTTTCTAAACATGTATCTTTGAAGGCATGCTAATAGAAAACAAAGGAACCTATCATGTTTCTGACAACTGGGGAAGGTTCTGGTGATCTACTTGATTAATTAGAGGGGTCATTCAAGTTTTTTGTGAAAATTCATTTTTTCCATAAAATACGCTTTTTGGTGAAGCCAAAAAAAATTGCTTTTTCTAAACATGCATCTTTGAAGGCATGCTACTCGAAAACAAAGGAACCTATCATGTTTATGACAACTGGGGAAGGTTCTGGTGATCTACATGATTAATTAGAGGGGTCATTTAAGTTTTTTGAAAAAAATAATTTTTCCAAGAAAATTAGCTTTTTGGTAAAGTAAAAAAAAATTGCTTTTTCTAAACATGTATCTTTGAAGGCATGCTACTCGAAAACAAAGGAACCTATCATGTTTCTGACAACTGGGGAAGGTTCTGGTGATCTACATGATTAATTAGAGGGGTCATTTAAGTTTTTTGAAAAAAATATTTTTTTCCAGAAAATATACTTTTTGGTGAAGCCCAAAAAAATTGCATTTTCTAAACATGCATCTTTGAAGGCATGCTACTCGAAAACAAACGAACCTATCATGTTTCTGACAACTGGGGAAGGTTCTGGTGATCTACTTGATTAATTAGAGGGGTCATTCAAGTTTTTTGTGAAAATTCATTTTTTCCATAAAATATGCTTTTTGGTGAAGCCAAAAAAAATAGCTTTTTCTAAACATGCATCTTTGAAGGCATGCTACTCGAAAACAAAGGAACCTATCATGTTTATGACAACTGGGGAAGGTTCTGGTGATCTACATGATTAATTAGAGGGGTCATTTATGTTTTTTGAAAAAAATATTTTTTTCCAGAAAATATACTTTTTGGTGAAGCCCAAAAAAATTGCTTTTTCTAAACATGCATCTTTGAAGGCATGCTACTCGAAAACAAAGGAACCTATCATGTTTCTGACAACTGAGGAAGGTTCTGGTGATCTAGTTGATTAATTAGAGGGGTCATTCAAGTTTTTTATGAAAATTCATTTTTTCCATAAAATACGCTTTTTGGTGAAGCCAAAAAAAATTGCTTTTTCTAAACATGTATCTTTGAAGGCATCCTAATAGAAAACAAAGGAACCTATCATGTTTCTGACAACTGGGGAAGGTTCTGGTGATCTACTTGATTAATTAGAGGGGTCATTTAAGTTTTTTATGAAAATTCATTTTTTCCATAAAATACGCTTTTTGGTGAAGCCAAAAAAAATTGCTTTTTCTAAACATGTATCTTTGAAGGCATGCTACTCGAAAACAAAGGAACCTATCATGTTGCTGACAACTGGGGAAGGTTCTGGTGATCTACTTGATTAATTAGAGGGGTCATTCAAGTTTTTTATGAAAATTCATTTTTTCCATAAAATACACTTTTTGGTGAAGCCAAAAAAAAATTGCTTTTTCTAAACATGTATCTTTGAAGGCATGCTACTCGAAAACAAAGGAACCTATCATGTTTCTGACAACTGGGGAAGGTTCTGGTGATCTACATGATTAATTAGAGGGGTCATTTAAGTTTTTCTAAAAAAGTATTTTTTTACAGAAAATATACTTTTTTGTGAACCAAAAAAATTGCTATTTCTAAACATGTATCTTTGAAGGCATGCTAATCGAAAACAAAGGAACCTATCATGTTTATGACAACTGGGGAAGGTTCTGGTGATCTACTTGATTAATTAGAGGGGTCATTTAAGTTTTTGGAAAAAAATCATTTTTTCCAGAAAATACGCTTTTTGGTGAAGCCCAAAAAAATAGCTTTTTCTAAACATGTATCTTTGAAGGCATGCTACTCGAAAACAAAGGAACCTATCATGTTTCTGACAACTGGGGAAGGTTCTGGTGATCTACTTGATTAATTAGAGGGGTCATTCAAGTTTTTTATGAAAATTCATTTTTTCCATAAAATACGCTTTTTGGTGAAGCCAAAAAAAATTGCTTTTTCTAAACATGCATCTTTGAAGGCATGCTACTCGAAAACAAAGGAACCTATCATGTTTATGACAACTGGGGAAGGTTCTGGTGATCTACATGATTAATTAGAGGGGTCATTTAAGTTTTTTGAAAAAAATAATTTTTCCAAGAAAATTAGCTTTTTGGTAAAGTAAAAAAAATTGCTTTTTCTAAACATGTATCTTTGAAGGCATGCTACTCGAAAACAAAGGAACCTATCATGTTTCTGACAACTGGGGAAGGTTCTGGTGATCTACATGATTAATTAGAGGGGTCATTTAAGTTTTTTGAAAAAAATATTTTTTTCCAGAAAATATACTTTTTGGTGAAGCCCAAAAAAATTGCTTTTTCTAAACATGCATCTTTGAAGGCATGCTACTCGAAAACAAAGGAACCTATCATGTTTCTGACAACTGAGGAAGGTTCTGGTGATCTACTTGATTAATTAGAGGGGTCATTCAAGTTTTTTATGAAAATTCATTTTTTCCCGAAAATTCGCTTTTTGGTGAAGCCCAAAAACATTGCTTTTTCTAAACATGCATCTTTGAAGGCATGCTACTCGAAAACAAAGGAACCTATCATGTTTCTGACAACTGGGGAAGGTTCTGGTGATCTACTTGATTAATTAGAGGGGTCATTTAAGTTTTTTATGAAAATTCATTTTTTCCCGAAAATTCGCTTTTTGGTGAAGCCCAAAAAAATTGCTTTTTCTAAACATGTATCTTTGAAGGCATGCTAATAGAAAACAAAGGAACCTATCATGTTTCTGACAACTGGGGAAGGTTCTGGTGATCTACATGATTAATTAGAGGGGTCATTTAAGTTTTTGTAAAAAAATATTTTTTTACAGAAAATATACTTTTTGGTGAAGCCCAAAAAAATTGCTTTTTCTAAACATGTATCTTTGAAGGCATGCTACTCGAAAACAAAGGAACCTATCATGTTTCTGACAACTGGGGAAGGTTCTGGTGATCTACTTGATTAATTAGAGGGGTCGTTCAAGTTTTTTATTAAAATTCATTTTTTCCATAAAATACACTTTTTGGTGAAGCCCAAAAACATTGCTTTTTCTAAACATGCATCTTTGAAGGCATGCTACTCGAAAACAAAGGAACCTATCATGTTTCTGACAACTGGGGAAGGTTCTGGTGATCTACTTGATTAATTAGAGGGGTCATTTAAGTTTTTGGAAAAAAATCATTTTTTCCAGAAAATACGCTTTTTGGTGAAGCCCAAAAAAATAGCTTTTTCTAAACATGTATCTTTGAAGGCATGCTACTCGAAAACAAAGGAACCTATCATGTTTATGACAACTGGGGAAGGTTCTGGTGATCTACATCATTAATTAGAGTGGTCATTTAGGTTTTTTGAAAAAAATCATTTTTCCAAGAAAATTAGCTTTTTGGTGAAGTAAACAAAAATTGATTTTTCTAAACATGTATCTTTGAAGGAATGCTACTAGAAAACAAAGGAACCTATCATGTTTCTGACAACTGGGGAAGGTTCTGGTGATCTACTTGATTAATTAGAGGGGTCATTCAAGTTTTTTGTGAAAATTCATTTTTTCCATAAAATACGCTTTTTGGTGAAGCCAAAAAAAATTGCTTTTTCTAAACATGCATCTTTGAAGGCATGCTACTCGAAAACAAAGGAACCTATCATGTTTATGACAACTGGGGAAGGTTCTGGTGATCTACATGATTAATTAGAGGGGTCATTTAAGTTTTTGGAAAAAAATATTTTTTTACAGAAAATATACTTTTTGGTGAAGCCCAAAAAAATTGCTTTTTCTAAACATGTATCTTTGAAGGCATGCTGATAGAAAACAAAGGAACCTATCATGTTTCTGAAACTGGGGAAGGTTCTGGTGATCTACATGATTAATTAGAGGGGTCATTTAAGTTTTTTATTAAAATTCATTTTTTCCAGAAAAAACGCTTTTTGGTACAGCCAAAAAAAATTGCTTTTTCTAAACATGTATCTTTGAAGGCATGCTAATAGAAAACAAAGGAACATATCATGTTTCTGACAACTGGGGAAGGTTCTGGTGATCTACTTGATTAATTAGAGGGGTCATTTAAGTTTTTGGAAAAAAATATGTTTTTACAGAAAATATACTTTTTGGTGAAGCCCAAAAAAATTGCTTTTTCTAAACATGCATCTTTGAAGGCATGCTACTCGAAAACAAAGGAACCTATCATGTTTCTGACAACTGGGGAAGGTTCTGGTGATCTACATGATTAATTAGAGAGGTCATTTAAGTTTTTGGAAAAAAATATTTTTTTACAGAAAATATACTTTTTGGTGAAGCCCAAAAAATTTGCTTTTTCTAAACATGCATCTTTGAAGGCATGCTACTCGAAAACAAAGGAACCTATCATGTTTCTGACAACTGGGGAAGGTTCTGGTGATCTACTTGATTAATTAGAGGGGTCATTCAAGTTTTTTATGAAAATTCATTTTTTCCATAAATTACGCTTTTTGGTGAAGCCAAAAAAAATTGCTTTTTCTAAACATGTATCTTTGAAGGCATGCTACTCGAAAACAAAGGAACCTATCATGTTTCTGACAACTGGGGAAGGTTCTGGTGATCTACATGATTAATTAGAGGGGTCATTTAAGTTTTTTGAAAAAAATCATTTTTTCCAGAAAATACGCGTTTTGGTGAAGCCAAAAAAATTTGCTTTTTCTAAACAGGTATCTTTGAAGGTATGCTACTCGAAAACAAAGGAACCTATCATGTTTCTGACAACTGGGGAAGGTTCTGGTGATCTACATGATTGATTAGAGAGGTCATTTAAGTTTTTTGAAAGAATTCATTTTTTCCAGAAAATACGCTTTTTGGTGAAGCCCAAAAAAATTGCTTTTTCTAAACATGCATCTTTGAAGGCATGCTACTCGAAAACAAAGGAACCTATCATGTTTCTGACAACTGGGGAAGGTTCTGGTGACCTACATGATTAATTAGAGAGGTCATTTAAGTTTTTGGAAAAAAATATTTTTTTCCAGAAAATATACTTTTTGGTGAAGCCCAAAAAAATTGCTTTTTCTAAACATGCATCTTTGAAGGCATGCTACTCGAAAACAAAGGAACCTATCATGTTTATGACAACTGGGGAAGGTTCTGGTGATCTACATGATTAATTAGAGTGGTCATTTAAGTTTTTTGAAAAAAATAATTTTTCCAAGAAAATTTTCTTTTTGGTGAAGTAAAAAAAAATTGCTTTTTCTAAACATGTATCTTTGAAGGCATGCTACTCGAAAACAAAGGAACCTATCATGTTTCTGACAACTGGGGAAGGTTCTGGTGATCTACTTGATTAATTAGAGGGGTCATTTAAGTTTTTGGAAAAAAATCATTTTTTCCAGAAAATACGCTTTTTGGTGAAGCCCAAAAAAATAGCTTTTTCTAAACATGTATCTTTGAAGGCATGCTACTCGAAAACAAAGGAACCTATCATGTTTATGACAACTGGGGAAGGTTCTGGTGATCTACATCATTAATTAGAGTGGTCATTTAGGTTTTTTGAAAAAATTCATTTTTCCAAGAAAATTAGCTTTTTGGTGAAGTAAACAAAAATTGATTTTTCTAAACATGTATCTTTGAAGGAATGCTACTAGAAAACAAAGGAACCTATCATGTTTCTGACAACTGGGGAAGGTTCTGGTGATCTACTTGATTAATTAGAGGGGTCATTCAAGTTTTTTGTGAAAATTCATTTTTTCCATAAAATACGCTTTTTGGTGAAGCCAAAAAAAATTGCTTTTTCTAAACATGCATCTTTGAAGGCATGCTACTCGAAAACAAAGGAACCTATCATGTTTATGACAACTGGGGAAGGTTCTGGTGATCTACATGATTAATTAGAGGGGTCATTTAAGTTTTTGGAAAAAAATATTTTTTTACAGAAAATATACTTTTTGGTGAAGCCCAAAAAAATTGCTTTTTCTAAACATGTATCTTTGAAGGCATGCTGATAGAAAACAAAGGAACCTATCATGTTTCTGAAACTGGGGAAGGTTCTGGTGATCTACATGATTAATTAGAGGGGTCATTTAAGTTTTTTATTAAAATTCATTTTTTCCAGAAAAAACGCTTTTTGGTACAGCCAAAAAAAATTGCTTTTTCTAAACATGTATCTTTGAAGGCATGCTAATAGAAAACAAAGGAACATATCATGTTTCTGACAACTGGGGAAGGTTCTGGTGATCTACTTGATTAATTAGAGGGGTCATTTAAGTTTTTGGAAAAAAATATGTTTTTACAGAAAATATACTTTTTGGTGAAGCCCAAAAAAATTGCTTTTTCTAAACATGCATCTTTGAAGGCATGCTACTCGAAAACAAAGGAACCTATCATGTTTCTGACAACTGGGGAAGGTTCTGGTGATCTACATGATTAATTAGAGAGGTCATTTAAGTTTTTGGAAAAAAATATTTTTTTACAGAAAATATACTTTTTGGTGAAGCCCAAAAAATTTGCTTTTTCTAAACATGCATCTTTGAAGGCATGCTACTCGAAAACAAAGGAACCTATCATGTTTCTGACAACTGGGGAAGGTTCTGGTGATCTACTTGATTAATTAGAGGGGTCATTCAAGTTTTTTATGAAAATTCATTTTTTCCATAAATTACGCTTTTTGGTGAAGCCAAAAAAAATTGCTTTTTCTAAACATGTATCTTTGAAGGCATGCTACTCGAAAACAAAGGAACCTATCATGTTTCTGACAACTGGGGAAGGTTCTGGTGATCTACATGATTAATTAGAGGGGTCATTTAAGTTTTTTGAAAAAAATCATTTTTTCCAGAAAATACGCGTTTTGGTGAAGCCAAAAAAATTTGCTTTTTCTAAACAGGTATCTTTGAAGGTATGCTACTCGAAAACAAAGGAACCTATCATGTTTCTGACAACTGGGGAAGGTTCTGGTGATCTACATGATTGATTAGAGAGGTCATTTAAGTTTTTTGAAAGAATTCATTTTTTCCAGAAAATACGCTTTTTGGTGAAGCCCAAAAAAATTGCCTTTTCTAAACATGTATCTTTGAAGGCATGCTAATAGAAAACAAAGGAACCTATGATGTTTCTGACAACTGGGGAAGGTTCTGGTGATCTACTTGATTAATTAGAGGGGTCATTTAAGTTTTTGGAAAAAAATTTGTTTTTACAGAAAATATACTTTTTGGTGAAGCCCAAAAAAATTGCTTTTTCTAAACATGCATCTTTGAAGGCATGCTACTCGAAAACAAAGGAACCTATCATGTTTCTGACAACTGGGGAAGGTTCTGGTGACCTACATGATTAATTAGAGAGGTCATTTAAGTTTTTGGAAAAAAATATTTTTTTACAGAAAATATACTTTTTGGTGAAGCCCAAAAAAATTGCTTTTTCTAAACATGCATCTTTGAAGGCATGCTACTCGAAAACAAAGGAACCTATCATGTTTATGACAACTGGGGAAGGTTCTGGTGATCTACATGATTAATTAGAGTGGTCATTTAAGTTTTTTGAAAAAAATAATTTTTCCAAGAAAATTTTCTTTTTGGTGAAGTAAAAAAAAATTGCTTTTTCTAAACATGTA
Organism: Pelodytes ibericus; assembly: GCA_036172795.1. NCBI lineage: Eukaryota > Metazoa > Chordata > Amphibia > Anura > Pelodytidae > Pelodytes > Pelodytes ibericus. The sequence goes on from CM069863.1 coordinate 75,981,177, forward strand.
TCTTTGAAGGCATGCTACTCGAAAACAAAGGAACCTATCATGTTTCTGACAACTGGGGAAGGTTCTGGTGATCTACTTGATTAATTAGAGGGGTCATTTAAGTTTTTTATGAAAATTCATTTTTTCCCGAAAATTCGCTTTTTGATGAAGCCCAAAAAAATTGCTTTTTCTAAACATGTATCTTTGAAGGCATGCTACTCGAAAACAAAGGAACCTATCATGTTTCTGACAACTGGGGAAGGTTGTGGTGATCTACTTGATTAATTAGAGGGGTCATTCAAGTTTTTTATGAAAATTCATTTTTTCCATAAAATACACTTTTTGGTGAAGCCAAAAAAAATTGCTTTTTCTAAACATGTATCTTTGAAGGCATGCTACTCGAAAACAAAGGAACCTATCATGTTTCTGACAACTGGGGAAGGTTCTGGTGATCTACTTGATTAATTAGAGGGGTCATTCAAGTTTTTTATGAAAATTCATTTTTTCCATAAAATACGCTTTTTGGTGAAGCCAAAAAAAATTGCTTTTTCTAAACATATATATTTGGAGGCATGCTACTCGAAAACAAAGGAACCTATCATGTTTCTGACAACTGGGGAAGGTTCTGGTGATCTACATGATTAATTAGAGGGGTCATTTAAGTTTTTCTAAAAAAGTATTTTTTTACAGAAAATATACTTTTTTGTGAACCAAAAAAATTGCTATTTCTAAACATGTATCTTTGAAGGCATGCTAATCGAAAACAAAGGAACCTATCATGTTTATGACAACTGGGGAAGGTTCTGGTGATCTACTTGATTAATTAGAGGGGTCATTTAAGTTTTTGGAAAAAAATCATTTTTTCCAGAAAATACGCTTTTTGGTGAAGCCCAAAAAAATAGCTTTTTCTAAACATGTATCTTTGAAGGCATGCTACTCGAAAACAAAGGAACCTATCATGTTTATGACAACTGGGGAAGGTTCTGGTGATCTACATCATTAATTAGAGTGGTCATTTAGGTTTTTTGAAAAAAATCATTTTTCCAAGAAAATTAGCTTTTTGGTGAAGTAAACAAAAATTGATTTTTCTAAACATGTATCTTTGAAGGAATGCTACTACAAAACAAAGGAACCTATCATGTTTCTGACAACTGGGGAAGGTTCTGGTGATCTACTTGATTAATTAGAGGGGTCATTCAAGTTTTTTGTGAAAATTCATTTTTTCCATAAAATACGCTTTTTGGTGAAGCCAAAAAAAATTGCTTTTTCTAAACATGCATCTTTGAAGGCATGCTACTCGAAAACAAAGGAACCTATCATGTTTATGACAACTGGGGAAAGTTCTGGTGATCTACATGATTAATTAGAGGGGTCATTTAAGTTTTTGGAAAAAAATATTTTTTTACAGAAAATATACTTTTTGGTGAAGCCCAAAAAAATTTCTTTTTCTAAACATGTATCTTTGAAGGCATGCTGATAGAAAACAAAGGAACCTATCATGTTTCTGACAACTGGGGAAGGTTCTGGTGATCTACATGATTAATTAGAGGGGTCATTTAAGTTTTTTATTAAAATTCATTTTTTCCAGAAAAAACGCTTTTTGGTGCAGCCAAAAAAAATTGCTTTTTCTAAACATGTATCTTTGAAGGCATGCTAATAGAAAACAAAGGAACATATCATGTTTCTGACAACTGAGGAAGGTTCTGGTGATCTACTTGATTAATTAGAGGGGTCATTTAAGTTTTTCTAAAAAAGTATTTTTTTACAGAAAATATACTTTTTTGTGAACCAAAAAAATTGCTTTTTCTAAACATGTATCTTTGAAGGCATGCTAATCGAAAACAAAGCAACCTATCACGTTTATGACAACTGGGGAAGGTTCTGGTGATCTACATGATTAATTAGAGGGGTCATTTAAGTTTTTTATGAAAATTCATTTTTTCCCAAAAATTCGCTTTTTGGTGAAGCCCAAAAAAATTGCTTTTTCTAAACATGTATCTTTGAAGGCATGCTAATAGAAAACAAAGGAACCTATCATGTTTCTGACAACTGGGGAAGGTTCTGGTGATCTACTTGATTAATTAGAGTGGTCATTCAAGTTTTTTGTGAAAATTCATTTTTTCCATAAAATACGCTTTTTGGTGAAGCCAAAAAAAATTGCTTTTTCTAAACATGCATCTTTGAAGGCATGCTACTCGAAAACAAAGGAACCTATCATGTTTATGACAACTGGGGAAGGTTCTGGTGATCTACATGATTAATTAGAGGGGTCATTTAAGTTTTTTGAAAAAAATAATTTTTCCAAGAAAATTAGCTTTTTGGTAAAGTAAAAAAAAATTGCTTTTTCTAAACATGTATCTTTGAAGGCATGCTACTCGAAAACAAAGGAACCTATCATGTTTCTGACAACTGGGGAAGGTTCTGGTGATCTACATGATTAATTAGAGGGGTCATTTAAGTTTTTTGAAAAAAATATTTTTTTCCAGAAAATATACTTTTTGGTGAAGCCCAAAAAAATAGCATTTTCTAAACATGCATCTTTGAAGGCATGCTACTCGAAAACAAACGAACCTATCATGTTTCTGACAACTGGGGAAGGTTCTGGTGATCTACTTGATTAATTAGAGGGGTCATTCAAGTTTTTTGTGAAAATTCATTTTTTCCATAAAATACGCTTTTTGGTGAAGCCAAAAAAAATTGCTTTTTCTAAACATGCATCTTTGAAGGCATGCTACTCGAAAACAAAGGAACCTATCATGTTTATGACAACTGGGGAAGGTTCTGGTGATCTACATGATTAATTAGAGGGGTCATTTATGTTTTTTGAAAAAAATATTTTTTTCCAGAAAATATACTTTTTGGTGAAGCCCAAAAAAATTGCTTTTTCTAAACATGCATCTTTGAAGGCATGCTACTCGAAAACAAAGGAACCTATCATGTTTCTGACAACTGAGGAAGGTTCTGGTGATCTAGTTGATTAATTAGAGGGGTCATTCAAGTTTTTTATGAAAATTCATTTTTTCCATAAAATACGCTTTTTGGTGAAGCCAAAAAAAATTGCTTTTTCTAAACATGTATCTTTGAAGGCATCCTAATAGAAAACAAAGGAACCTATCATGTTTCTGACAACTGGGGAAGGTTCTGGTGATCTACTTGATTAATTAGAGGGGTCATTTAAGTTTTTTATGAAAATTCATTTTTTCCCGAAAATTCGCTTTTTGGTGAAGCCCAAAAACATTGCTTTTTCTAAACATGTATCTTTGAAGGCATGCTACTCGAAAACAAAGGAACCTATGATGTTTCTGACAACTGGGGAAGGTTCTGGTGATCTACTTGATTAATTAGAGGGGTCATTTAAGTTTTTTATGAAAATTCATTTTTTCCATAAAATACGCTTTTTGGTGAAGCCAAAAAAAATTGCTTTTTCTAAACATGTATCTTTGAAGGCATGCTACTCGAAAACAAAGGAACCTATCATGTTTCTGACAACTGGGGAAGGTTCTGGTGATCTACATGATTAATTAGAGGGGTCATTTAAGTTTTTAAAAAAAAATCATTTTTTCCAGAAAATACGCGTTTTGGTGAAGCCAAAAAAATTTGCTTTTTCTAAACAGGTATCTTTGAAGGTATGCTACTCGAAAACAAAGGAACCTATCATGTTTCTGACAACTGGGGAAGGTTCTGGTGATCTACATGATTGATTAGAGAGGTCATTTAAGTTTTTTGAAAAAAATAATTTTTCCAAGAAAATTTGCTTTTTGGTGAAGTAAAAAAAAATTGCTTTTTCTAAACATGTATCTTTGAAGGCATGCTACTCGAAAACAAAGGAACCTATCATGTTTCTGACAACTGGGGAAGGTTCTGGTGATCTACTTGATTAATTAGAGAGGTCATTTAAGTTTTTTATAAAAATGCATTTTTTCTAGAAAATACGCTTTTTGTTGAAGCCAAAAAAAAATTGCTTTTTCTAAACATGCATCTTTGAAGGCATGCTACTCGAAAACAAAGGAACCTATCATGTTTCTGACAACTGGGGAAGGTTCTGGTGATCTACATGATTAATTAGAGGGGTCATTTAAGTTTTTTATGAAAATTCATTTTTTCCCGAAAATTCTCTTTTTGGTGAAGCCCAAAAAAATTGCTTTTTCTAAACATGTATCTTTGAAGGCATGCTAATAGAAAACAAAGGAACCTATCATGTTTCTGACAACTGGGGAAGGTTCTGGTGATCTACATGATTAATTAGAGGGGTCATTTAAGTTTTTGTAAAAAAATTTTTTTTACAGAAAATATACTTTTTGGTCAAGCCCAAAAAAATAGCTTTTTCTAAACATGTATCTTTGAAGGCATGCTAATAGAAAGCAAAGGAACCTATCATGTTTCTGACAACTGGGGAAGGTTCTGGTGATCTACATGATTAATTAGAGGGGTCATTTAACTTTTTTATTAAAATTCATTTTTTCCAGAAAAAACGCTTTTTGGTGAAGCTAAAAAAAAATTGCTTTTTTTAAACATGTATCTTTGAAGGCATGCTACTCGAAAACAAAGGAACCTATCATGTTTCTGACAACTGGGGAAGGTTCTGGTGATCTACTTGATTAATTAGAGGGGTCATTCAAGTTTTTTATGAAAATTCATTTTTTCCATAAAATACCCTTTTTGGTGAAGCCAAAAAAAATTGCTTTTTTTAAACATATATATTTGGAGGCATGCTACTCGAAAGCAAAGGAACCTATCATGTTTCTGACAACTGGGCAAGGTTCTGGTGATCTACATGATTAATTAGAGGGGTCATTTAAGTTTTTCTAAAAAAGTATTTTTTTACAGAAAATATACTTTTTTGTGAACCAAAAAAATTGCTTTTTCTAAACATGTATCTTTGAAGGCATGCTAATCGAAAACAAAGCAACCTATCACGTTTATGACAACTGGGGAAGGTTCTGGTGATCTACTTGATTAATTAGAGAGGTCATTTAAGTTTTTTATAAAAATGCATTTTTTCTAGAAAATACGCTTTTTGTTGAAGCCAAAAAAAAATTGCTTTTTCTAAACATGCATCTTTGAAGGCATGCTACTCGAAAACAAAGGAACCAATCATCTTTCTGACAACTGGGGAAGGTTCTGGTGATCTACATGATTAATTAGAGGGGTCATTTAAGTTTTTTATGAAAATTCATTTTTTCCCAAAAATTCGCTTTTTGGTGAAGCCCAAAAAAATTGCTTTTTCTAAACATGTATCTTTGAAGGCATGCTAATAGAAAACAAAGGAACCTATCATGTTTCTGACAACTGGGGAAGGTTCTGGTGATCTACTAGATTAATTAGAGGGGTCATTCAAGTTTTTTGTGAAAATTCATTTTTTCCATAAAATACGCTTTTTGGTGAAGCCAAAAAAAATTGCTTTTTCTAAACATGCATCTTTGAAGGCATGCTACTCGAAAACAAAGGAACCTATCATGTTTATGACAACTGGGGAAGGTTCTGGTGATCTACATGATTAATTAGAGTGGTCATTTAAGTTTTTTGAAAAAAATAATTTTTCCACGAAAATTTGCTTTTTGGTGAAGTAAAAAAAAATTGCTTTTTCTAAACATGTATCTTTGAAGGCATGCTACTCGAAAACAAAGGAACCTATCATGTTTCTGACAACTGGGGAAGGTTCTGGTGATCTACTTGATTAATTAGAGGGGTCATTCAAGTTTTTTATGAAAATTCATTTTTTCCATAAAATACGCTTTTTGGTGAAGCCAAAAAAAATTGCTTTTTCTAAACATATATATTTGGAGGCATGCTACTCGAAAACAAAGGAACCTATCATGTTTCTGACAACTGGGGAAGGTTCTGGTGATCTACATGATTAATTAGAGGGGTCATTTAAGTTTTTTGAAAAAAATCATTTTTTCCAGAAAATACGCGTTTTGGTGAAGCCAAAAAAATTTGCTTTTTCTAAACAGGTATCTTTGAAGGTATGCTACTCGAAAACAAAGGAACCTATCATGTTTCTGACAAATGGGGAAGGTTCTGGTGATCTACATGATTGATTAGAGAGGTCATTTAAGTTTTTTGAAAGAATTCATTTTTTCCAGAAAATACGCTTTTTGGTGAAGCCCAAAAAAATTGCCTTTTCTAAACATGTATCTTTGAAGGCATGCTAATAGAAAACAAAGGAACCTATCATGTTTCTGACAACTGGGGAAGGTTCTGGTGATCTACTTGATTAATTAGAGGGGTCATTTAAGTTTTTGGAAAAAAATATTTTTTTACAGAAAATATACTTTTTGGTGAAGCCCAAAAAAATTGCTTTTTCTAAACATGCATCTTTGAAGGCATGCTACTCGAAAACAAAGGAACCTATCATGTTTCTGACAACTGGGGAAGGTTCTGGTGATCTACTTGATTAATTAGAGGGGTCATTCAAGTTTTTTATGAAAATTCATTTTTTCCATAAAATACACTTTTTGGTGAAGCCAAAAAAAATTGCTTTTTCTAAACATGTATCTTTGAAGGCATGCTACTCGAAAACAAAGGAACCTATCATGTTTCTGACAACTGGGGAAGGTTCTGGTGATCTACTTGATTAATTAGAGGGGTCATTCAAGTTTTTTATGAAAATTCATTTTTTCCATAAAATACGCTTTTTGGTGAAGCCAAAAAAAATTGCTTTTTCTAAACATATATATTTGGAGGCATGCTACTCGAAAACAAAGGAACCTATCATGTTTCTGACAACTGGGGAAGGTTCTGGTGATCTACATGATTAATTAGAGGGGTCATTTAAGTTTTTCTAAAAAAGTATTTTTTTACAGAAAATATACTTTTTTGTGAACCAAAAAAATTGCTTTTTCTAAACTTGTATCTTTGAAGGCATGCTAATCGAAAACAAAGGAACCTATCATGTTTATGACAACTGGGGAAGGTTCTGGTGATCTACTTGATTAATTAGAGGGGTCATTTAAGTTTTTGGAAAAAAAATCATTTTTTCCAGAAAATACGCTTTTTGGTGAAGCCCAAAAAAATAGCTTTTTCTAAACATGTATCTTTGAAGGCATGCTACTCGAAAACAAAGGAACCTATCATGTTTCTGACAACTGGGGAAGGTTCTGGTGATCTACTTGATTAATTAGAGGGGTCATTCAAGTTTTTTATGAAAATTCATTTTTTCCATAAAATACACTTTTTGGTGAAGCCAAAAAAAATAGCTTTTTCTAAACATGTATCTTTGAAGGCATGCTACTCGAAAACAAAGGAACCTATCATGTTTCTGACAACTGGGGAAGGTTCTGGTGATCTACTTGATTAATTAGAGGGGTCATTCAAGTTTTTTATGAAAATTCATTTTTTCCATAAAATACGCTTTTTGGTGAAGCCAAAAAAGATTGCTTTTTCTAAACATATATATTTGGAGGCATGCTACTCGAAAACAAAGGAACCTATCATGTTTCTGACAACTGGGGAAGGTTCTGGTGATCTACATGATTAATTAGAGGGGTCATTTAAGTTTTTGGAAAAAAAATCATTTTTTCCAGAAAATACGCTTTTTGGTGAAGCCCAAAAAAATAGCTTTTTCTAAACATGTATCTTTGAAGGCATGCTACTCGAAAACAAAGGAACCTATCATGTTTCTGACAACTGGGGAAGGTTCTGGTGATCTACTTGATTAATTAGAGGGGTCATTCAAGTTTTTTATGAAAATTCATTTTTTCCATAAAATACACTTTTTGGTGAAGCCAAAAAAAATAGCTTTTTCTAAACATGTATCTTTGAAGGCATGCTACTCGAAAACAAAGGAACCTATCATGTTTCTGACAACTGGGGAAGGTTCTGGTGATCTACTTGATTAATTAGAGGGGTCATTCAAGTTTTTTATGAAAATTCATTTTTTCCATAAAATACACTTTTTGGTGAAGCCAAAAAAAATAGCTTTTTCTAAACATGTATCTTTGAAGGCATGCTACTCGAAAACAAAGGAACCTATCATGTTTCTGACAACTGGGGAAGGTTCTGGTGATCTACTTGATTAATTAGAGGGGTCATTCAAGTTTTTTATGAAAATTCATTTTTTCCATAAAATACGCTTTTTGGTGAAGCCAAAAAAGATTGCTTTTTCTAAACATATATATTTGGAGGCATGTTACTCGAAAACAAAGGAACCTATCATGTTTCTGACAACTGGGGAAGGTTCTGGTGATCTACATGATTAATTAGAGGGGTCATTTAAGTTTTTCTAAAAAAGAATTTTTTTACAGAAAATATACTTTTTTGTGAACCAAAAAAATTGCTTTTTCTAAACTTGTATCTTTGAAGGCATGCTAATCGAAAACAAAGGAACCTATCATGTTTATGACAACTGGGGAAGGTTCTGGTGATCTACTTGATTAATTAGAGGGGTCATTTAAGTTTTTGGAAAAAAATCATTTTTTCCAGAAAATACGCTTTTTGGTGAAGCCCAAAAAAATTGCTTTTTCTAAACATGTATCTTTGAAGGCATGCTAATAGAAAACAAAGGAACCTATCATGTTTCTGACAACTGGGGAAGGTTCTGGTGATCTACTTGATTAATTAGAGGGGTCATTCAAGTTTTTTGTGAAAATTCATTTTTTCCATAAAATACGCTTTTTGGTGAAGCCAAAAAAAATTGCTTTTTCTAAACATGCATCTTTGAAGGCATGCTACTCGAAAACAAAGGAACCTATCATGTTTATGACAACTGGGGAAGGTTCTGGTGATCTACATGATTAATTAGAGGGGTCATTTAAGTTTTTTGAAAAAAATATTTTTTTCCAGAAAATATACTTTTTGGTGAAGCCCAAAAAAATTGCATTTTCTAAACATGCATCTTTGAAGGCATGCTACTCGAAAACAAACGAACCTATCATGTTTCTGACAACTGGGGAAGGTTCTGGTGATCTACTTGATTAATTAGAGGGGTCATTCAAGTTTTTTGTGAAAATTCATTTTTTCCATAAAATACGCTTTTTGGTGAAGCCAAAAAAAATAGCTTTTTCTAAACATGCATCTTTGAAGGCATGCTACTCGAAAACAAAGGAACCTATCATGTTTATGACAACTGGGGAAGGTTCTGGTGATCTACATGATTAATTAGAGGGGTCATTTATGTTTTTTGAAAAAAATATTTTTTTCCAGAAAATATACTTTTTGGTGAAGCCCAAAAAAATTGCTTTTTCTAAACATGCATCTTTGAAGGCATGCTACTCGAAAACAAAGGAACCTATCATGTTTCTGACAACTGAGGAAGGTTCTGGTGATCTAGTTGATTAATTAGAGGGGTCATTCAAGTTTTTTATGAAAATTCATTTTTTCCATAAAATACGCTTTTTGGTGAAGCCAAAAAAAATTGCTTTTTCTAAACATGTATCTTTGAAGGCATCCTAATAGAAAACAAAGGAACCTATCATGTTTCTGACAACTGGGGAAGGTTCTGGTGATCTACTTGATTAATTAGAGGGGTCATTTAAGTTTTTTATGAAAATTCATTTTTTCCCGAAAATTCGCTTTTTGGTGAAGCCCAAAAACATTGCTTTTTCTAAACATGTATCTTTGAAGGCATGCTACTCGAAAACAAAGGAACCTATGATGTTGCTGACAACTGGGGAAGGTTCTGGTAATCTACTTGATTAATTAGAGGGGTCATTCAAGTTTTTTATGAAAATTCATTTTTTCCATAAAATACACTTTTTGGTGAAGCCAAAAAAAATTGCTTTTTCTAAACATGTATCTTTGAAGGCATGCTACTCGAAAACAAAGGAACCTATCATGTTTCTGACAACTGGGGAAGGTTCTGGTGATCTACATGATTAATTAGAGGGGTCATTTAAGTTTTTCTAAAAAAGTATTTTTTTACAGAAAATATACTTTTTTGTGAACCAAAAAAATTGCTATTTCTAAACATGTATCTTTGAAGGCATGCTAATCGAAAACAAAGGAACCTATCATGTTTATGACAACTGGGGAAGGTTCTGGTGATCTACTTGATTAATTAGAGGGGTCATTTAAGTTTTTGGAAAAAAATCATTTTTTCCAGAAAATACGCTTTTTGGTGAAGCCCAAAAAAATAGCTTTTTCTAAACATGTATCTTTGAAGGCATGCTACTCGAAAACAAAGGAACCTATCATGTTTCTGACAACTGGGGAAGGTTCTGGTGATCTACTTGATTAATTAGAGGGGTCATTCAAGTTTTTTATGAAAATTCATTTTTTCCATAAAATACGCTTTTTGGTGAAGCCAAAAAAAATTGCTTTTTCTAAACATGCATCTTTGAAGGCATGCTACTCGAAAACAAAGGAACCTATCATGTTTATGACAACTGGGGAAGGTTCTGGTGATCTACATGATTAATTAGAGGGGTCATTTAAGTTTTTTGAAAAAAATAATTTTTCCAAGAAAATAGCTTTTTGGTAAAGTAAAAAAAATTGCTTTTTCTAAACATGTATCTTTGAAGGCATGCTACTCGAAAACAAAGGAACCTATCATGTTTCTGACAACTGGGGAAGGTTCTGGTGATCTACATGATTAATTAGAGGGGTCATTTAAGTTTTTTGAAAAAAATATTTTTTTCCAGGAAATATACTTTTTGGTGAAGCCCAAAAAAATTGCTTTTTCTAAACATGCATCTTTGAAGGCATGCTACTCGAAAACAAAGGAACCTATCATGTTTCTGACAACTGAGGAAGGTTCTGGTGATCTACTTGATTAATTAGAGGGGTCATTCAAGTTTTTTATGAAAATTCATTTTTTCCCGAAAATTCGCTTTTTGGTAAAGCCCAAAAACATTGCTTTTTCTAAACATGCATCTTTGAAGGCATGCTACTCGAAAACAAAGGAACCTATCATGTTTCTGACAACTGGGGAAGGTTCTGGTGATCTACTTGATTAATTAGAGGGGTCATTTAAGTTTTTTATGAAAATTCATTTTTTCCCGAAAATTCGCTTTTTGGTGAAGCCCAAAAAAATTGCTTTTTCTAAACATGTATCTTTGAAGGCATGCTAATAGAAAACAAAGGAACCTATCATGTTTCTGACAACTGGGGAAGGTTCTGGTGATCTACATGATTAATTAGAGGGGTCATTTAAGTTTTTGTAAAAAAACATTTTTTTACAGAAAATATACTTTTTGGTGAAGCCCAAAAAAATTGCTTTTTCTAAACATGTATCTTTGAAGGCATGCTACTCGAAAACAAAGGAACCTATCATGTTTCTGACAACTGGGGAAGGTTCTGGTGATCTACTTGATTAATTAGAGGGGTCATTCAAGTTTTTTATGAAAATTCATTTTTTCCATAAAATACACTTTTTGGTGAAGCCAAAAAAAATTGCTTTTTCTAAACATGTATCTTTGAAGGCATGCTACTCGAAAACAAAGGAACCTATCATGTTTCTGACAACTGGGGAAGGTTCTGGTGATCTACATGATTAATTAGAGGGGTCATTTAAGTTTTTCTAAAAAAGTATTTTTTTACAGAAAATATACTTTTTTGTGAACCAAAAAAATTGCTATTTCTAAACATGTATCTTTGAAGGCATGCTAATCGAAAACAAAGGAACCTATCATGTTTATGACAACTGGGGAAGGTTCTGGTGATCTACTTGATTAATTAGAGGGGTCATTTAAGTTTTTGGAAAAAAATCATTTTTTCCAGAAAATACGCTTTTTGGTGAAGCCCAAAAAAATAGCTTTTTCTAAACATGTATCTTTGAAGGCATGCTACTCGAAAACAAAGGAACCTATCATGTTTCTGACAACTGGGGAAGGTTCTGGTGATCTACTTGATTAATTAGAGGGGTCATTCAAGTTTTTTATGAAAATTCATTTTTTCCAGAAAATACGCTTTTTGGTGAAGCCCAAAAACATTGCTTTTTCTAAACATGCATCTTTGAAGGCATGCTACTCGAAAACAAAGGAACCTATCATGTTTCTGACAACTGGGGAAGGTTCTGGTGATCTACTTGATTAATTAGAGGGGTCATTTAAGTTTTTGGAAAAAAATCATTTTTTCCAGAAAATACGCTTTTTGGTGAAGCCCAAAAAAATAGCTTTTTCTAAACATGTATCTTTGAAGGCATGCTACTCGAAAACAAAGGAACCTATCATGTTTATGACAACTGGGGAAGGTTCTGGTGATCTACATCATTAATTAGAGTGGTCATTTAGGTTTTTTGAAAAAAATCATTTTTCCAAGAAAATTAGCTTTTTGGTGAAGTAAACAAAAATTGATTTTTCTAAACATGTATCTTTGAAGGAATGCTACTAGAAAACAAAGGAACCTATCATGTTTCTGACAACTGGGGAAGGTTCTGGTGATCTACTTGATTAATTAGAGGGGTCATTCAAGTTTTTTGTGAAAATTCATTTTTTCCATAAAATACGCTTTTTGGTGAAGCCAAAAAAAATTGCTTTTTCTAAACATGCTTCTTTGAAGGCATGCTACTCGAAAACAAAGGAACCTATCATGTTTATGACAACTGGGGAAGGTTCTGGTGATCTACATGATTAATTAGAGGGGTCATTTAAGTTTTTGGAAAAAAATATTTTTTTACAGAAAATATACTTTTTGGTGAAGCCCAAAAAAATTGCTTTTTCTAAACATGTATCTTTGAAGGCATGCTGATAGAAAACAAAGGAACCTATCATGTTTCTGAAACTGGGGAAGGTTCTGGTGATCTACATGATTAATTAGAGGGGTCATTTAAGTTTTTTATTAAAATTCATTTTTTCCAGAAAAAACGCTTTTTGGTACAGCCAAAAAAAATTGCTTTTTCTAAACATGTATCTTTGAAGGCATGCTAATAGAAAACAAAGGAACATATCATGTTTCTGACAACTGGGGAAGGTTCTGGTGATCTACTTGATTAATTAGAGGGGTCATTTAAGTTTTTGGAAAAAAATATGTTTTTACAGAAAATATACTTTTTGGTGAAGCCCAAAAAAATTGCTTTTTCTAAACATGCATCTTTGAAGGCATGCTACTCGAAAACAAAGGAACCTATCATGTTTCTGACAACTGGGGAAGGTTCTGGTGATCTACATGATTAATTAGAGAGGTCATTTAAGTTTTTGGAAAAAAATATTTTTTTACAGAAAATATACTTTTTGGTGAAGCCCAAAAAATTTGCTTTTTCTAAACATGCATCTTTGAAGGCATGCTACTCGAAAACAAAGGAACCTATCATGTTTCTGACAACTGGGGAAGGTTCTGGTGATCTACTTGATTAATTAGAGGGGTCATTCAAGTTTTTTATGAAAATTCATTTTTTCCATAAATTACGCTTTTTGGTGAAGCCAAAAAAAATTGCTTTTTCTAAACATGTATCTTTGAAGGCATGCTACTCGAAAACAAAGGAACCTATCATGTTTCTGACAACTGGGGAAGGTTCTGGTGATCTACATGATTAATTAGAGGGGTCATTTAAGTTTTTTGAAAAAAATCATTTTTTCCAGAAAATACGCGTTTTGGTGAAGCCAAAAAAATTTGCTTTTTCTAAACAGGTATCTTTGAAGGTATGCTACTCGAAAACAAAGGAACCTATCATGTTTCTGACAACTGGGGAAGGTTCTGGTGATCTACATGATTGATTAGAGAGGTCATTTAAGTTTTTTGAAAGAATTCATTTTTTCCAGAAAATACGCTTTTTGGTGAAGCCCAAAAAAATTGCCTTTTCTAAACATGTATCTTTGAAGGCATGCTAATAGAAAACAAAGGAACCTATGATGTTTCTGACAACTGGGGAAGGTTCTGGTGATCTACTTGATTAATTAGAGGGGTCATTTAAGTTTTTGGAAAAAAATTTGTTTTTACAGAAAATATACTTTTTGGTGAAGCCCAAAAAAATTGCTTTTTCTAAACATGCATCTTTGAAGGCATGCTACTCGAAAACAAAGGAACCTATCATGTTTCTGACAACTGGGGAAGGTTCTGGTGACCTACATGATTAATTAGAGAGGTCATTTAAGTTTTTGGAAAAAAATATTTTTTTACAGAAAATATACTTTTTGGTGAAGCCCAAAAAAATTGCTTTTTCTAAACATGCATCTTTGAAGGCATGCTACTCGAAAACAAAGGAACCTATCATGTTTATGACAACTGGGGAAGGTTCTGGTGATCTACATGATTAATTAGAGTGGTCATTTAAGTTTTTTGAAAAAAATAATTTTTCCAAGAAAATTTTCTTTTTGGTGAAGTAAAAAAAAATTGCTTTTTCTAAACATGTATCTTTGAAGGCATGCTACTCGAAAACAAAGGAACCTATCATGTTTCTGACAACTGGGGAAGGTTCTGGTGATCTACTTGATTAATTAGAGGGGTCATTTAAGTTTTTTATGAAAATTCATTTTTTCCCGAAAATTCGCTTTTTGATGAAGCCCAAAAAAATTGCTTTTTCTAAACATGTATCTTTGAAGGCATGCTACTCGAAAACAAAGGAACCTATCATGTTTCTGACAACTGGGGAAGGTTGTGGTGATCTACTTGATTAATTAGAGGGGTCATTCAAGTTTTTTATGAAAATTCATTTTTTCCATAAAATACACTTTTTGGTGAAGCCAAAAAAAATTGCTTTTTCTAAACATGTATCTTTGAAGGCATGCTACTCGAAAACAAAGGAACCTATCATGTTTCTGACAACTGGGGAAGGTTCTGGTGATCTACTTGATTAATTAGAGGGGTCATTCAAGTTTTTTATGAAAATTCATTTTTTCCATAAAATACGCTTTTTGGTGAAGCCAAAAAAAATTGCTTTTTCTAAACATATATATTTGGAGGCATGCTACTCGAAAACAAAGGAACCTATCATGTTTCTGACAACTGGGGAAGGTTCTGGTGATCTACATGATTAATTAGAGGGGTCATTTAAGTTTTTCTAAAAAAGTATTTTTTTACAGAAAATATACTTTTTTGTGAACCAAAAAAATTGCTATTTCTAAACATGTATCTTTGAAGGCATGCTAATCGAAAACAAAGGAACCTATCATGTTTATGACAACTGGGGAAGGTTCTGGTGATCTACTTGATTAATTAGAGGGGTCATTTAAGTTTTTGGAAAAAAATCATTTTTTCCAGAAAATACGCTTTTTGGTGAAGCCCAAAAAAATAGCTTTTTCTAAACATGTATCTTTGAAGGCATGCTACTCGAAAACAAAGGAATCTATCATGTTTATGACAACTGGGGAAGGTTCTGGTGATCTACATCATTAATTAGAGTGGTCATTTAGGTTTTTTGAAAAAAATCATTTTTCCAAGAAAATTAGCTTTTTGGTGAAGTAAACAAAAATTGATTTTTCTAAACATGTATCTTTGAAGGAATGCTACTAGAAAACAAAGGAACCTATCATGTTTCTGACAACTGGGGAAGGTTCTGGTGATCTACTTGATTAATTAGAGGGGTCATTCAAGTTTTTTGTGAAAATTCATTTTTTCCATAAAATACGCTTTTTGGTGAAGCCAAAAAAAATTGCTTTTTCTAAACATGCATCTTTGAAGGCATGCTGATAGAAAACAAAGGAACCTATCATGTTTCTGACAACTGGGGAAGGTTCTGGTGATCTACATGATTAATTAGAGGGGTCATTTAAGTTTTTTATTAAAATTCATTTTTTCCAGAAAAAACGCTTTTTGGTGCAGCCAAAAAAAATTGCTTTTTCTAAACATGTATCTTTGAAGGCATGCTAATAGAAAACAAAGGAACATATCATGTTTCTGACAACTGAGGAAGGTTCTGGTGATCTACTTGATTAATTAGAGGGGTCATTTAAGTTTTTCTAAAAAAGTATTTTTTTACAGAAAATATACTTTTTTGTGAACCAAAAAAATTGCTTTTTCTAAACATGTATCTTTGAAGGCATGCTAATCGAAAACAAAGCAACCTATCACGTTTATGACAACTGGGGAAGGTTCTGGTGATCTACATGATTAATTAGAGGGGTCATTTAAGTTTTTTATGAAAATTCATTTTTTCCCAAAAATTCGCTTTTTGGTGAAGCCCAAAAAAATTGCTTTTTCTAAACATGTATCTTTGAAGGCATGCTAATAGAAAACAAAGGAACCTATCATGTTTCTGACAACTGGGGAAGGTTCTGGTGATCTACTTGATTAATTAGAGTGGTCATTCAAGTTTTTTGTGAAAATTCATTTTTTCCATAAAATACGCTTTTTGGTGAAGCCAAATAAAATTGCTTTTTCTAAACATGCATCTTTGAAGGCATGCTACTCGAAAACAAAGGAACCTATCATGTTTATGACAACTGGGGAAGGTTCTGGTGATCTACATGATTAATTAGAGGGGTCATTTAAGTTTTTTGAAAAAAATAATTTTTCCAAGAAAATTAGCTTTTTGGTAAAGTAAAAAAAAATTGCTTTTTCTAAACATGTATCTTTGAAGGCATGCTACTCGAAAACAAAGGAACCTATCATGTTTCTGACAACTGGGGAAGGTTCTGGTGATCTACATGATTAATTAGAGGGGTCATTTAAGTTTTTTGAAAAAAATATTTTTTTCCAGAAAATATACTTTTTGGTGAAGCCCAAAAAAAATTGCATTTTCTAAACATGCATCTTTGAAGGCATGCTACTCGAAAACAAACGAACCTATCATGTTTCTGACAACTGGGGAAGGTTCTGGTGATCTACTTGATTAATTAGAGGGGTCATTCAAGTTTTTTGTGAAAATTCATTTTTTCCATAAAATACGCTTTTTGGTGAAGCCAAAAAAAATTGCTTTTTCTAAACATGCATCTTTGAAGGCATGCTACTCGAAAACAAAGGAACCTATCATGTTTATGACAACTGGGGAAGGTTCTGGTGATCTACATGATTAATTAGAGGGGTCATTTATGTTTTTTGAAAAAAATATTTTTTTCCAGAAAATATACTTTTTGGTGAAGCCCAAAAAAATTGCTTTTTCTAAACATGCATCTTTGAAGGCATGCTACTCGAAAACAAAGGAACCTATCATGTTTCTGACAACTGAGGAAGGTTCTGGTGATCTAGTTGATTAATTAGAGGGGTCATTCAAGTTTTTTATGAAAATTCATTTTTTCCATAAAATACGCTTTTTGGTGAAGCCAAAAAAAAATTGCTTTTTCTAAACATGTATCTTTGAAGGCATCCTAATAGAAAACAAAGGAACCTATCATGTTTCTGACAACTGGGGAAGGTTCTGGTGATCTACTTGATTAATTAGAGGGGTCATTTAAGTTTTTTATGAAAATTCATTTTTTCCCGAAAATTCGCTTTTTGGTGAAGCCCAAAAACATTGCTTTTTCTAAACATGTATCTTTGAAGGCATGCTACTCGAAAACAAAGGAACCTATGATGTTTCTGACAACTGGGGAAGGTTCTGGTGATCTACTTGATTAATTAGAGGGGTCATTTAAGTTTTTTATGAAAATTCATTTTTTCCATAAAATACGCTTTTTGGTGAAGCCAAAAAAAATTGCTTTTTCTAAACATGTATCTTTGAAGGCATGCTACTCGAAAACAAAGGAACCTATCATGTTTCTGACAACTGGGGAAGGTTCTGGTGATCTACATGATTAATTAGAGGGGTCATTTAAGTTTTTAAAAAAAAATCATTTTTTCCAGAAAATACGCGTTTTGGTGAAGCCAAAAAAATTTGCTTTTTCTAAACAGGTATCTTTGAAGGTATGCTACTCGAAAACAAAGGAACCTATCATGTTTCTGACAACTGGGGAAGGTTCTGGTGATCTACATGATTGATTAGAGAGGTCATTTAAGTTTTTTGAAAAAAATAATTTTTCCAAGAAAATTTGCTTTTTGGTGAAGTAAAAAAAAATTGCTTTTTCTAAACATGTATCTTTGAAGGCATGCTACTCGAAAACAAAGGAACCTATCATGTTTCTGACAACTGGGGAAGGTTCTGGTGATCTACTTGATTAATTAGAGGGGTCATTTAAGTTTTTTATGAAAATTCATTTTTTCCCGAAAATTCTCTTTTTGGTGAAGCCCAAAAAAATTGCTTTTTCTAAACATGTATCTTTGAAGGCATGCTAATAGAAAACAAAGGAACCTATCATGTTTCTGACAACTGGGGAAGGTTCTGGTGATCTACATGATTAATTAGAGGGGTCATTTAAGTTTTTGGAAAAAGATATTTTTTTACAGAAAATATACTTTTTGGTGAAGCCCATAAAAATTGCTTTTTCTAAACATGTATCTTTGAAGGCATGCTAATAGAAAACAAAGGAACCTATCATGTTTCTGACAACTGGGGAAGGTTCTGGTGATCTACATGATTAATTAGAGGGGTCATTTAAGTTTTTGTAAAAAAATTTTTTTTACAGAAAATATACTTTTTGGTCAAGCCCAAAAAAATAGCTTTTTCTAAACATGTATCTTTGAAGGCATGCTAATAGAAAGCAAAGGAACCTATCATGTTTCTGACAACTGGGGAAGGTTCTGGTGATCTACATGATTAATTAGAGGGGTCATTTAACTTTTTTATTAAAATTCATTTTTTCCAGAAAAAACGCTTTTTGGTGAAGCTAAAAAAAAATTGCTTTTTTTAAACATGTATCTTTGAAGGCATGCTACTCGAAAACAAAGGAACCTATCATGTTTCTGACAACTGGGGAAGGTTCTGGTGATCTACTTGATTAATTAGAGGGGTCATTCAAGTTTTTTATGAAAATTCATTTTTTCCATAAAATACCCTTTTTGGTGAAGCCAAAAAAAATTGCTTTTTTTAAACATATATATTTGGAGGCATGCTACTCGAAAGCAAAGGAACCTATCATGTTTCTGACAACTGGGCAAGGTTCTGGTGATCTACATGATTAATTAGAGGGGTCATTTAAGTTTTTCTAAAAAAGTATTTTTTTACAGAAAATATACTTTTTTGTGAACCAAAAAAATTGCTTTTTCTAAACATGTATCTTTGAAGGCATGCTAATCGAAAACAAAGCAACCTATCACGTTTATGACAACTGGGGAAGGTTCTGGTGATCTACTTGATTAATTAGAGAGGTCATTTAAGTTTTTTATAAAAATGCATTTTTTCTAGAAAATACGCTTTTTGTTGAAGCCAAAAAAAAATTGCTTTTTCTAAACATGCATCTTTGAAGGCATGCTACTCGAAAACAAAGGAACCAATCATCTTTCTGACAACTGGGGAAGGTTCTGGTGATCTACATGATTAATTAGAGGGGTCATTTAAGTTTTTTATGAAAATTCATTTTTTCCCAAAAATTCGCTTTTTGGTGAAGCCCAAAAAAATTGCTTTTTCTAAACATGTATCTTTGAAGGCATGCTAATAGAAAACAAAGGAACCTATCATTTTTCTGACAACTGGGGAAGGTTCTGGTGATCTACTAGATTAATTAGAGGGGTCATTCAAGTTTTTTGTGAAAATTCATTTTTTCCATAAAATACGCTTTTTGGTGAAGCCAAAAAAAATTGCTTTTTCTAAACATGCATCTTTGAAGGCATGCTACTCGAAAACAAAGGAACCTATCATGTTTATGACAACTGGGGAAGGTTCTGGTGATCTACATGATTAATTAGAGGGGTCATTTAAGTTTTTTGAAAAAAATAATTTTTCCAAGAAAATTAGCTTTTTGGTAAAGTAAAAAAAAATTGCTTTTTCTAAACATGTATCTTTGAAGGCATGCTACTCGAAAACAAAGGAACCTATCATGTTTCTGACAACTGGGGAAGGTTCTGGTGATCTACATGATTAATTAGAGGGGTCATTTAAGTTTTTTGAAAAAAATATTTTTTTCCAGAAAATATACTTTTTGGTGAAGCCCAAAAAAATTGCATTTTCTAAACATGCATCTTTGAAGGCATGCTACTCGAAAACAAACGAACCTATCATGTTTCTGACAACTGGGGAAGGTTCTGGTGATCTACTTGATTAATTAGAGGGGTCATTCAAGTTTTTTGTGAAAATTCATTTTTTCCATAAAATACGCTTTTTGGTGAAGCCAAAAAAAATTGCTTTTTCTAAACATGCATCTTTGAAGGCATGCTACTCGAAAACAAAGGAACCTATCATGTTTATGACAACTGGGGAAGGTTCTGGTGATCTACATGATTAATTAGAGGGGTCATTTATGTTTTTTGAAAAAAATATTTTTTTCCAGAAAATATACTTTTTGGTGGAGCCCAAAAAAATTGCTTTTTCTAAACATGCATCTTTGAAGGCATGCTACTCGAAAACAAAGGAACCTATCATGTTTCTGACAACTGAGGAAGGTTCTGGTGATCTAGTTGATTAATTAGAGGGGTCATTCAAGTTTTTTATGAAAATTCATTTTTTCCATAAAATACGCTTTTTGGTGAAGCCAAAAAAAATTGCTTTTTCTAAACATGTATCTTTGAAGGCATCCTAATAGAAAACAAAGGAACCTATCATGTTTCTGACAACTGGGGAAGGTTCTGGTGATCTACTTGATTAATTAGAGGGGTCATTTAAGTTTTTTATGAAAATTCATTTTTTCCCGAAAATTCGCTTTTTGGTGAAGCCCAAAAACATTGCTTTTTCTAAACATGTATCTTTGAAGGCATGCTACTCGAAAACAAAGGAACCTATCATGTTTCTGACAACTGGGGAAGGTTCTGGTGATCTACTTGATTAATTAGAGGGGTCATTTAAGTTTTTTATGAAAATTCCTTTTTTCCCGAAAATTCGCTTTTTGGTGAAGCCCAAAAAAATTGCTTTTTCTAAACATGTATCTTTGAAGGCATGCTAATCGAAAACAAAGGAACCTATCATGTTTATGACAACTGGGGAAGGTTCTGGTGATCTACTTGATTAATTAGAGGGGTCATTCAAGTTTTTTATGAAAATTCATTTTTTCCATAAAATACGCTTTTTGGTGAAGCCCAAAAAAATTGCTTTTTCTAAACATGTATCTTTGAAGGCATGCTAATCGAAAACAAAGGAACCTATCATGTTTATGACAACTGGGGAAGGTTCTGGTGATCTACTTGATTAATTAGAGGGGTCATTTAAGTTTTTGGAAAAAAATCATTTTTTCCAGAAAATACGCTTTTTGGTGAAGCCCAAAAAAATAGCTTTTTCTAAACATGTATCTTTGAAGGCATGCTACTCGAAAACAAAGGAACCTATCATGTTTATGACAACTGGGGAAGGTTCTGGTGATCTACATCATTAATTAGAGTGGTCATTTAGGTTTTTTGAAAAAAATCATTTTTCCAAGAAAATTAGCTTTATGGTGAAGTAAACAAAAATTGATTTTTCTAAACATGTATCTTTGAAGGAATGCTACTAGAAAACAAAGGAACCTATCATGTTTCTGACAACTGGGGAAGGTTCTGGTGATCTACTTGATTAATTAGAGGGGTCATTCAAGTTTTTTGTGAAAATTCATTTTTTCCATAAAATACGCTTTTTGGTGAAGCCAAAAAAAATTGCTTTTTCTAAACATGCATCTTTGAAGGCATGCTACTCGAAAACAAAGGAACCTATCATGTTTATGACAACTGGGGAAGGTTCTGGTGATCTACATGATTAATTAGAGGGGTCATTTAAGTTTTTGGAAAAAAATATTTTTTTACAGAAAATATACTTTTTGGTGAAGCCCAAAAAAATTGCTTTTTCTAAACATGTATCTTTGAAGGCATGCTGATAGAAAACAAAGGAACCTATCATGTTTCTGACAACTGGGGAAGGTTCTGGTGATCTACTTGATTAATTAGAGGGGTCATTCAAGTTTTTTATGAAAATTCATTTTTTCCATAAAATACGCTTTTTGGTGAAGCCAAAAAAAATTGCTTTTTCTAAACATATATATTTGGAGGCATGCTACTCGAAAACAAAGGAACCTATCATGTTTCTGACAACTGGGGAAGGTTCTGGTGATCTACATGATTAATTAGAGGGGTCATTTAAGTTTTTCTAAAAAAGTATTTTTTTACAGAAAATATACTTTTTTGTGAACCAAAAAAATTGCTATTTCTAAACATGTATCTTTGAAGGCATGCTAATCGAAAACAAAGGAACCTATCATGTTTATGACAACTGGGGAAGGTTCTGGTGATCTACTTGATTAATTAGAGGGGTCATTTAAGTTTTTGGAAAAAAATCATTTTTTCCAGAAAATACGCTTTTTGGTGAAGCCCAAAAAAATAGCTTTTTCTAAACATGTATCTTTGAAGGCATGCTACTCGAAAACAAAGGAACCTATCATGTTTATGACAACTGGGGAAGGTTCTGGTGATCTACATCATTAATTAGAGTGGTCATTTAGGTTTTTTGAAAAAAATCATTTTTCCAAGAAAATTAGCTTTTTGGTGAAGTAAACAAAAATTGATTTTTCTAAACATGTATCTTTGAAGGAATGCTACTACAAAACAAAGGAACCTATCATGTTTCTGACAACTGGGGAAGGTTCTGGTGATCTACTTGATTAATTAGAGGGGTCATTCAAGTTTTTTGTGAAAATTCATTTTTTCCATAAAATACGCTTTTTGGTGAAGCCAAAAAAAATTGCTTTTTCTAAACATGCATCTTTGAAGGCATGCTACTCGAAAACAAAGGAACCTATCATGTTTATGACAACTGGGGAAAGTTCTGGTGATCTACATGATTAATTAGAGGGGTCATTTAAGTTTTTGGAAAAAAATATTTTTTTACAGAAAATATACTTTTTGGTGAAGCCCAAAAAAATTGCTTTTTCTAAACATGTATCTTTGAAGGCATGCTGATAGAAAACAAAGGAACCTATCATGTTTCTGACAACTGGGGAAGGTTCTGGTGATCTACATGATTAATTAGAGGGGTCATTTAAGTTTTTTATTAAAATTCATTTTTTCCAGAAAAAACGCTTTTTGGTGCAGCCAAAAAAAATTGCTTTTTCTAAACATGTATCTTTGAAGGCATGCTAATAGAAAACAAAGGAACATATCATGTTTCTGACAACTGAGGAAGGTTCTGGTGATCTACTTGATTAATTAGAGGGGTCATTTAAGTTTTTCTAAAAAAGTATTTTTTTACAGAAAATATACTTTTTTGTGAACCAAAAAAATTGCTTTTTCTAAACATGTATCTTTGAAGGCATGCTAATCGAAAACAAAGCAACCTATCACGTTTATGACAACTGGGGAAGGTTCTGGTGATCTACATGATTAATTAGAGGGGTCATTTAAGTTTTTTATGAAAATTCATTTTTTCCCAAAAATTCGCTTTTTGGTGAAGCCCAAAAAAATTGCTTTTTCTAAACATGTATCTTTGAAGGCATGCTAATAGAAAACAAAGGAACCTATCATGTTTCTGACAACTGGGGAAGGTTCTGGTGATCTACTTGATTAATTAGAGTGGTCATTCAAGTTTTTTGTGAAAATTCATTTTTTCCATAAAATACGCTTTTTGGTGAAGCCAAAAAAAATTGCTTTTTCTAAACATGCATCTTTGAAGGCATGCTACTCGAAAACAAAGGAACCTATCATGTTTATGACAACTGGGGAAGGTTCTGGTGATCTACATGATTAATTAGAGGGGTCATTTAAGTTTTTTGAAAAAAATAATTTTTCCAAGAAAATTAGCTTTTTGGTAAAGTAAAAAAAAATTGCTTTTTCTAAACATGTATCTTTGAAGGCATGCTACTCGAAAACAAAGGAACCTATCATGTTTCTGACAACTGGGGAAGGTTCTGGTGATCTACATGATTAATTAGAGGGGTCATTTAAGTTTTTTGAAAAAAATATTTTTTTCCAGAAAATATACTTTTTGGTGAAGCCCAAAAAAATAGCATTTTCTAAACATGCATCTTTGAAGGCATGCTACTCGAAAACAAACGAACCTATCATGTTTCTGACAACTGGGGAAGGTTCTGGTGATCTACTTGATTAATTAGAGGGGTCATTCAAGTTTTTTGTGAAAATTCATTTTTTCCATAAAATACGCTTTTTGGTGAAGCCAAAAAAAATTGCTTTTTCTAAACATGCATCTTTGAAGGCATGCTACTCGAAAACAAAGGAACCTATCATGTTTATGACAACTGGGGAAGGTTCTGGTGATCTACATGATTAATTAGAGGGGTCATTTATGTTTTTTGAAAAAAATATTTTTTTCCAGAAAATATACTTTTTGGTGAAGCCCAAAAAAATTGCTTTTTCTAAACATGCATCTTTGAAGGCATGCTACTCGAAAACAAAGGAACCTATCATGTTTCTGACAACTGAGGAAGGTTCTGGTGATCTAGTTGATTAATTAGAGGGGTCATTCAAGTTTTTTATGAAAATTCATTTTTTCCATAAAATACGCTTTTTGGTGAAGCCAAAAAAAATTGCTTTTTCTAAACATGTATCTTTGAAGGCATCCTAATAGAAAACAAAGGAACCTATCATGTTTCTGACAACTGGGGAAGGTTCTGGTGATCTACTTGATTAATTAGAGGGGTCATTTAAGTTTTTTATGAAAATTCATTTTTTCCCGAAAATTCGCTTTTTGGTGAAGCCCAAAAACATTGCTTTTTCTAAACATGTATCTTTGAAGGCATGCTACTCGAAAACAAAGGAACCTATGATGTTTCTGACAACTGGGGAAGGTTCTGGTGATCTACTTGATTAATTAGAGGGGTCATTTAAGTTTTTTATGAAAATTCATTTTTTCCATAAAATACGCTTTTTGGTGAAGCCAAAAAAAATTGCTTTTTCTAAACATGTATCTTTGAAGGCATGCTACTCGAAAACAAAGGAACCTATCATGTTTCTGACAACTGGGGAAGGTTCTGGTGATCTACATGATTAATTAGAGGGGTCATTTAAGTTTTTAAAAAAAAATCATTTTTTCCAGAAAATACGCGTTTTGGTGAAGCCAAAAAAATTTGCTTTTTCTAAACAGGTATCTTTGAAGGTATGCTACTCGAAAACAAAGGAACCTATCATGTTTCTGACAACTGGGGAAGGTTCTGGTGATCTACATGATTGATTAGAGAGGTCATTTAAGTTTTTTGAAAAAAATAATTTTTCCAAGAAAATTTGCTTTTTGGTGAAGTAAAAAAAAATTGCTTTTTCTAAACATGTATCTTTGAAGGCATGCTACTCGAAAACAAAGGAACCTATCATGTTTCTGACAACTGGGGAAGGTTCTGGTGATCTACTTGATTAATTAGAGAGGTCATTTAAGTTTTTTATAAAAATGCATTTTTTCTAGAAAATACGCTTTTTGTTGAAGCCAAAAAAAAATTGCTTTTTCTAAACATGCATCTTTGAAGGCATGCTACTCGAAAACAAAGGAACCTATCATGTTTCTGACAACTGGGGAAGGTTCTGGTGATCTACATGATTAATTAGAGGGGTCATTTAAGTTTTTTATGAAAATTCATTTTTTCCCGAAAATTCTCTTTTTGGTGAAGCCCAAAAAAATTGCTTTTTCTAAACATGTATCTTTGAAGGCATGCTAATAGAAAACAAAGGAACCTATCATGTTTCTGACAACTGGGGAAGGTTCTGGTGATCTACATGATTAATTAGAGGGGTCATTTAAGTTTTTGTAAAAAAATTTTTTTTACAGAAAATATACTTTTTGGTCAAGCCCAAAAAAATAGCTTTTTCTAAACATGTATCTTTGAAGGCATGCTAATAGAAAGCAAAGGAACCTATCATGTTTCTGACAACTGGGGAAGGTTCTGGTGATCTACATGATTAATTAGAGGGGTCATTTAACTTTTTTATTAAAATTCATTTTTTCCAGAAAAAACGCTTTTTGGTGAAGCTAAAAAAAAATTGCTTTTTTTAAACATGTATCTTTGAAGGCATGCTACTCGAAAACAAAGGAACCTATCATGTTTCTGACAACTGGGGAAGGTTCTGGTGATCTACTTGATTAATTAGAGGGGTCATTCAAGTTTTTTATGAAAATTCATTTTTTCCATAAAATACCCTTTTTGGTGAAGCCAAAAAAAATTGCTTTTTTTAAACATATATATTTGGAGGCATGCTACTCGAAAGCAAAGGAACCTATCATGTTTCTGACAACTGGGCAAGGTTCTGGTGATCTACATGATTAATTAGAGGGGTCATTTAAGTTTTTCTAAAAAAGTATTTTTTTACAGAAAATATACTTTTTTGTGAACCAAAAAAATTGCTTTTTCTAAACATGTATCTTTGAAGGCATGCTAATCGAAAACAAAGCAACCTATCACGTTTATGACAACTGGGGAAGGTTCTGGTGATCTACTTGATTAATTAGAGAGGTCATTTAAGTTTTTTATAAAAATGCATTTTTTCTAGAAAATACGCTTTTTGTTGAAGCCAAAAAAAAATTGCTTTTTCTAAACATGCATCTTTGAAGGCATGCTACTCGAAAACAAAGGAACCAATCATCTTTCTGACAACTGGGGAAGGTTCTGGTGATCTACATGATTAATTAGAGGGGTCATTTAAGTTTTTTATGAAAATTCATTTTTTCCCAAAAATTCGCTTTTTGGTGAAGCCCAAAAAAATTGCTTTTTCTAAACATGTATCTTTGAAGGCATGCTAATAGAAAACAAAGGAACCTATCATGTTTCTGACAACTGGGGAAGGTTCTGGTGATCTACTAGATTAATTAGAGGGGTCATTCAAGTTTTTTGTGAAAATTCATTTTTTCCATAAAATACGCTTTTTGGTGAAGCCAAAAAAAATTGCTTTTTCTAAACATGCATCTTTGAAGGCATGCTACTCGAAAACAAAGGAACCTATCATGTTTATGACAACTGGGGAAGGTTCTGGTGATCTACATGATTAATTAGAGTGGTCATTTAAGTTTTTTGAAAAAAATAATTTTTCCACGAAAATTTGCTTTTTGGTGAAGTAAAAAAAAATTGCTTTTTCTAAACATGTATCTTTGAAGGCATGCTACTCGAAAACAAAGGAACCTATCATGTTTCTGACAACTGGGGAAGGTTCTGGTGATCTACTTGATTAATTAGAGGGGTCATTCAAGTTTTTTATGAAAATTCATTTTTTCCATAAAATACGCTTTTTGGTGAAGCCAAAAAAAATTGCTTTTTCTAAACATATATATTTGGAGGCATGCTACTCGAAAACAAAGGAACCTATCATGTTTCTGACAACTGGGGAAGGTTCTGGTGATCTACATGATTAATTAGAGGGGTCATTTAAGTTTTTTGAAAAAAATCATTTTTTCCAGAAAATACGCGTTTTGGTGAAGCCAAAAAAATTTGCTTTTTCTAAACAGGTATCTTTGAAGGTATGCTACTCGAAAACAAAGGAACCTATCATGTTTCTGACAAATGGGGAAGGTTCTGGTGATCTACATGATTGATTAGAGAGGTCATTTAAGTTTTTTGAAAGAATTCATTTTTTCCAGAAAATACGCTTTTTGGTGAAGCCCAAAAAAATTGCCTTTTCTAAACATGTATCTTTGAAGGCATGCTAATAGAAAACAAAGGAACCTATCATGTTTCTGACAACTGGGGAAGGTTCTGGTGATCTACTTGATTAATTAGAGGGGTCATTTAAGTTTTTGGAAAAAAATATTTTTTTACAGAAAATATACTTTTTGGTGAAGCCCAAAAAAATTGCTTTTTCTAAACATGCATCTTTGAAGGCATGCTACTCGAAAACAAAGGAACCTATCATGTTTCTGACAACTGGGGAAGGTTCTGGTGATCTACTTGATTAATTAGAGGGGTCATTCAAGTTTTTTATGAAAATTCATTTTTTCCATAAAATACACTTTTTGGTGAAGCCAAAAAAAATTGCTTTTTCTAAACATGTATCTTTGAAGGCATGCTACTCGAAAACAAAGGAACCTATCATGTTTCTGACAACTGGGGAAGGTTCTGGTGATCTACTTGATTAATTAGAGGGGTCATTCAAGTTTTTTATGAAAATTCATTTTTTCCATAAAATACGCTTTTTGGTGAAGCCAAAAAAAATTGCTTTTTCTAAACATATATATTTGGAGGCATGCTACTCGAAAACAAAGGAACCTATCATGTTTCTGACAACTGGGGAAGGTTCTGGTGATCTACATGATTAATTAGAGGGGTCATTTAAGTTTTTCTAAAAAAGTATTTTTTTACAGAAAATATACTTTTTTGTGAACCAAAAAAATTGCTTTTTCTAAACTTGTATCTTTGAAGGCATGCTAATCGAAAACAAAGGAACCTATCATGTTTATGACAACTGGGGAAGGTTCTGGTGATCTACTTGATTAATTAGAGGGGTCATTTAAGTTTTTGGAAAAAAAATCATTTTTTCCAGAAAATACGCTTTTTGGTGAAGCCCAAAAAAATAGCTTTTTCTAAACATGTATCTTTGAAGGCATGCTACTCGAAAACAAAGGAACCTATCATGTTTCTGACAACTGGGGAAGGTTCTGGTGATCTACTTGATTAATTAGAGGGGTCATTCAAGTTTTTTATGAAAATTCATTTTTTCCATAAAATACACTTTTTGGTGAAGCCAAAAAAAATAGCTTTTTCTAAACATGTATCTTTGAAGGCATGCTACTCGAAAACAAAGGAACCTATCATGTTTCTGACAACTGGGGAAGGTTCTGGTGATCTACTTGATTAATTAGAGGGGTCATTCAAGTTTTTTATGAAAATTCATTTTTTCCATAAAATACGCTTTTTGGTGAAGCCAAAAAAGATTGCTTTTTCTAAACATATATATTTGGAGGCATGCTACTCGAAAACAAAGGAACCTATCATGTTTCTGACAACTGGGGAAGGTTCTGGTGATCTACATGATTAATTAGAGGGGTCATTTAAGTTTTTGGAAAAAAAATCATTTTTTCCAGAAAATACGCTTTTTGGTGAAGCCCAAAAAAATAGCTTTTTCTAAACATGTATCTTTGAAGGCATGCTACTCGAAAACAAAGGAACCTATCATGTTTCTGACAACTGGGGAAGGTTCTGGTGATCTACTTGATTAATTAGAGGGGTCATTCAAGTTTTTTATGAAAATTCATTTTTTCCATAAAATACACTTTTTGGTGAAGCCAAAAAAAATAGCTTTTTCTAAACATGTATCTTTGAAGGCATGCTACTCGAAAACAAAGGAACCTATCATGTTTCTGACAACTGGGGAAGGTTCTGGTGATCTACTTGATTAATTAGAGGGGTCATTCAAGTTTTTTATGAAAATTCATTTTTTCCATAAAATACACTTTTTGGTGAAGCCAAAAAAAATAGCTTTTTCTAAACATGTATCTTTGAAGGCATGCTACTCGAAAACAAAGGAACCTATCATGTTTCTGACAACTGGGGAAGGTTCTGGTGATCTACTTGATTAATTAGAGGGGTCATTCAAGTTTTTTATGAAAATTCATTTTTTCCATAAAATACGCTTTTTGGTGAAGCCAAAAAAGATTGCTTTTTCTAAACATATATATTTGGAGGCATGTTACTCGAAAACAAAGGAACCTATCATGTTTCTGACAACTGGGGAAGGTTCTGGTGATCTACATGATTAATTAGAGGGGTCATTTAAGTTTTTCTAAAAAAGAATTTTTTTACAGAAAATATACTTTTTTGTGAACCAAAAAAATTGCTTTTTCTAAACTTGTATCTTTGAAGGCATGCTAATCGAAAACAAAGGAACCTATCATGTTTATGACAACTGGGGAAGGTTCTGGTGATCTACTTGATTAATTAGAGGGGTCATTTAAGTTTTTGGAAAAAAATCATTTTTTCCAGAAAATACGCTTTTTGGTGAAGCCCAAAAAAATTGCTTTTTCTAAACATGTATCTTTGAAGGCATGCTAATAGAAAACAAAGGAACCTATCATGTTTCTGACAACTGGGGAAGGTTCTGGTGATCTACTTGATTAATTAGAGGGGTCATTCAAGTTTTTTGTGAAAATTCATTTTTTCCATAAAATACGCTTTTTGGTGAAGCCAAAAAAAATTGCTTTTTCTAAACATGCATCTTTGAAGGCATGCTACTCGAAAACAAAGGAACCTATCATGTTTATGACAACTGGGGAAGGTTCTGGTGATCTACATGATTAATTAGAGGGGTCATTTAAGTTTTTTGAAAAAAATAATTTTTCCAAGAAAATTAGCTTTTTGGTAAAGTAAAAAAAAATTGCTTTTTCTAAACATGTATCTTTGAAGGCATGCTACTCGAAAACAAAGGAACCTATCATGTTTCTGACAACTGGGGAAGGTTCTGGTGATCTACATGATTAATTAGAGGGGTCATTTAAGTTTTTTGAAAAAAATATTTTTTTCCAGAAAATATACTTTTTGGTGAAGCCCAAAAAAATTGCATTTTCTAAACATGCATCTTTGAAGGCATGCTACTCGAAAACAAACGAACCTATCATGTTTCTGACAACTGGGGAAGGTTCTGGTGATCTACTTGATTAATTAGAGGGGTCATTCAAGTTTTTTGTGAAAATTCATTTTTTCCATAAAATACGCTTTTTGGTGAAGCCAAAAAAAATAGCTTTTTCTAAACATGCATCTTTGAAGGCATGCTACTCGAAAACAAAGGAACCTATCATGTTTATGACAACTGGGGAAGGTTCTGGTGATCTACATGATTAATTAGAGGGGTCATTTATGTTTTTTGAAAAAAATATTTTTTTCCAGAAAATATACTTTTTGGTGAAGCCCAAAAAAATTGCTTTTTCTAAACATGCATCTTTGAAGGCATGCTACTCGAAAACAAAGGAACCTATCATGTTTCTGACAACTGAGGAAGGTTCTGGTGATCTAGTTGATTAATTAGAGGGGTCATTCAAGTTTTTTATGAAAATTCATTTTTTCCATAAAATACGCTTTTTGGTGAAGCCAAAAAAAATTGCTTTTTCTAAACATGTATCTTTGAAGGCATCCTAATAGAAAACAAAGGAACCTATCATGTTTCTGACAACTGGGGAAGGTTCTGGTGATCTACTTGATTAATTAGAGGGGTCATTTAAGTTTTTTATGAAAATTCATTTTTTCCCGAAAATTCGCTTTTTGGTGAAGCCCAAAAACATTGCTTTTTCTAAACATGTATCTTTGAAGGCATGCTACTCGAAAACAAAGGAACCTATGATGTTGCTGACAACTGGGGAAGGTTCTGGTGATCTACTTGATTAATTAGAGGGGTCATTCAAGTTTTTTATGAAAATTCATTTTTTCCATAAAATACACTTTTTGGTGAAGCCAAAAAAAATTGCTTTTTCTAAACATGTATCTTTGAAGGCATGCTACTCGAAAACAAAGGAACCTATCATGTTTCTGACAACTGGGGAAGGTTCTGGTGATCTACATGATTAATTAGAGGGGTCATTTAAGTTTTTCTAAAAAAGTATTTTTTTACAGAAAATATACTTTTTTGTGAACCAAAAAAATTGCTATTTCTAAACATGTATCTTTGAAGGCATGCTAATCGAAAACAAAGGAACCTATCATGTTTATGACAACTGGGGAAGGTTCTGGTGATCTACTTGATTAATTAGAGGGGTCATTTAAGTTTTTGGAAAAAAATCATTTTTTCCAGAAAATACGCTTTTTGGTGAAGCCCAAAAAAATAGCTTTTTCTAAACATGTATCTTTGAAGGCATGCTACTCGAAAACAAAGGAACCTATCATGTTTCTGACAACTGGGGAAGGTTCTGGTGATCTACTTGATTAATTAGAGGGGTCATTCAAGTTTTTTATGAAAATTCATTTTTTCCATAAAATACGCTTTTTGGTGAAGCCAAAAAAAATTGCTTTTTCTAAACATGCATCTTTGAAGGCATGCTACTCGAAAACAAAGGAACCTATCATGTTTATGACAACTGGGGAAGGTTCTGGTGATCTACATGATTAATTAGAGGGGTCATTTAAGTTTTTTGAAAAAAATAATTTTTCCAAGAAAATAGCTTTTTGGTAAAGTAAAAAAAATTGCTTTTTCTAAACATGTATCTTTGAAGGCATGCTACTCGAAAACAAAGGAACCTATCATGTTTCTGACAACTGGGGAAGGTTCTGGTGATCTACATGATTAATTAGAGGGGTCATTTAAGTTTTTTGAAAAAAATATTTTTTTCCAGGAAATATACTTTTTGGTGAAGCCCAAAAAAATTGCTTTTTCTAAACATGCATCTTTGAAGGCATGCTACTCGAAAACAAAGGAACCTATCATGTTTCTGACAACTGAGGAAGGTTCTGGTGATCTACTTGATTAATTAGAGGGGTCATTCAAGTTTTTTATGAAAATTCATTTTTTCCCGAAAATTCGCTTTTTGGTAAAGCCCAAAAACATTGCTTTTTCTAAACATGCATCTTTGAAGGCATGCTACTCGAAAACAAAGGAACCTATCATGTTTCTGACAACTGGGGAAGGTTCTGGTGATCTACTTGATTAATTAGAGGGGTCATTTAAGTTTTTTATGAAAATTCATTTTTTCCCGAAAATTCGCTTTTTGGTGAAGCCCAAAAAAATTGCTTTTTCTAAACATGTATCTTTGAAGGCATGCTAATAGAAAACAAAGGAACCTATCATGTTTCTGACAACTGGGGAAGGTTCTGGTGATCTACATGATTAATTAGAGGGGTCATTTAAGTTTTTGTAAAAAAACATTTTTTTACAGAAAATATACTTTTTGGTGAAGCCCAAAAAAATTGCTTTTTCTAAACATGTATCTTTGAAGGCATGCTACTCGAAAACAAAGGAACCTATCATGTTTCTGACAACTGGGGAAGGTTCTGGTGATCTACTTGATTAATTAGAGGGGTCATTCAAGTTTTTTATGAAAATTCATTTTTTCCATAAAATACACTTTTTGGTGAAGCCAAAAAAAATTGCTTTTTCTAAACATGTATCTTTGAAGGCATGCTACTCGAAAACAAAGGAACCTATCATGTTTCTGACAACTGGGGAAGGTTCTGGTGATCTACATGATTAATTAGAGGGGTCATTTAAGTTTTTCTAAAAAAGTATTTTTTTACAGAAAATATACTTTTTTGTGAACCAAAAAAATTGCTATTTCTAAACATGTATCTTTGAAGGCATGCTAATCGAAAACAAAGGAACCTATCATGTTTATGACAACTGGGGAAGGTTCTGGTGATCTACTTGATTAATTAGAGGGGTCATTTAAGTTTTTGGAAAAAAATCATTTTTTCCAGAAAATACGCTTTTTGGTGAAGCCCAAAAAAATAGCTTTTTCTAAACATGTATCTTTGAAGGCATGCTACTCGAAAACAAAGGAACCTATCATGTTTCTGACAACTGGGGAAGGTTCTGGTGATCTACTTGATTAATTAGAGGGGTCATTCAAGTTTTTTATGAAAATTCATTTTTTCCAGAAAATACGCTTTTTGGTGAAGCCCAAAAACATTGCTTTTTCTAAACATGCATCTTTGAAGGCATGCTACTCGAAAACAAAGGAACCTATCATGTTTCTGACAACTGGGGAAGGTTCTGGTGATCTACTTGATTAATTAGAGGGGTCATTTAAGTTTTTGGAAAAAAATCATTTTTTCCAGAAAATACGCTTTTTGGTGAAGCCCAAAAAAATAGCTTTTTCTAAACATGTATCTTTGAAGGCATGCTACTCGAAAACAAAGGAACCTATCATGTTTATGACAACTGGGGAAGGTTCTGGTGATCTACATCATTAATTAGAGTGGTCATTTAGGTTTTTTGAAAAAAATCATTTTTCCAAGAAAATTAGCTTTTTGGTGAAGTAAACAAAAATTGATTTTTCTAAACATGTATCTTTGAAGGAATGCTACTAGAAAACAAAGGAACCTATCATGTTTCTGACAACTGGGGAAGGTTCTGGTGATCTACTTGATTAATTAGAGGGGTCATTCAAGTTTTTTGTGAAAATTCATTTTTTCCATAAAATACGCTTTTTGGTGAAGCCAAAAAAAATTGCTTTTTCTAAACATGCTTCTTTGAAGGCATGCTACTCGAAAACAAAGGAACCTATCATGTTTATGACAACTGGGGAAGGTTCTGGTGATCTACATGATTAATTAGAGGGGTCATTTAAGTTTTTGGAAAAAAATATTTTTTTACAGAAAATATACTTTTTGGTGAAGCCCAAAAAAATTGCTTTTTCTAAACATGTATCTTTGAAGGCATGCTGATAGAAAACAAAGGAACCTATCATGTTTCTGAAACTGGGGAAGGTTCTGGTGATCTACATGATTAATTAGAGGGGTCATTTAAGTTTTTTATTAAAATTCATTTTTTCCAGAAAAAACGCTTTTTGGTACAGCCAAAAAAAATTGCTTTTTCTAAACATGTATCTTTGAAGGCATGCTAATAGAAAACAAAGGAACTTATCATGTTTCTGACAACTGGGGAAGGTTCTGGTGATCTACTTGATTAATTAGAGGGGTCATTTAAGTTTTTGGAAAAAAATATGTTTTTACAGAAAATATACTTTTTGGTGAAGCCCAAAAAAATTGCTTTTTCTAAACATGCATCTTTGAAGGCATGCTACTCGAAAACAAAGGAACCTATCATGTTTCTGACAACTGGGGAAGGTTCTGGTGATCTACATGATTAATTAGAGAGGTCATTTAAGTTTTTG
Organism: Pelodytes ibericus; assembly: GCA_036172795.1. Taxonomy (NCBI): domain Eukaryota; kingdom Metazoa; phylum Chordata; class Amphibia; order Anura; family Pelodytidae; genus Pelodytes; species Pelodytes ibericus. Next base: position 76,015,636 of record CM069863.1, read on the forward strand.
GAAAAAAATATTTTTTTACAGAAAATATACTTTTTGGTGAAGCCCAAAAAATTTGCTTTTTCTAAACATGCATCTTTGAAGGCATGCTACTCGAAAACAAAGGAACCTATCATGTTTCTGACAACTGGGGAAGGTTCTGGTGATCTACTTGATTAATTAGAGGGGTCATTCAAGTTTTTTATGAAAATTCATTTTTTCCATAAATTACGCTTTTTGGTGAAGCCAAAAAAAATTGCTTTTTCTAAACATGTATCTTTGAAGGCATGCTACTCGAAAACAAAGGAACCTATCATGTTTCTGACAACTGGGGAAGGTTCTGGTGATCTACATGATTAATTAGAGGGGTCATTTAAGTTTTTTGAAAAAAATCATTTTTTCCAGAAAATACGCGTTTTGGTGAAGCCAAAAAAATTTGCTTTTTCTAAACAGGTATCTTTGAAGGTATGCTACTCGAAAACAAAGGAACCTATCATGTTTCTGACAACTGGGGAAGGTTCTGGTGATCTACATGATTGATTAGAGAGGTCATTTAAGTTTTTTGAAAGAATTCATTTTTTCCAGAAAATACGCTTTTTGGTGAAGCCCAAAAAAATTGCCTTTTCTAAACATGTATCTTTGAAGGCATGCTAATAGAAAACAAAGGAACCTATGATGTTTCTGACAACTGGGGAAGGTTCTGGTGATCTACTTGATTAATTAGAGGGGTCATTTAAGTTTTTGGAAAAAAATTTGTTTTTACAGAAAATATACTTTTTGGTGAAGCCCAAAAAAATTGCTTTTTCTAAACATGCATCTTTGAAGGCATGCTACTCGAAAACAAAGGAACCTATCATGTTTCTGACAACTGGGGAAGGTTCTGGTGACCTACATGATTAATTAGAGAGGTCATTTAAGTTTTTGGAAAAAAATATTTTTTTACAGAAAATATACTTTTTGGTGAAGCCCAAAAAAATTGCTTTTTCTAAACATGCATCTTTGAAGGCATGCTACTCGAAAACAAAGGAACCTATCATGTTTATGACAACTGGGGAAGGTTCTGGTGATCTACATGATTAATTAGAGTGGTCATTTAAGTTTTTTGAAAAAAATAATTTTTCCAAGAAAATTTTCTTTTTGGTGAAGTAAAAAAAAATTGCTTTTTCTAAACATGTATCTTTGAAGGCATGCTACTCGAAAACAAAGGAACCTATCATGTTTCTGACAACTGGGGAAGGTTCTGGTGATCTACTTGATTAATTAGAGGGGTCATTTAAGTTTTTTATGAAAATTCATTTTTTCCCGAAAATTCGCTTTTTGATGAAGCCCAAAAAAATTGCTTTTTCTAAACATGTATCTTTGAAGGCATGCTACTCGAAAACAAAGGAACCTATCATGTTTCTGACAACTGGGGAAGGTTGTGGTGATCTACTTGATTAATTAGAGGGGTCATTCAAGTTTTTTATGAAAATTCATTTTTTCCATAAAATACACTTTTTGGTGAAGCCAAAAAAAATTGCTTTTTCTAAACATGTATCTTTGAAGGCATGCTACTCGAAAACAAAGGAACCTATCATGTTTCTGACAACTGGGGAAGGTTCTGGTGATCTACTTGATTAATTAGAGGGGTCATTCAAGTTTTTTATGAAAATTCATTTTTTCCATAAAATACGCTTTTTGGTGAAGCCAAAAAAAATTGCTTTTTCTAAACATATATATTTGGAGGCATGCTACTCGAAAACAAAGGAACCTATCATGTTTCTGACAACTGGGGAAGGTTCTGGTGATCTACATGATTAATTAGAGGGGTCATTTAAGTTTTTCTAAAAAAGTATTTTTTTACAGAAAATATACTTTTTTGTGAACCAAAAAAATTGCTATTTCTAAACATGTATCTTTGAAGGCATGCTAATCGAAAACAAAGGAACCTATCATGTTTATGACAACTGGGGAAGGTTCTGGTGATCTACTTGATTAATTAGAGGGGTCATTTAAGTTTTTGGAAAAAAATCATTTTTTCCAGAAAATACGCTTTTTGGTGAAGCCCAAAAAAATAGCTTTTTCTAAACATGTATCTTTGAAGGCATGCTACTCGAAAACAAAGGAACCTATCATGTTTATGACAACTGGGGAAGGTTCTGGTGATCTACATCATTAATTAGAGTGGTCATTTAGGTTTTTTGAAAAAAATCATTTTTCCAAGAAAATTAGCTTTTTGGTGAAGTAAACAAAAATTGATTTTTCTAAACATGTATCTTTGAAGGAATGCTACTAGAAAACAAAGGAACCTATCATGTTTCTGACAACTGGGGAAGGTTCTGGTGATCTACTTGATTAATTAGAGGGGTCATTCAAGTTTTTTGTGAAAATTCATTTTTTCCATAAAATACGCTTTTTGGTGAAGCCAAAAAAAATTGCTTTTTCTAAACATGCATCTTTGAAGGCATGCTGATAGAAAACAAAGGAACCTATCATGTTTCTGACAACTGGGGAAGGTTCTGGTGATCTACATGATTAATTAGAGGGGTCATTTAAGTTTTTTATTAAAATTCATTTTTTCCAGAAAAAACGCTTTTTGGTGCAGCCAAAAAAAATTGCTTTTTCTAAACATGTATCTTTGAAGGCATGCTAATAGAAAACAAAGGAACATATCATGTTTCTGACAACTGAGGAAGGTTCTGGTGATCTACTTGATTAATTAGAGGGGTCATTTAAGTTTTTCTAAAAAAGTATTTTTTTACAGAAAATATACTTTTTTGTGAACCAAAAAAATTGCTTTTTCTAAACATGTATCTTTGAAGGCATGCTAATCGAAAACAAAGCAACCTATCACGTTTATGACAACTGGGGAAGGTTCTGGTGATCTACATGATTAATTAGAGGGGTCATTTAAGTTTTTTATGAAAATTCATTTTTTCCCAAAAATTCGCTTTTTGGTGAAGCCCAAAAAAATTGCTTTTTCTAAACATGTATCTTTGAAGGCATGCTAATAGAAAACAAAGGAACCTATCATGTTTCTGACAACTGGGGAAGGTTCTGGTGATCTACTTGATTAATTAGAGTGGTCATTCAAGTTTTTTGTGAAAATTCATTTTTTCCATAAAATACGCTTTTTGGTGAAGCCAAAAAAAATTGCTTTTTCTAAACATGCATCTTTGAAGGCATGCTACTCGAAAACAAAGGAACCTATCATGTTTATGACAACTGGGGAAGGTTCTGGTGATCTACATGATTAATTAGAGGGGTCATTTAAGTTTTTTGAAAAAAATAATTTTTCCAAGAAAATTAGCTTTTTGGTAAAGTAAAAAAAAATTGCTTTTTCTAAACATGTATCTTTGAAGGCATGCTACTCGAAAACAAAGGAACCTATCATGTTTCTGACAACTGGGGAAGGTTCTGGTGATCTACATGATTAATTAGAGGGGTCATTTAAGTTTTTTGAAAAAAATATTTTTTTCCAGAAAATATACTTTTTGGTGAAGCCCAAAAAAAATTGCATTTTCTAAACATGCATCTTTGAAGGCATGCTACTCGAAAACAAACGAACCTATCATGTTTCTGACAACTGGGGAAGGTTCTGGTGATCTACTTGATTAATTAGAGGGGTCATTCAAGTTTTTTGTGAAAATTCATTTTTTCCATAAAATACGCTTTTTGGTGAAGCCAAAAAAAATTGCTTTTTCTAAACATGCATCTTTGAAGGCATGCTACTCGAAAACAAAGGAACCTATCATGTTTATGACAACTGGGGAAGGTTCTGGTGATCTACATGATTAATTAGAGGGGTCATTTATGTTTTTTGAAAAAAATATTTTTTTCCAGAAAATATACTTTTTGGTGAAGCCCAAAAAAATTGCTTTTTCTAAACATGCATCTTTGAAGGCATGCTACTCGAAAACAAAGGAACCTATCATGTTTCTGACAACTGAGGAAGGTTCTGGTGATCTAGTTGATTAATTAGAGGGGTCATTCAAGTTTTTTATGAAAATTCATTTTTTCCATAAAATACGCTTTTTGGTGAAGCCAAAAAAAAATTGCTTTTTCTAAACATGTATCTTTGAAGGCATCCTAATAGAAAACAAAGGAACCTATCATGTTTCTGACAACTGGGGAAGGTTCTGGTGATCTACTTGATTAATTAGAGGGGTCATTTAAGTTTTTTATGAAAATTCATTTTTTCCCGAAAATTCGCTTTTTGGTGAAGCCCAAAAACATTGCTTTTTCTAAACATGTATCTTTGAAGGCATGCTACTCGAAAACAAAGGAACCTATGATGTTTCTGACAACTGGGGAAGGTTCTGGTGATCTACTTGATTAATTAGAGGGGTCATTTAAGTTTTTTATGAAAATTCATTTTTTCCATAAAATACGCTTTTTGGTGAAGCCAAAAAAAATTGCTTTTTCTAAACATGTATCTTTGAAGGCATGCTACTCGAAAACAAAGGAACCTATCATGTTTCTGACAACTGGGGAAGGTTCTGGTGATCTACATGATTAATTAGAGGGGTCATTTAAGTTTTTAAAAAAAAATCATTTTTTCCAGAAAATACGCGTTTTGGTGAAGCCAAAAAAATTTGCTTTTTCTAAACAGGTATCTTTGAAGGTATGCTACTCGAAAACAAAGGAACCTATCATGTTTCTGACAACTGGGGAAGGTTCTGGTGATCTACATGATTGATTAGAGAGGTCATTTAAGTTTTTTGAAAAAAATAATTTTTCCAAGAAAATTTGCTTTTTGGTGAAGTAAAAAAAAATTGCTTTTTCTAAACATGTATCTTTGAAGGCATGCTACTCGAAAACAAAGGAACCTATCATGTTTCTGACAACTGGGGAAGGTTCTGGTGATCTACTTGATTAATTAGAGGGGTCATTTAAGTTTTTTATGAAAATTCATTTTTTCCCGAAAATTCTCTTTTTGGTGAAGCCCAAAAAAATTGCTTTTTCTAAACATGTATCTTTGAAGGCATGCTAATAGAAAACAAAGGAACCTATCATGTTTCTGACAACTGGGGAAGGTTCTGGTGATCTACATGATTAATTAGAGGGGTCATTTAAGTTTTTGGAAAAAGATATTTTTTTACAGAAAATATACTTTTTGGTGAAGCCCATAAAAATTGCTTTTTCTAAACATGTATCTTTGAAGGCATGCTAATAGAAAACAAAGGAACCTATCATGTTTCTGACAACTGGGGAAGGTTCTGGTGATCTACATGATTAATTAGAGGGGTCATTTAAGTTTTTGTAAAAAAATTTTTTTTACAGAAAATATACTTTTTGGTCAAGCCCAAAAAAATAGCTTTTTCTAAACATGTATCTTTGAAGGCATGCTAATAGAAAGCAAAGGAACCTATCATGTTTCTGACAACTGGGGAAGGTTCTGGTGATCTACATGATTAATTAGAGGGGTCATTTAACTTTTTTATTAAAATTCATTTTTTCCAGAAAAAACGCTTTTTGGTGAAGCTAAAAAAAAATTGCTTTTTTTAAACATGTATCTTTGAAGGCATGCTACTCGAAAACAAAGGAACCTATCATGTTTCTGACAACTGGGGAAGGTTCTGGTGATCTACTTGATTAATTAGAGGGGTCATTCAAGTTTTTTATGAAAATTCATTTTTTCCATAAAATACCCTTTTTGGTGAAGCCAAAAAAAATTGCTTTTTTTAAACATATATATTTGGAGGCATGCTACTCGAAAGCAAAGGAACCTATCATGTTTCTGACAACTGGGCAAGGTTCTGGTGATCTACATGATTAATTAGAGGGGTCATTTAAGTTTTTCTAAAAAAGTATTTTTTTACAGAAAATATACTTTTTTGTGAACCAAAAAAATTGCTTTTTCTAAACATGTATCTTTGAAGGCATGCTAATCGAAAACAAAGCAACCTATCACGTTTATGACAACTGGGGAAGGTTCTGGTGATCTACTTGATTAATTAGAGAGGTCATTTAAGTTTTTTATAAAAATGCATTTTTTCTAGAAAATACGCTTTTTGTTGAAGCCAAAAAAAAATTGCTTTTTCTAAACATGCATCTTTGAAGGCATGCTACTCGAAAACAAAGGAACCAATCATCTTTCTGACAACTGGGGAAGGTTCTGGTGATCTACATGATTAATTAGAGGGGTCATTTAAGTTTTTTATGAAAATTCATTTTTTCCCAAAAATTCGCTTTTTGGTGAAGCCCAAAAAAATTGCTTTTTCTAAACATGTATCTTTGAAGGCATGCTAATAGAAAACAAAGGAACCTATCATTTTTCTGACAACTGGGGAAGGTTCTGGTGATCTACTAGATTAATTAGAGGGGTCATTCAAGTTTTTTGTGAAAATTCATTTTTTCCATAAAATACGCTTTTTGGTGAAGCCAAAAAAAATTGCTTTTTCTAAACATGCATCTTTGAAGGCATGCTACTCGAAAACAAAGGAACCTATCATGTTTATGACAACTGGGGAAGGTTCTGGTGATCTACATGATTAATTAGAGGGGTCATTTAAGTTTTTTGAAAAAAATAATTTTTCCAAGAAAATTAGCTTTTTGGTAAAGTAAAAAAAAATTGCTTTTTCTAAACATGTATCTTTGAAGGCATGCTACTCGAAAACAAAGGAACCTATCATGTTTCTGACAACTGGGGAAGGTTCTGATGATCTACATGATTAATTAGAGGGGTCATTTAAGTTTTTTGAAAAAAATATTTTTTTCCAGAAAATATACTTTTTGGTGAAGCCCAAAAAAATTGCATTTTCTAAACATGCATCTTTGAAGGCATGCTACTCGAAAACAAACGAACCTATCATGTTTCTGACAACTGGGGAAGGTTCTGGTGATCTACTTGATTAATTAGAGGGGTCATTCAAGTTTTTTGTGAAAATTCATTTTTTCCATAAAATACGCTTTTTGGTGAAGCCAAAAAAAATTGCTTTTTCTAAACATGCATCTTTGAAGGCATGCTACTCGAAAACAAAGGAACCTATCATGTTTATGACAACTGGGGAAGGTTCTGGTGATCTACATGATTAATTAGAGGGGTCATTTATGTTTTTTGAAAAAAATATTTTTTTCCAGAAAATATACTTTTTGGTGGAGCCCAAAAAAATTGCTTTTTCTAAACATGCATCTTTGAAGGCATGCTACTCGAAAACAAAGGAACCTATCATGTTTCTGACAACTGAGGAAGGTTCTGGTGATCTAGTTGATTAATTAGAGGGGTCATTCAAGTTTTTTATGAAAATTCATTTTTTCCATAAAATACGCTTTTTGGTGAAGCCAAAAAAAATTGCTTTTTCTAAACATGTATCTTTGAAGGCATCCTAATAGAAAACAAAGGAACCTATCATGTTTCTGACAACTGGGGAAGGTTCTGGTGATCTACTTGATTAATTAGAGGGGTCATTTAAGTTTTTTATGAAAATTCATTTTTTCCCGAAAATTCGCTTTTTGGTGAAGCCCAAAAACATTGCTTTTTCTAAACATGTATCTTTGAAGGCATGCTACTCGAAAACAAAGGAACCTATCATGTTTCTGACAACTGGGGAAGGTTCTGGTGATCTACTTGATTAATTAGAGGGGTCATTTAAGTTTTTTATGAAAATTCCTTTTTTCCCGAAAATTCGCTTTTTGGTGAAGCCCAAAAAAATTGCTTTTTCTAAACATGTATCTTTGAAGGCATGCTAATCGAAAACAAAGGAACCTATCATGTTTATGACAACTGGGGAAGGTTCTGGTGATCTACTTGATTAATTAGAGGGGTCATTCAAGTTTTTTATGAAAATTCATTTTTTCCATAAAATACGCTTTTTGGTGAAGCCCAAAAAAATTGCTTTTTCTAAACATGTATCTTTGAAGGCATGCTAATCGAAAACAAAGGAACCTATCATGTTTATGACAACTGGGGAAGGTTCTGGTGATCTACTTGATTAATTAGAGGGGTCATTTAAGTTTTTGGAAAAAAATCATTTTTTCCAGAAAATACGCTTTTTGGTGAAGCCCAAAAAAATAGCTTTTTCTAAACATGTATCTTTGAAGGCATGCTACTCGAAAACAAAGGAACCTATCATGTTTATGACAACTGGGGAAGGTTCTGGTGATCTACATCATTAATTAGAGTGGTCATTTAGGTTTTTTGAAAAAAATCATTTTTCCAAGAAAATTAGCTTTATGGTGAAGTAAACAAAAATTGATTTTTCTAAACATGTATCTTTGAAGGAATGCTACTAGAAAACAAAGGAACCTATCATGTTTCTGACAACTGGGGAAGGTTCTGGTGATCTACTTGATTAATTAGAGGGGTCATTCAAGTTTTTTGTGAAAATTCATTTTTTCCATAAAATACGCTTTTTGGTGAAGCCAAAAAAAATTGCTTTTTCTAAACATGCATCTTTGAAGGCATGCTACTCGAAAACAAAGGAACCTATCATGTTTATGACAACTGGGGAAGGTTCTGGTGATCTACATGATTAATTAGAGGGGTCATTTAAGTTTTTGGAAAAAAATATTTTTTTACAGAAAATATACTTTTTGGTGAAGCCCAAAAAAATTGCTTTTTCTAAACATGTATCTTTGAAGGCATGCTGATAGAAAACAAAGGAACCTATCATGTTTCTGACAACTGGGGAAGGTTCTGGTGATCTACTTGATTAATTAGAGGGGTCATTCAAGTTTTTTATGAAAATTCATTTTTTCCATAAAATACGCTTTTTGGTGAAGCCAAAAAAAATTGCTTTTTCTAAACATGTATCTTTGAAGGCATGCTACTCGAAAACAAAGGAACCTATCATGTTTCTGACAACTGGGGAAGGTTCTGGTGATCTACATGATTAATTAGAGGGGTCATTTAAGTTTTTTGAAAAAAATCATTTTTTCCTGAAAATACGCGTTTTGGTGAAGCCAAAAAAATTTGCTTTTTCTAAACAGGTATCTTTGAAGGTATGCTACTCGAAAACAAAGGAACCTATCATGTTTCTGACAACTTGGGAAGGTTCTGGTGATCTACATGATTGATTAGAGAGGTCATTTAAGTTTTTTGAAAGAATTCATTTTTTCCAGAAAATACGCTTTTTGGTGAAGCCCACAAAAATTGCCTTTTCTAAACATGTATCTTTGAAGGCATGCTACTCGAAAACAAAGGAACCTATCATGTTTCTGACAACTGGGGAAGGTTCTGGTGATCTACATGATTAATTAGAGGGGTCATTTAAGTTTTTGGAAAAAAATATTTTTTTACAGAAAATATAATTTTTGGTGAAGCCCAAAAAAATTGCTTTTTCTAAACACGTGTCTTTGAAGGCATGCTAATCGAAAACAAAGGAACCTATCATGTTTCTGACAACTGGGGAAGGTTCTGGTGATCTACTTGATTAATTAGAGGGGTCATTTAAGTTTTTTATTAAAATTCATTTTTTCCAGAAAATACGCTTTTTGGTGAAGCCCAAAAAAATTGCCTTTTCTAAACATGTATCTTTGAAGGCATGCTAATAGAAAACAAAGGAACCTATCATGTTTCTGACAACTGGGGAAGGTTCTGGTGATCTACTTGATTAATTAGAGGGGTCATTTAAGTTTTTTATGAAAATTCATTTTTTCCCGAAAATTCGCTTTTTGGTGAAGCCCAAAAAAATTGCTTTTTCTAAACATGTATCTTTGAAGGCATGCTAATAGAAAACAAAGGAACCTATCATGTTTCTGACAAATGGGGAAGGTTCTGGTGATCTACATGATTAATTAGAGTGGTCATTTAAGTTTTTTGAAAAAAATAATTTTTCCAAGAAAATTTGCTTTTTGGTGAAGTAAAAAAAAATTGCTTTTTCTAAACATGTATCTTTGAAGGCATGCTACTCGAAAACAAAGGAACCTATCATGTTTCTGACAACTGGGGAAGGTTCTGGTGATCTACATGATTAATTAGAGTGGTCATTTAAGTTTTTTGAAAAAAATTATTTTTCCAAGAAAATTTGCTTTTTGGTGAAGTAAAAACTAATTGCTTTTTCTAAACATGTATCTTTGAAGGCATGCTACTCGAAAACAAAGGAACCTATCATATTTTTGACAACTGGGGAAGGTTCTGGTGATCTACTTGATTAATTAGAGGGGTCATTTAAGTTTTTTATGAAAATTCATTTTTTCCCGAAAATTCGCTTTTTGGTGAAGCCCAAAAAAATTGCTTTTTCTAAACATGTATCTTTGAAGGCATGCTAATAGAAAACAAAGGAACCTATCATGTTTCTGACAACTGGGGAAGGTTCTGGTGATCTACATGATTAATTAGAGGGGTCATTTAAGTTTTTGGAAAAATATATTTTTTTACAGAAAATATACTTTTTGGTGAAGCCCATAAAAATTGCTTTTTCTAAACATGTATCTTTGAAGGCATGCTAATAGAAAACAAAGGAACCTATCATGTTTCTGACAACTGGGGAAGGTTCTGGTGATCTACATGATTAATTAGAGGGGTCATTTAAGTTTTTGTAAAAAAAATTTTTTTTACAGAAAATATACTTTTTGGTCAAGCCCAAAAAAATAGCTTTTTCTAAACATGTATCTTTGAAGGCATGCTAATAGAAAACAAAGGAACCTATCATGTTTCTGACAACTGGGGAAGGTTCTGGTGATCTACATGATTAATTAGAGGGGTCATTTAACTTTTTTATTAAAATTCATTTTTTCCAGAAAAAACGCTTTTTGGTGAAGCTAAAAAAAAATTGCTTTTTTTAAACATATATCTTTGAAGGCATGCTACTCGAAAACAAAGGAACCTATCATATTTTTGACAACTGGGGAAGGTTCTGGTGATCTACTTGATTAATTAGAGGGGTCATTTAAGTTTTTTATGAAAATTCATTTTTTCCCGAAAATTCGCTTTTTGATGAAGCCCAAAAAAATTGCTTTTTCTAAACATGTATCTTTGAAGGCATGCTACTCGAAAACAAAGGAACCTATCATGTTTCTGACAACTGGGGAAGGTTCTAGTGATCTACTTGATTAATTAGAGGGGTCATTCAAGTTTTTTATGAAAATTCATTTTTTCCATAAAATACGCTTTTTGGTGAAGCCAAAAAAAATTGCTTTTTCTAAACATATATATTTGGAGGCATGCTACTCGAAAACAAAGGAACCTATCATGTTTCTGACAACTGGGGAAGGTTCTGGTGATCTACATGATTAATTAGAGGGGTCATTTAAGTTTTTCTAAAAAAGTATTTTTTTACAGAAAATATACTTTTTTGTGAACCAAAAAAATTGCTATTTCTAAACATGTATCTTTGAAGGCATGCTAATCGAAAACAAAGGAACCTATCATGTTTATGACAACTGGGGAAGGTTCTGGTGATCTACTTGATTAATTAGAGGGGTCATTTAAGTTTTTGGAAAAAAATCATTTTTTCCAGAAAATACGCTTTTTGGTGAAGCCCAAAAAAATAGCTTTTTCTAAACATGTATCTTTGAAGGCATGCTACTCGAAAACAAAGGAACCTATCATGTTTATGACAACTGGGGAAGGTTCTGGTGATCTACATCATTAATTAGAGTGGTCATTTAGGTTTTTTGAAAAAAATCATTTTTCCAAGAAAATTAGCTTTTTGGTGAAGTAAACAAAAATTGATTTTTCTAAACATGTATCTTTGAAGGAATGCTACTAGAAAACAAAGGAACCTATCATGTTTCTGACAACTGGGGAAGGTTCTGGTGATCTACTTGATTAATTAGAGGGGTCATTCAAGTTTTTTGTGAAAATTCATTTTTTCCATAAAATACGCTTTTTGGTGAAGCCAAAAAAAATTGCTTTTTCTAAACATGCATCTTTGAAGGCATGCTGATAGAAAACAAAGGAACCTATCATGTTTCTGACAACTGGGGAAGGTTCTGGTGATCTACATGATTAATTAGAGGGGTCATTTAAGTTTTTTATTAAAATTCATTTTTTCCAGAAAAAACGCTTTTTGGTGCAGCCAAAAAAAATTGCTTTTTCTAAACATGTATCTTTGAAGGCATGCTAATAGAAAACAAAGGAACATATCATGTTTCTGACAACTGAGGAAGGTTCTGGTGATCTACTTGATTAATTAGAGGGGTCATTTAAGTTTTTCTAAAAAAGTATTTTTTTACAGAAAATATACTTTTTTGTGAACCAAAAAAATTGCTTTTTCTAAACATGTATCTTTGAAGGCATGCTAATCGAAAACAAAGCAACCTATCACGTTTATGACAACTGGGGAAGGTTCTGGTGATCTACATGATTAATTAGAGGGGTCATTTAAGTTTTTTATGAAAATTCATTTTTTCCCAAAAATTCGCTTTTTGGTGAAGCCCAAAAAAATTGCTTTTTCTAAACATGTATCTTTGAAGGCATGCTAATAGAAAACAAAGGAACCTATCATGTTTCTGACAACTGGGGAAGGTTCTGGTGATCTACTTGATTAATTAGAGTGGTCATTCAAGTTTTTTGTGAAAATTCATTTTTTCCATAAAATACGCTTTTTGGTGAAGCCAAAAAAAATTGCTTTTTCTAAACATGCATCTTTGAAGGCATGCTACTCGAAAACAAAGGAACCTATCATGTTTATGACAACTGGGGAAGGTTCTGGTGATCTACATGATTAATTAGAGGGGTCATTTAAGTTTTTTGAAAAAAATAATTTTTCCAAGAAAATTAGCTTTTTGGTAAAGTAAAAAAAAATTGCTTTTTCTAAACATGTATCTTTGAAGGCATGCTACTCGAAAACAAAGGAACCTATCATGTTTCTGACAACTGGGGAAGGTTCTGGTGATCTACATGATTAATTAGAGGGGTCATTTAAGTTTTTTGAAAAAAATATTTTTTTCCAGAAAATATACTTTTTGGTGAAGCCCAAAAAAAATTGCATTTTCTAAACATGCATCTTTGAAGGCATGCTACTCGAAAACAAACGAACCTATCATGTTTCTGACAACTGGGGAAGGTTCTGGTGATCTACTTGATTAATTAGAGGGGTCATTCAAGTTTTTTGTGAAAATTCATTTTTTCCATAAAATACGCTTTTTGGTGAAGCCAAAAAAAATTGCTTTTTCTAAACATGCATCTTTGAAGGCATGCTACTCGAAAACAAAGGAACCTATCATGTTTATGACAACTGGGGAAGGTTCTGGTGATCTACATGATTAATTAGAGGGGTCATTTATGTTTTTTGAAAAAAATATTTTTTTCCAGAAAATATACTTTTTGGTGAAGCCCAAAAAAATTGCTTTTTCTAAACATGCATCTTTGAAGGCATGCTACTCGAAAACAAAGGAACCTATCATGTTTCTGACAACTGAGGAAGGTTCTGGTGATCTAGTTGATTAATTAGAGGGGTCATTCAAGTTTTTTATGAAAATTCATTTTTTCCATAAAATACGCTTTTTGGTGAAGCCAAAAAAAAATTGCTTTTTCTAAACATGTATCTTTGAAGGCATCCTAATAGAAAACAAAGGAACCTATCATGTTTCTGACAACTGGGGAAGGTTCTGGTGATCTACTTGATTAATTAGAGGGGTCATTTAAGTTTTTTATGAAAATTCATTTTTTCCCGAAAATTCGCTTTTTGGTGAAGCCCAAAAACATTGCTTTTTCTAAACATGTATCTTTGAAGGCATGCTACTCGAAAACAAAGGAACCTATGATGTTTCTGACAACTGGGGAAGGTTCTGGTGATCTACTTGATTAATTAGAGGGGTCATTTAAGTTTTTTATGAAAATTCATTTTTTCCATAAAATACGCTTTTTGGTGAAGCCAAAAAAAATTGCTTTTTCTAAACATGTATCTTTGAAGGCATGCTACTCGAAAACAAAGGAACCTATCATGTTTCTGACAACTGGGGAAGGTTCTGGTGATCTACATGATTAATTAGAGGGGTCATTTAAGTTTTTAAAAAAAAATCATTTTTTCCAGAAAATACGCGTTTTGGTGAAGCCAAAAAAATTTGCTTTTTCTAAACAGGTATCTTTGAAGGTATGCTACTCGAAAACAAAGGAACCTATCATGTTTCTGACAACTGGGGAAGGTTCTGGTGATCTACATGATTGATTAGAGAGGTCATTTAAGTTTTTTGAAAAAAATAATTTTTCCAAGAAAATTTGCTTTTTGGTGAAGTAAAAAAAAATTGCTTTTTCTAAACATGTATCTTTGAAGGCATGCTACTCGAAAACAAAGGAACCTATCATGTTTCTGACAACTGGGGAAGGTTCTGGTGATCTACTTGATTAATTAGAGGGGTCATTTAAGTTTTTTATGAAAATTCATTTTTTCCCGAAAATTCTCTTTTTGGTGAAGCCCAAAAAAATTGCTTTTTCTAAACATGTATCTTTGAAGGCATGCTAATAGAAAACAAAGGAACCTATCATGTTTCTGACAACTGGGGAAGGTTCTGGTGATCTACATGATTAATTAGAGGGGTCATTTAAGTTTTTGGAAAAAGATATTTTTTTACAGAAAATATACTTTTTGGTGAAGCCCATAAAAATTGCTTTTTCTAAACATGTATCTTTGAAGGCATGCTAATAGAAAACAAAGGAACCTATCATGTTTCTGACAACTGGGGAAGGTTCTGGTGATCTACATGATTAATTAGAGGGGTCATTTAAGTTTTTGTAAAAAAATTTTTTTTACAGAAAATATACTTTTTGGTCAAGCCCAAAAAAATAGCTTTTTCTAAACATGTATCTTTGAAGGCATGCTAATAGAAAGCAAAGGAACCTATCATGTTTCTGACAACTGGGGAAGGTTCTGGTGATCTACATGATTAATTAGAGGGGTCATTTAACTTTTTTATTAAAATTCATTTTTTCCAGAAAAAACGCTTTTTGGTGAAGCTAAAAAAAAATTGCTTTTTTTAAACATGTATCTTTGAAGGCATGCTACTCGAAAACAAAGGAACCTATCATGTTTCTGACAACTGGGGAAGGTTCTGGTGATCTACTTGATTAATTAGAGGGGTCATTCAAGTTTTTTATGAAAATTCATTTTTTCCATAAAATACCCTTTTTGGTGAAGCCAAAAAAAATTGCTTTTTTTAAACATATATATTTGGAGGCATGCTACTCGAAAGCAAAGGAACCTATCATGTTTCTGACAACTGGGCAAGGTTCTGGTGATCTACATGATTAATTAGAGGGGTCATTTAAGTTTTTCTAAAAAAGTATTTTTTTACAGAAAATATACTTTTTTGTGAACCAAAAAAATTGCTTTTTCTAAACATGTATCTTTGAAGGCATGCTAATCGAAAACAAAGCAACCTATCACGTTTATGACAACTGGGGAAGGTTCTGGTGATCTACTTGATTAATTAGAGAGGTCATTTAAGTTTTTTATAAAAATGCATTTTTTCTAGAAAATACGCTTTTTGTTGAAGCCAAAAAAAAATTGCTTTTTCTAAACATGCATCTTTGAAGGCATGCTACTCGAAAACAAAGGAACCAATCATCTTTCTGACAACTGGGGAAGGTTCTGGTGATCTACATGATTAATTAGAGGGGTCATTTAAGTTTTTTATGAAAATTCATTTTTTCCCAAAAATTCGCTTTTTGGTGAAGCCCAAAAAAATTGCTTTTTCTAAACATGTATCTTTGAAGGCATGCTAATAGAAAACAAAGGAACCTATCATTTTTCTGACAACTGGGGAAGGTTCTGGTGATCTACTAGATTAATTAGAGGGGTCATTCAAGTTTTTTGTGAAAATTCATTTTTTCCATAAAATACGCTTTTTGGTGAAGCCAAAAAAAATTGCTTTTTCTAAACATGCATCTTTGAAGGCATGCTACTCGAAAACAAAGGAACCTATCATGTTTATGACAACTGGGGAAGGTTCTGGTGATCTACATGATTAATTAGAGGGGTCATTTAAGTTTTTTGAAAAAAATAATTTTTCCAAGAAAATTAGCTTTTTGGTAAAGTAAAAAAAAATTGCTTTTTCTAAACATGTATCTTTGAAGGCATGCTACTCGAAAACAAAGGAACCTATCATGTTTCTGACAACTGGGGAAGGTTCTGGTGATCTACATGATTAATTAGAGGGGTCATTTAAGTTTTTTGAAAAAAATATTTTTTTCCAGAAAATATACTTTTTGGTGAAGCCCAAAAAAATTGCATTTTCTAAACATGCATCTTTGAAGGCATGCTACTCGAAAACAAACGAACCTATCATGTTTCTGACAACTGGGGAAGGTTCTGGTGATCTACTTGATTAATTAGAGGGGTCATTCAAGTTTTTTGTGAAAATTCATTTTTTCCATAAAATACGCTTTTTGGTGAAGCCAAAAAAAATTGCTTTTTCTAAACATGCATCTTTGAAGGCATGCTACTCGAAAACAAAGGAACCTATCATGTTTATGACAACTGGGGAAGGTTCTGGTGATCTACATGATTAATTAGAGGGGTCATTTATGTTTTTTGAAAAAAATATTTTTTTCCAGAAAATATACTTTTTGGTGGAGCCCAAAAAAATTGCTTTTTCTAAACATGCATCTTTGAAGGCATGCTACTCGAAAACAAAGGAACCTATCATGTTTCTGACAACTGAGGAAGGTTCTGGTGATCTAGTTGATTAATTAGAGGGGTCATTCAAGTTTTTTATGAAAATTCATTTTTTCCATAAAATACGCTTTTTGGTGAAGCCAAAAAAAATTGCTTTTTCTAAACATGTATCTTTGAAGGCATCCTAATAGAAAACAAAGGAACCTATCATGTTTCTGACAACTGGGGAAGGTTCTGGTGATCTACTTGATTAATTAGAGGGGTCATTTAAGTTTTTTATGAAAATTCATTTTTTCCCGAAAATTCGCTTTTTGGTGAAGCCCAAAAACATTGCTTTTTCTAAACATGTATCTTTGAAGGCATGCTACTCGAAAACAAAGGAACCTATCATGTTTCTGACAACTGGGGAAGGTTCTGGTGATCTACTTGATTAATTAGAGGGGTCATTTAAGTTTTTTATGAAAATTCCTTTTTTCCCGAAAATTCGCTTTTTGGTGAAGCCCAAAAAAATTGCTTTTTCTAAACATGTATCTTTGAAGGCATGCTAATCGAAAACAAAGGAACCTATCATGTTTATGACAACTGGGGAAGGTTCTGGTGATCTACTTGATTAATTAGAGGGGTCATTCAAGTTTTTTATGAAAATTCATTTTTTCCATAAAATACGCTTTTTGGTGAAGCCCAAAAAAATTGCTTTTTCTAAACATGTATCTTTGAAGGCATGCTAATCGAAAACAAAGGAACCTATCATGTTTATGACAACTGGGGAAGGTTCTGGTGATCTACTTGATTAATTAGAGGGGTCATTTAAGTTTTTGGAAAAAAATCATTTTTTCCAGAAAATACGCTTTTTGGTGAAGCCCAAAAAAATAGCTTTTTCTAAACATGTATCTTTGAAGGCATGCTACTCGAAAACAAAGGAACCTATCATGTTTATGACAACTGGGGAAGGTTCTGGTGATCTACATCATTAATTAGAGTGGTCATTTAGGTTTTTTGAAAAAAATCATTTTTCCAAGAAAATTAGCTTTATGGTGAAGTAAACAAAAATTGATTTTTCTAAACATGTATCTTTGAAGGAATGCTATTAGAAAACAAAGGAACCTATCATGTTTCTGACAACTGGGGAAGGTTCTGGTGATCTACTTGATTAATTAGAGGGGTCATTCAAGTTTTTTGTGAAAATTCATTTTTTCCATAAAATACGCTTTTTGGTGAAGCCAAAAAAAATTGCTTTTTCTAAACATGCATCTTTGAAGGCATGCTACTCGAAAACAAAGGAACCTATCATGTTTATGACAACTGGGGAAGGTTCTGGTGATCTACATGATTAATTAGAGGGGTCATTTAAGTTTTTGGAAAAAAATATTTTTTTACAGAAAATATACTTTTTGGTGAAGCCCAAAAAAATTGCTTTTTCTAAACATGTATCTTTGAAGGCATGCTGATAGAAAACAAAGGAACCTATCATGTTTCTGACAACTGGGGAAGGTTCTGGTGATCTACTTGATTAATTAGAGGGGTCATTCAAGTTTTTTATGAAAATTCATTTTTTCCATAAAATACGCTTTTTGGTGAAGCCAAAAAAAATTGCTTTTTCTAAACATGTATCTTTGAAGGCATGCTACTCGAAAACAAAGGAACCTATCATGTTTCTGACAACTGGGGAAGGTTCTGGTGATCTACATGATTAATTAGAGGGGTCATTTAAGTTTTTTGAAAAAAATCATTTTTTCCTGAAAATACGCGTTTTGGTGAAGCCAAAAAAATTTGCTTTTTCTAAACAGGTATCTTTGAAGGTATGCTACTCGAAAACAAAGGAACCTATCATGTTTCTGACAACTTGGGAAGGTTCTGGTGATCTACATGATTGATTAGAGAGGTCATTTAAGTTTTTTGAAAGAATTCATTTTTTCCAGAAAATACGCTTTTTGGTGAAGCCCACAAAAATTGCCTTTTCTAAACATGTATCTTTGAAGGCATGCTACTCGAAAACAAAGGAACCTATCATGTTTCTGACAACTGGGGAAGGTTCTGGTGATCTACATGATTAATTAGAGGGGTCATTTAAGTTTTTGGAAAAAAATATTTTTTTACAGAAAATATAATTTTTGGTGAAGCCCAAAAAAATTGCTTTTTCTAAACACGTATCTTTGAAGGCATGCTAATCGAAAACAAAGGAACCTATCATGTTTCTGACAACTGGGGAAGGTTCTGGTGATCTACTTGATTAATTAGAGGGGTCATTTAAGTTTTTTATTAAAATTCATTTTTTCCAGAAAATACGCTTTTTGGTGAAGCCCAAAAAAATTGCCTTTTCTAAACATGTATCTTTGAAGGCATGCTAATAGAAAACAAAGGAACCTATCATGTTTCTGACAACTGGGGAAGGTTCTGGTGATCTACTTGATTAATTAGAGGGGTCATTTAAGTTTTTTATGAAAATTCATTTTTTCCCGAAAATTCGCTTTTTGGTGAAGCCCAAAAAAATTGCTTTTTCTAAACATGTATCTTTGAAGGCATGCTAATAGAAAACAAAGGAACCTATCATGTTTCTGACAAATGGGGAAGGTTCTGGTGATCTACATGATTAATTAGAGTGGTCATTTAAGTTTTTTGAAAAAAATAATTTTTCCAAGAAAATTTGCTTTTTGGTGAAGTAAAAAAAAATTGCTTTTTCTAAACATGTATCTTTGAAGGCATGCTACTCGAAAACAAAGGAACCTATCATGTTTCTGACAACTGGGGAAGGTTCTGGTGATCTACATGATTAATTAGAGTGGTCATTTAAGTTTTTTGAAAAAAATTATTTTTCCAAGAAAATTTGCTTTTTGGTGAAGTAAAAAAAAATTGCTTTTTCTAAACATGTATCTTTGAAGGCATGCTACTCGAAAACAAAGGAACCTATCATATTTTTGACAACTGGGGAAGGTTCTGGTGATCTACTTGATTAATTAGAGGGGTCATTTAAGTTTTTTATGAAAATTCATTTTTTCCCGAAAATTCGCTTTTTGGTGAAGCCCAAAAAAATTGCTTTTTCTAAACATGTATCTTTGAAGGCATGCTAATAGAAAACAAAGGAACCTATCATGTTTCTGACAACTGGGGAAGGTTCTGGTGATCTACATGATTAATTAGAGGGGTCATTTAAGTTTTTGGAAAAATATATTTTTTTACAGAAAATATACTTTTTGGTGAAGCCCATAAAAATTGCTTTTTCTAAACATGTATCTTTGAAGGCATGCTAATAGAAAACAAAGGAACCTATCATGTTTCTGACAACTGGGGAAGGTTCTGGTGATCTACATGATTAATTAGAGGGGTCATTTAAGTTTTTGTAAAAAAAATTTTTTTTACAGAAAATATACTTTTTGGTCAAGCCCAAAAAAATAGCTTTTTCTAAACATGTATCTTTGAAGGCATGCTAATAGAAAACAAAGGAACCTATCATGTTTCTGACAACTGGGGAAGGTTCTGGTGATCTACATGATTAATTAGAGGGGTCATTTAACTTTTTTATTAAAATTCATTTTTTCCAGAAAAAACGCTTTTTGGTGAAGCTAAAAAAAAATTGCTTTTTTTAAACATATATCTTTGAAGGCATGCTACTCGAAAACAAAGGAACCTATCATATTTTTGACAACTGGGGAAGGTTCTGGTGATCTACTTGATTAATTAGAGGGGTCATTCAAGTTTTTTATGAAAATTCATTTTTTCCATAAAATACCCTTTTTGGTGAAGCCAAAAAAAATTGCTTTTTCTAAACATATATATTTGGAGGCATGCTACTCGAAAACAAAGGAACCTATCATGTTTCTGACAACTGGGCAAGGTTCTGGTGACCTACATGATTAATTAGAGGGGTCATTTAAGTTTTTCTAAAAAAGTATTTTTTTACAGAAAATATACTTTTTTGTGAACCAAAAAAATTGCTTTTTCTAAACATGTATCTTTGAAGGCATGCTAATCGAAAACAAAGGAACCTATCACGTTTATGACAACTGGGGAAGGTTCTGGTGATCTACTTGATTAATTAGAGAGGTCATTTAAGTTTTTTATAAAAATGCATTTTTTCTAGAAAATACGCTTTTTGTTGAAGCCAAAAAAAAATTGCTTTTTCTAAACATACATCTTTGAAGGCATGCTACTCGAAAACAAAGGAACCAATCATGTTTCTGACAACTGGGGAAGGTTCTGGTGATCTACATGATTAATTAGAGTGGTCATTTAGGTTTTTTGAAGAAAATCATTTTTTCCAGAAAATACGCGTTTTGGTGAAGCCAAAAAAATTTGCTTTTTCTAAACAGGTATCTTTGAAGGTATGCTACTCGAAAACAAAGGAACCTATCATGTTTCTGACAACTGGAGAAGGTTCTGGTGATCTACATGATTGATTAGAGAGGTCATTTAAGTTTTTTGAAAGAATTCATTTTTTCCAGAAAATACGCTTTTTGGTGAAGCCCAAAAAAATTGCCTTTTCTAAACATGTATCTTTGAAGGCATGCTAATAGAAAACAAAGGAACCTATCATGTTTCTGACAAATGGGGAAGGTTCTGGTGATCTACTTGATTAATTAGAGGGGTCATTTAAGTTTTTGGAAAAAAATATTTTTTTACAGAAAATATAATTTTTGGTGAAGCCCAAAAAAATTGCTTTTTCTAAACACGTATCTTTGAAGGCATGCTAATCGAAAACAAAGGAACCTATCATGTTTCTGACAACTGGGGAAGGTTCTGGTGATCTACTTGATTAATTAGAGGGGTCATTTAAGTTTTTTATTAAAATTCATTTTTTCCAGAAAATACGCTTTTTGGTGAAGCCCAAAAAAATTGCCTTTTCTAAACATGTATCTTTGAAGGCATGCTAATAGAAAACAAAGGAACCTATCATGTTTCTGACAACTGGGGAAGGTTCTGGTGATCTACTTGATTAATTAGAGGGGTCATTTAAGTTTTTGGAAAAAAATATTTTTTTACAGAAAATATACTTTTTGGTGAAGCCCAAAAAAATTGCTTTTTCTAAACATGCATCTTTGAAGGCATGCTACTCGAAAACAAAGGAACCTATCATGTTTCTGACAACTGGGGAAGGTTCTGGTGATCTACTTGATTAATTAGAGGGGTCATTCAAGTTTTTTATGAAAATTCATTTTTTCCATAAATTACGCTTTTTGGTGAAGCCAAAAAAAATTGCTTTTTCTAAACATGTATCTTTGAAGGCATGCTACTCGAAAACAAAGGAACCTATCATGTTTCTGACAACTGGGGAAGGTTCTGGTGATCTACATGATTGATTAGAGAGGTCATTTAAGTTTTTTGAAAGAATTCATTTTTTCCAGAAAATACGCTTTTTGGTGAAGCCCAAAAAAATTGCCTTTTCTAAACATGTATCTTTGAAGGCATGCTAATAGAAAACAAAGGAACCTATCATGTTTCTGACAAATGGGGAAGGTTCTGGTGATCTACTTGATTAATTAGAGGGGTCTTTTAAGTTTTTGGAAAAAAATATGTTTTTACAGAAAATATACTTTTTGGTGAAGCCCAAAAAAATTGCTTTTTCTAAACATGCATCTTTGAAGGCATGCTACTCGAAAACAAAGGAACCTATCATGTTTCTGACAACTGGGGAAGGTTCTGGTGATCTACATGATTAATTAGAGTGGTCATTTAAGTTTTTTGAAAAAAATAATTTTTCCAAGAAAATTTGCTTTTTGGTGAAGTAAAAAAAAATTGCTTTTTCCAAACATGTATCTTTGAAGGCATGCTACTCGAAAACAAAGGAACCTATCATGTTTCTGACAACTGGGGAAGGTTCTGGTGATCTACTTGATTAATTAGAGGGGTCATTTAAGTTTTTTATGAAAATTCATTTTTTCCCGAAAATTCGCTTTTTGGTGAAGCCCAAAAAAATTGCTTTTTCTAAACATGTATCTTTGAAGGCATGCTAATAGAAAACAAAGGAACCTATCATGTTTCTGACAACTGGGGAAGGTTCTGGTGATCTACATGATTAATTAGAGGGGTCATTTAAGTTTTTGGAAAAAAATATTTTTTTACAGAAAATATACTTTTTGGTGAAGCCCAAAAAAATTGCTTTTTCTAAACATGTATCTTTGAAGGCATGCTACTCGAAAACAAAGGAACCTATCATGTTTCTGACAACTGGGGAAGGTTCTGGTGATCTACTTGATTAATTAGAGGGGTCATTCAAGTTTTTTATGAAAATTCATTTTTTCCATAAAATACGCTTTTTGGTGAAGCCAAAAAAAATTGCTTTTTCTAAACATATATATTTGGAGGCATGCTACTCGAAAACAAAGGAACCTATCATGTTTCTGACAACTGGGGAAGGTTCTGGTGATCTACATGATTAATTAGAGGGGTCATTTAAGTTTTTCTAAAAAAGTATTTTTTTACAGAAAATATACTTTTTTGTGAACCAAAAAAATTGCTTTTTCTAAACTTGTATCTTTGAAGGCATGCTAATCGAAAACAAAGGAACCTATCATGTTTATGACAACTGGGGAAGGTTCTGGTGATCTACTTGATTAATTAGAGGGGTCATTTAAGTTTTTGGAAAAAAAATCATTTTTTCCAGAAAATACGCTTTTTGGTGAAGCCCAAAAAAATAGCTTTTTCTAAACATGTATCTTTGAAGGCATGCTACTCGAAAACAAAGGAACCTATCATGTTTCTGACAACTGGGGAAGGTTCTGGTGATCTACTTGATTAATTAGAGGGGTCATTCAAGTTTTTTATGAAAATTCATTTTTTCCATAAAATACACTTTTTGGTGAAGCCAAAAAAAATAGCTTTTTCTAAACATGTATCTTTGAAGGCATGCTACTCGAAAACAAAGGAACCTATCATGTTTCTGACAACTGGGGAAGGTTCTGGTGATCTACTTGATTAATTAGAGGGGTCATTCAAGTTTTTTATGAAAATTCATTTTTTCCATAAAATACGCTTTTTGGTGAAGCCAAAAAAGATTGCTTTTTCTAAACATATATATTTGGAGGCATGCTACTCGAAAACAAAGGAACCTATCATGTTTCTGACAACTGGGGAAGGTTCTGGTGATCTACATGATTAATTAGAGGGGTCATTTAAGTTTTTCTAAAAAAGTATTTTTTTACAGAAAATATACTTTTTTGTGAACCAAAAAAATTGCTTTTTCTAAACTTGTATCTTTGAAGGCATGCTAATCGAAAACAAAGGAACCTATCATGTTTATGACAACTGGGGAAGGTTCTGGTGATCTACTTGATTAATTAGAGGGGTCATTTAAGTTTTTGGAAAAAAATCATTTTTTCCAGAAAATACGCTTTTTGGTGAAGCCCAAAAAAATAGCTTTTTCTAAACATGTATCTTTGAAGGCATGCTACTCGAAAACAAAGGAACCTATCATGTTTATGACAACTGGGGAAGGTTCTGGTGATATACATGATTAATTAGAGTGGTCATTTAGGTTATTTGAAAAAAATCATTTTTCCAAGAAAATTAGCTTTTTGGTGAAGTAAACAAAAATTGATTTTTCTAAACATGTATCTTTGAAGGAATGCTACTAGAAAACAAAGGAACCTATCATGTTTCTGACAACTGGGGAAGGTTCTGGTGATCTACTTGATTAATTAGAGTGGTCATTCAAGTTTTTTGTGAAAATTCATTTTTTCCATAAAATACGCTTTTTGGTGAAGCCAAAAAAAATTGCTTTTTCTAAACATGCATCTTTGAAGGCATGCTACTCGAAAACAAAGGAACCTATCATGTTTATGACAACTGGGGAAGTTTCTGGTGATCTACATGATTAATTAGAGGGGTCATTTAAGTTTTTGGAAAAAAATATTTTTTTACAGAAAATATACTTTTTGGTGAAGCCCAAAAAAATTGCTTTTTCTAAATATGTATCTTTGAAGGCATGCTCCTCGAAAACAAAGGAACCTATCATGTTTCTGACAACTGGGGAAGGTTCTGGTGATCTACTTGATTAATTAGAGGGGTCATTTAAGTTTTTTATGAAAATTCATTTTTTCCCGAAAATTCGCTTTTTGGTGAAGCCCAAAAAAATTGCTTTTTCTAAACATGTATCTTTGAAGGCATGCTACTCGAAAACAAAGGAACCTATCATGTTTCTGACAACTGGGGAAGGTTCTGGTGATCTACTTGATTAATTAGAGGGGTCATTCAAGTTTTTTATGAAAATTCATTTTTTCCATAAAATACACTTTTTGGTGAAGCCAAAAAAAATTGCTTTTTCTAAACATGTATCTTTGAAGGCATGCTACTCGAAAACAAAGGAACCTATCATGTTTCTGACAACTGGGGAAGGTTCTGGTGATCTACTTGATTAATTAGAGGGGTCATTCAAGTTTTTTATGAAAATTCATTTTTTCCATAAAATACGCTTTTTGGTGAAGCCAAAAAAAATTGCTTTTTCTAAACATATATATTTGGAGGCATGCTACTCGAAAACAAAGGAACCTATCATGTTTCTGACAACTGGGGAAGGTTCTGGTGATCTACATGATTAATTAGAGGGGTCATTTAAGTTTTTCTAAAAAAGTATTTTTTTACAGAAAATATACTTTTTTGTGAACCAAAAAAATTGCTTTTTCTAAACTTGTATCTTTGAAGGCATGCTAATCGAAAACAAAGGAACCTATCATGATTATGACAACTGGGGAAGGTTCTGGTGATCTACTTGATTAATTAGAGGGGTCATTTAAGTTTTTGGAAAAAAATCATTTTTTCCAGAAAATACGCTTTTTGGTGAAGCCCAAAAAAATAGCTTTTTCTAAACATGTATCTTTGAAGGCATGCTACTCGAAAACAAAGGAACCTATCATGTTTATGACAACTGGGGAAGGTTCTGGTGATATACATGATTAATTAGAGTGGTCATTTAGGTTTTTTGAAAAAAATCATTTTTCCAAGAAAATTAGCTTTTTGGTGAAGTAAACAAAAATTGATTTTTCTAAACATGTATCTTTGAAGGCATGCTACTCGAAAACAAAGGAACCTATCATGTTTCTGACAACTGGGGAAGGTTCTGATGATCTACTTGATTAATTAGAGGGGTCATTTAAGTTTTTTATTAAAATTCATTTTTTCCAGAAAATACGCTTTTTTGTGAAGCCAAAAAAAATAGCTTTTTCTAAACATGTATCTTTGAAGGCATGCTAATAGAAAACAAAGGAACCTATCATGTTTCTGACAACTGGGGAAGGTTCTGGTGATCTATTTGATTAATTAGAGGGGTCATTTAAGTTTTTGGAAAAAAATATTGTTTTACAGAAAATATACTTTTTGGTGAAGCCCAAAAAAATTGCTTTTTCTAAACATGCATCTTTGAAGGCATGCTACTCGAAAACAAAGGAACCTATCATGTTTATGACAACTGGGGAAGGTTCTGTTGATCTACATGATTAATTAGAGTGGTCATTTAAGTTTTTTGAAAAAAATAATTTTTCCAAGAAAATTTGCTTTTTGGTGAAGTAAAAAAAAATTGCTTTTTCTAAACATGTATCTTTGAAGGCATGCTACTCGAAAACAAAGGAACCTATCATGTTTCTGACAACTGGGGAAGGTTCTGGTGATCTACTTGATTAATTAGAGGGGTCATTTAAGTTTTTTATGAAAATTCATTTTTTCCCGAAAATTCGCTTTTTGGTGAAGCCCAAAAAAATTGCTTTTTCTAAACATGTATCTTTGATGGCATGCTAATCGAAAACAAAGGAACCTATCATGTTTATGACAACTGGGGAAGGTTCTGGTGATCTACTTGATTAATTAGAGGGGTCATTTAAGTTTTTTATTAAAATTCATTTTTTCCAGAAAATACGCTTTTTGGTGAAGCCAAAAAAAATAGCTTTTTCTAAACATGTATCTTTGAAGGCATGCTAATAGAAAACAAAGGAACCTATCATGTTTCTGACAACTGGGGAAGGTTCTGGTGATCTAATTGATTAATTAGAGGGGTCATTTAAGTTTTTGGAAAAAAATATGTTTTTACAGAAAATATACTTTTTGGTGAAGCCCAAAAAAATTGCTTTTTCTAAACATGCATCTTTGAAGGCATGCTACTCGAAAACAAAGGAACCTATCATGTTTATGACAACTGGGGAAGGTTCTGGTGAACTACATGATTAATTAGAGTGGTCATTTAAGTTTTTTGAAAAAAATAATTTTTCCAAGAAAATTTGCTTTTTGGTGAAGTAAAACAAAAATTGCTTTTTCTAAACATGTATCTTTGAAGGCATGCTACTCGAAAACAAAGGAACCTATCAAGTTTCTGACAACTGGGGAAGGTTCTGGTGATCTACTTGATTAATTAGAGGGGTCATTTAAGTTTTTTATGAAAATTCATTTTTTCCCGAAAATTCGCTTTTTGGTGAAGCCCAAAAAAATTGCTTTTTCTAAACATGTATCTTTGAAGGCATGCTAATAGAAAACAAAGGAACCTATCATGTTTCTGACAAATGGGGAAGGTTCTGGTGATCTACATGATTAATTAGAGTGGTCATTTAAGTTTTTTGAAAAAAATAATTTTTCCAAGAAAATTTGCTTTTTGGTGAAGTAAAAAAAAATTGCTTTTTCTAAACATGTATCTTTGAAGGCATGCTACTCGAAAACAAAGGAACCTATCATGTTTCTGACAACTGGGGAAGGTTCTGGTGATCTACATGATTAATTAGAGTGGTCATTTAAGTTTTTTGAAAAAAATTATTTTTCCAAGAAAATTTGCTTTTTGGTGAAGTAAAAAAAAATTGCTTTTTCTAAACATGTATCTTTGAAGGCATGCTACTCGAAAACAAAGGAACCTATCATATTTTTGACAACTGGGGAAGGTTCTGGTGATCTACTTGATTAATTAGAGGGGTCATTTAAGTTTTTGGAAAAATATATTTTTTTACAGAAAATATACTTTTTGGTGAAGCCCATAAAAATTGCTTTTTCTAAACATGTATCTTTGAAGGCATGCTACTCGAAAACAAAGGAACCTATCATATTTTTGACAACTGGGGAAGGTTCTGGTGATCTACTTGATTAATTAGAGGGGTCATTTAAGTTTTTTATGAAAATTCATTTTTTCCCGAAAATTCGCTTTTTGGTGAAGCCCAAAAAAATTGCTTTTTCTAAACATGTATCTTTGAAGGCATGCTAATAGAAAACAAAGGAACCTATCATGTTTCTGACAACTGGGGAAGGTTCTGGTGATCTACATGATTAATTAGAGGGGTCATTTAAGTTTTTGGAAAAATATATTTTTTTACAGAAAATATACTTTTTGGTGAAGCCCATAAAAATTGCTTTTTCTAAACATGTATCTTTGAAGGCATGCTAATAGAAAACAAAGGAACCTATCATGTTTCTGACAACTGGGGAAGGTTCTGGTGATCTACATGATTAATTAGAGGGGTCATTTAAGTTTTTGTAAAAAAATTTTTTTTTACAGAAAATATACTTTTTGGTCAAGCCCAAAAAAATAGCTTTTTCTAAACATGTATCTTTGAAGGCATGCTAATAGAAAACAAAGGAACCTATCATGTTTCTGACAACTGGGGAAGGTTCTGGTGATCTACATGATTAATTAGAGGGGTCATTTAACTTTTTTATTAAAATTCATTTTTTCCAGAAAAAACGCTTTTTGGTGAAGCTAAAAAAAAATTGCTTTTTTTAAACATATATCTTTGAAGGCATGCTACTCGAAAACAAAGGAACCTATCATATTTTTGACAACTGGGGAAGGTTCTGGTGATCTACTTGATTAATTAGAGGGGTCATTCAAGTTTTTTATGAAAATTCATTTTTTCCATAAAATACCCTTTTTGGTGAAGCCAAAAAAAATTGCTTTTTCTAAACATATATATTTGGAGGCATGCTACTCGAAAACAAAGGAACCTATCATGTTTCTGACAACTGGGCAAGGTTCTGGTGACCTACATGATTAATTAGAGGGGTCATTTAAGTTTTTCTAAAAAAGTATTTTTTTACAGAAAATATACTTTTTTGTGAACCAAAAAAATTGCTTTTTCTAAACATGTATCTTTGAAGGCATGCTAATCGAAAACAAAGGAACCTATCACGTTTATGACAACTGGGGAAGGTTCTGGTGATCTACTTGATTAATTAGAAAGGTCATTTAAGTTTTTTATAAAAATGCATTTTTTCTAGAAAATACGCTTTTTGTTGAAGCCAAAAAAAAATTGCTTTTTCTAAACATACATCTTTGAAGGCATGCTACTCGAAAACAAAGGAACCAATCATGTTTCTGACAACTGGGGAAGGTTCTGGTGATCTACATGATTAATTAGAGTGGTCATTTAGGTTTTTTGAAAAAAATCATTTTTTCCAGAAAATACGCGTTTTGGTGAAGCCAAAAAAATTTGCTTTTTCTAAACAGGTATCTTTGAAGGTATGCTACTCGAAAACAAAGGAACCTATCATGTTTCTGACAACTGGGGAAGGTTCTGGTGATCTACATGATTGATTAGAGAGGTCATTTAAGTTTTTTGAAAGAATTCATTTTTTCCAGAAAATACGCTTTTTGGTGAAGCCCAAAAAAATTGCCTTTTCTAAACATGTATCTTTGAAGGCATGCTAATAGAAAACAAAGGAACCTATCATGTTTCTGACAAATGGGGAAGGTTCTGGTGATCTACTTGATTAATTAGAGGGGTCATTTAAGTTTTTGGAAAAAAATATGTTTTTACAGAAAATATACTTTTTGGTGAAGCCCAAAAAAATTGCTTTTTCTAAACATGCATCTTTGAAGGCATGCTACTCGAAAACAAAGGAACCTATCATGTTTCTGACAACTGGGGAAGGTTCTGGTGATCTACATGATTAATTAGAGAGGTCATTTAAGTTTTTGGAAAAAAATATTTTTTTACAGAAAATATACTTTTTGGTGAAGCCCAAAAAAATTGCTTTTTCTAAACATGCATCTTTGAAGGCATGCTACTCGAAAACAAAGGAACCTATCATGTTTATGACAACTGGGGAAGGTTCTGGTGATCTACATGATTAATTAGAGTGGTCATTTAAGTTTTTTGAAAAAAATAATTTTTCCAAGAAAATTTGCTTTTTGGTGAAGTAAAAAAAAATTGCTTTTTCCAAACATGTATCTTTGAAGGCATGCTACTCGAAAACAAAGGAACCTATCATGTTTCTGACAACTGGGGAAGGTTCTGGTGATCTACTTGATTAATTAGAGGGGTCATTTAAGTTTTTTATGAAAATTCATTTTTTCCCGAAAATTCGCTTTTTGGTGAAGCCCAAAAAAATTGTTTTTTCTAAACATGTATCTTTGAAGGCATGCTAATAGAAAACAAAGGAACCTATCATGTTTCTGACAACTGGGGAAGGTTCTGGTGATCTACATGATTAATTAGAGGGGTCATTTAAGTTTTTGGAAAAAAATATTTTTTTACAGAAAATATACTTTTTGGTGAAGCCAAAAAAAATTGCTTTTTCTAAACATGTATCTTTGAAGGCATGCTACTCGAAAACAAAGGAACCTATCATGTTTCTGACAACTGGGGAAGGTTCTGGTGATCTACTTGATTAATTAGAGGGGTCATTCAAGTTTTTTATGAAAATTCATTTTTTCCATAAAATACGCTTTTTGGTGAAGCCAAAAAAAAATTGCTTTTTCTAAACATGTATCTTTGAAGGCATGCTACTCGAAAACAAAGGAACCTATCATGTTTCTGACAACTGGGGAAGGTTCTGGTGATCTACATGATTAATTAGAGGGGTCATTTAAGTTTTTGGAAAAAAATATTTTTTTACAGAAAATATAATTTTTGGTGAAGCCCAAAAAAATTGCTTTTTCTAAACACGTATCTTTGAAGGCATGCTAATCGAAAACAAAGGAACCTATCATGTTTCTGACAACTGGGGAAGGTTCTGGTGATCTACTTGATTAATTAGAGGGGTCATTTAAGTTTTTTATTAAAATTCATTTTTTCCAGAAAATACGCTTTTTGGTGAAGCCAAAAAAAATTGCTTTTTCTAAACATGTATCTTTGAAGGCATGCTAATAGAAAACAAAGGAACCTATCATGTTTCTGACAACTGGGGAAGGTTCTGGTGATCTACTTGATTAATTAGAGGGGTCATTTAAGTTTTTGGAAAAAAATATTTTTTTACAGAAAATATACTTTTTGGTGAAGCCCAAAAAAATTGCTTTTTCTAAACATGCATCTTTGAAGGCATGCTACTCGAAAACAAAGGAACCTATCATGTTTATGACAACTGGGGAAGGTTCTGGTGATCTACATGATTAATTAGAGTGGTCATTTAAGTTTTTTGAAAAAAATAATTTTTCCAAGAAAATTTGCTTTTTGGTGAAGTAAAAAAAAATTGCTTTTTCTAAACATGTATCTTTGAAGGCATGCTACTCGAAAACAAAGGAACCTATCATGTTTCTGACAACTGGGGAAGGTTCTGGTGATCTACTTGATTAATTAGAGGGGTCATTTAAGTTTTTTATGAAAATTCATTTTTTCCCGAAAATTCGCTTTTTGGTGAAGCCCAAAAAAATTGCTTTTTCTAAACATGTATCTTTGAAGGCATGCTAATAGAAAACAAAGGAACCTATCATGTTTCTGACAAATGGGGAAGGTTCTGGTGATCTACATGATTAATTAGAGTGGTCATTTAAGTTTTTTGAAAAAAATAATTTTTCCAAGAAAATTTGCTTTTTGGTGAAGTAAAAAAAAATTGCTTTTTCTAAACATGTATCTTTGAAGGCATGCTACTCGAAAACAAAGGAACCTATCATGTTTCTGACAACTGGGGAAGGTTCTGGTGATCTACATGATTAATTAGAGTGGTCATTTAAGTTTTTTGAAAAAAATAATTTTTCCAAGAAAATTTGCTTTTTGGTGAAGTAAAAAAAAATTGCTTTTTCTAAACATGTATCTTTGAAGGCATGCTACTCGAAAACAAAGGAACCTATCATGTTTCTGACAACTGGGGAAGGTTCTGGTGATCTACTTGATTAATTAGAGGGGTCATTCAAGTTTTTTATGAAAATTCATTTTTTCCATAAAATACGCTTTTTGGTGAAGCCAAAAAAAATTGCTTTTTCTAAACATATATATTTGGAGGCATGCTACTCGAAAACAAAGGAACCTATCATGTTTCTGACAACTGGGGAAGGTTCTGGTGATCTACATGATTAATTAGAGGGGTCATTTAAGTTTTTTGAAAAAAATCATTTTTTCCAGAAAATACGCGTTTTGGTGAAGCCAAAAAAAATTGCTTTTTCTAAACAGGTATCTTTGAAGGTATGCTACTCGAAAACAAAGGAACCTATCATGTTTCTGACAACTGGGGAAGGTTCTGGTGATCTACATGATTGATTAGAGAGGTCATTTAAGTTTTTTGAAAGAATTCATTTTTTCCAGAAAATACGCTTTTTGGTGAAGCCCAAAAAAATTGCCTTTTCTAAACATGTATCTTTGAAGGCATGCTAATAGAAAACCAAGGAACCTATCATGTTTCTGACAACTGGGGAAGGTTCTGGTGATCTACTTGATTAATTAGAGGGGTCATTTAAGTTTTTGGAAAAAAATATTTTTTTACAGAAAATATACTTTTTGGTGAAGCCCAAAAAAATTGCTTTTTCTAAACATGCATCTTTGAAGGCATGCTACTCGAAAACAAAGGAACCTATCATGTTTCTGACAACTGGGGAAGGTTCTGGTGATCTACTTGATTAATTAGAGGGGTCATTCAAGTTTTTTATGAAAATTCATTTTTTCCATAAATTACGCTTTTTGGTGAAGCCAAAAAAAATTGCTTTTTCTAAACATGTATCTTTGAAGGCATGCTACTCGAAAACAAAGGAACCTATCATGTTTCTGACAACTGGGGAAGGTTCTGGTGATCTACATGATTAATTAGAGGGGTCATTTAAGTTTTTTGAAAAAAATCATTTTTTCCAGAAAATACGCGTTTTGGTGAAGCCAAAAAAATTTGCTTTTTCTAAACAGGTATCTTTGAAGGTATGCTACTCGAAAACAAAGGAACCTATCATGTTTCTGACAACTGGGGAAGGTTCTGGTGATCTACATGATTGATTAGAGAGGTCATTTAAGTTTTTTGAAAGAATTCATTTTTTCCAGAAAATACGCTTTTTGGTGAAGCCCAAAAAAATTGCCTTTTCTAAACATGTATCTTTGAAGGCATGCTAATAGAAAACAAAGGAACCTATCATGTTTCTGACAAATGGGGAAGGTTCTGGTGATCTACTTGATTAATTAGAGGGGTCATTTAAGTTTTTGGAAAAAAATATGTTTTTACAGAAAATATACTTTTTGGTGAAGCCCAAAAAAATTGCTTTTTCTAAACATGCATCTTTGAAGGCATGCTACTCGAAAACAAAGGAACCTATCATGTGTCTGACAACTGGGGAAGGTTCTGGTGATCTACATGATTAATTAGAGAGGTCATTTAAGTTTTTGGAAAAAAATATTTTTTTACAGAAAATATACTTTTTGGTGAAGCCCAAAAAAATTGCTTTTTCTAAACATGCATCTTTGAAGGCATGCTACTCGAAAACAAAGGAACCTATCATGTTTATGACAACTGGGGAAGGTTCTGGTGATCTACATGATTAATTAGAGTGGTCATTTAAGTTTTTTGAAAAAAATAATTTTTCCAAGAAAATTTGCTTTTTGGTGAAGTAAAAAAAAATTGCTTTTTCCAAACATGTATCTTTGAAGGCATGCTACTCGAAAACAAAGGAACCTATCATGTTTCTGACAACTGGGGAAGGTTCTGGTGATCTACTTGATTAATTAGAGGGGTCATTTAAGTTTTTTATGAAAATTCATTTTTTCCCGAAAATTCGCTTTTTGGTGAAGCCCAAAAAAATTGCTTTTTCTAAACATGTATCTTTGAAGGCATGCTAATAGAAAACAAAGGAACCTATCATGTTTCTGACAACTGGGGAAGGTTCTGGTGATCTACATGATTAATTAGAGGGGTCATTTAAGTTTTTGGAAAAAAATATTTTTTTACAGAAAATATACTTTTTGGTGAAGCCCAAAAAAATTGCTTTTTCTAAACATGTATCTTTGAAGGCATGCTACTCGAAAACAAAGGAACCTATCATGTTTCTGACAACTGGGGAAGGTTCTGGTGATCTACTTGATTAATTAGAGGGGTCATTCAAGTTTTTTATGAAAATTCATTTTTTCCATAAAATACACTTTTTGGTGAAGCCAAAAAAAATTGCTTTTTCTAAACATGTATCTTTGAAGGCATGCTACTCGAAAACAAAGGAACCTATCATGTTTCTGACAACTGGGGAAGGTTCTGGTGATCTACTTGATTAATTAGAGGGGTCATTCAAGTTTTTTATGAAAATTCATTTTTTCCATAAAATACGCTTTTTGGTGAAGCCAAAAAAAATTGCTTTTTCTAAACATATATATTTGGAGGCATGCTACTCGAAAACAAAGGAACCTATCATGTTTCTGACAACTGGGGAAGGTTCTGGTGATCTACATGATTAATTAGAGGGGTCATTTAAGTTTTTCTAAAAAAGTATTTTTTTACAGAAAATATACTTTTTTGTGAACCAAAAAAATTGCTTTTTCTAAACTTGTATCTTTGAAGGCATGCTAATCGAAAACAAAGGAACCTATCATGTTTATGACAAC
This sequence comes from Pelodytes ibericus, assembly GCA_036172795.1. NCBI lineage: Eukaryota > Metazoa > Chordata > Amphibia > Anura > Pelodytidae > Pelodytes > Pelodytes ibericus. Next base: position 76,049,771 of record CM069863.1, read on the forward strand.
TGGGGAAGGTTCTGGTGATCTACTTGATTAATTAGAGGGGTCATTTAAGTTTTTGGAAAAAAATCATTTTTTCCAGAAAATACGCTTTTTGGTGAAGCCCAAAAAAATAGCTTTTTCTAAACATGTATCTTTGAAGGCATGCTACTCGAAAACAAAGGAACCTATCATGTTTATGACAACTGGGGAAGGTTCTGGTGATATACATGATTAATTAGAGTGGTCATTTAGGTTTTTTGAAAAAAATCATTTTTCCAAGAAAATTAGCTTTTTGGTGAAGTAAACAAAAATTGATTTTTCTAAACATGTATCTTTGAAGGAATGCTACTAGAAAACAAAGGAACCTATCATGTTTCTGACAACTGGGGAAGGTTCTGGTGATCTACATGATTAATTAGAGTGGTCATTTAAGTTTTTTGAAAAAAATAATTTTTCCAAGAAAATTTGCTTTTTGGTGAAGTAAAAAAAAATTGCTTTTTCTAAACATGTATCTTTGAAGGCATGCTACTCGAAAACAAAGGAACCTATCATGTTTCTGACAACTGGGGAAGGTTCTGGTGATCTACATGATTAATTAGAGTGGTCATTTAAGTTTTTTGAAAAAAATAATTTTTCCAAGAAAATTTGCTTTTTGGTGAAGTAAAAAAAAATTGCTTTTTCTAAACATGTATCTTTGAAGGCATGCTACTCGAAAACAAAGGAACCTATCATGTTTCTGACAACTGGGGAAGGTTCTGGTGATCTACTTGATTAATTAGAGGGGTCATTCAAGTTTTTTATGAAAATTCATTTTTTTCCATAAAATACGCTTTTTGGTGAAGCCAAAAAAAATTGCTTTTTCTAAACATATATATTTGGAGGCATGCTACTCGAAAACAAAGGAACCTATCATGTTTCTGACAACTGGGGAAGGTTCTGGTGATCTACATGATTAATTAGAGGGGTCATTTAAGTTTTTTGAAAAAAATCATTTTTTCCAGAAAATACGCGTTTTGGTGAAGCCAAAAAAAATTGCTTTTTCTAAACAGGTATCTTTGAAGGTATGCTACTCGAAAACAAAGGAACCTATCATGTTTCTGACAACTGGGGAAGGTTCTGGTGATCTACATGATTGATTAGAGAGGTCATTTAAGTTTTTTGAAAGAATTCATTTTTTCCAGAAAATACGCTTTTTGGTGAAGCCCAAAAAAATTGCCTTTTCTAAACATGTATCTTTGAAGGCATGCTAATAGAAAACCAAGGAACCTATCATGTTTCTGACAACTGGGGAAGGTTCTGGTGATCTACTTGATTAATTAGAGGGGTCATTTAAGTTTTTGGAAAAAAATATTTTTTTACAGAAAATATACTTTTTGGTGAAGCCCAAAAAAATTGCTTTTTCTAAACATGCATCTTTGAAGGCATGCTACTCGAAAACAAAGGAACCTATCATGTTTCTGACAACTGGGGAAGGTTCTGGTGATCTACTTGATTAATTAGAGGGGTCATTCAAGTTTTTTATGAAAATTCATTTTTTCCATAAATTACGCTTTTTGGTGAAGCCAAAAAAAATTTCTTTTTCTAAACATGTATCTTTGAAGGCATGCTACTCGAAAACAAAGGAACCTATCATGTTTCTGACAACTGGGGAAGGTTCTGGTGATCTACATGATTAATTAGAGGGGTCATTTAAGTTTTTTGAAAAAAATCATTTTTTCCAGAAAATACGCGTTTTGGTGAAGCCAAAAAAATTTGCTTTTTCTAAACAGGTATCTTTGAAGGTATGCTACTCGAAAACAAAGGAACCTATCATGTTTCTGACAACTGGGGAAGGTTCTGGTGATCTACATGATTGATTAGAGAGGTCATTTAAGTTTTTTGAAAGAATTCATTTTTTCCAGAAAATACGCTTTTTGGTGAAGCCCAAAAAAATTGCCTTTTCTAAACATGTATCTTTGAAGGCATGCTAATAGAAAACAAAGGAACCTATCATGTTTCTGACAAATGGGGAAGGTTCTGGTGATCTACTTGATTAATTAGAGGGGTCATTTAAGTTTTTGGAAAAAAATATGTTTTTACAGAAAATATACTTTTTGGTGAAGCCCAAAAAAATTGCTTTTTCTAAACATGCATCTTTGAAGGCATGCTACTCGAAAACAAAGGAACCTATCATGTTTCTGACAACTGGGGAAGATTCTGGTGATCTACATGATTAATTAGAGAGGTCATTTAAGTTTTTGGAAAAAAATATTTTTTTACAGAAAATATACTTTTTGGTGAAGCCCAAAAAAATTGCTTTTTCTAAACATGCATCTTTGAAGGCATGCTACTCGAAAACAAAGGAACCTATCATGTTTATGACAACTGGGGAAGGTTCTGGTGATCTACATGATTAATTAGAGTGGTCATTTAAGTTTTTTGAAAAAAATAATTTTTCCAAGAAAATTTGCTTTTTGGTGAAGTAAAAAAAAATTGCTTTTTCCAAACATGTATCTTTGAAGGCATGCTACTCGAAAACAAAGGAACCTATCATGTTTCTGACAACTGGGGAAGGTTCTGGTGATCTACTTGATTAATTAGAGGGGTCATTTAAGTTTTTTATGAAAATTCATTTTTTCCCGAAAATTTGCTTTTTGGTGAAGCCCAAAAAAATTGCTTTTTCTAAACATGTATCTTTGAAGGCATGCTAATAGAAAACAAAGGAACCTATCATGTTTCTGACAACTGGGGAAGGTTCTGGTGATCTACATGATTAATTAGAGGGGTCATTTAAGTTTTTGGAAAAAAATATTTTTTTACAGAAAATATACTTTTTGGTGAAGCCCAAAAAAATTGCTTTTTCTAAACATGTATCTTTGAAGGCATGCTACTCGAAAACAAAGGAACCTATCATGTTTCTGACAACTGGGGAAGGTTCTGGTGATCTACTTGATTAATTAGAGGGGTCATTCAAGTTTTTTATGAAAATTCATTTTTTCCATAAAATACACTTTTTGGTGAAGCCAAAAAAAATTGCTTTTTCTAAACATGTATCTTTGAAGGCATGCTACTCGAAAACAAAGGAACCTATCATGTTTCTGACAACTGGGGAAGGTTCTGGTGATCTACTTGATTAATTAGAGGGGTCATTCAAGTTTTTTATGAAAATTCATTTTTTCCATAAAATACGCTTTTTGGTGAAGCCAAAAAAAATTGCTTTTTCTAAACATATATATTTGGAGGCATGCTACTCGAAAACAAAGGAACCTATCATGTTTCTGACAACTGGGGAAGGTTCTGGTGATCTACATGATTAATTAGAGGGGTCATTTAAGTTTTTCTAAAAAAGTATTTTTTTACAGAAAATATACTTTTTTGTGAACCAAAAAAATTGCTTTTTCTAAACTTGTATCTTTGAAGGCATGCTAATCGAAAACAAAGGAACCTATCATGTTTATGACAACTGGGGAAGGTTCTGGTGATCTACTTGATTAATTAGAGGGGTCATTTAAGTTTTTGGAAAAAAATCATTTTTTCCAGAAAATACGCTTTTTGGTGAAGCCCAAAAAAATAGCTTTTTCTAAACATGTATCTTTGAAGGCATGCTACTCGAAAACAAAGGAACCTATCATGTTTATGACAACTGGGGAAGGTTCTGGTGATATACATGATTAATTAGAGTGGTCATTTAGGTTTTTTGAAAAAAATCATTTTTCCAAGAAAATTAGCTTTTTGGTGAAGTAAACAAAAATTGATTTTTCTAAACATGTATCTTTGAAGGAATGCTACTAGAAAACAAAGGAACCTATCATGTTTCTGACAACTGGGGAAGGTTCTGGTGATCTACTTGATTAATTAGAGGGGTCATTCAAGTTTTTTGTGAAAATTCATTTTTTCCATAAAATACGCTTTTTGGTGAAGCCAAAAAAAATTGCTTTTTCTAAACATGCATCTTTGAAGGCATGCTACTCGAAAACAAAGGAACCTATCATGTTTATGACAACTGGGGAAGGTTCTGGTGATCTACATGATTAATTAGAGGGGTCATTTAAGTTTTTGGAAAAAAATATTTTTTTACAGAAAATATACTTTTTGGTGAAGCCCAAAAAAATTGCTTTTTCTAAATATGTATCTTTGAAGGCATGCTCCTCGAAAACAAAGGAACCTATCATGTTTCTGACAACTGGGGAAGGTTCTGGTGATCTACTTGATTAATTAGAGGGGTCATTTAAGTTTTTTATGAAAATTCATTTTTTCCCGAAAATTCGCTTTTTGGTGAAGCCCAAAAAAATTGCTTTTTCTAAACATGTATCTTTGAAGGCATGCTACTCGAAAACAAAGGAACCTATCATGTTTATGACAACTGGGGAAGGTTCTGGTGATCTACATGATTAATTAGATTGGTCATTTAAGTTTTTTGAAAAAAATAATTTTTCCAAGAAAATTTGCTTTTTGGTGAAGTAAAAAAAAATTGCTTTTTCTAAACATGTATCTTTGAAGGCATGCTACTCGAAAACAAAGGAACCTATCATGTTTCTGACAACTGGGGAAGGTTCTGATGATCTACTTGATTAATTAGAGGGGTCATTTAAGTTTTTTATTAAAATTCATTTTTTCCAGAAAATACGCTTTTTTGTGAAGCCAAAAAAAATAGCTTTTTCTAAACATGTATCTTTGAAGGCATGCTAATCGAAAACAAAGGAACCTATCATGTTTCTGACAACTGGGGAAGGTTCTGGTGATCTATTTGATTAATTAGAGGGGTCATTTAAGTTTTTGGAAAAAAATATTGTTTTACAGAAAATATACTTTTTGGTGAAGCCCAAAAAAATTGCTTTTTCTAAACATGCATCTTTGAAGGCATGCTACTCGAAAACAAAGGAACCTATCATGTTTATGACAACTGGGGAAGGTTCTGGTGATCTACATGATTAATTAGAGTGGTCATTTAAGTTTTTTGAAAAAAATAATTTTTCCAAGAAAATTTGCTTTTTGGTGAAGTAAAAAAAAATTGCTTTTTCTAAACATGTATCTTTGAAGGCATGCTACTCGAAAACAAAGGAACCTATCACGTTTCTGACAACTGGGGAAGGTTCTGGTGATCTACTTGATTAATTAGACTGGTCATTTAAGTTTTTTATGAAAATTCATTTTTTCCCGAAAATTCGCTTTTTGGTGAAGCCCAAAAAAATTGCTTTTTCTAAACATGTATCTTTGAAGGCATGCTAATCGAAAACAAAGGAACCTATCATGTTTATGACAACTGGGGAAGGTTCTGGTGATCTACTTGATTAATTAGAGGGGTCATTTAAGTTTTTTATTAAAATTCATTTTTTCCAGAAAATACGCTTTTTGGTGAAGCCAAAAAAAATAGCTTTTTCTAAACATGTATCTTTGAAGGCATGCTAATAGAAAACAAAGGAACCTATCATGTTTCTGACAACTGGGGAAGGTTCTGGTGATCTACTTGATTAATTAGAGGGGTCATTTAAGTTTTTGGAAAAAAATATGTTTTTACAGAAAATATACTTTTTGGTGAAGCCCAAAAAAATTGCTTTTTCTAAACATGCATCTTTGAAGGCATGCTACTCGAAAACAAAGGAACCTATCATGTTTATGACAACTGGGGAAGGTTCTGGTGATCTACATGATTAATTAGAGTGGTCATTTAAGTTTTTTGAAAAAAATAATTTTTCCAAGAAAATTTGCTTTTTGGTGAAGTAAAACAAAAATTGCTTTTTCTAAACATGTAACTTTGAAGGCATGCTACTCGAAAACAAAGGAACCTATCATGTTTCTGACAACTGGGGAAGGTTCTGGTGATCTACTTGATTAATTAGAGGGGTCATTTAAGTTTTTTATGAAAATTCATTTTTTCCCGAAAATTCGCTTTTTGGTGAAGCCCAAAAAAATTGCTTTTTCTAAACATGTATCTTTGAAGGCATGCTAATAGAAAACAAAGGAACCTATCATGTTTCTGATAACTGGGGAAGGTTCTGGTGATCTACTTGATTAATTAGAGGGGTCATTTAAGTTTTTTATGAAAATTCATTTTTTCCCGAAAATTCGCTTTTTGGTGAAGCCCAAAAAAATTGCTTTTTCTAAACATGTATCTTTGAAGGCATGCTAATCGAAAACAAAGGAACCTATTATGTTTATGACAACTGGGGAAGGTTCTGGTGATCTACATGATTAATTAGAGGGGTCATTTAAGTTTTTGGAAAAAAATATTTTTTTACAGAAAATATAATTTTTGGTGAAGCCCAAAAAAATTGCTTTTTCTAAACACGTATCTTTGAAGGCATGTTAATCGAAAACAAAGGAACCTATCATGTTTCTGACAACTGGGGAAGGTTCTGGTGATCTACTTGATTAATTAGAGGGGTCATTTAAGTTTTTTATTAAAATTCATTTTTTCCAGAAAATACGCTTTTTGGTGAAGCCAAAAAAAATTGCTTTTTCTAAACATGTATCTTTGAAGGCATGCTAATAGAAAACAAAGGAACCTATCATGTTTCTGACAACTGGGGAAGGTTCTGGTGATCTACTTGATTAATTAGAGGGGTCATTTAAGTTTTTGGAAAAAAATATTTTTTTACAGAAAATATACTTTTTGGTGAAGCCCAAAAAAATTGCTTTTTCTAAACATGCATCTTTGAAGGCATGCTACTCGAAAACAAAGGAACCTATCATGTTTATGACAACTGGGGAAGGTTCTGGTGATCTACATGATTAATTAGAGTGGTCATTTAAGTTTTTTGAAAAAAATAATTTTTCCAAGAAAATTTGCTTTTTGGTGAAGTAAAAAAAAATTGCTTTTTCTAAACATGTATCTTTGAAGGCATGCTACTCGAAAACAAAGGAACCTATCATGTTTCTGACAACTGGGGAAGGTTCTGGTGATCTACTTGATTAATTAGAGGGGTCATTTAAGTTTTTTATGAAAATTCATTTTTTCCCGAAAATTCGCTTTTTGGTGAAGCCCAAAAAAATTGCTTTTTCTAAACATGTATCTTTGAAGGCATGCTAATAGAAAACAAAGGAACCTATCATGTTTCTGACAAATGGGGAAGGTTCTGGTGATCTACATGATTAATTAGAGGGGTCATTTAAGTTTTTGGAAAAAAATATTTTTTTACAGTAAATATACTTTTTGGTGAAGCCCATAAAAATTGATTTTTCTAAACATGTATCTTTGAAGGCATGCTAATAGAAAACAAAGGAAACTATCATGTTTCTGACAACTGGGGAAGGTTCTGGTGATCTACATGATTAATTAGAGGGGTCATTTAAGTTTTTGTAAAAAAAATTTTTTTTACAGAAAATATACTTTTTGGTCAAGCCCAAAAAAATAGCTTTTTCTAAACATGTATCTTTGAAGGCATGCTAATAGAAAACAAAGGAACCTATCATGTTTCTGACAACTGGGGAAGGTTCTGGTGATCTACATGATTAATTAGAGGGGTCATTTAACTTTTTTATTAAAATTCATTTTTTCCAGAAAAAACGCTTTTTGGTGAAGCTAAAAAAAAATTGCTTTTTTTAAACATATATCTTTGAAGGCATGCTACTCGAAAACAAAGGAACCTATCATATTTTTGACAACTGGGGAAGGTTCTGGTGATCTACTTGATTAATTAGAGGGGTCATTCAAGTTTTTTATGAAAATTCATTTTTTCCATAAAATACCCTTTTTGGTGAAGCCAAAAAAAATTGCTTTTTCTAAACATATATATTTGGAGGCATGCTACTCGAAAACAAAGGAACCTATCATGTTTCTGACAACTGGGCAAGGTTCTGGTGATCTACATGATTAATTAGAGGGGTCATTTAAGTTTTTCTAAAAAAGTATTTTTTTACAGAAAATATACTTTTTTGTGAACCAAAAAAATTGCTTTTTCTAAACATGTATCTTTGAAGGCATGCTAATCGAAAACAAAGGAACCTATCACGTTTATGACAACTGGGGAAGGTTCTGGTGATCTACTTGATTAATTAGAGAGGTCATTTAAGTTTTTTATAAAAATGCATTTTTTCTAGAAAATACGCTTTTTGTTGAAGCCAAAAAAAAATTGCTTTTTCTAAACATACATCTTTGAAGGCATGCTACTCGAAAACAAAGGAACCAATCATGTTTCTGACAACTGGGGAAGGTTCTGGTGATCTACATGATTAATTAGAGGGGTCATTTAAGTTTTTTATGAAAATTCATTTTTTCCCAAAAATTCGCTTTTTGGTGAAGCCCAAAAAAATTGCTTTTTCTAAACATGTATCTTTGAAGGCATGCTAATAGAAAACAAAGGAACCTATCATGTTTCTGACAACTGGGGAAGGTTCTGGTGATCTACTTGATTAATTAGAGGGGTCATTCAAGTTTTTTGTGAAAATTCATTTTTTCCATAAAATACGCTTTTTGGTGAAGCCAAAAAAAATTGCTTTTTCTAAACATGCATCTTTGAAGGCATGCTACTCGAAAACAAAGGAACCTATCATGTTTATGACAACTGGGGAAGGTTCTGGTGATCTACATGATTAATTAGAGGGGTCATTTAAGTTTTTGGAAAAAAATATTTTTTTACAGAAAATATAATTTTTGGTGAAGCCCAAAAAAATTGCTTTTTCTAAACACGTATCTTTGAAGGCATGCTAATCGAAAACAAAGGAACCTATCATGTTTCTGACAACTGGGGAAGGTTCTGGTGATCTACTTGATTAATTAGAGGGGTCGTTTAAGTTTTTTATTAAAATTCATTTTTTCCAGAAAATACGCTTTTTGGTGAAGCCAAAAAAAATTGCTTTTTCTAAACATGTATCTTTGAAGGCATGCTAATAGAAAACAAAGGAACCTATCATGTTTCTGACAACTGGGGAAGGTTCTGGTGATCTACTTGATTAATTAGAGGGGTCATTTAAGTTTTTGGAAAAAAATATTTTTTTACAGAAAATATACTTTTTGGTGAAGCCCAAAAAAATTGCTTTTTCTAAACATGCATCTTTGAAGGCATGCTACTCGAAAACAAAGGAACCTATCATGTTTATGACAACTGGGGAAGGTTCTGGTGATCTACATGATTAATTAGAGTGGTCATTTAAGTTTTTTGAAAAAAATAATTTTTCCAAGAAAATTTGCTTTTTGGTGAAGTAAAAAAAAATTGCTTTTTCCAAACATGTATCTTTGAAGGCATGCTACTCGAAAACAAAGGAACCTATCATGTTTCTGACAACTGGGGAAGGTTCTGGTGATCTACTTGATTAATTAGAGGGGTCATTTAAGTTTTTTATGAAAATTCATTTTTTCCCGAAAATTCGCTTTTTGGTGAAGCCCAAAAAAATTGTTTTTTCTAAACATGTATCTTTGAAGGCATGCTAATAGAAAACAAAGGAACCTATCATGTTTCTGACAACTGGGGAAGGTTCTGGTGATCTACATGATTAATTAGAGGGGTCATTTAAGTTTTTGGAAAAAAATATTTTTTTACAGAAAATATACTTTTTGGTGAAGCCCAAAAAAATTGCTTTTTCTAAACATGTATCTTTGAAGGCATGCTACTCGAAAACAAAGGAACCTATCATGTTTCTGACAACTGGGGAAGGTTCTGGTGATCTACTTGATTAATTAGAGGGGTCATTCAAGTTTTTTATGAAAATTCATTTTTTCCATAAAATACACTTTTTGGTGAAGCCAAAAAAAATTGCTTTTTCTAAACATGTATCTTTGAAGGCATGCTACTCGAAAACAAAGGAACCTATCATGTTTCTGACAACTGGGGAAGGTTCTGGTGATCTACTTGATTAATTAGAGGGGTCATTCAAGTTTTTTATGAAAATTCATTTTTTCCATAAAATACGCTTTTTGGTGAAGCCAAAAAAAATTGCTTTTTCTAAACATATATATTTGGAGGCATGCTACTCGAAAACAAAGGAACCTATCATGTTTCTGACAACTGGGGAAGGTTCTGGTGATCTACATGATTAATTAGAGGGGTCATTTAAGTTTTTCTAAAAAAGTATTTTTTTACAGAAAATATACTTTTTTGTGAACCAAAAAAATTGCTTTTTCTAAACTTGTATCTTTGAAGGCATGCTAATCGAAAACAAAGGAACCTATCATGTTTATGACAACTGGGGAAGGTTCTGGTGATCTACTTGATTAATTAGAGGGGTCATTTAAGTTTTTGGAAAAAAATCATTTTTTCCAGAAAATACGCTTTTTGGTGAAGCCCAAAAAAATAGCTTTTTCTAAACATGTATCTTTGAAGGCATGCTACTCGAAAACAAAGGAACCTATCATGTTTATGACAACTGGGGAAGGTTCTGGTGATATACATGAATAATTAGAGTGGTCATTTAGGTTTTTTGAAAAAAATCATTTTTCCAAGAAAATTAGCTTTTTGGTGAAGTAAACAAAAATTGATTTTTCTAAACATGTATCTTTGAAGGAATGCTACTAGAAAACAAAGGAACCTATCATGTTTCTGACAACTGGGGAAGGTTCTGGTGATCTACTTGATTAATTAGAGGGGTCATTCAAGTTTTTTGTGAAAATTCATTTTTTCCATAAAATACGCTTTTTGGTGAAGCCAAAAAAAATTGCTTTTTCTAAACATGCATCTTTGAAGGCATGCTACTCGAAAACAAAGGAACCTATCATGTTTATGACAACTGGGGAAGGTTCTGGTGATCTACATGATTAATTAGAGGGGTCATTTAAGTTTTTGGAAAAAAATATTTTTTTACAGAAAATATACTTTTTGGTGAAGCCCAAAAAAATTGCTTTTTCTAAATATGTATCTTTGAAGGCATGCTCCTCGAAAACAAAGGAACCTATCATGTTTCTGACAACTGGGGAAGGTTCTGGTGATCTACTTGATTAATTAGAGGGGTCATTTAAGTTTTTTATGAAAATTCATTTTTTCCCGAAAATTCGCTTTTTGGTGAAGCCCAAAAAAATTGCTTTTTCTAAACATGTATCTTTGAAGGCATGCTACTCGAAAACAAAGGAACCTATCATGTTTATGACAACTGGGGAAGGTTCTGGTGATCTACATGATTAATTAGATTGGTCATTTAAGTTTTTTGAAAAAAATAATTTTTCCAAGAAAATTTGCTTTTTGGTGAAGTAAAAAAAAATTGCTTTTTCTAAACATGTATCTTTGAAGGCATGCTACTCGAAAACAAAGGAACCTATCATGTTTCTGACAACTGGGGAAGGTTCTGATGATCTACTTGATTAATTAGAGGGGTCATTTAAGTTTTTTATTAAAATTCATTTTTTCCAGAAAATACGCTTTTTTGTGAAGCCAAAAAAAATAGCTTTTTCTAAACATGTATCTTTGAAGGCATGCTAATCGAAAACAAAGGAACCTATCATGTTTCTGACAACTGGGGAAGGTTCTGGTGATCTATTTGATTAATTAGAGGGGTCATTTAAGTTTTTGGAAAAAAATATTGTTTTACAGAAAATATACTTTTTGGTGAAGATCAAAAAAATTGCTTTTTCTAAACATGCATCTTTGAAGGCATGCTACTCGAAAACAAAGGAACCTATCATGTTTATGACAACTGGGGAAGGTTCTGGTGATCTACATGATTAATTAGAGTGGTCATTTAAGTTTTTTGAAAAAAATAATTTTTCCAAGAAAATTTGCTTTTTGGTGAAGTAAAAAAAAATTGCTTTTTCTAAACATGTATCTTTGAAGGCATGCTACTCGAAAACAAAGGAACCTATCATGTTTCTGACAACTGGGGAAGGTTCTGGTGATCTACTTGATTAATTAGAGGGGTCATTTAAGTTTTTTATGAAAATTCATTTTTTCCCGAAAATTCGCTTTTTGGTGAAGCCCAAAAAAATTGCTTTTTCTAAACATGTATCTTTGAAGGCATGCTAATCGAAAACAAAGGAACCTATCATGTTTATGACAACTGGGGAAGGTTCTGGTGATCTACTTGATTAATTAGAGGGGTCATTTAAGTTTTTTATTAAAATTCATTTTTTCCAGAAAATACGCTTTTTGGTGAAGCCAAAAAAAATAGCTTTTTCTAAACATGTATCTTTGAAGGCATGCTAATAGAAAACAAAGGAACCTATCATGTTTCTGACAACTGGGGAAGGTTCTGGTGATCTACTTGATTAATTAGAGGGGTCATTTAAGTTTTTGGAAAAAAATATGTTTTTACAGAAAATATACTTTTTGGTGAAGCCCAAAAAAATTGCTTTTTCTAAACATGCATCTTTGAAGGCATGCTACTCGAAAACAAAGGAACCTATCATGTTTATGACAACTGGGGAAGGTTCTGGTGATCTACATGATTAATTAGAGTGGTCATTTAAGTTTTTTGAAAAAAATAATTTTTCCAAGAAAATTTGCTTTTTGGTGAAGTAAAACAAAAATTGCTTTTTCTAAACATGTAACTTTGAAGGCATGCTACTCGAAAACAAAGGAACCTATCATGTTTCTGACAACTGGGGAAGGTTCTGGTGATCTACTTGATTAATTAGAGGGGTCATTTAAGTTTTTTATGAAAATTCATTTTTTCCCGAAAATTCGCTTTTTGGTGAAGCCCAAAAAAATTGCTTTTTCTAAACATGTATCTTTGAAGGCATGCTAATAGAAAACAAAGGAACCTATCATGTTTCTGATAACTGGGGAAGGTTCTGGTGATCTACTTGATTAATTAGAGGGGTCATTTAAGTTTTTTCTGAAAATTCATTTTTTCCCGAAAATTCGCTTTTTGGTGAAGCCCAAAAAAATTGCTTTTTCTAAACATGTATCTTTGAAGGCATGCTAATCGAAAACAAAGGAACCTATTATGTTTATGACAACTGGGGAAGGTTCTGGTGATCTACATGATTAATTAGAGGGGTCATTTAAGTTTTTGGAAAAAAATATTTTTTTACAGAAAATATAATTTTTGGTGAAGCCCAAAAAAATTGCTTTTTCTAAACACGTATCTTTGAAGGCATGCTAATCGAAAACAAAGGAACCTATCATGTTTCTGACAACTGGGGAAGGTTCTGGTGATCTACTTGATTAATTAGAGGGGTCATTTAAGTTTTTTATTAAAATTCATTTTTTCCAGAAAATACGCTTTTTGGTGAAGCCCAAAAAAATTGCTTTTTCTAAACATGCATCTTTGAAGGCATGCTACTCGAAAACAAAGGAACCTATCATGTTTATGACAACTGGGGAAGGTTCTGGTGATCTACATGATTAATTAGAGTGGTCATTTAAGTTTTTTGAAAAAAATAATTTTTCCAAGAAAATTTGCTTTTTGGTGAAGTAAAAAAAAATTGCTTTTTCTAAACATGTATCTTTGAAGGCATGCTACTCGAAAACAAAGGAACCTATCATGTTTCTGACAACTGGGGAAGGTTCTGGTGATCTACTTGATTAATTAGAGGGGTCATTTAAGTTTTTTATGAAAATTCATTTTTTCCCGAAAATTCGCTTTTTGGTGAAGCCCAAAAAAATTGCTTTTTCTAAACATGTATCTTTGAAGGCATGCTAATAGAAAACAAAGGAACCTATCATGTTTCTGACAAATGGGGAAGGTTCTGGTGATCTACATGATTAATTAGAGGGGTCATTTAAGTTTTTGGAAAAAAATATTTTTTTACAGTAAATATACTTTTTGGTGAAGCCCATAAAAATTGATTTTTCTAAACATGTATCTTTGAAGGCATGCTAATAGAAAACAAAGGAACCTATCATGTTTCTGACAACTGGGGAAGGTTCTGGTGATCTACATGATTAATTAGAGGGGTCATTTAAGTTTTTGTAAAAAAAAATTTTTTTACAGAAAATATACTTTTTGGTCAAGCCCAAAAAAATAGCTTTTTCTAAACATGTATCTTTGAAGGCATGCTAATAGAAAACAAAGGAACCTATCATGTTTCTGACAACTGGGGAAGGTTCTGGTGATCTACATGATTAATTAGAGGGGTCATTTAACTTTTTTATTAAAATTCATTTTTTCCAGAAAAAACGCTTTTTGGTGAAGCTAAAAAAAAATTGCTTTTTTTAAACATATATCTTTGAAGGCATGCTACTCGAAAACAAAGGAACCTATCATATTTTTGACAACTGGGGAAGGTTCTGGTGATCTACTTGATTAATTAGAGGGGTCATTCAAGTTTTTTATGAAAATTCATTTTTTCCATAAAATACCCTTTTTGGTGAAGCCAAAAAAAATTGCTTTTTCTAAACATATATATTTGGAGGCATGCTACTCGAAAACAAAGGAACCTATCATGTTTCTGACAACTGGGCAAGGTTCTGGTGATCTACATGATTAATTAGAGGGGTCATTTAAGTTTTTCTAAAAAAGTATTTTTTTACAGAAAATATACTTTTTTGTGAACCAAAAAAATTGCTTTTTCTAAACATGTATCTTTGAAGGCATGCTAATCGAAAACAAAGGAACCTATCACGTTTATGACAACTGGGGAAGGTTCTGGTGATCTACTTGATTAATTAGAGAGGTCATTTAAGTTTTTTATAAAAATGCATTTTTTCTAGAAAATACGCTTTTTGTTGAAGCCAAAAAAAAATTGCTTTTTCTAAACATACATCTTTGAAGGCATGCTACTCGAAAACAAAGGAACCAATCATGTTTCTGACAACTGGGGAAGGTTCTGGTGATCTACATGATTAATTAGAGGGGTCATTTAAGTTTTTTATGAAAATTCATTTTTTCCCAAAAATTCGCTTTTTGGTGAAGCCCAAAAAAATTGCTTTTTCTAAACATGTATCTTTGAAGGCATGCTAATAGAAAACAAAGGAACCTATCATGTTTCTGACAACTGGGGAAGGTTCTGGTGATCTACTTGATTAATTAGAGGGGTCATTCAAGTTTTTTGTGAAAATTCATTTTTTCCATAAAATACGCTTTTTGGTGAAGCCAAAAAAAATTGCTTTTTCTAAACATGCATCTTTGAAGGCATGCTACTCGAAAACAAAGGAACCTATCATGTTTATGACAACTGGGGAAGGTTCTGGTGATCTACATGATTAATTAGAGGGGTCATTTAAGTTTTTGGAAAAAAATATTTTTTTACAGAAAATATAATTTTTGGTGAAGCCCAAAAAAATTGCTTTTTCTAAACACGTATCTTTGAAGGCATGCTAATCGAAAACAAAGGAACCTATCATGTTTCTGACAACTGGGGAAGGTTCTGGTGATCTACTTGATTAATTAGAGGGGTCATTTAAGTTTTTTATTAAAATTCATTTTTTCCAGAAAATACGCTTTTTGGTGAAGCCAAAAAAAATTGCTTTTTCTAAACATGTATCTTTGAAGGCATGCTAATAGAAAACAAAGGAACCTATCATGTTTCTGACAACTGGGGAAGGTTCTGGTGATCTACTTGATTAATTAGAGGGGTCATTTAAGTTTTTGGAAAAAAATATTTTTTTACAGAAAATATACTTTTTGGTGAAGCCCAAAAAAATTGCTTTTTCTAAACATGCATCTTTGAAGGCATGCTACTCGAAAACAAAGGAACCTATCATGTTTATGACAACTGGGGAAGGTTCTGGTGATCTACATGATTAATTAGAGTGGTCATTTAAGTTTTTTGAAAAAAATAATTTTTCCAAGAAAATTTGCTTTTTGGTGAAGTAAAAAAAAATTGCTTTTTCCAAACATGTATCTTTGAAGGCATGCTACTCGAAAACAAAGGAACCTATCATGTTTCTGACAACTGGGGAAGGTTCTGGTGATCTACTTGATTAATTAGAGGGGTCATTTAAGTTTTTTATGAAAATTCATTTTTTCCCGAAAATTCGCTTTTTGGTGAAGCCCAAAAAAATTGTTTTTTCTAAACATGTATCTTTGAAGGCATGCTAATAGAAAACAAAGGAACCTATCATGTTTCTGACAACTGGGGAAGGTTCTGGTGATCTACATGATTAATTAGAGGGGTCATTTAAGTTTTTGGAAAAAAATATTTTTTTACAGAAAATATACTTTTTGGTGAAGCCCAAAAAAATTGCTTTTTCTAAACATGTATCTTTGAAGGCATGCTACTCGAAAACAAAGGAACCTATCATGTTTCTGACAACTGGGGAAGGTTCTGGTGATCTACTTGATTAATTAGAGGGGTCATTCAAGTTTTTTATGAAAATTCATTTTTTCCATAAAATACACTTTTTGGTGAAGCCAAAAAAAATTGCTTTTTCTAAACATGTATCTTTGAAGGCATGCTACTCGAAAACAAAGGAACCTATCATGTTTCTGACAACTGGGGAAGGTTCTGGTGATCTACTTGATTAATTAGAGGGGTCATTCAAGTTTTTTATGAAAATTCATTTTTTCCATAAAATACGCTTTTTGGTGAAGCCAAAAAAAAATTGCTTTTTCTAAACATGTATCTTTGAAGGCATGCTACTCGAAAACAAAGGAACCTATCATGTTTCTGACAACTGGGGAAGGTTCTGGTGATCTACATGATTAATTAGAGGGGTCATTTAAGTTTTTGGAAAAAAATATTTTTTTACAGAAAATATAATTTTTGGTGAAGCCCAAAAAAATTGCTTTTTCTAAACACGTATCTTTGAAGGCATGCTAATCGAAAACAAAGGAACCTATCATGTTTCTGACAACTGGGGAAGGTTCTGGTGATCTACTTGATTAATTAGAGGGGTCATTTAAGTTTTTTATTAAAATTCATTTTTTCCAGAAAATAAGCTTTTTGGTGAAGCCAAAAAAAATTGCTTTTTCTAAACATGTATCTTTGAAGGCATGCTAATAGAAAACAAAGGAACCTATCATGTTTCTGACAACTGGGGAAGGTTCTGGTGATCTACTTGATTAATTAGAGGGGTCATTTAAGTTTTTGGAAAAAAATATTTTTTTACAGAAAATATACTTTTTGGTGAAGCCCAAAAAAATTGCTTTTTCTAAACATGCATCTTTGAAGGCATGCTACTCGAAAACAAAGGAACCTATCATGTTTATGACAACTGGGGAAGGTTCTGGTGATCTACATGATTAATTAGAGTGGTCATTTAAGTTTTTTGAAAAAAATAATTTTTCCAAGAAAATTTGCTTTTTGGTGAAGTAAAAAAAAATTGCTTTTTCTAAACATGTATCTTTGAAGGCATGCTACTCGAAAACAAAGGAACCTATCATGTTTCTGACAACTGGGGAAGGTTCTGGTGATCTACTTGATTAATTAGAGGGGTCATTTAAGTTTTTTATGAAAATTCATTTTTTCCCGAAAATTCGCTTTTTGGTGAAGCCCAAAAAAATTGCTTTTTCTAAACATGTATCTTTGAAGGCATGCTAATAGAAAACAAAGGAACCTATCATGTTTCTGACAAATGGGGAAGGTTCTGGTGATCTACATGATTAATTAGAGTGGTCATTTAAGTTTTTTGAAAAAAATAATTTTTCCAAGAAAATTTGCTTTTTGGTGAAGTAAAAAAAAATTGCTTTTTCTAAACATGTATCTTTGAAGGCATGCTACTCGAAAACAAAGGAACCTATCATGTTTCTGACAACTGGGGAAGGTTCTGGTGATCTACATGATTAATTAGAGTGGTCATTTAAGTTTTTTGAAAAAAATAATTTTTCCAAGAAAATTTGCTTTTTGGTGAAGTAAAAAAAAATTGCTTTTTCTAAACATGTATCTTTGAAGGCATGCTACTCGAAAACAAAGGAACCTATCATGTTTCTGACAACTGGGGAAGGTTCTGGTGATCTACTTGATTAATTAGAGGGGTCATTCAAGTTTTTTATGAAAATTCATTTTTTTCATAAAATACGCTTTTTGGTGAAGCCAAAAAAAATTGCCTTTTTCTAAACATATATATTTGGAGGCATGCTACTCGAAAACAAAGGAACCTATCATGTTTCTGACAACTGGGGAAGGTTCTGGTGATCTACATGATTAATTAGAGGGGTCATTTAAGTTTTTTGAAAAAAATCATTTTTTCCAGAAAATACGCGTTTTGGTGAAGCCAAAAAAAATTGCTTTTTCTAAACAGGTATCTTTGAAGGTATGCTACTCGAAAACAAAGGAACCTATCATGTTTCTGACAACTGGGGAAGGTTCTGGTGATCTACATGATTGATTAGAGAGGTCATTTAAGTTTTTTGAAAGAATTCATTTTTTCCAGAAAATACGCTTTTTGGTGAAGCCCAAAAAAATTGCCTTTTCTAAACATGTATCTTTGAAGGCATGCTAATAGAAAACCAAGGAACCTATCATGTTTCTGACAACTGGGGAAGGTTCTGGTGATCTACTTGATTAATTAGAGGGGTCATTTAAGTTTTTGGAAAAAAATATTTTTTTACAGAAAATATACTTTTTGGTGAAGCCCAAAAAAATTGCTTTTTCTAAACATGCATCTTTGAAGGCATGCTACTCGAAAACAAAGGAACCTATCATGTTTCTGACAACTGGGGAAGGTTCTGGTGATCTACTTGATTAATTAGAGGGGTCATTCAAGTTTTTTATGAAAATTCATTTTTTCCATAAATTACGCTTTTTGGTGAAGCCAAAAAAAATTGCTTTTTCTAAACATGTATCTTTGAAGGCATGCTACTCGAAAACAAAGGAACCTATCATGTTTCTGACAACTGGGGAAGGTTCTGGTGATCTACATGATTAATTAGAGGGGTCATTTAAGTTTTTTGAAAAAAATCATTTTTTCCAGAAAATACGCGTTTTGGTGAAGCCAAAAAAATTTGCTTTTTCTAAACAGGTATCTTTGAAGGTATGCTACTCGAAAACAAAGGAACCTATCATGTTTCTGACAACTGGGGAAGGTTCTGGTGATCTACATGATTGATTAGAGAGGTCATTTAAGTTTTTTGAAAGAATTCATTTTTTCCAGAAAATACGCTTTTTGGTGAAGCCCAAAAAAATTGCCTTTTCTAAACATGTATCTTTGAAGGCATGCTAATAGAAAACAAAGGAACCTATCATGTTTCTGACAAATGGGGAAGGTTCTGGTGATCTACTTGATTAATTAGAGGGGTCATTTAAGTTTTTGGAAAAAAATATGTTTTTACAGAAAATATACTTTTTGGTGAAGCCCAAAAAAATTGCTTTTTCTAAACATGCATCTTTGAAGGCATGCTACTCGAAAACAAAGGAACCTATCATGTTTCTGACAACTGGGGAAGGTTCTGGTGATCTACATGATTAATTAGAGGGGTCATTTAAGTTTTTCTAAAAAAGTATTTTTTTACAGAAAATATACTTTTTTGTGAACCAAAAAAATTGCTTTTTCTAAACTTGTATCTTTGAAGGCATGCTAATCGAAAACAAAGGAACCTATCTTGTTTATGACAACTGGGGAAGGTTCTGGTGATCTACTTGATTAATTAGAGGGGTCATTTAAGTTTTTGGAAAAAAATCATTTTTTCCAGAAAATACGCTTTTTGGTGAAGCCCAAAAAAATAGCTTTTTCTAAACATGTATCTTTGAAGGCATGCTACTCGAAAACAAAGGAACCTATCATGTTTATGACAACTGGGGAAGGTTCTGGTGATATACATGATTAATTAGAGTGGTCATTTAGGTTTTTTGAAAAAAATCATTTTTCCAAGAAAATTAGCTTTTTGGTGAAGTAAACAAAAATTGATTTTTCTAAACATGTATCTTTGAAGGAATGCTACTAGAAAACAAAGGAACCTATCATGTTTCTGACAACTGGGGAAGGTTCTGGTGATCTACTTGATTAATTAGAGGGGTCATTTAAGTTTTTTATTAAAATTCATTTTTTCCAGAAAATACGCTTTTTGGTGAAGCCAAAAAAAATTGCTTTTTCTAAACATGTATCTTTGAAGGCATGCTAATAGAAAACAAAGGAACCTATCATGTTTCTGACAACTGGGGAAGGTTCTGGTGATCTACTTGATTAATTAGAGGGGTCATTTAAGTTTTTGGAAAAAAATATTTTTTTACAGAAAATATACTTTTTGGTGAAGCCCAAAAAAATTGCTTTTTCTAAACATGCATCTTTGAAGGCATGCTACTCGAAAACAAAGGAACCTATCATGTTTATGACAACTGGGGAAGGTTCTGGTGATCTACATGATTAATTAGAGTGGTCATTTAAGTTTTTTGAAAAAAATAATTTTTCCAAGAAAATTTGCTTTTTGGTGAAGTAAAAAAAAATTGCTTTTTCTAAACATGTATCTTTGAAGGCATGCTACTCGAAAACAAAGGAACCTATCATGTTTCTGACAACTGGGGAAGGTTCTGGTGATCTACTTGATTAATTAGAGGGGTCATTTAAGTTTTTTATGAAAATTCATTTTTTCCCGAAAATTCGCTTTTTGGTGAAGCCCAAAAAAATTGCTTTTTCTAAACATGTATCTTTGAAGGCATGCTAATAGAAAACAAAGGAACCTATCATGTTTCTGACAAATGGGGAAGGTTCTGGTGATCTACATGATTAATTAGAGTGGTCATTTAAGTTTTTTGAAAAAAATAATTTTTCCAAGAAAATTTGCTTTTTGGTGAAGTAAAAAAAAATTGCTTTTTCTAAACATGTATCTTTGAAGGCATGCTACTTGAAAACAAAGGAACCTATCATGTTTCTGACAACTGGGGAAGGTTCTGGTGATCTACATGATTAATTAGAGTGGTCATTTAAGTTTTTTGAAAAAAATAATTTTTCCAAGAAAATTTGCTTTTTGGTGAAGTAAAAAAAAATTGCTTTTTCTAAACATGTATCTTTGAAGGCATGCTACTCGAAAACAAAGGAACCTATCATGTTTCTGACAACTGGGGAAGGTTCTGGTGATCTACTTGATTAATTAGAGGGGTCATTCAAGTTTTTTATGAAAATTCATTTTTTCCATAAAATACGCTTTTTGGTGAAGCCAAAAAAAATTGCTTTTTCTAAACATATATATTTGGAGGCATGCTACTCGAAAACAAAGGAACCTATCATGTTTCTGACAACTGGGGAAGGTTCTGGTGATCTACATGATTAATTAGAGGGGTCATTTAAGTTTTTTGAAAAAAATCATTTTTTCCAGAAAATACGCGTTTTGGTGAAGCCAAAAAAAATTGCTTTTTCTAAACAGGTATCTTTGAAGGTATGCTACTCGAAAACAAAGGAACCTATCATGTTTCTGACAACTGGGGAAGGTTCTGGTGATCTACATGATTGATTAGAGAGGTCATTTAAGTTTTTTGAAAGAATTCATTTTTTCCAGAAAATACGCTTTTTGGTGAAGCCCAAAAAAATTGCCTTTTCTAAACATGTATCTTTGAAGGCATGCTAATAGAAAACCAAGGAACCTATCATGTTTCTGACAACTGGGGAAGGTTCTGGTGATCTACTTGATTAATTAGAGGGGTCATTTAAGTTTTTGGAAAAAAATATTTTTTTACAGAAAATATACTTTTTGGTGAAGCCCAAAAAAATTGCTTTTTCTAAACATGCATCTTTGAAGGCATGCTACTCGAAAACAAAGGAACCTATCATGTTTCTGACAACTGGGGAAGGTTCTGGTGATCTACTTGATTAATTAGAGGGGTCATTCAAGTTTTTTATGAAAATTCATTTTTTCCATAAATTACGCTTTTTGGTGAAGCCAAAAAAAATTGCTTTTTCTAAACATGTATCTTTGAAGGCATGCTACTCGAAAACAAAGGAACCTATCATGTTTCTGACAACTGGGGAAGGTTCTGGTGATCTACATGATTAATTAGAGGGGTCATTTAAGTTTTTTGAAAAAAATCATTTTTTCCAGAAAATACGCGTTTTGGTGAAGCCAAAAAAATTTGCTTTTTCTAAACAGGTATCTTTGAAGGTATGCTACTCGAAAACAAAGGAACCTATCATGTTTCTGACAACTGGGGAAGGTTCTGGTGATCTACATGATTGATTAGAGAGGTCATTTAAGTTTTTTGAAAGAATTCATTTTTTCCAGAAAATACGCTTTTTGGTGAAGCCCAAAAAAATTGCCTTTTCTAAACATGTATCTTTGAAGGCATGCTAATAGAAAACAAAGGAACCTATCATGTTTCTGACAAATGGGGAAGGTTCTGGTGATCTACTTGATTAATTAGAGGGGTCATTTAAGTTTTTGGAAAAAAATATGTTTTTACAGAAAATATACTTTTTGGTGAACCCAAAAAAATTGCTTTTTCTAAACATGCATCTTTGAAGGCATGCTACTCGAAAACAAAGGAACCTATCATGTTTCTGACAACTGGGGAAGGTTCTGGTGATCTACATGATTAATTAGAGGGGTCATTTAAGTTTTTCTAAAAAAGTATTTTTTTACAGAAAATATACTTTTTTGTGAACCAAAAAAATTGCTTTTTCTAAACTTGTATCTTTGAAGGCATGCTAATCGAAAACAAAGGAACCTATCATGTTTATGACAACTGGGGAAGGTTCTGGTGATCTACTTGATTAATTAGAGGGGTCATTTAAGTTTTTGGAAAAAAATCATTTTTTCCAGAAAATACGCTTTTTGGTGAAGCCCAAAAAAATAGCTTTTTCTAAACATGTATCTTTGAAGGCATGCTACTCGAAAACAAAGGAACCTATCATGTTTATGACAACTGGGGAAGGTTCTGGTGATATACATGATTAATTAGAGTGGTCATTTAGGTTTTTTGAAAAAAATCATTTTTCCAAGAAAATTAGCTTTTTGGTGAAGTAAACAAAAATTGATTTTTCTAAACATGTATCTTTGAAGGAATGCTACTAGAAAACAAAGGAACCTATCATGTTTCTGACAACTGGGGAAGGTTCTGGTGATCTACTTGATTAATTAGAGGGGTCATTCAAGTTTTTTGTGAAAATTCATTTTTTCCATAAAATACGCTTTTTGGTGAAGCCAAAAAAAATTGCTTTTTCTAAACATGCATCTTTGAAGGCATGCTACTCGAAAACAAAGGAACCTATCATGTTTATGACAACTGGGGAAGGTTCTGGTGATCTACATGATTAATTAGAGGGGTCATTTAAGTTTTTGGAAAAAAATATTTTTTTACAGAAAATATACTTTTTGGTGAAGCCCAAAAAAATTGCTTTTTCTAAATATGTATCTTTGAAGGCATGCTCCTCGAAAACAAAGGAACCTATCATGTTTCTGACAACTGGGGAAGGTTCTGGTGATCTACTTGATTAATTAGAGGGGTCATTTAAGTTTTTTATGAAAATTCATTTTTTCCCGAAAATTCGCTTTTTGGTGAAGCCCAAAAAAATTGCTTTTTCTAAACATGTATCTTTGAAGGCATGCTACTCGAAAACAAAGGAACCTATCATGTTTCTGACAACTGGGGAAGGTTCTGGTGATCTACTTGATTAATTAGAGGGGTCATTCAAGTTTTTTATGAAAATTCATTTTTTCCATAAAATACACTTTTTGGTGAAGCCAAAAAAAATTGCTTTTTCTAAACATGTATCTTTGAAGGCATGCTACTCGAAAACAAAGGAACCTATCATGTTTCTGACAACTGGGGAAGGTTCTGGTGATCTACTTGATTAATTAGAGGGGTCATTCAAGTTTTTTATGAAAATTCATTTTTTCCATAAAATACGCTTTTTGGTGAAGCCAAAAAAAATTGCTTTTTCTAAACATATATATTTGGAGGCATGCTACTCGAAAACAAAGGAACCTATCATGTTTCTGACAACTGGGGAAGGTTCTGGTGATCTACATGATTAATTAGAGGGGTCATTTAAGTTTTTCTAAAAAAGTATTTTTTTACAGAAAATATACTTTTTTGTGAACCAAAAAAATTGCTTTTTCTAAACTTGTATCTTTGAAGGCATGCTAATCGAAAACAAAGGAACCTATCATGTTTATGACAACTGGGGAAGGTTCTGGTGATATACATGATTAATTAGAGTGGTCATTTAGGTTTTTTGAAAAAAATCATTTTTCCAAGAAAATTAGCTTTTTGGTGAAGTAAACAAAAATTGATTTTTCTAAACATGTATCTTTGAAGGAATGCTACTAGAAAACAAAGGAACCTATCATGTTTCTGACAACTGGGGAAGGTTCTGGTGATCTACTTGATTAATTAGAGGGGTCATTTAAGTTTTTTATTAAAATTCATTTTTTCCAGAAAATACGCTTTTTGGTGAAGCCAAAAAAAATTGCTTTTTCTAAACATGTATCTTTGAAGGCATGCTAATAGAAAACAAAGGAACCTATCATGTTTCTGACAACTGGGGAAGGTTCTGGTGATCTACTTGATTAATTAGAGGGGTCATTTAAGTTTTTGGAAAAAAATATTTTTTTACAGAAAATATACTTTTTGGTGAAGCCCAAAAAAATTGCTTTTTCTAAACATGCATCTTTGAAGGCATGCTACTCGAAAACAAAGGAACCTATCATGTTTATGACAACTGGGGAAGGTTCTGGTGATCTACATGATTAATTAGAGTGGTCATTTAAGTTTTTTGAAAAAAATAATTTTTCCAAGAAAATTTGCTTTTTGGTGAAGTAAAAAAAAATTGCTTTTTCTAAACATGTATCTTTGAAGGCATGCTACTCGAAAACAAAGGAACCTATCATGTTTCTGACAACTGGGGAAGGTTCTGGTGATCTACTTGATTAATTAGAGGGGTCATTTAAGTTTTTTATGAAAATTCATTTTTTCCCGAAAATTCGCTTTTTGGTGAAGCCCAAAAAAATTGCTTTTTCTAAACATGTATCTTTGAAGGCATGCTAATAGAAAACAAAGGAACCTATCATGTTTCTGACAAATGGGGAAGGTTCTGGTGATCTACATGATTAATTAGAGTGGTCATTTAAGTTTTTTGAAAAAAATAATTTTTCCAAGAAAATTTGCTTTTTGGTGAAGTAAAAAAAAATTGCTTTTTCTAAACATGTATCTTTGAAGGCATGCTACTTGAAAACAAAGGAACCTATCATGTTTCTGACAACTGGGGAAGGTTCTGGTGATCTACATGATTAATTAGAGTGGTCATTTAAGTTTTTTGAAAAAAATAATTTTTCCAAGAAAATTTGCTTTTTGGTGAAGTAAAAAAAAATTGCTTTTTCTAAACATGTATCTTTGAAGGCATGCTACTCGAAAACAAAGGAACCTATCATGTTTCTGACAACTGGGGAAGGTTCTGGTGATCTACTTGATTAATTAGAGGGGTCATTCAAGTTTTTTATGAAAATTCATTTTTTCCATAAAATACGCTTTTTGGTGAAGCCAAAAAAAATTGCTTTTTCTAAACATATATATTTGGAGGCATGCTACTCGAAAACAAAGGAACCTATCATGTTTCTGACAACTGGGGAAGGTTCTGGTGATCTACATGATTAATTAGAGGGGTCATTTAAGTTTTTTGAAAAAAATCATTTTTTCCAGAAAATACGCGTTTTGGTGAAGCCAAAAAAAATTGCTTTTTCTAAACAGGTATCTTTGAAGGTATGCTACTCGAAAACAAAGGAACCTATCATGTTTCTGACAACTGGGGAAGGTTCTGGTGATCTACATGATTGATTAGAGAGGTCATTTAAGTTTTTTGAAAGAATTCATTTTTTCCAGAAAATACGCTTTTTGGTGAAGCCCAAAAAAATTGCCTTTTCTAAACATGTATCTTTGAAGGCATGCTAATAGAAAACCAAGGAACCTATCATGTTTCTGACAACTGGGGAAGGTTCTGGTGATCTACTTGATTAATTAGAGGGGTCATTTAAGTTTTTGGAAAAAAATATTTTTTTACAGAAAATATACTTTTTGGTGAAGCCCAAAAAAATTGCTTTTTCTAAACATGCATCTTTGAAGGCATGCTACTCGAAAACAAAGGAACCTATCATGTTTCTGACAACTGGGGAAGGTTCTGGTGATCTACTTGATTAATTAGAGGGGTCATTCAAGTTTTTTATGAAAATTCATTTTTTCCATAAATTACGCTTTTTGGTGAAGCCAAAAAAAATTGCTTTTTCTAAACATGTATCTTTGAAGGCATGCTACTCGAAAACAAAGGAACCTATCATGTTTCTGACAACTGGGGAAGGTTCTGGTGATCTACATGATTAATTAGAGGGGTCATTTAAGTTTTTTGAAAAAAATCATTTTTTCCAGAAAATACGCGTTTTGGTGAAGCCAAAAAAATTTGCTTTTTCTAAACAGGTATCTTTGAAGGTATGCTACTCGAAAACAAAGGAACCTATCATGTTTCTGACAACTGGGGAAGGTTCTGGTGATCTACATGATTGATTAGAGAGGTCATTTAAGTTTTTTGAAAGAATTCATTTTTTCCAGAAAATACGCTTTTTGGTGAAGCCCAAAAAAATTGCCTTTTCTAAACATGTATCTTTGAAGGCATGCTAATAGAAAACAAAGGAACCTATCATGTTTCTGACAAATGGGGAAGGTTCTGGTGATCTACTTGATTAATTAGAGGGGTCATTTAAGTTTTTGGAAAAAAATATGTTTTTACAGAAAATATACTTTTTGGTGAACCCAAAAAAATTGCTTTTTCTAAACATGCATCTTTGAAGGCATGCTACTCGAAAACAAAGGAACCTATCATGTTTCTGACAACTGGGGAAGGTTCTGGTGATCTACATGATTAATTAGAGGGGTCATTTAAGTTTTTCTAAAAAAGTATTTTTTTACAGAAAATATACTTTTTTGTGAACCAAAAAAATTGCTTTTTCTAAACTTGTATCTTTGAAGGCATGCTAATCGAAAACAAAGGAACCTATCATGTTTATGACAACTGGGGAAGGTTCTGGTGATCTACTTGATTAATTAGAGGGGTCATTTAAGTTTTTGGAAAAAAATCATTTTTTCCAGAAAATACGCTTTTTGGTGAAGCCCAAAAAAATAGCTTTTTCTAAACATGTATCTTTGAAGGCATGCTACTCGAAAACAAAGGAACCTATCATGTTTATGACAACTGGGGAAGGTTCTGGTGATATACATGATTAATTAGAGTGGTCATTTAGGTTTTTTGAAAAAAATCATTTTTCCAAGAAAATTAGCTTTTTGGTGAAGTAAACAAAAATTGATTTTTCTAAACATGTATCTTTGAAGGAATGCTACTAGAAAACAAAGGAACCTATCATGTTTCTGACAACTGGGGAAGGTTCTGGTGATCTACTTGATTAATTAGAGGGGTCATTCAAGTTTTTTGTGAAAATTCATTTTTTCCATAAAATACGCTTTTTGGTGAAGCCAAAAAAAATTGCTTTTTCTAAACATGCATCTTTGAAGGCATGCTACTCGAAAACAAAGGAACCTATCATGTTTATGACAACTGGGGAAGGTTCTGGTGATCTACATGATTAATTAGAGGGGTCATTTAAGTTTTTGGAAAAAAATATTTTTTTACAGAAAATATACTTTTTGGTGAAGCCCAAAAAAATTGCTTTTTCTAAATATGTATCTTTGAAGGCATGCTCCTCGAAAACAAAGGAACCTATCATGTTTCTGACAACTGGGGAAGGTTCTGGTGATCTACTTGATTAATTAGAGGGGTCATTTAAGTTTTTTATGAAAATTCATTTTTTCCCGAAAATTCGCTTTTTGGTGAAGCCCAAAAAAATTGCTTTTTCTAAACATGTATCTTTGAAGGCATGCTACTCGAAAACAAAGGAACCTATCATGTTTCTGACAACTGGGGAAGGTTCTGGTGATCTACTTGATTAATTAGAGGGGTCATTCAAGTTTTTTATGAAAATTCATTTTTTCCATAAAATACACTTTTTGGTGAAGCCAAAAAAAATTGCTTTTTCTAAACATGTATCTTTGAAGGCATGCTACTCGAAAACAAAGGAACCTATCATGTTTCTGACAACTGGGGAAGGTTCTGGTGATCTACTTGATTAATTAGAGGGGTCATTCAAGTTTTTTATGAAAATTCATTTTTTCCATAAAATACGCTTTTTGGTGAAGCCAAAAAAAATTGCTTTTTCTAAACATATATATTTGGAGGCATGCTACTCGAAAACAAAGGAACCTATCATGTTTCTGACAACTGGGGAAGGTTCTGGTGATCTACATGATTAATTAGAGGGGTCATTTAAGTTTTTCTAAAAAAGTATTTTTTTACAGAAAATATACTTTTTTGTGAACCACAAAAATTGCTTTTTCTAAACTTGTATCTTTGAAGGCATGCTAATCGAAAACAAAGGAACCTATCATGTTTATGACAACTGGGGAAGGTTCTGGTGATCTACTTGATTAATTAGAGGGGTCATTTAAGTTTTTGGAAAAAAATCATTTTTTCCAGAAAATACGCTTTTTGGTGAAGCCCAAAAAAATAGCTTTTTCTAAACATGTATCTTTGAAGGCATGCTACTCGAAAACAAAGGAACCTATCATGTTTATGACAACTGGGGAAGGTTCTGGTGATATACATGATTAATTAGAGTGGTCATTTAGGTTTTTTGAAAAAAATCATTTTTCCAAGAAAATTAGCTTTTTGGTGAAGTAAACAAAAATTGATTTTTCTAAACATGTATCTTTGAAGGAATGCTACTAGAAAACAAAGGAACCTATCATGTTTCTGACAACTGGGGAAGGTTCTGGTGATCTACTTGATTAATTAGAGGGGTCATTCAAGTTTTTTGTGAAAATTCATTTTTTCCATAAAATACGCTTTTTGGTGAAGCCAAAAAAAATTGCTTTTTCTAAACATGCATCTTTGAAGGCATGCTACTCGAAAACAAAGGAACCTATCATGTTTATGACAACTGGGGAAGGTTCTGGTGATCTACATGATTAATTAGAGGGGTCATTTAAGTTTTTGGAAAAAAATATTTTTTTACAGAAAATATACTTTTTGGTGAAGCCCAAAAAAATTGCTTTTTCTAAATATGTATCTTTGAAGGCATGCTCCTCGAAAACAAAGGAACCTATCATGTTTCTGACAACTGGGGAAGGTTCTGGTGATCTACTTGATTAATTAGAGGGGTCATTTAAGTTTTTTATGAAAATTCATTTTTTCCCGAAAATTCGCTTTTTGGTGAAGCCCAAAAAAATTGCTTTTTCTAAACATGTATCTTTGAAGGCATGCTACTCGAAAACAAAGGAACCTATCATGTTTATGACAACTGGGGAAGGTTCTGGTGATCTACATGATTAATTAGATTGGTCATTTAAGTTTTTTGAAAAAAATAATTTTTCCAAGAAAATTTGCTTTTTGGTGAAGTAAAAAAAAATTGCTTTTTCTAAACATGTATCTTTGAAGGCATGCTACTCGAAAACAAAGGAACCTATCATGTTTCTGACAACTGGGGAAGGTTCTGATGATCTACTTGATTAATTAGAGGGGTCATTTAAGTTTTTTATTAAAATTCATTTTTTCCAGAAAATACGCTTTTTTGTGAAGCCAAAAAAAATAGCTTTTTCTAAACATGTATCTTTGAAGGCATGCTAATCGAAAACAAAGGAACCTATCATGTTTCTGACAACTGGGGAAGGTTCTGGTGATCTATTTGATTAATTAGAGGGGTCATTTAAGTTTTTGGAAAAAAATATTGTTTTACAGAAAATATACTTTTTGGTGAAGCCCAAAAAAATTGCTTTTTCTAAACATGCATCTTTGAAGGCATGCTACTCGAAAACAAAGGAACCTATCATGTTTATGACAACTGGGGAAGGTTCTGGTGATCTACATGATTAATTAGAGTGGTCATTTAAGTTTTTTGAAAAAAATAATTTTTCCAAGAAAATTTGCTTTTTGGTGAAGTAAAAAAAAATTGCTTTTTCTAAACATGTATCTTTGAAGGCATGCTACTCGAAAACAAAGGAACCTATCATGTTTCTGACAACTGGGGAAGGTTCTGGTGATCTACTTGATTAATTAGAGGGGTCATTTAAGTTTTTTATGAAAATTCATTTTTTCCCGAAAATTCGCTTTTTGGTGAAGCCCAAAAAAATTGCTTTTTCTAAACATGTATCTTTGAAGGCATGCTAATCGAAAACAAAGGAACCTATCATGTTTATGACAACTGGGGAAGGTTCTGGTGATCTACTTGATTAATTAGAGGGGTCATTTAAGTTTTTTATTAAAATTCATTTTTTCCAGAAAATACGCTTTTTGGTGAAGCCAAAAAAAATAGCTTTTTCTAAACATGTATCTTTGAAGGCATGCTAATAGAAAACAAAGGAACCTATCATGTTTCTGACAACTGGGGAAGGTTCTGGTGATCTACTTGATTAATTAGAGGGGTCATTTAAGTTTTTGGAAAAAAATATGTTTTTACAGAAAATATACTTTTTGGTGAAGCCCAAAAAAATTGCTTTTTCTAAACATGCATCTTTGAAGGCATGCTACTCGAAAACAAAGGAACCTATCATGTTTATGACAACTGGGGAAGGTTCTGGTGATCTACATGATTAATTAGAGTGGTCATTTAAGTTTTTTGAAAAAAATAATTTTTCCAAGAAAATTTGCTTTTTGGTGAAGTAAAACAAAAATTGCTTTTTCTAAACATGTATCTTTGAAGGCATGCTACTCGAAAACAAAGGAACCTATCATGTTTCTGACAACTGGGGAAGGTTCTGGTGATCTACTTGATTAATTAGAGGGGTCATTTAAGTTTTTTATGAAAATTCATTTTTTCCCGAAAATTCGCTTTTTGGTGAAGCCCAAAAAAATTGCTTTTTCTAAACATGTATCTTTGAAGGCATGCTAATAGAAAACAAAGGAACCTATCATGTTTCTGATAACTGGGGAAGGTTCTGGTGATCTACTTGATTAATTAGAGGGGTCATTTAAGTTTTTTATGAAAATTCATTTTTTCCCGAAAATTCGCTTTTTGGTGAAGCCCAAAAAAATTGCTTTTTCTAAACATGTATCTTTGAAGGCATGCTAATCGAAAACAAAGGAACCTATTATGTTTATGACAACTGGGGAAGGTTCTGGTGATCTACATGATTAATTAGAGGGGTCATTTAAGTTTTTGGAAAAAAATATTTTTTTACAGAAAATATAATTTTTGGTGAAGCCCAAAAAAATTGCTTTTTCTAAACACGTATCTTTGAAGGCATGCTAATCGAAAACAAAGGAACCTATCATGTTTCTGACAACTGGGGAAGGTTCTGGTGATCTACTTGATTAATTAGAGGGGTCATTTAAGTTTTTTATTAAAATTCATTTTTTCCAGAAAATACGCTTTTTGGTGAAGCCAAAAAAAATTGCTTTTTCTAAACATGTATCTTTGAAGGCATGCTAATAGAAAACAAAGGAACCTATCATGTTTCTGACAACTGGGGAAGGTTCTGGTGATCTACTTGATTAATTAGAGGGGTCATTTAAGTTTTTGGAAAAAAATATTTTTTTACAGAAAATATACTTTTTGGTGAAGCCCAAAAAAATTGCTTTTTCTAAACATGCATCTTTGAAGGCATGCTACTCGAAAACAAAGGAACCTATCATGTTTATGACAACTGGGGAAGGTTCTGGTGATCTACATGATTAATTAGAGTGGTCATTTAAGTTTTTTGAAAAAAATAATTTTTCCAAGAAAATTTGCTTTTTGGTGAAGTAAAAAAAAATTGCTTTTTCTAAACATGTATCTTTGAAGGCATGCTACTCGAAAACAAAGGAACCTATCATGTTTCTGACAACTGGGGAAGGTTCTGGTGATCTACTTGATTAATTAGAGGGGTCATTTAAGTTTTTTATGAAAATTCATTTTTTCCCGAAAATTCGCTTTTTGGTGAAGCCCAAAAAAATTGCTTTTTCTAAACATGTATCTTTGAAGGCATGCTAATAGAAAACAAAGGAACCTATCATGTTTCTGACAAATGGGGAAGGTTCTGGTGATCTACATGATTAATTAGAGGGGTCATTTAAGTTTTTGGAAAAAAATATTTTTTTACAGTAAATATACTTTTTCGTGAAGCCCAAAAAAATTGCTTTTTCTAAACATGCATCTTTGAAGGCATGCTACTCGAAAACAAAGGAACCTATCATGTTTATGACAACTGGGGAAGGTTCTGGTGATCTACATGATTAATTAGAGTGGTCATTTAAGTTTTTTGAAAAAAATAATTTTTCCAAGAAAATTTGCTTTTTGGTGAAGTAAAAAAAAATTGCTTTTTCTAAACATGTATCTTTGAAGGCATGCTACTCGAAAACAAAGGAACCTATCATGTTTCTGACAACTGGGGAAGGTTCTGGTGATCTACTTGATTAATTAGAGGGGTCATTTAAGTTTTTTATGAAAATTCATTTTTTCCCGAAAATTCGCTTTTTGGTGAAGCCCAAAAAAATTGCTTTTTCTAAACATGTATCTTTGAAGGCATGCTAATAGAAAACAAAGGAACCTATCATGTTTCTGACAACTGGGGAAGGTTCTGGTGATCTACATGATTAATTAGAGGGGTCATATAAGTTTTTGGAAAAATATATTTTTTTACAGAAAATATACTTTTTGGTGAAGCCCATAAAAATTGCTTTTTCTAAACATGTATCTTTGAAGGCATGCTAATAGAATACAAAGGAACCTATCATGTTTCTGACAACTGGGGAAGGTTCTGGTGATCTACATGATTAATTAGAGGGGTCATTTAAGTTTTTGTAAAAAAAAATTTTTTTACAGAAAATATACTTTTTGGTCAAGCCCAAAAAAATAGCTTTTTCTAAACATGTATCTTTGAAGGCATGCTAATAGAAAACAAAGGAACCTATCATGTTTCTGACAACTGGGGAAGGTTCTGGTGATCTACATGATTAATTAGAGGGGTCATTTAACTTTTTTATTAAAATTCATTTTTTCCAGAAAAAACGCTTTTTGGTGAAGCTAAAAAAAAATTGCTTTTTTTAAACATATATCTTTGAAGGCATGCTACTCGAAAACAAAGGAACCTATCATATTTTTGACAACTGGGGAAGGTTCTGGTGATCTACTTGATTAATTAGAGGGGTCATTCAAGTTTTTTATGAAAATTCATTTTTTCCATAAAATACCCTTTTTGGTGAAGCCAAAAAAAATTGCTTTTTCTAAACATATATATTTGGAGGCATGCTACTCGAAAACAAAGGAACCTATCATGTTTCTGACAACTGGGCAAGGTTCTGGTGATCTACATGATTAATTAGAGGGGTCATTTAAGTTTTTCTAAAAAAGTATTTTTTTACAGAAAATATACTTTTTTGTGAACCAAAAAAATTGCTTTTTCTAAACATGTATCTTTGAAGGCATGCTAATCGAAAACAAAGGAACCTATCACGTTTATGACAACTGGGGAAGGTTCTGGTGATCTACTTGATTAATTAGAGAGGTCATTTAAGTTTTTTATAAAAATGCATTTTTTCTAGAAAATACGCTTTTTGTTGAAGCCAAAAAAAAATTGCTTTTTCTAAACATACATCTTTGAAGGCATGCTACTCGAAAACAAAGGAACCAATCATGTTTCTGACAACTGGGGAAGGTTCTGGTGATCTACATGATTAATTAGAGGGGTCATTTAAGTTTTTTATGAAAATTCATTTTTTCCCAAAAATTCGCTTTTTGGTGAAGCCCAAAAAAATTGCTTTTTCTAAACATGTATCTTTGAAGGCATGCTAATAGAAAACAAAGGAACCTATCATGTTTCTGACAACTGGGGAAGGTTCTGGTGATCTACTTGATTAATTAGAGGGGTCATTCAAGTTTTTTGTGAAAATTCATTTTTTCCATAAAATACGCTTTTTGGTGAAGCCAAAAAAAATTGCTTTTTCTAAACATGCATCTTTGAAGGCATGCTACTCGAAAACAAAGGAACCTATCATGTTTATGACAACTGGGGAAGGTTCTGGTGATCTACATGATTAATTAGAGGGGTCATTTAAGTTTTTTGAAAAAAATAATTTTTCCAAGAAAATTAGCTTTTTGGTAAAGTAAAAAAAAATTGCTTTTTCTAAACATGTATCTTTGAAGGCATGCTACTCGAAAACAAAGGAACCTATCATGTTTCTGACAACTGGGGAAGGTTCTGGTGATCTACATGATTAATTAGAGGGGTCATTTAAGTTTTTTGAAAAAAATATTTTTTTCCAGAAAATATACTTTTTGGTGAAGCCCAAAAAAAATTGCATTTTCTAAACATGCATCTTTGAAGGCATGCTACTCGAAAACAAACGAACCTATCATGTTTCTGACAATTGGGGAAGGTTCTGGTGATCTACTTGATTAATTAGAGGGGTCATTCAAGTTTTTTGTGAAAATTCATTTTTTCCATAAAATACGCTTTTTGGTGAAGCCAAAAAAAATTGCTTTTTCTAAACATGCATCTTTGAAGGCATGCTACTCGAAAACAAAGGAACCTATCATGTTTCTGACAACTGAGGAAGGTTCTGGTGATCTACTTGATTAATTAGAGGGGTCATTCAAGTTTTTTATGAAAATTCATTTTTTCCATAAAATACGCTTTTTGGTGAAGCCAAAAAAAATTGCTTTTTCTAAACATGTATCTTTGAAGGCATTCTAATAGAAAACAAAGAACCCTATCATGTTTCTGACAACTGGGGAAGGTTCTGGTGATCTACTTGATTAATTAGAGGGGTCATTTAAGTTTTTTATGAAAATTCATTTTTTCCCGAAAATTCGCTTTTTGGTGAAGCCCAAAAAATTTGCTTTTTCTAAACAGGTATCTTTGAAGGCATGCTACTCGAACACAAAGGAACCTATCATGTTTCTGACAACTGGGGAAGGTTCTGGTGATCTACATGATTAATTAGAGAGGTCATTTAAGTTTTTTGAAAGAATTCATTTTTTCCAGAAAATACGCTTTTTGGTGAAGCCCAAAAAAATTCCCTTTTCTAAACATGTATCTCTGAAGGTATGCTAATCGAAAAAAAGGAACCTATCATGTTTCTGACAACTGGGAAAAGTTCTGGTAATCTACATGGTTAATTAGAGGGGTCATTTAAGTTTTTTGCGAAAAATCATTTTTTCCAGAAAATACGCTTTTTGGTCAAGCCATAAAAAATTGCTTTTTCTAAACATGTATCTTTGAAGGCATGCTACTCGAAAACAAAGGAACCTATCATGTTTCTGACAACTAGGGAAGGTTCTGGTGATCTACATGGTTAATTAGAGGGGTCATTTAAGTTTTTTGCGAAAAAT
Source organism: Pelodytes ibericus (assembly GCA_036172795.1). Classification (NCBI taxonomy): domain Eukaryota; kingdom Metazoa; phylum Chordata; class Amphibia; order Anura; family Pelodytidae; genus Pelodytes; species Pelodytes ibericus. Next base: position 76,084,745 of record CM069863.1, read on the forward strand.
CTTTTTTTCCAGAAAATACGCTTTTTGGTGAAGCCCAAAAAAATTGCTTTTTATAAACATGTATCTTTGAAGGAATGCTACGCGAAAACAAAGGAACCTATCATGTTTCTGACAACTGGGGAAGGTTCTGGTGATCTACATGATTAATTAGAGGGGTCATTTAAGTTTTTTGAAAAAAATCATTTTTTCCAGAAAATACGCGTTTTGGTGAAGCCAAAAAAAATAGCTTTTTCTAAACATATATCTTTGAAGGCATGCTGCTCGAAAACAAAGGAACCTATCATGTTTCTGACAACTGGGGAAGGTTCTCGTGATCTACTTGATTAATTAGAGTGGTCATTTAAGTTTTTTGAAAAAATTATTTTTTTTCCATAAAATACGCTTTTTGGTGAAGCCCAAAAAAATTGCTTGTTCTAAACATGTATCTTTGAAGGCATGCTACTCGAAAACAAGGGAACCTATCATGTTTCTGACAACTGGGAAAGGTTCTGGTAATCTACATGATTAATTAGAGGGGTCATTTAAGTTTTTTGAAAAAATTATTTTTTTCCATAAATACGCTTTCTGATGAAGCCAAAAAAAAAATAGCTTTTTATAAACATCTATCTTTGAAGGCCTGCTACTCGAAAACAAAGAAACCTATCATGTTTCTGACAACTGGGGAAGGTTCTGGTAATCTACTTTATTAATTAGAGGGGTCATTTAAGTTTTTTATAAAGATTCATTTTTTCCAGAAAATACGCTTTTTGGTGAAGCCCAAAAAAATTGCTTTTTCTAAACATGTATCTTTCAATGCCTGCTACTCGAAAACAAAGGAACCTATCATGTTTCTGACAACTGGGGAAGGTTCTGGTAATCTACTTGATTAATTAGAGCGGTCATTTAAGTTTTTTGAAAAAAATCATTTTTTCTAGAAAATACGCTTTTTGGTGAAGCCAAAATAAATAACTTTTTATAAACATCTATCTTTGAAGGCCTGCTATTCGAAAACAAAGAAACCTATCATGTTTCTGACAACTTGGGAAGGTTCTGGTAATCTACTTTATTAATTAGAGGGGTCATTTAAGTTTTTTATAAAAATTCATTTTTTCCAGAAAATACGCTTTTTGGTGAAGCCAAAAAAAATAGCTTTTTCTAAACATTTATCTTTGAAGGCATGTTACTCGAAAACAAGGGAACCTATCATGTTTCTGACAACTGGGGAAGGTTCTGGTGATCTACTTGATTAATTAGAGGGGTCATGTAAGTTTTTTATGAAAATTCATTTTTTCCAGAAAATACGCTTTTTGGTGAAGCCAAAAAAAATAGCTTTTTCTAAACATTTATCTTTGAAGGCATGCTACTCAAAAACAAAGGAACCTATCATGTTTCTGACAACTGGGGAAGGTTCTGGTGATCTACATGATTAATTAGAGGGGTCATTTAAGTTTTTTGAAAAAAAATCATTTTTTCCATAAAATACGCTTTTTGGTGAAGCCAAAAAAAATTGCTTTTTCTAAACATGTATCTTTGAAGGCATGCTACTCGAAAACAAGGGAACCTATCATGTTTCGAACAACTGGGGAAGGTTCTGGTGATCTAGACGATTAATTAGAGGGGTCATTTAAGTTTTTTTCAAAAATCACTTTTTACGGAAAATGGGCTTTTTGGTGTAGCAAAAAAAAAATTGCAGTTTCTAAACATGTATCTTTGGAGGCATGCTACTTGAAAACTAAGGAACCTATCATGGTTCTGAAACCTGGGGAAGGTTCTGGTGATCTAGTCGATTAATTAGAAGGGTCATGAAATTTTTTTGAAAAAAAAATCACTTTTTACGGGAAATGGGCTTTTTGGTGAAGCTAAAAAAAATTAGCAGTTTCTAAACATGTATCTTTGGAGGCATGCTACTTGAAAACTAAGGAACCTATCATGGTTCTGAAACCTGGGGAAGGTTCTGGTGATCTAGTCGATTAATTAGAAGGGTCATTTAATTTTTTTGAAAAATATAACTTTTTACGGAAAATTGGCTTTTTGGTGAAGCAAAAAAAATTGCAGTTTCTAAACATGTATCTTTGGATGCATGATACTCGAAAACTAAGGAACCTATCTTGTTTCTGACAACTGGGGAAGGTTCTGGTGATCTAGACGATTAATTAGAGGGGTCATTTAATTTTTTTGAAAAAAATCACTTTTTACGGTAAATAGGCTTTTTGGTGAAGCAAAAAAAATTGCAGTTTCAAAACATGTATCTTTGGAGGCATACTACGCGAAAACAAAGTAACCTATCATTGTTCTGACACCTGGGGAAGGTTCTGGTGATCTAGACGATTAATTAGAGGGGTCATTTAATTTTTTTGGAAAAAAAAATCACTTTTTACAGAAAATGGGCTTTTTGGTGAATCAAAAAAAATTGCAGTTTCTAAACATGTATCTTTGGAGGCATGCTACTCGAAAACTAAGGAACCTATCTTGTTTCTGACAACTGGGGAAGGTTCTGGTGAACTAGACGATTAATTAGAGGGGTCATTTAATTTTTTTGAAAAAAATCACTTTTTACGGTAAATAGGCTTTTTGGTGAAGTCAAAAAAATTTACTTTTTCTAAAGAGGTATCTTTGGAGGCATACTATGCGAAAACAAAGTAACCTATCATGGTTCTGACACCTGGGGAAGGTTCTGGTGATCTAGACGATTAATTAGAGGGGTCATTTAATTTTTTTGGAAAAAAAATCACTTTTTACAGAAAATGGGCTTTTTGGTGAATCAAAAAAAATTGCAGTTTCTAAACATGTATCTTTGGAGGCATGCTACTCGAAAACTATGGAACCTTTCTTGTTTCTGACAACTGGGGAAGGTTCTGGTGATCTAGAGGGTTAATTAGAGGGGTCATTTAAGTTTTTTTAAAATAAAATCACTTTTTACTGAAAATGGGCTTTTTGGTGAAGCAAAAAAAATTAGCAGTTTCTAAACATGTATCTTTGGAGGAATGCTACGCGAAAATGAAGGAAACTTTCATGTTTCTGACAACTGGGGAAGTTTATGGTGATCTAGACAATTAATGAGAGGGATCATTTCATTTTTTTGAAAAATATCACTTTTTACGGAAAATGGGCTTTTTGGTGAAGCAAAAAAAATTGCAGTTTCTAAACATGTATCTTTGGAGGCATGATACTTGAAAACGAAGGAACCTATCATGATTCTGACACCTGGGGAAGGTTCTGGTGATCTAGACGATTAATTAGAGGGGTCATTTAAGTTTTTTGAAAATAAAATCACTTTTTACTGAAAATGGGCTTTTTGGTGAAGCAAAAAAAATTAGCAGTTTCTAAACATGTATCTTTGGAGGAATGCTACGCGAAAATGAAGGAAACTTTCATGTTTCTGACAACTGGGGAAGTTTATGGTGATCTAGACAATTAATGAGAGGGATCATTTCATTTTTTTGAAAAATATCACTTTTTACGGAAAATGGGCTTTTTGGTGAAGCAAAAAAAATTGCAGTTTCTAAACATGTATCTTTGGAGGCATGATACTTGAAAACGAAGGAACCTATCATGATTCTGACACCTGGGGAAGGTTCTGGTGATCTAGACGATTAATTAGAGGGGTCATTTAATCTTTTGAAAAAAAATCACTTTTTACAGAAAATTGGCTTTTTAGTGAATCAAAAAAAAATTGCAGTTTCTAAGCATGTATCTTTGGAGGCATGCTACTTAAAAACTAAGGAACCTATTAGACATGTGCAAAACTAAAATTTTCGTTTCGTTTTCGTTCATTCGTACGAAAATTATATTTATTTTGTCTAAAACAAATTTCGTTCATTACTACATTCTTTTCGGATGAAATTCGTTCATTATTTTAGTTTCGATACATTTATTTGTACGAATCAATTGACATAATATAGTATTCCATAAATCGAAAGTCTATCAACCGAACGTTCGGTTTATAGACTTTCGTCATTTAAAATGCATGTAATAGTACTATTGGCTTTCTATAAACAGAAACAGAGTCTCCATTCATAAAAATGTATGAATGGGGACTCTGTTTCTTTTCATAGAAAGCCAATAGTACTATTACATGCATTCCATAAGCCGAAAGTCTATAAACCGAACGACCTTCGGTTTATAGACTTTCGGCTTATGGAATACATGTAATACTATTGCTATTCTATAAACAAAACGTTCAGTTTATAGAATAGCAATACAATTACATGTATTCCATAATCCAAAAATCTATAAACCGAACGTTGGGTTTATAGACTTTCGTCATTTGGAATACATGTATTAGTACTATTGGCTTTCTATAAACAGAAACAGAGTCTCCATTCATAATGAATGGGGACTCTGTTTCTGTTTATAGAAAGCCAATTAGTGATATTAGTGATATTCGCCGATCAAAATTTAAGGGAGTTTAAGGGAAGCATGTTTTTCTAAGTATGTTCTAATATTATGTCTACGCTTTTCTGCTGCTGCGGGGTTCAGTATATCTGGGGAGGAATTATAGAGGCCTGTGGAGAAATCAACAAATTCTTTAGCTATGTCTTTGGGTAGAAGTCGTGTCACCCCCTTTCTGTCCTTTATCTTAGAGATGTATGTCAGTTGTCTCTTTTTACGGAGTGCTCTGGCTAGATATTTTCCGGGTTTGTCCCCGTGTTCGTAATAGATTGCTTTCAATTTCGTGAAATTTCTATGTGCTTGCTGGTTCAGAATGCCAGCTAACTCCTGGCGTAGGAGCAATAATTTTTGGAAGTCTACCCTGCTCAGTGTCTCTTTGTGTGAGGTTTGGAGCGTCGTGATTTGGCTATATATGTCACTGAGTTTTACGGCATTCAATTTCTTTTTCTCAGCGGCTTCCTTTATGTAGTGGCCTCTAAGAACCGATTTGTGGGCTTCCCATACCACAAGGGGAGTGACATCTGCGGTTATATTGTCAGTAAAGTAGTCAGTCAGGGCTGTCGTAGTCAGCTTGGTTGTTGCTTCGTCAATCAAAATGGAATCATTAAGCCTCCATGATCGCTGTGTGCGATGTGTCAACGGGCCAGCTATTGATAAGGAAAGCTGAGCATCATCCGACCAGGTTATGGGTTTGTATAGGGCAGTGTGTAGGAGGGGTAGGTGGTAATGAGTCAGGAAGAAATAATCTATTCTAGTGTATCTGTTGTGGGGGGAAGAATAAAAACTATAGTCCCTTGTGGTTGGGTGCAAGCCACACCAGCAGTCTACAAATTGATTGTCTTTAAGTAATTTTGAGATCTTTTTTGTTATACGTGTTGGTGTGTGTGGTAGAGGTGGATGTGTCAATGTGAAGTTCTTGTGCTACAGTAAAGTCTCCCCCCAAAATAGCAAGGCCCTCCTGGAAATCTCGTAACTGGGACATCATTTTAGAAAAACAGACATGTTGGTTGCTGTTGGGCATATATATGTTATCCAATATGTACATTTGATCTGCGATAGTGCCCTTAACAAAAACAAATCTGCCTTCTGGGTCCGAGAGGCTTGCAGTTTCTTGGAACGAGATATGTTTGGCCACCAGAATTGCGACTCCTTTGGTTTTAGTTTGGGGATCATTACTAAAAAAAAACAGTGGGTAGTCCCTAGTGGTCAGTTTGGGGAAGACCACACCTCTAAAGTGGGTCTCTTGTATGAATGCTATCAATATTTTATGGCATTTAAGGTCCCTCATCAGATGTGATCTTTTTAAGGGATATTAAGGCGTTTAGTGTTTAAAGTAAAACGTTTTAAGTCTGCCGCTGCCCACACTGATATAGAGTGTGGGGCTGTCATATTAGCTAGTGCAACTGCTGTGTGGTGAGTATACAAAACAAATTTGGGATCAGGGGTCTATGGGGTTCACTGACAAATAGGGAAGGATCGGAAAGAACAGACAATATGTATAAGAACAAGTTACATTGAGGCGTATATCAGTCTGGGAGCCCAGCACACGTCCAACACCCGGGCCGTGCTCTAGGCTCTGCCTGATATTAAAAAATGGCCTCTGCAACAGGAGAGGTGGTTACCGCCCCAGAAAAACAGGGAATAAAGAGTGGCCTAGTAGGGACTTACACACCACTCTCATGATCCGGTGTGTCTCTCAGTACCCACACATAGGACATCACTCCCGCCCCCCTCACTTGGTTTGTCATCATAAAAAATTAGCACAACACAATAACAATAACATTATAAAATGGTGGATTGTTGGTTAGCAAATAAGGGACCTTGGTCCGTAAACAGATAACCCTTAAACCCTTTCCTCCTTTCTTTTTCTTTTTTTTTCTCTCTATTTCTCCTTCTTTAAAACTTTGTTCATCTACCCATGTCCAGGGCCCTGGAGGGGGCTTGTGACTCAAAAAACTGGACATACCTAATTCTTCTTTTATGTTGACGGCCTCTAAGGCCTTCCATATTGCTATCCCACTGGTCTCCTCTCATGTATTACAGCTACCAAGCTCTTTGTATTTGTGCCCCTTGCTTTTGGTGGGTGCAATTCTAGGTGCCACTATATCTCAAATGCCCTGCAGTCAAAATATGGGTAATTGGCGGCAACGCCACTTGATTATAAGCTCACCAGTGGCCATCCCACCGTATACACCTATACTGGAACAACAGGTATATTTATGAGAAGATAAAATAAATCAAATAAATCAATCAACGCTATAACTAATACGACACCGTCTCTCCTTTGCGATCAAAGAGCCAGTTTCTCGATGTCCAGGGGGGCTCAATAGAGAGCTTCTAGCGATTTCCAACCTTGGTAGAGCCTTAGGATCCCAGGTATATAAGTATTCCATCTCCCGTCATTTTGCGCTGGGTCTGGTGTGATCGCAAGCCACATGTATGTCAAAAGGACCATAATCCAGGTTTCTTTCCAACTGGGGTGTCACGAGAATCAGCAAACAGGATTCAACTTGCCTAAGTCCAGGGACATCTCTGGGTAATAACATCGGAACCAGCTAACTCAACGAAACAAATACCGTCAGATAAACTGATAGGTGTAGCTACTCCTCGATCTCCGTTGCTCTGTGGTTTTTACCCCGGACTGGCTCTGTTAGCTCTCATCCGTTGTCCCGGTGTCACATAGAGATCCGGAGCACTCCAGTCAGGTATATTGGTATCGGTAATCCCCAGCTCATCTAAGACAGTCGGTAGATCTTGATGGTGTCTCACCACTAAGTTGCCAGATTCCGTCTGTATAGTCAGGCTGAAAGGGTGGCCCCAGTAGTACCTGATATTCCTCTGTTGCAGGAGCATAGTCAGCGGATGTAAAATTTGGCATGTCTGCAAGGATTGTGAAACCTGCTCCTCTGGCTTTTCGCATGATGTCCTCCTTCAATGCGAAGTCTACCAGTCTACATATTATGTCTCTTGTGGGACTTCCTGGTGGTCCCCTGGGTCGTAAGGCTCTATGAGCTCTGTCCATAGCCACTGCATCAGTCTCTGGGCGATTCAGCAGGGCATTGAAGATCTTTGTCAAGGTGAGTTTTACATCTTCCTCCATGCGTGCTGTTTGCTCCGGGACCCCTCTGACTCTGATATTGTTCCTCCTGCTCCGGTTATCTAAGTCCTCCAGTCTCCGCCGGTACTCCGCCAGGTATCTTGTGTGCTGGGATGATTCCAGGGCCACGCGGCTCTGTATTCTACCATTGTCTGCAGCCTTAACCTCCTGGGCTTCAACTCTCTTTTCCAGCCCTCCCAGGTCTACTCTCAGCTTGGTGACTTCATTTTGCACTGTATGCTTCAACTCGGCGATTAAGTTGCTGAAGTTTGTTTTCCACGGAGCAGAAGAGAAGATGTCTTGTGCCGTGTCAGGTATATGCTGATCAGGGATACCTGTGTCGCTTTCTTCCTCCGTCGAGCGTGGACTGCCAGGGGAGCGCGCCATGTGGTCGCTTCCCATCTGCGAGGCCAGGGCCATTGGGGTCTGAAAGAAATCTCGTAGTGAGTTTCCATACGCTCGCTCTCTTTGTCCCAATGTGGCAGGAGTGCCAGGGCCCATTTTGTTGCGCACCATCGTTTTTTAGGGTGCATTCAAGTTGGGCTGTTGCTGTTTTAGTGAGGAAGGGCTGCGGAGCTAAGGAACTATGCAGCAATCTTCCTTGAATGGCAAGCCACGCCCCCCTGCATTTTCTAAACATCTATCTTTGAAGGCATGCTACTCGAAAACTAAGGAACCTATCATGGTTAGGCCAACTGGGGAAGGTTCTGGTGATCTAGATGATTAATAAGAGGGGTCATTTAAGTTTTTGGAAAAAAAATACTTTTTCCAGATAAAGAGCTTTTTGGTGAAGCAAAAAATGCCAGTTTTTAAACATTCATCTTTGAAGTCATGCTACTCGAAAACTAAGGAACCTATGATGGTTCTGACAACTGGGGAATGTTCTGGTGATCTAGATGATTAATTAGAGGGCTCATTTAAGTTTTTTAAAAAAAATCACTTTTTATGGAAAATGAGCTTTTTGGTGAAGCAAAAAAAATTGCAATTACTAAAGATTTATCTTTGAAGGCATGCTACTCGAAAACTAAGGAACCTATCATGGTTCTGCCAAGTGGGGAAGGTTCTGGTGATCTAGATCAGGGGTCCTCAAACTTTTTAAACAGGGGGCCAGTTCACTGTCCCTCAGACCGTTGGAGGGCCGGACTATAGTAAAAACAAAAACTATGAACAAATTCCTATGCACACTGCATACATCTTTTTTTGAAACAAATCGGGAACTAATACAATATTTAAAATGAAGTAAAGTTAAATCAACAAACTTACTTATTTCAATGGGAATAGTGTGCCAGTCAGATGCCCAGGAATATTATGCAAGTCAGAGCCCAAGAATATTATGCCAGTCAGATGCCCAGGGATATTATGCCAGTCAGTGCCCAGTAATATTATGCCAGTCAGTGCCCAGTACTATTATGCCAGTCAGATGTCCAGTAATATTATGCCAGTCAGTGCCCAGTAATATTATGCCAGTCAGATGCCCAGTAATATTATTCCAGTCAGTGCCCAGTAATATTATGCCAGTCAGATGTCCAGTAATATTATGCCAGTCAGTGCCCAGTAATATTATGCCAGTCAGAGCCCAGTAATATTGTGCCAGTCAGATGCCCAGTAATATTATGCCTCTCAGATACCAGTAATATTGTGCCAGTCAGATGCCCAGTAATATTATGCCTCTCAGATGCCCAGTAATAATTTGTAAGACAGATGACCAGTAATATTGTGCCAGTCAGATGCCCAGTAATATTATGCCTCTCAGATGCCCAGTAATATTTTGCCAGACAGATGCCCAGTAATATTATGCCATTCAGTGCCCAGTAATATTATGCCAGTCAGTGCCCAGTAATATTGTGCCAGTCAGATGCCCAGTAGTATTATGCCTCTCAGATGCCCAGTAATATTTTGCCAGACAGATGCCCAGTAATATTATGCCAGTCATAGCCCAGGAATATTATGCCAGTCAGATGCCCAGTAATGTTATGCCAGTCAGATGCCCAGTAATATTATGCCAGTCAGTGCCCAGTAATACTATACCAGTCAGATGCCCAGTAATATTTTGCCAGTCAGTGCCCAGTAATATTTTGCCATTCATATGCCCAGTAATATTTTGCCATTCAGATGCCCAGCAATATTATGCCAGTAAGTGCCTAGTAATATTATGCCAGTCAGTGCCCCGTAATATTATGCCAGTCAGATGCCAAGTAATATTTTGCCATTCAGATGCCCAGTAATATTATGCCAGTCAGTGCCCAGTAATATTATGCCAGTCAGTGCCCAGTAATATTATGCCAGTCAGATGCCCAGTAATATTATTCCAGTCAGTGCCCAGTAATATTATGCCAGTCAGATGTCCAGTAATATTATGCCAGTCAGTGCCCAGTAATATTATGCCAGTCAGAGCCCAGTAATATTGTGCCAGTCAGATGCCCAGTAATATTGTGCCAGTCAGATGCCCAGTAATATTATGCCTCTCAGATGCCCAGTAATATTTTGTAAGACAGATGCCCAGTAATATTATGCCAGTCAGATGTCCAGTAATATTATGCCAGTCAGTGCCAAGTAATATTATGCCAGTCAGAGCCCAGTAATATTGTGCCAGTCAGATGCCCAGTAATATTATGCCTCTCAGATACCAGTAATATTGTGCCAGTCAGATGCCCAGTAATATTATGCCTCTCAGATGCCCAGTAATAATTTGTAAGACAGATGCCCAGTAATATTGTGCCAGTCAGATGCCCAGTAATATTATGCCTCTCAGATGCCCAGTAATATTTTGCCAGACAGATGCCCAGTAATATTATGCCATTCAGTGCCCAGTAATATTATGCCAGTCAGTGCCCAGTAATATTGTGCCAGTCAGATGCCCAGTAATATTATGCCTCTCAGATGCCCAGTAATATTTTGCCAGACAGATGCCCAGTAATATTATGCCAGTCATAGCCCAGGAATATTATGCCAGTCAGATGCCCAGTAATGTTATGCCAGTCAGATGCCCAGTAATACTATACCAGTCAGATGCCCAGTAATATTTTGCCAGTCAGTGCCCAGTAATATTTTGCCATTCAGATGCCCAGTAATATTTTGCCATTCAGATGCCCAGTAATATTATGCCAGTAAGTGCCTAGTAATATTATGCCAGTCAGTGCCCAGTAATATTATGCCAGTCAGATGCCCAGTAATATTTTGCCATTCAGATGCCCAGTAATATTATGCCAGTCAGTGCCCAGTAATATTATGCCAGTCAGTGCCCAGTAATATTATGCCAGTCAGATGCCCAGTAATGTTATTCCAGTCAGTGCCCAGTAATATTATGCCAGTCAGATGTCCAGTAATATTATGCCAGTCAGTGCCCAGTAATATTATGCCAGTCAGAGCCCAGTAATATTGTGCCAGTCAGATGCCCAGTAATATTGTGCCAGTCAGATGCCCAGTAATATTACGCCTCTCAGATGCCCAGTAATATTTTGTAAGACAGATGCCCAGTAATATTGTGCCAGTCAGATGCCCAGTAATATTATGCCAGTCAGTGCCCAGTAATATTTTGTAAGACAGATGCCCAGTAATATTGTGCCAGTCAGATGCCCAGTAATATTATGCCAGTCAGAGCCCAGTAATATTTTGCCAGACAGATGCCCAGTAATATTGTGCCATGCAGAGCCCAGTAATATTATGCCAGTCAGATACCAGGAATATTATGCCTCTCAGATGCCCAGTAATATTATGCCAGTCAGTGCCCAGTAATATTAAGCCAGTCAGTGCCCAGTAATATTGTGCCAGTCAGTGCCCAGTAATATTAAGCCAGTCAGTGCCCAGTAATATTGTGCCAGTCAGTGCCCAGTAATATTAAGCCAGTCAGTGCCCAGTAATATTATGCCAGTCAGTGCCCAGTAATATTAAGCCAGTCAGTGCCCAGTAATATTGTGCCAGTCAGATGCCCAGTAATATTGTGCCTCTCAGATGCCCTGTAATATTGTGCCTCTCAGATGCCCAGTAATATTATGCCAGTCAGATGCCCAGGAATAAAGTGCCAGCCAGATGCTCGTTATACCTCCCTCCTCCCCCGCATCCCCATAACTTACCTCCAGCTGCTGTGTCCCCGGCCGGACGCCTTTCGCAGAGTTTCCCTCCTGCACAGGGGAGGGAAACAGTCACTGGATCCGGATGTGACGCAGTGTTTTTTTTTTTTTCTTCTTCTTTCTGCAGCCGCATCCGCTGCGGCTGCCCAAAAAAAAAGGAAAAAAAACGGTAAACAGTGGGGAGAGGGGGGTGTCGGCGGCGGGCCGCATGTGGCCCGCGGGCCATACTTTGAGAACCCCTGATCTAGATGATAATTAGAGGGGTCATTTAAGTTTTTTTTTTAAAAATCACTTTTTATAGGAATGCTGACTGTGCGGTGAAAGGTGGCGCGATGAGGTAGCACGCTGAGGGGGCGGAGCGTCTGAGGGAGCGCGAGCGAGCAGAATCACGGAGACCCACTAGGAGGAAATGATAATTTGTTTTAGTATACCCGAGTTCTATCCAAAACTCATAAAATTATAAAGGGGTTGAATTTGGGGGGGAGGTGAGGTGGGGGAATGGGCGGGGAAACAGGAAAATAAGTCATAAAAGTTAATGCGGTGATGGAAGAAAAGGTTAACCACACAGAAAGGAAAAGAAAGGGGATAAAACACGCAGAGATGAAGGAAGAGAGGCACAAGAAGGCTAAGAGTCACATTAGTAAAGCACAATCCAACTAAGAAATAGGAAAATTAATCGAAAGGGAAGGGAATAACATAAGAAGTTTAAGCAAGATAATAAGTTAAATACACACAGGTCACTGGTTATTCAACTAATTGAGAAAAAGAAGCATAGCTTACATAGACACAGTAATGTAAGTTGACATGTGCACTCACTTAAGAAGTACAAAACAAAAATAAAATTTCACACGGGGAGGGAAGAGAATTACACACTCACAAATAAAAGAAATTAGAAAAGGGTATGGGGAAGAGAAAGGGGTTGGGGCACATATTATTAGAAGAATGGTAGGCACGATTATTGAGCTGTCCGGGGGGGGGGGGGCGGGAGGATTCTATGGTGAGATACATTTATTTTTTTCTTCTTCTCTTCTTTTTTTTTTTTCTTTCTTCTTCTCTCTTCCTTTCTTTCTTCCTAGCATCTCCCCTCACTTTAACATCCCAACATAGCAATTTTTGAATTTAGTTGGGCAGATGGCGATTTAGGGACCCCTTAAGTCAACTACCGGGACCCATTTGGAGTCCCCATCCTTATCCCCCCAATGAATGAAGGAATGTTTTTTCTTTTTGTCTCTCCTTCGCCCCCTCCCCCTGGCTCCTCGCCCCCCGCTCTTCCCCACACCTATTATTTCAAGAGTTATGTTTTATGTCTTAAGAGATATGAGATATGATCTCTGTTTCGGGGAGAGTGGGCAGGCGAGGAGGGTGGGGGGAGGTAGAGGGTAAAGAGATAGGATAGAACCGGGGGAAGAAAGCTCGCTCGGGAATTACCCTCGTTCATGTTATAGTTGAGGCATTCTAGAAAGAGGGTTAGTCATGATGTCTGTAAAGGGATTAATAGAAACCCCTGATAGGGTTTCCCAAGGGGAGGGGTCACGGAGGGGGCGGGAGGGGGCGGGAGGGGGCGGGAGGGGGTGGGTGGGTGACCTGTGCGGCGGGGAGTCGAGGGCGGGATCATGGACCTGGCATGAGTGACACTATAAAGTTCGCAACCTTAAACGTACAAGGGATGAATAGCCCTCAAAAAATTATTAAATGATTGGATTAATCAAGAACACATAGATGTGTGTTGTCTACAGGAGACACATAATAGGGGGGAAGATGCAATGCGAATGCAAAATAAAAATGTTAGGGTAACTGTACACTCTTCGCTACTACATAAGAAAAATAGGGGGGTAGCTATCCTGGTATCCAGCAAGATAAAATATGACTCCATATACTTAGAAAGGGACAGAAATGGAAGATTCGTCTTCCTGATCTGTAAGTTGGAAGATAGAATCTTTTCAATTCTAAATATTTATGCCCCTAATAAAAGGCAAATGCACTATGTAAATGGCATCATCCATAAGTTTCACGATAAGATCCAGGGCACCTTTATATGTTTAGGGGATTTTAACTGTGTTGCAGATCACGTTAATGATAAAAAATCTAAACATGAGACAGGCAACCCTAGGATAGCTCCATACACTAAGGGGCTTGCAAGAGCCTTTCAAGAAATGCTAGGAAAATATAGGCTATACGATGCATGGCGAACCTTAAACCCCCTGGAAAAGGATTATACTCACTATTCGAATAGACATCAATCATTCTCTAGAATAGACATGATACTGATAGAAGCTACCACTCTTAAAGACTGTAGGCGGACAAAAATTGGATCAATAGCATGGTCCGATCACGATCCAGTCTATATAGAAATAGATAAGAATTACAAAAACAGAAATCGATCATGGAGATTAAATGAGAATTTATTAAGATCAGAAGAGACCCTGGGGAAGCTAAAGGAAACATCTAAGCAATACTTCACAGAGAACTTAACAAAAGATGTAGATCTTAGAACAACATGGTGCGCTTTTAAATGCGTGGCAAGGGGGCACTGTATCACACTAGATGCCTGGGAAAGGAAAAATAAGGGTAAATCAATATCCGACTTATATATTGCTTTAGCTAATAACAAAAGAGAGGCAGGCAGCTCCCTAGACGCCCAAAAATTAGACGAAATGAAAAAAATTAGAAATCAACTACAAACTCTGTTGGCTAAGAGAGCAAATAATTTGCTTCTTAAATGGCAACAGAGGGGGTATTATTTGGGAAACAGGGCGGATAAATTATTATCTAATCAATTAAAAAAAGAAAATATTAAAACAAGAATAGCTAAAATCATTACTAATCACAATAAAATCTGTATTAGCCCGAAGGATATTGGGGGTGCATTTAAAGAATATTATAACAACCTATATAATATAAGATCGCAACCTCAAGATAGGGGGAAGATAAAGAAGTATTTGGTGGATAATAAACAATCAAAATTAACCAGAGATCAACAAAGACTTCTAGAAGCCCCCTTTACAGAAGCAGAAGTCAAAAGGGTTATAAATAAACTAAAACCAAGAAAATCCCCGGGACCAGACGGATTCCCAAATATTTTTTATAAGAAGTTAGCAGATATAGTTGCCCCCCAACTTTCTGCGGCTTTTAATGAGATAAAAAGGGAAGGGTCATTCCCAATAGAAATGTTGAGGGCATCCATAATTCCCATTCTTAAGCCAGGTAAGGATCCCTCGAATGTTATAAACTACAGACCAATATCCCTTATTAACACGGATACAAAGATCTATGCAGCCATATTAGCAGAACGGTTGGGAGACCTTATCCCCACTCTGATCCATAGAGACCAGGTTGGCTTCGTGGAGGGTAGGCAATCAAGCAGTAATGTGAGGAAAATAATTAATCTAATGGAACATGCAAGGGCCCACCAGACTCCAATGTTGGTTTTATCCTTGGATGCGGAAAAGGCCTTTGATAGGGTCGACTGGGCCTTTCTAGAGGAAGCTCTGATGCACAGTGGAATTGGGAGGGGGGCAGTCGACCTTATCATGGCTTTATATAAAGGACCCACGGCCAGAATATCGGCACAGGGAGTAGACTCAGAATGGTTTACCGTGGGGAACGGCACAAGACAGGGGTGCCCATTGGCTCCCCTGTTATATATACTCTCGTTAGAGCCCCTAGCAGATAATATCAGGGGCAATACTCAAATAAAGGGGATTAAGGTCGGAAAAGTCGAAAGCAAACTGAGCATGTACGCTGACGATATCCTTATCACTATAGGTGACCCAGAAAACTCTGCCCAAGAAATTTTTATGGAATTAGACATCTATAGTAAATGGGCAGGGTACAAGCTTAATTTAGATAAAACTCAAGCTATGGGGATAGAAACATCAGAGAAAGTGATGGATAACCTAAAAAAAACTTACCCATTTCAATGGGTCAATAGAGGGATCAATTACCTGGGCCTTATGATTACTAAGGATATCTACACAATCGCTGAAGCTAACTATGGCTCTCAAATAATTGAACATAGCAAATTGCTGAATCAATGGAAAGGGCTTTACATCTCGTGGACAGGGAGAATAAATGTGGTAAAATCCTACATCTTGCCAAAATGGCTATATCTGGCAAGGATGATCCCCAGGGTCCCTTCAAAGTCGATACTACACAAACTCCAGGTACTGATCGAGAAATTCATTTGGAACGATAAAAAACCAAGGGTAGCTAAGAGACAGATGTACCTAAAAAGGAAGCAGGGGGGCCTTAAGGTTCCAAATCTGCAATCCTTAACACGGGCAAACATGCTGATGCATATAAGCAAGCTCCAGATATCTCAATCCAGGGAGGAAGATTGGTACCTGATTGAGCAGGAAATGTCGGGGCTGACAAACTTGGAGACGCTCCTATGGCTACACCAGGAGAAACTAAACCATATGAAAAAGAATCTAAGCTCTGATGTGTTAAAAGATTTAATACCAATATGGCAAAAATTTAGAAGGGAAACATTCGGGAGAGATAAGCTACCCAATTTTGCCCCAATAAACTCCTTAGAAGTTAATATAGAAAATTTAAGTTTGGCAAGCTGGAGAGATGCCAAAAATCTAAAAATAAAAGCTATCCTCCAAGAAAACCAAGTGATGCTAAACAACGCGATAATAGAGTCCCTGGGAATCTCTACCAATGAGTACTTCACGGTGGCAAGAATAAGGCATTATCTGAGGGACCATTTATATATTCCGAGGGATAAAAGAAGCGGGGCCCTCCAAAGAATATTTAATGGTAAACTAGAAAAAGGAAAACTAAGCAGATGGCTAGATGTGGGGACAGGGCTTCCACTTAAACAGATTCCCAGTGCCTGGCAAAGTTGGGGGAAAGAATTGGGAGAGGATATAGACAATGAAAGCTGGAGAACATCCTGGGTGGAAATAGGGAAAATAAATCACTGCCTAAATATACAAGAACTTCATTTTAAAATCATAAATAGATGGCATTTAATTCCACAAAGACTGGCTAAAATAGCCCCAATCCACTCCCCCCAATGTTGGAGATGTGGGGAACAGGTAGGCACAAACCTCCACATTTGGTGGAGTTGTAAAAAAATCGAAAATACATGGAGGAAAGTGTTCGACCTCATATCAGTGCAAACAGGTAAAGCTCTAAGCCCCGATAGGTTAAAAGCACTTTTTCCCTTTAACTTAGAATCACTATCTCCCAGCCATAAAATATCACAATTCAACTCTTTATGGCGATGAAACTATGTATAGTCCGACGTTGGAAAGATCAGGGAGAGATATCCTGGGAACTAGTGAAAAATCAATTTAACCTTCAAATGATCATGGAGAAGGGATACTATGCAGCTAGACAAAAAAAAAAAAACCTTGTTTCTGAGTGGGAAACATGGGAGGGAAGTTTCTAAAGGAAGGTTGCGAACTAAGGAATTTTTTTTTCTTTCCCTTTTTTTTACTAAATACTAGGAAAGTACGTCCAGGCCCGCCCGGGCCTCTCGCCGCAGGGTTCTTGGGGAGCACTGAGGTGGGGGGAGGGGGCAAATAAATAATAATAATAATAGCCAAAGGATGATACGCATTCGCTGAAAAACAAAGCATCAAAACATAGATGGCGATAATCTGATGGCAAAAAAAAAATACTTTTTATGGAAAATTTGCTTTTTGGTGAAGCAAAAGAAAACTGCAGTTTCTAAACATCTATTCTTGAAGGCATGCTACTCGAAAACTAAGGAACCTATCATGGTTCTGCCAACTGGGGAAGGTTCTGGTGATCTAGACGATTAATTAGAGGGGTCATTTAAGTTTTTGGAAAAAAATCACTTTTTCCAGAAAATGAGCTTTTCGGTGAAGCAAAAATTGACAGTTTCTAAACATCTATCTTTGAAGGCATGCTACTCTAAAACTAAGGAACCTATCATGGTTCGGCCAACTGGGGAAGGTTCTGGTGATCTAGACGATTAATTAGGGGGGTTATTTATGTTTTTGGGAAAAAATCACTTTTTCCAGAAAATTAGCTTTACGGTGAAGCAAAAAAAAAATTGCAGTTTCTAAACATCTATCTTTGAAGGAATGCTACTCGAAAACTAAGGAACCTACCATGGTTAGGCCAACTGGGGAAGGTTCTTGTGATCTAGATGATTAATTAGAGGGGTCATTAAAGTTTTTGGGAAAAAAATCACTTTTTATGGAAAATTAGCTTTTTGGTGAAGCAAAAAATGTCAGTTTCTAAACATCTATCTTTGAAGGCATGCTATTCGAAAACTAAGGAATGTCGGATTATTAATAACTATAAAAATATGAATATGAGTTATTAATTATGAATCATAAAATGTATGAAAATTGATGATTCATATATATGGGTCCGACTAAAAATACACATATCAAGAATTCGTTATGTATGTGAGAGTTTGGATGACGTTTTTACAAAAGTAAATACAATGCAACAATTATTAATAAAATAATAATGAATTTATTGAATATAGAATAAAGATCAAATGGTAAGCAAAATAGCATAACAACAAAATACAATATCAATAGATGTTAATCATAATTCACATGTATGACTTATAACATAAGTAAGTAGGACAAAACATTAAATATGCAGCTCTGTACCTATATAAACATGCATGTAGAATACTTTATTATGCAGTACGTTTCTGCATTTTATTTAGATACAACCTACAATGATTAGTATTTAAAATGGTTAATGATAGTACACCATAATTACCTACAAATTACCAACATATACTCTGCTTAGGTAAGGTAATATTACTAAATCATATAACTACTCAAGGTGGCTATTTCTTAATCTGCTCGGTAAGTGATAATGTATGTACTCTAGCTAAGACTTTAAGAATGAGAATCTTAGATAATCTCTGGAGATTAGATATTATATATTTGGGTAAATAGCTAGACTATAAGAACTTATTGTTCTTGGTAATATCTATAGGATATTCCTCTGGCTTCCTTTTGCAGAAAGGATGACAGATAAACACCAGCCTAAAACATATAGATCCCAGAAATTGTGGGCTTTAAGTTTAATTTACCCAAATATATATGCTCATTACATCCATAAAAATTGAGATTATGCTAGAAACAAATTACCACATTTATACATTACCGGCAGTGGTTGGTTTGCAGTTGGGACTCCTTCAATTGAAGAATTGAGTGATGGGAGTTACTCCTGGGACTTAGCTCAATACTATGGGTATGGAGATTTCTATTGTTACAGTGAACATGTGCTATTAAAAGTCTCATATTCCTGAGTTCTCCCCAGAAGGAGAGAGACTCAGCCCGTTTCTAAAACATTCCCATCTCTCACCCCACTAGTGGCAGCTCTCCCAAAATCAGTCTCCCCAGGTCTTTTCAGGTATCTCAGGTCCTCTCTCTACACCTCCAGTATCCACTTATCAACCAAACCTTATCTCAGACTCACACCCTGTTTTTTGTAACTTGTAGCCAATTGAATGGATGAGTGTATTTAATTTAAATGAGATGATGTCATGGTTTATAGCTACACCTGGATTGTGAGTATAATATAAGACAATATATATGTTTAAATGTCTAAAAGTGTTAATAATATTTGAAATTAGCGTAAATATGTATCATATTCTTATTGTTATCATTGCACATTAAATAAAAATGTATAATAAAATATATACCACACTAATAAAACAAAAAAAACAATATTCTAATTAATATGTAGGATTAATTATACTTTACATTTTTATTAGTGAAGGTGTGATATAATTATATATTTTATTGGGTGATTTGAATCAACTAGGTGTATTTATAATAACCCTTATTAGATTCTACAAATCAAAACTCCCAATAATCTCAGTATGACTGTGTCTGTCAGTTTCTGCCAGTTTGGGTGGGCTAGCAGGTTGCAGAGAAGCCCCCCTTCTCCTCTAGTATGTGCACAGCTGTGTCTGCATCAGTACAATCAGATGTGGCTTTAGAGTAATAAACCTTGCACAACAATGACCACCTTATCTGTTCCGGTGATCCTATGAACTTATCAGTAAAATATTTGGTTACAGATAACGGAGTTAGGAATGTGGAAGACTTTCCTTTTATCCTCAGGGACACCGAACAAGATTTTAACACACAGAAGGATGTCCAAAAACTGTCACAAAATGGAGGCTGCTTGCATCCATCTTGTTATACTTTGCTTCTGCTTTATTCATATGTACCAGTCTCGAGATTACTGTTCAATACCTCTGACAGGAACCTATCATTGCTCTGCCAACTGGGGAAGGTTCTGGTGATCTAGATGATTAATAAGAGGGGTCATTTAAGTTTTTGGAAAAAAATTACTTTTTCTAGAAAAATAGCTTTTTGGTGAAGCAAAAAATGCCAATTTTTTAAACATTTATCTTTCAAGGCATGCTTCTCGAAAACTAAGGAATAGAGTTGAGCAGACACCTGGATGTTCGGGTTCAGCAGGTTCGGCTGAACTTCGAAAAAATGTCTGGGTCCGTGCTCGAACTTGACCCTGAACTTGACCCCGAACCCCATTGAAGTCAATGGGGACACAGACTTTTGCCCACTAAAATGCCTCTAAAAAAGTAATGGAAATTGTAAGAGGGCTGCAAAAGGAAGTAAAATGTGGCAGTGGCGTAGCGTGGGGGGTGCAGGGGGGGCCGGCCGCACCGGGCGCAATATCTGGGGGGGCGCACTAGCCCTATGCGGCCGCGTGGCCGCCAGGGCCGTCTTTAACGCGGGGCAAACGGGGCAGCTGCCCTGGGCCCATTTACTCCTGGGGGGCCCCAAGGCAGCTGTCCCGTGGGCCCCCAGCCCCTGCTGCCGCGTTCACAGCGCATTGCGCTTGTGAACGCTTTTTTCCGGCAAGCCGCATCCGATGGATGCGATGGCCGGAAAAAAAAACAAAAAAAAATGACGCCGGATGTGACGTCGCGTCACATCCGGTGTCTGCTTCCCTCCTCCGTGCAAGAGGGAAGACTGCACGGAGGAGACATCCGGCGGGGGACACGGAGCCGCTTCATGTAAGTACGGGGGGGGGGGGGCTGGCTGGCACAATATTCCTGGTATCTGACTGGCACTATATTACTGGGCATCTGATTGGCACAATATTACTGGGTATCTGATTGGCACTATATTACTGGGTATCTGAATGGCACTATATTACTGGGTATCTGATTGGCACAATATTACTGGGCATCTGATTGGCACAATATTACTGGGCATCTGATTGGCACTATATTACTGGGTATCTGATTGGCACAATATTACTGGGTATCTGATTGGCACTATATTACTGGGTATCTGAATGGCACTATATTACTGGGTATCTGATTGGCACTATATTACTGGGTATCTGATTGGCACAATATTACTGGGTATCTGATTGGCACTATATTACTGGGTATCTGAATGGCACTATATTACTGGGTATCTGATTGGCACAATATTACTGGGCATCTGATTGGCACAATATTACTGGGCATCTGATTGGCACTATATTACTGGGTATCTGATTGGCACAATATTACTGGGTATCTGATTGGCACAATATTACTGGGTATCTGAATGGCACTATATTACTGGGCATCTGATTGGCACAATATTACTGGGTATCTGACTGGCACTATATTACTGGGTATCTGATTGGCACTATATTACTGGGTATCTGATTGGCACAATATTACTGGGTATCTGATTAGCACTATATTACTGGGTATCTGAATGGCACTATATTACTGGGTATCTGATTGGCACAATATTACTGGGCATCTGATTGGCACTATATTACTTGGCATCTGATTGGCACTATATTACTGGGCATCTGATTGGCACTATATTACTGGGTATCTGATTGGCACTATATTACTTGGCATCTGATTGGCACTATATTACTGGGCATCTGATTGGGACTATATTACTGGGTATCTGATTGGCACTATATTACTTGGCATCTGATTGGCACTATATTACTGGGCATCTGACTGGCACTATATTACTGGGCATCTGGCTGGCACAATAATACTGGGCATCTGACTGGCACAATAATACTGGGCATCTGACTGGCACTATATTACTGGGCATCTGGCTGGCACAATAATACTGGGCATCTGACTGGCACAATAATACTGGGCATCTGACTGGCACTATATTACTGGGCATCTGGCTGGCACAATAATACTGGGCATCTGACTGGCACAATAATACTGGGCATCTGACTGGCACTATATTACTGGGCATCTGGCTGGCACAATAATACTGGGCATCTGGCTGGCATAATATTACAGGCATCTGGCTGGCACTATATTACTGGGCTCTGACTGGCACAATATTACAGGCATCTGACTGGCATAATATTACAGGCATCTGACTGGCACAATATTACAGGCCTCTGACTGGCACAATATTCCTGGCCTCTGACTGGCACACTATTACAAGAATCTGACTGGCATAATATTACAGGCATCTGACTGGCATAATATTACAGGCATCTGACTGGCACAATATTACAGGCATCTGACTGGCACAATATTCCTGGCCTCTGACTGCACACTATTACAGGCATCTGACTGGCATAATATTACAGGCATCTGACAGGCACCATATTCCTGGGCTCTGACAGGCACAATATTCCTGGTATCTGACTGGCACAATATTATTGGTATCTGACTGGCACAATATTACTGGTATCTGACTGGCACATTATTACTGGGCTCTGACTGGCACAATATTGCAGGCATCTGACTGGCACAATATTGCAGGCATCTGACTGGCACAATATTACTAGGCTCTGACTGGCACAATATTACTGGGCTCTGACTGGCACAATATTACTGGCATCCGAAAGTTACAATATTACTGGCATCTGAATGGCACAACAATTATGGCATATGTGTGTGTGTGTGTGGGGGGGGGGGGGGGGGGGTAACATTAGAGGTACAGGATTGAGGAAGTTGGCTCCATCTAGCCCAGTCTTGGATCATCTCCAGGGTATGGTTCCATTTTGATGTTTAGTTTTTGTTCTTGATATTGTTTGTCGTTTACGATGGTTGTGAGACGACATATAATAGCATGGCCCATGCTAGGTTACTACATGTGTATATTTGTATTCATAGACCTGCTGAAAATGTGGAGAATGTGTGTAATGCATGTTCGCACTCAATAAAGTGTTGGAAAATAAACTTGTATTTAGATGCATTTTACTTTAATTACATAAGTATTTTCATAACAAACAATACATGTGCTTGGGGGGTAAGGGTTTCTTTAACTAATCTAGTAGAAGAGACTCGAGTGCTAAAATCCACGGGTTAGGGGGCGCAAATTACTTGCCTTGCCCCGGGTGCTGACAACCCACGCTACGCCACTGAAATGTGGGTAAGAGTAGGACAAGTGCCCTGCAAGCAAATGTGGATAGGGAAATAAGTCACTTTATTTGTGGTCCCCACCCGCCGTCATGGGTGGGGTCTGGGGGGGGACACTAGGTTCCCCCCTCATTCTTTTTAGGGTCCCCACCTGCCGACCATGGGTGGGGGCCAGGGGGGACACTAGGTACCCCCCTCATTATTTTTAGGGTCCCCAACCGCTGGCCATGGGTGGGGACCAGGGCGGGGGCAGGGGGTATTTTACTAGTGACTGGGCAGCAATAGCTGTCCAATCACTAGTAATTTTAAATTTAAGGCAATTTTAATCGCCGAACCCCGAACTCCAACCAGGACATACAGTGGAATGTCCGTGTTCGGGTCCGGGGTCCAAAAATCATAGTGTTCGGTACAAACCCGAACTTTGCGGTTTGAGTTCCCCCCTTGATAGTTTATCAATTAATATGTGACATACAGCGGAATCGGACCACGGTTTTTAGTCACATATTAAGTAATAAACTATCAGGGTGGGGGGGGGGCAGAGATGTTTTCAGTAAGGGGCCCTGAAATTTCTTATGGCGGCCCTGTTCATAGGACCCAGTGATTTAATGAAGAATGTAAAGCTGCATTAACTATTTGCATGTGTATATTGCAAATATTGCATGTGTATATTTACATGCAAGCATTGTTCGTTTTTGCCTATGTAGAGATACAAAGAGTTAAATTTGATTAAATAGGGAAACGAGCAAAAGATTTATATGTGTTACATTCAATGAGTGTACTTCATTACTGAACATAACCTCAGAGTGTAAATTGCACAATGAGTATATTACATACTGCTGTACATAGAAACATAGAAACATAGAAACATAGAATGTGTCGGCAGATAAGAACCATTCGGTCCATCTAGTCTGCCCAATTTTTTTTTTGGAGTACTTTTATTAGTCCCCCGTTCCCGGTCTTATAGCTAGGATAGCCTTGTGTCTATCCCACGCATGCTTAAAATCCTTGACTGTGTTTACCTCTACCACTTCTGCTGGCAGGCTATTCCATACATCCACTACCCTCTCAGTAAAGTAATACTTCCTGATATTACTTTTAAATCATTGCCCCTCTAATTTAAGACTATGTCCTCTAGTTGTGGTAGTTTTTCTTCTTTTAAATATACTATCTTTCTTTACTGTGTTGATTCCCTTTATGTATTTAAATGTTTCTATCATATCCCCCCTGTTACGTCTTTCCTCCAAGCTATACATGTTAAGATGCTTTAATCTTTCCTGGTAAGTTTTATCCTTCAACCCATGAACCAGTTTAGTAGCCCTTCTCTGAACTCTCTCCAAAGTATCAATATCCTTCTGGAGATACTGCGTACAATACTCCAAGTGAGGTCTCCCCAGAGCTCTGTACAATGGCATGAGCACTTCCCTCTTCCTACTGCTAATACCTCTCCCTATGCAACCGAGCATACTGCTAGCATTTCCTGCTGCTCTATTGCATTGCCTACCTACCTTCAAGTCCTCTGAAATTATTACTCCTAAATCATTTTCCTCAGATGTTGAGGTTAGGACTGTACCAAATAGTTTATATTCTGCTTTTGGGTTTTTACGCCCAAGGTGCATAATCTTGCACTTGTCCACATTAAATGTCAGTTGCCACTGCTCTGACCATTTTTCTAGTTTAGCTAAATCATTTGCCATTTGGCTTATCCCTCCATGAATATAAACCCTGCTGCAAATCTTTGTATCATCAGCAAAAAGACATACTTTGCCAACAAGACCTTCTGCAATATCGCTAATAAAAATATTAAAGAGAATGGGTCCAAGAACAGATCCCTGAGGTACCCCACTAGTAACAAGACCTTGCATCGAATATACCCCATTGACTACAACCCTCTGTTGCCTGTCACTCAGCCATTGTCTAATCCATTCAACAATATTGAAATCCAAACTCAAAGATTTCAGTTTATTGATAAGCCTTCTATGTGCGACAGTGTCAAAAGCCTTACTGAAATCTAGGTAAGCAATGTCTACTGCACCACCCTGATCTATTATTTTAGTTACCCAATCAAAAAAATCAATAAGATTAGTTTGGCATGATCTCCCTGAAGTAAACCCATGCTGTCTCTGATCTTGAAATCCAAGCGACTTTAGATGTTCAACAATCCTATTCTTTAACAAGGTTTCCATTATTTTCCCCACTACTGAAGTAAGACTTACTGGTCTATAGTTGCCCGCCTCCTCCCTACTACCATTCTTGTGAATGGGCACAACATTAGCTAATTTCCAATCTTCTGGAACTACTCCCGTTAACAATGATTGGTTAAATAAATCTGTTAACGGTTTTGCTAGTACACCACTAAGTTCTTTTAATAACTTTGGATGTATCCCATCAGGTCCCATCGACTTATTTGTCTTTACTTTAGACAGCTGAAGTAAAACCTCTTCCTCTGTAAACTTACATGCATCAAAAGACTCATTAGTCTTTTTCCCTAAATGAGGTCGCTTACCCTCATTTTCATTTGTAAAAACTGAACAAAAATATTCATTAAGGCAGTCTGCTAAGCCTTTATCCTCTTCTACATAGCATCCTTCTTTTGTTTTTAATCTAACTAATCCTTGTTTTACTTTCCTTTTCTCATTTATGTATCTAAAAAATGTTTTATCCCCCCTTTTCACTGACTGGGCTATAGTCTCTTCTGTGTGTGCTTTGGAAGCTCTTATAGCTTGCTTTGCCTCTTTCTGCCTACTCTTATAGATCTTTCTATCTTCCTCACTCTGAGTATTTTTATAATTACTAAATGCTAGCTTTTTATTTTTTACTATTTTAGCCACCTCTGCAGGGGGAATGTACTAATAAAACTTGGGGGAATGTACACTTGGGGGAATGTACTAATAAAACTTTAGGGGCACACAATGGGGCTATAAAAGGGAGGGGGAGGTTGTATGCACAGTATGTATTTTGATTTATTTCTTCAACAGCAATTAATTTGCACATCACTAAATATGTTTAATAAATCATTTGAATGCATATGCTGCAGTGCCTTGTTTCAATTATTGCGAAAATAAAAGCTATTTAAATGGAATTAGGCTCTGTCAGGCCTTGTATTAATTTGAATTTTCTTTGCTGAGAATATTCAACAATATAAACCAGCTATTTTTGTTTTGAATTTGTGTCTTTGGGTCAGGAAAATCAGATTGCCTTTTTGGAGTCAAGAATGAGTTTCCCCTCCATGTGGCAACATATATTATCTCTTCATTAGCGGTTTTTGTCTTCTTTTGGATCAACAGCAGGAAGAAGGATATGTAGAAGGGTGGAACATGATGGATAAAATTATTTTCTCAACCTCAACGTGTAAATGGGAAGACAATTATTTTCTGGTCTCAAGTGATGTGTCATCATTATATACGGTGATAGACCACCAACAAGGCTGTGAAGCAATAAAAAATATTTTAAAAGAAAAAAATATCCTAAGAGATGATCAGATAGAATATGTGGTAGATGGTATTAAAATCATCCTCAATCATAACTTTTTTTGGTTTTTAGATAAATTTTATCTACAAAAAACAGGGACAGCCATGGGGACGAGGTTCGCCCCCAGTAATGCCAATCTTTTTATGTCCCAATGGGAAAGTGCACACGTTTGGAACGGACATGGCTGGTTGGAGAACCTCGTCCTCTATTACAGATATATAGACGATCTGATTTTTATATGGAAGGGAAGCGAGAAGGACCTCAACTCCTTTCTAGAATATTTGAATACCAACAACAACAATATAATTTTAAATACTGTTTATAGCAAAGAAAAAATTGTCTTCTTGGACCTAGAGATTTATATAGACAGCGGCCAAATTAAAACCAAAAATCATTTTAAAAAGGTCGACAGTAACAGTTTCATAGATAAATCCAGTTGCCACTACCCTCCATGGCTAAGTGGCATACCAAAAAGCCAGTTCACCAGGATACGCCGAAACTGTACAGATCTATCTATATATACAGAACAAACAGAAGTCCTAAAAGAAAACATTTTAGAAAAAGGATATGACACTAAAAAGGTGGACCAAGTCATATCAGAGGTAGCTACAAGCAATAGAAACCAACTTTTAAATTATAAAAATAAAATACCAACAAAAGATTTTAAAAGTAAAATCCCTATTGTTTTTAATTATAATAACAAATCAAGACAAATCAAAAAAATTGTAAAAAAACATTGGAAAATACTACAAACTGATGACATATTAAAGAATATTATACCAGATGACCCCTCAGTAGTATTTAGAGGGGCACCAAATTGTAAACAAAAATTAACAACAAATTACACGAGTCAAATAAAAACTTCTGCCCCAGCACCCAGCCACTTTCTTACCAGAAAAAATGGTTTCTATGGTTGTCTTAATTGTATAGGCTGCAAATCTATTACCTATCCTAAATATCCTACTACTAATTTCCGCTCCTCTCATAATGGTCAACAATTCGAAATATGAAATTTTATTACATGTTCTTCAACTAATGTGATTTACTTAATAGAGTGCCCATGTGGCCTACAATATGTGGGACGGACCACAAGGACACTCAAAAAAAGAATTGAGGAGCATATAAGGAATATAAAGAATGGGCTAACCACTCACAGCCTCTCAAAACATTTTATGGATTTCCATCAAAAAAATCCGAAAGGAATCAGATTCTGTGCAATAGAAAAAGTTCAGAAGCACTGGAGAGGAGGGGATAACATTTTAAATATTGGAAGGAAAGAAATGAAATGGGTTTTTAATCTGGCTACCCTAAAACCACAGGGTTTGAATGCTGATTTCGACCTGTATCATTTTATGTAGTAGGGCATTGACTCCTGTATCCATGTGTTTTAATGTCATTTAAATATCAACCAGATATGTGTATTTCACAAACGTTTTAAACTCTTCCCATATTTATACCATATACTATTTTGTATTCCTTTAGTAAAATATATTTTTTTTGTCATTTAATATCCCCTTGTGTGCAGCTATTTCCTATACATATGTCCGTTTTTAAATACACATGTCAATAGTTGAAATATATCAGCTTGTTTTTAGGGTAAAGCGCTATGTCTTTTATCCCTTTTTTTCTCTATGGCACACGCAAAAATGAGCTATTCAGCTCATGTTCTGTTTTGGAGAAAAATCTAAGTCAGAATCTCGCGAGACGCGAGAACAGGGAAATCTCCAAGCTGAGATAGCGCGAGATGATGACGAATGCGGAAGTAACGCCACGACTCGGCAATACCATCGGAGGATAAAAGTGTCATTCTGAAGCAGGGAGTCCAGACGCCTGGTCGAAGCTCATGAAGAGCGAAACGCGTAGCGTTCTGGACTCAACCTGCTATTACTCTACACCATTGTACTTCTATTGTTTTTTATATTTAAAGTGTATTTGATACTTCAAAAACTACTTGCATGCTGTAAGGATTCCTGTCATTGCGTGTGGCGCCCACTTCATGTGACTACCAGAATCCCCATGTAAGCAGCTACTATTTTTTTATTAAAGTATACCTGTCCTATCACTAATTGATGTCCTTTGCTGTGTTTCCATGAGAATTACTACTCTGAAGCCAGACCTCTACAGGACATATATGAAGTGCTGTCTCTTTTCAAAGAGTTTGTAAGTGTATCCCCCCGAGGGGGACCCACATCATCTCCCTGATTTTTGGGATACAGACCTACTATCTCTCACTGAGAGCCACTATATATATTTTTTCACAAAAGGTGCTTAATCACAGGTTGCTCTCAAGCGCATTTATATGTTTTTTTATTCACTTTGTTTTGCTGTGTGGTTTAGGGACACACTACCTAAGTGCTGCTAAGAGCTAAGATATCAGCGCTGGTTACACTGTTATATTGTTGTATATTACTATGATATAGTGCCAACAACTTACACAGAAATATACTAAGACTAATAGACTAAGACCAACTGAAACATGAGGTAGAGTGCGCTGCTTGCAAGCTTACAATATAATGGGAGTGGGGACAGTGCTCACAAAGGATGGTTTGTTGTGTGTTATTGCACCAGTACTTTTGCTCACTATATGCATATTTATTTGCAGGAACAACCATAATAAAGTAAACTATAGCAGTTAATTATATACTGACAATAAACAGCATACTGTATTATTCTACAAACAAAATTAACATTGAGTGGTAACACTCTTACAGTCCTTACTAGGATATATAATCATGCAATAGCTTGTAATGGTGTGTAGCAATACAAATTGTAGGGACCAAACCATTATTTCTAAAAGCAATTACATTTCTATATATTTATTGAGCAAATACAGGGAGTGCAGAATTATTAGGCAAGTTGTATTTTTGAGGATTAATTTTATTATTGAACAACAACCATGTTCTCAATGAACCCAAAAAACTCATTAATATCAAAGCTGAATATTTTTGGAAGTAGTTTTTAGTTTGTTTTTAGTTTTAGCTATTTTAGGGGGATATCTGTGTGTGCAGGTGACTATTACTGTGAATAATAATTAGGCAACTTAACAAAAAACAAATATATACCCATATCAATTATTTATTTTTACCAGTGAAACCAATATAACATCTCAACATTCACAAATATACATTTCTGACATTCAAAAACAAAACAAAAACAAATCAGTGACCAATATAGCCACCTTTCTTTGCAAGGACACTCAAAAGCCTGACATCCATGGATTCTGTCAGTCTGTTTTTGATCTGTTCACCATCAACATTGCGTGCAGCAGCAACCACAGACTCCCAGACACTGTTCAGAGAGGTGTACTGTTTTCCCTCCTTGTAAATCTCACATTTGATGATGGACCACAGGTTCTCAATGGGGTTCAGATCAGGTGAACAAGGAGGCCATGTCATTAGATTTTCTTCTTTTATACCCTTTTTTGCCAGCCACGCTGTGGAGTATTTGGACGCGTGTGATGGAGCATTGTCCTGCATGAAAATCATGTTTTTCTTGAAGGATGCAGACTTCTTCCTGTACCACTGCTTGAAGAAGGTGTCTTCCAGGAACTGGCAGTAGGACTGGGAGTTGAGCTTGACTCCATCCTCAACCCGAAAAGGCCCCACAAGCTCATCTTTGATGATACCAGCCCAAACCAGTACTCCACCTCCACCTTGCTGGTGTCTGAGTCGGACTGGAGCTCTCTGCCCTTTACCAATCCAGCCACGGGCCCATCCATCTGGCCCATCAAGACTCACTCTCATTTCATCAGTCCATAAAACCTTAGAAAAATCAGTCTTGAGATATTTCTTGGCCCAGTCTTGACGTTTCAGCTTGTGTGTCTTGTTCAGTGGTGGTCGTCTTTCAGCCTTTCTTACCTTGGCCATGTCTCTGAGTATTGCACACCTTGTGCTTTTGGGCACTCCAGTGATGTTGCAGCTCTGAAATATGGCCAAACTGGTGGCAAGTGGCATCGTGGCAGCTGCACGCTTGACTTTTCTCAGTTCATGGGCAGTTATTTTGCGCCTTGGTTTTTCCACACGCTTCTTGCGACCCTGTTGACTATTTTGAATGAAACGCTTGATTGTTCGATGATCACGCTTCAGAAGCTTTGCAATTTTAAGAGTGCTGCATCCCTCTGCAAGATATCTCACTATTTTTGACTTTTCTGAGCCTGTCAAGTCCTTCTTTTGACCCATTTTGCCAAAGGAAAGGAAGTTGCCTAATAATTATGCACACCTGATATAGGGTGTTGATGTCATTAGAGCACACCCTTTCTTATTACAGAGATGCACATCACCTAATATGCTTAATTGGTAGTAGGCTTTCGAGCCTATACAGCTTGGAGTAAGACAACATGCATAAAGAGGATGATGTGGTCAAAATACTCATTTGCCTAATAATTCTGCACTCCCTGTAGCACACACACAAAAAAGCAGTAACCCCCCCCCCCCATAAAAGAATCAAAAACAGATAAGAATCACAAATCTGATGCTTAAGAAAATGTTTGCTGTTAACAGACTAGTCCTCTTTTACCATTTATGAAAATGATTTTTTTTTTATAACTGGAGTAAGTCTCTAACAGGTGTTTGTATGAAGGCAACAAAATAATACTTTATATTCATGTTATGCATATAACATTTGCACTGATATCCCTTACCATTGCATGGCATCTGATTGAAACCACATAACTTAACATAAACCACATAACCATTGCACCCACAATACACTCACAGGACTTGCCACATCACCCAGCTTGCACACATTTAAAAACACACACCTACCCACACACATTGCACACCTTATGTGCATTAAATGCTACATGTGAATGTAGCATTTCGTGAGTGCTAATGAAAATAGTTGCTTAGGAATCTATCTGGTAATGGATACAGATACGTATATATTCTTCATAATATAAATTACATCTGCTTCAAAAGATAAATACATGAAAACATTTCAGCTGTCTAAGTTATCCATATTAGATGAGAATGTGTGAAGTACAATATGTAATGCCAACTTACACAGTCTCACAAGAATGTTCAAGGTTATTGCCTCCATTTGCCCTGAAGGTTACTCAGACCACCAATATAATGTTACTGAAGAGACTACATTATGGAACCAGAGTACAGCAAGCCTGGGAAGCGCATTATTCTCATAATTGTAGTAAAGAATAGCATATTGAGCACTTCTGTTTTTGATAGTAAATTAAATGTTATTTGAATAACCCTAAATTTGGATTACTGATGCAGTCTGAATCCAATGTGGCCAATGTGGCCGATTTTCATTCCGACATTTCAGCAGCCAAAATGTTAGCCTCAGCTTATTTTGGGGCCATTTCAGGAGGACCTGAGCTCGGCTGTTATTGAAATAGCCGAAGTCCGCCCTTGGACATCAATGGGAGTATTTCAGCTACAGCCTGAATAGGCAAAGTCCTTCTGAAATGGACCAAAGTTTAATAAAATAAAAATCAATAAAAATAATAATAAAGTTAACGATTATATATGGATGGTATCTGGTTCCCAGTACTTAAGCAACAATGTATCTCATAGTTTTGAATAAGTGTTGGCGGCACTGTTCTCTTTCGGGCTCTATGCTACACATTTGGTGGAGCTGTCCTTCTTTTCCACTGTTATGGATTACAGTCTTCAATCACATAAATATCTAAACCTGACACTAAAACCTAAGTGTCAGGTTTGGGGTTGGGAGCCTATGGCAGGAGGGTCGTGAGTGGCCACAGGGGAGCAGCAGAGAGCAGGATCTAGGTTGGGGTTACCAGAGAATAAACAATACAAGCCAGGATCAAAGGGCAGGAGAAGTCAGAATGTCCAGGAGGAAAGCCAAGGTCAAAATCCGGGGAATCCATGAGAACAGGAGGTAAGACAAGGGAAAAGAACTCTGGGAAGGAACCAAGGGTATACACCACTTAGCAGCTCAATACACAAGCACTGATTGAAGTCAGTGCTTGGTATTTATGGGCTGTCAAGTGTACCTCCCCGCCTCCTCCAATCAGGGAAGTCCACCCACTCACATAGGAAAGCCTGACACTCACTGGGGTGAGTGGCAGCCTCTGGCCACACCCCCGCTGTCTCCACCAATGGATCGGCACCATCGCGCAATAGGCCACGCCCCTCTGCCATCCGAAATAACAGTAGCACCAGCAACTCGCGGGACGCGAGTTACTGGAGTCCGGGGATGCGGCCTACCACGCGGCGGCCTTCCCCTTCAACGGGCAGCAACGGGAGTGGATGCAGGTAAGGGACCCCTAGCCTGTTGGAGACGGGGTCTGGAACCCCCACAGAGCCCCCCCCTGAGGCACGACCTCCGGTCGGGTGAAGGAGTAGGACGACTTGGGTGTAGTCTGTGGAAAGCTCTGATCTTAGCAGGAGCATGAATATGGGATACAGGTTCCCAGGAATTTTCTTCGGGACCATATCCTCTCCACTGTACCAAGTATTCGAATCTACCACGGTGGATACGGGAATCCAGGATCTGGGCGACTTCATATTCCTCTGAGTCGTTTATAAGGAAGGGAGGAGGTTGGGAATCTCTTGTTCGACGATTAGGTACCCATCTCTTGAGCAAACATGTGTGGAAGGTGGAATGAATACGCCAAGTATCAGGAAGTTGAAGACGGACAGCTGATTTACCAATAAGGGCGGTGATTGGGAAGGGACCTACAAATTTGGGTTGAAGCTTTCTTGCGGGACCTGGAAGTTTCAGATTGATGGAGGATAGCCACACTTTGTCTCCTACTTGGTAGGCCGGATAGTCTCTACGGTGTCGATCAGCTTGTTTTTTGTAGTTCTCCTGGGCTTGAGAAAGATGTCGCTTTAATTGGACTATCCCTTGTGTTATTAGTTGGAGACGATCCGTAACAGTGGGAATGGTTTGGACTTGGGAGTAATGAGGGATGAATGTGGGATGGAATCCATAATTGGCTTTGAAGGGAGACATTCCAATGGAACGTTGGAGATGGTTATTATAACAGAATTCTGCTAATGGTAACATACGATACCAGTTGTCCTGTGCATGGGTGATGTAACATCGGAGGTATTGTTCAAGGATTTGGTTTATCCTTTCGGTTTGTCCATTAGATTGGGGATGGTAGGCTGAGGTCAATAAGCGTTCAATCTTTAGTCCTTGGCAGAATGCTTTCCAGAATCTTGAAGTAAATTGTACTCCTCTATCGGATAAAATAGAGCGAGGGATTCCATGCAGACGAAAGATGTTGCTAATGAATAATTCTGCTGTAACAGAGGCTGTGGGAAGTCGGGTTACCGGGATAAAATGTGCCATCTTGGTGAGTCGATCCACCACAACCATGATAGTATTGTGTTGGTTTGAAATAGGCAGGTCGACGATGAAGTCCACTGTGATGGCCTCCCAGGGTTGATCAGGGATAGGCAAGGGCTGTAGAAGTCCGGTAGGTAGTTGGTGACTTCCCTTGCTACGGGCACATACCGGACAGGCTCGAACATACCGTTGGACATCCTTTCTGATGGTAGGCCACCAAAAATGTCGTAGGGCTAGAGTGGGAGTTTTCTTCAATCCTCCATGGCCGGCCAAAGGGTGATCGTGGATGGCCTGAAGGACCTCTTCTCGGGAGCCTGGAGGAACGAATAGGAGGTCCTCCTTGTAAAGAAGGCCTTGTTCTGTTCTGAGAGGAGGTAAACGGGGTGATAGGGTGTGCTTCTTGCTTTGTTCTTTAATTCTCTCAATTAGAGTAGTTTGTGCAGCCATGAAATGGTGAGATTGGAGGATGGTGTCATCCGAGGGAGTCTCGACTTGAACGGGTTCATGGATTCACGACAGGGCGTCTGCTTTCCCGTTTCTGCTTCCGGGACGGTATGTGATGTGGAGTTTGAAGCGGGTAAAAAAGAGAGCCCATCTGGCTTGTCGGGGGCATAATCTCTTTGCTGTTCTTAAATATTCGAGATTCCGATGATCAGTGAAAACCGTGATAGGATGTATAGTTCCCTCCAATAAATGTCTCCATTCTTGAAGGGCTAACACAATGGCCAACAATTCCCGATCTCCCACACTGTAGTTGCTTTCTGGGGTTGTGAGTCTCCGGGAGAAATAGGACACTGGGTGGAGGATTCCACTCTCAGGGGATCGTTGGGACAGTATGGCTCCAACTGCATATTCGGAGGCATCTACTTCGAGTGAATATGCTTGTGTGGGTTCAGGGATGGCCAGTACAGGTGCTTGGGTGAAACTCTGCTTTAGGTTTTGGAATGCCTGTTGTGCTTGGGGAGTCCATTTGAAGGGAGTATGTTTCTTGGTTAGACTTGTAATGGGTTGGACAATTTGAGAGAAGTTTTTTATAAAGCGTCTATAAAAGTTGGAAAATCCCACGAATCTTTGAACGCCTTTTACTGTAGTGGGTACAGGCCATTCCAGGATAGCGGAGACTTTAGAGGGATCCATCTGAATATGACCAGGGGAGATGATATACCCCAAGAATGACACTGTGGTGACTTCAAAGATACATTTTTCAATTTTGGCGTATAAATGGTTCTCTTGAAGGCGAGTGAGGACGAGTTTCATATGTTCTCGATGTTCTTGTAATGAAGATGAGTAAACCAGAATATCATCCAGGTACACCACCACACACGAATCCAACAGGTCTCGGAAGACATCGTTGAGGAAATGTTGGAAAGTGGCTGGAGAGTTGCACAGACCGAAGGGCATGACATTGTACTC
Source organism: Pelodytes ibericus (assembly GCA_036172795.1). Taxonomy (NCBI): domain Eukaryota; kingdom Metazoa; phylum Chordata; class Amphibia; order Anura; family Pelodytidae; genus Pelodytes; species Pelodytes ibericus. The sequence goes on from CM069863.1 coordinate 76,119,774, forward strand.
GAAATGTCCATAACGAGTTCGGAATGCTGTTTTCCACTCATCTCCCTTGCGGATTCGAACCAAGTTGTAAGCTCCTAGTAGGTCGAGTTTAGAAAAAACTTGGGCTTCTCGAAGTCGGTCCATCAGTTCTGTGATGAGAGGGACTGGATACTTGTTCTTTATGGTAATGTTATTCAACTCTCGATAATCGACACATGGTCGAAGGCCTCCGTCCTTCTTTCCCACAAAGAAAATACCGGCCCCTGCAGGGGAGGTTGATGGCTGAATGAACCCCTTCCGGAGGCTGTCTTCTAGATAGTCCTTGAGTACCGCCAATTCTGGTTCAGATAAGGGGAAAATACGCCCGAATGGAATGGCGGCGCCAGGTAGTAGGTCTATCGGGCAGTCATAGGAGCGGTGTGGAGGGAGGAGTTCAGCCTCTTTTTTGTCGAAGACTCTACTGAAGGGAAGATACTGTACCGGGAGTTGAAGACGGGTGTTGTTACAGAATTTGACGTTGTAGCAAGGGTTGCAGAGGCGAGACACTGATTTTTGCAGAATAATGAGGAGAAGACCACCTTTCCAAGGGACCATTGGATGTTCGGGTCATGCTTGCGAAGCCAAGGGAGTCCCAGGATGACAGGGAATAGCGGAGATGTAATAATATTGAAGGTGAGGGTTTCTTTGTGCCGGTGACCAATGAAGAGAGTAAGAGGAAGTGTTTCGTGTGTCACCGGACCTGATTGGATGGCACTTCCATCTACAAGATGGACAGTAAGAGGTTGGTCCTTGACTCGAAGAGGGATCTTCAAGGAGTGAGCGAGCTGACTGTCTAGGAAGCAATCGCTGGCTCCGGAATCCAGAATGGCCATTTGTGATGTGTTCATCTTATCCCACTGTAAAGAGATAGAAATGGATAGATGAGAGGCTGCACATCCTAATTGTACGGCAGTGTCCGATGTGTCGGGCTTACCTCTGGGGGGACGTTTGGGACATTGGGGAATCAGATGAGTAGCGCTTCCACAATACATGCAAAGGTTGCCCTTGATTCTTCTATTCCGTTCGGACTCCGAGAGGGGTCCGCGGGCCATTCCTATTTGCATGGGTTCCTCTGAAGGATTGGAGGTAGGAACCGAGGTGGTCTGTGGGGCGCTAGAAACTCGAGGAAGTGGAGATTGATGAGCCATCCGTTCCATACGTCGTTCCCGAAGTCTCCGGTCGATTTGGGTGACCAACTGGATAACCTCTTCAAGCTTACCGGGGAGGCCCACTCGGGCTATTTCGTCTTTCAATGACTCTGAGAGTCCCAGCCTAAACTGGTGGATAAGGGCTGGTTCGTTCCATGTGGTCTCTACGGCCAGACGACGAAATTCGGAGGTGTAATCCTCGACCGGGTGGCGACCTTGTCTCAAAGATCGGATAGATGATTGCGGCCACCGCAACTTGGTGTGGGTCTTCATATAAGGCATCTAAGGCTTGCCGGAAGGCCACCCAAGTAGCCAGAGAAGCATGGTTTGTTTGTAACAAATGTTGGGCCCAGGACATGGGACCCCCGGTGAGGAGTGAGATGGCCGTACGCACACGGACGAAGTCTGTGGCATAAGTTCTAGGCTTCAGACGAATAGCAATTCGCATGAGGTGATGAAGGTTTTATAGGTAGATCGGTCTCCATTAAAGCGATCGGGTAGTTTGACTTGTGGTTCGGGAGCAGCTACCGCACCTTCCGCTGGAGCAACAGCGACTAACACCGGTTCAGGTGGTGGAAGGGGCGCTGCTTGCAAGGTTTGACCTTGATTTTGTAATTCCTGTTGATTGTTTCGTATGTCTTGTACTGCGTGAGCCAATGCTGCAATTTGCTGGGTGAGTGCTTGGATGGCTTCAGCCACACCTGCAGGCTCCATAATGGCTTGTGTATTCTGTCAGGTTTGGGGTTGGGAGCCTATGGCAGGAGGGTCGTGAGTGGCCACAGGGGAGCAGCAGAGAGCAGGATCTAGGTTGGGGTTACCAGAGAATAAACAATACAAGCCAGGATCAAAGGGCAGGAGAAGTCAGAATGTCCAGGAGGAAAGCCAAGGTCAAAATCCGGGGAATCAATGAGAACAGGAGGTAAGACAAGGGAAAAGAACTCTGGGAAGGAACCAAGGGTATACACCACTTAGCAGCTCAATACACAAGCACTGATTGAAGTCAGTGCTTGGTATTTATGGGCTGTCAAGTGTACCTCCCCGCCTCCTCCAATCAGGGAAGTCCACCCACTCACATAGGAAAGCCTGACACTCACTGGGGTGAGTGGCAGCCACTGGCCACACCCCCGCTGTCTCCACCAATGGATCGGCACCATCGTGCAATAGGCCACGCCCCTCTGCCATCCGAAATAACAGTAGCACCAGCAACTCGCGGGACGCGAGTTACTGGAGTCCGGGGATGCGGCCTACCACGCGGCGGCCTTCCCCTTCAACGGGCAGCAACGGGAGTGGATGCAGGTAAGGGACCCCTAGCCTGTTGGAGACGGGGTCTGGAACCCCCACACTAAGTTCTGTGGAAGATTAGTAATAGCACTGAAGTTTCTAGAACCAAAATAATTGGTAAAATCATTCTACTTGAATATAACCTATATACCTATAACCAGGGCCGGCCCTACAATGGGGCAGAGTGGGGCAACTGCCCCAGACGGCACTTTTGCAAAGGTGGCACATTGCACCTCAATAAACGCTATTTAGGCCGCTCAGCGGCCGAATCGCTGAAACGCCGCCTCCCCGCCGCTGCCCATGGCAGCCGCATCAGAAAAAGTACGGTAAGTAAAAAAAAAAAAAAACTCCTTCACGCCGGATATGACGTTGCACAAGGGAACACCTCGGAGGAGACCAGCATCGTCTGCATGGAGCATCGAGGAGGTAAGTACTGGGAAAAGGGGGCTAAATCTGGCATATTAAATTGCTAAATCTGGCATATTGAGGGGTTAAATCCTAGCATATTAAATGGATAAATCTGGCATATTAAATGGCTAAAACTGGCATATTAAATGGCTAAATCTGGCATTTTAAATGGCTAAATCTGGCATATTGAGTGACAAAATCCTAGCATATTAAATGGCTAAATCTGGCATATTGAGGGGCAAAATACTGTCATATTGAGTGGTAAAATTATACTGGCATATTGATTAGCTAAATCATAATGGCATATTAATTGGCTAAATCATACTGGCATATTAAATGGCTAAATTATACTGGCATATTAATTGGCAAAATAATGCTGGCATATTGAATGGCATAATTCTGGCATATTGAGGGGGTTAAATCCTGGCATTTATTTAAAATATTTTATATAAAGCTATGTGACCAAACTCATACTGGAGGATGTCTATAGTTGATGTTGTTGTTATTATTGTTGTCTGTCATTTAAAAACTATTTTGCTATTTAATAAAACTATTTAAAATATGTCAAATGTGATTTATTGCGGGGGGGGGGCAGCATTTAATTCTTCGCCCCAGGCAACACAATGTCTTGGGCCGGCCCTGCCTATAACCTATCTAGGAGTACCTCCCAAGCTGCTCCATCTAGGGGTACCTGCTAACTGCCCTATTCAGGAGTTACCTGATAATCTGCACTATAAGCTGCACTATCCTGGGGTTACCTGCCAAGTCCTGTCTCCTATGTCCTTTTCTAAAGTCCTTTGTCCATGCCGCAGTCCATTTTAAAGTCCTTTTTCCATGTCACAGTTCATTCTAAAGTCTTTGTCCATGTCACAGTCCGTTCTAAAGTCCTTTGTCAATGCCACAGTCCATTCTAAAGTCCTTTGTCCATGCCACAGTCCATTCTGTCCTTTGTCCATGCTACAGTCCTTGCTAAGCCCTTTGTCTATCCCACAGCACTTTGTCTCTACTACATTCCTTGCTGCTTTCTGTCCCTACATCTTTTCTCAGCCCTGCATTATGAATTGCAGTATGCAAACAGCCTCCTCACCCAACCCTACCAGATCTAGCAAGGACCCTGACACATGAGAATCTTGAAAAATTGTTGACCACAACAATGGAAATAACAAACATTAGAAAACAAAGAGTTGATTGCTACCCTTTGGTACTGTTGTGGACAATCACATTTTTCAGACAGACATAAGGGGAAATGAAGTCCACAACAGCATGGTCTCATTCTAGGCTTACATGCACACGTGTCCACATCTTTAGAAAGGCAGTACAGCTGTAAATTCTAAAGGGGAACCAAGACCGTTAACAAGGCAGTCACAGACAGTGGTACTGTATAGCTCTGTCAAGTATATAATAAGGCAATCACACATTAAAGCAAATAGATACCGAGCACCTCAGCAGAGAACAGATGCAGAATAAAATTTCAAAAGGAAAAAGGCAACACATTATTGGCTGACACTACTATTGGCTGGTTTTCAAAATGCCCATGAATTTATAACTGTGATTTTTAATGGACCAAAAAAATAAATATTTATTGGCGGTATAATCCAATAGACACAGTTGTTTTTGCTTTTATGTTATATCTTGTAAAACTATTGAGAAGTAATTGTGGCCGGGTGAAAACATGACCATGTTGGCTAGAAATATAACTGCACTGAAAGTGGAAATTGACCCCTACAAGCTGATGGGACTTCACATGTAATCTAATCAGATGTAAAAGTCTTTACTGAGCATAGCAGGTGCAAGGTCCTTATTTATAGCCAATTTTTACATGTCACTGGTTGGCTGACTCAACTGTGGTTGTTACAACTAGAGTTTCCTACACAAAGTGGCAAATATGAATACACAGTGTGGGCTAGGCTGAAGACCTAGGCAGACATATTACAGTGGTGATGCATAGGCTAGATAGTAGATACCCATCTGCTACTTAGCATCTTAATTCCTTCATTCTTAAATTTCTCTGTATTTGCTTTTTTCTTCAATAACACACAAAACAGAGAAAAAAAAAAAAACTATCAACAAACAAGAAAAAAACAAAAAACAGCTTACATTGTCTGAGCCGTACACTGCGCTCGGTCAGTAAGTTACATAAACAATACATTAAATTACATACATTGGGGTGCCAAAGGAAGGAGAGAGGAACATTAAAGCACTAGAGCAAAGTAATCCACTTTTCCATCACCGTTTGATTTTTTAACGTCAACCTAGGCACCTTAGACAGACAGTTGAATGAGGAATTTAGGAGACCCCGTGGGAGAGTGGTATCAGGGCAGAAATGGCATCATTCTATAATTGTCCTTTGGCGCTATCACCCATTTTCCGTGTCGATTATAATCTTTAGGTGATTGGGTCTAATTTTCTTAAACAATATTCCCATATTTGCTTTTGGTTTGGAAATCTTTTCTTGTTCTGTTCTATTTCTTTTTCCATCTGGAGTTGGAATCTTAACTGGGACCTGGTTCCATTCAAACGGTTTGTTTTGTTTCCACTCTCTGGCTATAATCCTTTTTGTCCTAAGAGTGTATGTGTAGTGAGAGCTATCTGAGAAGTATTCAGGGCCAGCCAGTGGAGATGTAACATTATCTCCGCTGGAGACTTGAGGAAGCCTCTAACCCCGGCTCTATTCAAAAAATCTAAGGTCATATTCCATAGTTTTTTTACTTCTCTACACTGCCACCATATATGTTGATAAGTCCCCTCTGCTTCCCCACATCTCCAACAGATCCCATCAGTTGACTGATACATCCTGGCGAGTCTAGCAGGAGTCAGATACCATTTGTTCATTACTTTATATTGGGTCTCTATTAAGGAGAGGTCATGTACCCACTTGTTTGTTTTGGCTAGGGTATATTCCCATTCCTTATTGGTTATCTTGATTTTTAGTTCTTTTTCCCATTTGTGTAAACTTGGTATAGTTATTTTATCCTGTTCTTTTGTTCGAATGAACGCATTTGCCTTAGACAGTATTTTCTTATTGCTTTGTAGCTTACATAATTTTGATAATTCTTTCACTAATTCCCCTTCTTTTGGAAGTATATGTTTTTCTAAGCAATTTTTGACTCTAAGATATAAAAAGACAATTGAGGGAGCCAAACTGTATTTTTGAGCCATCTCCTGATAGGGTTTGACCCCGCGTTCTACCATTACCTGTTCTATAGTGGTTATTCCTGCGTTTTTCCATTCTTCTAGGGATAAGTTCTCTATATTTTGTTCTACTAAGTCAATACTCATATGTCTCAGTAGTTTGTTCTTAATACCCATTTTATCTTTGATTGGAGACCAAGTTGACAGTAGGTGTTCCATTATCATGTTTCTGTCTTTGATTAATCTTTTTACTTTATTGGTGTCGATTGGCCATAATATCAGATCCAACCCGCTGACTCCACAGGCCTCTGTCTCAATTTTGTGCCATACTTCTTCCTGTGAGTCAGCCAGTTGGGTCCTTATAACATGTGCCAGTACGCTAGCCTCGTATTGTTGTTTTATTAGGGGGTACGCGTGCCTCCTTGAGACCATTTAGCGCTCAGGGTATGTGCATTTATCCTTGGAGTGCGTCCTCCCCATACAAAATTCTTAAAACTCCTCTGCACTAATTCTAGCCAGTTATTAGATATTTTTATTGGTATCATTCGGAAGAGATACGTCCACTTAGGCAGTACATATGCTTTTAATACATTTATCCGGCCTAGCCATGATAGTACGACTTTTTTCCATTCTTTCATATTTTTATTAGTTTGGGTTAGGAGGCTTAGGAAGTTTATTTCCATTATATCGGCGATCCTCTCAGGAATCTTAATGCCAAGATATTCATGCCCTTCCTTAAACTTGCTCAGTTGAAATTTGGCTCGGATTTGCTTGATTGTTTTTTCCGGAGTGTTACTGAAGTGGGCCATGGTCTTTTTTAGGTTTAGCTTGTAGCCAGAGACATTTGAGTATCTTTCTACTTCCGTCATAAAATATTCCATGGATATGGCCGCGTTTGTCAATGATATCACTACGTCGTCGGCATATAGGGCTATTTTTGCTTCTTCCTCTCTGATTTTTAGCCATGTAATTCTCTAGTTCTCTCTTACATTTATTGCGAATGGTTCTAGTGAGATGACATACAGGATAGGCGACAAGGGGCAGCCCTGTCTTGTGCCATTTTGGAGAGAGAACCAGTCTGAGCACAAGCCGCCCCCGACCACTCTGGCACTCGGGGAGGAATAAAGCGCCATTATGGCGCTAAGCATTTGTCCGGTGATGCCGAATGCCTCCAAAGTTGCCTGCATGTACCCCCACCTGACCCTGTCAAACGCTTTCTCTGCGTCCAAATACAGGGTCAGGAGAGGGACATTTTTCTTGTCCACGTAGTCAAGCACGTCTATTAGCCTTCTCACATTATTACCAGAGTCTCTGCCCGGGACGAAACCAATCTGATCTTTATGGATTATTGACCTCATTGTTTGTTTTAACCTTTCTGCCAGCACGGACGCGTATAGTTTAATGTCCCCATTAATTAGGGAGATAGGTCGATAGTTTGTCACCTCTTCTTGTGTTTTGTCCTGTTTTAGTATAGGCAGTATATTAGCTTGTATCATATCTCCCGGGCATTTACCCGTATTCATAATCTCTTTGAAAGTGTCCAGGAGATAATCTATTATATCTGGTTTGAATGTCTTATAGAAAAAGTTGGAAAAGCCATCTGGCCCTGGAGTTTTATATTCAGGCATTCTATCAATCGCGTCGCTAAGTTCCTTCTTCTCGAGTGGCTTATTCAGAAAAGCTTGTTTTTCTTCTGATATCTTTGGGATGTTGGTGTGGGCCAGATATTCTTCTATGTTTTTATGTGCACTGGTCTGCGGTAAATTATATAATGTTTCGTAATACTGTTTGAAGCCCTCCGCGATGTCATCTGGGGATATAAGGACCCTATCCTCTACTTTTAGTTTTTTCACCCTATTCTTTGCTTGTTTCCTTCTCAGTTGGTTTTTAGTAATCTATCTGGTCTATTGGCTCTCTGATAGTATTTTAGTTTTAATTTGTCCATAGCTCTTGTGGTTTGTGCTAATTCTATCTGATCTATTTCTGCTTGTAAAGTTTTTAATTTTTCTGTTGTCCCCTGTGTGGGGTTTGCCTTATTTTCTGTTGCTAGTTTATAATATGTTATATATAGATCTGCCAGAGGTTTCGATGTTAATATATTTTGTTTTTTGATTTTAATTAGATGTCCTCTTATTACTGCTTTGTATGCGCCCCACCGGGTTGCGAGGGACGTATCCTCTGGCTTGTTGTCTTGAAAGAAAAATCTAGTTGTTTCTGATATATGGTCTTTATTAGCCTTACTTGAGAAGAGGGAGTCCTCCATCCGCCACATGTTATTTTTATATATGGCAGCACCGTCCCCTATCTCAAAAAAGACCAAACTGTGATCTGACCAGATATTGTCTTTCAGATATATGTGGGGTATCCTCTTTATTATACTAGGATCGCCCAAGACCAGATCTATTCTTGAGTAGGATCGATGTATTTTAGAGAAGTGTGAAAAGTCTCTTTCCTTAGGGTGTCTAAGCCTCCATAGATCGTATAGGTTGAATTTTTGAATGGTATTTCTGAATGTTCGGGATTTTTTAATCAGATTTTTAGATATTTTCTTATGTCCCGGCATTTTTTTGTCCATCTCAGGGTCCAGAACACAATTGAAATCTCCCGCTATCAGTAAATGGGCCCCTTTTAACTTTCTCTACTTTTTCTAATATTTTTGTTAGTATTAGTATAGGTTCTGTATTTGGGAGATATATGTTTACCAATGTTGTCTTTTTCCCTTCAATCTTGCCTACCCAGATGAGATATCTACCATTTATATCTTGTTCGCAGTATTGAGTCTCGATATTCAGATTACCCGAGAATATAATTGCCACGCCCCGTTGTTTCTTCCCTGTCATTGAAGAATGAAATAACTGTGGGTAGTATATCCCTCCCCATCTTATTTTATCTTCCATTCTCCAATGAGTCTCCTGGAAGAAAGCCAGGTCTATCTTGTTCCTTCTGAGAAAGTTATATACTCTACTTCGTTTGGTGGGTGAATTAAGCCCTTGGACATTAACTGAGAGGCAGTTAACCATATTCTTGTTCAATGTTGCCCTTGGCCTCCGGCTCCATATTAGTTTTTGCCATTTCCGTCCCCCACTCCCCCACATGAGCCCCCCCCTCATCAACTGTACACAAAAAACATATATACAATACACACATATAAAAAAGAAGACATAGCTTCTTAGTGTGCTCCATTAGCACTTCTTTTCCATCCTGATAAAAGATCTTCAGATTGGATGGGTATGGCATGTCAGCACCCCCCTTGTGTCTGGTAAGGTCAGACATATTTCGGAGTTCTAACCTAGAACAACTCAGGTGAGTTCCCATGGTCTGCAAACGGGCAAAGCTCTTTAGTGTGTGGTCTCTGTATTTTCCCTCTACCCTCCATACCCATAAACCCGAGGCACAGAAGAGAGACAGGGAAGGGAAGGGGGAGTGAAAGAGAGAGGCAAAGGTAGGTGGACAAGGGCTGGGAAAGAGAGAGAAAAAGGAAAGAAGAGAAAGAGAAAAAAAAAACAAAAAAAAAACAAACAGATCTTGTTCTCTACTCAACCAACTATAGTTTGGTGCTTATTATGTCAGACTGTGCATATGTATCTGAAGTTATACCCATATTTAAAGTGGTTCTGTACCCATAGTATCTATCCTTATCACGTGTGCTGCCAAAAATAAAAAATAAAAATAAAAACATTCTATAGTGGATATTTATTATGTCAAACTGTACGTATGTATCTACAATTGTGAATTTATCTATGGTGATTGTGTGCAGATTGTGTTTATATTTTTTACGTGTACTGCGACTAAAAATGAAAAAAAAAAAAAAAAATGAAAAAAAAAAAAAAATACCCCTCCTTTATCTTAAACTCTTGTGTATCGTTTTACATATATCCTGATTATGTGGAAGAAAATCTTGTGCTCTACTCATCGTTCTGTGGTTAATCAGCCTATGCATGTTTATATGCACATCTGTAGTGATTCTATGTGAATAATATCTGTGTTTCTCCCGTGTCGAATCCCTTCTATATTTCTACTTTTCCCCCTTTTTCCAAACTTTATATTTGTATATCCTAAATATATCTATCGTTTTAACCGAACAATACTATGCTTTAAGGCAAAACTTTAGATATAGAGCGGCCACGTGCAGGTGCTATCTCTTATTACCTATAGTAGCTTTTACTTTGCCTAATCTCTTCCTCTACATCCTCTCACCGGTACATTAGTTAATTGATCTCTTGTACTCGCTCTTGGTTACCCCGAAAGGAAAGGAGAAAACGGGGGGAAGAAAAAGAAGAAAAAAAAAAAAAAAACATGTATTGGCTCCCTTAGGTTCCATTACTGTCAGTCCTTAGTACATACAAACCTGAAAAAAACATTTACCCAGGATTGCACTTTCAGTTATTATTAGTACAATATACGTGATACCCATTGTTATTTCTTGTTGCGCATTCCATATCTCATAGAGGAGGGGAAAAAAAACAACCTAAATTTTACCCAAGGTTCACCTTGGGCACTGTTGCTGCATATTTACATGGTGCCGGCTATCCAGCCGTGAGACCAGAAGAGAAGAGAAAAGGAAAGAAAAAAAAAAAAATAGATAAATGAATAAAAGAAAAAATATATATATGACTCCTATGAGTACCAATAGTGTTGAACCTTAATACGTATATACCTAAGAGCATTTATCCTAGGTTGCCTTTTTAGTTATTATTAGTACAATATACATAATACCCGTTATCCTTTCGTATAGTGCGTCATAGTGAAGGAAGAAAGAAAGAGAAAGGAAAAAAAAAAGTTTATATATATTTAAACATTTACCTGAGATTAAGCATAGGCATTGTATGATACATGATACCGGTTATCTAACCGTGAGACAGCAAAAAGCAGCAGTTTTCCGCCTGTTTTGTTTTTTGGACATTATTGGTACAATATTTCTTAATTGTTGCAGAAAAAAAAATTGAAGATTTTCCTCTTTTCTCTGTTCCCTCTCCCCTCCCCCCCTCCCCCCCTCCCCTCCCCCGCGGCTCACATAGGCCTCAGCAATGTCAATCCTTAATACATGTAAAAACATAGGCATTTACCCGAGATTACACTTTTAGTTATTATGAGTACAGTATACGTAACACCTAATTATCCTTTTGTGTGGCGCATACCATAGCGCATAGAAAAGGAAAGAAAACAACAAAGCCTTTTACCCAAGGTTCACCTTAGACAATATTGATACATTATACATGGTGTCAGGTGTCCAGCCGTGAGGCCAGAGAATAGAGAGAAAAAAAAAAAGAAAAAAAAAGTGTAAAACATTTGCACCAGATTAAGCATAGACTTTGTTGATGCCCTATGATACCGGTTGTCTAACCGTGAGACAACAAAAAGCAGCAGTATTCCGCGTATTTTGTTATTTTGGACATTGTTGATAAATTATGTCTTGCTTGGTGCAAAAAAAAAAAATATCTCCTTTTTCTCCTTATATTTAACGTAATGTCTGATTCTCAGTCACCATTTCATCTCATCTCTCTCCCCCCCACCAGTGTGCTCCTTCAGATTTCCTCTCCTCTCTCCTGCCCCAGCCACTCCCTCAGAGCGTCTGCCGAAGAAAAATTGTTTATCTTGTCTCTCCAGATTACTCGTAGGGTTCTTGGGTATCCCCATGTATAACGTATGTTTTGCTCTCTTAAGGTACTCAGTTCTTGATGGAATGATCTCCTCCAACTTCTCGTGGAATATGAGAGATCTGGGTATACCTGTATTTCTTTAAATTTCGTATCTTTAGTGGTGTGCACTCGAACTGCTTTTAGGATCTGGTCCCTGAATTGATAGAAAGCAAAGTTCACAATAATATCCCTTGGTGCTGCTTCTGGTATTCCTTTTGCTTTATTAATACGGTGGCATCTTTCCATTAGAGCCAGTGGGGGGTCAATGTTTAGCTTCAGATCTTTATAGAATTCAAGGAGATAATCCTGAATTGCTTCTTGTGTATAGATTTCAGGGATATTCCTGAAACGCAAGTTGTTCCTTCGGAACGGTCCTCTAGATCTGCCATCTTTATTTCCATCCTCTGGACTTTCCGCCCAATTTCTTTCATTCCCCCTTTAATGGTCTTTTGTTGCTCATCTAAGGATTCCATTTTTCTCTCCATATTACTCACCATGTTTGTTAGAGCTGCAATTTGGGTTTTGATTGCTTCTGAGCTATTGGTTATCTCTGTCTTTATACACTTCATGAAATCTTCCATTGTGTTTTTAAAGAAGGTTTGAGTTATGGGGCTTTCCTCTTGCAAGTTATGTGCCGGATCCCGTATTGGTGATTCGGGGTATACCTGAGATTTTTCCAGCGATTCCCGGGAGGATCGGGGAGAAAAAAAGGTTGAGGCCGTTTTATCTTTTTTGGCTTCTTTTTTATCTCTTTCTTTGGCCCTGGTCGTCTGGCCTGATTTTTGGGACATTTTCCCTTCTTAATAAAATCTGCTTTGTGTATAGCAACAGCACAGATGTTGCTGTGCTAGTCTTTGTTACTATCCTCAGGTTTTCCTGTTTTTTTTCTTTTTGTTTTTTTTCCTCCCTCCTCATTCCAGATACGGTTTTTAGCTTGTTTTGCCCCTTAGTATATATTGCAGTAGTAAAGACAGCTAAAAGTGCGGTATATTTATGCGCCTCCCCCGTTTTCCTTTTGCAATGTGTTATAATCTTATCCTATGCATGCTCAGGTTTATTTGCATTAACCAAACATGTTCAAAAGTTTTATACAGGGCACTTATCTGCTCTTGTGTCTCGTTTTCAGGGGGCTGAGTCGTCGTGCTGGTCTTAAGTAAGCCACTGCTCCGTACGGTTTCCAGCGCTAGTATGCCCTGCGGGATTCCCGATTACGTTTTTGGGCAAATTATCGTCGGTGTTATTAGCGGGTTGTCCTTCGGGATCGTGGGTAGTCGGGTTAGTCGTCGCTCATTGCTGCTTCACCACCGAGCCTTGGCGTCCGTCGGTAGAGCGGTTGTTCCACCTCCTGGCGCGTGCGCTACGTCATCACGCACCTCCCTCCATGATTAAGGTTCTAAAAAAAACTTCTCAGATCATTGAGGCGGTAGGCTTCCTGCTCCAGGTAAATCCTCAGGTGATCCAATAAAACCTTCTCCAGCATCTTAATTCCTATGGAAGCAGTAATCGGGTGCATAGTTTTTCACAAGTGGCTTCTCCATTTTGGCTTTATTTTTGTTAAATAAATCATGACACAATGTAATATGGTTTGTGTTGTTGTTCATCTGAGGTTGTATTTACCTAATTTTAAGGTAAAATTGTTCCTTAGCAATTTGCTAGCAAACCGATGGATATTATTATGTCCTGATATGTCAAATATGTCAAAGTATAAATTTACCAGAAAAGATATAGCTTAATTTATATACAAGATGGTGGCCAAATCTTCCAAAGAAGTGGTGGATATAGGTATCCATATAGCTGCAAATTGTGACATCGGCATTCAACAGTGCTCTTGTTAACAGAAAAAAAGTGCAAAAGCTCTATAATAATGTGCAAACAAATCACTTAAAAAAGCAGCTAATTTTCTGTGCAGAAACTTATATATACCGTATTTTCCGGCGTATAAGACGACTTTTTATCCCCCAAAAATCTGCTCCAAAGTCGGGGGTCGTCTTATACGCCGGTAGTCGTCTTATACGGCGGGAGAATCTGCTATAATGCACTTACCAGGAAACAAGTGATGATGAGTGAGGGGGCGGAGCAAGCTGCAGGCGTGCGGGGAATGGAAAAAAGAGTGTGGCGCTGTGCCCAGAAAAAGACGCATCTTTCACCCGTCTGGCCCGTCCTTGTATTCGATTACCTCGTCTGCCTCTCGCACATGTGCGCATCTCTGATCAGAGACCATAGAGGTGGAGCCGTTACTTGGAGGACCGGATCTCCCACACACTTACCTTTAACCCGTCTGGCCCGTCCTTGTATCCTATTACTTCCTTCTCTGCCTCTCACACATGCGCGCATCTCTAAGTGTGTGGGAGATCCGGTCCTCCAAGTAACGGCTCCAGCTCTATGGTCTCTGATCAGATGCGCGCATGTGCGAGAGGCAGAGGAGGTAATAGGATACAAGGGTTGGCCAGACGGGGAAAAGAGGCGTCTTTTTCTGGGCACAGCGTCACTCTCTTTTTTCCATACCCCGCACTCCTGCAGCTTGCTCCGCCCCCTCACTCATCATCACTTCTTTCCTGGTGAGTGGATTATAGCAGATTCTCCTGCCCTATAAGATGACTACCGGTGGCTGCAGCTTGCTCCTCCCTTCACTTACACCTTCCAAGGTGAGGCACCCTCTAATTGGCTGTTTGATTGATTGGCTGTTTTATTGATTGGCTGTTTGATTGATTGGCTGTTTGATTGATTGGTTGTTTGGCTGTTTGATTGATTGGCTGTTTGATTGATTGGCTGGTTGATTGATTGGCTGGTTGATTGGATGGTTGGTTGATTGGCTGGTTGTTTACTCTGTACCACATACAGTACAGCACCAGTATCTGTACCTGCTCATACAGTATAGCACCAGTGTCTGTACCTGCTCATACAGTATAGCACCAGTATCTGCACCTGTTCATACAGTACAGCACCAGTATCTGTACCTGTTCATACAGTATAGCACCAGTATCTGCACCTGTTCATACAGTATAGCACCAGTACCGTACATACAGTATAGTATACAAATGTCCAACAGTCAAAACCCCATCATGGCTCCACCAGCAAGAAGAAAGAAATATGAAGCCAGTTTCAAACTTAAAGTTGTAAACTTTGCCATGGAACATAATAACTGCACTGCTGCAAGGCAATATGGAGTAACAGAAAAGATGGTCCGGGACTGAAAAGCAAATGAAAAAGCATTAAAGAGCATGCCAAGGGGTAAATGTGCATTAAGAAGAGGCACCCCACATTGGCCAGAACTAGAAAAACATGTAGCAGACATGGTGAATGAGCATCGCCAAAACGGTTATATAGTGACACGAAATAAAATTCATTTGTTTGCACTTCAGTGGGCCAAATCTAACCCAGATCACAGCAACAGATTTAAGGCCACTGTATCCTGGTGTACTAGATTCATGGGAAGGCATAATATGGTACTGAGGCAAAAGACAAAAATTGCCCAAAAATTACCTGCAGATCTTGAAAGCAAAGTAAATAGTTTCCATCGATACGTAATAAAACAGCGCACTAAACATGGCTATCTGTTAAGTAGTATTGGAAATATGGATGAAACTCCAATGAATTTTGATATGGTTGGAAATAAAACTGTCCATCAAAAAGGTGAAAAAACTATTGTAATTAAAACAACAGGACATGAGAAGTCCAGTTTTACAGTGGTACTAGGATGCACAGCTGATGGCGCCAAACTGAGACCAATGATTATTTTTAAAAGAAAAACAATGCCGAAACTTAAGTTCCCTGTTGGTTGTTTTGTACATGTGAATAAAAAAGGCTGGATGGATGAAGAAGGGGTAAAGCTATGGCTTGATAATGTTTGGAGCAGGCGACCAGGTGGACTTATTCAAAAACGTAGTCTACTGGTGTGGGATATGTTCAGGGCTCATTTAACTCCCAGCACCAAGCAAAGGCTTGCAAGACTAAACACAGATATGGCAGTTATTCCTGCAGGATTCACATCGTTGGTACAGCCACTGGATGTGTGCCTAAACAAGAGATTTAAACACCGCATTCGAGAACAGTGGAATGAATGGATGGTTAGCGGCGAAAAGTCATTCACAAAAGGAGGAAACATGCGTGCTCCACAGTTGGATGTTTTGTGCAAGTTTGTCATACAAGCCTGGAATGATATTGATGCAGAAACAGTAATCAAGTCTTTCAAGAAGTGTGGCATATCAAATTCATTAGATGGTATGGAGGACGACTACTTGTGGCAAGAGGAAGTGGAAGAGGAAGCTGAAGCTGAGAACCCACCATCTGATACGGAATTCGATCCATACGATGACTGCCTTACAAATGTATCACAAGATGTCATTGATGTACTTATGATATCAGATGACGAACAGGAGGATTTTGAAGGCTTTTAAAGGGAAACAGTCACACCAGCAAAACCTGTAAAAATACCGTAGCTTGCAGTTTTGATGGGCGGTGCTAACTCGTCAGGGACTTGCCCGGCACTTGCTCTATTTCTATTGTTTGTTATCTTCCTCCTATTATCATAGTTTCCAGTTTGGTTGACAGCTTAGAAAAAAAAACAGCATGGCAGCTCCCATGAGTTTATTGTCTTATCCTTCCTTTCAGCTTTAGAGTGCATTAGGAAAAGTTTAATCCACTTGCACTGTTTTATATTTACATGTTTGATGACAAACAGCCTTATGTTTATAAGTGACAGTTTTTCTGCTAAGTACCTGCATGTCATAAGCATGTTAATTAAAATTACCATATTGAAATCAAATGTAATGCTTTTTTAATTTTTATTTGGTGTGCGTTGGAAGAGGGGTAGTCTTATACGGCGAGTATATCCCAAACTCTATGTTTTAACTGGAAAAGTTGGGGGGTCGTCTTATACGCCCAGTCGTCTTATACGCAGGAAAATACGGTATATGTTTAACTACAGTCGAAACTGAAATAGGGAATGCTAAATATAAATATGTTATGTATACTGTTGTGTTTTGGAGCCAATACACATAGAAGATTGGCAACACCAGATCCCTCCTGACAACAACCTAATCTGATGTGCAATAACTACCTGCAAGTCTGTGAGTGCATTACCTCAAGGGAGACATAGTGTCTCCTGGTTCAAAATTCTCACGGATACTAATTTACAAGTGTTACCTAAAAGGTGTAAAACATTTTTTCCACAGTTTGTTTAAAGCGCACTGTTGTCCTTTTTTTTGTATACATGTGTACCGTTGATTCTTTGCAGATGTTAGGCAGATCATTTATGAATAATGTGAATAGTAGGTGGCCGAGTGTCAAGCCTTCATGTACACCACACGTGACTGGGACAGAGGAGCTGTCTGAAATTGACACTTAATGTGATAGATATGATACATATGATTGGAGCCAGGTTAGCGGATGGTCCCCAATACATGAATACGTTTTTGCAATAGGATGCCATGGTATACAGTGTCAAAGGCTTTAGCAAAATATAGAAAAATAGCTCCAATTAGGTCTAATTTTTCCATGCCAGTTTGGATGTCATTGCAGACTTATAAGAGGGCAGTTGTAGTTAGTTGATTTGGATTAAATAGTTTGATTGTTGATAATACTGGCATGTGAGAAATTTTCCCAAGATTTTTTACAATGCAGGATGCAATGATATTTGACGGTAGTTATATACCAAAGTATTGTCACTACCATTATGGATAGGTACCACTCTTGCAGTCTTCCAGAGTTTGGGTATCTATCCATTCTCCACGGATTCATTGATTAAGGTTGCGACAGGTTTAGCAATTGCCAGCGCACTGAGCTTCAGCAACATTGCTGGGATTTGATCAGGTCCAGACTGGTATTTCATGTGTAGCTTCTTGTGATATTTACTAATGTCACTAACAGGCAACGGTCTAAAATTAAACTTTCTGTTAACTAGCACATTTGAGTGAGGTCAGCTGTAACCTAATAGAGAGGCGCCCATTTTACTTGCACTTCATGCAGTAGGGCAAGTGAATTCCAAATGTTCAAAATCTCTGACAGAAACTATTCGATTGCACAGTGTAGATCTAGGATTAGGCTTAATCTGCGCCATGGGATATTCTTGAGATCATTTAGGATGGTTTGAAGATTACATTTTGTAAAAGACCTGGTTTTAGCCAATGGTCATTGTAGCTGTTAGGGAGAACGCCTGCGTCCTGGATGGATTCTATCAGTTATGTCAAAAAGGTAATGCACTGGAGATCTACGTGGACGGTAGATTCCAACAATGATCGGTTTACTGAACGGGATCTCAATTTTACATGAAAGCAAATGTGGCAGGGGAGCTATAGTTTTGTAAAGAGGTGAACTTCATGGACTAGTCAACATAAATAAAAATTCCTACTACATTGCTCTGGCATTTCTGTATCATGAATAACTTTGAATTGTAATGGCAGAGTCAGGTATTTTTAGTGTTAACCATGATTCTGAATAAAGCCCATGAATGAAGTGATGAATCACCGAAGATAAAAAGATCAGGTGAGTACTGGTAAATTAAAAAGATTAGCGGGTGCAATGAGCAAAGTGTTGATTTTATGAAATTAATTTTAACTGGTGGGTGTGGTTTTAATACAAGGAATAGGATGTGATTCAAGCCAATGAATGCAAAATACGGTTACTGATGAAAACGTACAATATAAGCCAACATAATTTTAAAATAATAAGCTGTCTGCAAGAAATATACTACAGGGTCGAAACAATTTGAGTCGATCGGGCACATCAATAACACATCAGGACCAAAATCCCAAGCTACCCATGTAGCTCCAATGTGCCTCCGAATATGCCAGCAAATTTCAAAATTATAGCCGATTCCACACTAATTTCTTACTCTACAGAATGCAGCCGAAATATGACCAAAAAGCACTGAATCGGAGTGGTAGCCTCAAATGCCTTATGATATCCGATGGGAAATTGCGGACGCACAAAAAAGCCTCTAAATACTGAATTTCTTTTCCAAAATCCCACCAAACAAAAGGAAACAACCATATGTAATAGTAAACAAAAATAGAGTACACCTTTAACTGTGAAGGGAGTAGCAGCACAAAAACACAACCAGTGCTTCACTCCTGGTACATAAAATACACACAAAACAAATAAGTGAAATTGTGTGCTTTCTAAAACACTACACACTGTTATTTACCCTTATAGGAGGCAATATTCTCTTTATATAATGTAAGGGGAAGAAAAACAAACACAAAATAAAGTAATACAGTGTAGTATATTAAGACTAATAAGTGTACCAAAAGACATATAATATATGAGGGTTCCACTCACATCTTCCTGAGCAGTACCCTGCTCAGTGTCATAGGTATTCGGGAGCCCCTCTAGGGGTCTTGAATTCACAGGTGTAATCAGATGATCCTCGAGGTCATAAAGAATAGGACAGGGGAGGGAGGAGATATATCTTCAGTAAAACTTTCTTTAATAATACAAAAATATAAAATCTTACATAAAAGCAAACAGCAAGCAGCTGCAAAGTGCATGTAGTTCCAGACTTGTAAGGTGCATTAAGTTCTTGTAGAATGCTCCTCTCCCACACACAACGCGTTTCTCCTTATTCAGGCTTTCTCTGTAGTTGGTGGGATTAACAGGTAACCATATGTAATAGGCTCAGGTTCATGAAATCAATAGAAATGATTGGTGTTAGAAGGAGAGGGGTAAGGCTCAAAATGTTTCAGCAGACTTTCTCAGCAGAGCAGAACACAGCATTGGTATATAAGGTGTGCCAACACTACAACCGCATGACAGAGCCAGAGGAGTAAAAACGAACTCTGGCAGTAGATTGTGAACGCTGTTAATGCAGTTGGTGGGATTAACAGGTCTGAGGAGGTAGTGAAAAAAAGGTAAGTGCATTTAAAATACTTATACACCATAGGCAGCAACTTTCATATGTAATTTACTTTTGGAATAATGCTGGACTTTTTTGTACAATTTGTGCAGCCACTGTGTGTGCCTGTATTTTTTGCCCTAGCTCTGGATGTTTTGTACCTGCACGGTGGAAACCCGTAAGCATCAGCACCTGACTGCATGGTGAGCTTCACTATCGCTACAAACAGGAGGGCAGGAGTTTTCACAGATTTCCCTTATTGTGTGTTTGTGAGTGCATTCACTTTCACTTCACTGTTCACATAATTTATATGGGCATACTACCCTTTGTTTAATTTATTCATTTCAGTACTCCAGCGCCATCTCCTGTTCCTTTAATATTTTCCTATTTGCTTATTGGGTGAGATGTACTGTTCAGAGACTGCAGTGTCCTAGGTATTCATTATTTGATTAAAGTATTCGCTAATCCACATTTACTTTTTTAAGCTTAGGTTAATGTCCCAGTTTATAGGATAAGGTGATATTTTTGTCCATTTAGCTGTTGATATTAAAAAAGTATGTTAATAACAGGTTTAACAATGTTCAGAGAATCCTAAATGCTTGCGCTTTGCAGGGTATGTACAAACAACTGTTGAAAACCTTCAAAATTGAACAGCGAAGAGGATCATTCTTTGTTTGACTTTTGATACCTTCCCATTATTAATTAATAGGGTCAGTAAGATAGCTTAGTAGGCCAATGTACCACCTGGAGACCCTGAGTAAAAGCAACATACTTGAAAAACAAAGAATATCTGCACATACACATACTGGCTAAACCAGAGGCATCACTAGGGTTGGTGTCACACGGTGCAGTAACTCATGGTGTCACCCCCTGGATTTCCTCTAATACCATGCCAAACAGATTCCTTAGCAATGGCAGTCAGATGGCCCATTACATATGCCAAATACAGAAGCCCCACAAATTATGTCACACACAATAATAATATGCCAGTAGTATTTTGCTGTTAATAAGCCAGAAAATTTGGCTGATATGCCAGTAATATTGTGCCATTCAGATGCCAGTAAGATTGTGCCATTAAGATGCCAGTAATATTGTGCCATTCAGATGCCAGTAAGATTGTGCCATTAAGATGCCAGTAATATTGTGTCATCAAGATGCCCCAGCCAATTAGCCCATCAAGATGCCAGTAATATTGTGTCATTCAAATGCCAGTAATATTGTGTCATTCAGATGCCTGTATTATTGTGCTATTCAGATGCCAGTAATATTGTGCCATTCAGATGCCAGTTATATTGTGCCATTCAGAAACCAGTAATATTGTGCCATTCAGATGCCTGTATTATTGTGCCAGATAGCATTAATATTGTGCCATTCAAATGCCTGTAATATTTTGCCATTCGAATGCCTGTAATATTGTGCAATTCAGATGCCTATATTATTGTGCCATTCAAATACCTGTAATATTGTGCAATTCAGATGCCTGTATTATTGTGCCATTCAGATGCCAGTAATATTGTGCCATTCAGTTGCCTGTAATATTGTGCCATTCAAATGCCTGTATTATTGTGTCATTCAGATGCCAGTTATAATGTGCCATTCAAATGCCTGTAATATTGTGCCATTCAGATGCCTGTATTATTGTGCCATTCAAATGATGTAATATTGTGCCATTCAGATGCCTGTAATATTTTGCCATTCAAATGCCTGTAATATTGTGCAATTCAGATGCCTGTATTATTGTGACATTCAAATGCCTGTAATATTGTGCCATTCGGATGCCTGTATTATTGTGCCATTCAGATGCCTGTATTATTGTGCCATTCAAATGCCTGTAATATTGTGCCATTCAATTGCCTGTAATATTGTGCCATTCAAATGCCTGTATTATTGTGTCATTCAGATGACAGTTATATTGTGCCAGTCAAATGCCTGTAATATTGTGCTATTCAGATGCCTGTATTATTGTGCCATTCAAATGCCTGCAATATTGTGCCATTCAGATGCCTGTATTATTGTGCCATTCAGATGCCTGTATTATTTTTCCATTCAAATGCCTGTAATATGGTGCCATTCAAATGCCTGTAATGTTTTGCCTTTCAAATGCCTGTAATATTGTGCCATTCAAATGCCTGTAATATTGTGCCATTCAATTGCCTGTAATATTGTGCCATTCAGATGCCAGTAATATTGTGCCATTCAAATGGCAGTAATATTGTGCCATTCAGATGCTTGTATAATTGTGCCATCCAAATGCCTGTAATATTGTGCCATTCAATTGCCTGTAATATTGTGCCATTCAAATGCCTGTAATATTGTGCCATTCAGTTGCCTGTAATATTGTGCTATTCAGATGCCAGTAATATTGTGCCATTCAGATGCCAGTTATATTGTGCCATTCAGAAACCAGTAATATTATGCCATTCAGATGCCTGTATTATTGTGCCAGATAGCATTAATATTGTGCCATTCAAATACCTGTAATATTTTGCCATTCAAATGCCTGTAATATTGTACAATTCAGATGCCTATATTATTGTGCCATTCAAATGCCTGTAATATTGTGCCATTCAGATGCCTGTATTATTGTGCCATTCAAACGCCTGAAATATTGTGCCATTCAGATGCCTGTATTATTTTGCCATTCAAATGCCTCTAATATGGTGCCATTCAAATGCCTGTAATGTTTTGCCTTTCAAATGCCTGTAATATTTTGCCATTCAAATGCCTGTAATATTGTGCAATTCAGATGCCTATATTATTGTGCCATTCAAATGCCTGTAATATTGTGCAATTCAGATGCCTGTATTATTGTGCCATTCAAATGGCTGTAATATTGTGCCATTCAGATGCCTGTATTATTGTGCCATTCAATTGCCTGTAATATTGTGCCATTCAAATGCCTGTATTATTTTGTCATTCAGATGCCAGTTATATTGTGCCATTCAAATGCCTGTAATATTGTGCCATTCAAATGCCAGTAATATTGTGTCATTCAGATGCCTGTATTATTGTGCCATTCAAATGCCTTTAATATTGTGCTATTCAGATGCTTGTATAAATGTGCCATTCAGATGCCAGTAATATTGTGTTGTTACAGTGCTCGTTTTCTTCCTCCCTCCTCCCCCCTTCTCCAGTATTTCCCGCCTGGCTGATGCTCCGTGTCCCCGGACACCTCCTCCGTGCAGTCTTCCCTCCTGCACGGTTATGTCACATCCGGTCGCAGGGACTTTTTTCTCTCCAGAGGCCGAATCAAGCGGATGCGGCTGACAGAGGAAAAAAATAAAAGTACAGGACCGCGATGCGCTGCGGGGCAGAGGCGTCGCTAGGGGGTGGCTACTGGGGCTGAAGCCCCGAATCTCCAGATCAAAGCCCCGAATGGAGACTCTGGGGCTAAAGTATGCTTTAGCCCCGAGTCTCCGATACTGTTTTTTTTTCCTCCCTCTGAGCCGGGACTTCCCCTCTGTGCCCAGACGTCCCCTCTGAGCCCGGACTTCCCCTTTGAGCCGGGACTTCATGCCGCCCTCACTGCAACACGTTTTTTTTTTTGCTCTTTTTACTTTAATGAAAGAAGACTCTCCCTGCAGCCCTGATGCTCAATGAGCAACTGATAATTTAGTTTTAAAAAAATCTGCTCAAGTGTCACTGCTGGCTATATGTCTGTGCTGGCTGAGTGTGGTCTGGTGAGTATGTCTATGAGTGAGTGTGCTGGCTAAGTGTCCATGTGAGTGTGTGTGCTGGCTGAGTGTCCATGTGAGTGTGTGCTTGCTGAGTGTCCATGTTAGTGTGTGTGCTGGCTGAGTGTCCATGTGAGTGTGTGCTGGCTGAGTGTCCATGTGAGTGTGTGTGTGCTGGCTTAGTGTCCATGTGAGTGTGTGTGTGCTGCCTGAGTGTCCATGTGAGTGTGTGTGTGCTGCCTGAGTGTCCATGTGAGTGTGTGTGCTGGCTGAGTGTCCATGTGAGTGTGTGTGCTGACTGAGTGTCCATGTGAGTGTGTGTGTACTGACTGAGTGTCCATGTGAGTGTGTGTGTGCTGACTGAGTATCCATGTGAGTGTGTGCTGGCTGAGTGTCCATGTGAGTGTGTGCTGGCTGAGAGTCCATGTGAGTGTGTGTGCTGGCTGAGTGTCCATGTTAGTGTGTGTGCTGGCTGAGTGTCCATGTGAGTGTGTGCTGGCTGAGTGTCCATGTGAGTGTGTGTGTGCTGGCTTAGTGTCCATGTGAGTGTGTGTGTGCTGCCTGAGTGTCCATGTGAGTGTGTGTGTGCTGCCTGAGTGTCCATGTGAGTGTGTGTGCTGGCTGACTGTCCATGTGAGTGTGTGTGCTGACTAAGTGTCCATGTGAGTGTGTGTGTACTGACTGAGTGTCTATGTGAGTGTGTGTGTGCTGCCTGAGTGTCCATGTGAGTGTGTGCTGGCTGAGAGTCCATGTGAGTGTGTGTGCTGGCTGAGAGTCCATGTGAGTGTGTGTGCTGGCTGAGTGTCCATGTGAGTGTGTGTGTGCTGCCTGAGTGTCCATGTGAGTGTGCTGCCTAAGTGTCCATGTGAGTGTCTGTGTGCTGCCTGAGTGTCCATGTTAGTGTGTGTGCTGGCTGGGTGTCCATGTGTGTGTGTGTGCTGACTGAGTGTCCATGTGAGTGAGTGTGCTGGCTGAGTGTCCATGTGAGTGAGTGTCCGAGTGAGTGTGTGTGTGTGTGTGTGTTACAAGCTGTTTGGGCTCAGATGGCACAAGGCCAGTTCCCTGTGGGTACAGTATTAGAGCAGTTGCAAAGTCGGGCGCATGCAGCAGAGAATAGTGCAAGGGGTGCATGCTCTGCCCCCTCACGCTCTGTTACTGTAGGAGCACCGGAAGGCTTGGGAACTTGTTGATAGAACACCAGCTGCAGGGATTGGAGGAAAATAAATCTCTCTGTATGTAGGTGGGTGTTTATGTAAGGGTCTGTGTGACTGGTGTATGTGTGAATGTGTGGCTGCGTATATGTTTGAGTATTTGTGGCTGTGTAAGTCAGGGCCGTCTTTAACGGTGGGCAAACGGGGCAGCTGCCCTGGGCCCAGTTACTCCTGGGGGGCCCAAGGCAGCTGTCCCGTGGGCCCCCAGCCCCTGCTTGCCGCGTTCACAGCGCATTGCGCTTGTGAACGCTATTTTCCGGCAAGCCGCATCCGATGGATGCGACGACCGAAAAAAAAAAAAAAACTGAAGGCGGATGTGACGTCGCGTCACATCCGGTGACTGTTTCCCTCCTCCGTGCAAGAGGGAAGACTGCACGGAGGAGACATCCGGCGGGGGACACGGAGCAGGTTCATGTAAGTACTAGGGAGGGGGCGGGGGCTTTACAGGCATCTGACTGGCACAATATTACAGGCATCTGACTGGCACAATATTCCTGGGCTCTGACTGGCACAATATTCCTGGTATCTGACTGGCACAATATTCCTGGGCTCTGACTGGCACAATATTCCTGTGCTCTGACTGGCCCAAAATTACTGGGCTCTGACTGGCCCAATATTACTGGGCTCTGACTGGCCCAATATTGCAGGAATCTGATTGGCACATTATTACTGGGCTCTGAATGGCACAATATTGCAGGCATCTGACTGGCACAATATTACTGGCGTTTGAATTTCACAATATTCCTGGTATCTGACTGGCACAATATTCCTGGTATCTGACTGGCACAATATTCCTGGGCTCTGACTGGCACAATATTACTGGGCTCTGAATGGCACAATATTACAGGCATCTGACTGGCACAATATTACTGGGCTCTTAATGGTACAATATTACTGGGCTCTGAATGGCACAATATTACTGGGCTCTGACTGGAACAATAATACTGCGCTCTGAATGACACAATATTACTGGCATCTGAAAGGCACAATATTACTGGCATCTGAATGGCACAACAATTATGGCATATGTGTGTGGGGGGGGGGGGGGGGTAACATTGCGATGGATGGCGGGATTGCATGCAGGGGAGGGGGCAGGGTCCAGGGGGCCCAAGCAAATGCTTGCCCAGGGTCCAATCACTATTAAAGACGGCCCTGGTGTAAGTATGTGTATAAGCAGGGCCGGCGCTACCGTAAGGCAGCACAGGCGGCTGCCTTAGGTCGCACCAATGGGGGGGCGGGAAAATCGCCCGCTCCCCAGGCCCGTTTACTTACCTCCATGCTGCTGTTCATGTCCGATGCTGAGAGGGAAGCGCTGTGCGCTCCCCTCAGGCCGTGCGCATTCAATAAAGTGTGTTGAAACTTTTTTTTTTCAACACACTTTATTGAATGCGCACGGCCTGAGGGGAGCTCACAACGCTTCCCTCTCAGCATCGGACATGAACAGCAGCATGGAGGTAAGTACTGGGGTCTGGGGAAGGAGGGAGGTTTAACGAGCAATTCCTGGGCACCTGAATGGCATAATATTCCTGGGTTTTGACTGGCATAATATTCCTGGGCATCTGACTGGCATATGTTCCTGGGCATCTGACTGGCATAATATTCCTGGGCATCTGACTGGCACATTATTCCTGGGCTCTGACTGGCATATGTTCCTGGGCATCTGACTGGCATAATATTCCTGGGCATCTGACTGCCATAATATTCCTGGGCATCTGAATGGCATAAAATTCCTGGGCATCTGACTGGCATAATATTACTGGACTCTGACTGGCACACTATTCCTGGGCATCTGAATGGCATAATATTCCTGGGCTCTGACTGGCATAATATTCTTGGGCTCTGACTGGCTTAATATTCCTGGGCATCTGACTGGCATAATATTCCTGGGCATCTGAATGGCATAATATTCCTGGGCATCTGACTGGCATAATATTACTGGGCTCTGACTGGCATAATGTTCCTGGGCATCTGAATGGCATAATATTCTTGGGCATCTGAATGGCATAATATTCCTGGGCATCTGAATGGCATAATATTCCTGGGCTCTGACTGGCATAATATTACTGGGCTCTGAATGGCATAATATTCCTGGGCATCTGAATGGCATAATATTCCTGGGCTCTGACTGGCATAATATTACTGGGCTCTGACTGGCATAATGTTCCTGGGCATCTGACTGGCACAATATTACTGGGCTCTGACTGGCATAATATTCCTGGGCATCTGACTGGCACACTATTCCTGGGCTCTGACTGGCATAATATTACTGGGCTCTGACTGGCATAATGTTCCTGGGCATCTGACTGGCATAATATTCCTGGGCATCTGAATGGCATAATATTACTGGGCATCTGACTGGCACACTATTCCTGGGCTCTGACTGGCATAATATTACTGGGCTCTGACTGGCATAATGTTCCTGGGCATCTGACTGGCATAATATTACTGGGCTCTGACTGGCATAATGTTCCTGGGCATCTGAATGGCATAATATTCCTGGGCATCTGACTGGCATAATATTACTGGGCTCTGACTGGCATAATGTTCCTGGGCATCTGAATGGCATAATATTCCTGGGCATCTGACTGGCATAATATTCCTGGGCATCTGAATGGCATAATATTCCTGGGCATCTGAATGGCATAATATTCCTGGGCTCTGACTGGCATAATATTACTGGGCTCTGAATGGCATAATATTCTTGGGCATCTGAATGGCATAATATTCCTGGGCTCTGACTGGCATAATATTCCTGAGCTCTGACTGGCATAATATTACTGGGCTCTGACTGGCATAATGTTCCTGGGCATCTGACTGGCACAATATTACTGGGCTCTGACTGGCATAATATTCCTGGGCATCTGACTGGCAAACTATTCCTGGGCTCTGACTGGCATAATATTACTGGGCTCTGACTGGCATAATGTTCATGGGCATCTGACTGGCATAATATTCCTGGGCATCTGAATGGCATAATATTCCTGGGCTCTGACTGGCATAATATTACTGGGCTCTGACTGGCATAATATTACTGGGCTCTGAATGGCATAATATTCCTGGGCATCTGAATGGCACAATATTACTGGGCTCTGAATGGCATAATATTCCTGGGCATCTGAATGGCATAATATTACTGGGCATCTGACTGGCATAATATTCCTGGGCATCTGAATGGCATAATTTTCCTGGCCATCTGACTGGCATAATATTCTTGGGCTCTGACTGGCATAATATTCCTGGGCTCTGACTGGCATAATATTACTGGGCACTGACTGGCATAATGTTCCTGGGCATCTGACTGGCATAATATTACTGGGCTCTGACTGGCATAATATTCCCATTGAAATACTGGTAAGTTTGTTGATTTAACTTTACTTCATTTTAAATATTGTATTTGTTCCCATTTTGTTTCTTCACTTCAAAATAAGATATATGCAGTGTGCATAGGAATTTGTTCATAGTTTTTGTTTTTACTATAGTCTGGCCCTCCAACAGTCTGAGGGACAGTGAACTGGCCCCCTGTTTAAAAAGTTTGAGGACCCCTGGGCTAAATACTGGCATATTGAGTGGCAAAATAGTGTGTCTCAGGTTATGTGTGAATTGGTGTAACTGTGTGTGTGTAAGTGGTAAGGGTGTCTGTGTGTGTGACTGCAAGGGTGTCTTTGTGTTTAAGGGTTTCAATGTGTGACACATTTAGAGCATGCGAGTTGAATATTTAGATGTATTTATTTTCTACACTATACATTATTCATATATATATATATATATATATATATATATATATAATGTAAGGAGGCTTAATGGTGTGGGAGGCGTGGCGGACAGAGCTGGGGGGCACCAAAATGCACCTTCGTCTGTGTAGACGTAAATCCTTGCACCGGCCCTGTGTATAAGTGTAAGTAATTAATGTGAGTTTTTTGTTGTTGTGAGTCTTATGGTGTATTGTGATATAGTAATGTGTGATACACTCACACAATGCACATTACTGTGAATTTTATATATGAAAATATATAACGTAATTTTCTCAAGTTACAAAAATAGTACATCTATCAATATGTCCCCCTAGGGTTGCCACCTTTTCTACATAAAATACTGTCCATTCTACTGCCTCCACGGAGTTTACATTGGCCTCACACCAATTTTTTACATCTATATCTATATCTATTTTTGTCTGTATGCCCCACTAAGTATATGAGCTTTTTTTTTTTACTCCACTTCTTCAAATCTGACATGGGCTCCAGCCCCTGATCTTTTGGAGACCTAGCAACGCCCCTGCTGTGGGGGGATGTTGGCAGCACAGGTGTCACCCCAGCTGGGGGTGTCACCTGGTTCGGTCCGCACCCCCCTCGCGACGCCACTGAGCTAAGCACATTGTTATTATTATTATATAATATTACCAATATCTCAGATCTACTTTCATCATGATCAAAAAGCTTTCCCAGGATCCATGATACCTGGTTCTAGTCCCTATGATAACAAACATACCAACTGAAAAATCATTAATAAATAAAAAATAAAAAAAAGAAAGAAAGAAAGGTGAGGTGGCCAAAATGCAATGAAACATTATTCTGATAATTTCATCTTCTAAAGATAGTGTACTTACAGCAGACAGCTGTTCCCTGAACTAGCTGGGATGCTCTTATAATACTAGTTGTGGCTGTCATTCTCATTACATTAAGACTAAGCAATTTATCTTTGGCTACTCCCAATCAATTTTGAGTAAATCACCCATGTCATAGGTTAAAAACAATAATCCTTTGATGCTATGCTTCTTATGGTGAACTGTTTTCTGACGCAGTAGCCAGAGTGTCAACCCCTTCATGACCTTATGATGAGTTAACTTAACCGCAGTGTTCGCAACCTTATGACGACCCGGCGATATGCACCGTGCTCACTGCTACTTGGCGTGAAAAGGATCACGGACTCTGCCTTATACCTGAGGCAATGTTCTGGGATTGCATGAAAATTAGATGGCAAAGCCAATGTTATTATACATTGACTTTGCCTTCAATTCACTTCCTGTACTTCACATGCTGATTGTGAAGTACAGGAGTGAAATAAAACAAACACTTCCTGTACTTCAAAAGTTAACACTTCCCTTTCCTTGCTGATCACAGTTTGTTACTGTGATCAATTAACTTCCCACTTTATGGCTCATTTTGTTTTTTTCCCTCATAATAATTTTTTGCAGTTGTACATTCCCCCTCCTAAATATATGAATGATATTATTTTAATATATTAGTTACAGTTAAACCCTGCATGCCTGTGCTGTGGTTCTGATTCCTCTGAAAACTGCGTTGTATTGTGCCCGGGGAGCGATGGAAGAACACAGCATTCAAGCTGCCCGCTCGCCCACAGAGAGACTGGTTGTCAGGGCTACTGACTATAGCCTAGATCAGACCTGGGCATCTTACGGCCCACGGGCCACATCCGGCCCTTTGTGCGTCCCTGTCCGGCCCGCGTGGGTGCACCGCGCACAGGCGCAAGGGAGGAGAGGCACTGTAGCAGGGAGCTCTCTCCCTGACATCCTCCTCCTTGTTAATCCAAGCACAGCGCGACGGGTGTAAGCTCTGCCCCCGTCGCGTTCTGTGATTGGCTGCTTCAGGGAGGAGGACGTTCTCTAGGGTATCTGCCAAGACACCATAGAGAACGTCCTCCTCCCTGCAGCCAATCACAGAACGCGACGGGGGCGGAGCTTTCCCCCGTTGTGCTGTGCTTGGATTAACAAGGAGGATTAGGTAATAACAGTTTGGGGGGGGGGGCCTAGTGCAGCAAATTTTGGGGGGCGCCCCCAACACTGAAAAAAAAGACACTAACAAAAAAGCCTGATCGTGACGATCGGACTGCCCGTGCAGTTTTTTCTTAGGGGGGGCGGAGTGATGATAGGTCATGTGACCCAGGGCTCTGACATCAGATTAGGGTTGCCACCTTTTCTTCAGAAAAATACCGGCCTTGGTACTGTCTCCATAGACTTAACATTTGCCTCATGCTAATTTTTTACCAGACTGCCGGTAAAATACAGGCCAGATGGCAACCCTACGTCAGATGCCCGCTGGGTGATGTGACCTGTCATCACTCATCGCGGGGAGCTGAACAGGCAGCATGGTAGGACACCATGCTGCCTGCCACTAGCCACCAGGGATTGGGGTAAATCCTGGGGTGAGGGGGCATATAATGGGGGTAATGGAGGCATTAAATGGGGGTGATAGGGCATGTGATGGGACAGTGGAGGTATGTAATGGGGGCGATGGGGCATGTAATGGGGTGATGGGGTTAATGGAGGCATATAATGGGCATGATGGGGTTAATGGAGTCATATAACGGGGTGATCGGGTTAATGGAGGCATATAATGGGGGTGATGGGGATCATGGAGGCATGTGATTGGGTTAATGGAGGCATATAATGGGGGTGATAGGGCATGAGATGGGGCAATGGAGGTATGTAATGGGGTTAATGGGGCATGTAATGGGGTGATGGGGGCATTTAATGGGGGTGATGGGGTTATGTAAAGAGGTGATGTGGGTTATGGGGCATGTTGTGCGTGTGCAGCGTGGTAGGGGGGTGCCCGAATTTTGTCTGCCTAGGGCAGCACAAAACCAAGATACACCACTGCCTGCAGACATCCTGGAGCAAGCATCAGACAAAACCTGGATAGGGTAGCATGATGTCTGCAGGCTAATAGAGAATAAAGCAATCAGAGCAGAAGGAATACAAGCAGAACAGAAACAAGATGAATGCAATGCAGAGTATAGGGCTGCATGACCAACCAAGGATCAAAGGAATTAAAGCATACATGAGGAGGGCAAAGCTTAAGATATAACTAAAGAACTATGGAGATGTACAGATATAACAAATGACAAGATATAGAGGACAGGGCAAGGGCTAAAGGGACACAAGAGATGGAGTTGGAGCCAAGGTCCTCAGATGCTTCAGGGAAAGAGGATAAGGGAACATATATTTTCAACATCTGAGGAAAGGGATTTAGGAGTAATAATTTCAGAGGACTTGAAGGTAGGTAGGCTATGCAATAGAGCAGCAGGAAATGCTAGCAGAATGCTTGGTTGCATAGGGAGAGGTATTAGCAGTAGGAAGAGGGAAGTGCTCATGCCATTGTACAGAGCACTGGTGAGACCTCACTTGGAGTATTGTACGCAGTACTGGAGACCGTATCTCCAGAAGGATATTTGGAGAGAGTTCAGAGAAGGGCTACTAAACTGGTTCATGGGTTGACGGATAAAACTTACCAGGAAAGGTTAAAGCATCTTAACATCTATAGAATGGAGGAAAGACATAACAGGGGGGATACGATAGAAACATTTAAATACATAAAGGGAATCAACACAGTAAAGGAAGAGAGTATATTTAAAAGAAGAAAAACGACCACAACTAGAGGACATAGTCTTAAATTAGAGGGGCAACGATTTAAAAGTAATATCAGGAAGTATTACTTTACTGAGAGGGTAGTGGATGTATGGAATAGCCTTCCAGCAGAAGTGGTAGAGGTAAACGCAGTCAAGGATTTTAAACATACGTGGGATAGACACAAGGCTATCCTAGCTATAAGACTGGGAACGGGGGACTAATAAAAGTACTCAAAAAAAATTGGGCAGACTAGATGGACCGAATGGTTCTTATCTGCCGACACATTCTATGTTTCTATGTTTCTATACATCCAAACAAACATACAGGAACTAACCTAATACTCACAGATTATAAATAGTTTGGATTTAGTTAAATTATGGCCATAAGATGAAGCTTGCCAACCACGTCAAGGTACCTCACAATTAGGCAAGTCCCTAACTATGAACTTAATAAAAAACAGATTATACAGACACACAAAAACTCACCAGTAGCACAAACTGACAGCTTAAGGAGCAAAATGTGTGTAGTTGGATTAAAATAGAGGAACAGAGAAACAGAGCAAAACAAGAGGATAGAACAAAAACCTGGAATGGAACAAAGTAGACATGTGCAAAACTAACATTTTCGTTCGGAAAATGTTATTTATTTCGTCTAAAACGAATTTCGTTCATTACTGCATTCGTTTCAGACGAAATTTGTTCATTATTTTCGTTTTGTTTCGTTTTATTCGTTCGTTTTATAGAATACGTGAAATACTATTGGCTTTCTATAAACCGAACTTGAGGCCCATTCATAAGAAATTCTTATGAATGGGGCTCTCGTTCGGTTCATAGAAAGGCAATAGTACTACACATTTTCTATAAGCCAAAAGTCTATAAGCCGAAGGTCGTTCGGTTTATAGACTTTCGGTTTATAGAATACATAGAATTACATGTAATTCTACGTATTTTATAAACGGAAAGTCTATAAACCGAACGACCTTCGGTTTATAGACTTTTGGCTTATAGAAAACTTGTAGTAGTATTGTATTTCTACAGGGAGTGCAGAATTATTAGGCAAATGAGTATTTTGACCACATCATCCTCTTTATGCATGTTGTCTTACTCCAAGCTGTATAGGCTCGAAAGCCTACTACCTATTAAGCATATTAGGTGATGTGCATCTCTGTAATGAGAAGGGGTGTGGTCTAATGACATCAACACCCTATATCAGGTGTGCATAATTATTAGGCAACTTCCTTTCCTTTGGCAAAATGGGTCAAAAGAAGGACTTGACAGGCTCAGAAAAGTCAAAAATAGTGAGATATCTTGCAGAGGGATGCAGCACTCTTAAAATTGAAAAGCTTCTGAAGCGTGATCATCGAACAATCAAGTGTTTCATTCAAAATAGTCAACAGGGTCGCAAGAAGCGTGTGGAAAAACCAAGGCGCAAAATAACTGCCCATGAACTGAGAAAAGTCAAGCGTGCAGCTGCCACTATGCCACTTGCCACCAGTTTGGCCATATTTCAGAGCTGCAACATCACTGGAGTGCCCAAAAGCACAAGGTGTGCAATACTCAGAGACATGGCCAAGGTAAGAAAGGCTGAAAGACGACCACCACTGAACAAGACACACAAGCTGAAACGTCAAGACTGGGCCAAGAAATATCTCAAGACTGATTTTTCTAAGGTTTTATGTACTGATGAAATGAGAGTGAGTCTTGATGGGCCAGATGGATGGGCCCGTGGCTGGATTGGTAAAGGGCAGAGAGCTCCAGTCCGACTCAGACGCCAGCAAGGTGGAGGTGGAGTACTGGTTTGGGCTGGTATCATCAAAGATGAGCTTGTGGGGCCTTTTCGGGTTGAGGATGGAGTCAAGCTCAACTCCCAGTCCTACTGCCAGTTCCTGGAAGACACCTTCTTCAAGCAGTGGTACAGGAAGAAGTCTGCATCCTTCAAGAATGCTACATCACACGCGTCCAAGTACTCCACAGCGTGGCTGGCAAGAAAGGGTATAAAAGAAGAAAATCTAATGACATGGCCTCCTTGTTCACCTGATCTGAACCCCATTGAGAACCTGTGGTCCATCATCAAATGTGAGATTTACAAGGAGGGAAAACAGTACACCTCTCTGAACAGTGTCTGGGAGGCTGTGGTTGCTGCTGCACGCAATGTTGATGGTGAACCGATCAAAACACTGACAGAATCCATGGATGGCAGGCTTTTGAGTGTCCTTGCAAAGAAAGGTGGCTATATTAGTCACTGATTTGTTTTTGTTTTGTTTTTGAATGTCAGAAATGTATATTTGTGAATGTTAAGATGTTATATTGGTTTCACTGGTAAAAATAAATAATTGAAATGGGTATATATTTGTTTTTTGTTAAGTTGCCTATTAATTATGCACAGTAATAGTCACCTGCACACACAGATATCCCCCTAAAATAGCTAAAACTAAAAACAAACTAAAAACTACTTCCAAAAATATTCAGCTTTGATATTAATGAGTTTTTTGGGTTCATTGAGAACATGGTTGTTGTTCAATAATAAAATTAATCCTCAAGAATACAACTTGCCTAATAATTCTGCACTCCCTGTATAGAGAAATTCTTATGAATGGGGACTCTGTCTCTGTGTAGAGAAAGCCAATAGTACTATTATATTCATTCCAAATGCCGAAAGTCTATAAACTGAACGTTCGGTTTATAGACTTTCGGCTTATGGAATACATGTAATCCTATTGCTATTCTATCAACCGAACATTCAGTTTATAGAATAGCAATAGGATTACATGTATTCCATAAGCCCAAAGTCTATAAACCGAACGTTCGGTTTATAGACTTTCAGCTTATGGAATACATGTAATTCTATGGGCTTTCTATAAACCGAACAAGAGTTCCCATTCATAAAAAGTTATGAATGGGGACTCTGTTTCGGTTTATAGAAAGCTAAGAAGTTGAACAAATGAACGAATGGTTTAATATAAACGAAAATCATTCATCCATTGGTGCTATAGTATTGGCATTACTATAAACCGAAATAGTCGGTTTATAGAATGCCAATAGACTTACATGCATTCCATAAACCGAAAGTCGTTCATTATTTCGGTTTATGGAATGTAGTGTACTATGCTATTGTATTCTATAAACCGACTCTATTTCGGCTTATAGAATGCCAATAGTACTACGAATGGACGAATGAACGAATGATTTTCGTTTATTAACCATTCGTTCATTCGGCTTTCGTTAGCTTAGCATTTTCGTTATTCGTTTTTCAAACGAATGAACGAAAATGCTATTTTCGGATGAAAATGCATTCGTCCGAAAACGAATGCACATGTCTAGAACAAAGGAACAAATGGCAGAAAACCCAGAAATGAATCAAGACAAGCAAAAAAAGATACCAGAAGCATGAAACAGGGAATCCTCTTTAACAGGGCAGAACACTAAGGTAGAGCTGGAATATAACAGAGCTGAGCTATACAGGACTGACCCATTACAGGCTGCAGGATACAAGTACAGAGATAACAGGAACAGGGCAGGATCGGGACTGTAGCTGGATTGGGCAGGTCCCAGACAATAGCCAGACTCAGTCAGGAACAAGTCTAAGGCTAGGCTTGGGCAGGTAGGTATCAGACAAGCTAGACTTTGGCAATTGCCAGTCGGGGGTTAGACTTGGCAGGTACCGGACTATTGCTAGGTTTGGGTAGGTATCGCACTTTAGCCAGACTTAGGCAGCTGCCGGTCTTATGGCTGCTCTTGAGCCAAACAGGGAAAAAGTGCCAACTATGTCTGATCTAGGGGAGGATGCCACTCTGTAGGGAATACAGTATGTGGCCGAGCTGAAGAGGGATGCCACTTGTGGCTGAGCTAAGAAGGGATGCCTCTCTGTGGACGATACACTATGTGGCTGAGCAAGGACAAGAAGCAAGGTACAAATATATAAACCAAAAAGCAGGAGTGAGCATAAGTTATAAACAAAATAAGAGAGCAAAGCAAAAGCAGGAGCACACATGGATAATAAGCGAGCAAAGCTTAAGGATACAGAAATCACTGGAACAGCTTGAATGAGTCTGCCAACAGGTTGAAGCCTGACATTGGTGAGGTTAGATCTTTTTGTGTTCACAGCTAGGGTTGCCACCTAGCTGGTATATTACTGGCAGCCCGGTAAAAAATTGGTATCAGTCTAATGTTAAGTCTATGGAGACAGTACCAAGGTGGCAAACCTATTCACAGCCAGTGTCTCTGCTGGTAAGCTTTTTTTTTTAAAGGAACCCAGTCTAATGCCTGTCACCCCCTGATGGCAGCCCTGAATCCTCCCCCTTGTGACTCCTTAATACAGTGACATCATTATTCAGTTGGCACTACTTTCTAATATTAAAAAAAGGGGTGCACAGCTGACAGAACCAATTTGGGACTTCAATCTTCCTTGTTGCACCACAGGGTATAAATTATACAGGTTTTCTCAAAGTAATCTAATGTTGTCAGTAAGACAATTTTTGTGTTGTTCATCTAAATAAGACCTCTAGTTTAATGAATGTAAGTATTGTAAAATCCTCAGCCTGGATCTGCCATTGATGTTCCAACCACTTTAGTGTAGCATAACAAATAGGGTTGCCACCTTTTCCTCAAAAAAATATGTGTGGGCAGAGCTACAAGAGGGAGGGGCCATGAGGAGCCACAAAGGGGGCGGATTATCACTGAAATTATATATATTATTTGTATATCATGCCAGTGAGAAGAGTGTGTGTGTATATATATAAAAAATATATATATATATATTTGTATATCATACACACACATGCTGTTTCTCACACTCGCAAATAAGCTTTCTCGCACACACTGTCTCACACACACATGCTGTCTATCACACACACAGACAAGCTGTCTATCACAATATGCCAGTTTATTGCCCCTCAATATACCAGGATATTGCCATTTAATATGCTAGGATATTGCCCCTCAATATGCCAGGATATTGCCATTTAATATGCCAGTTTATTGCCCCTAATATGCCAGGATATTGCCATTTAATATGCCAGTTTATTGCCCCTCAATATGCCAGGATATTGCCGCTCAATATGCCAGTTTATTGCCCCTCAATATGCCAGGATATTGCCATTTAATATGCCAGGATATTGCCCCTCAATATGCCAGGATATTGCCATTTAATATGCCAGGATATTGCCCCTCAATATGCCAGGATATTGCCATTTATTATGCCAGTTTATTGCCCCTCAATATGCCATGATATTGCCATTTAATATGCCAGTTTATTGCCCCTGATATGCCAGGATGTTGCCATTTAATATGCCAGTTTATTGCCCCTCAATATGCCAGTTTATTGCCCCTCAATATGCCAGGATATTGCCATTTAATATGCCAGGATATTGCCCCTCAATATGCCAGGATATTGCCATTTAATATGCCAGGATATTGCCCCTCAATATGCCAGGATATTGCCATTTATTATGCCAGTTTATTGCCCCTCAATATGCCATGATATTGCCATTTAATATGCCAGTTTATTGCCCCTGATATGCCAGGATATTGCCATTTAATATGCCAGTTTATTGACCCTCAATATGCCAGGATATTGCCATTTAATATGCCAGTTTATTGCCCCTAATATTCCAGGATATTGCCATTTAATATGCCAGTTTATTGCCATTTAATATGCCAGTTTATTGCCCCTAATATGCCAGGATATTGCCATTTAATATGCCAGTTTATTGCCCCTCAATATGGCAGGATATTGCCATTTAATATGCCAGTTTATTGCCCTTCAATATGCCAGGATATTTCCATTTAATATGCCAGTTTATAGCCCCTCAGTATGCCAGGATATTGCCATTTAATATGCCCAGCCAGTACTTACCTCCTTGCTGCTGTCTCCTGGTGCAGGTCCGAGGCTGTGAAGGAAGCGTTGTGCGCTCCCCTCCAGCAGCGCAGATCAATAAAGTTTGTTAAAACTTTTTTTTAAAACAAACTTTATTGATCCGCACGGCTGGAGGGGAGCGCACAACGCTTCCCTTACAGCCACGGACCTGCACCGGGAGACAGCAGCAAGGAGGTAAGTATTGGGGAAGGGGAATTGGGAAGGGGGGGCAAAATACCAGGCCGTGCATTGTCGGTATATCAGATATACCGGCCCCGGCCCCAAGACCCTAATTACCGGCTGTGCCGGTAAATTATAGGCCAGGTGGCAACCCTAATAACAAAACAGGAAGTAGGTGGATCCTGAAGCGTTTTGCGCCAACACTTGTGCTTAATCATAGGCCATATAGTCCATTTTGAGCAATTTAGACAGGACCAGGACAGTAAAATGTTAAGCAAATACAATGACACAGATACCAATTTAAATATTTTCTCAATAATTGGGTAGACATAAAAACAGTATCCTTTTTATGTTGTTATAGCAGTACACAATCACCCTATAAGTGTTTTTTTGTCCTTGTGTCACACATAAATGCACATCAGATTTTATCAAACTCAGAAACAAGAATTAGACAAAATATTATATAAAAATAAAATATTTATCTGGAAAGTTTGGGCTAAAGGTAATAGGGGTGTTGTTTATCTGGACTTTTTAGGTATTAAAATCCTCTATTCAGTGGCATAAGCTGATCTGGAAAT
Organism: Pelodytes ibericus; assembly: GCA_036172795.1. NCBI lineage: Eukaryota > Metazoa > Chordata > Amphibia > Anura > Pelodytidae > Pelodytes > Pelodytes ibericus. The sequence goes on from CM069863.1 coordinate 76,158,090, forward strand.
TTCAACTTATTTGAATTATGTTTTTTTATTTCTTTCCTCTTATGTATGTATAAAGATATATTGTATATTGATCAGATCTGTGTGACAGTGTGCTGTCAGATCATGTAGTCATACAATAAAAAACGGGTAGTTTAGTTCTGTTTCAGTGTCTACTAATAATATGCCTCCTTTGCTCACTCTACCCTGCAAATACAACCAAAATTCCAAGTGCCATGATGATGTGTGAAAAATTACATGTTACTGCAGTAATCCAAAATATGTGGGTGGGATATAAAGGGTTTGCTTCTTAAGATTTTGAGAAGTATGGGATCCTAAGAAGAAGAAAGGGTTAAAAGTGTGCCTTGTCCATAGTAAACCCGACATGTCTCTTTAGAGAGACACACGGGTTCACTCTCAGCTCTGCCACAGTTCAGACGCAGAGATGATCTCGAGGCTTTTCACAACTGCTCTGGGAAAAACAGACTACCACTTCATTTTGGTACATTTCTGCTGCATTTGGTGTCAGGAGATATTGGCATGGAATTGGGTATGATGTCCGAATTGTGAACATATGTGAGATTTAAATTTGGGTACCAATTTGCCACGAATCCGTTCTCATTGTGAAGGTACCATGTTGGGGCAGATTATCGGTGCATATTGTGTCAACCATTTAACCCCTTGTGATGCATTGTGCACCATCACCCACATTGCAGATCAGGACATGCCTCGTCACCCACATTGCACACACAGGACATGGAACATCACCTACATTACATACCCAGGACATGCCCCATCACCCACATTGCACACACAGGATTTACCCCAGCACCCAAGCACATGACCCAGCACCCACATTGCAGACCCAGGACATGCCCCATCACCCACATTGCAGATAGGGACATGCACCAGCACCCACATTGCACACCCAGGACGTGCCCCGTCATCCACATTGGACACCCAGGACATGCCCCACCACCCACATTGCACACCCAGGAATTACCCCAGCAACCCAGGACATGTCCCATCATCCATATTACACACCCAGGACTTGCCCCATTAACCACATAACACATTTATGACAATCCTCGTCACCCACATAGCACACCCAGGATATGCCTCATCACCTACTTTGATCACCCAGGACATGCCCATCACCCACATTGGACACCCAGGATTAACCCGAGCTAGTGATCACATTGCAAACCAGGACCTATCCCAGAACATGCCCCATCAAAAACACTACACACCCAGGACTTACCCCAGCACCCACAATGCAGACCCACGACTTATCCCAGCTAGCACCCACTTTCACACCCAGGACATGCCCCATCACCCACATAGAACACCCAGGATATGCCCCATAACCTACTTTGGCGCCCCAATACATGCCCCATCACCAACGTTGCACACCCAGAACTTACCCCAGTATTCCAGCACATGCCCCATCACCCACATTGCATGCCCAGGACTTAGCCTAGCCAGCACCCACATTGCACACCCAGCACATGACATGCACCCACATTGCACACCCAAGGCATGCCCTAGCACCCACATTGCACACCCAGGACTTACCTTCTGATCTTTTCTTAAAAAATGCACACAAATAACCTGCTCTCATGGATATCAAACACAACACAGGTTTATAAAAATAAAAAGTTAAATATATGTGTGGCACAATTATTGTCAATAATACTTTGTAATACCTCCCCAATAGCTCTGCGTCTTCTCCTATAAAGCCTGATGGGGTTGGAGATTACATGGCAGGGGATCAAAGACTAGTGGTGAGCGAACCGAAACCGCACTGTTCGGGTTCATAGTGAACTTTACGGTTTTTGGACCCCGGACCTGAACACGGACATTTCACTGTATATCCGTGTTGGAGTTCGGGGTTCGGCGATTACATTGTATGTAATGCTATTGGCTTACAATAAACCGAAATAGAGTCCCCATTCATAAGAAATTCTTAAGAATGGGGACTCTATTTCGGTTTATAGAAAGCCAATAGCATTACATGTGTTCCATAAGCCGAAAGTCTATAAACCGAAAGACATTCTGTTTATAGACTTTCTTTTTATAGAATAGCAATAGCATTACATGTATTCTATAAAACGAAAGTCGATAAACCGAATGTCTTTCGGTTTATAAACTTTCGGTTTATGGAATACATGTAATGCTATTGCTATTCTATAAACCGAAATAGAGTCCCCATTCATACGAATAGGTCAATTGACCTATTCGTATGAATGGGGACACTCACCAACATTTTACTTCATTTTGCAGCCCTCTAGCCTTTTCTAGGACTTTTTTAGAGGCATTTTATTGGCCAAAAGTTCGGGTCCCTTCAATGGGGTTCGGGGTCAAGTTCGACCCCGAACCTGGACTTTTTTCCGAAGTTTGGCCGAACCCGCCGAACCCGAACATCCAGGTGTCCGCTCAACTCTATCAAAGACCATTCCTCCATACAGAAACTCCACAGATTCTTTTACATTTCTAGGTTGATGTTCAGTTCACCCCATAAGCTTTTAAATCAGATCAAGTCAAGAGATTGGGATGTCCTTGGTAGCACCTTCATTTTCTAGTCAGTAAACTATTTTTGTGTTGATTTGGTTGTATGTTTTGGATCATGTTGCTGGAGGATCCAACCATAGCCCTTTGTAAGATTTCTGGCAGGCGGGTGTTCATTTAATATCTGTTGATATTTGATATATTCCATGATGCCATGTATGCTAACAGAATGTCCAGATCTTCTTGCAGAAAAACAGCCCCAACATTTTAAGGAGCCACAAACATATTTAACTGTTGTCATGAGATACTTTTCCATATGGCTACCTCTCTATGTGTGCTAAACCTCATATGTTTATTGGAAAAAAGCTCTATTTAGTTTCATCCGACCGCAGAACCATTTAAAGTTCCAGTTGTGTCTAGAAAACTGAAGAAAGCCAAGTGTGTTTTTGGTTGAGATTAGAGGTTTTTCTGTTGCAAACCCTTCCACACAAGTTGTGGTGATGTAGGTGACATCATAGTGTAGTTTTGGAGATTTTATGACCCCAACAAGCAACTAACTTCTGCAATTCTCCAGCTGTGATCCTTGGAGATTTTTTCGCAACTTGAACCATCCTCTTCACAGTGTGTTGAGACAAAATAGACACTCATCCTTTTCCAGGTTGATTTATAACATTACCAGTTGACTGAAACTTCTTAACTTTTGCCCTCATGGTGTAAATGCGCATTTTAATGCTTTTGCTGATTTCTTATAGCCGCTTCCCATTGTGTGAAGCTCAACAGGGCCGATCCTAGGGTCACGGGTGCAGGTTTTCTTTTGGCGCCCAAAGGTGGGCGTGGTTATATTATGAAATCCTCCCCTTTAGACACAAACTTTTATTTTAAATAAAGATATATATTTTGCCATAATACTGTGTAGTGGTTTTATTTATTTCTGTGATGCTCAGCCAGCAACATGGGAGACTTTTTACTGGCTAGCAGAATGAGTTTTAACTACTGTTCCCATGATGCCCAACCAGCCAAAGTCTGGCTGAGCATCACTGGAAAAGAAGTACACAAGAAGCGATAAATAATATTCCACCATGTCAGTCACTCAAGTGTCTCTCTCTCTTTCTCTCCATACCCTCATGTCTCTCTCTCTCTCCATACCCAAGTCTCTCTCCACTCATACCTACATCTCTCTCCACTCATACCCCATGTCTCTCTCCCTCTCTCCACTCATACCCCATCTATTTTTCCATGTTTATCTTTTTGTTCCACACGGTGGTCTCTTGTTCTGCTTATCTCTGTTTCTCATCCTATATCCCCATGTATATCTCCTGCATGTCTCTCTCACTCCTCATAACCCCATGTGTATCTTTCTCCCCCCACTCACCCCATACCCTCTATTTGTCTCTTCTCTCCGAATGTCTGTCTGTCTCCTCTGTGCCTTGAACATGTCTGTCTCTCCCTCATATCTTTCTACTACACCTCCTACCCACCATGTATTTGTCTCTTCCCATGTCCCTTTTCCATGCCCCCTACTGACCTCATCTCAGAACTCAATTAGCGCTGCCTTGATCTCCCCGCACATAGTGATGACTCTGACCGTTATGTTCCGAAGCTCTGAGTCATCACTGTGCACGGAAAGAGCAGAAAGCACTGAATGAGGTCTAAGGGGAAACAGGGCACCGATCTGCAGAGCTGACTCTGAGAGACAGCAAAGCAGCACATGGGCAGCCCATTTGCAGAGGTGTACCTAGGGTCTCTAACACTTTGCCCCATAGTACATGTTGTTTTGCCCCACAAACGATCCCACAGCATCACTTTGCTAATTAAAATGAGCCACCATCAGGTACCAATTAACATGCCACAGTCACTTTGCCATTTACATTTGCAACAGCCAGTGTGCCCTTTACAAATGCCACAGTTTGCCTATTAATATACCACTGTTAGTTTGCCTATTGATAGGCCACAGAGAGTTTTCCCATTTATATACCAATATTAGTTTGCCCATTAATAGGATACAGCCAATTAGCCCATTAATATCCCATGGTTATATTGCTCATTAATATGACACGGTTAGTTTACCCAATAAATGCATCTCCTCTCCCGCCGTACTCACCTTGCTGCTGCTCTCTCGTGTTCCCGGCCGTCTCCTCCACACAGCGGGAAATAGACGCCAGCTGGATGCGGATTGCTGCCCTCCGTGTGAGACAGTGACGTGTACACAGTTTCACACTTAAATTACAGACACCCTTATACACACTGTCACACACACAGCCACCTTTACACACACTGTCAGACTCACACATAAATACACACACAGCCACCTTTACACACACTGTCACACTCACACACACATAAATACACACAAAGCCACCTTTACATACTTAGACACAGGATACACTTACACAGACATTACACACTGACACACACACACCCTGTACCCACTGACATACACTTCCATATACTGACACACACAAACACTTCCACACATCTATTTATTTATTTTTGAACCCCCCCAAACTTATGGTGTCCTCGTCCCCACGTTATCGATGGTGTCTGCAGAGGCAGACACAGGCATCTAGTTCCTGCTGCCGGATGTCAATGTCAGCTGCCTCTGCAGACACCATCCTCCTTCCTGCAGCCAATCAGAGCGCGACGGGGGCAGAGCTTACACCCGTTGCGCTGTGCTTGGTGAGACAGGGAGGTGCACCCCCTTGTCACACCAAGCACAGCGCGACAGGTGCAAGCTCCCCTCCCATCACGCTCTGTGATTCAGGCGCCTCTCCTCTCATGCGCCTGGGCGCGGTGCACCCCGTGCACCTGCCCAGGATCGGCCCTGAAGCTCAACATACTTTTGCTGTGCATCACAGCTAAATTAATTGGTTTTACCCATTGTGATGATTGACTAAGGGAATATAGCCATTATAGCCATTGTGTTACCTAGTATTTATACCCCTGCTTCAAATATATCTTTCTCATATGAATTTGTAGGGGTGCCAAATAATTGTGCCACACATATATTTAACATTTTTTTATTATTATTATTTTTTTGATTTTGTAATTGTTTGATATACATGAGAGCAAAAGGTTAAGCATTAAAGAAAACTTTTCACAGCCTACTTTGCTCATGTTTACTAAGGGTGCAAATATTAGTGGAGGGAACTATATTAAAAAAAACATTTCAATGGGAATGCAACAACATTTAAAACGTTTATAACAGTTATACGTAGAAGCTTGCTCACTTGCATTAACACATTTTTTATCCTGGACAAAGTCTCTAAATACTACATATAAATATCATACCCTTTTGGGAGAAAGCTGCATGAGGTTTGCTGGGCTATAGTTATGGAAGGGTTAAACAGCCTGTTAATCTTGTCAGGCTGTTAGAATTTCTAGAAGCATTGTGCAGGTAGGCTAACATTCTAATGGGCTGGCCATAGGACAGATGTGACCAGACAGGTGTCTTAGCCCACAAAAGCAGGTGTATATATAGGGTTATACTTGTGGGCAGAGAACCACATGTTAGGCTAACAGAATGTCTCAGCTGCATCACAAAATAGCTTATATCACTTCCCTACTTATTAATGAGTAAAATGTCACTTTCCTGAAGGATAGAGGAGGGTGGATCTGGTTTAATTGGTTAATTTAAAGTTATTTTCTTTTGAGCCATAAATATTTTAATTATGGTTACTGCTGTACATATTTTATTGATTTAAATGAATGTTAAGAAATCTCTAACAAAGGTCACAACCATTTTTTCCATTGACAAATATATTGTGTTGTGTGTTTTTTATTTATACTAAATAATAAAGGAATGTGTAATGCAGACCCCCAACTAACTGAGGTGCATTGATATTTACCACATTGCACTTGCAGAAATAATAAAATTGTAGAAGGTAAGTCTATGGTTTAATGAAACAATGAAGACCCACGTAACATTGTAATTTTCTATCAATTAAAAGCTGTCATTTATTTGTGACCCTCAAGAACAGACAGCTCTGTTTTGAGGCATATTTTTCTATAAGTGTTAATAACTGATTTATATCTCACTATAGTTGCCATAACAATATGACTGTGTACTCCTTGTTGCTATGGAAACTAAACAAGAAATTATAAATGCAGTTTTTTAATATGCAGTATATGGATAATTATTATGGATTAAGTTGTATGCATAATTGGGGAGTGTCACAACTTAACCTTGAACTTATAGTACACTGTTAGGATGGAGATTGCCTTCCATACACAAACAGAGGTAGGCGCTAACATCGTTCAGGGTGGACATTTACTGGACTTTGTAATAGCCCATTTAATGATGTTCTATTTTACCTTCATGGATCTTGCCATGGAGACTTATGTCCATGTACGGACACTTTGCCTATCCCTGTCCACCAACGCTATCATAAATCGGATTAGGCATTCCACTTCTAGTATAACACCTTGAGTATTCTGAGCTTTATCCTCTATGCTGGTGCATAGTGACACCAGAATTGTTGATGACTAACATCTACTGAAATTTGTGATGTACAATTCAGTGATGTTCTATGAACCCTCACTGGCCTGGACACTGATGTCCTTGTACAGTCACTCTACCTTTACCTCAGTAAATACACCTTCCTAGACCTTGACACAAACAGTTTGCCTATCCCTGCTCAAGTGACTTTCCTTACCAATACCCATGTAAGATAACCATTTTGGCCAGAATGGGATAATGGGGTTCAGGAAAACACAACTACACCAAATACTATTGCATTTATGAAGTTAAAAAGGAACTCAAGTACACCTTGATTCTGCATATAAAATGGCAAATGTCCCTTTAACCCAACCTACTAATTCTGAAATTAAATGTACTTCCTGACTTTACAGAAGTAGTAACACTATGGCATACATTTGCCATTGCCTGAGAAAAAAATAAATCCGTGTATTAATCTTTTGGTGTTGTTAAGCAATGTGTTTACATTGAATTTACTCAATTTGTCTGCTGTCAGTGTCACTGTGCCTGAGTGTGTAAGCAGCGTGTGTGTCAGGAGGAAGAGGAGGAGGGTGCAGAGGAAGCACACACACACACACACACACACACTGTGCTTTCTCACTAGGAGGAGGAGTCGGAGTAGCAGCTGCAGCGGCGGCGGCCTGAGCGATAGGATGTCCCGACATGAAGGTGAGCCTCGACAGGGAGGACACAATCAGGGGGCAGCCCGGCCATTTTACACCCATCTATATTACATACATACTTGGTGCACAGGCTGCCTGCCCCCCCATCTCTGTCCTCCATTACAGAGCCTGTGTAAGACTGCAGGCCTGGGCCTCCCCTTCCCTACAGTATAGCCGGCTCTTCACTGCCACTACTGGGAATCGGGCCTTGTCCCCTCCTCTTCCTTCTGTTTTGGACCCGGTCCTCCTCCATCCTCGTGCGTCCCCTCCTGCCTTCACCATCCCGCCCCTTCCCGGTTTCCCTGTCACTGTCAGGCCGCGGCCTGAGGCCCGGTACAGCGGGGATTGGGGACCCAGCTTTCCTTACATGTTGATCCCCATGTGCCCAGGGTGTGGGTTGCACTAACATGTGTGTGCCTACGGTGCAACATGTACATATGTGGTTACTGAGGTGGAATGTCGGTGAGGGCAGTGGGGAAGAGGCCCGGGAAGAAGAAGAAGGAGGGATTGCACTGTCATCGGAGGGAGGAGGGGAGCCATGTACACCGGCAGAGGAGGGAGGGTATACATATACACAAACACATATAGATGGCTAACCTTTAACACTCCACAACACTGGCCACTGTGGACTATGGCTCCCATGATGCACAGGCAGCCAGCTGACTGACTACGAATCATGGGAGCAGGTGTGTCAAAGGTTAACCATGTATCATTGATCTGTGTATGTGTTTATTCTGTACACACGGTGTGTTCATACCTGTAAGGTCTGTGTGTGTATTTTGTGGTGGCTGGATTCCTGATTTATTTCTGTTCTCGCAATTGGTGATGTTACTGTATACATATGCTGGTAATTTGCTATTTTAGTCTTATTTTTTGATTTGTTACCTAGGTAATTGGGTAGTGAAATGAAGTGCATCAATTTTAATACATATTGCAAAAGAACAAAACTATTTGGTTATTCAGTGTTGGTATTTATGCCCCAGAAGAAGTGTATGTGGTGGAAAATGCTACAAATGTTGGCTCTATGTAGACTAAATGCACAGAATGGACACTTGTTGCTGTTTGTTAATATGATGTTCTTTGTACTGAGGCAAATGTGTATAAATACCAGTTGTGTGGTGTTTGGACATTACAAGTATTGTACCTTTTTAAGGCAAACTATTACAATACACTATTTTTTATGTGACACTTTATACTGGATACATCGCTATTCTGTGTTCATGTATGAAATAATTAGCAAGTGGTACCGAATTTACATAGCACTGACTACCTGAAATTATTAGGCATATGGAGCACAACTTCTTCATGGCATTTTAACTAATATTCAGATTAATTGCATACTTTACTATAGCCTTATGTAACATATTTATCTAGTTTTTCAGCAGACCTGTGTAATTATATAAACCTTTTTTTATTAGGTTTAATTGTATTGGATTTTTCGGTGTTATGATATGTACATATTTAATTTTTTTTTTTTTTTAGTTATTATTCATTGACTGAGCTACTGGCTATAATGTATTTCTGATCCCTCTGGAATAGTAGTGCTGGATTGCTAAAACTCTTCTTTTTCCCAGACTCTTCTCTTTCTGTAACTACCATTCTGATGCTTTTTAAATTTGATCTTCATTCTATTTAACCAACTTGGTCTTAATGCTGTCCTAAATCTCTAAAAATTGTGACCAGTTACTACTATTTGATGCAGAGTCAAGAACAAAAACATCAGTTTTCTTTATATTTTTATTTAATTTGTCATTCAGTCATAACAGTCTTTTTTCGTTTTGTGTCTTTGATTATTATTTACAAACCCACAGAGTAGAGGATAAGTGTACCTAATGGGTTACATGCAGTTTATTTTCTAGTACCCATCACAGCTGATCAGCTGAAGGCATGTGCGGAAATAGAAAGCATGGCATTTGCAGACAGTTAGTTTCGGGTGTTGGCACAAACGATAGCATCTGCAGTGAGATCCTAAAGGGTTGACTCGGTATACTCTAATTTAGCCCGAAATGGATTTGCACTGTAGCTGAATTTCACAAATCGCCGAAATGCAACTACTCAATAGCCGAGGTCCTCCAGAAATGCCGTTGAAATAAGCCAAAGTCCTCACCATAGTCTGATTTCGATGTGGGGAGATATTGACATGGACTGTATGATGTCTGAATTGCGGACGTATTTGGAGGCATGTCGAGGCAACCTGAGTAGCTCGGGATTCGCAATGTGAAGGCACCATTTTGCTTCTGAAAACTGGCACCGCCTTAGTCGACCCTTTGATTTGTGAACAGATTGGTAGAGGGAGCGGGTTTGAGTTCCCCTTCTCAGTTGATTTCAGAACTAAGGTAACAATGCAGGTTATTCACTAAAATGTGAATTGAAGTGATATGAACAGTTTTAGCTATACATTGTGTAATTACAAACCGGGTGAGTTGTCCCTGCACAATGTATACCTAAATCAGTGTGATTAAATAGTCATCTCGTCTTTTATTGAATAGCTCACAGTGTGCGTCATGTTGACCCATATAGGCTCTGGGTAAAGGGGAAATGTCATGTGTAAATAGATATATTGCCCTACTGTCAATGTCAAAAATCTTTGCTTACTTAACAAAAGCAAATTTCTTTACATTTAGTGGCACTTTAAAAAGCTACAAACTGCACCTGATCAGCAAGCAGAGCGTAGTTGTGTATGTCTGCTGGTTAATGATATTAGGTAAAATCTCTTATAAATTGCTCAATGGTATTTGGTGAAAGAACTTATTAACACAGTCTATCGTACTTTGTTGGTAAATGTAACTCTCCATTATGAGTTAATACAACATACATTATATTGCGCTTTCACAGAGTTTGTCAAACCTCCAGAAGTTATAAAATGCTATTGCGGATTCCTTTGTGTGTTATGTAGAACGCTATTGGCTCTTGTATACTTATAAATACTTGTACACATGTGCCTAATTCAAGTATTGCATTTTTAGGTCATGGTTTACTTTACGTATTGGGGATTGAGAGAACCAATAGATGTCCTGTTGGTTAAAATATCTGCATTGCTTTGTAAATTGATTCTTGCTAATGATCCTATTTCATAAAGAGGGTTTTAGGCCAAGCCCATGCTTTGCAAGCTGGTAACTACCATAGTACACTAAAGCTAGCTTGGTGGAATGAACATAAACATGCCTTCAGTCAGGTTAGTGAGAAGAGCAAAGTGGATTTGTTGTGATAAAGAAAATATTTATTTTATTAGGAACTATTAACACAGACTCACTAACATTATAGCTCGGCTTATTAAGACATTTTGTCTGCTTAGTTTATGTCCTTAATCATGTTCTGTTTCTGCTTGGATATTATAACTCATCATGTGTTATGACTATATTTAATTATTGTATATTTATTTTCCTTCATTTTTTTTCTTATTAAACATTTATTATTGTTTTGTGAAACCAGAAGTTGAAACATTTCTCATTTTGTAAAATGTTTATCTATGTAGATGACAGCTGCTGATGCTAGAAATGTTGATGTGTACATTCAGGTCTAGACAAATCTACGTGAAATAACCAGATGGGTGAGAAGTTACTTTTCCACTCAGTATTATGCATTTATATAAGGGCACTTTAAATTTGTTTGTTGTTGTCAAGCAAAGTGCTGTATAATTTATTCTCTTAACATTGACTGATATCTTTATCCAGTCATACTATATATTGCCATCCTGTTTTTTTTTTTTTTTTGCTTTGAATTATTCCTTGCAGCTACTTTTGTAATGAAAGTAAATGTATAGAGCAAAGTTTTCTTTCTACCACCTCAAGGCCTTGTTGCTAACCCTTGTTTGTGTCTGCGTACAGGGAGAAATATGAATCATAGCTCTTAGGCCAAACCCAGTCTCAAACGCTTCTAAACATTTCCTGCTTTTTCCTTCCTCATCTGTTTTGTACAGGGCATTTGCAAGGTGCACCTTTAACTTGCATAGAGAAAAAGAAAATGAGTGCTTCTCTCAATCTTTTCTCTGTTTTTACTATCCTTTTTTTTTGGGCGGGGGGGATAAGTATGTTTTGTAATTTGGTCAGTAGTTTTGTCAACACAACACATTTTGTGCTATGGTTATGTTATCTTTAGTGCTGTACCACCTTTATACTTTGAAAATTAAGTGCAGGGGTTTTCGTGTGATTTGTGTAGTGTATTTAACTGTGATTTCTGTCATGCAAACTATACACTGCTTTTGAAAGAAAATATATGGCTTTCTTTGGCTGACGTGTATGCCTGTAAAGCAGCATTTAATGATGTATTCAAATTGGCCACGCCCCTTGTTTGTTCATGACTATACATTTGTCATATGTCCATAGCCCTGTAAATGGGTCTAGGACAGTTCAGCACGGTGGCTTCATCGCTAACAGTTCAGCGCAGAAGTTAGAACGCTGAACTGTCAGCAATGAAGAATAACGCTTCATTGCGGACGCAGCTATGTAGGGGCTGACAGTTCAGCGCTGAACTGTCAGCTCTTACTAACGTACAAGTTAAAATAAAATAACCCCCAATAAATTAACACCCTCCCAAAACTCCAATACTAAAATTAACCCCGAAACCCCAATACTAATACTAACCCCCTAAACCCTAATACAACCCCCCGAACCCTAATACTAAAATTAACCCCCTAAACCCTAATACTAAAATTAACCCGGAACCCTAAACCCTAATACTAACCTCCGAACCCCAATACTAAAATTAACCCCCTGAACCTTAATACTAAAATAACCCCCTAAACCCTAATACTAACCCCGAATCCTAATACTAAAATTAACCCCCTAAACCATAATACTAAAATTAACCCGGAGCCCTAAATGCTAATTATAAACCCTAATTCTAAACCCCAATACTAAAATTCTAATTCTAACACTCTAACACTTTAATTCTAACACATTAAAACTCACCTTTAACGATGAAATGTCCCGTGACGAGCTCTCGCGTGGTGAAGAGACGGCGGTGAAGCGGCTGCACGAATGCAGCTGCGATTAAGTGTCCCATCCCCCTGTCAACAGCTCATTGCTGCCCCCGAGATTACAAAGAAAACTTGTACAAGCTGCAGGCTAGACACTACCTGATGCACCAAACTTAGTTTTACTAGTTTAATAGAGCAGCACAAGAATTTGGAGAAGTACTTTTTGGAAACCGATGCACACACTTTCATGTGCCTATATACTTAGTGAGAAAAATCTTGTCTGTTAGATTGGAATTCTGATAGACCAATAGGGGAGCACTTCTACAGGCAGATACTGGAAAATATAGTGCCTAATCAGGGTCAGTTTATTGTTTTGTGCATTACTCATCCTTTTAAAGACAGTAATGTGATAAAACAATTGCTATAGAGGAAAATTTCTATTTACCATTTGATGCTTCTACCGCTTCTGTGTGGGCATATTGATGCCTTACAGATACAAAATACTAAACCTGCATACCCACTCACACTCACCGCATTAAATCCTGTGCATTATGTGCTGGCATCTGCACTTACCACTGTGAGGCTAATCAGGAATTAACCTTCAGGTATCCGTATAATTCCTAGTACATAGAGGTTAAATTACATTGTGTATCTGCTGAGCATGTATTCATCACCATTTTGTGTGGAGAACAGGGGCCATGTTGAACCATTTGTGACATTGGCTGTTTTAACACTGCAGTGTTTGTGTTTAGTAGTCATTTTAATCCTGCCATGGATTAAAAAAAAAAAAGTAATTTTGAAATACATTTAAACTATTTAATTTAAAAAAATATATATTTAATTTACTATATGCCAACATTTTTAATGTAGGCATGAAGTAATTTTCAAAGTAAAAACAGGTATTATTCTAAATTATATATAGACTGTTCATTGCTTTTAACAGCTATGTGGCTAAATATTCTTCAGATACTTAATATTATTTTGTTATTAAAAAATTAAAACCATAACACATAACATAACATTAAATAACTATTATAGATTGAGTATTCCTTATCCAAAATGCTTGGCACCAGAAGGATTTTGGATAACTGATGGTTTTCACCAATAAGATATATTAAAGCCTCTCTGCACTCATGAAATACAGTAGTATCCATGCAGTTACTGTATAAAGCCAATAAATCACTTTTACTGGGATGCAGCTATGATGTGAAGCATCGTTGGGAACCGGCTGTTGGTACGTCAGACGTTCACACATGCCATTGTATTACCCTTGTGGGAATCTGAGCATCCATGGAATGACTATTTCACAGCTTAAAGGGACAGTCTAGTCCCCAAACTCATTTTGGTGCAAGAAATTATTACTGCTTGTATAGTGCACAGGCTTTTTTCCAGTGTGATTTTATGCAGGCATTCCGTGTCAAGCTTATTGACTACCGATTTGCTACCTTGTTTCTTTCCATAATTTTTGCTGTGCACGACTTACCTCGTTTGGAATGGAATAAATTACTTTCACACTTCAATTTCCGACTCCTGGAGTGCCGTTTTCTACCTATTTTCGTTGATCGTCATTTGTAAGGTGCGAACCAGGCACCGGCAGAGGCACTGGAGCCGAAGAGTGGGGATTTTATTTTACCTTCCAGCGCTGTAAGCCTGACAGTCAATTATTTCTCATTCTGCAGAAATCACATTTTTAATATTTGACTCAAGCCCTCCCCAGTGATTACTCTGCATGTTTACACTGAGGATTTAAAGTTTTGTTTCATTTAGTTGCTTCCTGTGCTCTTCCAGTTGAATACATTATGTGGACTCTGAGTGACCTTGCTCTTGTACACAGTAGGATATCTTAACAGTGCAACACATTGTCTGATTACATCACTAAAGAGACAGGAAATTCCATTCACTTCAATGGCATTATTCTCATTGGTCCCTGCAGCAAAAAAAAAAAAAAGAAATTACTTTTACTCTGCTAGTGTAGGCAGTCCTGGCTTTATGCAAACTGCTGTAATTCACAATTTCTTCTAGCTATAAGTATTTTATATTTTAAGCAATGCAATATATGCATTTTAAAGTACTTGTAAAGTATTTGAAAGATGCATTTTGGGCACTAGACAGTGCCTTTAAGTGGGCTGGATACTGCTAAACTGCTGTACGCTAGCATTATGACAGGTGTGTGTGGAATTTCCAACTTGTGGCAAAATGTGAAAAACATTTTTGATAATGCATTTCTGGATATGGGATACTCATCCTGTAATATACTTATAACGACAAAATAGTTTAAAATAAGTCTGTTTCATAACTCGATTTCTCTTTACTTGTATTTTAACAAATATATTGTGGTACACCCAGTGTCCCTATTTATAACTAAAACTATTATTTAATAAAAAAATGTTAACTTATAATGCTTGAGGAGCGCCTCAGAGAGTAGAGACAAATGAACTACACCAAACAACTGACAAAAAAATGGCACAATCACCATCCCACACACAGAGACAAATGCACCATGCAAGTCATAGAAACATAGAAACATAGAAACATAGAATGTGTCGGCAGATAAGAACCATTCGGTCCATCTAGTCTGCCCAATTTTTTTTTTTTTTGGAGTACTTTTATTAGTCCCCCGTTCTCGGTCTTATAGCTAGGATAGCCTTGTGTCTATCCCACGCATGCTTAAAATCCTTGACTGTGTTTACCTCTACCACTTCTGCTGGCAGGCTATTCCATACATCCACTACCCTCTCAGTAAAGTAATACTTCCTGATATTACTTTTAAATCGTTGCCCCTCTAATTTAAGACTATGTCCTCTAGTTGTGGTAGTTTTTCTTCTTTTAAATATACTCTCTTCCTTTACTGTGTTGATTCCCTTTATGTATTTAAATGTTTCTATCATATCCCCCCTGTTACGTCTTTCCTCCAAGCTATACATGTTAAGATGCTTTAACCTTTCCTGGTAAGTTTTATCCTTCAACCCATGAACCAGTTTAGTAGCCCTTCTCTGAACTCTCTCCAAAGTATCAATATCCTTCTGGAGATACGGTCTCCAGTACTGCGTACAATACTCCAAGTGAGGTCTCACCAGTGCTCTGTACAATGGCATGAGCACTTTCCTCTTCCTACTGCTAATACCTCTCCCTATGCAACCAAGCATTCTGTTTGCTTTTCCTGCTGCTCTAGTGCATTGCCTACCTACCTTCAAGTCCTCTGAAATTATTACTCCTAAATCCCTTTCCTCAGATGTTGAGGTTAGGACTGTACCAAATAGTCTATATTCTGCTTTTGGGTTTTTACGCCCAAGGTGCATAATCTTGCACTTGTCCACATTAAATGCCAGTTGCCACTGCTCTGACCATTTTTCTAGTTTATCCAAATCATTTGCCATTTGGCTTATCCCTCCATGAATATCAACCCTGCTGCAAATCTTTGTATCATCAGCAAAAAGACATACTTTGCCAACAAGACCTTCTGCAATATCGCTAATAAAAATATTAAAGAGAATGGGTCCAAGAACAGATCCCTGAGGTACCCCACTAGTAACAAGACCTTGCATTGAATATACCCCATTGACTACAACCCTCTGTTGCCTGTCACTCAGCCATTGTCTAATCCATTCAACAATATTGAAATCCAAACTCAAAGATTGCAGTTTATTGATAAGCCTTCTATGTGCGACAGTGTCAAAAGCCTTACTGAAATCTAGGTAAGCAATGTCTACTGCACCACCCTGATCTATTATTTTAGTTACCCAATCAAAAAAATCAATAAGATTAGTTTGGCATGATCTCCCTGAAGTAAACCCATGCTGTCTCTGATCTTGAAATCCAAGCGACTTTAGATGTTCAACAATCCTATTCTTTAACAAGGTTTCCATTATTTTCCCCACTACTGAAGTAAGACTTACTGGTCTATAGTTGCCCGCCTCCTCCCTACTACCTTTCTTGTGAATGGGCACAACATTAGCTAATTTCCAATCTTCTGGAACTACTCCCGTTAACAATGATTGGTTAAATAAATCTGTTAACGGTTTTGCTAGTACACCACTAAGTTCTTTTAATAACTTTGGATGTATCCCATCAGGTCCCATCGACTTATTTGTCTTTACTTTAGACAGCTGAAGTAAAACCTCTTCCTCTGAAAACTTACATGCATCAAAAGACTCATTAGTCTTTTTCCCTAAATGAGGTCCCTTACCCTCATTTTCATTTGTAAAAACTGAACAAAAATATTCATTAAGGCAGTCTGCTAAACCTTTATCCTCTTCTACATAGCATCCTTCTTTTGTTTTCAATCTAACTAATCCTTGTTTTACTTTCCTTTTCTCATTTATGTATCTAAAAAATGTTTTATCCCCCTTTTTCACTGACTGGGCTATAGTCTCTTCTGTGTGTGCTTTGGAAGCTCTTATAGCTTGCTTTGCCTCTTTCTGCCTACTCTTATAGATCTTTCTATCTTCCTCACTCTGAGTATTTTTATAATTACTAAATGCTAGCTTTTTATTTTTTACTATTTTAGCCACCTCTGCAGAGTACCACAGTGGTTTCTTCAATTTTTTGCTCTTACTGACAAGCCTTATGCAATTTTCTGTTGCCTTCAGTAGTGCAACTTTTAGATAATCCCATTTCTCCTGGACTCCATTTAATTTGCTCCAGTCTGATAATGACTCCTTCACACCTAATCTAATTTTAGAAAAGTCTGTTTTTCTAAAATCTAAAACTTTTGTTTTTGTGTGGTGTGACTGGGTCACTGTTCTTATATTAAACCACACTGTCTGGTGATCACTAGATCCTAAACTTTCACCTACAGTAATATCTGATAACAAATCTCCATTTGTGAACACTAAGTCTAGTATGGCCTGCTTTCGAGTTGGCTCCTCCACTACTTGTTTTAGAGATAATCCAAGTAGGGAGTTTAGGATATGCGTACTCCTGGCGCAAGTAGCTGTTTTGTATTTCCAGTTCACATCAGGAAGATTAAAGTCACCCATGATGATCACTTCTCCCTTCATTGTCATTTTAGCTATTTCCTCAACTAGTAGATTATCTAACTCCTCTAATTGTCCAGGGGGCCTATAAATCACACCTACCCGAGTTACCATATGATTACCAAATTCTAATGTAACCCAAACTGACTATGTTCGCCTCACTAACTTGTATTATGTTACATTTTAAGCTATCCCTCACATACAGGGCCACCCCTCCCCCTTTTTTACCTTCTCTGTCTTTTCTATATAAAGAGTACCCTGGTATTGAAATGTCCCAGTCATGTTTTTCATTATACCATGTCTCAGTAACAGCCACTAAATCTACATTCTCAGTTGCCAATATTGCCACAAGTTCATGGATCTTATTCCCTAAACTGCGAGCATTTGTAGACATGACCCTAAGCTTATCATTTTTCAGCACACTGACTACAGGTAACTTCTGTACCTTTTTTGGGGGGCAATTGGATTGATGTTTTATCGCCATTTTGCCCCCCTCTTTTAGTTTAAAAACTTCCTAGCAAAACCTCTGAACTGCTCACTGAGAACATTCGTCAAGTCAAGTGAGAATGCAGAACCAGAGGAGGGAGATGCACCCATAAGCTCAAATTGCCTGAATAGAAGTATCATTAACACTTCTCTTCTCACTGGAAGACTCAACAATATATAGTTTCTTGTAATTTATGTAATTTTAGAAAAAAAAAGTAAATATTATATAACCATGTTTTATTATTCCTAAATCATGAAAAATATTTGTACGTATATAATACCCGGTAATTATTTAAATCTTCCTTATTGTATTCATACCTCTTTTAAAGGGGTCTTATTAGTTATTTAACTATTTAATTTAGTCTTGATTTTTTTTATTTAAAACATTGGTCAGCTGTTGAAAACATAAAAACGGTAATATGGGTTTGCACTTGAGGAGGGGGGGGGGGGGCTGTCTGGAGATCTCCACCTTGATCCCCAAATACGCAGTAAAAAAACCACACACGAGCCAGAACTCACAGTGAAGGTGGATTTATTTCAACAAATGTTTCAAAAGATTAAGATCCTGTTGGATTGAAACGTTGCTATTTGTTGGAATAAATCCACCTTCACTGTGAATGAACCCGGAATGAATGGAGACCCGCGGTTTAAATGGAGGTCTGACATGAAATAATCTAACAATAATTCAAATATAGTTCTTTATTGCAAATTATCAATTCTCCTTAAAGTACAACTGTATTAAAAACATAATGTTTAATTGAATGATTGCATTGAGTGTCGAAATTTTAAATATCACTGTTTTAATTACAGAATATAAATGTACATTATTGAGGCCTCTTTGCTCTGTATAGCTCTAATAGGGAGCGGATATGTTGTTTAAAATCTTAGGACAGTTCTTCCTTCACCTTGGTTTAGATCTGACCCAAGTCTCTAATGAACATGTTTTCCCCCTGTTAGAGCTAAACAGAGCAAAGAGGGCTCAATAAAGTAAATTATTTATATTGTCTCATTAAAGTACTATGCAAACTATCTACACGGGATGCAATATTTTAAATAAACATTAGTTAATTCTTTACGGCAGTTGTCCATTAAGTAATTAAGTTTATCTTCTACCTGCTCATAATGCTGCACAGAAGTGGACACCATGTCATGTAGTGCCTCATATTTCATATTTTCACCTCCGGTGACCTACCTGTGCATTAGCCATTGTTAATTTGTAGCAATCCAGGCCCCTCTGTAGTCCACAAATAGAAATCACATGCTGGGATGATAGCAGTGCAATAGGGAATTAAGAGCCCTGTGAAATACCCCTTTTTTTGGGCAAGCTTATCATAAACACTTCACACATTACCGATTGAAACAAAGGCTAATGCACCAAGAAATTTCAGTGTCATTTTGCATGTTCATATTGGCTTTATATTCAGTCTTCAAGCCAACACGTTGATTTTCCTAATGAGGCTCTGACACAAATGAAAATAATACCCTTTGACCTCAGCGTGTGAAAAGGCAATACTCACAAGCCTTCTCAAAAACCTTTTCAGGTGCCAGATTTGGAATCAATAGCTTCTTTTTGCAAACATTCTATTATGTGTCCATGGGCTGTTTTATTTTTTTTATTTTATCATTTGTAAAGAAAAAAAATAATAATAATGTAATAAAATGTACATACATGATAAATATGAAATACCCACCTTGGCATGCCACGTGTACAGTTGGTAAAACATATTTGGCACTTTATTAAAGGTGCCATATTTATAGATGGTATCTTTGTTCAATTTGAGCATAAAATCTCTATCGCCTAAAACCACATTTCTGTCTGGATTATCCAAACCTAAACCGTGAAGTATCCGTGGACAATACTTCATGGATCTATGGCAGGGCTTGACAAATTTTATTTGATTCTAGGAGCCAGCAACATTTTTTAGAAGCCAGACAATCACGCAAACATACACGCAATTCATAAACACACACACACACCAACCCACGTCACATATACACCACACACACACCAACCCACGACATATATACACCACACACACACCAACCCACGACACATATACACCACACACACACACACCAACCCACGTCACATATACACCGCACACACACCAAACCCACGTCACATATACACCACACACACACACCAACCCACGTCACATATACACCACACACACACACCAACCCACGTCACATATACACCACACACACACACACACCAACCCACGTCACATATACACCACACACACACCAACCCACGTCACATGTACACCACACACACACACACCAACCCACGTCACATGTACACCACACACACACACACCAACCCACGTCGCATGTACACCACACACACACACCAACCCACGTCGCATATACACCCCACACACACACACCAACCCACGTCGCATATACAGCACACACACCAACCCACTTCACATACACACACACACACACACCAACCCACTTCACATACACACACACACACCAACCCACTTCACATATACATACACACCCCACTTCACATATATACCCCCCACTTCACATATATACCCCCCACTTCACATATATACCCCCCCACTTCACATATACACCCCCCACTTCACATATACACCCCCCACTTCACATATACACCCCCCTTCACATATACACCCCCCTTCACATATACACCCCCCTTCACATATACACCCCCCCTTCACATATACACCCCCCCTTCACATATACACCCCTCCCCCCACTTCACATTTACACCTCACACATGCACATATACACCTCACACATACACAATTCCCCCCCCCCCCCCCTTTCTTAACTTGTGAGTGCTGGGTGTCGTCACGTGACAACCCAGCACTTAGCCGAAAGAGCAATGAAGATCGGCTGCAGCACGAATGTTCCCCCTCCCTGCTGCCTTACCTCATTGCAGGGGAGGGGGAACATTCGTGCTGCAGCCGATCCTCATTACTCTTTCGGCTGAGTGCTGGGTTGTCACGTGACGACACCCAGCACTCACATGCGTTGCGCGAGGGGGCGGAGCTTGCTGTCTGTTCAATCCGCACAGACTTCCCTACTCGCGCTGAAAAAAACGGATAGCAGCGGCAAGGGGAACATTAGGGTAACGGCACCCGGGCGCCAGGCTCAATTTCGGCGACCTTGCGCCCGGGGTTTGTCGAGCCCTGATGTATGGAATAGCCTTCCAGCAGAAGTGGTAGAGGTAAACACAGTCAAGGATTTTAAGCATGCGTGGGATGGACACAAGGCTATCCTAGCTATAAGACCGGGAACGGGGGACTAATAAAAGTACTAAAAAAAAATTGGGCAGACTAGATGGACCGAATGGTTCTTATCTGCCGACACATTCTATGTTTCTATGTTTCTCAGGAATGTCAAAATGAATGTTTTTTGGGTTAGGCAAATTACTGCCTGCTCTGTGATGGAGAAACCTTTTCTCGAAGGGATGATTGTCTGTCCATATGTGCCAACATATAATTATTTAACCCTTACAGCACAATTCCCATCACATTGCACTTTTTGTTCTTGTGCTTCTGGCAACATTTTGCTGCTGCTTTTTGAAGGCAGGAGTCATGACCATTTTCTGTTTGTTCTCGAACTATGTTGCCATCTTTTATTTTTATAATTGAATGACACGTTATAGAACGCGTCTGTCTGAATCTCCAAGTTACCATTCCAAACCCCAAGTAAATCATAACTCTTCTTTTTGCAGGTTTTTTGAAACCCCCATTGTTTGTACTGCACTAACAAATAAAACTATAATATCTCTAATAACATACATTTAAAAGAAAGAGCAATAAAATAATTGTAATTAATAGGAAAGGTACTCCTCAAAAAGATTTTGCTGGTTGTAGCTAATAGTTTAGTCAGGAAGCTGTTCCAGCCAGGGCAGTCTTTAATGTTAATGGAACCAAAGGCAAGCATCTATTTGTGGGGCCCCCAATGGTACCATCCAGTGTTGCATTGTCCTCATTTTAAAAGTCACCCAGACCTCGAAATATGTCAGAAATAAATCAGTCTAATTCAAACCCCATTCTTTTTCACACAGAATGTGCCACCAATGGACACTTCCTACAACAAATCAACACATTAAAACTGAAATTGACTTCACCCAACTGTGCTACGCAAACATTGCTTCATACCTCATGTTCCATAATGTATTGTGCTGCGTAAACATTTGATCGCACCATAAATTATCACAGTCCCACTTTCTGCAATGTGATTTACCAATGAGCAGGTAACTTGCAAATCCTTTACCACAATCCCCAGCTACACACTTAGTTTATTAGCCTGAAACGCCACCATTACCACCTTATGCATTGAACTCTGCCACCTGGATCTACACCATTCTCCATACTTCCAAAACCAAAATATGCATGTAGGTAATTTTCTGTGTGGGCTTTTTTTCATGTGGGCATTTTTCACTGTGCACAAATTTCCTTGTGCATAACTATCCATGTGGCCATTTTTTTTTTATAGAACCATATACAGTCTCCAATGTGCGCATCTGGGCATGGCTATTCAGGTGCTTACTTGTCTGACAGTTGTCTGAGACACAAGTAATTTCTAATATCCCACAGGACATGACCTCCATTGATACATTCCAGGAACATAAATCCTATACTTCTTATTTTTTTTTGCCCCACCAATATGTGTATTTAAATGAAATATGTTGCAAAGATAACTGAAAAATTGATTACATTAGTCGAGCACAATTTTTGAAAAGTTTAACATTTCAGCATTACTCCCAATGTTAAGCAGTCGCAATGAATGAAAAACTACTTGGTGTCTTTTTGTGGGTTAGTTATATTTGCCTTCATTATTTACTACTGATGATTTCCATATTTTCTCTAAAGTTAACGGGGGGGGGGGGGGGGGCAGAAACGCAACATATTCTGACAAATCTCTGAGATTTTTTTAGTATGGTTGTTCTTTATCAGTAGAAGCAATGGTAACATTTCTATGTACTGTATTTTTCACCTAAATAAGACGCACCTGACCATAAGAAGCACCCAGTTTTTAGAGGAGGAAAACAAGAAAAAAAACCTCAATATGCCAGGATTTAGCCATTCAATATGCCAGGATTTTTCCCCTCACTAAGCCAGGATTTAGCCATTCAATATGCCAGGCTTTTGCCCCTCAATATGCAAGTCTTTTGCCCCTCACTATGCCAGGATTTCCCCCCTCACTATGCCAGGCTTTAGCCACTCATTATGCCAGTATTTTGCCCCTCACTATGCCAGGCTTTAGCCACTCATTATGCCAGGCGTTTGCCCCTCACTGTGCCAGGATTTTTCCCCTCACTATGCCAGGATTTTGCCCCTCACTGTGCCAGGATTTTGCCCCTCACTGTGCCAGGATTTTGCCCCTCACTGTGCCAGGATTTTGCCCCTCACTGTGCCAGGATTTTGCCCCTCACTGTGCCAGGATTTTGCCCCTCACTGTGCCAGGATTTTGCCCCTCACTGTGCCAGGATTTTGCCCCTCACTGTGCCAGGATTTTGCCCCTCACTGTGCCAGGATTTTGCCCCTCACTATTCCAGGCTTTAGCCCCTCACTATGCCAGGCTTTTGCCCCTCACTATGCCAGGCTTTTGCCCCTCACTATGCCAGGCTTTTGCCCCTCACTATGCCAGGCTTTTGCCCCTCACTATGCCAGGCTTTTGCCCCTCACTATGCCAGGATTTCCCCCCTCACAATGCCAGGCTTTAGCCACTCATTATGCCAGGCTTTCGCCCCTCACTATGCCAGGATTTTAACCCTCACAATGCCAGGATTTTGCTCGTTTGTGCCACCCTCCTCCCCCCTTCCCTAGCACTTACCTCCATGCTGCTCTCCGTTGTGTTCTCTCCGTTGCTTCCTCCGTGCAGTCTAACCTCCTGCACGGAGGAAGGAAGCTCCGGTCGCTTTTTTTTTCTTCTTAACTTTATTGAAGTCGCGCAACGTCAATAAAGTTAAGAAGGGGAAAAAAAGCGCCCGGAGCTTCCTTCCTCCGTGCAGGAGGTTAGACTGCACGGAGGAAACAACGGAGAGCAGCATGGAGGTAAGTATAACATTCGCTCCATAAGATGCACAGACTTTCCCCCTCACTTTTGAGGAGGAAAAAAGTGCGTCTTATGAGGCGAAAAATACGGTATGTGTTTATCATACAACCCTGAGCCAATGTAGCAGTGCCATAATGTTGTGAAAAAAATGGTATTCTATAAGATCAGCATGTAGAAATCACCAGGGCACAGAAATTACCTGGGGAATGAAAAATAATTTGACATTTATTTCTCCGGATTAAAATACGCTGACTTGCTTTGGTGTCTTATAATATGTTATACAGCCCATGTGGATACAAAGTATTCCATTTAATGCTGTTCTCATCACCTACACAGTTGCCTGTTCTTTTATAGTCTGCAATCAATTATTTGGGTTAAAGCAGGGCTTGTCAAATTTATGAGTTTTAGGAGCCAGCTAAAAAATCTAGGAGCCAGACAACGGCACATAAACACAAACACACTCAGTCACACACAGACACATAGTCTGTCACATATACATACAGAATAAAGGATCCTTTATTCTGATTTGGAAGACGAGGGTGAAAGTCCTCTCCATGCACCCTCCACTTCTGAGTGGACCTGTTACACCTTGTTTTTCTACATATACATACAAAACACCCCCACACACACACATCCAGTCAGTCACATATATATACACACACATCCAGTCAGTCACATATATATACACACACATCCGGTCAGTCACATACATATACACACACAAACACATCCAGCCACACACACATATATACACACAAACACATCCAGGCACACACATATATATACACACAAAACACATCCAGTCAGACACATACATACATACACACACAACACATCTAGGCAGACACATATACACACACAAAGACATCCAGGCACAAACACATCCAGGCACACAGACATATACAGACAAACACATCCAGGCACACACATATATACACACACACAAACACATCCAGGCACACACATATATACACACACACAAACACATCCAGGCACACACATATACATACACAAACACATCCAGGCACACACATATACACACACACAAACACATCCAGCCACACACATATATACACACAAACACATCCAGGCACACACATATATACATACACAAACACATCCAGGCACACACATATACACACACACAAACACATCCAACCACACACATATATACACACACACAAACACATCCAGCCACACACATATATACACACACACACAAACACATCCAGCCACACACATATATACACACACACAAACACATCCAGCCACACACACATATGCACACACATATACACACACAAACACATCCAGGCACACACATATACACACACAAACACATCCAGGCACACACATATACACACACAAACACATCCAGGAAAAAAAAAAGTTCACCTATCAATGTCCCCCCTCCCTGCGATTACACCTCAATGCAGAGGGAGGGGGGGGGGGGGGTTCCGTTGCAGCCTGGTTGCACAGAGCAGCTTCCCTGCTATGCTCCCCGGTGATCAGCGCTAGAACGCAGTGCGCGAGGGGGCGGAGCAGGAAGTATGTGCAGCCGGTGCACTCACTCTGCTCCCTCGCGCACCGCTGCTGGAATAAAGAAAATAAAAAAAAAACCCGATCCCATTGCCGAGGGCACCACGCGGTGCTCACGATACCCGGGCGCCAGGTCTGATTTCCTGGTGCCATGGCGACCTGGCACTTGGGGTTTGTCGAGCCCTGGGTTAAAGATTAATCAAATCATGTCCTATGATCTATGAACGATTCATATTTTATTACATGGAATAAGAGATGCTTCTGAATGCAGACTCTTTTTTTTTTTATTTTTTTTTTTTATTTCACCAGCAGCTCCACAAATCAATCTCCAGAAATTTACAACCAAAATAATGTTTGAAAAAGCAAAGTAATAGCTCAAATGGCACATTCAATTCAAGCATCACATAGGAGTAGTGCAAAAAATCTGCGGTGGAGGAAGCCCGAAAGTGAACTCACAGTTCACCTTCGGGTATCTTCCGAATTGCATTGCCGGCACATTTGTTAGCAATGCAATTCGGATGAAGCATGCATAGAGTCCAAGCAGGGGCTGTGAATTAAATAAATTTAGTTCAAGTAAGTTAATTATTGACTTAGTGTTGAAAAACAACAGTTTATTTGTCCTTCAAACTCCATTGCAATAGAATTTTTTTAGGACCATAGTTGATGTTTGTCACGGGAGGGCTACTAGATGGGTAGCCCCTACTGGAATCAGTTCCACAAAATCACTCCTCCTCAGTTACAGGAAAATGCATATATCCAAATGGGGCTATAGTCTCTGTTTCCCTGCTAGCAATTCCTCCGGATGAGACAGGTCGTGTTGGGTAGAACAAGAAGAGTTGTTTATTCAAAACACAGGACATATATACAGTAACACATCTTGATAACACAGATTAAACAAAGGAACTAAAACAGGATTAAAGTTTAACATAGAATATTAAATGGAAACAGGACATAGGGGATTACAAGTTCACACCTACACAAAGGATAATTGAATTTGGTGCCAGAATACCTGGCAACCAATCAGATTCATTGTAGATTATATTCCCGGGGAAACTGTTACAAGTGATGAAGCTCTTTTAACCTTGCACTGTACATTTTAAACACACATAACAGCCAGAACATGGGAACTGACGAACGGCAAACCATGGTTGGTTGCGGGGCTACCGTGACAATGTTTATCAAATTACCATTGACATCAACTAAGGACAGGTTAAAAAAAAGTGTGTACCATTCTTCTAATAGGTTACTTAACTCAGGGCTCGACAAACCCCAGGTCGCCATGGCGACCAGGAAATTAGACCTGGCGCCTGGGTGCTGCCAGCCTCATGGTCCCCTTGCCGCTGCCATCCGATTTTTCCGCAGCGCGAGGGGGTAAAGTCTGTGCAGATAGCACAGACTGCAAGCTCCGCCCCCTCGCGCAACGCGTGTCTGAGTGCCGGATGTCGTCACGTGACATCTTGGCACTCAGCACGCCGACCAACGGAGTGCAGCTGCAGCATGAAAGGGACACATCAAGAAGAAACCCCCAAGAAAATACTGTGTGAGGTGGGTGTGTGTTTGTAGGTATTGTAAAGTAGGTGTGTGAGAGGTGTTTGGATATATGTGTATATGTAAAGTAGGTGTGTGTGAGGTGTATGTATATATGTGTATATGTAAAGTAGGTGTGTGTGTGAGGTGTATGTATATATGTGTATATGTAAAGTAGGTGTGTGTGTGAGGTGTATGTATATATGTGTATATGTAAAGTAGGTGTGTGTGTGAGGTGTATGTATATATGTGTATATGTAAAGTAGGTGTGTGTGTGAGGTGTATGTATATATGTGTATATGTAAAGTAGGTGTGTGTGTGAGGTGTATGTGTATATGTAAAGTAGGTGTGTGTGTGAGGTGTTTGGATATATGTGTATATGTAAAGTAGGTGTGTGTGTGAGGTGTTTGTATACATGTGTATATGTAAAGTAGGTGTGTGTGTGAGGTGTTTGTATACATGTGTATATGTAAAGTAGGTGTGTGTGAGGTGTTTGGATATATGGGTATATGTAAAGTAGGTGTGTGTGAGGTGTTTGTATATATGGGTATATGTAAAGTAGGTGTGTGTGTGTGAGGTTTGTATATATGTGTATATATAAAGTAGGTGTGTGTGAGGTGTTTGTATATATGTGTATATGTAAAGTAGGTGTGTGTGAGGTGTTTGTATATATGTGTATATGTAAAGTAGGTGTGTGTGAGGTTTGTATATATGTGTATATGTAAAGTAGGTGTGTGTGAGGTGTTTGTATATATGGGTATATGTAAAGTAGGTGTGTGTGAGGTGTTTGGATATATGGGTATATGTAAAGTAGGTGTGTGTGAGGTGTTTGTATATATGGGTATATGTAAAGTAGGTGTGTGTGAGGTGTATGGATATATGGGTATATGTAAAGTAGGTGTGTGTGAGGTGTATGGATATATGTGTATATGTAAAGTAGGTGTGTTTGTATATAGGTGAAGTAGTCGTGTGTGTTTATGAATTGCGTTTATGTTTGCGTGATTGTCTGGCTCCTAAAATCAAATTAAATTTGTCAAGCCCTGACTTAACTTTTTCTTAATTTTTTTCACACTGCTTGCAAAATTATCCTTGAACCTGGAAGTCTATACCAATAAATAATTGACCTGCATGACAGGCACACTTCAATCATTTTGCATTATGTAATCTTGTATACCTAGGATTTAATAGTGTTCTGATGCTGTCCTATTAGCATTTTTATAGGAACAGCCAGTCCTAGCGAGCACCAAATGAACGACAAGCCATGTGCTAACACAACTTATTGAATTTAGATAGAAATGATTAGTGTTGGTGAGTTTTGTTTAAATGTAAGATGTTTTACCATACACTTATATGTGCTATATATGTAATTAAAATACCACTAGCAAAAGTAAAGTGTAAAAATAGAAAAAGTGTTCACAATATATATTATTACTTTCTTGTTATCTGAAGCCTTTTTTTTTTTACCATTTTATAATTTAGATTCCGAACAGAAAATTATTTTAATTGCGTCGAAAATATAATCTATAGATTCCGGAGACCAGGACATTTTAATTGCGTCCAAAAAAGACTCGAATACGGTGTCGTCTCTGACTTCTAGTCTTCAAATTAATTCGGACAAATGCGACTTCCGAGGGTGCAGCGCTGTTCCTCTGTGTTGTTTATTTCGCCATTTAGCGGATACCCACATTCGCAGCAGAGTAAATACATTATTCCTTTCTTTTGCAAGATTAGGTAGAAGTAGGGAAACTGCACTTTAACCTGATTGGCTGCTGACTGCAGCTCTGTGTGCTGATTGGTCTCCTCCCTGTCACCTGACTCTGTTGTCTGATTGTTCTAACAAGCAGATTCACACACGCTGACTAAAAAAGGGAGGCTTAATACCAGCTGACTGTCTCTCACATTTGAGTGAATTCAAATGGCTCCAGATTACAGGAATATGCGGTATTAATTGAATGGCTCCAGATAACAGGAAAGTACCATATATATCCACATCCACTTCAGTACCTGTTTTTACTTTAGTGCACTCTGTTGTCCATTTTACATGGATTCCAGGGCACTTAAATTCTGTAATAGGGAGGGGATGTTGGAGAGAGAACATGACATACGGTGTGGATAAAGAAGTAGGGATTTCTTTAAATTACTAAATATAGTTATATTGTACTGTATGTCATATATTGTACTGTACGTAATGTTCTCTCTCCAACATCCCCTCCCCCATTACAGCATTTTAGTGCCCAGGAATACATGTAAAATGAACTGAGTGCACTAAAGTAAAAACAGGTACTGAAGTGGATGTTTAAAGTAACAGAGAGAAACTAAATGGGCAGGGGATAGACTGAGAGAGAGCTTTCCATCCAACTGGGCCATGTCCAAAAACACAGAAGCATTGAGATTTTAGCTACCTAGACTAACACTCTTATTGCAACGAATCCAGTGATCCCTTATTTACCTATTGGCTCTAGATCATGACAAGTCCTATTTATATACTTTTCAGTGCACTTAACCATTCATGTATATATAAATACAGCTACCTGTAATTGCTCTTGTCCTATGTCATATTTTACTGCAGTTGATAATTGAAAGTGCTTGATGCATTATGCATATCCATCTCAAAAACAAATCTTAGGCAGCATGCAAATGTTTACATACACAAGAAAGTCTAAAAAAAAAGTTTACCATGGTTACCATGAGTAAAACATCCAAATGTTTTCACTGTGCACAAAATTGTATGGACTAAACCCCCCCCCCCCCCCCCCCCCCCAAAAAAAAAAGTTACATATTCTTCTTTCTTAAAAAATGTTGCAGATATTTTTCCAGCCTAGTTATGTTTGTGGAAAGAAATATGGAAAAAGTGTTGTTACTTGGTTTATTTTATTCAACCACAAATGGAAAGACAGGGCTTGTTTTTTTTTTGTTTTTTTTTAACAGACATTAGAAGCCGAGCAGGCCATTTTCAAGAGCCAGCCAAGTTATTTTAAAAGCTTGGGTAAATGGGACTTCCATAGAGGTCTATGTAGAACACTCAATATGATGAACAGACATTGGGGATTTTAGCAGCTCCCCTGCCATTTAGGATTTATCAAGCCCTTGCTAAAGATTTTGGTGGATAACCAATATGCAATTCACTATTTAAAATAGCAAATGTTTGTAGATTAGAGTACTGTGGCCTGACTAATGATGAAGCAGATTTAAACTCCTATGCCCAGTGCCCAGAGAATATTATTCAATTATTTAAACGGACACTGAAAAAAAAAAAAGGTTTTTTAATTATTTTGCGTTGTTGATTTCAGATATGTCTTTTGTTTTTGTTATGTGATTTTATTTTATAAAATATTTTACTAAACAAGTGTGACTGGGGCCTGCCATTTTGTGAAATTTAGTGTTTTTAGGTGCCACCCCCCCAGTGACTTTACAGCACTAGTATCTCACTTTGGGGCTGGGGACACAGAATACAGTCTAGATGTCAGAATTCTGATCATAGAAGGTAATGTAACTATTACATAAGAGTTATGATCTTGTTTGATCAGGTCAAGCTCCTCTCTTTGTGTTTTAAGGCAAGTAATAAAGGTTGTACACAGACACTTAACCCTGCCCACTAGTGATACACAGGAGCCAGTAGGAGAGCAGGTGAGGATTTTATGATATCATCATGCAGGCTCTGGCCACAGTTGTAAAGTGAGACTTGCCGGAAGATTTTGGAGAATGTTGCATCATGGGAAAAATCCTGGGGGATGGTCTCCTGAGGGATCTCCTCCCAGACCTGGACTAAAGCATCTGCCAACTCCTGAACAGTCTGTGGTGCAACGTGACGTTGGTGGATGGAGCGAGACATGATGTCCCAGATGTGCTCAATTGGATTCAGGTCTGGGGAAGGGGCTGGGCCAGTCCATAGCATCAATGCCTTCGTCTTGCAGGAACTGCTAACACATTCCAGCCACATGAGGTCTAGCATTGTCTTGCATTAGGAGGAACCCAGGGCCAACCGCACCAGCATATGGTCTCACAAGGGGTCTGAGGATCTCATCTAGGTACCTAATGGCAGTCATGCTACCTCTGGCGAGCACATGGAGGGCTGTGTGGCCCCCCAAAGAAATGCCACCCCATACCATTACTGACCCACTGCCAAACCGGTCATGCTGAAGGATGTTGCAGGCAGCAGAACGTTCTCCACGGCGTCTCCAGACTCTGACATGTCTGTCACATGTGCTCAATGTGAACCTGCTTTCATCTGTGAAGAGCACAGGGCACCTGTGGCGAATTTGCCAATGGTGTTCTCTGGCAAATGCCAAACGTCCTGCACTCCGTATCATACTACCACTAGAGTGAAAGCACCGCCAGCATTCAAAAGTGACCAAAACATCAGCTAGAAAGCATAGGAACTGAGAAGTGGTCTGTGGTCACCACCTGCAGAACCACTCCTTTATTGGGGGTGTCTTGCTAATTGCCTATAATTTCCACCTGTTGTCTATCCCATTTGCACAACAGCATGTGACATTGATTGTCAATCAGTGTTGCTTCCTAAGTGGACAGTTTGATTTCACAGACGTGTGACTTGGAGTTGCATTGTGTTGTTTAAGTGTTCCCTTCATTTTTTTGAGCAGTGTTTATTACTTCCTTTTACTTTTGAAAAATTAGGAATCTTTACTTCTGTAAGAGCTGGCATGGCAGCTGGAAGGATGTGTGTAAAGGTCTGATGAGTCACTTTATTTATAGTTCCAGAGAGTGACTGACTGAAAATGCATTTAGTAAATGTTTTTGCAGACGTGTAAAAGTGATGAATGACCTGTGATGCATTCCTCCCTAAATTGGTTATATAGCAAATCATTCTTAATTGCTCTTTATGAACAAGAAAACTAATGCATATTCAGGGGTGTGTAAATGAAAAAAAAAAAAAAATAATTCTTGTCCCGGGACTAAAGCGGTAGCCTAATCTTCTTGTATACACAGAGAGACAACATACACACACAAACACATGGGTGAGAGGGAGGGCGCTGTGCCAAAGGGAAAAAAAACTTCTTGTCTGCAGCAGGGCTAAATGTAAAAAAATACTACCTGCCCAATGCCCAAAACTTCATGTCCCAGGCGTCAGGCTATAGGAGTTACCATCTCTGCATATTGGAAGCTGATGCAGTCGTTTGTAGAGTTATTATGTATGGCTTTTTTCCATGGATCCATATCATTAATGTATGTTGCCTCATTTCCATACTGACAGTGGCTTAACCAGCAGGTCTCTCCATCTGTTGTTGGACGTCAACACCTATGTAAATCAGAACATTTTTCAGTATTGCTAGTGGTCTGGATGTTGTTTAGATATTTTATTATACAGACCTTAAAGTGGCACGAAGTGTTTTTGTTTTTATATTTTCCTTCATTAACCCCTTGGCGACACATGACGGACTAGTCCGTCCTGTGTGCCGAGGCGTTAGTGACACAGGACGGACCTAGTCCGTCCTGTGTCTAAACGATCACTGAAAGCGGAGTTTTCCGTCTGCATTTCGATTTCTCCGGAGAGCGATTGAAATGCCGGTTTTAAAGGCACAGTGCCTTTAAAACGCGGGCATTTCAAAAACGAGTTTTTCGCTTCCTATGCTCAGTGAGTGTTGCTGATTGCCTCGCAAGTCGAGGCAATCAGTAACACACAAAAAATGCACGATCTAAGGTCAAGAGCACAGGAGGCAGGAAGTGCCTGCTTCCTGTGCTCTTCCTGCAGTCACACGATTACCTCTTCACACAGGCAATCTGTGACTGCAGGCACACTGACAAGCAGTGGGGATGCTCTGATGAGCACCCACACTGACTGGTCAGATCAATATTAACCCTATATTGATCTGACCAGTTATGATCTGCCTCCCTCTCCTCACATTTTTTTTTAGTGAGGGAGAGAGACAGATCAAAGTTATAAAAGTAAGTAAAAGTACAAAAAAAATTAATACACAACACAAGAATAATAAAACAATAAAAACATTTTTATAATAGCAATTCCCTGCGTTCAACCCATTCCCTGCCACTGATTGTGCACATCAGCACATTTATTTTTGCTGTTTGTGCATTTTTTAGGGGTTAATTTTTTGTACTGTAATTTATTACAGTACTACAAAGGCTCTTCTAAGAGTTATTAACCCCTTCTTTGCCGTCGATCACTGCTTACGCAATGATATTGACGCCAAAGCAATTTTTATCTGTCTGCATATTTTTGAAATTTTTTTTTTTTTTTTTTTTACACATACCCGCTAGGGGATTACGTGTAAAGTAAAAATATTTGAGATTTTTTTTTTTAAGCTGTCTGAGCGCATAGCGATCAGTAACAGCGAATTAGTGTCAAAGGCAGTTTGGTGATTGCTCAATTAACCCTTTAAGGACCAGGGATTTTCCAAGGCCAAGGACCAGAGCGTTTTTCAATTTTTAATATGCGGTTTTTGAAACATAATTTTCCTCTCTCTCATTTAATGCACCCATACAAGTTATTTGTTATTTTTTAAAGGACAGTTAGAGCTTTCTTTTGATACCCTATACATAAAAATTATTTACATTTTAGTATTAAAAAATACATATCAAAGAGGAAATTTGGTGCAACACTAACCCACTTATCTCCCCTAATTAACTAATAAAAAAGAAAAATATTGGTTCCCAAACCCCCCTAAACAAATAAGACAGAAAAAAAACTCTGAAGAGTGCGATGTCAGATCCATAAAAATCACACAACAGGCATGCATGGTTTACATTTTATTAAATAAATATATTAAAATTACCTTTATTTATTAAAAAACTTTATAAATTGCAAAAATAAAAAAAATTGTAAAAAAAAAAACTAAATGAGGGCCATAAAGTGGAAGGAAACTGATCACAGTTACAAACTGTGATCAGCATTGAAAGGGTTCATTTTTTTATTTTTTTTTTTACCTCTGTATGTTCTTTATTTATTTTTATTTACAGGTCACTCTCTGTGCTTCACTTTAAGAATGTGAAGCACAGAGAGTGAATTCGAGGCAAAGTCAGTGTGTGAATATACTGACTTTGCATCTAATTTGGATGTTATCTCGGTGATCACTCAATCACCGCGATCACATGCCTGGAAATCAACCGATCGGGTCCAGGAGCTTTGCCTCGGGTGCGAGGCTTAGTCCTGGACCCATTGCAGACTTGCTGGCGGTGCGCACGGAGCACACCGCCGGCTAGACTGCATGACGAGTTAACTCGTCATAAGGTCGCGAAGGGGTTAAGCTCACCATTCGCCCTGGTCAGATCAAAATTGGTCGGATCAATATTCACAAATATTGATCTGCCTCCCTCTCCTCACTTAGATTTTTGTGACGGAAAGAGACAGATCAGTATTAGTGATATAAAATAACATTTTATAAAATTGTTTTTTATGAAAGTCTTTCACTGTGTATTAACCCCTTCCCTGCCATTCATCACTGTATGAGCAGTAATCTTGCACAGCAACAGTAAGTTTTGCTGTCTGCACTGTTTCGTGGATTAATTTCTTTGTACTGTAATGTATTACAGTCCTAGATAGACTCTTCTAAGAGCTATTAACCCCTTCTTTGCTCGAGATCACTGCTTACGCACTGATTCTGAGGCCGCGGACTCGGTTCGATTTTGACCCTGGTCAGCTTTCTGATACATCATCTAGTGATGTATCGGTGGCTGCTGAGCCCTTGCCACAAGGAGTGATGGGTGTCTACCGTGAAAAAATATATGGTTTGGTGGAGGTAAATTACATTGGCTGGCTTCAAAGATATCCCATATAGGACACGGACGCAGGTTGACTACATGTCAAAATTCAAGATGCGCAACTCACAAATGTTGCCTTCTAGCCAAAAAACAAACCTATGCATGGGTGCTATCCCTGTACTCGGGAGATGTTGCTGAACACATATTGGGTTGTTGTTTGGCAGTGACATAAACCAGAATCTGTGAATTCATGCCTGAAGTATAATTAATGTGGAAAAAAAACTCCCAAAAAAGTACTACCACAAACTTTTACAAAGGCTGGTGGTAGAATTAGTACATATACATAAAATAAAATATTTTAAAATAGCTTTGCACTACTTATAGTTCTGGCCATGTAACATGAATAAAAAAGCACAAAACATAAAACATGGGCTATTTCTGAACTCAGGACATATATTAGAAACTATTTAGCAGTGTTTTTTTGTTGTCTCTTGTACATGAGTATACGATTTTTCAAATAAAAGTCATAAAAAAAATGATTTTCATTATTTTTTTTTTTTTTACATAAAATTATATGCTATTATCAAAATAATGGTATCAAAAGAAAGCCCTTCTTATGACGATGAAAACGATATATAGTTTTTGTGGGTACACTAAATGAGACAGAAATAAATTACAGCAAAACACAGACACCTCAGAAATGTTAAAAGAGCCCATGTCACCAAGCGTCGGACAAGCCAAGAAAGTCATGTCACTAAGGGGTTAATAGAAGCACATTTTTAAAATCTGATGTCACCTGCCTGGAGAACACCAAACCTGTATCTGTGCAGATACACACAGGGTTTACTTTTGAGTTTAGCTTCTCAGATGAGGCAGAGCTTGTGTGGACTCTGGCACATGCACAGCTGAAACTCGCTTCTGAATGAGGTCTGCACTGTAAGGTTCCTTCTGTTAGTGGCATGTGAAAAAGATTGATACTGTCCACCACAGCCCCAGACATCATACTCCCTAGCAAAGCATCATGGCTGCCGATCAGAGAATGAACGGCATGTACCTTTAAAAGTACATGCCAGTTTATCCTCATACTTGAATGGGTGAATGGCCTTTTCACTTGTGCCTCTATATTAGAAAAGCTTAATGGCCCTTTAAGAATAATATAAAGCTAAAAAGCAAATGTGCCTTTGTTATCTCCGTTTAATATGGTGCTATGGCTTGATATGAGTGTTACCCATTTTCCTTTGTCCATAATTGATTAGCATGTCATAAATCGGAGGATATTAGGATATTTTACCAATTTTACCAATGTTGAAAACATGAACTGATCTGTCTGTTATGTGTAGCTATGTTAAACATTTTTCTTTTTGTGGTGGTGTAGTTGCTTTCCCGTACATGAGGCTGCACATGAGTGGATTTTCTAGCATTGCAACTCTATCCTGTGCTATATTTGAAAGGCTTGAATAGCATGCATTTGCTCCAATGGGTCTATGTGTGAATTGGATATTCTATTCAAAAGGTGATGGCTGTTATTTCCATATCTTTACTCTGAATCCCTTGCAGTGATGATTGCAATGCATCCTGGGCATATCTATGGGAAATAGGTCTCCTGACCTGTCTGGAATATGAATGTCAATATATTGACCAATTCTTTACTGACTCTTACTGATTATACAGTGAAGGGGTCTTTTGTTGTCCTTGGCACCGGAACTGATGCAGTCTGTGCTTTACTGAGGTAGTTGAGTTGTTTTTTTTATTCTGGCCAAAATTAGTTGGGGAACGTTTATTTCAGTACTTGCAAACATTATTTACAATATTTCACTTCAAATAGTACCTACACCTGAAGTATAACAAATATGCGGCTGGACTGGTTAACAAACGATTCTTGTTATTGTTCATAATAAGGGAGGGGAAAGGCAACTATGTCGAGCTCACATTTAATATATCATCCTCATTGCATAAACTTAATTTCACTTGGTCTTTTATTTGAGTATAATGACTATAACTACTTCTCCATATGACTCATTTAAGTCTGATTTATAGTATCCAAAGTTGACCTCTGTTAGGAAACGGTGCAATACACCATGGTTGTAAGATCCCTTGTAAGCTGAACAATTTATGTAAAACTGAAAAGCAAGAATGAGTTTCTTGAAAGTTCCACAACATTCATCCATAGTTATAGTGTGGGCGTTGTCATCAGCACACTGGTAAGACATAAAATTCCACCTGCACCCTTGCAATTTGGCTAGCACAGGTTAAAAAAAATAAATAGTGTCCACTACTCTGTAGTAAACCTGATGTGTATCTTAAGAGATTTTTCCCCTCCTAATCAAAATTCACATTGGAAAGGAGAGAGACGTGATATTCTTATTTCATCTAATTTCTGTTAAATATACCTTTGCAGTTTGGGTAAGGCTTATGAAATCTCTCTTCTCTTCTCTATTTTATTTTGTTTGTTTTATCTGTCGATTCATATATATTCACCAATCATTCAATACACTCTTCTCTGTCATTCAATAATTTGGTCCTTAAGGATAGAAAGAGCAGTCAATTGATATCCAAGTTAAAGGCCTTTTAGTAATTAAATTTAAGGTAAATGGGGGGTTTTGTCCTAAGCTCTGAACTCTCAGGGGGTACAGTCTTTACAAAGCATCATATTGTTAATCATTCTGGTATCTCCTCCCAAATCTAGACTTACTGATACATTTCGGTATTCCTTCCAAGGTTTCCAAACCTGATTGTACCTATCTGTCATGGAATTAATTTTAAATTTTAAAACCAGGATCTCTCTCTGCACTAGCAAAGAAATATGGTCACCAACCTATCTGTGCTTCCTGTCTCCAGGGAAGCATGGCAGCTGTGGGTCCAAGGATAATCTGCCATGTACTATAAAAAGTACATGCAAGTTTATCCTCACACTAGGATCACTAGATTTTGAACTTGTGCATCTTTGTTAGAAGCACACAGGAGAATAGATTTAGCTGTCGTTAAAGTTGCTTCCCTACCATTTTTTGGCATAAATGTATGAATGTAAAATTATGATTATGTGCTGTCAACATTTGTGCTGTTTAGGTTAATTGCTTATTTCATTGTCACTGAACAGTGTGTGGTTACTGGAACAATCCCATATGGATCTGGAAGCAATGTAATATTGTACTGGCACTGCTGACTATGATGAAATGCACACATGCTATATTATTGATGATCTTTTCCAGGCTAGGTCTCAAGATTCTTAAATGCAAAAACTATGACAATAATTACTCAAATGGTTTGTCAGAAGGAAGAAGGCCATTATTGTTTTATATATGAGTCCATATCTGTTTTCCACTGTAAAGAAAGGTATTAACAAAAATTTAAGCAGGAAGTACTGATGATGATGATAATTAAGTTTTGCTACTTCTCCCAGAAAATCTTGAGAGAATTGATCTTTTGTGGACGATAAATTCCAATGTATGAAAAAGAGTTAAATATCGCCATATTATCCATTTGACCCACACATCTTGCACTTATAAGCATTGTGCATACCATCCAGTCTTGACTAGAAAGAGGAAGTAATGCCACGTTTTTAGAACTCGCAATAAGCTGGCTCTGATTTTATCTTTAAAAAATCTTTTATGTTTTTTGTTTAAAAGATATCACTGGTATAATCGGTTAGAAATCAAGCATTGACAGACTTGGTAAAGCCTAGGTGTCCAACTACAGCCCTCCATGAACTTTAAATCTCATAATCCCCAATAGCCTTTATTGAATTGCAGAGCATCATGGTAGTTCAGAAACATCTGCAGGGCTACAATTAACACCTTTGCGACAATGAACGTGCTTGACACGTCCAGTCGGAAACTCTGTTGATGGCGGATTTTGTGATCAACGCTCCTGAAAACTGCTCTGACGGCGCTGCTCTATTGCCTCGATGTCGAGGCATTAGGAAGCACTGAAATTTTCAATCTGGGGCACCCACGATCGCTCCACGGATGCAGCATGCTCCTCCAATATGGCTGCTGCCCTCTTGTAGGTAGAGCGTTGGAAGTGAAAAAAAAATTGGGGTTAAATTCATGGTTAGGGTTAAATATATGGTTCACTTTGGAGTGAAAAGGTCACTGTAGGGAAAAAACACTTTTTGGTTTTTGTCCTATAACTTTCAAAAAACTGCAAAAAAACATGGAAACAGGCATATTTCTGAACTCGGGACAAAATTTAGAAACTATTTAGATGGGGTCTTTTATAATGATTGTATTTGTGTAAATTATTTTTTAGGTCAAAGTTAGAAAAAGTGTTTTTTTTTTTTTTTTAAATGTTTTCATCATATTTTATGATTTCTTTTTTGCAGTAAATCATAAGATATGATGAACATAATTGTATCTAATGAAAGCCCTTCTTATGACAATAAAAACAACATAATTTGTGTGGGTACATTGTGTGTGTGAGAGAAGAAAATTACAGCTAAACGTAAACACCCCAGAAATGTAAAAACAGCCCCTGTCACCAAGGGAAAGACAAGGTCAGAAGGTCTTGTCACCCAGGGGTTAAATACTTAGGCAATACAAGGAAAGACTTGTCTGTCAAACTCCTACACCAATGAAGGGGTGTGTGTCTGTCATCAACAAACCATGAGCCTTTTGAATAGTACAAGGAACCAAATATGCTTCTTGTTTTTTGTTGTTATCAAAATCCAGTTCTTCTTTATGAAACACATTGGCAGAACATGGTCATCAGACTTGTTTCATGGAAAAAGGGCACTTTCATGTGCCACCTGCTATTTTTTCTTACAAGAAACGGACTTGTCGTGATTTCATTAATGGTTGGTCATTTTGAGTGAAGAGTATAAATAATGTGTTTGAGGACTGTTCTGCTACGGGAATAACCAAAGTCTTATGGCATCCAGGAAGCCTCATTGAATTAAATAAACGTTTAACATTAACGCTGTACAAAAGATTTTAGTTTCAATTGTATGTGTTTTTTTTTTTATTGCATTTGCATGCTTGCTTTTGTTTAGAACTTCCACCTCTCTAGATCACTATGACAGGATAACATTTTTTTTTCTTCCTTGTGATCAGTAGAACTACTGTATTTGCTCGATTATAAGACAAGGTTTTTTTCAGAAAAAAAATTCTGAAAAATACCCGTCTTATAATCGAGGTCGTCTTATAATCTGACCTCAAATTGAGGTCAGACTATAAGACATGGATCCAGGTCCCCGCACAGCTGCATGGGACATGGATCCCCCTCTCTAACAGCAGGGGAATGTCTGCGCGATGGCTTCGTCATAAAAGTCCCGGCGGTCGTGCCGGGCGGCAGCAGGGGAGGTCTGCGCTCATCGCGCAGACATCCTCCGCTGCCACGCTAGCCACCAGGGAGAATCGGGCAGCCGGGGGATGTCTGCACGACACGTGCAGACATCCTCCATGCTGCCCGACACTTCAGTCTATTATGAGGGGGGGGGGGGGGGACAGAGAAACGAGGGAGGGGGGCAGAGCAACAAGGGGGGGGAGGGAGGGGGAAGAGACAAGGGGGGCAGAGAGAAACAAGGGGAGGGAGGGGGGAAGAGACGGAGACAAGGGGAGCGTGGGGAGAGACAAAGGGAGGGTGAGAGAGAGACAACACTAAGGGGGGGAGAGAGACAAAGCTGGGGGCAAGGGAAAGAGAGAGGCAGCATTGGCAATTTGGAAATAAAGGAAATAAAAACAAGGAATGCATTTTTTGATATCATAATTTTTTATTAAAAAAGCAATTTACATGTGAATATATACAACTTTTTTCCTATAGGGTAGTCTTATATTCAGGCTTTTTTTCCTAAAGGAATATCCAAAGTTTGGGAGGTCGTCTTATAATCAGGGTCGTCTTATAATCGAGCAAATACGGTATATGAAAATATACATAGCAAGAATGCAAATAAGAAAAATGTAACAATAACAAACAAAACAAATATTTATAACACTGTTAAAATATGCAACTTACAAAAATTCTGAAAATAGTGAGGAATGTGTATTATGTGGGCAACCATCAGCAGGAAGTCATTGACTTACATGGTTGTGTAATGCAGGGCTCGACAAACCCCGGGCGCCAGGTCGCCATGGCGACCAGGAAATCAGACCTGGCGCCCGGGTGCTGTTTGTCACAGAGTGCCCTTGCCGGCTGCCATGCGTTTTACTTTCAGCGCGAGGGGAGAAAGTCTGTGCGGATCACACAGACTGTGAGCTCCGCCCCCTCGCGCAACACGCTGCAGTGCCGATTGTCACGTGATAACACGGCACAGGAACCGAAGGAAGATCGGGCTCCAGCATAAATGTCCCACTCCCCTGCAATGAGGTAAGCAGCAGGGAGGGAGGACACCCTAAGAAATACATTTTTGTTCTTTGGTCTGTGTGTATGTATGAGTGAATGTAACTGGCTATGTATGTATGTGTGAATGTAACTGGCTGTGTATGTATGAGTGAATGTAACTGGCTGTGTATGTATGAGTGAATGTAACTGGCTGTGTATGTATGTGTGAATGTAACTGGCTGTGTATGTATGTGTGAATGTAACTGGCTGTGTATGTATGAGTGAATGTAACTGGCTGTGTATGTATGTGTGAATGTAACTGGCTGTGTATGTATGTGTGAATGTAACTGGCT
Organism: Pelodytes ibericus; assembly: GCA_036172795.1. Classification (NCBI taxonomy): domain Eukaryota; kingdom Metazoa; phylum Chordata; class Amphibia; order Anura; family Pelodytidae; genus Pelodytes; species Pelodytes ibericus. The sequence continues at coordinate 76,199,483 of CM069863.1, forward strand.
GTGCATGTATGTGTGAATGTAACTGGCTGTATGTGGATGTGTGAATGTAACTGGCTGTATGTGGATGTGTGAATGTAACTGGCTGTGTGTGGTGTTTGTGTGAATGTAACTGGCTGTATGTGGTGTGTGTGTGAATGTAACTGGCTGTATGTGGTGTGTGTGTGAATGTAACTGGCTGTATGTGGTGTGTGTGAATGTAACTGGCTGTATGTGTTGTGTGTGAATGTAACTGGCTGTATGTGGTGTGTGTGTAAATGTAACTGACTGTATGTGGTGTGTGTGTGAATGTAACTGACTGTATGTGGTGTGTGTGTGAATGTAACTGACTGTATGTGGCGTGTGTGAATGTAACTGGCTGTGTATGTGAGGTGGGTGTATGCGACTGTCTCCGTGCGTTTATGATATTGTGATGTGCCGTTGTCTGGCTCCTAAATTTTTTAGCTGGCTCCTAAAACTAAATTAAATTTGTCAAGCCCTGGTGTAATGGCTAAGGAATATGAGGCCACTTCTATGAGACCAACTGCACTTTGTAGTACATACACTCTTTATTCATGATGTTCCCCTTTACAATGTTATCACCCACACTGCCAAACCAATTAACCCCAAAATATCCGGCCTGTTTTGCTCATGTTTTATGTTAAGGACAATGGAAATAAGTAATCACAGAGACAGTCAGTCACACATACACGAATACACATGCACACATTCAGTCATGCATACACGCACATGCGCGCGCGCGCGCGCGCGCGCACACACACACACATACAAGTGAGGTTTTTTTTTTTTAACATTTTTACAAAAAAAAGTTGCTGATCAATATGTTCCCCCTCCCTACTACCTCATTGCAGGGAAGAGGGACATTTTCTAGCCCTGCTTGCATTTGAGCACTAGAGCACAGTGTTTGAGGGTGGCGGAACCGGAAGTCTTTGCAGCCGGTGCACCCTCTGCTCTGTTGCGCACCCCTTTTTTAAAAAAAATTGTGCCCAGGAGGGGTTTTTGTGCAGCCCCTGTCCTGAATGCAAAGCTCATATTTTATATGGCATTACCTTGTGTATTTATTGTTGTTTTAACAAATCTGCATGATGTATGGCAGGGGTCCTCAAACTTTTTAAACAGGGGGCCAGTTCACTGTCCCTCAGACGGTTGGAGGGCCGGACTATAGTAAAAACAAAAACTATGAACAAATTCCTATGCACACTGCATATATCTTATTTTGCAGTGAAGAAACAAATCGGGAACAAATACAATATTTAAAATGAAGTAAAGTTAAATCAACAAACTTACCAGTATTTCAATGGGAATAGTGTGCCAGTCAGATGCCCAGGAATATTATGCCAGTCAGAGCCCAGGAATATTATGCCAGTCAGATGCCCAGGAATATTATGCCAGTCAGATGCCCAGGAATATTATGCCAGTCAGATGCCCAGGAATATTATGCCAGTCAGATGCCCAAGAATATTATGCCAGTCAGATGCCCAAGAATATTATGCCATTCAGATGCCCAGGAATAATATGCCATTCAGATGCCCAGGAATATTATGCCAGTCAGATGCCCAGGGATATTATGCCAGTCAGATGCCCAGGGATATTATGCCAGTCAGATGCCCAGGAATATTATGCCAGTCAGATGCCCAGGGATATTATGCCAGTCAGATGCCCAGGGATATTATGCCAGTCAGATGCCCAGGAATATTATGCCAGTCAGAGCCCAGGAATATTGTGCCAGTCAGAGCCCAGGAATATTGTGCCAGTCAGAGCCCAGTAATATTATGCCAGTCAGAGCCCAGTAATATTATGCCTGTCAGAGTCCTGGAATATAGTGCCAGTCAGAGCCCAGTAATATAGTGCCAGTCAGAGCCCAGTAATATTGTGCCAGTCAGATCCTCCCTCCAGCTTCTGTGTCCCCAGCCGGACATCTCGCGCAGTGTTCCCTCCTCCCTGCACGGAGGAGGGAAACACAGTTACCGGATTTGACGCGGTGATTTTTTATTTATTTTTTTCGTTTTCCTGCAGCCGCATCCGTTGCCAGCAGCACCCCCCGCGGGCCAGAATAATGTGCTCGGCGGGCATTTGGCCCGCGGGCCGTAGTTTGAGGACCCCTGATGTATGGTGTTCTATATTAAAAAGTTGGACAACATTGCTCTAGATCAGACCTGGGCATCTTACAGCCCACGGGCCACATACGGCCCTTTGTGCGTCCTTGTCCGGCCCGCGTGAGGCAGGGCCGATCCTGGGCGGGTGCACCGCACCCAGGCGCAAGGGAGGAGAGGCGCTGTAGCAGGGAGCTCTCTCCCTGCCATCCTCCTCCTTGTTAATCCAAGCACAGCGTGACGTGTGTAAGCTCCGCCCCCGTGGCGTTCTGTGATTGGCTGTTTCAGGGAGGAGGACGTTCTCTAGGGTATCTGCCAAGACACCATAGAGAACGTCCTCCTCCCTGCAGCCAATCACAGAACGCGACGGGGGTGGAGCTTTCCCCCGTTGTGCTGTGCTTGGATTAACAAGGAGGATTAGGTAATAACAGTTGGGGGGGGGGGGGGGGGTTAAAATAAAAAAAGAAAGGAAGTGTCTGTGTAAGTGTGTGTCAATGTGTATAAGTGTGTATGTGTGTGTCAATGTGTATAACTATGTGTGTGTTACTGTCTGTGTAAGTGTATGTACATGAGTGTCTGTGCAAGTGTATCCTGTGTGTAAAGGTGGCTGTGTGTGTATTCATGTATGTGTGACAGTGTGTATAAGGGTGTCTGTGTAAATGTATGTCTGTGAGGGTGACTAAGTGTGTAATTGTGTTTGTGTGACAGTGTGTATTTATGTATGACTGTGTGTATTTATGTATGTCTGTGAGGGTGACTAAGTGTGTAACTGTGTTTGTGTGACTGTGTGTGTTTATATATGACTGTGTGTACAAGAGACCAGCATGGGGAACAGAAAGATAGAGATGGAAAAAGATATAAGGGATGAGGGGAGAGACCGACATGGGGTATGAGTGGCGAGAGAGAGACAGACATGGGGTATGAGTGGCGAGAGAGACAGACATGGAGCATGAATGGAAAGAGAGAGAGACATGGAGCATGAGTGGAGAGAGACATGGAGCATGAGTGGAGAGAGAGACAGACATGAGGGAATGGGGAGAGAGAGAGACAGACATGAGGGTACTGGGAGAGACGGATATTGAGCAAAATTTAATATAAATATTGTCGATGTGGCCCTCCAGCAGTGCTCGGGTTGCTCATGCGGCCCCCGGTAAAAATTAATTGCCCACCTCTGCTCTAGATGAATGGTGCAGTGTAAAGTAATACATGAAGTTCATAACTTATAAGGATGTTTGAACCTATTTTGAAGGCAATATTTGGCCCTAGTCCTTATTAGGTTGCTAGCCCTTTCCATTATTTTGTGCACCCATGTGTAGATGTAAATAAATACATATGTGATTGGATTTATAATTGCATTGAATATGTAATAATAGAGCTTGACAAATCCAGGGGGCCATAGCTAATAAAATCCCTACTGCTGGCTCCTAACTTTTTGATTGTTTTGCACAGAACTCTATGGAAGTTCCTTTTCCCTGGAAACCAAAAATAACCATGCGGACTCCTTAATTGGTCTGTCTGGCTCCTAAAGTCCAAAAAGTCTAAAATTTGTCAAGCCCTGCTTAATATTATAATAGAACACCTTGCAAATGGCAAGCACAATACTTACTATACCTAGACTGGTAGTTAGCTAGCGTTTGATGAACTACATTTCCCATGCCCACCATTTCCCATGCTTCACGCCAATGGCAGAACAGGTCCATTGAGGGCTCTGGAGCTGAAACAATTTCTTGACCCCCCCATTAGGCCAATATGGCTAACTGTATCGCTGATATTGGACAGGGTGTCTATCATGGACCTATTGTCCTCAAACTTCAGGTTTGTTGAATTATTCACTGTGCATGTTATAAGTGCTGACTGGAAGGTTTGGGGTAGTGGTAACCGTCTCCATATGCAGTTATTGCTCCTTGTGAGTGGAAAAAATGTCCATATATTAATGAAAACAATTCAAGAAATTATTTATTTATTATAGTGACGTGGCAGTTTCCCTTAATGGTATTTTTATATTAACAGCTAGTTAGGTAAAGATCAGGTGCATGCAGGTTAATGGTATGTCTAGTGTATATGTGACGGACAATGTTATTGCAAAAAAGTTTTTAAAAATAAAGGTGAAGAAAAGTTTCTTCAAAACTGGTAAGCATTTCTCTTCTCCTTTTCTCTACTGAATGAGAGTCATTCATGTATTGGCTATTATGTAGAAAAGGTATTTAAACATTGATTTTGTGATTTATTGAGCGCTACATTCAGAATAATCTCCTAGCAACTAGGGCATTGATGATGGATGACAAGCTGAAAACCTCAATGTCACTGGAGTGTTCTTACAGATTTGCTGTGTCTTCAAACACAAGCTATTCGGCTTAACCCCTTAGTGACAGATGATGTGCCAGGCACGTCACGGCAAGTCGAGGACTTGCTGACTTGCCTGGCACGTCATGCACTAAATAGAGTGGTCGCTTTCTTTACTCTATCAGTGTTGCTACAATGCCTCTATGTAGAGGCATTGTGCAACACTAAAAAAAAGTGTAGGGGCGCGCTACGATCACTCCCCGGAGTGATCGTAGCAGCCATTTAAAAATGGCTGCGCCACCTGCACGCGATCGTTCGCTTCCTAAGCATCTCCGGTGTTGCTAAAGTGCCTCGCTAGCGAGGCACTTAGCAACACCTTCGGCTCCCCCCAGAACCGATGGTGGTCGCCTCCTGAGCGACCCCATCGGCTCAGTAGAAGGGAACGCTGGCTGTACAGGCAGCGCTTCCCTTCTACTGGCAGGAGCATCGGAAGTGAATTCATTTCACTTCCATTGCTCTAGGGGGAGCAAAATGGATGCCTGCACAACAGATCTGTGTGATCTGTGTGCAGGCATGTATGATGTGCTCTGATGAAATATTGCCTTTGACAAGTATTGATCTGCCTCCCTCTCCTTACTAGTTTTAGTAAGGGAGAGAGACAGATCAGATAATGTAATAAAATAAAATAAAATAATAACATTTTTAATATTTAATACAATTTTACAAATCAAGAGCTTTTATAAAAGCCATTTCAAGTGTTTAACCCCTTCCCTGCCATTGATCGCTGTGTACGCAGTGATCATACACAGCAGCACATGTTTTGCTGCATTTTTTTAAGGGTTAATTTTTTTTTACTGTAATTCATTACAGTATAACAAAGGCTCCTTTAAGAGCTATTAACCCCTTACTTGCTGTAGATAACTGCCTAAGCAGCGATCTGGCGCAAATGCAGCAATCTTGCTGCAGAAGCATTTTTTATATATTTTTTTACTTTTTTATTACACCCGCTTCGGGTTAATTGTACCTGTTAGAGGTTATGTTTAACGTCAATTATTTTTTTAGCTGTCTGATCGCATGTATAGCGATCAGTAACAGCTGATCGGTGGCAAAGGTGGTTTGGTGATTGCAAACATGAGCATCACAATTCGCCTGGTCAGATCAATATTTGTTGTAAATATTGATCCGACCCGTGTAGATCTGGCTCTCTCTCCTCACTTGAGTTTTAGTGAGGGAGACAGACAGAGCTGTATAATGGAAGTTTGTAATTATAATATATTTTTTTTTAAAATTGAGACCCAAGGGCTTTTATAAAAACTGTTTCCAGCGTTTAACCCCTTTCCTGCCATTGATCGCTGTGTACGCAGTGATCTTCCATAGCAGCACATTTTTTGCTGTCTGTGCATTTTTTAGAGGTTAATTTTTTTTACTGTCATTTATTACAGTATATCAAAGGCTCTTTTAAGAGCTATTAACCCCTTGCTTGCCATATATCACTGCCTAAGCAGCGCATATGGTCACTGCCTAAGCAGCGTATATGGAGCAATCTGGCTGCAGAAGGATTTTTGTTACTTTCGTCATTTTTTTTTTTGTCACACTCGCTATGGGTTAATTTTACCCTCTAGGACAGGGGTGGCAAACTCAAATTCATCGGGGGCCGCATCAGCAGTATGGTTACCCTCAAAGGGCCGGTTGTATAGGATTATGCATCTACTCTTTATTATCATGAATAATTGCCTCTGCATTCAGTTGCTACTGGTTTTAATAATAATTTAAGTAATAACTAGCCTTGAAAACAGAAGCCTGGGAAGAATAATAGCAAGCATGGGTCAGGACTGCACTAAGTACACAGTGCATGGGTCAGGACTGCACTAAGTACACAGTGCATGGGTCAGGATTGTGCTACGTATACAGTGCAGCGGTCAGGATTGTGCTAATTACACAGTGCATGGGTCAGTAATAGTGTGCCAGTCAGAGCCCAGTAATAGTGTGCCAGTCAGTGCCCAGGAATATTGTGCCAGTCAGTGCCCAGGAATATTGTGCCAGTCAGAGCCCAGTAATATTGTGCCAGCCAGAGCCCATTAATATAGTGCCAGCCAGAGCCCAGTAATATAGTGCCAGCCAGATGCCCAGTAATATAGTGCCAGCCAGATGCCCAGTAATATAGTGCCAGCCAGATGCCCAGTAATATAGTGCCAGCCAGAGCCCAGTAATATAGTGCCAGCCAGATGCCCAGTAATATAGTGCCAGCCAGATGCCCAGTAATATAGTGCCAGCCAGATGCCCAGTAATATAGTGCCAGCCAGAGCCCAGTAATATAGTGCCAGCCAGAGCCCAGTAATATAGTGCCAGCCAGATGCCCAGTAATATTGTGCCACTACCCCCTTGTGTTTGCCACCCCTGCACTAGGGGATTACGTGTATTCCTTTTGAAGCTCCAGCCCCGAGGCGCAATGATGACTGGAGCAAGTGACTGAGTATTTTTCTGTTTTTTAACCTGCGTGTATTTTTATGGTGGATTGCTTCCACTATATCTCAGTTTTTTGTGAAATAAATTGCTGCTAAATACCCTGGATTTGGATCAAGAGGCTCTTCATTTTCACATGTCGCATTGGAGGAGGTGATCCCTTGGAAGGGGGCAAGTATTCCACTGTCATATATTAACCTGATTCCATGCTCCTGGGTTTCTAAGGAGCTATACATTGTGAGTCCATTTCTTACGACCATCATTTTATGTAAATGTGTACAGTACATATTGCACTATTTTTTGTATTTTTCATTCACAGATGTACTCCCTATCAAGGTCATAAGTATAACTTTTTTAGATCTTTGTTTTATTACACGTGTTTAGCACATTGGTGTTATTTTACAGTGTTGCACATCACTTGCTATTTGTATTCACAGCTTTATTTAAGCATATTTCTTTTTTTCATGTTTATGCACTTATAATTGCACAGACTTTGTCGATACTGTGTGTATTTTTTTCATGTGTTGTATCACATACTATTATAGAGTTTATTTTATTTATCTATATTTAAGTGTCCAAACACTAAGCGCCCGACTCTCCTTTCCCCTCTTTTTCCTTTTGAATAGCGATCGTGTATAACGATCAGTAACAGCCGATCAGTGGCAAAGACGGTTTGGTAATTGCTCAAATGAGCATCACCATTCGTCAGATCACTATTGGTAAAAATTGTTCTGACCCATATTGATCTGCCATCCTCTCCTCACTTCAGTTTTAAGGGAGAGAGACAGATCTGTATAATATGTTTTTAATTGTAATAAATTAAATAAAATGTTACAAAATTGTGAGACCTAAGGGCTTTTATAAAAGCCATACACTTTGTATTAACCTCTTCCCTGCCACTGATCACTGCACAGCAGAACATTTTCTCTTATCTGTGCATTTTTAGGGGTTAATGTTTTTGTACAGTACTACAAAAGCGCTTATAAGAGCTATTAACCCCTTCCTTGCCCTACAAAACAAAAAGCACACATCCCAAATGTGGCCTTTTAACCCCAAAACAAGCTGACAAACCTATGCATGGGTGGTATCCCTGTGCTCGGGAGATGTTGCTGAACACACATTGGGGTATTGTTTGGCAGTGACACATACCAAAATCTGTGAATGTGTGCCTGAAGTACAATTTATGTGGGAAAAAATACACAATAAAATAACTACCACAAACTTTGACAAAGGCTGGTGTTAGAATTGGTGCATGGAAAGTGTTAAAATACCACCATTTAAAATAGCCTAGGGTGTCTACTTTTACAAAATATATGCTTTTTTTGGGTAAAAGAAAGTCTGGTTTAAAAAAGTCCCAAATGAAACATGGAGACGCAGGCTGACTACACGTCAAAATTCCAAGTTGGAAAATGCGCACCTTCAAAAATGTGGCCTTTTAGCCCCCAAACAACCCAACAAATCTATGCATGGATGGTATCACTGTACTCAGGAGATGTTGTTGAACACATATTGGGTTGTTGTTTGGCAGTGAAACATACCAAAATCTGTAAATTCATGTCTGAATTAAAATGTATGTGAATAAAAACCACAAAGAAATGACTACCACAAACTTTGGCAAAGGCTGGTGGTAGAATTAGTGCATGGAAAGTGTTAAAATATCACCATTTGAAATAGCCTAGAGTGCCTGAGTTAGTCAATCTTTTTTTTCCCTGCAGGAACCAACGAGAATAATGCCATTCAAATGAATGGAATTTTGTGTCATCAGACAATGTGTTGTACTGTTACAAGATCCTACTGTGTACAAGAGCAAGGTCCACCCAATGTATTCAATTGCAGCAGCACAGGAAATGATTAAATGAAACACAACTTTATATCCTTAGTGTCTACATAATCAGTACAGGCGTACTGTATCACTGTAATCACTGGGGAGTTTGGGGATTAGACTGTCCCTTTAAGTTGGGGCAACAATTTTAGCTAGTTCCTTTAAGAGAAATGTTTGCTACTTTAGGTTTTTAACCTCTCCAAAGGCCTTTTTGTTGGACATCTTTAACTTTGTTTTCTAGATCATATATGGAAGCTTTTAAAAATATTCACATCCAGATAGAAAATCTAATCTTCGATGCGTGTTTCTACTCTATCCTTAAGATTTCACACAATGCACATAGATGCACAGTGCATTTTGATCTGCATCTGCGTGGATGTTCTAGAAGGAGCAGTAATGCAATGTGTTATGCAGATTGCTCTGCTTCTCAAGTAAAATACTTGTTCTGCTCTTTCTGCATGTTTCCTTAATGACTGAATAAGGATTCATGGTTTTTAGGTGATGTCAACTCGGACGTAGCTGTATAGAATTTAAATTTCACAATCCATTCTCCGTGTGACCTTCAACAACCAATTCTGCCTTTGTGCATGGTGTTCTACTAACGATTTCGTGGGTTGATCCATTTGCTTAATTCCTGACAAATAAAGATGTTTGTTTTAATCTAAAATAATCATAATTGTTTTGTATCTAAAGTAATAATATATATTTTTGGTTTGCCTTTGTACAATGTAAGCTAAGCACATATTGGTGGGTTCTTTGAGCAAGGGTTATCCAGTTTAAATAGAGTTGTTTTTTTATTTCTGGGCGACTTCAGGATTTGGTTTTTACATATCTTTACTAGGAAAACGCTGAATAAGATGCAATGTCATTCATGCCGTGCACTGATTTACTTAAATAATCAAAAAAATACTTGGGAAATGAATTCCTGGACATTTCTAAATGTCACAAAACGCCAGTTTGTATACAAATTGAGTTTGCTGCTTACCACATGACGACTATAGTCCCTTTAAGGACCAGGGGTTTTCCTAGGCCAAAGACCAGAGCGTTTTTAAATTTTTAATATGCGTTTTTTTGCATAATTTTCCTCTCTCTCTCATTTAACGCAAACATACAAATTATATGTTGTTTTTTAAAGGACAGTTAGAGCTTTCTTTTGACATACATAAAAATTATTTACATTTTAGTATTAAAAAATACATATAAAAGAGGAAATTTTGGGGAAAAAAAAGTTTTCCCCCATTATTTTCCCAATAATAAGCTACACAACTAGTGCAACACAAACCCACTCATCCCACCTAATTAACGAACTAATAAAAAAGCAAAATATTGGTTTCCAAACCCCCCTAAACAAAAAAGACATAAAAAAAAAAAAAGAGTATGATGTCAGATCCATAAAAATCATGCAAAAGGCATGCAGGGGTTACATTTTATTAAATAACTATATTACAATTACATTTATTTATTAAAAAACTTTATAAATTGCAAAAATAAAATAAAAAAAAAAACTAAATGAGGGCCATAAAGTGGAAGGAAACTGATCACAGTTACAAACTGTGATCAGCAATGAAAGGGTTAATATTTTATTTTTCTCACACATTTTTTATTTATACTTACAGGTCACTCTCTGTGCTTCACTATAAGAACTTGAAGCACAGAGAGTGAATTAGAGGGAAAGTCAGTGTGTGAACACGTTGACTTTGCATCTAATTTGCATGTTATCGCGGTGATCGCGTTATCACCTCGATCCCATGCCCGGAAATCCACCGATCGGGGCCAGGAGCCTTTCCTCGGGTGCAAGGCTTAGTCCTGGACCCGTTGCAGACTGGCTGGTGGTGGGCACGGAGCACACCGCCGGCTAGACTGCATGACGAGTTAACTCGTCATAAGGTCGCTAATGCTGCGGCTGTTATGACAAGTTAACTTATTGAAGGTCGCAAATAATTTTAAATGCTGAACTGCAAAATGTATAATTCATGTGTGTTCAGAGGGAAAGCAATTCATTAATTTGAGCTAGTTCCTATAGGATCCATTCCTTGATTAATTAACTGATTCCCCTTGGACACACTTGCATTTTACATTCTGTAGAGAAGCATGTGAACATATGAGACAAACAAAAAAGGGGCTCATTTAGGACAGTTTGTTTTTATCTTTTCTGAAACACTTTAAAAGGTTGTTTCTTTTTCCTGGGCTCCAGCTAAAAGCCAAGGGGCCCATGACTAAGCGTTAGTCTACAGCGCGAAACGCTAAGGCGTATTTTGTCACTCAGGCATGGGTGACGCTGAATGGTGAATAAATCTGAATAGTTAACTTTCAACTGCCTGGAGTATTCATTTCCACCATGTGAGGAATGATTTTTGCTTTTTTCTTGGTATTGTGTGTGTATGTTTGTGGCATCAAGCAGCCTGGGATCCATAAAACAGAGCACCCTCTTACCAAACGGCAACCTTTGTGTACCCCATCTGCCAACCTATTAGTAAGGTGTACTCGAGGGACCGTGTTGCGAGGGGGTAAAGTCTGTGCGTACGGCACAGACTGCAAGCTCCGCCCCCTCGCGCAAGGCATGTCTGAGTGCCTGTTGTCTTCACATGACATCCCGGCACTCATCAGGCTGATCAATGAAGATTGGCAGCAGCACGAATGTCCCCCTCCCCTGCAATGAGGTAAAGCAGCAGGGAGGGGGGACATGTTAAGAAAAAACTGCGTGTATATGTAAAGTAGGTGTGTGAGGTGTTTGTTTATATGTGTTTATGTGAAGTAGGTGTGTTTGAGGTGTTTGTATATATGTGTATATGTAAAGTAGGTGTGTGTGAGGTGTTTGTATTTTTGTGTATATGTAAAGTAGGTGTGTGTGTTTATGAATTGTGTGTATGTTTGCGTGGTTGGCTCCTAAAATTTTTTTGCTGGCTACTAAAATTAAATTTGTCAAGCTCTGAGTTAAAGTTTATTTACCTTTTAAGTGTTAGATTTTATATGAAATTAACATTTTTTTTTTCAAGTTCTAAATCTTAGATGTACATATTTTCTGACACATCTCCTCCAAATTGTTGTATCCACTTCATTTGAATGACCTGCAACTCTGAGGGTGGCATGCAATTTTGTGAGTTCTAGTCTGGACATTTCTGCTCTATGTCTTAGCTATGTGTGTGTATCTCAGCAATGTGTATTTTACATTATTTAGCTGTTGCTAGTTATAAATGTGTTTGCAATATTCTTTTTGATCTGTGCTCCTTCAACCATGTATTTATGGACCTTGCTTTGTGCACTGGGCCACAGTTGTGCTGGAATAGAAAAGGGCCTTCCCCAAACTGTTCCCACAAAATCTGAAGCACAGCATTGTCCAAAATGTCTTGGCATTCTGAAGCATTAAGATTTTCCTTCACTGGAAGTAAGCGGGCTTGCCCAACCCCTGAAAAAACAGCCCCATACCATTATCCTTCCTCCAACAAACTTTACAAATGGTAAAGCATGATTTGTCACTCCTTAGAACACATTTTTGCTCCAGAGTCCAATGGCAGCATATTTCACACCACTCTGTCTGACGTGTAAGGTTTCTATGCATCTGCTTGGCCATGGAAACCCATTTCATAAAGCTCATGCTACACAGTTTTTGAACTTATATTAATGCCAGTGGAAGTTTGTAACTGAAGTGCTTATTTGCAGTACAGCAAAGGGATTAAGGTCTTTTCCTGAAATCTTTATACTTTAGAGCATTTTTACTGTGAAAAGGTGCATGTTACCTCAGCTTGGACAACTTGAAATAGTTTACCAAAAATGTAAATATTGCCTGACTATACATCAGGGCTTGACAAACCCCGGTCGCCATGGCTACCAGGTAATCAGACCTGGCGCCCAGGTATCGTGAGCCCGGCGTGGTGCCCTCGGCAATGGGATCAGGTTTTTTTTCTTTTCTTTATTCCCGCAGCAGTGCGCGAGAAAGCAGAGTGAGTGCACCGGCTGCACAGACTTCCTGCTCTGCTGCCTCGCGCACCGCGTTATAGTGCTGATCACCGGGGAGCATAGCAGGGAAGCTGCTCTGTGCCACCGGGCAGCAACAGAAATCGCCCCCTCTCCCCCCTGCATTGAGGTGTAAAAGCGGGGGGGGGGGGGGGGGGCATTGATAGGTGAACTTTTTTTTTTCTTAAAAAAAAAAAAAAAAAAACCTGCTGTGTATATGTCTGCCTGGATGTGTTTATGTGTGTGTATATATGTGTGACTGGATATGTTTGTGTGTGTATATATGTGTCTGGCTTGATGCGTTTGTGTGTGTATATATATATATATATATATATATATATGTGTGTGTGTGTCTGACTGACTGGATGTGTTTTGTGTGTATATATGTGTCTGACTGACTGGATGTGTTTTGTGTATATATATATATATGTGTCTAACTGGATGTGTTTGTGTGTATGTAATGTGACTGACTGGATGTGTGTGTGTGTATGTATGTGACTGACTGGATGTGTGTGTATGTTTGTATGTACCGTATTTGCTCGATTATAAGACGACCCTGATTATAAGATGACCCCCAAACTTTGTATATTCCTTTAGGAAAAAACTAAAAGCCTGAATATAAGACTACCCTATAGGAAAAAAAAAGTTTAACTTGTATATATATAAATTGCTTTTTAATATTTAGTAAAAAAATTGATATTATACAAATGCATTTCTTGTTTTTATTTCTTTGCGGCCTCTCTCCCCCACCCCCCAGCGTTGTCTCTCTCTCTATCTCCCCCCTCCCTCCCAACTAATCTCTCTCTATCTCCCCCTCCCTCCCAACTAATCTCTCTCTATCTCCCCCCTCCCTCCCAACTAATCTCTCTCTATCTCCCCCCTCCCTCCCAACTAATCTCTCTCTATCTCCCCCCTCCCTCCCAACTAATCTCTCTCTATCTCCCCCCTCCCTCCCAACTAATCTCTCTCTATCTCCCCCCTCCCTCCCAACTAATCTCTCTCTATCTCCCCCCTCCCTCCCAACTAATCTCTCTCTATCTCCCCCCTCCCTCCCAACTAATCTCTATCTCCCCCTCTCCCCAACTAATCTCTATCTCCCCCCTCTCCCCAACTAATCTCTCTCTATCTCCCCCCTCTCCCCAACTAATCTCTCTATCTCCCCCCTCCCTCCTAACTAATCTCTCTCTATCTCCCCCCTCCCTCCTAACTAATCTCTCTCTATCTCCCCCCTCCCTCCCAACTAATCTCTCTCTATCTCCCCCCTCCCTCCCAACTAATCTCTCTCTATCTCCCCCCTCCCTCCCAACTAATCTCTCTCTATCTCCCCCCTCCCTCCCAACTAATCTCTCTCTATCTCCCCCTCCCTCCTAACTAATCTCTCTCTATCTCCCCCCTCCCTCCCAACTAATCTCTCTCTATCTCCCCCCTCCCTCCAACTAATCTCTCTATCTCCCCCCTCCATCCCCTAGTCTCTCTCTATCTCCCCCCTCCCTCCCCTAGTCTCTCTCTATCTCCCCCCTCCCTCCCCTAGTCTCTCTCTATCTCCCCCCTCCCCTTGATTCTTTACCTGGTGGCTAGTGGGGGCAGCCGGGGGATGTCTGCACAATACGTGCAGACATCCTCCATGCTGCCCGACACGGCAGTCTATTATGACGGACAGCTGGTCCGTCATAATAGACTGCCGTGTCGGGCAGCATGGAGGATATCTGCATGTATCGTGCAGACATCCCCCAGCTGCCCGATTCTCCCTGGTGGCTAGTGGGGCAGCAGAGGATGTCTGCGCGACGAGAGCAGACTCCCCTGCTGCCGCCCGGCACGCTCGCCGGGACTTCTGTGACGAAAGCGGAAGTACCCGGCTTCTTCATAGAAGCCCCGGCGGTCGTGCCGGACGGAAGCAGGGGAGTCTGCGCTCATCGCGCAGACATCCCCTGCTGTTAGAGAGGGGGATCCAGGTCCCCTGCAGCTCTGCTTGGGACCTAGATCCCAGAGCATTTGCTCTGAAAAAAACCTCGTCTTATATTCGAGCAAATACGGTATATGTAGAAAAACCAGGTGTAACAGGTTTCGCGTTCAGAAGTAGAGGGTGCACGGAGAGGACTTTCACCCTAGTCCTCCAAATCCTTTATTCTGTATGTATATGTGACAGACTATGTGTCTGTGTGTGACTGCGTGTGTTTGTGTTTATGTGCCGTTGTCTGGCTCCTAGATTTATTAGCTGGCTCCTAAAACTCAGATAAATTTGTCAAGCCCTGCTATACATCATCATGCTAAATAACTTTTGAACTATAATGTATCTTAAATAGAAAACTGTCTTTAGATATATTGTTCCTCCAAAAGCATTTAATTAAATAAATTGGATTTAAATCCACCCTGGCCTTCACACTGTGAAATCGTTCTGTTACTTTGCATGGCCTTCTGCCCTCGAGTTACTGCTGTTCCTAAACGTCTTCACTTTTCAATAATATGATGTACAGTTGACTGTGGAATATCTAAGAGGGGGGACATTTCACAAACTGACTTATTGCAAAGGTGGCATCCTATCACAGTACCACACTTCAGTTCACTGAGATCTTCAGAACAACCCATTTTTTCCAAAATTATTTGTAAATGCAGATTGCATGACTAGGTGCTTAATTTTATGCACCTGTGGCAGTGGGTTTGTTTGAAACGCCTAAATTGAATAATTAAGCGGTGTGTCCCAATACTATATATCTGTATACTGGTTTTGTTTTGTTTTGTTTTTTAACTGGTATGTTGCTGATTACCTCTAGAGGCAGTTGAGCAACACCCCTAGAGCAACAGAATCTCTTGCCCACAGCAAGGTAGTGCAATATTGGATATGCTGCCTTTCAATATGGTGCTTGTGAGTAATTGCATTGCCATCAGGGGTCTAATTTCTGTGTTGTTGAATGCCTCTATAATGCGACATTACAGCAACACCGGATGAGAGGAGGAATTTATTTAGAGACAGGAAGTACATGTCCCGTGTCGCTAAGGGGTTAAGCAACCATAGGACAAATGAGATCCTACACCTTATCATACATTCACATACATATATGCTGGTTCTGCAATCCACTACTTAGTGAACACAAACATACCATTGCTGACTGCAAGTATATAATGTTTAGTATAGTTATACATTTTAGGTGACTCCTGGACTGTATTTCTGTGAATGACCCATGAAATATAATGCACCCATGGGCTCCGAGATGAGTTAAGTTTGTTTCTCGATGGATACACATGTTTTGTAATCTCTCAAATGTCAGACTATGGAGTCCTCAATCTGTTGTGGCATGGAACAGTGAAGCTCTCCAATCAATCATGTGTCCAATGCAAGCTGAGTGAATGAGTGTACACTGACTGACTCTGGGAATGTTCTTCCACACTGGTCAGATGGAATCTGCCTGCTGTCAGCTGAGTGAATAATTGAATAATCATTCATGTGTTGGTGATATAAATGTAACATCATGTGTTTAGTAATATTGGCTATTATTTAATCTCTGCTTCTTAAATTCGTATTTTTGTATGTATTATTCTTTTGATATATTTGCTTCTTGTTTCATTGAGAACTAAATTTATACTCTTATGCCTTTTAAGAAATAATGTTAATGCATGGATCTATAGTATTTAACACATTTTTCCATATTTTTTTATACAGCAGCCACGTTTGCACTGGCCTGTTGGTAAACTACAGGCTGGGTGGCAACCCTATGGTCTCCCTCTGTCTCTTTAAGGCCTTGTTATCTATTAAGCCAATGTAATAAATTCTGTTTATTTCACTACTTTAAACATCCATTGAAAATGCTTCTTAAATGAACTCTATATACCGCAATAACCCACTTATTTCTTACATTTGGGGCATAGCCAAGTGGGTGCTCAGCTCAGTCTGTCCGCACTACCTGTGTGCGAACGGACTACGCAGACTAATCAGCGGAGATCTCTGTTTAACCCCTTAGTGACAAGACATTTTCACCTTGACTTTCCCTTGGTGACAATGGCTGTTTTGACATTTCTAGGGTGTTTGTGTTTAGCTGTAATTTTTTTCTTTCTCACATACAGTACCCACACAAATTATATGTTGTTTTTATCGTCATAAGAAGGGCTTTCATTAGATACCATTATCTTCATCATATCTTATAATTTACTACAAAAAAATCATAAAATATGATGAAAAATTTTAAAAAACACACTTTTTCTAACTTTGATCTAAAATATAATTTACACAAATAAAATCATTAAAAAAGACTCCGTCTAAATAGTTTCTAAATGTTCTCCCGAGTTCAAAAATATGCATGTTTCCATATTTTTCGGTATTTTTTTGCGAGTTATGGGGCAAAAACCAAAAATAGTGTTTTTTTGTTTTTTCCTATATTGATCTTTTGACCCCCAACTCGAACCCAAAATTTAACCCTAACACTAAATTTAACCCCAACTCTAATCCTTATTATATCCCTTAATATTTTTTAACTTTAATTTAATTTTAACCCTATCCCTTATGCTAAAAAATATTTAATTTTAACCCTATAGGCTAATATAGCTAAGTAACCTGTTTTTAATTAATTAAATATGTATTTTAAATATTTTCCATTGCAATACTACTAAACTACCACTAGGGGCAGTCAAGTAGCATATTCAGAGCGACGGAAGTGAAGTTACTTTCACTTCCGAAGCTCAGACCGGCAGAGGGCTTAGCCATATTGACGGAGCAGCATGCTCCGTCAATATGGCTCCCCACGATCGCTCCGTGGGGCGATCGTGCGGGTCCCAAAATAGAAATTTCGGTGCTGGCTATTGCCTCGATGTTAAAGCGGTTTTCGCGATCGTTGATCGCGAAAACCGCTTCATTCACTGCAGGACGTGCCAGGCACGTCCTTTGTCGTTAAGGGAGTTTCTCCCAGGACGTGCCTGGCACGTCCTTTGTCGTCAAGGGGTTAATATACTCAGTCTGTTCATATAATGGTAGCACGATCAGATTGTGCTGGGCACTCAGAGAATATATTTACTACAGGGATCTTCAAATCCCAGGCACCAGGTCCTGGTCAATATAAAAGGGGTAACCCTGCACAAATGATGGAACCCAAATTTGAAGTAGGTGCTCAATGAAAAATGTGAACACTTACTAAATTAAAAAAACTGCAGTATTTCTGGTGCTGCAGTGAAAGTATGTTGGTTTGCCTTTTGTTCTTTTTGGGACTCCGTAGAACTGGCGTTACACGGACTTGCCCGCATCCTGTGTAATCACAACAACAACATTGTGACGCTATGCTACAGCGTCGGAGTGAACCCACGGCAAAGAAGGCACTGCCGATCCTGTACTCTAGGACTATGCATCAGCATCAGTTTATTCCATTTTTATCTTATTTTAACTTTTTTTTTTATTGACTATATTAGTTGACCATTAAAACACTGCTACCTTTTAACACACTGTGGTTTATATCTTGTTCCATATAATGGGATTTTCATTGATACGGGAATTCGTCAACTGCATTACTTACCGTATTTATCGGCGTATAACGCGCACTTTTTCTCCCTGAAAATAGGGGGGAAATGGTGTGTGCGTGTTATACGCCGAGAAAAAAAAAAATCTAAAACTTGCCTCGTTCCTGCTCTGTCCCCCGGTGCTCTGAAGCTGCGTGGCTGTGAGGGAAGCGTTGTGAGCTTCCCTCCAGCCGCGCGGTCAATAAAGTGTTTTTTTTTTTTAAACAAACTTTATTGACCGCGCGGCTGGAGGGGAGCTCACAACGCTTCCCTCACAGCCACGCAGCTTCAGAGCACCGGGGGACAGAGCAGGAATGAGGTAAGTACTGGGGTCTGGGGGAGGAGGGTGGCATAACGAGCATACTAAGGGACAATATCCTGGCATATTGGGGGCAATATCCTGGCATATTAAATGGCATATTGGGGGCAATATCCTGGCATATTAAATGGTATATTGGGGGCAATATCCTGCATATTAAATGGCATATTGGGGGCAATATCCTTCATATTAAATGGCATATTGGGGGCAATATCCTTCATATTAAATGGCATATTGGGGGCAATATCCTGCATATTAAAATGGCATATTGGGGGCAATATCTGGCATATTGGGGGCAATATCCTGCATATTAAATGGCATACTGGGGGCAATATCCTGCATATTAAATGGCATATTGGGGGCAATATCCTGCATATTAAATGGCATATTGGGGGCAATATCCTGGCATATTAAAATGGCATATTGGGCTTCAAAGTTCTTTATTTGAAATTTAAGGTTTTTTTCCCTAAAATTTCCTTCTTAAAATGAGGTGCGTGTTATATGCCGGCGCGTGTTATAGGCCGATAAATACGGTATATGTGTATTAAGTGCTCCATTGTTTACTGGAGCCGTGTTTGTGAGTACCCATTCACTGTTATATTTTTATCATCAGATTTATTTACAGTATTGCACTATTTGTATCTCTTTTTGTTTTTTGTACATACATTCCTTCACTGCAGCAC
This sequence comes from Pelodytes ibericus, assembly GCA_036172795.1. Lineage (NCBI taxonomy): Eukaryota > Metazoa > Chordata > Amphibia > Anura > Pelodytidae > Pelodytes > Pelodytes ibericus. The sequence goes on from CM069863.1 coordinate 76,218,575, forward strand.
CAGACTTACTGCAGTTTTTTTTAGTTAGTGTTCACATTTTTCATTTAGCACCTATTGGGTGCTTTTCAAATTTGGGTTTCATTATTTGTATAGGGTTACCCCTTTTTTATTGTTCACTATTGTTTAGTTATTGTGCACTATTCTTTTTCCTCATTTCATGGTTGCATCATTTACATGGTCCCCCTCACCACTGGGACCGAATATTATCTATTTTTTTCAGTATAGGATAGGACAGGGCTTGACAAATTTAATTTAGTTTTAGGAGCCAGCTAAAAAATGTAGGAGCCAGACAACGGCACAGCCAGTTCCATTCACACATACATACACAGCCAGTTCCATTCACACATACATACACAGCCAGTTCCATTCACACATACATCCACAGCCAGTTCCATTCACTCATACATACACAGCCAGTTACCTTCACTCATACATACACAGCCAGTTACCTTCACACATACATACACAGCCAGTTACCTTCACACATACATAGACAGCCAGTTACCTTCACACATACATAGACAGCCAGTTACCTTCACACATACATACACAGCCAGTTACCTTCACTCATACATACTCAACCAGTAACCTTCACACATACATACACAGCCAGTTACATTCACTCATACATACACAGCCAGTTACATTCACTCATACATACACACAGACCAAAGAACAAAAATGTATTAGGGTGTCCTCCCTCCCTGCTGCTTACCTCATTGCAGGGGAGGGGGACATTTATGCTGGAGCCCGATCTTCTTTTGGTTCATGCTAAGTGCCGTGTTGTCACGTGACAATCGGCAATACAACGTGTTGCGCGAGGGGGCGGAGCTTACAGTCTGTGTGATCCGCACAGACATTCTCCCCTCGCGCTGAAAGTAAAACGGATGGCAGCCGGCAAGGGCTCCCTGTGACAAACAGCACCCGGGCGCCAGGTCTGATTTCCTGGTCGCCATGGCGACCTGGCGGCCGGGGTTTGTCGAGCCCTGGGATAGGAGCAGTGTGAGGGTCTGCTGCACAGACAGTCAGCTTCGTCCCCTCACGCATCTGGCTTTAAAGTCAGAGTACCTGATGTCACATGACTTCCCAGGGTTCAGCAGGACGGGGCTTGACCATGGTCTGTGCCTATCATACACAGACCAGGCTGGAGTAGAAGTGTCCCCTGCAATAAGGTAAAGCCGGGTTCGACAAACCCCGGGCGCCAGATCGCCATGGCGACCAGGAAATCAGACCTGGCACCCAGGTATCGTGAGCCCCGCATGGTGCCTTGGCAATAGGATAGTGTTTTTTCTTCTTCTATTTAATCTAGCGGTGCGCAAGGGAGCACCGGCTTCCTGCTCCGCCCCCTCGCGCACCGATATAGTGCTGATCACCGGGGAGCTCAGCAGGAAAGCAAAGCTGCCTTCTTCTGCAATAGAAGGCTGGAATGCCCAACCCCCCCCCCCCCCCCTTGCATTGAGGCTGGAACGCAACCCCTCTCCCCCCTCCCTGCATTGAGGCTGGAACGCAACCCCCTCTCCCCCTCCCTGCATTGAGGCTGGAACGCAACCCCCTCTCCTCCTCCCTCCCTCCCCCCATCCCCCTCCCCCCCCGCATTGATGTGTTATAGCAGGGAGGGGGAACATTGATAGGTGAGCTTTTTTTGTTTCCTTTAAAAAAAAACCTGCTGCCTTTGGATGTGTTTGTGTATATATATGTGTGTGACTGGATGTGTGTGTGTGTATATATGTGTGTGACTGGATGTGCGTGTGTGTGTATATATGTGTGTGACTGGATGTGCGTGTGTGTGTATATATGTGTGTGACTGGATGTGCGTGTGTGTGTATATATGTGTGTGACTGGATGTGTATGTGTGTGTGTATATATGTGTGTGACTGGATGTGTATGTGTGTGTGTATATATATGTGTGTGACTGGATCTGTTTGTGTGTATATATGTGTGTGACTGGATGTGTTTGTGTGTGTGTGTATATATATGTGTGTGACTTTAACCCCTTGACGACAAAGGACGTGCCAGGCACGTCCTGGGAGAAACTCCATTAACGACAAAGGAAGTGCCTGGCACGTCCTGCATTGAATGAAGCGGTTTTCATCGCGAAAACCGCTTTAACAGTGCTGGTCTATTGCCTCGACATCGAGGCAATAGCCAGCACCGAAATGTCTTTCGGGACCCCCACGATCGCCCCACGGAGCGATCGTGGGGAGCCATATTGACGGAGCATGCTGCTCCGTCAATATGGCTAAGTCCTCTGCCGGTCTGAGCTTCGGAAGTGAAAGTAACTTCACTTCTGTCGCTCTGAATATGCTACTTGACTACCCCTAGTGGTAGTTTAGTAGCATTGCAATGGGAAATATTTAAAATAAATATTTAATTAATTAAAAACAGGTTACTTCGCTATATTAGCCTATAGGGTTAAAATTAAATATTTTTTAGCATAAGTGATAGGGTTAAAATTAAATTAAAGTTAAAAAATATTAAGGGATATAATAAGGATTAGAGTTGGGGTTAAATTTAGTGTTAGGGTTAAATTTTGGGTTCGGGTTGGGGGTCAAAAGATCAATATAGGAAAAAACAAAAAAACACTATTTTTGGTTTTTGCCCCATAACTCGCAAAAAAATACCGAAAAATATGGAAACATGCATATTTTTGAACTCGGGAGTACATTTAGAAACTATTTAGACGGAGTCTTTTTTAATGATTTTATTTGTGTAAATTATATTTTAGGTCAAAGTTAGAAAAAGTGTGTTTTTTTAATTTTTCATCATATTTTATGATTTTTTTTGTAGTAAATTATAAGATATGATGAACATAATGGTATCTAATGAAAGCCCTTCTTATGACGATAAAAACAACATATAATTTGTGTGGGTACTGTATGTGAGAAAGAAGAAAATTACAGCTAAACACAAACACCCTAGAAATGTCAAAACAGCCATTGTCACCAAGGGAAAGTCAAGGTGAAAATGTCTTGTCACTAAGGGGTTAAAAAAAAAAAAACCTGCTGCCTTGTGTGTGTGTGTGTGTGTGTATATATATATATATATATATATGTGTGTGTGTGTCTGAATGGATGCGTATGTGAGTGTGTATATATGTGTGTGACTGGATGTGTTTGTGTGTATATATGTGTCTGACTGGATGTGTTTGTGTGTGTATATATGTGTGACTGGATGTGTTTGTGTGTATATATGTGTCTGACTGGATGTGTTTGTGTGTGTGTGTATATGTGGCTGACTGGATGTGTGTGTGTGTGTATATATGTGCCTGACTAGATGTGTGTGTGTGTGTATATATATGTGCCTGACTAGATGTGTGTGTGTGTGTATATATGTGTCTGACTGGATGTGTGTGTGTGTGTATATATGTGTCTGACTGGATGTGTGTGTGTGTGTGTATATATGTGTCTGACTGGATGTGTGTGTGTGTGTATATATGTGTCTGACTGGATGTGTGTGTGTGTGTGTATATATGTGTCTGACTGGATGTGTGTGTGTGTGTATATATGTGTCTGACTGGATGTGTGTGTGTGTGTGTATATATGTGTCTGACTGGATGTGTGTGTGTGTGTGTGTATATATGTGTCTGACTGGATGTGTGTGTATATATGTGTCTGACTGGATGTGTGTGTGTGTGTGTATATATGTGTCTGACTGGATGTGTGTGTGTGTGTATATATGTGTCTGACTGGATGTGTGTGTGTGTATATATGTGTCTGACTGGATGTGTGTGTGTATATATGTGTCTGACTGGATGTGTGTGTGTGTTTATATATGTGTCTGACTGGATGTGTGTGTGTGTTTATATATGTGTCTGACTGGATGTGTGTGTGTTTATATATGTGTCTGACTGGATGTGTGTGTGTGTTTATATATGTGTCTGACTGGATGTGTGTGTGTGTTTATATATGTGTCTGACTGGATGTGTGTGTGTGTATGTCTATGTATTAAAACAAGGTGTAGCGGGTTTCGCACTCAGAAGTGGAGGGTGCACGGAGATGTCCTTTCACCCTGGTACTCCAAATTATAATAAATTATCCTTTATTCTGTATGTATATGTGACTGACTGACTATGTGTGTCTGTCTGTGACTGCGTGTGTTTATGTGCTGTTGTCTGGCTCCTAGATATTTTAGCTGGCTCCTAAACCTCAGATACATTTGTCAAGCCCTGAGGTAAAGCAGCCAGGAGAAGGAACACATTGAATTATGCATTTTTTGTTTTCCTCTTTAAAAAAAAGAAACGGCTGGTTTGTCTCTGTATGTGTCTGTCTATGTGACTGCCGATCAGCCATAACATTATGACCACTGCCCTAATATTGTGTAGGTCCCCTTTTGACATAGAAACAGCCCTGACCGGTCGAATCATGGACTCCACTAGACCTCTAAAGGTGTGCTGGCACCAAGTCGTTTTGCAGAATCATTTAAAGGGACAGTTAAGTCCCCAAACTAACTTTGTTCATGCTGAAGACTACTGCTTGTACAGTGCACAGGATTTTCCCCAGTGTTACCTGATGCAGGCATTCTGCATAAATCACATTTATAATATTTTACTCAAGGGCCCCCCACTTATTACTCTGCTTGTACACTACAGGTGCGCCAGCACTGATTATACAGACTCTGAGCTAATAATGTTTTGTTTTGTTTAGTCACTCCCTGTGCTTCTGCAATAGAATACATTGTGTGTGACCTTGTTCTTGTACACAGTCGGATCTCTAACAGTGCAACACATTGTCTAGTGACATCACTGGAAAGACAGGAAATTCCATTCATTTAAATTACATTATTCTCATTGGTTCTCGCAGCAAAAAGGAAATGGACTTTTACTCAGTTAGTGTTGGAAGTCCTGGTTTATTGAAAACTGCTGTAATTTCGCAAATTCATCTGTGTATGATTTTCATATTTTAAGCGATCTAAATTATGAATTGTACTTTTGATACTTTAATATGCATTAACATTTGGAAGATGCATTTTGGGCACCAGACAGTCACTTTAAGTCTGGTGATGACCTCCATGGATTGAACTTGTTTGTCCAGCACATCCCCATCCCAGGTGCTTGAGTGAATTGAGATCTGGGGATTTTGGAGGCCAAGTCAACTACTTAAACTCGTTGTGTTCCTCAAACCATTCCTTAACCATTTTTGCTTTGTGGCATGGCACATTATCCTGCTTAAAGAGGTCAATGCCATCAGGGATACCGTTTCCATGAAAGGGTGTAAATGGTCTGCAGCAATGCTTAGGTAGGTTTCTTCTTACAGTCTATTAGTTGTTCTTTTCCTCTGTGGTTTACATAAATGGTTTGAAATCACTTTAAAATAAAATATTGGCTCAGAAAAATTGTTAGTGGCTCCTAACTTGTTTTGATTTAGAAGAAGCCTATGGAAGTACCACCACCTTCCCTGGCTCCTAAATTTTATTCGGCTGACTCCTGAATTGGTTTACAAACATTGGTCAGGCAATCTATTCCTTTTATTTGAGGATGCCATAAAATATATATCTTTATGTACTATGGCTGGCTGCTTTAACACACATTGTTCTTGTGCTGCTGTCCTTTTTATCACCCTCCCCATATTACTCTACACTGCTTGTGTTAACGTGGATTTGTAGATTTTGTTTGTATGTTCAACTATAAATAATATATTGTAACTAAATTAACAAAGAGAGGTCATTCTCTTGGATGTAAAGTGTCTTCCTGACATACTAGATTACAAGTTTGATAGCGTAATTGTTACTTATATACCAGCGTTGGCACGTGGGTGTATAGTTTTGAAGCACTAGAACTGAAATATACATGTACAGTCATTGGATGTGCCTACACTGAGTTGCTATGAGATGTGGGCATTAATGGACAGAGCAATTCTATTACCCATGGCAACCTATGCATTAAATGTATGCATGGGCATCCACAGGAGCCCCCCTCCCCCCCTTGAAATTGGATCTGCAGCAAGTGAGGGAGAAGCAGTAGGCTGTTTAGGTTAGGTTAATTAGATATATAAAACACCTGTCAGACATTGAATTACAGCTAAAAAAACACTTTTATTTAATTATATCCCCCTGTCAGAATGGTTTGGTCTGCTCTTTCAGGGGCGTTTTTACCACTGAGCAATAGGGGTATCTGCCCTAAATGGACACACTGCATTGTCGACTGAATCTGCAACTTGAGCCCTATAGTTTCTGAATCCTTTTTTGATATTCTTACTTGGCAGGGTGAATGACGTTATACTGGTTTAAATTATTATTAATTTTATTATTTCTCTCACTCACCTCTGAACCCCTTTCATCATGGTATTGCCCAAGTTCCCTTAGCTTCTTCCAACTAACATTGATTTAATTCACCCCATTGGGCACTAACTGTCTGTCTTATACCTTATTGGCCAGCTTCCCTTAGGTTCCTCCTTTAATCCTATTGGACTCTCTATCCCAGTCACTCTGCCTTCTTTTACCTTGGGATTGGCTGTTTTTTTTTTATTCCCTCCACTTTATTCATGTTTCCTCTGCCTGTGCCGGAGCTGTTAACTGGTAAGAGCATTATTTTGTAACCCTTTTTATGTCAAAGTTAATAGCTGTTGAGACTACATTTCCCATGACTCTCGTCCAGTGTGTTAAGCATCATAGGAAGGAGAGTACTCCATACAACTAGAGTGCCTTTAGACAGCTGCAAAGTCTAAAGGGGTCCTTTAAAGAGAACAAAGTTCAACTTTTGAGTAGCAGAGTTTGTCACAACAAAATAGTTAATATTAAAATCGAAATGTTTTTAAAATATAAAAACAATAATTGTAATATGCCTATTGAATGTGATCGATCACGCTTAATCATCACCTCTGATTAAGCGTGTTTACCACGCGAAATGCGTTAGGTCTTTCCCCTATTTTTGTACACCGTGTCCGGGGTATCCCAACTGTTTGTGATTTGATTATTAAAGCACTTTATTGGATTACATCCAGTGGCTGTTACGGAGTGCACAATATTTTCTCTTTATTGCTAATATTCACGCCTGATCCACGTGTGGAGCACCTGTTCTCAGCGTTTATGGGTGGGAGTGGAGACGGCTTGTGCTAACTATCACTGACTGATTTACTTAAATCCTTAGGGACCGGACTGCTTTGCCATTTTTGTACCATTGGTGACAGAGGCTATTTTAACAAGTCTGCCGTGTTTGTGTTTAGCTGTAATTTTCCTCTTTCTCATGTACCCACACATATTGTTTTTATCGGCGTAAGAAGGGTTTTCTTAAGACAGCATTATTTTCATCACGTATAATTCACCATGTAAAAAAATACACACTTTTTCCAACACTGACTGGAAAAATCTTTAACACACTTACAAACGGTAAATTAGACCCTGACTATTTAGTTCCTAATATTTGTCCTGAGTTTAGAAATTACAATATTTAACATGGTTTCTGTTGTTTTGTGGCAACAAGCGACAGTAGTGTTTTTTGTTTCCTAACCATTTTCTCCTACAGTGACCATTTGACCCTAACCCTATATCAAACCCTAAATCTAATTCTAATCCTCTCATCTGTAACACTAAGTGGCACTCTAACCCTAACCAATTATCTTGTTATTTGATCTAGGGTTTGTTTTGTCCTTTTTTTCCCCTTCAATGTAATGTTGCTGACTGCCTCTAGACACAGTCAAGCAGCAGCAACAGAGTAACGGACGTGATTTCTGGATAGGGCTGCGACATATTGGAGGAGCATGCTGCCTTCCCCAAAAAACAACAATAAATGTAAATATTGTCTATTTCTTAATTCAGGACAGATATTAATAACTATTAAAAGATTTTTCAGGTAAAGATTAGAAAGTGTTTTTTTTTTTTGTCTTAAAATTTTCATCATATTTTACATAGAATGTGTCGGCAGATAAGAACCATCTAGTCTGCCCAATTTTTTTGAATACTTTTATTAGTCCCCCATTGCCTTGTGTCTATCCCACGCATTCTTAAAATCCTTGACTGTGTTTACCTCTACCACTTCTGCTGGAAGGCTATTCCATACATCCACTACCCTCTCAGTAAAGTAATACCTCCTGATATTACTTTTAAATCGTTGCCCCTCTAATTTAAGACTATGTCCTCTAGTTGTGGTAGTTTTTCTTCCTTTAAATATACTCTTCCTTTACTGTGTTGATTCCCTTTATGTATTTAAATGTTTCTATCATATCCCCCCTGTTACGTCTTTCCTCCAAACTGTACATGTTAAGATGCTTTAACCTTTCCTGGTAAGTTTTATCCTTCAACCCATGAACCGGTTTAGTAGCCCTTCTCTGAACTCTCTTCAAAGTATCAATATCCTTCTGGAGATACGGTCTCCAGTACTGCGTACAATACTCCAAGTGAGGTCTCACCAGTGCTCTGTACAGTGGCATGAGCACTTCCCTCTTCCTACTGCTAATACCTCTTCCTATGCAACCAAGCATTCTGCTAGCCTTTCCTGCTGCTCTATTGCATTGCCTACCTACCTTTAAGTCCTCTGAAATTATTACTCCTAAATCCCTTTCCTCAGATGTTGAGGTTAGGACTGTACCAAATAGTCTATATTCTGCTTTTGGGTTTTTACGCCCAGGGTGCATAATCTTGCACTTGTCCACATTAAATGTCAGTTTAGCTAAATCATTTGCCATTTGGCTTATCCCTCCATGAATATCAACCCTGCTGCAAATCTTTGTATCATCAGCAAAAAGACATACTTTACCAACAAGACCTTCTGCAATATCGCTAATAAAAATATTAAAGAGAATGGGTCCAAGTACAGATCCCTGAGGTACCCCACTAGTAACAAGACCTTGCATCGAATATATACCCCATTGATTAAAACCCTCTGTTGCCTGTCACTCAGCCATTGTCTAATCATTTCAACAATATTGAAATCCAAACTTAAAGATTTCAGTTTATTTTATGATTTCATTTTTTTTTATAGTTTGTAATGAAAATAATGGTATCTTAACCCCTTTGTGCTAGTCGGACGTTCTATGCTTTCTTAATTTACGGTGCCCAAAAGCTTGTAGGACAGCATAGAACATACTTTTACACCCCACCATGATGGCTGCAACAGGTGACCCTGTGCCAGATGAGGTCACTTTGAGTGGCCTCAGTCTGACATGGAAAATATAGCAGACGCTCAAAGTGAGTGCCGATTCCGGTTTAGGCATGCCTCCACTACGTCACACATGATGCCGTGAAGTATCTTGTGATTGGAACCAGAGCCAAAAAGACACTGCTTAGGTCAAAAACCCAAAGACTAGGTACCATCTGGCCGGAAGGGGTTAACAAAGCCTTTATGGCGAAAAAACATAATATAATGTGTGGGTACATTAAACAAGAAAGATGAAAGTTACAGCTAAATATAAAAACCACAGAAGTGAAAAAAACCTCCTCAGTCTCAGCCAGGTCACGACAAAGCCCGGGCGCCAGGTCACCATGTCGACTAGGAAATTGTACCTGGTGCCCGGGTAAGATCATCAGCACATGTCGCTCCACCGTCCTGAGATTAGTTTAAAAAAAATAATTTACCTTCACAGCGCAAGGGTAAGCGGAGTGTCTGCTTCCTTCTCTGCCACCCTCTCGCTGTAGTGTTGGATCGGCGGGTGTCACGTGACATCCCACCGATCAGCAGTAGCGTGCAGACTGTCTGTGCCTGTGTGACAGGCATGGACCAGGCTGCAGCGGAAATCCCCTCTCCTGTGCAAAGAGGTAAAACGGCAGGAAGGGGGGAATCATTGATAAAACTACTTTTTTTTTTTCTTTTAAAAAAACCTGATGGCTAATGTGGGTGTGTGTGTGAGTGTCTGTGTCTAAGTGTGTATAGGATTGTCTGACTGTCTCTGTATGAATGGGACTGACTGACTGTGTGTGTACGGTTGCCTGAATTCACGCAACCATACATTTTTGTTACTTTAAATTGTTACTTTAAACATTAAATTACTTTAAAAAAATGTTGTTACTTTAAATTGTTTTGTTTAGATTGTTACCGTATTTGCTCGATTATAAGACGAGGTTTTTTTCAGAATTTTTTTTCTGAAAATTGCCCCTCGTCTTATAATCGAGGTCTTCTTATAATCTGACCTCAAATTGAGGTCAGATTATAAGACATGGATCCAGGTCCCCAGCAGAGCTGCAGGGGACCTGGATCCCCCTCTCTAGCAGCAGGGGATGTCTGCGCGATGAGCGCAGACTCCCCTGCTTCCGCCTGGCAAGACCGCCGGGGCTTCTATGAAGAAGCCGGGAACTTCTGCTTTCGTCACAGAAGTCCCGGCGAGCGTGCCGGGCAGCAGCAGGGGAGTCTGCGCTCGTCGCGCAGACATCCTCTGCTGCCCCACTAGGCACCAGGGAGAATCGGGCAGCTGGGGGATGTCTGCATGATACGTGCAGACATCCTCCATGCTGCCCGACACCTCCGTCTATTATGACGGACCAGCTGTCCGTCATAATAGACTTAGGTGTCGGGCAGCATGGAGGATGTCTGCACGTATCGTGCAGAAATCCCCCGGCTGCCCCCACTAGCCACCAGGGTTTCTATTTACATGTTAGGGGGAGGGAGGGGGCAGGGAGACAGGGGGAGGGAGGGGGCAGAGAGACAGGGGGAGGGATGGGGGGCAGAGAGATGGGGGGCAAAACAACAAGAGGAGAGAGGGGGGAAGAGACAGGGCAACAAGGGGGGGGCAGAGAGAAACAAGGGGGGGGCAGAGAGAAACAAGGGGGGGCAGAGAGAAACAAGGGGGGGAGTCAAAGGGAGGGGGAGAGAGACAAAGCTGGGGGCAAAGGAAAGAGAGAGGCAGCATTGGCACATAAAAAGGAAATAAAAACAAGAAATGCATTTTTTGATATAATTTTTTTATTAAAAAAAGCAATTTACATGTCAATATATACAAATTTAACTTTTTTCCTATAGGGTAGTCTTATATTCAGGCTTTTAGTTTTTTTCCTAAAGGAATATCCAAAGTTTAGGGGGTCGTCTTATAATCAGGGTCGTCTTATAATCAGGCAAATACGGTACTTTAAAATATTTAGCACTGCTTCATCTTTAAGGTTTCCTTTTAGAATTATGGTATGGACTTTTCTGCAAAATAATTGAAAATTCATACTTTTTTAACCTTCCTTACCGTTTGTTACTTTATTTCTTTTACCTGCTCATTGTTTTATTTTCTCACTTTTATTCCTTTTGCCTCTTTATTTTTCCCTTATTTTACACCTTCCTTCCCTATTTCCTTCCTCTCTACTACTTTTTTTCTTTCTTTCTTCATGTGCTTGTATTAGACTACCCTTTGGGTTTAACTGTAAAGTTGAATCATTTGGTTGCGTGAGATATGAGTTAAAGCTAACTGCGGCACTTGTATGGTAAGATTGTTGCGTTGTTTTCAGTACTGCAAACGTAGGGGGTTGAGAGATGAAGCATAATTCAGGTTTGTTCTGTAAATGGTCCTAGCAGTCATGGTAAACATGTAATCTAAAATCATGATATCTATTCTCGAGTAACGCACTTTGATTCATAAGCAGTATAGGAATCCCTGTACTGTTGCTATACATTAGCATGAGCACCTGATTCCTGACATAATACCATCTTTATTTCTGAAATGTTGACAAATTACACAGTGCTGCACAATTGGAAAAATAGCAAAATACAACACACAAAACATAGATATAGAGCTTTATTCCAAACTTTAAGGCCAAAGTAGCCAAGAAAATGTCTCCTATTCAGGTTTGCTTCTGACTCCTAAGGTTATAAGGCTGTTTTGGCCTTAATTTTGCCAATCCCATTCTCTGTTCTCTCATGAATTAAGCCCAGTTATACAAGAAGTATTTATGTGTCCAGAGCCTGTCTAAGAATTGATGATACAGATTTTCTAGGTAATAAATGAATAAATAATGATGATAAAAAAAACTTCACTGAAATTAAAGTATTTGAATTAAACGATGATTACTCAAATTACTAATTTCCGCCACATAATGCTCCATGGGTTTTTTAGCCCAGTCTAGATAAAGTTATGACCCTTCAGTGTAGTTTCATCTTGGCCACTTGGTAATTAAGAATAGCTCTACTGATACACTCCTGACATGGTTAAATACAAATGTGTATTTTTTTACCGTTACATTCTTACTATCCCTTTGGTTGTCATTTAGTTTTGCAAATTGACGCCCTGTTTCTTAAAACTGAATGTAGCTGTTTGTTATCTTTTTGTCAGTTGGTAGATATCAGATGAGAGGACATTGCTCAGGCTGTTGTCTGTTCGACAGTAAACATTAGAGGTGCATGGGTATAAACTGCTTACATTTCTTGAAGCTATAGTCTGTCATCTAAAATTAGTCGTTTCAAGTTTTAGCGAGTTTCTGAATATTCAATGTACATCATTAAATGAACCTGGTAAAAATGTTCTGATAAGCCAGATAATTTCTAATTAAGAATGAAAAGAACACCTGTATCTTTTGTGATTTTGTAGTGAGAAAAAGGACAAGCAAAAATAGTGCTAAAGGCAATGTCTGAATAAATATATACTAATATACAAGGTGTCCACTAGGTACCGGCAGCCAGACTTGAAAACAGACAGCTTCAAAACTGCGTGAGAAATGTGCAAAAAAAGGATAAAATCCAGCGCACAGTGCATAGACACTTGAAAAGGTCAAAGTGAATATAAATGAAAATATGAAAACCAGTGACCCTTAAAGTGACACATACATGTGAAATAATACAATGCTTATGTGGTCTCAAGTACTTATTATCAAAGGAGGGTTCTGTGCAAAAAACGTGAAATCACAAAGGTATATGCCAAATATTTGGATACTTAATAAAATGCAGTTTTCTGGTATGGTGAACACCTGTAAAACATGAAATGCATACAAATAGTGCAATATGTACTGAAAAAGCACAGCAAAACCATAGAAATGACTGCAGGAAAACGACTCACAGGTGCAGCCCCTAATAACCTTGGAGTGTAGAAACAGCATGTGCAGTGTATACTTGCCCCTCTGCAAGGGATCGCTTCCTCGATATTTAGGGAATTTTTCCACTGACTCTTTATCCAGGTAAGGTGAAAAAACAGGTTTTATTCCACTTCCAAACGATGTAAAAACAAATATGGACAGCACATAAAAGTTAAAAGAACCTTCGTGGAATCAATCCACAATATAATCCAACAAAACGGTCTACAAGTCCGTGCGCCTCGGGGCTGGTCTAGACTTCCGGGTATGGTAGAATACACACAACTTGGCTGGTACGGTGGCTCGTTTGGTTCAGAAAGTCACCCAACGCGTTTCATCCGAAAAAAGGACTTCCTCAAGGGGATGTCAGTCTGGAGGAGATCTCACTTATATACGTTCCTTCAATTCGTATGTAATTCGTATACAAGCCACATACAAAATGTCTAATCCGAAAAAAGTCTAGTTAATGTCATATTTGATTTCGGATATACAGTTGGTGAGAAACCAATTTGTTTATAGTTAATACGAAAAGAAAACAAAAGGACAACGACGAATGGTTCTCTTAAAGAGCCGGCAGTCTTTTCAATAAAAATTATACATGACATGATAAAAAACACATTGAAATGCTTATAATTCGTATAAATACTTTATACAAAAAATATAATGTGAAATAGTCAGTGTAGACGAATCTAATGGTCTGCAATTTGAGATTTATAATTTATGAGAAACCTTTTTTTGTGTGTAGTTAATACGGAAAGAGTGGTTCTCTGAAAGTGCCAGTAATCTTTTGAATAAAAACCTCTACATACATATTCTGATGGAAAAAAAGAGAATATATAACACCTAAATAAATCACAGTACATGGAACATGTAAAATATAAAATATATATAAATACAACTCTCTCTGTTATTAGTTATATCTAATAGAATAAATCTACCAACAAAAATGGTAGTTAGTAATTAAAAATAAAAAAAAGCATTTGTTTTCATTAGATTTGATAAAAAATGAAAGTTAAATGAAAATTAAATAAAGAGACTTATCGTGGAGTGGTGGAATATAAGAAACATGTATATATAATAACCACCTACAGCTGAAAAGAGACTGTGAGTGGAATTTGAGCATAAAAATTAAAAAAAATGCCTTTAATTCAAAATCGAAGTTAATTCCCTTTGGATTTAGGGTTTGCATATTGTAAATCCAACATGCTTCTCTCTGTAAAAGCCTTCTGGAACTATCGCCTCTTTTCTAAGTCGAGGGGATCGACTCAATTCCCATACATTTTATATTCGCCACCTTTCCCCTAGGGCAACTGTGGCAATGGTTTGGTAAGCTGTATTTAAACCTGTCACATTCTTTGTTCATCATTCCAAGATGTTCAAGTATGCAGACTTTTAGTGGTCTTTTTGTTTGTCCTATGTACTGCACCCCACAACTACATTCTACCAAATAGACCACATGGGTGGTGTTGCAGTTGATAAAACTTTTTTTACTTTCTATTCTTTGCCAGTACTTTTAGATTTAAACTGTATCCTTTTTCTGGCATGGTGAGTGCAGGCTTTGCAGTTTCCGCATTTATAATATCCGTTGTTTTTTTTTTTTATTTATGAGCCAACTGACCCACTTGTTCTAGGGACTGTCTTGATAATACTTGGAGCAAGTGTGGATTTTAGATTTTGGGCTTTTTTGAAAATAACTGTGGTTCCATTTTGTACTAGAGGGGCCAAAATCTAATCTCCCTGGATGACATTCCAGTGCTGGTATAAAATCCTTTTGATCTGAGGGGCCGCTGTATTGTATTCAGAAATAAAGGACACACCATATTCTGTCATTGTCTGTCTATCTTTTTTAGATTTCGGTTTTAGAATCTCGTCTCTGTCCATTTGTTCCATTTCTTGCTCTGCCTTATTTTTTTGTGGCCAATTTTTGTCAATGAAAGAAAGAATGAGGGAAATGTAAGGGAAGGACTATTGCATTTACCTATTTGGGTTCCCTTTTTTTTTTGCCAAAGTTCAGTCCCCTAGCGGCAGTTGATTTGGCTGAGAAACAGGCTCCCTGTGTCTGTCTGCTCCCTGGATACTCCTCCATTGGAATGCTCCCACAGCCTTCTCAGACCTGCTCCCTCCCTCACTGCTGGAGATTTAGTAGACTAAAATATACTGGCGATATAGTCAACTAAAACTATACAGATTACTAAAATAGGACTAAACTAAAATATCATTGTTGTCTGAAGACAATGACTAAAACTAAAACGAAATCTGCTGTCAAAATTACCACTGTAAGAGATAGGGGAGTTAACCCCTTAAGGACAGAGCCTTTGAAACATTTTTGTCCTTTCTGGACAATGGCTATTTTAACATTTCTGTGCTGTTTGTGTTTAGCAGTAATTTTCTTCTTCGTCATTTGCTGTACCCACACATATTATATATTGTTTTTATCGGGACAAAAAGGGCTTTCTATGGATGCCATATTTTTGATCATATCTTATCATATTATTAAAAAAAAAAAAAAAAATATGGTAAAAAAAAAAAAAATACACAAATTTCTTTGTTTTTATTTGAAACAACTTCTCCTCATCGACAATAGCGAACGAAAAAACATGCTAAATAGATTCTACTATTTCTCCTGAGTACAGGGATACCACCCATGCATAGGTTTGTTGGGTTGTTTGGGGGCTAAAATGCCAAATTTGTGAGGTGCAGTTTTTTGTTTTCCAACTTGAAATTTTTACATGCAGACAGCCTGCACCCATGTCCCATTTGGGACATATTTGAAACCAGCCAGTGTATTTTACCCCATCAACCCATATATTTTTTAAAAGTAGACACCCTAGGCTATCTCAAATGGTGGTATTTTAACACTTTCCATGCACTAATTCTACCACCAGCCTTTGTCAAAGTTTGTGGTAGTAATTTTTTTGTGTTTTTTTTTCACAAACCTTGTACTTCAGACATGAATTTACAGATTTTGGTATGTGTCACTGCCAAATAACACCCCAATAAGTGTTCAGCAACATCTCTTGAGTACAGGGACACCCCCCATGCATAGGTTTGTTGGATTGTTTGGGGGGTAAAAGGCCAAATTTGGGAGGTGAAGTTTTTGGTTTTCCAATTTGAAATTTTGACATGCAGACAGCCTGCACCCATGTCCCATTTGGGACATATTTGAAACCAGCCAGTGTATTTTACCACATCAACCCATATATTTTTTTAAAGTAGACACCCTAGGCTATCTCAAATGGTGGTATTTTTACACTTTCCATGCACTAATTCTACCACCAGCCTTTGTCAAAGTTTGTGGTAGTCATTTTTTTGTGTTTTTTTTTCACAAACCTTGTACTTCAGACATGAATTTACAGATTTTGGTATGTGTCACTGCCTAATAACACCCCAATAAGTGTTCAGCAACATCTCTTGAGTACAGGGATACCACCCATGCATAGGTTTGTTGGGTTGTTTGGGGGCTAAAAGGGCCACATTGTGAAGGTGCGCATTTTCAACTTGGAATATTGACGTGTAGCCAGCCTGAGCCCATCTTTCATTTGGGACTTTTTTTTAAAGTAGGACAGTGTATTTTACCCCAAAAAGTATATATTTTGTAAAAGTAGACACCCTAGGCTATTTTAAATGGTGTTATTTTAACACTTTCCATGCACCAATTCTACCACCAGCCTTTGTCAAAGTTTGTGGTAGTAATTTTATTGTGTATTTTTTCCCACATACATTGTACTTTAGACACAAATTCACATATTTCGGTATGTGTCACTGACAAACAATACCACAATATATGTTCAGCAACATCTCCCGAGCACAGGGATACCACCCATGCATAGCTTTGTCAGCTTTGTTGGGTGTTGAAAGGCTACATTTGAGAGGTGCGCTTTTTGATTTTCAAACTTGGAATTTGAACATGTAGAGCAAGGAAGGGGTTAATAGCTCTTATAAGAGCCTTTGTAGTACTGTACAAAAAAATTAACCCCTAAAAATGCACAGACAAGAAAAAAATTTCTGCTGTGCAGTGATCAGTGGCAGGGAAGGGGTTAATACACTACACTATACAAAGGGTATGGCTTTTATAAAAGCCCTTGGGACTCACAATTTTTTTAACATTTTATTTAATTTATTACAATTAAAAAATTATGTTATACAGATCTGTCTCTTTCCCTCACTAAAACTCAAGTGAGGAGAGGGAGGCAGATCCATATGGGTCAGAACAATATTTACCAATATTGATCGAACCAGACGAATGGTGATGCTCATCTGAGAAATCACCAAACCACCTTTGCCACTGATCGGCTGTTACTGATCGCTATACACGTGTTCAGACAGCTTCAAAAGGAATACACGTAATCCCCTAGTGGGTATAATTAACCCCTAGCGAGTCTGACAAAAAAAATGCTGATAGCAAAAAAAAAATCCTTCTGCGACTAGATTGCTCCATATGCGCTGCTTAGGCAGTGACCATATGCACTGCTTAGGCAGTGACCATATGTGCTGCTTAGGAAGTGATATACGGCAAGGAAGGGGTTAATAGCTCTTATTTAAAAAAAAAATTACGTTAAACGTAGTCCCCTAGCGGGTATAATTAACACGTGACGGGTGTAATAAAAAAGTTTTAAAAAAATTAAAAATGCTTCTGCAGCAAGATTGCTGCATTTGCGTCAGATCTCTGCTTAGGCAGTGATCTACAGCAAGAAAGGGGTTAATCTCTCTTAAAAGAGCTTTTTTTTATACTGTAATGAATTACAGTAAAAAAAATTAACCCCTAAAAAATGCACAGACAGCAAAAAATGTGCTGCTGTGTATGATCACTGCGTACACAGCGATCAATGGCAGGGAAGGGGTTAAATGGCTTTTATAAAAGCCCTTGGTGTTTAAAATTTTATTAAATATTTGTTTTATTATTTTATTTTATTTTTTTACTTTATCTGATCTGTCTCTCTCCCTTACTAAAACTAGTAAGGTGAGGGAGGCAGATCAATACTTGTCAAAGGCAATATTTGCTAATATTGCCTTTGACAGTATGATAAGTGCTCATCAGAGCACTTACCATACATGCCTGCACACAGATCACATAGATCTGTTGTGCAGGCATCGATTGGCTCCCCCTAGAGCATCGGAAGTGAAATACTTTCACTTCCGATGCTCTTGCCATTAGAAGGGAAGCGCTGCCTGTATAGGCAGCGTTCCCTTCTACTGAGCCGATGGGGTCGCTCAGGAGAGCGACCACCATCGGCTCTGGGGCAGCTGAAGGTGTTGTTAAGTGCCTCGCTGGCGAGGCACTTTAACAACACCGGAGATGCTTAGAAAGCGAACGATCGTTCGCTTTCTAAGCACATGTGTGCAGCCGGCGCAGCCATTTTTAAATGGCTGCTACGATCACTCCGTGGAGTGATCGTAGCGCGCCCCTGCACATTTGGGGGGTGTTGCACAATGCCTCTACCTAGAGGCATTGTAGCAACACCGTTAGAGTAAAGAAAGCGACCGCTGGTCGCTTTCTTTACTCAGTTTAGTGCATGACGTGCCAGGCACGTCACCTGTCGGCAAGTCCTCGATTTGCCGTGACGTGCCTGGCACGTCATCTGTCGTTAAGGGGTTAAGTAAGTAATGGCATTTTGGCTTCACTGATCTCTTAAAGTAGTTGTTTACTCCTCGCTTGAAGTGCAACTGCCATGTAAATATTACAAGCTCACAATTTGTAGAGTATAAGATGATGCCTATACATTGTGCAAGCCATTGTTGCTGTTTCTGCCATTATGGTGGCACACTATGCACTGGGGACACCTATGTCTGAGTTTTGGGGTCAGGCAGATGTGCTCTCTGTATCCACCACCATATTGGCAGAAGCAGCAGACAATTTCCTTTCGGTAAGTATGACTCTTTTTATCGCTAAAGCTCATAATTGTGTAGCTACTTGAAGCTGAACGTTTGTGGATGCCAGCTTCACAGACAGGTATATTTTGAAGCCTTTTAAATGTTATAGTATCCAGAGTAAAAGTAGGTTTGCAGAGTTCTGTATTGAATACTAACAAAGCTTGGCGCCAAGAGCTCACTGGGATATTAATTGCTGTCTGGGAGAGATAATTAGTCTTGCACATCCTGTGGTACATTAGCCACATGTGCATGTATTCATACCTGAGTGTATTCGAATGTGCAGCAATAATATTAGTTACAGTGTATTCATTTTGCAAGGTAGTAGCGTTTTGAATAAAACATTGGAAACATACATCAACAAGTACGAAACTATAACTATTGAAGTCCTACACCTTTAACTCTTTACTCATCAGCCCCAAGTCATTTTCAATATGTATAGACATACATATGTTAACTTAAATAGCCTGTACAGATTTGATGCTGTTGTTTGAAGCATTGTAATAGTTTTTGGAATATTACATTATGAGTTATTTTTCCATTTGAAAGCTGATTTATGCCTTCTTGTGCCTTTCCCTGCAAATGCTGCATTATTATTCACTCATCTGGCCCCAGTTCATCTCCTTTCTCATCACTTCCTTTTTAAGCTGCCTGGAAATATCCACTTTCTTTAAAGATAAGGGATACATGAATAGGTAGGATACATCATAAAAAAACAGCTTAAAATTATTGGCTCAGTAATGTAAAATATTTGGGATGGTGACAGGTCCACTTCTCTGCTCTATCTTGGTTGGTTTGATAATCTAGAATAAAACAAATCATGTCTATCAATCGCTGAACACCTCCCCTTTCAAGGAAGTTTACTCAGAAGTGAATCTTCTTATATATATTTTCCTATAATAAGTTATCTTCAGTGATGTTTTTGGTTGAGTGATCTTATATAATACCTGAAATAATATACCCAGGTGCTCTCACTTTTATCTTTGTCCACACAATCCTTTGTTTGAGTATGTAGTGTATTGCACTGGTGTTTTTTCTCCTTCATTGTACTCACTTAGAAGACAGTCAAGCCTTTTTAAATAAATAATGAGGCCAATAAACAATGAAAAGCCAGAGAGATAGCCAAGGGCTTTATGCAACAGCAGTTTATAGATATATATATATATATATATAGATACATACATACATACATACCTGGCCATGCAGTCTGTATTTACAAACATTTGTGGGGAAAAATCGGTCGGTCTGAAGAGCTCAGTGAATTCGAACATGGTACTGTGATAGGATGCTACCTTTGCAAAAAGTCAGTTTGTGAAATGTCATCCCTGCTAGACATGCCATGTTCAACTTTATGTGGTATTATTGGAAAGTCACAAAGTAGAAGACCAAGTAAAGTCACAAAGAAGGATGACAGAGTGCCTAGGCTCATGGTGCGTAAAACTCGCCAATGCTCTTCTGATTCCATAGCTGAATTGCCAACTAGCAATAACAGCACAAAAAGTGTGCGGCAGAAGCATCATGGAATGAGTTTCCATGGCTGAGCAGATGCATGCAAGTCAACTGTAAAGCTTGGTGGAGGAGGGATAATTGTATAGGGCTGGTTTTCATGAGTTTGGCAAGGCCCCTTACTTCGGGTGAAGGGAAATCTTAATGCTTCAGCATACCAAGATATTTTGGACAATGCAATGCTTCCAACGTTGTGAGGAAACATAAAAACAAACAGAGACCATAGTGTAATTCAATATTATAGTAAATATTGGTGCAGAATGAACAAATGCGTGTCACGCCGAGAGGAAGCCTGTTTTAAGGTGAAACGCGTAGTGTGCCTACCAATACTGCTATATCTTCCAGATTTTGAGTCAAATACTGGGACTGAAAGACTTTGTCTTGGGACTTCTTTCGTGGAGAGACCTGATGCTGAGTACTTTTATGTAAGCTACCATTTGTTTGTTTTATTAAATATCTTTGCAACTACTAATCATCTATCTCCTCGCTTTACTCCGCTATATGTGAGGACTATATGGGGAAGAGAGAAGATTCTATCAGATATTTGACTTGCCCTACATACCAACTACGTTTGTGAGTGCATTTGTTCATTCTGCACCAATATTTACTATAATATTGAATTACACTATGGTCTCTGTTTGTTTTTATGTTTCCTCATACACGTTATGAAACATTGAAGACCTTGTCCATACTCCATTGCCAAATCAACAACTTTCAGGCAATTATTATACTTCCATATACTCTTTTTACCGTGTGGGGTTTACTTTAGCGCACCAGTCACTCCTATCATTTGGTTTTATTGTATTTTGATGTTTTTTTCACGTGTGTTTTCAGAGTAACACATAGATTGGTGCTGCTGTGTTATAGTTTAAGCGCCAGGATTTATCTTTGGCATTCACAATCTCCATAAGTTGGAGCATTAGGACTCCAACACCTCAGACGCTTGATGGACAGGGGCACAATGCCAGCTAAGCCCACAGCCATCTCCGATAAGACACCAGGGAAGACCATATGGATGAATTAAGTCATTGTGGGTGCAGTGGCAAATCCATGTAGATGCAATATGGTTGCATGGCAACTTATTTGGTGGCAAAAGAAGGTAATAAAAAACAATAAATTATTTTTTTCAATAACATTTTTATCAAAAATAAGTTTCCATATGAAGCAATATTTCATAGCAAATTATTTCCCCAAAGGGTCGTCTGTTAGCCCCCCTCCACCCCCACTCATTAAGGTCCAAAGTTTGGTGTGTGTCCTTTTAATCAGGGTTGCCTTGTATTCAAGCAAATATTATAGTAAAAACACTGTTTAGACCTTTTCTCCTCTTAAAATTTGTTGTCATGTTGAGCTCTGAGTAAGCAGACTTTCATTCAAAGCAACCTGCACTTTCACTGATTCCGAGTGGATTATAAATATTTAATTGCAGTAACAGAGACTGGTGGTTGTTGAGGGCTTGCAAAAGACTGTTTTGTTGCTTGAGAGCTGGTCCGGACTTGCTTTCCTCTGCCGTGCAAATTGTCCAAGGCATCATTAGCATAGTGTGAGTTTTCTTCAAGTTTAGGTTTGACAGTTTCCATGGCGTTGCTACAACAACGCTTGTGATGTAAAACATTTAAAGTGAACTGGTCTCAATAACAAACTTGTTAATCAATTAGGAGTAAGAAAAACCTATGTATATATTAACAATTGTTAAATACATCAGACAAGTTTGTTTACTTTCATATTTCCACAAGCAAGGTCTAAATACTTCCATGTGATTTCTAGCTGTGTGGAGTTCCTGCTGAACTATAGCTCATGTAATCAACTTTGCACTTCACACTCAACACTCAAATCTCTAAAATCACTATGTCCCATTGATCAAAGTTGGCCAAACATGGTGCGTGTCTACAGCTAGAAGAGCCCCTAAATGCATAGCTGAATATTTCACTCACTGATTTAACAATCCATTACAACTATTATTCCCCATCTTGCAAACCATTGAATTAATGCACATACTACATTGGTAAAAACAAACTCTGTAGCACCATCTTGTGGTTAGAGACACCTTTTACATTGTCAATAAAACACAAGTTAGACAACTTTGGATTTTTCTCCCTACAGAGAGCCTAGTCATAAGTGCAGTGACAAAAGACCAATTACAGCCTCTAGCATAAAATATTTCTCAATTTACATATAGCAATAAATTGTATGTGACCTTGTTTGATACAAGGTTGCAAAAAAATAAAATAAAACTACTAGCAATGGTTGGCGAATATCAGAGGACAGAAATCTATGATTTCTAAAATTTCTCTGCTGACCTTTTCCTTTCATTTACGTTTTATATTGTTTGCAATATATAAATTTAGAAATTGTTTTGTCAGCTTTAGACATTAAAGGGACTATCACCTAAGCATTATTTTTTACTGTGAATAAACGTAATTAAAAAAAAATCTAAATGGAAGCAAATATCTACATTAAAGAAAAAAAATGTTTTTAAATGTATGTAAATGTGTTAATTAGCTTTCTAATGGTAAAAGGCTTTGTACCAAACCAATGTTTCTGAACACATTTCATAACTGCTAAATGAATTGGTGGGAACAGTGTTCGTTTATTTAAGTGACACTAGCATATTTTATTTTGGAGAGGGGCTTCTAATTAGATGTTTATTCTGGTTGCCATGGAATCCATGTGCAGATCAAAACAAGGATTTCCATACTGAAATGCAATTCACTAAACCTATGCAAATGTGGAAATTGTTTTGGTGTAAACGCTGCTTCACTCCGCTCTGACTCTAAGGGGCAAGGCAGGGAAAATATATACAATAAAAAAAAACCTGATCCCAGGGTGAGAGGAGCCATGTGTAGATGACCCTTCCAGTGTCATCTGAATTAGCCAGGCCTAATTTCCTAGTCGACCTGGCGCCTGGGATTTTTTGAGCCCAAGTATCTATGTATGTATGTACTTCAAAACTACAGATCACAAGCAACATAATAATACTGACCATAATAAAAGTTGACATTGTGCCCCATTATAAGAAGTTTCTAACAGGAGATAGCAGATGGAGACGTGGTTGAAAGGGTACAAATAATGATGATGGATGCATTCAGAATTTTCATTTACATATTAAGGTAGAACAGGGGTACTGGCAACAATTTGTAAAACTGTGAACTCATATACTGTACAAAATGTCTGATACGCATTAGTGTAGTGTTATAATTAAAAAAAAAAAAAGGACGTTTTATGTTTTTTTTTTAATGTGTTTTAATGGTTTCTTAATGCTGTATATGCTTTACGCAAAGTGTAGGTCGATATTTTCATACCACTTCAATCATCACACTAACAACCATAATTCTGGATTAGTTTAACACTTTAAGTGCTCTTTACTGTATTAAAAATTAAACCAAGGGTTCATATTAAGTGTATATTTGAACCTTCTATAGGTCACATTTATTAGACCCTGCCACCTAATGTTTGCATGGATAAACCTTGAGGCTATATGGCCAATCAATGAACAGTGATGTAGTAGTGGATGCATTCAAACTCTGAAGCAAACGGTTTCTTTTTTCCTATGTTACAGGTGTCAGCTGCGATGCATGTTTAAAAGGAAATTTCAGAGGCCGTAGATACAAGTGCTTAATTTGTTACGATTACGATCTATGTGCATCTTGTTATGAAAGTGGTGCAACTACGACAAGGCATACGACTGACCATCCAATGCAGTGCATACTGACAAGAGTAGACTTTGGTAAGTGACATTAAGTAATTGCTATGAATATTGTTTGTAGTTGGTTATACAGCTAATTATGTAGCTTCTCAGCCTGTCTGTTCAACTATAATAACTGTATTAATAATAATATTTAAAAAATTGCTTATTTGTCAGTACTCTTTATGAGAAACTTTACAAAAATTAAGTGCTTTATATTACAGTTCTTCATCATCCATGAAATGCATTGTAATTCAAACTTAAGAAACTGTTTGAATTGCAGGTATTTGTATTCACAAAGTTGTTAAAAAACGAGAATTCCTCTCTGTTCCAGCATTGAGTGATGTCTGCACCCTCAGCACCCAAACAGATGGTAGCAGCATTATGCTGTGTTTGTTGAGAATTTACTGTAAGACCATAAGCTTTTTTTATCCTTTTAAAAAAACTGGCATTTATTTTTGCTTCATATCTGCAAGTTTGCTCTGAATCCTTCATAAAAAAAAAAAAGTACATGCCAGTTTATTCTCATATTAGAGCCACTAAACAAGTCTCACTTGTGCTTCTGTGCTAGAAGAGAAAGGGCACAAGTATTAAACTTTTGCATTATTATAATTTTTCAGGCTAGTCACGGCCTGTCTTTTTTTTTTTTTCCATCTCAGACCAGACATAACTCTCCCTGTCAGCTTCTTTCTGTCTGAACATCTCCAGACACCTTTTCTAAGTCACAATGTTCCGTTAGAAATAAAAATGCATATAACACCACATCATAAGTAGACTGGTACATCCTTATTCATACCAGTAGGGGAACCATTGAGCTTGTGTACTAAATAACACGCAGTAGTGTGCTCAGATTAGATGGGGATGAACAAAACCTTTTCCAGCATGAAAAAAGTAATCTGATATACTAATTGCCAGATTGTCTACTTTTTCAATGTTTGTAAATTTAAATTGGTAATTTCTTTTCCAAGCAGAGTTTAGAAAAATAGGGGCTTGCCTGCTACAGTTTGCAAAGCTTACCTGTGCAAATGTGCTTTATATTAAAGAAAATGTTTGTGCTTAATGCTCAAATATTAGAAAATAAGGCTAAAATTTCTAGAATAATATTCCAATGTACTTGAATGCACCTTTTTTATGACACTTGTTTGTACTGGAGAGCTATCCGTCATAGTAAAAAGGTTTACATTTAAAGAGGGATTAAACACTTAACATACATTTTCCATATAGAATTGTTTACCTTTTACTTACCTTTTATCCTCGTCTAATGTGCTGCAATAAGCTACTTACCTATACATCTTTAGCATGTTCTGTGCTCCTTATTATACTACAGTAATGACATATTGGGTCTGTCTCACTGCCTGCTCCCTTCTAGTACAGTGTCATACTTCCTAGTTGTTCATATGCTTAGTAATTTGCATATATCTTTGCATTCATATTCACATTCACTCCTACTTCACGAACATTGTTACTTCATTCACATACACATTCACATTTGCATCTTACATGACTCCCCAGATACACTAGAGTGATCGACAGTCGCCAGGCCATCTTAATGACGCAGCTCCACAAAATTGTCGCACAACTAGATGTATCCCCCCCTCCCCTGAGCAAACGACATGATTTATATTGGAAAATGATTATCCAATGGTGGTAGAAAGTACAAACAGATACTGTCGGAGTAAGGCTGTCTGAGTGAAAGCGTGTAGGAATAAGGCAGGATTGTATAGTAAAATAAATTAAAGAATAGATGTAGAAGGAAGGAAGTGAGAGAAAGAGTAAGCATAGGAGAGGAGGCCCCCGAGGTGGGATCAGCTGGCTATTGCAGGAGAACAAAACCCCAAAAAAAAGACACTTTGTTTCTCAAACAGATATCACTATGTCCAAATTGGGCAGCAGATTAGCCGGGGGGAGAAGATTAGGGTTATGCAATGTTAAAGGGCAAAAAGTAAAGGTCCAGTCTGATTAATCGTTGGATGTTGCTGGCCGAGCACAGTCGCTAGAAAAGCACTCTTCATGAGTTGGGCAACTGCATGCCAGAATTATTCACGTTCTCGTTTAGCAGTGCCTGCTTTGGTCTCTAGGGAGGTGACTTAAGTATTAAGTGCGCTATCTGTCCGCATTGCGGCCATTTACAATTTCAAGGCACCCTTTAGATCAAGGAATAATTTGGTAATTGCCCCTTAAGTGCGCTATCTGTTCGCAATGCGGCCATTTACAATTTCAAGACACCCTTTAGATCAAGGAATCATTTGGTAATTGCCCCATATGTGTTCGCTCATGAGGTCAGTCTCTTCTGTACAGATTAGTGTCTGACGAGGAATGGAAGATTCCTGCAATGATTCATCTGAGTCGCTACAGTCTATGTCCTGGGTAAGGCTAAGCAAAGGCGATGAGGGTTTATAAGGCCTAAACAGCATGGCGCTATCTGCTGCCAACTGGCTGTTCACCTTTTCCAACTTTTTCTTTTTATGCCCCATGTCATAAATAAATTGTAGTGGCGGATTGGTGGGTGTTTCCACAGAAAATATCAATATCAAGCAATATTGATGTATCTCGAATGAACAAGTCCAACTCCTTGCACTTTTTTTTTGTCATTTGTTCAAAAAGTGGGATATATTTTTATTCTAATAGTGAACATTCCTTCTTGGTAAATAGTACACTACAAGCCCCAAAAATACCATATTTATACTAATGTGTCTTACGTGGAAATCATTTCATAAAAATGTGTATTTTTTTTTTTCTGTTCGATCATTTCTGAATCTTATTTCAGTTGTCAGTGTTCCAATTTATGATACATAATTTAAGTATTGTATGACTAGCAGCCATAAATAAAGAAAATAGAATATAGAAAAATGTATACGGGGTCAGTCATGTATTCTCTTGCTGCATGGTCACAGGCCATAAATGTTACCTGTAGTTCTCTTACCACCACATGTGTATGATGACATGGAAGAGCAGTACCTTAAACTGTGAAAAAAAAAAAAACACATTTGACTCGCTTCTGTCTCATATAATCCACCACCCTAGGGTAAAAAAACATCCATGAAACAAGAGAGAAACACACTGCGCCCAATTGTGGTGGAAACAGCTGCAGCAAATTCTACCAGTGTCTCACTCCTGGCAATAAACAAATCAAAACAACACACAAGTGAAAACGTGCGCTGTGACCCAACACTTCAAAACACACAACTCAGGAAAAATAAATAATAAATTGTTACCCTTAAAGTAAATCAGCCTTAAAGTAAATCAGCTCAATATTCAATCCGAAGGGAAAAAAATAAAACAAAACAGAACAGAAATAATATAGTGTAGTATATCACATAAAAGTGCTGATAACAAATAATAAGTGAGAACACACTCACATCTTCCTGAGCAGAGATCTGCTCAGTCTATACAGCATCCAGGGAGCCCACCAAGGGGTTAAAGATCCAACTGGTTCACAGAGGAATCCTAGGCAGCTTATTCAGGGTGGCAGACCCAGAAGGTACTCCCAGCAGTAGTATAAGAGAGGGTAAGGAGGAGACTATTTAGCTTCAACGATTTTAATACCAATAAAAACATAGCACTTTTATGTGATATACTACACTATATTATTTCTGTTCTGTTTTGTTTTATTTTTTTCCCTTCGGATTGAATATTGAGCTGATTTACTTTAAGGGTAACAATTTATTATTTATTTTTCCTGAGTTGTGTGTTTTGAAGTGTTGGGTCACAGCGCACGTTTTCACTTGTGTGTTGTTTTAAAATACATCCATGTTTAAATAGGATAGAAGCTGAACACAAACACTGTTTTCTCTTGTTGTTTTTGTAATACTTATCATTTTTTTCAAACTTTGACCTGAAAAATCTTTTATATAATTGCACATTGTAAGAAAAGAACTCCTCTATATAGTTTCCAATATCTGTCCTGAGTTTTGAAATATGCATGTTTTCTGTGTTTCGTTTCTTAACAATTTTCTCCAACCTTTTGACCTCAACCCTAAATCTAACCTTTGCACTAATCAGAATTCTTAACCTATTTCACCGTAAGTGGAACTCTAACCCTATCCCTAGATCTAGGATTAATAGATCTAGGCTTAGTGGTTTTCCTTTTTTTTAAAAATTTAATATTTCAGTTGTCAGTGTTCCAATTTATGATACATAATTTAAGTATTGTATGACTAGCAGCCATAAATAAAGAAAATAGAATATAGAAAAATGTATACGGGGTCAGTCATGTATTCTCTTGCTGCATGGTCACAGGCCATAAATGTTACCTGTAGTTCTCTTACCACCACATGTGTATGATGACATGGAAGAGCAGTACCTTAAACTGTGAAAAAAAAAAAAACACATTTGACTCGCTTCTGTCTCATATAATCCACCACCCTAGGGTAAAATACATCCATGAAACAAGAGAGAAACACACTGCGCCCAATTGTGGTGGAAACAGCTGCAGCAAATTCTACCAGTGTCTCACTCCTGGCAATAAACAAATCAAAACAACACACAAGTGAAAACGTGCGCTGTGACCCAACACTTCAAAACACACAACTCAGGAAAAATAAATAATAAATTGTTACCCTTAAAGTAAATCAGCTCAATATTCAATCCGAAGGGAAAAAAATAAAACAAAACAGAACAGAAATAATATAGTGTAGTATTTCACATAAAAGTGCTGATAACAAATAATAAGTGAGAACACACTCACATCTTCCTGAGCAGAGATCTGCTCAGTCTATACAGCATCCAGGGAGCCCACCAAGGGGTTAAAGATCCAACTGGTTCACAGAGGAATCCTAGGCAGCTTATTCAGGGTGGCAGACCCAGAAGGTACTCCCAGCAGTAGTATAAGAGAGGGTAAGGAGGAGACTATTTAGCTTCAACGATTTTAATACCAATAAAAACATAGCACTTTTATGTGATATACTACACTATATTATTTCTGTTCTGTTTTGTTTTATTTTTTTCCCTTCGGATTGAATATTGAGCTGATTTACTTTAAGGGTAACAATTTATTATTTATTTTTCCTGAGTTGTGTGTTTTGAAGTGTTGGGTCACAGCGCACGTTTTCACTTGTGTGTTGTTTTAAAATACATCCATGTTTAAATAGGATAGAAGCTGAACACAAACACTGTTTTCTCTTGTTGTTTTTGTAATACTTATCATTTTTTTCAAACTTTGACCTGAAAAATCTTTTATATAATTGCACATTGTAAGAAAAGACCTCCTCTATATAGTTTCCAATATCTGTCCTGAGTTTTGAAATATGCATGTTTTCTGTGTTTCGTTTCTTAACAATTTTCTCCAACCTTTTGACCTCAACCCTAAATCTAACCTTTGCACTAATCAGAATTCTTAACCTATTTCACCGTAAGTGGAACTCTAACCCTATCCCTAGATCTAGGATTAATAGATCTAGGCTTAGTGGTTTTCCTTTTTTTTAAAAATGTATTCCTTGTAATGCTGCTGAATTCCTATAGGGACAGATAAGCAACAGAAGTGATTTCTGTGCTTAAGCAATTCAACTCTGTTAAGATAGACAAGGCCCCAGGGCCAGATGGTATACATCCAAGGGTCCTTAGAGAGTTAAGCATAATTCTGGCCAGACCACTATTTATATCATTAGGGATTCTTTCAGTTCAGGTGCCAACAGACTGGCGAAAGGCAGATGTCATTCCAGTATTTAAAAAGGGATCAAGATCTCTGCCGGATAATTAAATACCAGTAAGCTTGACATCTGTAGTGGGGAAATTATTTGAAGGATTGCTAAAGGTATGCACTCAAGAATACATCTTGAATCAGAATATAATTAGTAAAAGTCAACATGGTTTTGTCCAAGACTGGTCATACAAACTTAATAACATTCTATGAAGAAGTAAGTAAAAATATAGATCTAGGTGTGGCAGTTGATTTGATCTATTTGGACTTTGCTAAAGCATTTGATAAAGTTCCACACAAAAGGTTATTCCACAAATTGAGAGAAATAGGTTTGGGGGCAAATGCATGTATTTGGATTGAAAATTGGCTAAAAGATAGAATGCAGAGGGTTGTTGTAAATGGAAAATCCTCAAATTGGACCAGGGTATTGATCGGAGTACCTCAGGGGTCTCTTTTAGGCCCTCTTCTTTTTAATTTGTTAAATTAATGATCTCCCACATTATATTGAGCCATGTCTCAGTGTTTGCTGATGATACTAAATTAGGTAAGGTAATACAGACTAATCTTGATGTTTGGTCTTTACAGGAAGATTTGGACAGAGTGGGGGACTGGGCAATTAAGTGGCAAATGAGGTTCAATATAGACAAATGTATATAGACAAAAGGTATTTCCCTGGAAAAAACTACTAATGAAAAGGCTTTAGGAATAATTGTAGATAACAGACTTGGCAACAGTGCTCAATGTCAGTCAGAAGCTGCACCGGCTAATACGCTATTGGCATGCATTAAACGAGGTATAGGTTCACAGGAGGAGTATTTCATACAAATCAATGGTAAGACCTCCTCTTGAATATGCAGTTCAATTCTGGGCACCAGTCCTTAAAAATGATATTACGGAACTAGAAAAAGTGCAAAGGAGGGCTACAAAGTGAATAAGGGGATTGGAGGATTTTAGTTATGAAGAGAGACTTGAAAAACTGCATTTATATATGTTAGAAAAAAGGCTTCTCAGAGGGGATATGATAATATATAAATATGCACAGGGCCAATATAGAGAGCTCTCCAGTGACCTGTTCATTAACAGAAATGTACAAAGAACAAGAGGTCACCCCCTGAAACTGGGAGAGCAAAGATTTCATAGACCGCAAATGAAGGGATTCTTTCTGGTAAGGAAAATAAAGTTATGGAACTAACTGCCAAGAGAGGTAGTGCTATCAACTACAATAGATGCATTTAAAATGGTCTGGATGTTTTTTTTTTGTTTTTCTTTTAGAAAAACAGAACATACAAGGATATTAAAAATAGAATAATCATTGATAATAGAGCTTATTGATCTAAGGAGAAATCTGGTTGCCCCCTTGGAGGCAAAATTCGACATAGCTTCCTTAGGGGTTTTTGCTTTCTTTTGGATCAAAAGCTGGAATGATAGATAGAAGGGTTGACTTGATGGACTTTTGTCTTTTTTTCAACCTAAGTTACTTTATTACTATCTTACTATCATCTGCTCTTGCCGGATAGGGGGCAGCGCCATAAAGGAGCATGCTCCTCTCCAATATGGTTTCGTCCATAAGATCTTATTCATAGGTCTGATCTGTGGGAAGGACCAAACAAACAAACTTATACATCCCAATTGACCAGGCACAGATGTTACACACACACTCCAAAATAATAAACAAATTAGTCACTAAACAAGCCAAAAACAACTGTGCCTGGCACTACCGCTGGGACTTCTATAATGGAAACTGGTAGGACCTTCCAGCATTCAGTCAGACATCCACCGGTTGCCCCTGATAGACACCATGGAGACTGGGGCAGCATCTGTGGGGAGGCAGCATTGGCTAAGTCTGCCGGGGTAAGGGGCAGCATTGGCTAAGTCTGGGGTGACGCAGATGGCTATGTGTGGGGATGCATTGGCTCAGCCACAGGTGGGGGGGGGGGGGGGCAGATGGCTTTGTGGGGGACAGCATTGTTGGCTAAGTCAGCAGCCCAAAAAAGCCGGCATAAACATTGTGCACGCGCCCTTTACCCCTCCCCCCGAGGTTTATGCTCGGTTCTGCCTCAATGGGGTCTCGGTCAACTAAGGTCCCCTCTGCTGATACAATGTAAAATTGAAGGTCTCTCACTACAATAGCAGAAGGAGACAGTTGTTTTCCTGACTGGGCTGCCAGCTTCCCATGAAAGCATGACAGCTGCCGGTCAGTGGATAAACTGGCATGTACTACCAATGGTATATGCCAGTTATTGCCCATACTTGGGGCACTAAGCATTTTCATTCATGCTTCTTCTTTATTAGAAGCACAAGTGAAAGAAAAAGTTTTGTTGTCCTTTAATGTATAGATTTGCTTTTTCACCAGGGCACATCCATTTTGCCCTAAATTGGAAGATGAAAGCTATATATACACTTATAAATGTCTTAATCCACATATTTGATGGCGATGTTGCATCCCTCAGATCTTACTGTTCGAGTGACGCAATAAGCTCTGTGGAAAGATTGTCAGACTTTGGGTTGCGGGTGCATGCGTGTGCTTCCATTTCTGTTGCCATCATTGTAGCTTTTTCAGCGCTATGCTGTGATGTAATGACAAGGCATAAAATCTATTCACTCGATGTTTAAAAAAAAAAAATCTATACATTTGCTAGAAATTTAGCTATCATGATGTATAGACATCTTTTCACCCTCTGTAAATTGATACCTTGCATTTTTACACAACAGATTTACTGCCTCAGTTATCTCATATCAATAGAGCACTACTGCTTACTCTGGCAAGGACATAAAAAATTACTCTTTTCTCACTGCTATATCGTATTCACTGCATCCCACCCTGCCTGCATTAGATGAGCCCTGACATCTTTCTTAACAACACAGACTTGCCTCTGGCAACCAGCTATTTTTCTTTTTATTCTATAACGGTTAAATGGGCAAGCATTCTCCTCCCATTAGATGTATGATTGTTGTATCTGTTCAGTTTGTGGAATTCTCCTAATATTCATATTTTTTGCCATGTATGTTCACTAAACTCACTCTTAAGCTTTGACACCCAAGGGCAAGGGAATTTGGCATCATAGCACAAGATTAAGTTTGGGTTATTTACGAGCCTGTATTCTCAATCTCCATAATTCTCGTTCAGTGTACTCATACACTTGTATTTACTGCTTTTGTTTTGGTTTGTGAGCCGGCATTCTGATCTTGCTTTTGACATGAGTTCAGTGCATGAGTGGTGTCGTTCAGGAGACACAGGAGATATAATGTGCACACATGTACATTAGATCTCCATTACATGAGCAAAAGATGCAAGTGTGCAGCTCTCCCAAAGCAATCTGTTCAGGGTCTTGAACATTCAGTGTGGCAGATCATCCCCATCCCCTGCAGCTTGGCTCAGCTTTGATCCTGTGGTCACCTTATTTATACAAACCACTTGGATAATGTCAAGAAAAAGGGATATATGTAGCATTTGTCCCATTAATTCATATAAATCATACTCTAATTACAAATGTTTTAGTGGCAGAACCTGACAAATTTATGTAGGCTTAGGTAGATAGAAATATTCAGGAGCCAGACTAGTTATTTTTAGTCGCCAGGGAAATGGACAACAATAAAAAAAAGTTAGAAGCCAACAGTAGTCTCCTTGGATTTTTCAAACCCTGCTTTATTGTGTGCCTTGCATTGCTTTGTGTGCTTTAGAGGGTTATTTTGAACTTAAACACAATCTAGTTGCCTGAACATGTACTCTGTGTGAAAATTAATGCAGACTTTTCTTCCTAATCTAAGATTCTAAAATTTACACATCTTTTATTACTTGTAACCTTAGCAGACACCTGTCTCCGTCTTTGTATTGCTAATGTTTGCTTGCTATTAACCTAAATCTGAGTGCCATTTGGAGTCAAGAAGGAATTTTTTCCCCATTGAAAGCAGAATTTGAAATTGCTGAAATCCGTTTTTTTTTTTTTGTTGTTGTTGTTTTTTTTTTTTTGCCTTCGTTTGGATCAACAGCAGTAAAGAAAAGTAAAAAAGTTAAACTTGATGGGCACAAGTCTTTTTTCAACCTAAACTACTAATGTAACTATATAAATAGATCGTACTTGACTCCACCTACTGTCTCCATTCAAGCATCATTTTTCTATGAGGTAAACAAACTTTAACATACTGCCCTGCAGAAAGTATAACACGTTAATCAGAGTAGTTCCTATAGTACCTGCTCCTTGATTAATTACTGTATTAGTTTCATGACCACATAGATTATACTCGACAATACATTCATCAGATGCAATCTTATTTCTTATTTCTCTGTCCCTTTTACAGATTTGTACTATGGTGGGGAAGCTTTCTCCGTAGAGCAGCCACAGTCTTTTACTTGTCCTTATTGTGGTAAAATGGGTTATACGGAGACCTCTCTACAAGAACACGTCACTTCTGAACACGCAGAAACGTCAACAGAAGTGGTACGTATACTTGTCATAGATTTTACACACTGAATATTATGGATAATATTTTTCCAAGATTTTCTTTGTATCAAGATGTTACAAAATGTTCAATACAAAAATTGCAACCATGTCAAATATTATATTTTAAGGCAGCACTTATACAACCTGATAATCATCCATATGTCTTACTGTATTAAATACACTGTTAGCTTTTCACCAAACTCATACCATTGTACAGAGCACTGGGGAGACCTCACTTGGAGTATTTTACGCAGTACTGGAGACCGTATCTCCAGAAGGATATTGATACTTTGGAGAAAGTTCAGAGAAGGGCTTCTAAACTGGTCCTTGGGTTAAAGGTTAAAACATCTTAACATGTGTAGCTTTGAGATAAGAAAAAATATTTAAATACATAATCAACACAGTAAAGGAGGAGACTTTATTTAAAAGAAGAAAAACTACCACAACTAGAGGACATTGTCTTAAATTAGAGGGGCAAAGATTGTAAAGGAATATCAGGACGTATTACTTTATTGAGATGGCAGTGGATGTATGGAATAGCCTTCCAGCAAAAGTGGTAGAGGTAAAGACAGTGAAGGAGTTGAAGCATGCGTGAGATAGAGACAAGGCTATCCTAGAAAGGGAACCAGTGACTAATAAAAGTATTTAGAAAATTTGGCAGACGATATGGACCAAATGTTTCTTATCTGCTGACACATTCTGTGTTTGTTTCTATGTTAAACAGTTAACTGTGGGGAATTTACATGAATTGCAAAAATCAGGCCAACATATCTAAATTGAAAGGATAGGTAAGTTGGAAATTTTTTCCAACTCTGATATTTTGGCCTCAATTTTGCGATTCCCTAGTTAGTTCACCACAGTTGCCGATCTTAGTTTTTATATAAATATAGATTAGAGGATATCTAAACATTCTTCCAACAGCGATATTTATTTTGTTTTCAGTAACAGATTAAGTATCCCTTATCCAAAATGATTGGTACCAGAAGTATTTTGGATAACGGATCATTTTCACCAATAAGATATATTAGAGTCTCTCAACACTCATGAAATACATTATTTGCACTGACAAGTGTGTGTGGAATTTCCACCTTCTAATACAAAAGCCCAAAAACATTTTGGATAACGGATTTCCGGAAAAGGGCTACTCAATTTGTATGTCTGGTTACCCAATATCCTTGCACATACTTTATCAGCCTTAGAAGATTGAAAAGCTCAGTTGATTCTGTTCCGTGTGTAACTAATAATCAGTTCTTACAAGATCTTCTATGTATGTGTCATTTCAGATTTGTCCAATATGTGCAGCATTACCAGGTGGAGATCCAAATCATGTCACAGATGACTTTGCTGCCCATCTTACACTTGAACACAGAGCTCCCAGAGATTTAATATCCTTTTGTCTATAA
This sequence comes from Pelodytes ibericus, assembly GCA_036172795.1. Classification (NCBI taxonomy): domain Eukaryota; kingdom Metazoa; phylum Chordata; class Amphibia; order Anura; family Pelodytidae; genus Pelodytes; species Pelodytes ibericus. Next base: position 76,254,023 of record CM069863.1, read on the forward strand.
CAGACGTGTTACTTCTGTAGGCCTGATGATTAATCCCGGACAAAATATTAATAGTAGAGCTTTTAAAAAATATGTTATTCCAGATTACATTTCATCATCGTTGATATGCAAGTCTTCCAAGATAATGGGAAAAGCAAAAGAAATATTACCGAATTTCCTGAATAACCGTAGTATTTGGAATCTGTTATGGTGCTTTTAGTTTGTTCTGAATGACTGTACTTTTGTTTTGTTTTTTTAAACAGCATTTTTGTTGCTGGTATTCAAAAAAAGTGAGCTGGCTTCATATGTAGATAGGAATACACAAAAAACTGTCATATTGCCCCTCTGCTAGTTAAAAGTTAACCTTTATTAAATCCAACAATAAAATGTATAGATTAAAAAAAAAAAAAAAAAAAACGGTAAAAGGCCAGTAGTAACAAGGATATATAACAAAAAAAAGTATGGCGCTTGATACATTATTAAACTTGTAAATGGTGAACATAGAAAAAAGAAAACAAAATTTAAGAGCAAAAAACTCCTACAGATTAATATTTAGACACAAGAGAATATGTCATATATGTTGAATACTGTAGGAGAAAAGAATAGAACCGTCATAAATTAATTAAATGTTTTTAACGAATGTTTAAAAAACATTGATTGCTGCTTGAATGAGGGGGTAGAAGCTGGGGTGCTGATACTTCAAAAAAATAGGTGATATTGAATAAAAGGTCCCTGCCATATAAATGGTGTAAAATATATACATTTCCTCTATACTGAGACCCACAGGATAATTGCTGCCAAAAAAAGTTCCTGATTATTGACACACCACAAAATCAACACACTGGAAAAAAAGCTATGAAATAACTGAGGTCTTAACCAAATAGTGTGTAGAATTAAATAATTTGTATACGCTGTGTTTAATGATTTTAATTAGAATATATACTTGATTTATAGGATGTCATAATATAAATGCAATAAAAACAGTGGCTAAATTTCACTGTCTATGTCTATATACAACCTCTACTGTACAGGTTTTTATAAACGAAATGAAGTATAATATAACTCCTATATACACATAAGTGACACTGCATCCATATATACAAAAATGGCAAGAGCATTATATACAGGAGATCATACCAGTGTAGATAAGGGTAAAAATAACTATTGAGATTGAAGTAAAAAAGCATTTGTAAAGCTGTGGCAGTTTAAACTAGTTATATGTAATGCAAGGGTTTATACTTTGAATTGTAGGTAAAACATGTTTAGGATTTATTTATGTTTGTGTATTTGTTTAATTTGGAGTACTTTCCTGTAAGGGATTCATTTTACCATGGTAATGTTTTATTGCAATTCTAGTTCAGAAGTGTCTGGGATTTTTTTTGTGTGACTTAGAAATACACCAGTGTTCCTGCTAATCAATGTATACAGTTCCTCATTGTTTTGCTGCCTTAAATGGACTCGGATGAACTAAATGTTTTTTTGTCCATGTAGAAAATAAAAAATGATTGAAAATGATCTACATTGTGTTAGCAGAATTTCAAGCAAATGCCTAAATTTTTAGAAAAACTAAAAATGAATTATTAAATATAAAATGTGAATAGAAATGTACTACATTTTATTGGCTTTTATGTTAGCATTTTAATTGCATTGTTCCATTTTATGGGTTACTTGTTATGTCTCTTAACTATTTCTCACGATGAATCCAGCGGAGTTCGGCATGTACGAAGGATGTTTCACCCTGGCCGAGGCCTGGGAGGACCTCGAGCTCGGAGATCAAACATGCACTTTACTAGCAGTTCCACTGGAGGGCTTTCTTCCTCGCAGAGCTCTTATTCTCCAAGCAACAGGGAAGCCATGGATCCTATAGCTGGTAAGAGGAGAGCCTGTCCCCTGCTTGTGGAAAGTACAAACTCCTTGCTCAGTTTCAACTGCCTCTTTTATATTTATGAGTTGAGGACTCTTTGTCAGAAAAAAAAGCTATAGTGGACAAAGGTAACAACTCAACCCAGCATCTCTTTTAAAGACCTAAATATAATGTACAAAAGACATCCTTTAGCCATACAAGAACTATGGATGCCTTGGCGATTCCATTTACACAGACTGCTTATGCTGGGAAACCTCTGTATGCACTTATGCAGAACCTTCAACTTCTGTTGTGTTTATGCCATTCAGAGTAGCTGTAGTTGATTTTGTATTGGGTGTGGGAATTTTTTTAAATTTTTTATATCAAACTAGGGAATGAACTTTTTAGCAACAGGAAATACTGGTACAAGAGCGAAACTGCAGCTTACAGATCCTTTTCATGTGTACCTAGAGTGGCCAGGTGTCTATTTTTGGGGGGGCAGTTTCCTGGATTGAGACCACTGTCCCCATGCCAAATATATTACCGAAATCAGTGACTGGCTATTTTCCCAAACTGTTTCAGCCAAAAATTGATTATCAATACCACAGTATTCTGTCTATTCAGAAGTGAATGTGAGGCGTAAACTATATATGTACTATGACATAAAGCAAGGAATTGTTGTGGATGAAAGCTATTCTCCAAGGCTCCTACTATATGTAATGCAGGGAAATGTGTTGTATCAAAGTGGTTTTTACACTTGATATAATTGTATGCAACTGATATGATTTGACAGTAGGGTGGGACAATGCTTCACTCCACATTTGGGAGATTGCTGGTGAGGAATCCACTTCCAGAGTTCCAGCACTCTGGTTTACCAAAACATAATTGTTTGGAGGTGCTGTTATGTACACCCCTACCAAGGTGATCAGATCATTTTGGACCTTGTGAGAGAGAGCAGGCTGCTGATATACTGATAAAAGGTACAGAGGTTTCCCAGATTTGTTTGCATGTGCTAATCCTGTTGGGAAATGGACAGGCCATCCAACCCCAGTCAGCACAAAATATATAGTGCTCAGAAGAGCAAGGATTTTGTTTTACTTATACATTATCTATACGTTTCCTACTGCTGTACCTGTTAACATTTTGAATGACCATAATGAGGAAAAGTCCTTTTTACCTCATCCAGTGTGTGGAGTGTCTCTGAATTCTGAACGACTTTGTGTTAAACCCGCAAACCCAATGCAACATAAGAAGTAAATAAGTACTTTTTGTCACATATGCTGAAGGACGCGGGCAACACATTGCAATGTCTGTAAGTTATGAAAACTAAGGGAGTCATGCAAGCCCTGCTCTTTACAGCAAGAGACTAACACAGCCATAGCGAACGTGCTCAGCTGGGCACGCGGCCAGGTTCAGATCTCACTGCTTGTCTGCTCCGTCCTAGAAGAGCAGGCATCAGTATAAAAGACGGGTGCTGATGCTCATCTGCTTCTTCTCCAGATGATCTGGCGCATGTGCTCTATCTGCAGAAGTTTTCAAGAAGCAAAGCAATTAACGGTTTGCTTTCCGACTTTAATGCTTCTTCACATAACGTGCATGCCTCCGATCATCTGGAGAAGAAGCAGATGACCGGCGACGCCCGTCTTTTACACTGATGCCTGCACCTCTCGGATAGAGCAGAAAAGTGGTGAGATCTGAACCTGTATGTGTGTGTATAAATGTGTGTGTGTGTGTGTGTGTGTATACGGTGTTGGCACTTTGAGCTCTGCAAACTTGGGCACTTGGGCCCAAAAACGTTCAACCATCACTAGACTAACAGAAGGATTGCTGAGACTCATTTTCAGATAGTACCTGCAACATGGCAGCAGGAAATTCAGTGCCTGTAATAGAGGCTGTGAGATATATTTTTTGAGAGTATACCTACTGAATTTCATCTGTGGGTCAGTCAGAACGATCCCCAAACAGCAGACCATTGGTTTGCGTTGGTTGAACGATATGAGCCAGCAAGGGAACTATTTCAACCTCCTGGTCAAGAGAGACACCGGCGCCTGAAGATCCACAGCCCCAGTAAATCTGGTAATGGTGTCTTTTTTACAGCCCGAGTGACTTTGTTAAAATAGAAAAATGCATTGGGAGGTGGGAAGAGCCTACAAGGAAATCACAAAGTATTAATTATGGCTTTAAATGCAGGAACTTTGGGCATACAGCAAAAGACAGTCTTGAAAATGTTTAAACAATGGTACATAATGTTATTATGGTAATAACTGGGATGAAATTTCACTTTATTCTGTGTGTTTTGCACACACAAAAAGGATATTTGAAAAGTCACCTTTGATGTACAGTGAACGTGGAACAAAGAGCGATACAAGCATTACTAGACTCATGGAATATGGTTATCATTTTTGACCAGTCTTTATCACGCGACACTCACATTGATCACTCCCAAAAAGTAGATATTGTATGTGTGCATACTGATATACATAAATGCCTGGTATTTGTTATGACTCAGTGTGGCTCTGTAAATTGTCGAGTGGAGCTGGTACCAAAACTGACACATGAGCTGATTATTTGAAGGAATTTTCCCCATCTTTAGACCTATGGGCCTGTGTTAAAGCTATCAAACAGGATCATAACTCCGCTACCTGTGATGTAATAGTTACATTACCCTCCCATTCATTGCCAGTTTATGATCAGAATTCATGCTTATAGACTGCATTCTGTGTCCCAAGCCCCAAAGTGAGAAATTTGTAAAGAGGGGTGGCATCCAAAAACACTATATTTCACAAAATGGCAGCACCCAGTCACACTTGTTTAGGTACATATTTTATTAAATACAGTCACATAAGAAAAACAAGACATATCTGAAATCAACAATACAAAATAAAAAAAACTAAAACCTTCATTTTTTGGTGGGAGTGTCCCTTTAAGTAAAATATTTTTATATTCACATGGGTGGATCAAGATTTATTTAAGCGCTCCATTTTTCACTTCTGTTATGGTGTTTCAGGGGGACCTACACCTTCAGTGTCGCAGATCAGCTTAATATAATTATTTCCTATTTAATGCCAGTTATCACAATTGTGCCAAGGAGGAGATCAGATCACTTAGCTCCCTGTGAGGAGAGAGTATGCAAGCATGCTGCTGAAGAAAGGGACAGAGGCCTACTAAATGTGTTTGCATTTGTTAATTCAGTTTGCGAAATGGACAAGCCATCCAACCACAGTCTACATAATATTGTATAGTTAGTCCTCAGTAGAGCAAGGATTTTATTTCATGCTGGTTTTGCGAAGTCTTCTTCTGCTGTACCTTTCTAAATTTTGAATGCCAGTAAAAAGGCCAAGTTACTCTTACCTCATCCAATGTGTGGAGTGTCTCTAAAATCTGAGAAATTATGTGTAAACCTCAAATCCCAGGACAAAGTACCATATAAATAAGTTATTTTGTTGCATTACATATAACAAATGTTCCATAACATGCATGCATAACCTATAAAAGGAATGCTAATAAAACTGATTATTTTTGTTTTACTATGTGAATGTAAAACAAAAAAAAAGTACCTGTACTTTATATTAAAAAGCAAGTCATAAAATGTGCACTATATTCCAAGGCCATTGTATTTGTATCAATGAAGAACCCATTTTATATGGTTTTATGTATAAATTGTGCTTAAAAGCAATGTGTGTGTCTTCTCTTTTGTGTACAGAACTATTATCTCAATTATCAGGAGTGAGACGTTCAACGGGAGGACAACTCAACTCCTCGGGCCCTTCTGCTTCACAATTGCAGCAACTGCAGATGCAATTACAGCTTGAAAGACAGCAGGCGCAAGCAGCACGGCAACAGCTGGAGACGGCACGCAACGCAACCAGGCGCAACAATGCAAGTGGCGTCACAACTACGATTACGCAATCAACAGCAGCAACCAACACATCCAATACGGAAAACAGTCAGCAAACGATACAGAATTCCCAGTTTCTCCTCACCAGGTATGTGTGTGAAAGGTTTAGGGATAGTAAGACCATCTGAAGTGATCAGATAGTGTTGCCATGAAGCTACTGTGGGGAGGCTTAGGTTAAGGGTAAGGGTTAGATTAACAAGGTTTGGTGTAGAGTTAAGTTGATCATTTGGTTGAGGCCAAAAGGGAAATTTGTTAGGGGAGAAAATGCTACTTTTGGTTATTGCTCTATGACTTGCAAAAAAACTACAGCAAAACATGTAAACTCAAGACATATATTAGAAACAATTTAAATGGGATCTTTTTGACCATTTGTGTGTTTTTTTTTTAATATTTTTTAAATAATATTTTATTATTTTCTGTTATAGTAAATTATACTAGGAAAATAATGGTATCATAAGTAAGCCCTTTTTTATGGCAAAAAAAAGTATATAATATATGAAGGTACATTAACCCCTTAGTGACTAGACCTTTTTGTCCTTGTCTTTCGCTTGGTGAAACGGCTATTTTGACATTTCAGGGGTGTTTGTGTTTAGCTGTAATTTTCTTCTTTCTCACGTACTGTACCCACACAAATTATATGTTGTTTTTATTGTCATAAGGATGGCTTTCATTAGATACCATTATGTTCAATATCTTATAATTTACTGCAAAAAAATCATAAAATATGATGAAAAAATAAAAACACTTTTTATGACTTTGACCTAAAAAATAATTTACACAAATTCAATCATTAAAAAAAGACCCCATCTAAATGTTGTCCCGAGTTCAGAAATATACTTGTTTCCATGTTTTTTGCGAGTTATTGGGCAAAAACCAAAAAGGTGTTTTTTTTCCCTTCAGTGACCTTTTGACCCGAACCCTAAATTTAACCCCAACTCTAACCCTTAAGCTAACCCTTAATATATTCTAAATCTAATTTAATTGTAACCCTATCACTTATGCTAACCCTAATTTATTTGTAACCCTAACAACTATTCTAACCCTAATCCTATATTTTATCTAATTAAGTTTTTTTGTTTGTTTGTTATTGCAAAGCGACAGAAGTGAATTTTATTTCAGTTCCAACGCTCTACCCCAGTGATTCTCAAACCTGTCCTCAGGGCCCCCCAACGGTCCAGGATTTAGGGATTTAAACCCAGTTGTGTTTAAATAAGAATATGTAGAACACCTGGTGTGGTTCCATAACCATTAAGCAGCCATACCAGGTGTTCTACATATTCTTATTTAAACACAACTGGGTAATCCCTAAATCCTGGACCGTTGGGGGGTCCTGAGGACAGGTTTGAGAACCACTTCTCTACCCACAAGAGAGCATTAGTCATATTTATTGGAGGAATATGCTGCTCTCCAATATTGCTGCCACGATCGTTCTGTGGAGTGATCGTGGGTGCCCCAGAACAGGAATTTTGGTGCTGCCTAATGCCTCGACATCGAAGGCAATAGAGCAGCACCGTCAGAGTGGTTTTCATGATCGTAGATTGGGATATTAACTATAGCAATAATCAACGTACATACAAGCATGTATATGTGTACTGTATAAAAGCTTAAATGTCGCCCAGTTTAAATCAAGAGTCAAGGTCTTCAGGCTTCAACTTCTGATACAGTGCATAAAACGAAAACAGGAGCATGTTGCTGCTTACCGAGTATGCTGCATTCCTTCTAGAATGATGAAATAGAAAAAAAAATCACAGGCCTCATATAGGCAAAATATGTTTCTGCTTAACATGGACCACAAAGGAACATGTAAAGCGCAAAATAAAACCAAGTATCACTTGTGCATCAAACATGCAGTTACAAAAACAATAAAAAAGCAATTCCAAGTTATCGACACACAAAGGAAATAATAGTCATTTTATGAGCTTGGTGCAAATATAGACAGGAGACCTGATCTGCCTTGCAGGCAACTAAACGGCAAACAAACTCTCATAAATCAAACAAAGATACACTGCATTTATGTGATTAGAATAGCAACACCAAGATCAACTATTGTTTCACTTCTAGTACCAGCAATAAAACATAAAAAAGTGAATCGGTGTGCTTCTCCCAAACACTTCACACTTCGATTACCCTTTAAACGAGGCAATCCTCTCCGTGTTGTGCAAAGGGAAAAAATATATAGAAAATATTATAGTGTAGTATTTCTAAAAAATAGTGTGACTTTATAATCAGATAAGTAGGTCCACTCACATATTACTGAGCAGTAATCTTGAATAGAATGTTGTTCCAGGAAAGAACCTCCAGTGTAGAAATGTAGTCACTCCTGAAGAGAAAATAAGTCCCAGATAGATGACCATCCGATCCTTCCAGAAACTTCTAGTCAAATGGAGGCAGTAAAGCCACACTCTGCAAGTGTCCCAACGTAAAGCAGTTGTAGAAAGTGGTCTTATATAAGCTAATTAAAACAGCATACCACATTTTTCACTGCATGTGGCTTTTACTGGGCTGACCAATTGGGCATTAATACATGACTTATAATGATAAGCAACTAGAAAATAACTCTGTTATTAATGACTGATTTTTGCAGTTCACTTATCAGTTCAGGTTTAGTGACTAGTCCCTTCTGTTTTCTAGAGATCCAGACCACAATCCGAGTTGTAATAGGCAAAATACTGGATCATAAGCCAATATGCCCTATCTTTGCAGTTCATTATCTGTTGACTTGGTTCACCATCATCAATTTTTTTGCTAATAAACACTTGTAGCTGGCACATAGACTAAATCTAATACTTCTCCCACTGAATGCATTGTGAGAACAAAATGATATGCCATATGCACCCTTCAAGAAAAAAAAAACCCAACATGTTTTCCAAACCGTATTTGTCACTTCCGCTCACTTTACTTTAATCTCCATACAGATTGAATGATCCCAAGATGACCGAAGCCGAACGACAGTCAATAGAAAGTGAAAGAGCCGACCGCAGCCTGTTTGTACAGGAGCTCCTCCTGTCAACGTTGATGCAGGAAGAGAGCTCTTCCTCCGATGAGGATGAGCGAGGGGAAATAGCTGATTTTGGGGCAATGGGATGTGTAGATATTATGCCTTTAGATGTTGCTTTAGAAAACCTTAATCTAAAAGAGAGTAATAAAGGAAATGAGCCTCCGCCACCTCCTCTTTGATGACATCCCCCTTTGCAGACAATGTCCTCTGTGCTGTAACTGCCAATGAAAGTGGACAAACAACTATCTTTGGGTTTGTTTTGGTGATTGTAATTTCCGGTCTGTCACTCTTGTTACATTGTGTACATTAAAAAAAAAAAAAGGAAAAAAAATTAAAAAAAAGAGAGGCAAATATATATATGATAATTCACTTAACTAATTTTTACTTCTAGCAGGTAATCATAGGTAGCAGTACCAGAGGCAGCATCCTGCTTCCTGTACCTTGACATAAACAAAAACAAACAAACAAACAAAGCTCTCCTAATCTCCCACATTCAAACTGAAAGAGGACAATAAAATAAAAAACACAAATATATGGGGGAAAAAAATCTCTAATGAAGCTGCTGTGTGTATTTATGAATATTAATGAATAAAAACTGCTTGGATGGTTTACCATAACTACTGCATGAGGTTTTTTGCAGCGTGCATGAGTTTTTAGTGACATCGTCATTAAGAATAACAAAACAAATATATAAAACTGGCTTAAATTTTAAAGGTTGTGAAGCCATTAAATCCCAAAGCTTTCCTAAACATTATTTAAAAGGTTACAGCACCCGACAACATGCAATGTTACTGTTAAATTGCATTTTGTAGCCATGGATCTTTTGAATAATGTGATCGATGAAACGTTTTTATGTGAGTGTTAAAAGCACGTCAAGCAGGCTCTGCAGTGGCATAAACTGTGTGTCTTTTTAAGGGCATTTAGTCTTTTACTTACATACAAATATCTTAATCTATATTATAATGCTGTAATCACAATGTGGTTGACGTTATGACATTTTGTTTTTGTCCCTATTTTTGTATTTCATTTTGAACTAATACCGGAAAACAATGACATTACAGTCGGGCCACTGTCAGACATTGCAACATATAAGTTCCCTTATTCCAGATCTGTTCATCTATGTTTTGTTTGATTTTTTTTTTTTTTACTCATTTGGTGTCCACCCCACCCCCTTATTTTCTTTCCACAAGGTTGTTTAAGAGATAAGAAAAGAGTTTAACTGTTTAAACATGTTTTATCCAGGTATAGGCTGAATTATTTAATTACTGTTAAACAAGTTAGCCTTGATTATTTTGTCTTAGTTTGAAAAAAAAGAAAGTCTTTTTTTACATTCTCAATCATATATTTGAGTTTTTCTTATTTATGTACTTGCTTTTTAGTTTGCAGACTTGTCCGCAAAAAGGAGAGCTTGAGGGTTTGATTCCCACATTGTCGATATATATTACAAATTGAATTGCTAATGCTAACGTAGCACCTTTTTATTTATTGTTACTTTATGATTATTTCGGCATATAAGTAAAAAGCCTTTTTTGATTAAATCATGCCACCTACATGCCTATACTATTAATCCTATATGTAAAAATATGTACAGTGTTCTTTTTGTGCATAGACTTTCATAAAGGGCCCGAAACAGGGATTGCAGAATTTTTTTTTTGTTTGTTTTGCAATGTAAATTTAGAATATAAAGAAAATAAAAAAAGTGCTCACAGCTTCTGATCAATTTACAAATACTCTCACATGATCATGTCTATATTTAATTCTCTCTTTCTAGCCTTTATTTTAACTGTTTTTGACTTTTCCATCTGTTCATCTTTGGCAGCATCACATGACTTAAAATTCAGACTTTAGCACTGGATAGTGTGGGCTCAGAATAAAAATAAAACAGTGGTGTATTGTAACACATGGTAGTGTTGAATCAAATCACCACAATTGTTTATTGCTTTCATCCTTTCACATTTCCCCAGAATGCTGAGAATCCTGTATTTCTGCACAGTGTAGCACTCGAATGTCTTGTACCTTATGTGCCATGTTAATGGTGCTAAAAGGGTAAAAATGAAGATTTGATTCTCTAGTCCTTGTAGCAATTTAGCTCAGTTTATTTCTTTTTATATTATTATTTGTTGAGGATTTCCAAAAAAAAAAAACAGTTTATTCAAGCTGTAGATTTTTCAAACACATTCTGCACATTTACAGCTAAACATTTAGTTCAATAAAGCATTTTCAAGACTGTTGCTCATTCGAGTTTTATTGGTCAATTACTCAGAATGTTTCTCTATTTGTCAGCATCTAACATGTAAACTCTTTTGGTGGTGGAATAACTTGAGAAAAGCTTTCTGAGCTATAACATAATTGGTTATCAACATCCAGTGTCACCTGAAAAAAAATGGTTAAATATGGATATGACACAATTCTTTAAAAGCTGCCAGCACAACTATTATGTGTGTAAAAGAAATCGTTGGCTCTATATTCTCAGTACATGTAATAAAAGCATAATTTGCTTTGAACCTTTATTAGTTACTGGAACTGTTACACTATGTAGCCAACATTCCTGTTTTTTGGGGGGTCCTGTCAATAAAAGGACAACTAAAAGATTTTGTTGACGCTAGCTTTCAACTCTGAGTCAATAATTAAATTAACCTTTTTTAGGGAGACTTACTTTATATTTTCCTTCCTGACCTCTTGGCTCAGTTGTGTCGCCGACACAGAGAACTAAGGAGCCCAATCTGGCATCCGAAATGCATTTCTGACACAGACTGTGTCACGAATGTAGTTCTGCATGATGCCCGAACTGTGCGAGCATGCACTGTTGCAGCTTTAAAATGAAAGCAGAATCAATGGGCACTACATTTGGCAGTCAGACATCTTCCAAATTGCATTGCCAACATAATTGTCAGCAATGCAGATGTAACATTCTATGTATGAAGTAAGTGCCCCCTCCCGAAAATAAATAAGTTCACTTAAGTAAAAAAAAAGTTTTTAGTTGTCCTTTAATACCTTACCAGGAAAGGTTAAAGCATCTTAACATGTATAGCTTGGAGGAAAGATGTAACAAGGGGGATATGATAGAAACATTTAAATACATAAAGGGAATCAACACAGTAAAGGAAGAGAGTATATTTAAAAGAAGAAAAAGTACCACAACTAGAGGACATAGTCTTAAATTAGAGGGGCAACGATTTAAAAGTAATATCAGGAAGTATTACTTTACTGAGAGGGTAGTGGATGTATGGAATAGCCTGCCAGCAGAAGTGGTAGAGGTAAACACAGTCAAGGATTTTAAGCATGCGTGGGATTGACACAAGGCTATCCTAGCTATAAGACCGGGAACAGGGGACTAATAAAAGTACTCCAAAAAAAAATTGGGCAGACTAGATGGACCGAATGGTTCTTATCTGCCGACACATTCTATGTTTCTATGCCTGTGCACAGATAGCATTGATTTTAAACTGTATGGTTTGCTGACATACACAGCTTAAAAAGAATTGAGCTCCAGACAACCCAATCGCGGATGGGTTTCCTCAGTGTTGAAACTTAAAGGGACTCATCATTGGAACATTGCAAAAGCAACTATCTGTTGCAATACGTGTAAATATACATATACATATGTAGTAACATGCAAGTAAAAGAAGAGCCATACAAACATGCAGAAATCAGTATGTGAGCGGCCAAATTTCTGGGATTATCCAAGGCGTAGTTAGGGCGTTAGTTTTCCACTCCTATGTGCTGGTAAGCAATGCTACCAGTTTGAGGAAACAGTGATTTGCTAAAGTACACCCTGCAGAGATCTCACTGTGCTTCAAGCATTATTTGTTTTTTTCAGTTGTGGGTAATGGAGGTACCATAGTGGACATAAGGTGTAGGTGCAGGCAGCATTACAGGTGTACCCTGTAATAGGAGTAAATTAATAGCTTGTCAAACATTTTAATAATCCAAGGTGGCAGCACAAGATACAAATGTCAGTTTGCACTCTACCAGCACCCTCAGCTTCCCATTAAAAATAACAAACATAATAATAATGTGGTAATGCATAAATTGTCGTTGGATCTGTTCCAGTTCATGCCACTTTAGCTGATGTTCCCCATTCATGAAATCTCTGCTTAGTCCACATGACACAACCCCAAAACAATAGAACTGAAAAAGCAGGCTATGCACCATTTCATGAGACCCAGCCCCTGCCACTACTAAGACCTAATAGTATAGTCATAAACCACTCACTTCCAAATAAATAGTGAAGGAAAATAAAGCAGCAGATAACCTCCAATATCTGTCAAAATAAAACGGATTTGAAATCGGTTTCCTATTTGGTTGTGGAAGTACTTGAAGCCATTTCACCAGATTGTGGGCATTTCTATGACATCACTTCCCATACAAGAGGGACTGTGCACTGCATTAGCATATCATGGAACACTTTCCTATTGGTGGCCAGACATGCACATTTATGACATTTCATTAATTTTTTTGTCTGAAAATAGCTTACGTTACAGTATTTGTATCGGTGTTAAAAGGGGAAAATACCTTCAATTTAGTATTTATCATTTCCTGCAAGGAAAAAATAGTATAGATAATTTTCAGTATTTTTTATACTCTACATGCACTGTATAAACAATGTTCAGGTCGTACAGTCTCTTTAAATCTCAGTCTATCCACATATCATCTCTTTGTAACTTAATACCAGTAGGTATTACTTTACTGAGAGGGTAGTGGATGCATAGAATTGCCTTCCAGCAGAAATGGTAGAAGTTAACACAGTGAAAGCGTTTAAGCTTGCATTGGCTAGACATAAGGCGATCCTAGATTTAAGATAAGGACACGGACTAATACAAGTATTTAGAAAATTGGGCAGACTAGATGCCTGAATGGCTCTTATTTGCAAACATATCCTATGTTTCTAATGTTTTTTGTGTGTTGGTATCAGCAGAAATTAAGTGAAGCATTATGCTTACATATTTCCAGCTAAAGTGTAGACTATGTGATCAATATTAAATGGAGAAACACACACACATATAGCAGGCATCGGAGTCCTAGCAACATTGTCATAATATAGTCGAGTTGCCTCTCATGTTCCTCACTGCTTTGAAGTAAGAAATCCATGATGACACAGGAGCCTTAATTACAAATTACTGTGAAATCATAGGTTGGTAGTAAGTTTTTTGAGGATCCAATATCAATGCTCTGGTACAAAAAAAAAAACCTAACCTGTGTGAAGAAGCACTTCCTTTAAGGGCCACTTAACCCTTTTCTCTCAGAAAGAATACAAGCTTAAGAGAAGAGTTTATTGGCCCTAGTATGAGGATGGCAAATTGGCATTGGTACTTTTTGACCGGCAGCCATTCAGCTCTTAATTAGGGCCTCTCTGAATCTGTACTGGTAGAAAGAACACAGAATTCAACAAGCTTCCCTGTTTATTGGCTGAGCAGAACTCTGCACATACACATATGTCCGATTTACTCCAAGCAGGTCGTACTAGGTCTTGCTTTTATTAGTGAAGCTAAAGCACAAAAACGAAAATTGAAGTGCCACTTATAGGTATGAAGGTTAATGTGACAGAAGCATTCAGAGCTATAATAAATGAGTTGTATCTGCATTCAGTGTCATATGAACAATGATTCACATTGCTATGGATATGGCAGTCTTCTACAGCAGCTTATTTAAAATAAAGCCGATAGCCAGCACAACAGTTACATGTGAAAAAATAATGAATGGAACTATTGTTCCTGTTAATGTGCACAATTTAAAATGCTACTGTGTTAGATACATTTTCAATCTACTACTTTTGTTTTCCCTACATCAGTGATGGTGAACTTTTTCTACATGAAGTTGAAAACCTTTGAACTCAGGACTTAGCCCAGCAGCCAAATTTGCACTCACAGGACATAGCCGAGCAGCTAGATTTGTACTCACAGGACTTACCCTCAGCCGCCAGATTTGTACTCACAGGACTTACCCCCAGCAGCCAGATTTGTACTCACAGGACTTACCCCCAGATTTGCACTTACCCTAGCACCCAATTTGCATCAAGATCTTATCCCAGGAGCAACATTTACACTGAAGACTTGATCCAGTGCTCTGACCGATGACGGGGCAAGTAGACCCCGGACATTGCACGATATCTGGTGCTTCGATCGCTGTGTGGGACAAGGGGTAAGATACTGCTTCCTCTTGCATTGGAAAAAAATGGTGCGAGTACACAGCCAGCACACAGCACTGATGGAGGGGGATTTGGATGTCTAAGCTGTCCCCCCATGGCACGCGTGCCGTAGATTTGCCATTGCTGTCCTACATCATGATGATGGAAGCTGGCCTAACATTTGTGGTTTGAATCTCTACTGGTTTACGTTAGATAATTGTCTTCTCTGAATGATTCTCTTTTCTTTCAATTGTTCCCAGGGGATTATTTCCATGTACTTGGACATAAAAAAGTCTGCTTTGTGAACAGTAGTAGTAGGTACCAAAATGTCATCATATTCACTAAAATGAACCAACACTACTTGACCAGACATAATGCTGAATGCTGTTAGCTGCCTTCTAGATTAAAATGTGATTTAATAAAGCTGAAATGAAAAAATGACTAGGTCTGTGCCACATTTCTACACAAATTAAACCCTTAGGAACACATCAATGGAGTATTTAGTATCAATAATGTTTCAGCAGCACCTGATAACAATACCAAGAGACATTATGATTAAACTGATGGCTTCAGTTAAGATCTATTTGTATATTCCTACATACATAACTTTATTGAATATCAATCTCCAAACTTTTGTTTTACTTTTATTGCCACTGCAGTGGCAAAAGGATGTTACCTCCTTCATGCCTGAACAAACATTGATGGGCTTATCTCAGTCCCTCTCTATTACACGAGACAACAAACAATACATCCCGCATACCCACAAGCGTTAATGGCAAATGCTTTTGAGCCCAAGTTTGCCTATTTTTATATAATAAACCAAGTTAGCAATCTCAAAGTGCCATTCCTCCCTATATTATGACCTGTCATTTTTCCCCCTTCTAGTTTCTCCTTCTCCCTGTTCTTGTTTCCTTGTCTTTTGGTGTTTCATCTTCACATCCCCATATGCTCCACAGATGCAAAGTGCCACCTCAGAGTCCTGAAAGTGGTAGTCATGCCATAGGTTTGACATCACTGCCCTTTACATCACTGATTCTTTATCTTTTCTCACTCCTTGTGCACTTGGACCAAACACCCGCAGTGAGCTGGTCAAAACTTCCCTTGCTGTGCCTAGGAATCCCTGGGTGCATTGTAAACCAGGGTGCGTGAGTGCTGGATTGTGGAAGAGCGCCTGTAACCTTCAGAGACCACATATCCCATGATGCTCAGACACATTTGACAAATATGGTCCCAAGCTAACCTTGGCCCTTCTAGCTACAGTGAACTACACAGTGTAACACAATACAGGAGCTTCAGTACGAAATGCTGCAAAAAAAAAAAAAAACCCACACTTATGGCACACATAAAATAAACAGTGCAAAAAATACTAATAAGATGTTGCACAAAAGAATAATTTAAAAATATATAACTTATCTTGGTTAAATGATGGTGATCTGCTACTCAAGTATGAAATGACATGAAAATAAAAAAACAAAAGATTAGGTATGTGTGTATCTGTATGATATGAAGACTTGGTATAGCCTCCCCAATAGAAAAGACCTCACACTTTTCATAGCCAAAAGAAATGCTTTGTTTCTGGTATTTAAGGTGTTTGATAGATGAAAAGGCTGGTGGATGTCCTCCATCCAAGCCCTTTAATTTAAGGTTTATAAGCTCACCATCCACATGGACGGGACAAAACAGAGGAAGAAGAGAAAACAACCCAGAAGAATATAGCATACTACAGTGTGCAAAAGGGATTTATTGTCCCCATAATTAAAGGCTTACTTTGAGAACAGTACAAATTTGCAATTAAGAAAAAGTCAGTCTCACGGAGTACAGCATACAGCGAGGTACTGGGCGTGCTGCGACGGCTCCCCGCTGAATTCATGGGTAAATGTTTCACCTGTAAAACTGTAAGGTACATTCGGATTTTATGTCTCGCCACGCCACACGCTTACATGCAGACACGTTTCACCAATTCTGGCTTCTACAAGTGCTAACTACTGAGTATTCTTTTCTATGTTGTATTCCATCCTTGAATGGTGGCTTACTTGGTAAGTGCCAGCATTACCGTTGCAGCTGAATTATGACATCACCAGATTCCATGACCTCACAATCTTCAGGGCTTGGCACAAATACTACGACTGCCAGCTCTTGGATTTTTGTGCTTCCCTTTAGCTTTATCCTGTGAGCTACAGCCTCCTCTCTGCGATTGTCGGATACTTTGTGCTCTTTCCAAACCCCTGTACCTCCACTGGTACCTTTTTAACGCTCAGGACAGGATGAGTCTGGATTTAATGCCTTGTGTGAGGACTGTGAATAGTGTTTGGAAAGAGCACAAAGTATTGATTGTGAGGTCACGGAATCTGGTGATGTCATAATTCATCTGCAACTGCAATGCTGGCACTAACCAAGTATCCCACCATTCAAGGAATAAAAACAACAGAGAAAAGGATAACTGTCTTTTGCCTCTGAAAAGTGTGAGTGCTTTTCTATTAGGGAGGATATACCAAGACATCAAATCATACAGATAAACACATATATTGTCTTTTTTTATTTTCATGTTATGTCATTCTTGAGTAGCACATCACCATAATTTATGCAAAATAAGTTATATCTTTTTTAATTATCCTTTTGCATAACACCTTATAACTACACAAAACTACACAAAACATTGCTCTCAATTACACCTTCTCAATTCTGTTTTTTTTTTTTTGCTATCAAATGTCATTTTACATTGACTCCGCCTACTGTCTACATCCATGCACACAGACATCTGTGGGTTTTTTTCAATAAAATGTATAATTCATGTGTACTCTGAGGGAAATCAATTAGATGACATTCTCTCTCCTTGATTAATTCACTGGTTCCCTATGGACACATTTCTTTTCTGCAGGGGAGCATGTAAAAGATATGTGCCCAACAATACCCTGGCTGATCTGGCAATTCTACCTTTATACCTGATGGAAAAAACCTGCATATGTGTGCTCTGCATAGTTTGCTATGCAATATGTGTATGCACACAGTACATCCATAGAGTTTTAATCTTGAAAGCAGGAGTAGCGGGTAATTGAGATGGGAATTGCAAAGTGAAGGCCAAAAGAGCAGTTTTGTCTGAAGTATAGCTGAATGGCCGAATGCTTCCATCTCTGATACTTTGGCCTTATAGGACAACTGTCGACAAAAAATTAAGTTATGTGTAATTGAAAGATTGCATCAAGCTTAGGCATTTTAACCCCTTCGCGACAATGGACTTGTAGGCACGTCCAGCCGGCAACTCTGTTGCCGACAATGGATTTCCCTGGCACATCCTGCAGTGGAACAAGAGGTTTTTGCGATCAACTATCGTTGAGGCACGTCCTGCAGCCCCTAGAGTCAGTCAGCAACATTGCAATAAAAAAAGAAAAAAGACATAATTATTTAAAATTTAGGCTTAGGGTTAGAATAATTGTTAGGGTTACAATTAAATTAGGGTTAGAATAAGGAAAGGGTTAACGTAATGGTTAGAGTTAGAGTAATGGAAACAAGCATATTTCTGAACTCGGGACAAAATTTACAAACTATTTAGATGGGGTCTATGTTTAGATAGGGTCTATGTCAGGGGGCAGACATCTTGTGTACGATACGTCAGCTCTTTCTTCATCAGAATGTTGCATCTGACCCAAGAATCTAAACAACATGTCTCCCCTGATAGTGCAATACAGAAGCAGAGAGGTCTCAGTTAGGTACTTTATGTGTGTTCTTTGAAGCATGTCTATGTAAAATGCCTACCCTTGATGCAATCTTTCAATTAGATGTAACTTTTTTTGTCGACAGTTGTCCTTTAAGTTTTTAATTTCCTTCTCAATTCTCTGCAATTCCCTATTTATGCATAAAGCCCATAGTTACCATTTAGGAGACTTTGATCCAATTTTGGAATGTTGCATTGTTTTCCATTCAGGCACTAGCCAGAAGCTGCGAGGGTGGGTCATTAGAAGCTGCAAACCCAATATTTGTGAGTAAATTAAACAGTAAATGCAAACATTCAGGTTGTCCGCGAGATCCAAGCTACTTCATCTTCTTTCTGCTGAAGTTACTTAGTAAACATGTCCAGTAAAGTTTCTCTCCTGACCAGAACTTCAAAAATAAGGTAAGATGTTTTGCTGTATTTTAGCTTTTGCCACCCGTATGTATTTCATGTGTGATTATTTTACTATTTATATATGTAATATCCTTTGTAAGCATATTTGAGTTCTTTTTATATGTTGTTATTTTTAATATGAGATATTATTGGGCTGTAGTGTTTTGCTGTTTGCAGATACTTGATGACAACTCTATTATATGTTATCAGAATATAGAATACAGTTCCATAAACCATTTGGCAGATACTTGTTTTGGTTGTTACTTTTACTATAAGCAATACCGTATTTTCCGGCGTATAAGACGACTTTTTAACACAGGAAAATCTTCCCAAAAGTTGGGGGGTCGTCTTATACGCCGGAAATGCTATGGTTTACTTACCTACTTTCTGCTCTGTCTTCTCTCCCGCTGTTAAGCCGGTCCATGGCTGTGAGGGAAGCGTTGTGAGCTCCCCTCCTGCCGCGCGGTCAATAAAGTTTGTTTAAACTTTTTTTAAAACAAACTTTATTGACCGCGCGGCTGGAGGGGAGCTCACAATGCTTCCCTCACAGCCACGAACCGGCTTAACAGCGAGAGACAGAGCAGAAAGTAGGTAAGTACTGGGGATTGGGGAAGGGGGGAGGAGGGTCCCAAACTCTATATTTTAACCTCAAAAGTTAAAAGATAGATACTATTTTCCGGTGTATAAGACGACTTTAACCCAGGAAAATCTTCTAAAAAGTTGAGGGGTCGTCTTATACGCCGGAAAATACGGTGCTTGTTTTAACCATTTCTGACGTACAGTGTTATAAAAATTAAATCTAGTTTTGAAATATTGATCCAGGGGACATTGACATTGACTCACTTTATGTTGAGAAATATTTTTTTTTCATTCTTTTTGGTACACACACAAGTGGCATTTCAGGTTTTTTTAATTTTTCTGTGCCAACAAATATAGTTATTTGGAAAGGCTGGACATGATGAACTGTTTGTCCTATGTAACTAATGTTAGTGGTAGTGTAATTTTACATATTTTCCACTAGGGGGAGTGTTTGTACCACATTGGAATGTTAATGATTTCACCTTTGGCACACCTAAATTCATATGGAAACCAAATCAATATTGGGTATATGTTTAAAAACATATAGTGTGTTTAAAAACATATGCATCCTCATGAGGTTTGATTATGCAAAACAATATTTAGTAAACAATAACAATATTATATGTCTATTATGTGTTACTATTATATATATGTTATAATAATAGTAATATGGTAGCATCCCTTTTTCCTCAGCAATATATCCTTAGTACAAAAGAAATATGGGTGAATTCCAGCCAGTAAACAATCTCAGGGCACTCAGATCTAAAAATGTATAATCTTCGTCTCTCCAACTCTTACGACCTGGTGGCATTGATTACTGGAACAGATCAATTCCTTTACAGCCCCTTTGGTAACTATTTTCAAACTTTCTGGCTTTCTTATCTACCCAGGGTAAATTGTATTGAACTATCAACATTTTTTGTTCGACTATTTCAGTGGCTCACATCCCGGTGCAGGGCATGGGGGTGTCTGTTGTTCGGGGGCATTAAATCAGCTGGGTCCCTCTGCATTTTTTGGGATGTTGCACAGGTTTTTCGTTTCATGGAAGGTTGGCCAGATAATGATAGTTTGTCCTAACGACAACTTTTGCCAAAATTGGCTCTTCTATTCTGTCTGGTATCCTTCCAGCGGGTCTCGGAGGTCCACGCTTTTTCTTCGGAAGGGGTCTCCATCTCTATCTCATGGAGAACTAAGACTAAGCATACCCTTGTTTCCTATCCATACTTTCTGGATCACCCTAAAATGGCAAATACGAAGCCTCCTGTCTTGCCATAAAATTGTGGTTTATTATAGTCTTGGTGTAGAAATAATCTTAATTTTATTAAAGAAAGGAGGCGAGTATTTCCCTCCCTTGACTTCTTTTTATTTCACTTGTCCTAGTCTATACTATTTGAGTTTATTATATGTACCTGTTATTGTATGGATTTATGTTGTGGATACAACTAGTTGGGATCAGTTTACTTTCACGTTGCTATTAGTGTTGAGCGAACCCAAACCGCACTGTTCGGGTTCGTACCGAACATTACGGTTTTTGGACCCCGGACCCGAACATGGACATTCCACTGTATGTTCGTGTTGGAGTTCGGGGTTCGGCAGGGCCGGCACCACCTGTAAGGCGACCTAGGCAGCCGCCTAGGGCGCAATTTAGCAGGGGGCGCCGGAACTGTGAAAAAAAAAACCCTCCCCCTTCCCCCTGCGCTCCCCTCCAGCCGATGCGGATTCAATAAAGTTTGTTTAAACTTTTTTTTAAAACAAACTTTATTGAATGCGCATTGGCTGGACGGGAAAGCACAACGCTTCCCTCACAGCCACGGACCTGCAGCACCGGGAGACAGAGCAGCAGTGAGGAAGTAAGTAAGGGGGAAGGGGAGGAAGAGGGTGGCTAAATCCTGGCACATTGAGAGGCATAATCCTGGCATATTGAGGGGCATAATCCTGGCATATTGTGTGGGAAAATCCTGGCATATTGAGTGGCATAATAATCCTTGCATATTGGGTGGCATAATCCTGGCACATTGAGAGGCATAATCGTGGCATATTGAGGGGCATAATCCTGGCATATTGAGTGGCATAATAATCCTGGCATATTTGGTGGCTAAATCCTGGCATATTGAGAGGCATAATCCTGGCATATTGAGGGGCATAATCCTGGCATATTGAGGGGCATAACCCTGGCATATTGTGTGGGAAAATCCTGGCATATTTAGTGGCATAATAATCCTGGCATATTGGGTGTCTAAGTCCTGGCACATTGAGAGGCATAATACTGGCATATTGAGGGGCATAATCCTGGCATATTGAGGGGCATAATCCTACAGCGATTATTCAAATTACAGTGATTATTTTAGTGGGTGCTATACTACATATTTGTACCCTGTCCTGAGCCCAGTGCCACAGAGAGTGCAGTGCACCTGCAACTGCATGTGTGCCAGGCACATGACTTTAATCCTGTTCTGTTAGCTCAGTGGGCAACATCTAGGCATTTTTAAATACTGCAATTTGTTGATGTTAAATATTACATTTGCGTCCTGCACTTCATATCTGGGAGTCAAATAGAACCGTCAAATACTGTGCTTAAAGCGCACTTTGAAAAATTCTAATTGTTTTGGGTGCTAAATAGTACATTTGCTTCTTGCGGTGCACTTCATAACTGAGAGTCAAATAGAACAGTCCAATACTGTGCTTACAGTGCACTGTGAAAAATTCTGGCTACCTCCTCCTCCTCCTCCTCCTCCTCCAGCTCCGCTTCCACCTACACCGCCACGGTCACCTCTCCTCAACCTATGGGTCACTTAGTATAAACTGAAAGAGAATACCCTGCACTCCAACCCTCTCTCAAATGGATAATTCTGTTGATCCTCCTGGCAGCCATGCTTCCAAAGCTAAAATCAAAGATTCCATCTAGTGCTATTTTATGGCTCAGCTGTATTTGTAATTTGTATGTATTTTATGTTATTTTAAGTTATTTCCCTATCCACATTTGCTTGCAGGGCACTTGTCCTACTCTTACCCACATTTTACTTCATTTTGCAGCCCTCTAGCCCTTTCCAGGACTTTTTTAGAGGCATTTTAGTGGCCAAAAGTTTGTGTCCCCACTGACTTCAATGGGGTTCAGGTTCGGCGTCAAGTTCGGGGTCAAGTTCGAGCACGGACCAGGACATTTTTTCGAAGTTTGGCCGAACCTGCCGAAGCCGAACATCCAGGTGTCCGCTCAACTCTAGTTACTATTACTTTTTTCTTCCAGAGTGATTTCCCCATTCAGGGATATGGTCTGCTCAAGTTTATTTTTGGTTCTGGAAAGGGGTTCTACATGGTTGTTCGTCTGTTCTTCTTCTCATCTGCACAACAAAGAAAGAGGAAGCGGTAGATACTGTTGGGGTCTTATATATTGTTTTGCTGTTTCCTGATTGGTTGTTTTACCATAAGTATGTTAACTCTTTTGCTGTTGGAGATTTTCAGTAAAGAAGGATAATGCAAAAACTCCTGTCTTTAATAAAGTTAAATTATTTATACAGCAAGGCTAGAATAATCCACAATTTTATGGCAAGATAGGAGGCTTCACATTTTTTTAACACTCATTTAAGAAAATAAATATAAGCGTTAGCCCTAGCACGATAAGGGTGGTAGTCGGGGAAGTATTAATCCCCAGACATGCATAGCGTAGCACCACGGAATTGATCCATCTCTGCAGAGTATGGAGTGAAGCAGCATTGGGTTGGGGAGCACAGCAATATGAACAGAACAGTGAAGTAGGTAGCATACATATATAGTACAGTTTAAGTAAGAAAAGTAAAATATCACAGAAGGATTATGCAAATATTCACTGCCTGACATCAGCCCCCGTGGAGGACAATCAGCCATGCCAAAAGGGGAAGCTGACCCTTGGATACCAGGGGGTGAGTACGACCATCAAGGAGAGCAGCCTATGGACATTGTTGATGGACAACTTCAAGACCTAAGGGAACCAGGGCTGTGCTGGCCAAAACGGTGCCATGAGAATGATCATCACTTGCTGAAGACGAACCTGGACAAACATTCTGGGCAGCATGGAGAACGGAGGGAAAGCATAATTCCATTGTCCACTTCAGTCCTGGAGAAAGGCGTCCACAGCCATCGACCTGTCGCCAACTGAAGAACGGGCAAAAGTCCAGATGAAGTGGACCCCACAGCTGGGGATTGGAGAGAAAGAAGGAGGAGTGTATTCCACTTGCACCATGATATTCCTTAAGCCTGCCAGCAGTTCCAAGCAGTTAATTTGAAAACGGGATTCTTCAGGGGACCGGCAACTGCCTGTGGAGGCCAGGCCGTTGTCTCCGCATCCAGGGTCGAGGGTGATCTGTAAATGACGGGATTTGATGGAAGTCTTGGTGCATCTGGAAATATCAAATAACACCCCTTCTGGAGTATATGAACTTGCTGAAGCATCCTACGCTCTAACATCCGATACTCGTTTGCATGAAATAAGGCAGAATAGAACCACCAGCTTGGCTGAGAGTTGTTTCAATGATAGTCCATCATTATCCGGCCAATTATCCAGAAATGTAATGATTAACTCACGTCCCAGAGGATACCCTTCAAAAGTCTACATATCAAAGCAAAGTCATGGCAAATCCACTCATATCTCCAGTAACATGGGAAACCAGGGTTGTCTTTCCCACCATAGAGTGATTAGGACCAGAGATCCCTGGCATCGCCATAGATGCACCAGAGTGCGTGCAATGAGACAGAATGGTGGAAATGTACGATGTGTGGAGGGACCACACCTGCCAGAATGCATCCGTGGCTACTGATTCTGGGTCTGGAAACGGAGGAAGCGATGATGTTCTGGAGCCATGGGTACCATCGGATAGGCATCCTGCAAATGCAGTTTGGCCATCAAATCCCCGAATATCAATAGATCCCTCAGGCAATGAATCCCTTCCATTTTGAAATGGCGGTAATTTACAAATGCATTCAGGGGGGCGGAGGTTGATGACTGGTCTGACACCACCTCCTTTCTTGGCCACTAAAAATAGGTTGCTTACAAAGCCTGTCAAATTGTTGGGAGCTAAATGAATGGCCTGTTGCAACTGTAGGGTAGCCACCTCGTGCGCTATAATGCTTTGGTCTTGATCAGAAAAGGTCAGTGGTCGGGGAAGGAAAGTCTGTATCGGGGGGCTACAAAGTCTACACAGTAACCCTGCACAGTCTGAAGAACCCAAGGGTCTGAGGTGATCATGTCCCACCTGTTGATATAAAACCGGAGTTGACCCCCTACTTCTAGTGGAGAAAAATTGTGAAAAGAAAAGGGACTTACCGTAACCACGTCTGTGTTACAATGCCCCTCTGACACCTCTCGTCTGCCAGGGTCTCCTTCTATTCGAGAAGAAAGTGGTGTTTTGGTTCCTAAAATCTTGGAACGGCTGTCTAGGTTGAGAGAAGCATCGGGGTCCCCGGGGTTGACACCTGTAAGAGCAGCCGGCCAGACGGCCTCTAGATCTGCCGGCCCCGGCAAAAACCTTTTGACCAAAGACCCTCTGCATAGTAGATTGCACCTTGTCCAAGGCTGCAAAGGTTTGGATGAAGGTCCCTAACTCCTTAACGAACAAGTCCCCAAAAAGGAGGCCATTCGCTTTAGGATCGGGTTTCGGAAATAGCCATATTTATTCATTTTGGTTCTATTTTGAGCAGGATGGGTTTCCTGCGTTCTGTTGCCAGTGCTGAGTTAGCATTTGCTTTGATGGCGGATTCTGCCAGTTCAAAAATCTTTGTTATGGTGCCCAATATGTTCAAGACCTTGTCCTGGCAATTCCTCAATGAGAAATCTAGACCCTTTTGGGATTTCCAGACATTTTTTCCCAGAAACTGGGCTATCTTGGGGTCCACATAGGGAGTGGGGCATACTGAGTTGACGACTGTCGGCCTCGGGCATTCGGCCCTCAATTTATTCCGGGTAGCCCTATCCAAGGCTTTCCGTACCCATGCCGCCAGATAGTCTGCGACATGTGCTGTAGGGGCCCATTCAGATGAGCGAGGATGTTGCAGATCCTCTGGCATAAAAAGAGGTTCTCCTCTAGGATCTAACGGGGCCAAAGGGTCTGCAGTTAACAAACCGGCCTCCGGGGAACTATGCCCTTCAGGTTCGACTGGGTCAGGGCATTCTGCCGGCTCTATATCAACTGAGGAATCAGACTCAAAAACCTCCCCCTCTGCTGAGGACTCATAGTCCGAATCAGACCAGGCTTTAGCCTGTTTCCATTTTCGCACCAATTTTGCCCAGTGTATGGCTCACTTGCGCAGTGGTAACGCACCATCATTGACATGACGTACCATGTCCGATACAACCATTTTGGGGGTATGCTTAGTCTTAGCCGTGGCCCTACGGCTGGTATTCCACCCTTGTGGTTCTTCACCTTGAGCATCCTGGGTGTGAGTGGCCCTGAGGGCTGAAGTAATCGAGGATGTCAAATTTGACGATACCATGCCCATGGCCGACTGGACTGCATGGGACACAGACCTAGCCATGGTAGAATCTAATAAAGATTGAAAATCCCCTGAAGTAAAAAAGTCAGGCATCAAATCCTCCTTATCAGCAGAGGAAGGGAACTACTGAATAAGTAGTTCCTGTAAAGTAGCCTGCACATTAGGACTGGCCACCTCTTTATTATTAGGCATATTGAATAAAAATAAAGACCCATAGGATAAATATTAACCTTCTGTAATAAGGTATACACCCAGTTAGATGAGCAAGCTAAAAGGTAATTCCACAGATTTATAGAACAAAACAACAAAAAGTTAACCTGTAAATAGAAGAAAACTGGACCAGTGAACAGTAACAACTGTCCACTACGCAAGTCTTCACTGACAGGCATGGAGAGGGTGGTGTTAGCTCTCTAGGCGCAAAACGGACCCTTAAAATGGCGTCTGCTTCGGCCAATAGGAGAGCCAAAAGTAATCACACTGAAAAAGATTGCCGAAACGGATGTAAGACACACAGGGAGCTAGGGAGAGCTTCGCCGCACATTTAAATATAAAACAAAACCAAAAGCCGAGATCGGCCGAGCGGAAGCTCCGTCAACTGACAAATGGCCAAACGCAGGCTAAAGTCAAGGGCTACGTTCAGCTGATCCGAATGGGGAAGAAAATTCACAAAAGAATAGCCTGAGGATACTACCGCCCTAACGAAGGCTCAATACAACTAGGTGACATAACAATCAAGTAAAGCATAATAAAAAACAACTTATTAGTATTTAGATTATACAGAAAAAATATACTTATCTGCTTGAGGTGCAGCAAAGAAAGAGGAGGAGCTGGTGCAAGTTCAGGGCTTTTATAGGAGGAGGGATGGGAGTTATATGTATACTCTGATTGGCTGTGTCTTTTTCTATGTTCTGTTATGTTAATTTGTCTTGCTGCTGAGGAGATTAAAAGAAAGAGATTGCACAAATAGGAGGTTCTGTGTCTTTATAAATTATATTCTCTGCAACATGGCACTCTAAAGGCTTCAAACTCTGAAGAGGTTTCCCAGATTTAGCCTCATATAGGCTGTTAGTTTTGATTCTCGTCTGGATTTTTTGGTTTCTTATTATTTTTACTCATGCTTATTTGGTATATTTTGACTTTAAAAATTGTAATAATTATTTGTGGAGCAGGAGATGCTCTGATATGTGTCTGCTCACATCAGCTACCAACCACAAAATTGTTTTTTTCCCCCCTTAAATCACGTGAATGGGGCATATGGAGTATTCACCATTTTTCTAGTATTTTTTGCACAAAAAACTATATACATGTGTCCAATTGGATTACATTTAATTTACATATATTCTGAGAACAAAATGAAAAGAATATAAAGTGCAATAATTCTGTTCTGCATATAGATGGCAGCAAACTGGCACTAATGTTAAATAATGCATTTATGATGGCTAAAAATGTTCCTTAAATTCACAGAGAGAGGTGCCGACACTCTAGAAAATGACAAGGCAGAGCTGCAAGCAGGTCAAAACAATCTTATTGATCTCAACTTATATAATCCCAGAAATATCAGACAGTCCAAGAAAATAGCTTACAAAAGCAAGACATTTTTGTATGTATATATATATGTTGATCTCCCGAGAGAGAGAAATCAGCTTTTGAAAAAGCATAATTAAGTGCAAAATATTTTAAGCATATTCTCTATCTTGCTTTTGCAAGATATTTTCTTTGTCTGATATTTTGGGGATTTTACATTATACAATTATTTTTGTGGGACAATGGACCCAAATAAAGTACAAGTTTATTTCTAACTGCTTGCAACTCTGCCTCATCATTTTCCAGAGTGCCAGCACCTCGCCATGAATGTTGTGCATTAGTGGATGTGAGGTGGTCCATATCAGAAGGTCGAACAATTCAATTCCAAATCCAAAACGGTGCCACAAGAATGATCATCACTTGCTGACGACGAACCTGGACAAACATTCTGGGCAGCATGGAGAACGGAGGGAAAGCATAATTAACTCAATGAGAAATCTAGACCCTTTTGGGATTTCCAGACGTTTTTTCCCAGAAACAGGCCTGTCTGCTGAGGACTCAGAGTCCGAATCAGACCAGGCTTTAGCCTGTTTCTATTTTCGCACCAATTTTGCCCAGTGTATGGCTCACTTGCTCAGTGGTAACGCACCATCATTGACATGACGTACCATGTCCGATACAACCATTTTGGGTGTATGCTTAGTCTTAGCCGTGGCCCTACAGCTGATATGCCACCCTTGTGGTTCTTCACCTTGAGCATCCTGGGTGTGAGTGGCCCTGAGGGCTGAAGCAATCGAGGATGTCAAATTTGACGATACCATGCCCATGGCCGACTGGACTTCATGGGACACAAACCTAGCCATGGTAGAATCTAATAAAGATTGAAAATCCCCTGAAGTCAGGCATCAAATCCTCCTTATCAGCAGAGGAATGAAACGACTGAATAAGTGGTTCCTGTAAAGTAGCCTGCACATTAGGACTGGCCACCTTTTTATTATTAGGCATATTGAATAAAAATAAAGAACCACAGGATAAATATTAACAATCTGTAATAAGGTATACACCCAGTTAGATGAGCAAGCTAAAAGGTAATTCCACAGATTTATAGAGAAAAACAACAATAAGTTAACCTGTAAGTAGAAGAAAACTGGGCCAGTAATCACTAACAACCGTCCACCATGCCAGTCTTCACTGGATTCTTTCTAAAGATTATCCCTTCCTAATCACTCCCAAGAAAAATATGTTAGTGGCTGTTGTCAAAGATTCACATCTACTACTATTTGAATGTGCTTAAGATATGCACATTTAAGTAACAATAGTTTATAGTACTTGGGAATTAGAGTATAAATATGATTTATATATTGTGAGGCAGAGGGGAAATATGTAGAAAATTTATTTTAAAATGTCTCCATTGGCAAATATGACATCATAGTGCATCATATCTAAATGACAGTAGGTCATTGCAGTGTGGTAGATCATGGCTTTCTAAATGACACACACCATGGGATAATCAACTGGATACCTGAGCAATAATAGTTATATATCTAATGCAGTTTCCATTTATGTTACAATAATTAGTCAACGGTTAGGATGCCCCATACTGTGACCAAATACAAGGTCAAGACAATGACCTTCAGTACATATTGCCATGACAATGCCTTTACAGGATCAATTACTGTTTTAAAATGTGGGTGACTAAAAAATGCAGTATGAAATAAACATCTACGTCGATGTACCTGAAATAATTCACAGTTGAAGAAACTGTGCAAAAACAAATTACTTGTTTTCCTTTTTCTGTTTTCTATTTGGGTAGAAAATGTTCTCCAGCCCTGTATTGCTGTGGCTGTCTTGAAATGCTGACCTTCTGAGAAAGTCCTTGGTAGTATAACAATCTCTAGGCAGCTGTAGAAATATTTTTATAACAAAGAATGCTGCATATTAAAAGCCTTGCCCAGACAATTTAGGAGTGGTGATGCACTCCAGAAATCAAGTGACTTGTGAATTAATATACAGAGATGTTACTGGGTAACACATAACTGTTAAGGGAGCATGTCATCTTGACTACGTTTAATAGTACAAATATTGAATTTACACATTGCACTACTAGATATTCACTCAAAAGAAAATCAGTGCTAACCTGTTTTTGATGAACAAGCTATCATACTGTAAAGCTTATCGAAAAAGAATATGATGAGGTTTCTATAGACCAGGTTATCACCACTGTCAAAAACAGTGACAGGAAAGATCTTGTCATGTAAAGCAACATCTTTTAAACCTCTAATTATTTTCAGTTTTAATAATCAAAATGTTTAAATCAAGAAAATAATTAGGATACATTGGGAAGTTCTTAAGAAAAATGATATTTTGAAACAAATACTCACGGAAGTTTCTTAAGTTATATTCTGAGGTGCCCCCATTTAGAAAAAGTAAACTTGTGAGCAATATAGTCAAAAATAAAACTTCATATCAGAACAACTTTCTTACTCCTACATCAGGTTTTGATCCAGGCAAATCCTGTATTGTTTGTTGGAACACTGCACAAGTTAAAATAAACATAAAATAATTATTGATGTCACCCACTTTTTTTCCCAATCTAACCATTCCTCACATGTGCCTCTACAAATGTTATATATTTACTGGAGTGCTCATGTGGCTCCATGAGCACTCCAAGATTTGAAGACCAAATTTAATAGTAATATTTTAAAACATTCAGGGTCAAAACACTTTGCAGAAGCACACCATATGAGTATAACATTTTGTGCAATATGTAAAATAAATAAACATTGGAGGGGTGGCACTAATGGCAAAAATATAGGCAGTAAAGAAATGCAGTGAGAATTTGAATTAAACACATTTCACCCAGAAGGATTGAATAAAGATTTTGA
Source organism: Pelodytes ibericus (assembly GCA_036172795.1). NCBI lineage: Eukaryota > Metazoa > Chordata > Amphibia > Anura > Pelodytidae > Pelodytes > Pelodytes ibericus. Next base: position 76,284,420 of record CM069863.1, read on the forward strand.
TTTATTACATTTTTTTTAATGTTCATTTTTATAATGCTCGCTTTTTGGTAATCAGGAATATATATATATGTATTTTTCTATAATAAATATAAATTTTTTTCTATAATAAATATATATTAAATATATATTTTTTATCTTTTATTTTTTGCAATAAAAATTACTTTTAATTATATTATTACAAGTATGCTAATATTGTATAATACAAATCACTTAAAAAGTTTTTATTTATTCTATTTTATAATTTGTGTGTATAAAATATTGTCCTACTATATACCTGTAATAATATGTTTTCCCAATATATATATGTATTTTTCTATAATAAATATATTTTTTTCTATAATAAATATTTTTTAAATAGATGTATTTTTTAATCTTTTATTTTTTGCAATAAAAATGACTTTTAATTATATTATTGCAAGTATGCTAATATTTTATAATACAAATCACTTAAAAAGTTTTTATTTATTCTATTTTATAGTTTGTGTGTATAAAAATATTGTTCTAATATATACCTATAATAATATGTTTTCCCAATATAATTTACCTTGTTTGCAGCATATAATATCTTATTGTCATTACCTTAAGAGACTCTAACTACAGTGTTTAACTCACTCATGCGTGATCTGTTGTTATGGAGACACTAGAACTACAATCAATTATTCATGTCATTATACGCAGCATTGTGAAACCAGAAGTTGTCATCATAAGCGACACGGAAATGAACAGGGTTTCATCAGAAACGCTGACGGATACATAAAGAACTCTTTGTGACTTGTTGTTTTACACCTGACATGATGTTATTTTAATAGCAAAACGCATTGTGTCCATACTGTATGTTCAACTGTATGTTATCTACTGAACCCTTAAGCACTATTGTCAAGAGAATTCCTCTGTTATTGGGGCTTTGCTCTGTATAAGATAATTTCATCATTTTACAGTGTAAGATGCTGTTTGCACGTTACATTTCTTTCTTGGATGTTATTTAATGGTATTATTTTTCCATAATTTCTAGCCTATTTCTTTGGAAGAGCCCGTTTGTTATTCCTCGTGGGCCTGGTGTACAAAGAAGGAGCTCCTTTCACTTGAGAAAGTTCATGCTCCACTATATGTGAGTGAGTTTTCAACAATTCCTATTGTGCTTTTCTGTATATTTATTTAATATATTTTATTTTTCATGTCATTTTTTACTTATGTTTTTTATATATGTAAAAGAGACATTGTATTTTGAAGAACGGTCTAAGTATTTTACTTTATTGTTTTACTCATGTGTGATTTTATACTTTTACTATGGATATGTGAACACAACGTGTACTTTGTGCACTTTCTGTCTACTATTAGATATTATATAAGTCCCTTTAGTGATCTATCCAAAAAGGCTCCAATACAAAAGACTAATAATAGAATATTATATTTAGATATGGGATTGAATCATCATGTATCAAAAATGGAGCAAACTTGCAAACTAAACTTTTTGACCTATACATTTTGCTAGTAATTGAGCCAGTGCACTGCACAGACATTTTGATTGATCTTCACACACATCTAGAGCCTCCCTAAGACATCCTTTCCTTTTAATATTTACACAAATATTAAAGCGTCATAAAACGTAACTATTTACAAAAGAAACACAAACTATTTTCCTTTGTTGTATTCGCACTCTTTTCTACCTGGTAGTATGTCATATTTGGCACTAGTCCCGGGTTTGCTGCTGTCATGGCATGACTGCCACCTGTGCACAGTGTTTTATACTATGCCTGAGTTGCACTGTATTTAAACTAGCTATGCCTGTGAGAAATATATAGTGTAAATGTGTAAGGAGTGAACTCCAGTGTGGAGTTCAAACTTGTGAGGTATCTCAAGCTCATTTAATATCACAAAACTCTGCACCTCGACATCCCAGGATGTTGGCTAACTAGAAACCACTGGGCCCCAGTGCCAAAATGCCCTAGATCACCTGCCTCCACCATTCCCTGACAAGCAGGGCTGCACCCTGTACAACTTCCAGTTCTGCACTGCATGCTCATCATCCAGGGGCCTCCCAGCTGCCGATCGCCCATCCACACTTCCGGTGTCTGTCTGGTGGGCAATGCTGTACTTCCAGCGCTGGAAGTGAATGTGACCTGGGGTTTCATGAATGAGAGGCTCCACCAAGGCCTGAGCATGCCTCCCAGTGGCGGATCGGCGGCAATGGGAGCCAATTCTGCGATACCCAGCAACACTTCCAGTGAGCAATGCTGAATTTCCGGCGCCAGAAGTGAATGTGACCTGGGGCTACATGAGCAAGAGGCACCACCAAGATGGCCACCGGAGCCATCTTCCATCCCATTTTGTGCCAAAACCCTTGTGGCAAGATGACAGCAACAGAGAGGCCTCATCCTTGTCAGTGCTCTCAATGGAAATCTTTGCAGTTTGGGGTGCATGCAGCTGGCTCACCAGGCCGTGACAGGGAGCAGCAGGAGAGCTGTCCCCTGTGAGCCTGGTTCCCCTAGACATGAGCACTTAGATGACCTCCAAGCAAGGTCGACAAGGTACAGCTATAGTGCTGGACTGTGCATAATAACAACTCAGCGGCACCCCCATCGGGGGGTTGCAAGCACCCAGGCGGAGTCCCTGGGTTCCTGCTCTGACCTGGAGGAGGAAGAGACACCAGCTGCCAGACCACAGTCACCTGCAGTGCTGCATCCTGTCCCTTCAACTCCCAGGGCCAGTGAGTAAATGGGATTCCAAGCCCTCAGCACCTCAAGACCCACACCCCCGTTATTCAGCCTGGGCCCCTGGGGTATCAGGCAGATGTTTTAGAGCTACTTAGTACAGTGCTAAATAGAATGGGGGCCCTTTCCCAAAGTCAGGTTCCCTTAAACCCCTCTCCTGCCCCCTTACAATCTCCTGCCCCCAGCTAGCCCCAACTGCGTGTGAGATATTCCTGCTGGGGCTTCATGTACCACAGGATATCAGTGATAAGATTTGCCTGCGTGATTATGTGGAAGCCTTATCCCTGGTAGTGGCGGATAGGGATTCAGTGGTAAGGCCTAGGTGGGGGGAACAGACCAATTCAGAAAAGGATAGGCAGCTTCTCCATACCTTTGGCAATTGGCTGCAAGTGTTTTTGGGTCTTGCAAGTGTCATCTGTGAGAAGTCCCTCGAACATAGCCCCTCCTTGTTTGCTTACTTGGACCTCATCTGGGGCACCTACAAAGTGTACAGTGGCCAGAGTTGGTGCAAATATGATCAACAATTTCATCATAAAATGGTGGTGTGGCCAGGCATGCCTTATGACACACGGAGCTCTCTGGCTTTTACTGATGACTCCTAGCATGCTTTCCTTTCCTGGGTCGGCCACCAGCTCCTCAAACCTGCTTCAAAAAAGGCATCTGCTGGCTCTTTAATGAGAGCCACTGCAGGTGGTACAGTTCCTGTCACTTCCGTCATGAGTGTTCCCAATGTGGCAGTGCGCACCTGGATGTCATGTGTTTTAAAATGGATGTTAGAGCTTCGGTCTCCGTTCCCGCTATCTGCGGCGAGCACGGCAGAAGTGAGAACCCTGGTTAACATCACAAAGATGTGCCCCTGGCTCGCCCGCTATCCCAGGTGTTGTGAAGTACTGTTGTTGGACAACGGTTTTACCCTCAGTTTTTGGATCCTGTTCATGTTTTCCTCAGAGCCGGTTATGGCTCCTAACCTAGTTTTGGTTAATCAGAACACAGACATTGTCCTGGGGAAGATACAAAAAGAAGTAGCCCTTGGTCACTTGGAGGGCCCCTTCTGCTCTCCTCCTTTCCCTAATCTTTGGGCCTCCCTCTTGGGCATTGTTCCCACGAAGGAGCCCGGTAAGTTTTGTATGATACACCCTCTCTCGTATCTGTCCGGTCCCTCAGTTAATGATGGTATTGATAGGGAGGAGAGCATGGTCCACTATGCCTCTTCCGACAAGGCAAACTGGTTCGGGAGGCTAGGCAGGGGTGCCTACTGGCTAAATCAGACAGCTTTCCACCTCCTGCCCATCCATTCAAATTGTTTTCACCTTTTGGGTATGCATTTTAATGGTTCCTTCTTATATGATATGTGCCTGCCCATGGGCTGTACCATATCGTGCTACTATTTTGAAGGTTTTGCATCTTTTCTAGAGTGGACAGTAGCTGAAGTTGCAGGATTATCATCTCTCCTTCACTGCCTCGATGATTTCCTTTTTGTCAGCCCGGCGGTTACCTCTATTTGCGTGCAGTTGTTGGCTTCATTTCGAGACGTGTCCAGATCCCTTTTGGCCTTGGTTGCAGAGGATAAAACTGAGAACCCTGGAACAGTTATGTCCTTTTTGTGGTTTGAAATTGACACAGTTGCCATGGTTTTCTGTCTCCCTTCCCGAAAACTGGGAGCATTGGTTAATTTAGTGTCCCAGGTCAAGGACGCCAAAAAGGTTCCTCTCAGCACAGTTCAAACCCTCCTGGGCCACCTGGTTTTTGCATGTTGGATCTTGCCGATGGGCTGGGATTTTTGTTGGCTGCGCTCCCTGGCGATGGTGGGTTTAAAGCTACCCCACCATCTCCTCCAAATCACTCATCCCATTAGATAGGATTTGTCAGTTTGACAAGAGTTTTTATCTTGAGACAATGGCCATACCTGCTCTCGGTCAGAGGAATCATCCAACAAGGATTTGGACTTGTACACTGATGCCTCTGGTTCCATGGGTATGGGTGCTTACTATATCATAGGGTCTGTTGAACTATGGTGTTCCCAGCTGGGGAACCGTTGAGTTAATTTTTACACGGATAACATGAGTGTGATCCATGTGCTTAATCATTCCACTTCCAGCTCCCAGTCACACCCGGTTCTGTCTCTCCTCCAGCACTTAGTGCTCCGTTGTCTTCAGCATAATGTTTAGTTTAAGGCATGCCACGTTCCTGACGAGTCTAACACAATTGCCCACTCATTATCTTGTTTGCAGTTTGAACGTTTCAGGATGGTGGCCACAGATGCTCATTTTTCGGGATTACCCTTCCCTCGGTGATTGTGGAGCCTCGCTTCTCCATCCTGCTGATGCTGCTGTTTGACTCCTTATCGGAACAGTCATGGCGGTTCCTTCCTTCATGTATGGTGTATTTGGCTGGCATCAGTTGATCCCGGTTTGGGTTTCAGTAGCCATCAAGGTCAGTTGTCTGCTACACAGTTACCTTGCTCGTCTTTGGTCTGGCTCATTGGGTTCCACTGCAGAACTTATCCTATCTGTTCTGTCGCTATATTTTTCTAATTTGATTGTCATGATGGAAAAGGCAGGTCCCCAGATGCTAGAACCCCTAAAGTTACTACATTCAATGTTAACTATTCTCCATGAACTCTGTTTTTCTCATTATGAGAGCCTCCTTTTCCTGGTAGCTTTTATTATTATGTTTTGTGCCTTTCAGATCAGAGAAGTTATGGCGTCCTGCACTTCGGCAGATTCTAACTTGCAGATTGATGATGTCCAAATGTTACCATTAAAGTAAGGCGTTCCAAAACCGATCAGGTGGTGCGAGGGGCGACGGTTACTATCCCTTTGGCCCCGGCCCATGGTGTCCAGTTCTCCTCATATCTTTCTAAATTCACTAACTGTCCAAGGTTCCTTGCTTATTCACAAGTCGGGTCTCCCACTTACCTGTTTTCAGCTGACATCCCTTCTAAAGCGGTTGTGTTTAGCGCAGTTCTTTAGTATTGGTGCGGCAACTGTGGCTAGCCTGTCTGGTTCTTCTCCCCGAGTTATCCAAGATTTGTCTCACTGGTCCTTGAATAGATATCGTCTGTACGTTCGCCCACACTTGTTATGATCTCTTTCAGGTTCAGCTCCCAAACTGGTATGGGTACTTCGACATTCATATATCTATTGGGCATCTTGAAGGGCTGCTGACCAGGTATAAGGACGCAACTTTGGACTACATTTGATGAGGTTCGCAATTACGCGGAGCAACAGTGTGTTATGGTGGGTCCGAATTTTAATGAATGTCTAGAACTACAAAAGTATGTTCCCTTCCTCTATTATTTTGATGTTGCACTTCTGATACATCCCATTAAAGAGTACATAGCCTGTTGCTCTGCTCTTTTCCATGACCTCATTGTAGTTTGGTCAGAGGTGGTTCCCCATCCCATTTGGCAGCTGTCTCCCAAACCTAAAGCCCTGGACTGCTGCAGACATAAGCTCAATCTGGCGGTTTCCCATTGTGTCTTAAAGACAGGGGGGTTGGTCATTCGGAATTGGAAGGTGATAATTCTTCTTTAATGCACTGGGATGTTGTGCACCTTACCCCTATTGGCCTTTATATTTTTAATAGGGGTCTACAGGATGGGATAGAGAGGGTGCAGGCTGCGAGGAGGGCCACATATCCCTGGGTAGGCTATACCTCCCTAGGGGCGATGTGGTGGAGGTAATCTCCTCGCCAGTGCTGATTTGGACTAGTTTGAAAGTCCGCCCTATCGGGCTTGCTGAGCCGTTTCCTGCTGGTGATCGATGACATCACCAGGAGACTAGAGCTCGGGTTCATTTGTTGGGTCAATCATCTGCTGAGGCTAATGGCTTCCTGTCATGTGCGCAGAGGTACATTTGTTATGACAGGAGGATGCATGGTCTAAGCAGGGACCAGCTGGTCCCCCTGGAGTGACGGGTATGGCCGCAATTGCAACCCCTGTGACCCTGCTAATTATGCCACAGTTGGCAGGAATGGCATATCTGATCACTGTTAAAAGAATGGGGCCACAGTTAAGAACCATTTAAAAAAAAAAAAATCCCAACCTCTTGTCTACTTAACTCTCCCATAGGGGGCAAAACAAAACTTGCCTGTGGGACCCCATTTGCTGGCCAATTGGGACCAACTTTTTCCAAATATTAGACTGCCCTGCACACATCTCATTCATTGATATACACAGATTTTTGTTAAATGCTTTTAATTTTTTTTTACAGAATTGTTTTGTTAAAAGCAGCAGACTTTTAAAATAACCTAGTTAAGCTGTAATGTGATTTAAGGCCACGCTCCTTAGAACATGCAGGTTTCTTTGTCAGTGTGATGTAGCTGTTCCAAGCCTTGGGAAGAATGCTCCAGACCCAATGAAATGTATTTTTCCACTTGCTCAGAAGCAGTTGAGCTTTTGAATGGCTTTCAAATCCTTCTTTAAACCAACACAGATGGTGACTGTTGTTAGCTGTCATTAAATATAATTGTGAAACAAAGGATGAAAATAAATATATATATATCCTTATATTTTTTTAACCTAACTTGGTCTTTATAAATAAGTGTCATGAGTCCTTAACTACTTTCATAGTTGTTCTATAAAGTTGTATATTTATGTTGTTTATCTATTATGGGGTTTATAGAGGTTTATTTTCAAACGTGTCTAGTGCAGAATGTTTCCTGCATTATATGAAAAAATCTGTAACTGCGGACATTGCAAATGAAACTATGGTGGTTTGGATTGTCGTAAATTCCCATAATTTGCAAATCACCAGGTTAAAAAACTGTCAGTGAGTCATTTTATTATGCTATTCCTTTTTTACAAACCTTTAACCCATATATTTTTCACTCCAGAGAGTGGTAGTATACATTCTTAATTCCCCTTCAGAGATGTACTTTGAATCTGTCACTACCAGGATTAGTGGGTTTTTGTGACAAAGTAAAATCAGAGAAGTGATTACAAAAATGGTAGTGATGACACTTATTATTGAAACTGTGGTGAATACATGAAGGTGAGAAGAGTACCCACATGTCTGCTTACAAGTCCCAATTTGTGGGGACTGTCCCACATTTTTGACACACAACCTCCCTAGCTCCCACCCCTGGTATCCCGATTCGCCAGTGGCAGAAACTGGGCTGGATGTACCCAGGATTGACATAGTTCTGGCCTGTAGTTTATAAAATCAAAACAAACTTACTTTCTCTCTACCATCTTTTATTTCTTCAAATCTTCCCTCTCATTGCTTCTAAGTTAGTCCCCTATGCTTAGAGTGCCATCCAAAAAACTAAATCTGATGAATTCTGCATGAATTGATAAAGGTTCCTCCATGTCAGATTTGATGAAGTGCAGATATAGTTAGTTTACTTGGCACAGGAAGCTAAAGATAAGAGAGGGGCAAAAAAAGGAAAATTAAGATCCCGATGCAAGTCAAAGAAGAGTCACTTATCACGCAAGATGTCTTTACGAGAAGGGTGCCAGTTAAGGAGCACTACACCCATAGCTACATCCTATTGGTATAGAAACATTTACAGAAATATTTTTTTCTCATAATTTGTTCTCCTGAAAGAACCTTCCTTCCACAATATGATAATGGGCGAAAAGATTCAGCTATTCTTTGGACAGCAAGGTATTCTTACAGCTCATTTAATGCCTCTCATTTCATGTTGTTCTTGCGTTGTGGTGTTGTTCTTCATCCTTTGTCTTCAACCGATGTGTCATTCAATAGACCAAACTGCTATTGGCTTGGGGGCTGCTGTCATTCTAAGTATTATCATATGTTATGCAATAATATCTCAAGTTGCACTATTGTATTTAGAGAATTGAAGGGTACCAGTTAGGACTATGTAACAAAATTTCCATCAGTGGCAGCTATTTCAAATCGGTTAATAACACACTGATAGCAATGAAGCCTAGATACACAATCCTCTACCACATTATTTGTGTAAAATACAAAACACTTTAATACATTTATTATGTTCTATCACCTATTTTTTTAAAATATTATTTTTATTCCTGATCCACAGAGACTGTTCACTAAGAGGATTACATTTTATTTATCATTTTTGTAATTGCTGTGAAGTAGTGATAGACCTCAGCATTTCCCATTATTTAAAAGACAAAGGAGATTGTTTTACAAAATTGAACTGGGATCTTGAGACATTGGTAACAGTTCCACACTTAATTATTTAAATAATAATGCGTACTGTCTTTCTATTTCTCTCAATTTGAGACATGTTACATATACTCCAGTTAGTGTAACTTATGAATTGAATGATAGACTGTACATATGCCACTGAGAGGGTAAATAGGAAAAACATGCAGAAATAACTGTACATTATTTGTATATAGGTAACACATGTCATGGTGTGAATTTAATGCATCTATTCATGCACAAGTCCTACATGGGAATTCCTTGAAGAGGGACTAAACCTGGTATTTTAGTCAGAAGTTGCTGACAAAGCATTTCTGTATGGAGTTTACTTAACAAACGGCACTCTCATGCTGAAACAGGAAAATTGTTTTTTCTCAAACCTCTGCTGCAGTGGATGTTGGAAGCGAAGATTCATTATAGGGTGTACACAATATATGCCGAACTTCGGTCACAAAGTACCGTATTTGCTCGATTATAAGACGACCCTGATAATAAGATGACCCCCCAAACTTTGGATATTCCTTTAGGAAAAAAACTAAAAGCCTGAATATAAGACTACCCTATAGGAAAAAAGTTCAACTTGTATATATTAACATGTAAATTGCTTTTTTAATAAAAAAATTATATAAAAAAATGCATTTCTTGTTTTTATTTCCTTTTATGTGCCAATGCTGCCTCTCTCTTTCCCTTGCCCCCAACTTTGTCTCTCTCCCCCCCTTAGTGTTGTCTCTCTCTCTTCCCCCCTTCCCTCCCCTTGTCTCTCTCTTCCCCCCTTCCCTCCCCTTATCTCTCTCTTCCCCCCTTCCCTCCCCTTATCTCGGTGTCTTCCCCCCTTCCCTCCCCTTATCTCTGTGTCTTCCCCCCTTCCCTCCCCTTATCTCTGTGTCTTCCCCCCTTCCCTCCCCTTGTCTCTGTCTCTGCCCCCCCTCCCTGCCCTTGTTGCTCTGGTCCCTCCTCCCTCCCCATGTTGCTCTGGTCCCCCCTCCCTCCACCCCCCTTACCTTGTTTCTTTCCCTGGTGGCTAGTGGGGGCAGCCGGGGGATGTTTGCACGGTACGTGCAGACATCCTCCATGCTGCCCGACACCTCCGTCTATTATGACGGACAGCTGGTCCGTCATAATAGACGGAAGTGTCAGGCAGCGTGGAGGATGTCTGCACGTATCGTGCAGACATCCCCGGCTGCCCGATTCTCCCTGGTGGCTAGCGGGGCAGCAGAGGATGTCTGTGCGATGAGCGCAGACCTCCCCCGCTGCCGCCCGGCACGACCGCCGGGACTTTTATGACGAAGCCAGAAGTACCCGGCTTCATCATAGAAGTCCCAGCGGTCATGCAGACATCCCCCTGCTGTTAGAGAGGGGGATCCAGGTCCCCTGCAGCTCTGCTGGGGACCTGGATCCAAGTCTTATAGTCTGACCTCAATTTGAGGTCAGATTATAAGACGACCTCGATTATAAGACGAGGGGTAGTTTTCAGAATTTTTTTTCTGAAAAAAACCTCTTCTAATCAAGCAAATACGGTAATTGGCCCGTAGTCTGGAAAGGTTCATAGTACATCGGGGGCATATCAGAAGCTGAATTTCGAGCTATAAAATATGCCCCGATGTGACCCGGAATAAAGTTGCAATTTAACCATCATGGCCAACCAAAAGCATACCAAAAAACACTTAACCAAAAATAGCCTCTTTCATCCCCATAGACGTCTATAGGATGAGAAAGACATAAATGGGGAAGAATTCAGCTATTATGGAAATAGCCAAATTCACCTTGAATGAAAAAATAAAAACAACTTAATAAATGTTGCCCCATTAGGGCCCAAAAAATACGTGGGGGGCCATGGTAAGTAGCAAGACCACCCTATTAAAAATTCTCCCAGTCCCCTAAAAATACATTGGGTGGCCAGGGCTAGTATCCCTTTTTTTACACTTTTTTCAATTTTACATGGAATATTTTGCTTGTCTGCTGCTGCTTGGCTATGGAAACCCTATGGAAGCCCATTTCATGAACTACCTGAAGTAGTGCTCTTAAACCCTTCGTGTAGGGTGGTGCTTTGGTGCTTAACGACCAAAGCACCAAACTGGTGTCTTTGTGTTCCTGGCTGCCAATCACTTTGTGATCAGCAACCAGGAACATACAAGCAGGGACCCAATCAGGGTCTCTACAGACTTTGTAGGTCCCTACCAACATCCTGCGATACTTTGTGACATGTGACATCTATCATCTATGCCAGAGATGTAGTGGACAATCGGTTTGAGCATTCGCTACATTTCTTATGTCAGACTGAGGCCCTGCAGCGGGAATCTCCACACAAGCCGGGAAGCCGTGATGAGCTGTTCCTGTCTATGCCGTTCTGCTGTCCTGTCTTTTCTGTAAAATGTAGCGTCGGCTACATTTTCTGTGGGGACCACGCTGCAAGTCCCTGCAGCAGGATCCACACACAGCTCATCGCAGGGAGCCGCAAGAAGCTGTTTAATACAGGACGTTCTATGCCTTCCTACTAGCCTTTAGACAGTAAATGGTAGGATGGCATAAAAGGTCCTACCAGCAGAAAGGTGTTAAGCTGCTCCCAGAGGCAGCTTGGAACTTAGTAGGGTATGCTGCAAGAGAAGCACATTGCAATCCCCATATGGAACTGTAACTGTAGGAAAAGAGAAAAAACAGAAGGGAAAAAGAACAGTTACACCGAAGGGAAGGGGAATTGGGAGACCTGAAATTTAATGAACATACTCGTCTCCTCGCTAATACGTGTGCCATTGTAGGAAATAAGGAGATCATATAATCTCCAGGGTCATCTCAAAAAATAATGCATTATGTTGAATTGATAAGGAAACTACAAAACCAGGCATTACAAGCTGAGATGGAAAAGACCTCCAATGTGTCTATCTTTTAAGCTCAACTATTTCTAATGAACCAATGCTGGATCAGAACCACTGTGCATAAGAAGTACAGATTAACGATCTACCGACCAGAGTATCAGCGAAGAGTTGTTTATCTGAAAGAATTCCACCCTCGGTTTAGCCTAAGGTTTTGTCCTCCCAGGACTTTTGCACTCAAACCAATACTTCAGTACCAAAGTGGCGACCACACTACTAACAGAAGAAAGCTAGAGAAGATACCACAGAAAAACTGGCACGGTACAGGGGGATCAGACAACAGAGTAGTCAGGCAGGCGGACTGGGAGTCAGGCTGGCAGTGAACAAGCCAAGTCAAAGACAGTCAAAAATCAGGAACCCGGAATCAAACCAAGGACTCCAGAGGGATCCTGAATGGGCAAGGGGACTGGTGGGATGGCTGCAATACGCAGCATGACGGCACTATCATGACACTATTAATGCCTGATTTTTTATTTATTTTGTCAGATCAACACTGTTCACTGTTTAGTAAATGTACCTTGATGGGTGTTTCGTTATCACTTATTAGCCTTTTACCACAATTGTTGTGATCTCTTACACTAACCTGAATCAAAATGATCAGGCAGTCATTCTATAAAGCATACCTTTGTGGTAAGGACATATTTACTTGACTCACCGTGATATATTCGAAAATGAGAGAAATCTCAATGTAGTTTTTCTGGTAAAGCATTTTGTAAATAAAATATGAATAATGTACCTGTCCTTGTGAGACCTCAGCTTTACTTAAATAATGATCCTACATGCCGATTGTGTTAGACTTCTTTGGAAATTCTAGGAAATAATCTGGGTAAAGTAGAACTTATTAACATAATGACATAGCAACATGATTTGGAGCAAAGTTCAGATAGTCTGAAAGAAACAGCAATGAGGAATAGTATATGGCCTACAGAGGCATCTGCAGTATTTTTTCTAGGAGGGGAGGGGCGAGGGGCAAAATATCCTCTCCACCTTTTGGCTTTCCTACCCCAGTACCTCTTCACCTCCTCTTTTGTGCCCATCTTTGTTGACTCAGGAAAGGGGTTTCCTGCTGGGAGACAAATGTTACCCATTAACCGGAAAAAATATATGATGTTGTAATAGTGGTCAGGGGACGGCTGGCAACTTTTGCCCAATATTTTAAAATGTATTGGTTAATTCAGGACTTGACAAGTTTATCTGAGTTTTAGGAGCCAGCTAATAAATCTAGGAGCCAGACAACGGTACATAGACACAAACACACGCAGTCACACACAGACAAATAGTCTGTCACATATACATACAGAATAAAGGATCCTTTATTCTGATTTGGAGGACTAGGGTGAAAGTCCTCTCCGTGCACCCTCCACTTCTGAGTGGACCTGTTACACCTTGTTTTTCTACATATAGATACAAACACACAGACACATACACATCCAGTCAGTCACATTTATACACACACACATACCCATCCAGTCACATACACACACACACACATATACACATCCAGTCAGTCACATACATACACACACACACACACACATCAGGTCAGTCACATACATACACACACATACACATCTAGTCAGTCACATACATACACACACACACACACATCAGGTCAGTCACATACATACACACACACACACATCCAGTCAGTCACATATATACACACACACAAACACATCCAGTCAGACACATATATACACATACACACACATCCAGTCAGTAACATATATACATACACACATCCAGTCAGAAACATATATACACACACAAACACATCCAGTCAGACCCACACAAACACATCCAGTCAGACACATATATACACACACAAACACATCCAGTCAGACCCACACAAACACATCCAGTCAGACACATATATACACACAAACACATCCCGTCACACACATACATACATACAAACACATCCAGTCACACACATATATACACACAAACACATCCAGTCACACATACATACATACAAACACATCCAGTCACACACATATATACACACAAACACATCCAGTCACACATATATACACACAAACACATCCAGTCACACACATATATACACACACAAACACATCAAGTCAGACACATATATACACACAAACACATCCAGTCACACACATATTTACACATAAACTCATCCAGTCACACAAATATACACACAAACACATCCAGTCAGACACATATATACACTACACACAAACACATCCAGGCAGACACATACACAAGACAGCATGTTTTTTTTTTAAAAATTCACCTATGTTCCCCCTCCCTATTATACCTCAATGCAGGGAAGGAAGGGGGGGGCGGTTTCCGTTTCAGCCCGGTGGCACAGAGCAGCTTCGCTGCTATGCTCCCTGTGATCAGCACTATAACGCGGTGCACGAGGGGGCATAGCAGGAAGTGATTCAAACACTCACACACTGCACATAACTGTGAGTTTTATTGCTGTGGAGTCTGTGATACACTCATACAATCCATGTTGCTGTGAGTTTTATAGGTGTGGAGTCTGTGATACGAAACTGTAGACGCCACAGCAATAAAACTCAAGTAATGTGCAGCATGTAAGTGTATCACAGACTCCACAGCAATAAAACCCACAAAAATGTGCAGCGTTTGAATGTTTTAAATACACACACACATTCACAGCCACACATACAATGTCACAAATGCACACAGTAACACAAATACAAATAAACATTCACACACTTACACAAACAGGTACACTTAAACACAAACTCACACTTTCACACAGACTGTCATACACACAGAGTGTGTGGTCTCCCAGTGGGCAGGTTTGAGATCACTATTGCATTATCTAGATGATTTCCTGTTCGTGGGCCCGGCGGGAGATTTGTTTTGCTGCTTTCGGCAGATGGCTGCCGATTTTGGCATCCCTTTGGCGGAGGAGAAGACGAAGGACTCATTGCCGATGGCCTTCCATCTGCTAACTCAGAAGGTTCATGCTTTCTCCATGCTAGTAACCAGGATCATATGATAATATGGGTGTGGTTCTGGTTCTTTCACGCTCCACGGCTAGTTCGCTCCCTGTATTGTTGTTACTTTGTCATTTTGTGTTGCTATGTCTGTGGCACAATAAATGGTTGAAAGCTAAGCATGTTCCAGGTACCCTTAACAACATTGCTGATTTCTTGTCTCGATTGCAGCAGGAGAGGTTTGGGAGCTTGCACCAGCGGCGTCTCCATCAGGGCTGGCCTGCCCGAGGAGATTATGGAGCATCATTTAAGATGGCTGCTGATGCTAGTGCAGGAGTCTGTTTCGGCCCAGACCTACACTTCGGTGTGGCATAGCTGGGTAAGCATAGCTGGTCGGGAATTCAGTTTTAGGGATCATCGAGGTAGGCTGTTGTCTATGTTTGTTTATTTGGTGGGGCTGTGTGAGACCGGGGTTTCTGGGACTACAGCAGAACTCTAATTGTCAGTGCTTTCCTTTTTGTTCAAGGTAATGGGGTGGTGGGAGATATTGAAAGAGTTTATAATTAGGCAAATTATTAAGGACCCGGATTTGTACAGGCCTATTTCAGTTGAGTTGTTGGGCAGGTTATTAGCAGTTCTAGGGGAGGTTTTGTTGTCTTGTTCTGCCTTCTTGTTAGCATTTTATGGTGCATTCAGGGTAGGAGGGCTGGTGGCGCCTAGGCTTGCTGGTGAGGCGTTGTTGTATGTTGGTGATGTAATGGTGCTGTGCGACTCACTGCGAGTTTGGCTGCATTGCTCCAAGACTGATCAGGCAGACATGGTGTAGATACAGTGCCTTGCAAAAGTATTCACCCCCCTTTTTACCTATTTTAGTTACATTACAGCAGGGGTCCTCAAACTACGGCCCGCGGGCCACATGCGGCCCGCCGAGCACATTTATCCGGCCCGCGGGGGATGCTGCCGGCACCACCCGCTCCCCGCTGTTTACCTTTTTTTTTTTTTTTTCTTGCAGCCGCAGAAGAAGCTGCAGGAAAACGAAAAAAAAAATAAATAAAATCACCGCGACCGGATGTGACGGCTCGTCACATCCGGATCCGGTAACTGTTTCCCTCCTCCGTGCAGGGAGGAGGGGACACTGCGTGAGACATCCGGCCGGGGACACAGCAGCTGGAGGTAAGTGATGGGGAAGGGGAGGAGGAGGGAGGTATAACGAGCACTGTACTATTCCTGGGCATCTGAATGGCATAATATTGCTGGACATCTGAATGGCATAATATTCCTGGGCATCTGAATGGCACACTATTCCTGGGCATCTGACTTGCACACTATTCCTGGGCATCTGACTGGCATAATTTTCTTGGGCTCTGACTGGCATAATAATCCTGGGCATCTGACTGGCATAATATTCCTGGGCTCTTACTGGCACTCTATTCCTGGGCATCTGAATGGCATAATATTCCTGGGCATCTGACTGACACACTATTCCTGGGCATCTGAATGGCATAATATTCCTGGGCATCTGAATGGCATAATATTCCTGGGCATCTGACAGGCACACTATTCCTGGGCATCTGACTGGCATAATATTCCTGGGCATCTGACAGGCACACTATTCCTGGGCATCTGAATGGCATAATATTCCTGGGCATCTGACTGGCACACTATTCCTGGGCATCTGAATGGCATAATATTCCTGGGCATCTGAATGGCACACTATTCCTGGGCATCTGAATAGCACACTATTCCTGGGCATCTGACTGGCACACTATTCCTGGGCATCTGAATGGCATAATATTCCTGGGCATCTGACTGGCATCATATTCCTGGGCTCTTACTGGCACTCTATTCCTGGGCATCTGAATGGCATAATATTCCTGGGCATCTGACTGGCACAATATTCCTGGGCATCTGACTGGCACAATATTCCTGGGCATCTGAATGGCATAATATTCCTGGGCATCTGACAGGCATAATATTCCTGGGCATCTGACTGGCATAATATTCCTGGGCATCTGACTGGCACACTATTCCTGGGCTCTGACTGGCACACTATTCCTGGGCATCTGAATGGCATAATATTCCTGGGCATCTGACTGGCACACTATTCCTGGGCATCTGAATGGCATAATATTCATGGGCATCTGAATGGCACACTATTCCTGGGCATCTGACTGGCACACTATTCCTGGGCATCTGACTGGCATAATTTTCTTGGGCTCTGACTGGCATACTATTCCTGGGCATATGACTGGCATAATATTCCTGGGCTCTTACTGGCACTCTATTCCTGGGCATCTGAATGGCATAATATTCCTGGGCATCTGACTGGCACACTATTCCTGGGCATCTGACTGGCACACTATTCCTGGGCATCTGAATGGCATAATATTCCTGGGCATCTGACTGGCATCATATTCCTGGGCTCTTACTGGCACTCTATTCCTGGGCATCTGAATGGCATAATATTCCTGGGCATCTGACTGGCACAATATTCCTGGGCATCTGACTGGCACAATATTCCTGGGCATCTGAATGGCATAATATTCCTGGGCATCTGACAGGCATAATATTCCTGGGCATCTGACTGGCATAATATTCCTGGGCATCTGACTGGCACACTATTCCTGGGCTCTGACTGGCACACTATTCCTGGGCATCTGAATGGCATAATATTCCTGGGCATCTGACTGGCACACTATTCCTGGGCATCTGAATGGCATAATATTCATGGGCATCTGAATGGCACACTATTCCTGGGCATCTGACTGGCATAATTTTCTTGGGCTCTGACTGGCATACTATTCCTGGGCATATGACTGGCATAATATTCCTGGGCTCTTACTGGCACTCTATTTCTGGGCATCTGAATGGCATAATATTCCTGGGCATCTGACTGGCACACTATTCCTGGGCATCTGACTGGCATAAAATTCCTGGGCATCTGACAGGCACACTATTCCTGGGCATCTGACAGGCACACTATTCCTGGGCATCTGACTGGCACAATATTACTGGGCTCTGACTGGCACAATATTACTGGGCTCTGACTGGCATAATATTACTGGGCTCTGACTGGCATAATATTACTAAACTCTGACTGGCATAATATCCTTGGGCATCTGAATGGCATAATATTCCTGGGCATCTGAATGGCACACTATTCCTGGGCATCTGAATGGCACACTATTCCTGGGCATCTGACTGGCATAATTTTCTTGGGCTCTGACTGGCATAATATTCCTGGGCATCTGACTGGCATAATATTCCTGGGCTCTTACTGGCACTCTATTCCTGGGCATCTGAATGGCATAAAATTCCTGGGCATCTGACTGACACACTATTCCTGGGCATCTGAATGGCATAATATTCCTGGGCATCTGACTGGCACACTATTCCTGGGCATCTGAATGGCATAAGATTCCTGTGCATCTGAATGACACACTATTCCTGGGCATCTGAATAGCACACTATTCCTGGGCATCTGACTGGCACACTATTCCTGGGCATCTGAATGGCATAATATTCCTGGGCATCTGACAGGCATAATATTCCTGGGCATCTGACTGGCATAAAATTCCTGGGCATCTGACTGGCACACTATTCCTGGGCTCTGACTGGCACACTATTCCTGGGCATCTGAATGGCATGATTTTCCTGGGCATCTGACTGGCACACTATTCCTGGGCATCTGAATGGCATAATATTCATGGGCATCTGAATGGCACACTATTCCTGGGCATCTGACTGGCATAATTTTCTTGGGCTCTGACTGGCATAATATTCCTGGGCATATGACTGGCAAAATATTCCTGGGCTCTTACTGGCACTCTATTCCTGGGCATCTGAGTGGCATAATATTCCTGGGCATCTGACTGGCACACTATTCCTGGGCATCTGACTGGCATAATATTTATGGGCATCTGACAGGCACACTATTCCTGGGCATCTGACAGGCACACTATTCCTGGCCATCTGACTGGCACAATATTACTGGGCTCTGACTGGCATAATATTACTGGGCTCTGACTGGCACAATATTACTGGGCTCTGACTGGCATAATATTACTAAACTCTGACTGGCATAATATCCCTGGGCATCTGACTGGCACACTATTCCTGGGCATCTGACTGGCACTCTATTCCTGGGCATCTGAATGGCATAATATTCCTGGGCATCTGACTGACACACTATTCCTGGGCATCTGAATGGCATAATATTCCTGGGCATCTGACTGGCACACTATTCCTGGGCATCTGAATGGCATAATATTCCTGGGCATCTGAATGGCACACTATTCCTGGGCATCTGAATAGCACACTATTCCTGGGCATCTGACTGGCACACTATTCCTGGGCATCTGAATGGCATAATATTCCTGGGCATCTGACTGGCATAATATTCCTGGGCTCTTACTGGCACTCTATTCCTGGGCATCTGAATGGCATAATATTCCTGGGCATCTGACTGGCACACTATTCCTGGGCATCTGAATGGCATAATATTCCTGGGCATCTGAATGGCATAATATTCCTGGGCATCTGACAGGCATAATATTCCTGGGCATCTGACTGGAATAATATTCCTGGGCATCTGACTGGCACACTATTCCTGGGCTCTGACTGGCACACTATTCCTGGGCATCTGAATGGCATAATATTCCTGGGCATCTGACAGGCACACTATTCCTGGGCATCTGAATGGCATAATATTCATGGGCATCTGAATGGCACTCTATTCCTGGGCATCTGACTGGCATAATTTTCTTGGGCTCTGACTGGCATAATATTCCTGGGCATATGACTGGCATAATATTCCTGGGCTCTTACTGGCACTCTATTCCTGGGCATCTGAATGGCATAATATTCCTGGGCATCTGACTGGCACACTATTCCTGGGCATCTGACTGGCATAATATTCATGGGCATCTGACAGGCACACTATTCCT
This sequence comes from Pelodytes ibericus, assembly GCA_036172795.1. NCBI lineage: Eukaryota > Metazoa > Chordata > Amphibia > Anura > Pelodytidae > Pelodytes > Pelodytes ibericus. The sequence continues at coordinate 76,304,020 of CM069863.1, forward strand.
GGGCATCTGACAGGCACACTATTCCTGGGCATCTGACTGGCACAATATTACTGGGCTCTGACTGGCATAATATTACTGGGCTCTGACTGGCACAATATTACTGGGCTCTGACTGGCATAATATTACTGGGCTCTGACTGGCATAATATTACTAAACTCTGACTGGCATAATATCCCTGGGCATCTGACTGGCACACTATTCCCATTGAAATACTGGTAAGTTTGTTGATTTAACTTTACTTCATTTTAAATATTGTATTTGTTCCCGTTTTTTTTCTTCACTTCAAAATAAGATATATGCAGTGTGCATAGAAATTTGTTCATAGTTTTTGTTTTTACTATAGTCCGGCCCTCCAACGGTCTGAGGGACAGTGAACTGGCCCCCTGTTTAAAAAGTTTGAGGACCCCTGCATTACAGCCTTAAGTTCAATGTTTTAATAATCTGAATTTTATGTGATGGATCAGAACACAATAGTCTAAGTTGGTCAAGTGAAATGAGAAAAATATATACATAAAACTATTTTTTAGAAATAGAAAACAGAAAATTGGCATGTGTGTATGTATTCACCCCCTTTGTTATGAAGCCCATAAAAAGCTCTGGTGAAACCAATTACCTTCAGAAGTCACATAATTGGTGAAATGATGTCCACCTGTGTGCAATCTTTTTTTTTTTTTGACACTCAGACACTGACGCATGTTTTCATACTTAAGTAGTATACCAATTCGTGGGGTCATCCTTGTGTCAGTTACCGTATTTATCGGCGTATAACACGCGCCGGCGTATAACACGCACCTAATTTTAAGAAGGAAATTTCAGGAAAAAAAACTTAAGAACTTAAATTAAGAACTTTGAAGCCCAATATGCCATTTTAATATGCCAGGATATTGCCCCAATATGCCATTTAATATGCAGGATATTGCCCCCAATATGCCATTTAATATGCAGGATATTGCCCCTAATATGCCATTTTAATATGCCAGATATTGCCCCCAATATGCCATTTAATATGCAGGATATTGCCCCCAATATGCCATTTAATATGCAGGATATTGCCCCCAATATGCCATTTAATATGCAGGATATTGCCCCCAATATGCCATTTTAATATGCCAGATATTGCCCCAATATGCCATTTAATATGCAGGATATTGCCCCCAATATGCCATTTTAATATGCCAGATATTGCCCCAATATGCCATTTAATATGCAGGATATTGCCCCCAATATGCCATTTATTATGCCAGGATATTGCCCCCAATATGCCAGGATATTACCCCTTAGTATGCTCGTTATGCCACCCTCCTCCCCCCCCCTTCCCCAGACCCCAGCACTTACCTCGTTCCTGCTCTGTCCCCCGGTGCTCTGAAGCTGCGTGGCTGTGAGGGAAGCGTTTTGAGCTTCCCTTCAGCCGAGCGGTCAATAAAGTTTGTTTTAAAAAACACTTTATTGATCGCGCGGCTGGAGGGGAGCTCACAACGCTTCCCTCGCAGCCACGCAGCTTCAGAGCACCGGGGGACAGAGCAGGAACGAGGTAAGTTTTAGTTTTTGTTTTTTTTTCGGCGTATAACACGCACACACCATTTTCTCCCTATTTTCAGGGAGAAAAAGTGCGTGTTATACGCCGATAAATACGGTATTTCTTTAGTGATTACGCGTATCTGTGTAACCGGTTATAATTGGGGGACATTATTTACTATTTGTACTATTATTTCTATTTTTCTTTTCCTTCTCTCTTACCCCTCTTTTGGTCTCTAGAGTTCAAGAGTGTCATTTGCTTCGGTCAGGTACGTATTTGGGACAAGACAAGACAAAGACAGTCGGCATATACATAGAAATTTTGAGGACTGGGGGGGAATGGGCAGGAGAGGGGGTGTCTTCTAGGGCCGTAATCTTGGAGACATACGAGATTAAACATTGCACATAGGGGAGTTCTCTTCGAGGGAAGACAGGCATTCACACCAGTTTTTCCATATATAGTAGTGTCTGGGGGAGTTCAAGTATGGCAAGCTAAGATCTTTTTCCATTTTTGCTTGTTGTAATATTTGATGTTTGGCTGAGAGCCACGTGATTTTACCGGAGGACTTCCAGTTTCGTGCAATGATTATTTTTATGGCGATGAAACAGCTTGTTATAATACATTTGTGGGGGTTAGTAAGCGGAGGCCAGTTCACATGTAATAATGCAATTTCTGGTAACCTGTTTAATTTGAGTGAGGTCAGAGATTCTATAAGATCAAAGGTCTTTTTCCAAAGGTTTTTAATAAATTCACATCCCCACCAGATGTGTAGATAGGTACCTTCATGGAGGTTACACCGCCAGCATATAGGAGGAATTGAACCGTACATTGAGGTCAATCTTGTCGGGACTAAATACCATCTGTTCATTAGTTTGAAATGTGTCTCTGCCAGTGTTAGACAGTGGATACGTTTAGTGACGTTACTAAGTGAATTACGCCAAGTATTTGTGTCTATTGTACAGTTCAGTTCGCTTTCCCATTTGTTCTTTTGAGGATATGTATGTGGTCTGCATTTTAGTTTTATTAAATCTAGTGATTTGGATAGGATTTTTTTGGGTTGCGCTTGGCAGAAAATTGTTTTACATTTTTTGAATATATCTGGGTCTATATGTTGATAGTATTTAGTTAGATAGCTTCTTACTCTCAGATAGTTAAATAGTTAATTTTTATCCAGGTTGAATTCCTGGGCTAAAGAAGAAAAGGATTTTATTTCACCGTCTTTTGTCAGGTGGGCGATACTTGTTATCCCCTGATGTCTCCAGGCGTTTAGGTTCATCTCTTTCATGTTATGTTCTATCTGTTTAATGCTTAAGAAGTCTGGAATTATGTTGTTCAGGCCTAAGAATTTTTTTACTTGTTGCCATCTTTTTAGCAGTTGATTAGTAGTGGTATTTCCTTGTGTGTTTAGGTTGTGGTTTCCCAAAGTAAAAGAGAAAGATCTTGTGATACTATTTCTTCTTGTTCTACCTCATACCAACCTTCCAATTTTGAGTTCAAGTGATACATCCTGCTCACATGTGCCGTTATATTTGCAAAGTAAATGTTTTTAACTATCGGGAAGGATAGGCCGCCGTTTTCTTTCTTTTGGGATAATAATATTTGGTTAATTCTTGTTTTTTTCCCCTTCCATATATAGGTGGTAATGCTAGATTGTAGCATTGCCAACCATTCATCTGGTATATTTAGCAGGAGCATGGAGAATAGGTAATTCCACCTCGGTATAATATATGAGTTGACTACATGGATTCTTCCCCACCATGATAGTATTAGATTTTTCCAGTGTTTTATTAGTTGATTGGTTGTTTTTAAAAGCTCCATAAAGTTTAGCTGCATTAATGATTGTACATCTCGAGTTATAGAGATGCCTAGATATTTAAAATTTTCTTTCGCCCAGATAAATTTATATTTATGCGATAGGATTTCTCTTTCGTTTGATGGTAGGAAAAAGGCCAGTAGAATTGATTTGGCCTCGTTCATCTTATAGTTCGAGATTTTACTGAATGTTTCAAATTCCTGCATTAACGATTTTAGGGAAAGAGAAGGATTTGTTATAGAGATTAGGATGTCATCAGCGTATAGACTCAGCTTAAGTTCTCTTGTATTTGTTATGTAGCCCGTAATGTTAGAGTTATTTCTAATACTTATAGCTAGGGGTTCTATTGCCATGATATATAGTATCGGTGAGAGAGGGCAGCCTTGGCGAGTGCCGTTATTTAACTTGAACCATTTTGAGCTAATATTTGGACCCGATGTTTTTGCTGTTGGATTTTTATACAAGGACATTATTGCTGATAAAAGCCATCCGTTCACTCCAAATTTTTGTATCGTTTTTTCCATATAAGCCCATCCAACCCTATCGAATGCTTTTTCGGCGTTGACTGTTAGTATAATGGTTGGGATTTGTTTCTTGGACACAGAGTCTATGATATTGATAATTCTTCTAGAATTGTTACTAGCTAGTCTTTCAGGAACGAAACCAATTTGGTCTGGGTGTATAATATCCTTTAGAACCGTGTTGAGTCTTGTTGCCAAGATGGACGCAAAAATTTTGATATCTACATTTAGTAACGAGATTGGTCTGTAACTTTTTACGTCTGTGGGATCTTTGTCTGGTTTTAATATTGGGAGAATATTTGCTCTGGTCATTTCTTCTGGAAATTTTCCTTTACTCACTATACTGTTAAACATAGACATCATATGTAGAGATATTTGTTGTTTAAAAGTTTTATAGAAGAGATTACTGTATCCATCTGGACCAGGGGCTTTATATTTTATCAGTCGGTTTATTTGAACTTCTACCTCGGTGATATTGATATTTAAGTTGAGTTTCTCGTTCTGTATGTTTGAAATTTTGGGGGTTTTTATAGTCTCCAGATATGTGTCTATTTGGTCTGCATTAATATTTGTCGGGATGTTGTATAATGATTCGTAATATTTATTAAAATAATTTCCTATTTTTTCTGGGGTCATATAGATATTTTGTTTTATTACCTCGGCAGTAGAATTTTAATTTTAATTTTTCCATATTCTTAAGAGCTTTTTCTGTAAGTCTTTGTTTAATTTTCTCTTGTACTTCCATCAGTTCTTTGCATCTCAACTCTGTTGGATTTTTTTTGTTTTCCCTCGATAAGAGTTCATATTTAATGTGTAGTTTGGCCAGGTCTGGGCCTCTCTGTTTCCTCATCCTGCTATTCATTTGGATTAGATAGCCTCTCATTACCGCCTTAAAAGTGCACCAATTGTTTTCATAGGAAGTATCATTCTGATTATTTTCTTTAAAAAATTTTATCGTAAGGGTCTTAATTTCTTCTCTGAACTTTTCATCATGGATCAAGTAGTCGTTGATTTTCTATTCTCTTTTAGGATTATAAGCTGATTTAAGTTTGATTTTATTTATGCTGTGATCAGACCATGTGTTGTGCATTATTTCGGTGTCTAAGGTCCTCTCTATTACTTGGTGGTCTCCCCAAATCATATCTATACGAGAGTAAGAATGATGGACACGCGAGAGGTGCGTGAAATCCCTCTCGTCCGGATGATTGACTCTCCAAATATCGTACAAGTCAAATTTGTTCAAAGTCTTGTTTAGGGCTTTTGCCTGTTTTTGCGTTCTTCTATCTATTGATCTACCTATTGGCAGTTTCTTGTCTAACTTCGGATCAAGTACGCAGTTAAAGTCTCCTGCCACTATATTGTAGCCGCTCTTTACAGAGTCTACTTTATCCAGGATTTTGTTCAGTAGACAGATCGGTGTAACATTTGGCAAGTATATGTTTGTAAAAGTATATGTAATTTGGTCAATGTCGCAGATCACCATCATGTATCTGCCTTCTGGGTCCAAGTATTCGGATCTAATTTCCAACTGGATTTGGGCTGAGAAAATTATAGCTACCCCTTTTTTCTTTTTAGTTTTGTCAGAGGCATGGATTATTGTGGGAAATTTGTTACCACCCCACTGTGGCTTTTCAAATTGTCTCCAATGTGTTTCTTGTAAGAAACAAATATCAATATGTTATTTTTGTAGGTAATTATATATCATGGACCTTTTGGTTGGAGAGTTTGCTCCCTGTGCATTAACTGATATTAGCTTAAGCATGTCTCTTTTTCCACAACCCCTTTATGACTCCTCCTCCCGCCCCTCTCCATGCCGACGGACAAACATAGACACACAGATAACAAAACATAGAACCCTCGCAATGAGGATTTCTCCCTATTTTTTTTTTGCGGTAGCTCTGGATTTTGGTCCGGAACTGCTCCTGTCGCACTAAGCCCATCTTAGTGCGTAACCTATGCCTATATTCCAGGCATCAAGTGAAGGGGGGTTTTGGCCTTAGCATAATTCTTAGATTTGTACCATCACCATTTCCTAATGCTATATCCGGTCGAGGGAAATTGGGGGGGGGGGGGGAAATAAATAATAAAATGTGTTTACAGTAGTGGTGGAGCTATAAAGTGTATTTTAATGGGAATAGTGTGAGCGTGGCTAGTGTAAGCCGAGAGAGAGAGAAAGAGGAAAGAAAAAAAAAAAAGGGGTGAGTTGTAATGGGGAAAGTAAGAATGTAACTAGTGTGTACAGTGGGTATATAGATAAGACAAAGGGAGGGGAGGGAAAGTAAAGAGGGGAGGGAGAGCAGGGGAAGAATGAGAGAAGAGGGGAAAAGAGAAAAAAAAAGGTTAAGGTAGTGTGATTATATTGGCAATAATGTGGATAGGACTCGAGTGTACGGTGAGGGTAAAAAAAAAAAAAAAAAGCAGGGGAAAAAAAGTAGAGCGAGAAAAAGAGAATTAAATGGAATGTGATTACAGTAATGGTGGAGCTGTGGGGTGGGTTTTAATGGAAAAAGTGTGAGTGTGGCTGGTGTAAACAGAGAGAAAGAGAAAAAGATGGAAATGAAGGGTGGAATGCAGGTGTTGGTGTGAAGTGGATTTAAGCATAGATAAGTGAGGGAGTGACTGATGTGTGCAGTGAGGGTGGAGAGAGAGGGGAGGAGAAAGTAGAGAGGATTAATTTGATAGAAAGATGAAAAATAATTGTGGATAGAGATATACAGATATGTATCTTAGCTGGGGGGGTGTAGTAGATTGGAGATCCCGAGTGGTGAGTGGAGAGGGGGGAAGAAAGAGAGAGGAAAAAAAAAAAGGGGAACCGTTGGGTAAGGGAGTGATGGAACTGAGTGGTGGAGGAATCCTTAAGGGAGTAGAGGGATAGGGGGTGTGTGTCACGGAAGTTAGCCCAAATATTAATAGCGTGTTTCTTAGTGTAGTGATGGGGGATGGTGGAGGTGCACCTTCTGAATTGTAGGCAGGGGAGACATTTATTTTTTCAATAGGGTTATCTCCTTTGTCTTTGCTCCAGTTTGCGTAACTGGAGTAAAGAAGGCAGAGGTTCTCCTGGCTACCTTTTCTTCTTTTTTGTCTTTTTTTTGCTGGCCCTTTTTCATTATGGCCGTGTTTGTAAAGTCCTTTATTTTTTCTCCTTTTCCTCTTTTCCCCTTTTATTCTTTAATTTTTCTCCCTTCCTCCTTTAGCCCCTTTCCCTCCTCCTCTCCCTCTCTCTCTTCCCTCCTCACTCTACTTTGGTATTCACTTAAGTTTTCAATCTGATCTGGTCTGTGCTTTTTTTTTTAAATATGTGTAATTTTCATTTTATAGAAGCTGTAAGAGACTTTTTATATCTTTAATTAGCTGTATAGTAGGTTCCTAGTTTGGGGAATTGGGTGATTTAATTTTATACAAAGCTATACATGAGGTTAATTAGATCAGAGTGTATGGAAAGTGAGGGGTGGAATGGAATATTGGTCCTCTATTAAGGATAACAATTTTGGATAGGTGTTTCCTGTGTGGAGCAAGTCTTTTACTAGGTAGTAGGTTTTGTTTCGATGTAATTTGCCGCTCTCTTTTCTCCACTTCACCACTTCACCTTCCTCTCTCTCCTTTCTTTCCTTTCTAATTAGTAACACTTAATTTGTATAGTTCCAGTGTGGTTGAGATGTTTGGTTGGAGGGGTATACTCACGATTAGTTGACAAGCCGGCAGCTTGTTAGCATCGGACAGATTGATGTCCCATCTAACATATATGGTTTTACCTTGTGTTTTTCAGTCTGTTCCTCCGGATATTCGGGAGACCCGGTCCGGAGCCCACCACCTGCGGTGACACAGCGGCGTCCGCAGTGTCTCCGAGAAGAAAATCACCTTCTATTCGTTCGTCTCTGCTGATCCTCGCTCGCTAGGCGTCCCGTCCTTCACCTCCTGGCGTGAACGCGCTACGTGTTGCGTGTCCCGCCCATCCCCTCCCACCTGTGTGCAATCTAATGTCACATGATCTGTCATTACATATACACATCTTTTTTGAAAGGCCCCAGAGGCTTCAACACCTAAGCAAGAGGCACCACTAACCAAACTCTACCATGAAGACCAAGGAACTCTACAAACAAGTAAGGGACAATGTTGTTGAGTACAAATACAGAGTTAGGTTATAAAAAAATATCCAAATCTTTGATGATCCCCAGAAAATAAAGAACATGGCACAACAGCAAACCTGCCAAGAGACGGCAGCCCACCAAAACTCATGGACCGGGCAAGGAGGGCATTAATCAGAGAGGCAGCACAGAGACCTTAAGACTTAAAGATTGCTGTTCACAAGCACAAACCATCCAACTTGAAGGAGCTGGAGCATTTTTGCAAGGAGGAATGGGCAAAAATCCCAGTGGTAAGATGTGGCAAGCTCATAGAAACTTATCCAAAGCAACTTGGAGCTGTGATTGCTGCAAAAGGTGGCTCTACAAAGTATTGACTTTTGGGGGGTGAATAGTTACGCACATTGACTTTATCGGTAATTTTGTCCTATTTGTTGTTTGCTTCACAATAAAAAAATAAAAAAAAACATCTTCAAAGTTGTGGGCATGTTCTGTAAATTAAATGATGCAAATCCTCAAACAATTCATGTTAATTCCATGTTGTGAGGCAACAAAACAGGAAAAATGCCAAGGGGGTGAATACTTTTGAAAGGCACTGTAGATCACGGTTCAGGCTCTAAGCGGCAGGTAGTGTCCAGTGGCTTTGGCAGAGTCATACAGGTAGGAGAGGGTTCATTCTTTGTGCACATGGTTGGTCGGGTTTTTTCACGTCATCGGTGTTCAGGTGTTCTCAGGTGCGGTTTGCGTATTTTAAGCTTGCAGCCAGGGTATATCGCTAGCCACTCCTTTCGAACTGGCACAGCTACCGAGGCAGCGCAGTTGGGATTTTCTGACAGTGACATTAGGAGGTTTGGTCGCTGGGAGTCTTCTAGATTTCGGATTTATGTGTGACTGCATTTATTGTGAATTCTCATAGGACACCTTCCCAAGTTAGTCTGGATCCTAGGACACTCCTATGTTCAATGGGAAGTGAGGTGTATGGAACAAAGGTCCTACAGGTGTGATATGAGGATGTTATGAGAGCGGATGGAGTGCACCTCAATGATATCGGACTGGACGTTTTTAATGCTGGCCTGCAATCAGTGATTGTGTTTGCACTGGTGGGGGGAGTTTAAAGCGCTGTGTTGGCAGAGTTTGACCAGTGGTTGGAGAATTCAAGTTGAAATGCTGCCTATGAAACTTGGGGAGATAAACTCTGGCTGGGAGATTAAGGCAAGGCCAGAGCAAAGTTCATGTTTACCATTGGGAGGAGCTGCCTGTAGCTCTGGCTACAACAGGCAGGTAGTATAATGTTGTCTGTTTGGTAATTGTTAATAAAGCTGTGGCTGTGTATAATGGTAGCACCTCTGCCGGTATCACCTCCTTAGCCCCGATTAAAGCTCAGCATCCACCCAGCAAATCTTTCTTGGAACCTTGCTCTTTGTACCCAAATATCAGACGGGACCACTAGCAGTTAGGTACAGCAAGAATGAACAACAACTCAATTCATCTATTAGCATACGACACAACAGACTAAAAACAACAACTTGTAACAATTTGTTACAAAATGATTGCTACAGGTATAGAAAACCAGATCATAATCAGTTTAACAGTAAATTCAATTAACACAGAACATCGGCGATACTGTGAAGATGTTTTACAGATTACACGGACAGAAGAAAATTAGGGCAAATATGTAAAAACATCCAGAAACTATCCACATGCTTCCTTATAAAGGAGTGGGCCTATACATGTCTGGAACACTAGTATGTTACACCATGCCTGGTGGAACTGTCTGAACATATGCCTGTTATGCGCTACACATTATAGTTGCTTTCTGACACACTTTCTGTCACTGCAGAAGATCAGAAAAAGTGGTGCACCACTAGGTGAAAGATATTCAATATATACTTCCCAAAATGCTGAGATATGCGCCACTTTTTCTGCACTTTTTTTTTAACAGTAGTGAATAATGTTATGTATTTTGTGCAGCACTCAACAAATATTAGTGGATATATGTGTGCTGCCAAATCCACCTAATTTTCCTGTGCTTATTAAAACCCACTGTTTTGCAAATCTTTGTCACTCTGACCCCATCAATTCAGACAAGAAAAGAAGAAACATACAGAACCCATCATTACCCACAGCAAACCATAAATGTATACACAAAATATGCACAGCCACCGATAAAAGATGGAAGGGCTCCCCTCGACATTGAATGAAACAAAAACAAACATAATGCTCCAAAACACAATGGAGAAAAATCACAGCCAAAACTCCATGACGTGTCCTCAATTTGAAAAAATGTGGGACCTCTGGATCGGAATCCAGCCTCTGTACGACCTATTGACCTATTCGTATGAATGGGGACTCTATTTTGGTTTATAGAATAGCAATAGTATTACATGTATTCTATAAACCGAAAGTCTACAAACCGAATGTCTTTCGGTATATAGACTTTCGACTTATAGAATACATGTAATGCTATTGGCTATTCTATAAACCGAAAGTCTATAAACCGAATGTCTTTCGGTATATAGACTTTCGGCTTATAGAATACATGTAATGCTATTGGCTATTCTATAAACCGAAAGTCTATAAACCGAATGACTTTCGGTTTAAAGACTTTCGGTTTATAGCCGAACCTCGAACTCCAACACGGACATACAGTGAAATGTCCGGGTTCAGGTTTGTGGCACGGACACCGTAATGTCCGGTACGAACCCGAACAGTGCGGTTCGGCTTCGCTCAACACTAATAATGAACACAAATGATACAGGACAAGGTAATGCAACAGTTTTGGAAAATGTAATTTGACTATGGCACTGATCTATACATAAAAGTAGGATTTCTACTGTGATCCTGACAATTATTGCTTTTGTGTTTAATAAAATGTTTAATGTGATATGCTAAGGTCGGTGAACAGGATTGAAGTTGAAGCCTTATGTAGTTAAAATGATGTGATGCTGTAGCTCTGGATTCACACAGGCCTTATACCGGCCATGCTATTAGCTCCATAGATTTAACACTGTCCTCAAGACAATTTATTAACTTCATAACTATTCACTTCTTCTCTGACAGTCTGAGACAGTCACATGGGCAGCTGGGCCCATGGGGCAGCTGCCTTGGGCCCCGAGGAATGAGTGGGCAGCTGCCCCGTTTGCCCGCACTTTTTGTAACATTTTTTTAAAGGGCCAGGGCCTGAACGGGGCCTGGGACGGGTGTATCGCCTGTCCCCTCTGATGGTGGCCCTGAACACAATCTGCGGACAGAAGGGCACCACCATTAAGCACATTCTCAAGTAAAAAACTAGGTTATACATAATCTTTCCAAACTCTCCAACACAAGAGTCTTGGTTTATTCATATTATCTGTGATTCCCCATTGTAACATTAACAGGCAATATTTAGATAATTATTCACTTCCCTGTAGCATGACTCTTGTCTCATAGGATAATACAAGTGACAATAAACACTACTTCCATTCAATTGTATGGATAGATACATGTCACTGGCTCTCTTCGCAAGCAACCAAATGTGACCATATGCATAAGGGTTTAAAAATGGTGTGGTGATATCTGACCCTTTTTTTAAACAACTGTCCACATTGTAACAAAATACTTGTATGATCATCGGTTCGCATATAAACGTATATCATTCGCAACAATTGCTGCACACAGTGTGACTATTGTGTTTACACCCCATTATATAAAAAGTGACGACTTATATTCTGTCAACAATCATTTAACTATTTATGGGGTTGGATTTAAATTGTTTTGTACTAATCACTACTTTTCACTCTTTTTGTGCTTTAGCACAAAGTCTTGTTATTTGTATATTTTTACTGATAGCAAATAAAAGTTAAGTTTTATTACAGAGAGAGTTCAAACACATCTATTTTGCAATTTATCTAGTTTTGGGTTCCCCGATTTTGAAGTCTCATTGTATATCGGAGCTAATACAAAGACTATATATACTGTTCATTTTTAAATTTAAATGAATTTTGGGGAAAAAAAAAGTTTTCTGGGCTTATTGGGTTCATGGGTCTTCAATTTGTCATGTAGCAGATAGAAATGGGAGCTACCAATACAAACTAGAACGGGACCATAGTGATGCAAAGCAGCTATAAATAAAAAACAAAAACAAACTGCTAGATATATAGGTGGTATTTTAAAATTCAATTCTGGGCAGGTTTCTAAAAGTGGAGAAAATAACAGGAGTATTCCATTGTTTTTTTTATTTTTTGGGACTTTGGCCCACAACTGACTTTTATAAACAACCCACACATTATCAACTATATTATTATGCAAATTTTCATTAATATAATAACATATATGACACACCCATAATTGTCAGGTTGATGTTGTTAAACATAATATAAGAATGAATTTGATTATTTCATGTGTGGGACATTAGATCTAATGTCCTGAGAAAGACTATTAGCCAGTAAAGCAATAGTACAATACACATCCATAGCTAGCTCTTTATGCACCCAAGGCAAAAAAATAGAAAATGGCACCCTCTTCCCAAGGGAGGTCTGGTAACTTTTTACCCAGGGGACGAAAAAAATCTAGTGGACCATGGTTCAACTTCATCAGTTATCATTAGAGAAAGACATAAATAGACAAGTAAGACAGATATGTTGAAAGATATAGTACAGAGATTGATAGACAGACAAGATAATTGGAGATCAAGAGAGAAAATGATACACACTAGGCATTTGGAAATGACAAGTGGTCCAACCCCAGACCATTTAGTTCGGTTAGAGAGCAGCCAGGGTTCTGTTATCCTCCTGCACCCCTTGCCAACCCTCCCTTGCCTCCACCCCCATTACACTTTCATTTTGCAGAAAAATTAAAACTGGTGCATAAATAGCAAGAAAATATAATAATAAATTAATAGCTAATGTAAGTAAAAGGCTAACACGCCAATAATAGTTATACTATCTACTTCCCATGTGAGCCAGATATAGGAGCTTTCATCAGCTTAAAACAGAAAGTTGTATGGTATAGCTCTTATTAAAATATAATTAGCTGGACATAGATGATGGTTCTGAGATACGATCAGTATATGGTAAGTATGGCAGGCTGACTGGGCCTTGGTTCATAAATCACAAAAAGGAGGTCTTTTTAACCAATATGTGCCAGTCTTTATTCGGCATGGTGGCATAACAAAACACTGAAACAAATGCGAATAAAATCCTACTCCACTCTGGAGACTGACTAATAGAAAAGTTTCCTCTCTGTTCTCCTGTCAGCTAAGCGGGCCCCTCTAAATCAATAACCAATATAAACATTTGCAAAAACCATTGCATGCTTTAAGTTTGACAGTCTCAGCCCCAGCTCTTCACAGGTCAGACTGATTGTCCTCTGAATAGGCTTTATGTAGCACACTAAATAATGCTCTAAGAGCAACCTGAAATTTAACTCCCTCTAGTCAGGGAACACTGAAAGTGCCATTCTTGGCATGGGGCTACTTTAGTGGTGTATACTCACTGCCACATTAGGCAATTATTAAAGGTGGGACAGTAGAGCTGTCATCAGTATATAGTTGGCCAAAATGAATATGAAAGAGTTGCACGCTATCATTCCTATGGCTAGCTGAGACTAGCTTTTCAGTATCTACATTCTCTGTTAGCAACTATTATTACTCTCTAAGATCTCTGTTTGATATGCACTGTCCTGCTAAGGACAACATTGGAATAAAATCATTCCAGTGAAATGCTTTTACACGCTTGTGGGAAATATCTCCTTTACAATGCAACACATCCATCCCAGTAAAACTCCAAGGTTGACTTAAGCATCTCAGTCTATATAAATACCACTGAAGCACATGATACTACAAACATGGTCTGTGCATTCTAATGCTAGATACCAAGATCATAAGTGTTGGTGTCACTTTCACACAGTTCTTAAATAGAACCCTAGTTCCTGTGTGATCACTCATTCTATAAAGAAAGTGTTTGACCTGTTTGTTCTTTCTGTTTTTATCCTGTGTAATTATTAATATCTTTAGTTGCTCGAGCAGTTTGTTAACCGCTTCAGGACTAGAGCACTTTTGGCTTTTTAGATAGTGTGACTATTCAACTGCAATTTCTCTCTTTTTTTTCTTGCAGGACCTATATAATATGATATAAATACAATGACATTAGTAAATGCTTGATAGTTAAAGAATCACATTGAGATCCTTCTTATATTGCAGTGTGATTCCGTGGATCTCGAGCACTGTGCTATAGCTGTGCTTCGGTGTATATCTTTTTAAGAAAATAAATCTTGAATACAATTCAATTTAAAAAAAAAATTCTTAGGGGAGAGTAGACAACAATAACAAACACAGTTTCTAAGGGCACCAGATAACATTGGATGGCTAAGATGGAATGGTAATAATAGTTTTAAAATAATAATTAGATGATGCCCGGTAAAAATGTAGATTTTATTCCCTTTAAACTAGAATACATAAAATAATTTAAAAAAAGTAGTGAATGAAGAACTATTAATTCAACTATAATTGTAAAATAATTGCTAATAAATGTCTAAAATATGTTTGCTTTATTACAATAATTGTTCAGAAAAGATTGCTTCCTGACACCATGGATGTAGTAAACTGGAAAATTCTTGGTAATGAATTTCCAGATGTGTTTCAACCATTTTGAGATATTTCCTAACCATTCTATTTTAATAACCCAATATTAGGAAAGTCTGGATTCTAAACTAGCTGTATCCAGCATAAATGTACATTCTATTATTTTCTGTTACTGCTTCCCTACAAGGTAATTCATTAAACTGTCCAATGCATATTATCCTCACTTGAGAGAAACTGGAATATAATCTAAAAGCTGCAGTTCTGACGTTTCATTTAAAGATCTAATCTTAGATACCTAATCTCAAATATCCTTTGTGAAAAGGGACACATGATAACAAGTTGGGGGGCTTTGCTTGGGAGAAGAAGTGACAGTGCTCCTCACCTTGGATATTGAACTTCATGTGCACAGTATAGTTCTCCACTAATGTTCCATCGGCTACGAGAGCATGAAATCAATATAGTGATCTGGTCTCTCCCATATAACGAGGAATGTACATACACTGTAATGATTTGTGGCAAAAGTAAGAACCAAGAACCACAAGGCTATATTTAAATGTATATATTTTTTGAATCAGTTTCTTTTTTCTCTCTCTGTCTGCAGAGTAACCATCATTGTACGTGCAAAATCACACAGTCCACACTCGTGAGAAATGAAGGTTGTCAGAAGAGCAGTTGTATTTGGAATGCTGAGTCTGTTCATTGTGCAGCATGAGAATTAGTGAGGGTATATATAATGTGCATGCATGCATCATGTGAGTATGTCAGTGTATGATATGCATATCTGTGTGTATGTGTATTTAAACACATGACCTGTAGCCTGCTGGTAAGGATATAGTATATGCACTTTGTAGAATTGGATTGGGACACACTAGAACACACTCAACAGTGAGGTGATGGTATTCACCTTAATGAGATGATACCCAAGGTTCAGCCGCAGCTACCTGCCAACCAAGGACTTGGCAGCAACACCCACTGTGAGAAACCAAGAATGGAGGACACAAAACTGTAGCAGGATATGGGAGATGTGTTATCTGGGATAATTCAGCATAAGGTGAATGTATATATATATATACAGGTCAGGGTGGCAGCAGAGAAACAGGAGTCAAGAAAAGGCTGTAGGTGGCAATAGAAGATCAAAAAACTTTGAAGAAAAGTGATCACAATGCAGGAGTCACACACTCCTGAATTACTACACTAGATAGAATAATGATAGATATGCTGATAGACAATCCAACCAATATAGACAGGGGGAGTAACATTTATATATATATATATTTTTTTTTTTTTTAAATTGCTGTGTCTTATTGAGAAATCTCCTGTACACACGCATGGTCTCTTTCACATCACATCGTGAGCACTCTGCTCCCTCAGCCTGATGCTGTTTGGAGTGCGTGCATTTATAGGGAGGACAGGAGAATGTCGCATAAGGCCCTTGTGACACCTGTGGATGCAGACAGCAGAGGATTGAGGTCAAGGTCGGTTGTTCAAATTCCCTGAATAAGGAATAATTTAGGTGGTAGGTAAACTGACACTCTTGAGGCCACAAATGGATAATTGGGTTTTCACATTTACAAAAAATTGCATTTTTTTTTCAAAGTTGGTTTCTCTTCAAATTGGCCAAGATTCTATGGACCCTGTCCATCTGGAATAGTAGGCAATTCTATGACAAGGGGTAGTGCTGAATTACTGATCATTAAATATTAATGGATCAGTTACCATTGTATCAGCACTAGGTGAAAGAAACTCGGTTTCCTGCTAAAAGAAGTAAATAAATGCACCAATGACAGTTGCTGACAGTTGTCCTTTAATACAGACAATAAAGCAACCTATATGGGGTAAAATGTTTAGTGAATTAATTAGGAAGAACTATTGCAGTAGTACTACACTTTTCTAACTTGAGATAAGGAGAAGCTTTCCAACAAGATGCTATGATTACTGGTCTTGTGATCGCATATACAATGTGTTAAAATGTAAATGTCTTTAATCTAAATGTACACAGTTTAAATAACAAATTATTTAATGACATTTTTGAGCCATTCTTGCTCCATATATCTCTCTCAAGTAGCTTACATGTTGTTCAAAATCTTGGATCAGATCATCATTCATTGTGGGTAAGAAAATAGAGGTTCTGGCCCAAGAATCTGAACAACATTTCAGCACCTGATAGACCTATACACTAAGAGGGCTCAATAAGGAATTCACTATATTTTCTTTCATTAAGGAATTCTATAAAAATGTTCTACACTTGACGCCATCTTTTAACCTTGATATTCTATTGACAGAGGCCTCCATAAACTCTGCAATCTATTCTCTGTTAAATTCTTTTATTTTAAGATTTCCAATATTAAATGCATTACTGGTGCATGGAACAATATCATCAAATATGAAAATTAAAAGAGACAAACAATATAGCATTTCTTCATGTTGTATAACAATGCCTATAACAAAGTAATCTTCTTACATTATAGGTTCCATGGGCCAGAATGTATATAAAGCTCTCCTTCAGTGCTCAGGTGAAGTGTAAAGTACAAATTGGGTAGATAGGAGAGCTAAAAAAAACGATAGGAAATACGTTTTTCACAATTTACAAGACAAACAAATAAAATCACATTACATACACATCAAATCCAGTTGTTCTACTCCCGGGGCAGGGAAGGGGGGGGGGGGAGCGGGCCCGCTCAGCCCCTCTTTTTAGTTTCCAAGAGCCCCAAATCTGTGGGTATCTGTCAAACTGACCCAAACTGCTATAGTAACCTGCCTCCATCCTACATTGAAACTCTATTTAGTATATGATCTTTAACCAGTGTATTCCCCCTTTTGTTTTCTCCAATTTCTGGCGACACATATTTTAGCCACTGTCAGTATCTGGGTCGTTAAGCTCTTCTGATTATTATTACCGGGCATCTGAATGTTAAAAAGAAAAGTTTCAGGTTTTAGGATGAAGGTAGCACCCATCAGGTTGTTCAACAAATCCTGAAGTCCAAGGATTGTGGGTTTCAGATGTGGGCATTCCCACCAAATATGCACTAGGGAACCATTATCCATGCCGCACCTCCAGCACAAAGGGGATACTTCTGGGTTGATCCTATGCAGTCTGGTCCGAACCATATACCATCTCATATTGATTTTATGTCGAAGTTCCATCAGGTTTATACTATGGATGCTTTTTTTCATTAGTTTTATTGCTTGTATCCATTCCTCATGGGAGAAGGAGACTCTCCCATGCTGGTCCAAGGGGTCGCCTTCTCACATGGCTGCAGACCATACATAAAGTGGGAAACACCTGAGACCACTTTTTTTTTTATAGATGTTTTGATATTAATTCGCTTATTGGTCCCTTCTGCAATGTTATGCCTTTATGGAGGTAACTTTTTAGTCTGAAGTAATCTGCAATCTATTCTCTAAAAGGTGAGTTGCAGGTTCGCTGAGGTGAGTCAAGCTTGGTGAGCCTTTCCTGCTTAAAGATAATCATGGTAGTTTGCCTGGGTTGGTCCCTGCACTATGCATAGTTAAATGAGTGAGATGAATTCTCACTTTAGGTCATCTAACCTCAACTTGTCTTCTAGTAAATAGTTCCCTCTGAGATGTATTCACGTCAGCTAAAGACATCCCAGGCAGAATAGCCAATTATTGTTCTTGTACCTATGAACTTTTGTAGTATGGCAACCATCTCAAGGTGAATGGAGTCCAAGGGAATCACAATAAGGACTTGACTACTTTATATTCTACACTAATTTGAACCACTTTTCTAAGCCATAGGTAAGGCTCCTTCTTGGACTCACTTAAGGATAAATTTACATCCTGAGCCTAAATAAAATGAGACTTTCCATAGCAGTTAGTATTAGGACCATTTAGGTAACACATTTGGAGATTCACATTTAATTTTGCTCTCTAAAATGGTTAATAATTTAAAGAATTTAAGGGTGAGTTCATTAATCCACTGCCTAGAAATACAAATATACAGATGACGCAGATCACTTATCAGATTCTCTTTATAATTAACAGAAATGAATGAGGGATTTCCTGCTGAAAATATCAAACATCGCTGGGTAAATCGTTTGCACATTTCAATGTAACAGCACTAGTTGATATTCTGGGCATGTTGCAGCATGCTTAGTCATTTGTGCAGTGGAAAGAAGGAATGTGACATAACTAAGGACAATGAAGGGTAAGTTTGGTCACAGGCAGAATGAGCACTGTTATACATACAGATTAGTAGGTGCGCAAATTAAAGGAAAAATACCAGGAAATTGTAAACGGTCACAAAAAGGAGAGCTGTTTCAATGCATTGTTTCCAATAAACAATCTCTTGATTATTATTTGTTTTCTGGCAATGCTCATTGAAATGTAATATTGTTGGTATATGTTTATAATTTCCGTTCATTAATGATTTAAAATATGATGCATATTCTTCATTGTCCTACAACTTCTCCATTGTGATTTCAGCCATGTTACAATTAATATCTGCATACATGTTTTACCTAAAGATCTCTAGTGCTATAGATCAAAATATTTATTTTCACCATTAATAGTATATATATATATATATATATATATATATATATATACATACAGAGTGAAATCTGGTTTTGTGGCAAGTAATGTGGGGGCCGAGAAGAACAAAATAAAAACAAGAAATGCATTCTTAAAATAACATTTGATTAAAGATGAAAAAGTGTACATGTGAAGCAATATTTAGCAGCAAAAACTCTTTTCCATGATCCAAAGATTGGGGGCTGCATTATATTTGAGCAATTATGGTAGTTGTGGAGTCTTTAGTCCCTCTTTAACCCCTTCGTGATGCATGGTGCTTGTGTCCCAGATGACGCAAGCACCAACATGTCACGTTTTGTTCCTTGCCACTGGTCACAAGGGGATTGGTAGCCAGGAACACTATGGCAGAGACCCGATCAGGGTCTTAATAGGGGTCGATGACAGTTCAGCAATGCTTTTTTTTTTAACAAACTTTATTGAAGCCGCACAGCTGGAGGGGAGCGCAGAACGCTTCCCTCACTGCCGCGGACCTACAGAGCACCTGAACACAGCAGCAAGGAGGTAAGTACTGGGGAAGGGGGGTGGAGGGTGGTACATAACAAGCATACTGATGGGGCAAAATCCTGGCATATTAATTGGCAAAATCCTGGCACATTAATTGGCATTATCCTGGCATATTAATTGGCAAAATCCTGGCATATTGAGGGGCAAAATCCTGGCCTATTAATTGGTAAAAATCCTTGCATATTGAGGGAAAAAATCCTGGCATATTAATTGGCAAAATCCTGGCATATTAATTGGCAAACTCCTGGCATATTAATTCGAAAAATAATGGCATATTAAATGGCATATTGAGGGGAAAAATCCTGGCATATTAAATGGCATATTTAGGGAGAAAATCCTGGCATATTAAATTGGAAAAGAATGGCATACTGAGTGGCAAAATCCTGGCATATATATTATTTGCATATTGACCAACTGCTCCCAACCACCCTCCATATTACATTAGACCGGATAAGATAACATGCTTGTGAGGGTAGGTGGGGCGAGTTGGAGATATTGTCGGGGGGGGGGGGGCAGAACATTTGTTCAGTAAGGGGACCTGAAATTGCTGGTGGCGGCCCTGCCTAATTCTACCACTAACACTAAGCCCTAATATTAATAATACTCATAATAATAATAATAATACTCATCCCACGATGAACTAGAAACATAGAATGTGTCGGCAGATAAGAACCATTCGGTCCGTCTAGTCTGCCCAATTTTTTTTTGTCCCCCGTTCCCGGTCTTATAGCTAGGATAGCCTTGTGTCTATCCCACGCATGCTTAAAATCCTTGACTGTGTTTACCTCTACCACTTCTGCTGGAAGGCTATTCCATACATCCACTACCCTCTCAGTAAAGTTATACTTCCTGATATTACTTTTAAATCGTTGCCCCTGTAATTTAAGACTATGTCCTCTAGTTGTGGTAGTTTTTCTTCTTTTAAATATACTCTCTTCCTTTACTGTGTTGATTCCCTTTATGTAATTAAATGTTTCTATCATATCCCCCCTGTTACGTCTTTCCTCCAAGCTATACATGTTAAGATGCTTTAACCTTTCCTGGTAAGTTTTATCCTTCAACCCATGAACCAGTTTAGTAGCCCTTCTCTGAACTCTCTCCAAAGTATCAATATCCTTCTGGAGATATGGTCTCCAGTACTGTGTACAATACTCAAAGTGAGGTCTCACCAGTGCTCTGTACAATGGCATGAGCACTTCCCTCTTCCTACTGCTAATACCTCTTCCTATGCAACCAAGCATTCTGCTAGCATTTCCTGCTGCTCTATTGCATTGCCTACCTACCTTTAAGTCCTCTGAAATTATTTCTCCTAAATCCCTTTCCTCAGATGTTGAGGTTAGGACTGTACCAAATAGTCTATATTCTGCTTTTGGGTTTTTACGCCCAAGGTGCATAATCTTGCACTTGTCCACATTAAATGTCAGTTGCCACTGCTCTGACCATTTTTCTAGTTTAGCTAAATTATTTGCCATTTGGCTGATCCCTCCTTGAATATCAACCCTGCTGCAAATCTTTGTATCATCAGCAAAAAGACATACTTTGCCAACAAGACCTTCTGCAATATCGCTAACGGAAATAATAAAGAGAATGGGTCCAAGTACAGATCCCTGAGGTACCCCACTAGTAACAAGACCTTGCATCGAATATACCCCATTGACTACAACACTCTGTTGCCTGTCACTCAGCCATTGTCTAATCCATTCAACAATATTGGAATCAAAACTCAAAGATTTCAGTTTATTGATAAGCCTTCTATGTGCGACACTGTCAAAAGCCTTACTGAAATCTAGGTAATCAATGTCTACTGCACCACCCATGCCTAGTTTGGCATGATCTCCCTGAAGTAAAACCATGCTGTCTCTGATCTTGAAATCCAAGCGACTTTAGATGTTCAACAATCCTATTCTTTAACAAGGTTTCCATTATTTTCCCCACTACTGAAGTAAGACTTACTGGTCTATAGTTGCCCGCCTCCTCCCTACTACCTTTCTTGTGAATGGGCACAACATTAGCTAATTTCCAATCTTCTGGAACTACTCGCGTTAACAATGATTGTTTAAATAAATCTGTTAACGGTTTTGCTAGTACACCACTAAGTTCTTTTAATAACTTTGGATGTATCCCATCAGGTCCCATCGACTTATTTGTCTTTACTTTAGACAGCTGAAGTAACTCAGCCATTGTCTAATCCATTCAACAATATTGGAATCAAAACTCAAAGATTTCAGTTTATTGATAAGCCTTCTATGTGCGACACTGTCAAAAGCCTTACTGAAATCTAGGTAATCAATGTCTACTGCACCACCCATGCCTAGTTTGGCATGATCTCCCTGAAGTAAAACCATGCTGTCTCTGATCTTGAAATCCAAGCGACTTTAGATGTTCAACAATCCTATTCTTTAACAAGGTTTCCATTATTTTCCCCACTACTGAAGTAAGACTTACTGGTCTATAGTTGCCCGCCTCCTCCCTACTACCTTTCTTGTGAATGGGCACAACATTAGCTAATTTCCAATCTTCTGGAACTACTCGCGTTAACAATGATTGTTTAAATAAATCTGTTAACGGTTTTGCTAGTACACCACTAAGTTCTTTTAATAACTTTGGATGTATCCCATCAGGTCCCATCGACTTATTTGTCTTTACTTTAGACAGCTGAAGTAAAACCTCTTCCTCTGTAAACTTACATGCATCAAAAGACTCATTAGTCTTTTTCCCTAAATGAGGTCCCTTACCCTCATTTTCATTTGTAAAAACTGAACAAAAATATTCATTAAGGCAGTCTGCTAAGCCTTTATCCTCTTCTACATAGCATCCTTCTTTTGTTTTTAATCTAACTAATCCTTGTTTTACTTTCCTTTTCTCATTTATGTATCTAAAAAATGTTTTATCCCCCTTTTTCACTGACTGGGCTATAGTCTCTTCTGTGTGTGCTTTGGAAGCTCTTATAGCTTGTTTTGCCTCTTTCTGCCTACTCTTATAGATCTTTCCATCTTCCTCACTCTGAGTATTTTTATCATTGCTAAATGCTAGCTTTTTATTTTTTACTATGTTGGCCACCTCTGCAGAGTACCACAGTCGTTTCTTCAATTTTTTGCTCTTACTGACAAGCCTAATGCAATTTTCTGTTGCCTTCAGTAGTGCAACTTTTAGATAATCCCATCTCTCCTGGACTCCATTTAAATTGCTCCAGTAGGATAATGACTCCTTTACACATAATCTAATTTTCTAAAAGTCTGTTTTTCTAAAATCTAAAACTTTTGTTTTTGTGTGGTGTGACTGCGTCACTGTTCTTATATTAAACCACACTGTCTGGTGATCACTAGATCCTAAACTTTCACCTACAGTAATATCTGATAACAAATCTCCATTTGTGAACACTAAATCTAGTATGGCCTGCTTTCGAGTTGGCTCCTCCACTACTTGCTTTAGAGATAATCCCAGTAGGGAGTTTAGGATATGCGTACTCCTGGTGCAAGTAGCTATTTTTTATTTCCAGTTCACATCAGGAAGATTAAAGTCACCCATGATGATTACTTCCCCCTTCATTGTCATTTTAGCTATTTCCTCAACTAGTAGATTATCTAACTCCTCTATTTGTCCAGGGGGCCTATAAATCACACCTACCCGAGTTACCATATGATTACCAAATTCTAATGTAACCCAAACTGACTCTATGTTCGCCTCACTAACTTGTATTACGTTACATTTTAAGCTATCCCTCACATACAGGGCCACCCCTCCCCCTTTTTACCTTCTTTTCTATATAAAGAGTACCCTGGTATTGATATGTCCCAGTCATGTTTTTCATTATACCATGTCTCAGTAACAGCCACTAAATCTACATTCTCAGTTGCCAATATTGCCACAAGTTCATGGTTCTAATTCCTGCGAGCATTTGTAGACATGACCCTAAGATTATCATTTTTCAGCACACTGGCTACAGGCACCTTCTGTCCCTGTTTTGGGGGGCAATTGGATTGATGTTTTATCGCCATTTTGTCCCCCTCTTTTAGTTTAAAAACCTCCTAGCAAAACCTCTCAACTGCTCACTGAGAACATTCGTTCCCTTTTGAGAAAGATGCAAACCATCTTTTTTGTACAGTTCCTTTCTATCCCATAGTGAACTTCCATGAGAAACAAAGCCAAATCCTTGCTCCCGACACCATTCCCCAAGCTACAAGTTAAAGTCCCTAATACTCATCCGTCTTTCATTCTGAATGTTATGCACAGGAATAACTTCCCACAAACTCTCGGTCCCATAAACTGTCCCATAAACTCTCTGCAATGACCTCTCACGTGATGAACTGGCCATCGCACGAAAGTTCGCAGTGCCCCATACCCCTTAATAGATAATAGACCCTGTTAGGTCCCTGCCAAAAGATTGTGATACCTCCAGACATCACGTGTGACATCACGGAGGCTGGCTACATCCCAGAAGTTCGGGCACAGAGTGATTAAGTAAAATGTAAGCGGTGCTCACTTTGAGCACCGGCTACATTTTCCCTGTCAGACTGAGGTCAGAAAGTGGTCTCATCTGACAGGTGGGATCCCACTGCAAGTCTCCCTGCAGTGGGATCAGAGCACAGCTCATTGCGGGGAGCCGAGATGAGCTATTTAACGATGGGCGTACTATGCCATCCAAGTGTTTTTTAGGTACTCTAAAATCAGGACGGCGTAGTCCGTCCTAACGTCGGGAAGGGGTTAAATACTACAGGATGTAATAAAGGATAATGCTGACTTAACTCCTTTAAATCAACAGACAGCTCCATGCAAACTTGCCTTTCATTGTCCTTAGTTATGCCACTTTTCTTGTTTCCCACTGCATAAATGACTAAGCAGGCTGCAGCATGGCATGCACCTCTATGATAATGTCATAGGGGGATTTTCTTCCGACTAGACAAGATGTATATGGAGTTTTAGGATTTTATGGCAAAGGTAAGTTGGGACCACACATAGTGCTACTAAAAATAGCTTTCTCTCAAAAATATAGTATGCCTCCAACTATACCACTTTGCTTGTGACAGTCATGACTTTCCTGCCAAGCTCTACCTCTAACAACATTATGTGCATGCGCAGTAGCACTGCCATTTTGAGGGGTAGCACTGACACACAACCTCGCAAGCCTCGCCCGCTAATGTCCCCATTTGCTGTGGGCAAGAGTTGGGAGGCATGATATAGCATTGGATTTTATATAATTGTTTAAACAAGTAATGGCTACCTTGGTAATGCAGATGTTTGAGATGTTAAGCTCACTGAAATTCATGGAGCTTGTATTTCACAAACATCTGCAGTGGCAAGGTTAGACACCACTGGTCTGAACAGGTTTTCTTTTCTGCAAGTAAGGTTTAAATGTTTAAACTTACCACTTGATGGAGCTGTCTCTGTGTCACACTACTAAGACCCAACAGTATCTGAAGAATCCCAGCTAAAATAACACACAGACATTATCTTATTATTTTTTTTAAAATATTTAATGTGTTATTAAAGTTGTATCAATTATTTTGGTATACAAAATTTTAGAAATCTAACATTTTATATTTACATTTAAAAGAAAAAAGAAAACATGCTTTTGTAAAATAAAAATTACTTGGGAATTCACTTTCGGACAAATGCATTTTTGGACGAAAATCTGCTTATTTGCGCATATTTATCCGAAAACTAATGGCATCTGAAATGTTATTCTTGGTCCTCTGGAGGCTACAATTTCGGCACAAAATTCAGCACAATTCCATTATCCAAATGGAATTTGTAAAACAAAAAAGGATGAATATCATCCAAAACTATTGTGTCAATGGACAAATTTATTTCGGAAACAAATGTTGTTTTTGTCCGAAAGAATAAAAACTAAATGAAAACCTTGACGGCGCCCAAGTCTAATAATTACAGATCTTAGTTATATTGTGAATGTGGTTTTTTTTTTTTAAATTAAAGTTTTTATTGAGTCACATTAGCGTAATACATCAACAAGTCATACAATATAATACTCGTCAAAGCGGAACAGAGATTTTTGAGGTCCTCCTGAGATATTAAAACATAAAACTCATTTTCTTTTGTTATGTGTCATAATAAAAACCTCGAAGACTGTCTTAGACAAGTTAAAATAAAATAAGAATACACTTAGACCAAAAAAACCTTACTGAGTAGTTCCAGAGCCATATATAATCGTGAAAAATCTATAATATCAGAACAAAAATAACCTCTGTAAAGATAAGACACTAAACTTTCCCATCTAAAACAGTGGTTCTGGTAGTTATAGAACAGTACTTAAATAGAATCATTCCACCAGATCTTGTCAGTGAGTCCATCTCAAGAAGGTGCGCTGAGACTGGCTCCACAGAAAAACCTAGAATATGCATAATAAAGGTAGCGGGTAATACAAAATATAAACATATGTTCTAACATAATGGATATAGCTATAGTCAAAATCACCCAACAATACAGGACTGATTGATACTCGCTATAACTGAGAGAAGTTACAATTTTTAAAACATGGAATCCAAGTGATGCAGAAAACATAAAAATATAATAAAAAGAACGATAGGAAAGCATAGAAATTAAAGGCACCTCAAGAGTGAGGTTGCAAGCTGAGGTCAGAACACATCAGCAAAATGGGGGCCCCTGACCTCACTCTTGGTGGTCATGAATTTTTTTTTATCACCTGAGCAAGTCAGAGTGACAAAAATGCCCTGGGGGGGAGTTCTGTGAGTTCCAAGGTCCGAGTAATGTTATGTTCTAGAAAAAAAGGAAAATATGAAGAAAACGGGGTTTCATCAGTTGGCCTCTCTATCTTCGGGGTTTGGGTTGCAGGATCTTCCCATTCACCTGTCTCAGGAATGATAGGGGAAACATCCTAAATCCCTTAGGAAAGATGTAATGGAAGACGGATCTTCTATGGACAAAAGTTTATTGTTTCTAGAAATGGAAAGTGAAGTAGTTGATTGTCAGGCCACTCATTGATCTTCTCCATATAATTACTTCCATTGGCAAATCCTGGTATATTTGCAGGGTACTTACCGCATATTCAGCCGGTGGGGTGTTTCTGACCCCTTGTAAAAGTGCAATTTTGTCGTGGGATCTACGCAGTTTTAAGATCACGTCTCGTGGTGCATTTTGCAGTGAACTCCGAGCTTTTTTGCACGCGGAACCAATCTAAGAGTTGAAGTTCCGTTGGGTCAGAGCCAGGCCTCAGTTGTTTCAAGAAATTACTCAGGTAAGTCTGGAGAGCGTTAGGCCCCACGGCCTCTGGTACTCCTCGCATGCAGATATTGGCCCCTCGGTTCTTCAGGTCTTGTGTGAGCACCTGGTGATGCAGGTTACTGACTTTTATTGTAAGTTCACTCACCCTTTGTTTGGTGTCAACACAGTCTTGAGTGGACATCTTTCTCTCCGCTTCCAGGGAGTTCACCCTTTTATCCAGTGACGCCATTTCAGTTTGCACCATCTTCTGTAGATCTACAAACAATCTCCTTATATCACCTTTAGTGGAAGGAGTTTTGTCTTGGAGGGGATCCGTTGACGGTGTTAAAAGGCTCTGCTTTAGCACTGTTTCACTTTTATCGGATGAGTCGTCTGAAGCTGATGGAGGGGAAGTTCGTACTGCCTCAACGGAAATCGAGGTAGGCTTCTGCGGCCTAGAAAATAGCTCGCCGATATCTGAAGCAGATGGCCCATCTCTTTTCGATTTCCATCCCATACCGTCAGGCTTATGTTAGTAGCAGTGTAGATCTGATTAATCGCCCGAGCTTTCCAAATTTTGCAGTTATACGTGCTTGCTGCACGGAGCTCAACATGGATGCCTTCACCACTAGCTCCGCCCCTGTGGTTTTAAATGAACATGTACATTACATCATAGAACATATTGTAATTACATGAGTTTAAGATAAACATGTTGTCGACCATTTCACTGTTCGGATTGATCCGAATTCATCTAAACATATGCATTCACTCCGCACCGTCCGTTAGTGCGTCCTACATCATCATATCCCCCAATAGATTACACCCAGTGACATTTAAATAATTTTCATTGTCATGAAAAACAGTGAATAGGGACAGCGTGGTTGAACAGTAAAATTCAGCTCAACAGCTTTTCATATGTAAATCCTAGCTGAATTTTACAAAATGATGTACATAAAACATGTTGCTGACTATTAATAGTGAAATGTTATATATTTCTGAATAAACCTGATGAGTATATATGATAATATGTTTATTATATTATCATGATATAATGTAAACACTGATATAAGAAGATTATCAGACATATGATTACATTTTCAATAAACTAGTTGTTACAGGTCAGGGTGCATGCACATCCATTGTTGCCTATTTGCACCTAAAGTCTTCCGATTTGCACCCACAGAACTTACTTATTCCCCGATGATCTGGGTGCTGTGGAAATGTGGGTGCTGTGGGATGTTTCTGGGTGTGCTATGTGGCTGCTGGGGCATGTCCTGTGGATGCAATCTGGGTGCTGGCTAGGTTAAGTCCTAACACAGTCCTCATTTGTTGAAGCATTTTATTTAAGCATTTTGTACTCGCTCTTTGACAAGCCTATGATTAAGCGTGTTCCCACGTGAAACGAGTAAGGCAAGTACATTTCCCATTTCTTTTTTACATGTGTATCCCTGCAATATTTCCCTGTATTTGGTCAGATCTTTTCTAACAAATTGTGGACACTTTTTTTTACCGGAATAAGCAAGCATCTTTGTTCTCTTTTTCTATTTGTGATATTGCTGCCTCTACAGCTTAAACGAAGCACCCGCAACCCGGTACACACATGAGAATTCTCTACAGCCACTGGTGGAGCCAGCTTATCCCTATGGGGTAATCCTTTTTTCGTAGGTTAAGTCCTAGATGTGCAATGCTGGTGCTGGGGTATGTCCAGTGGATGCAATATCATGCTTGCCGAGGCATCATTTTTTGGGTGTGCAATTTGGGTTCTGGCTAGGGCATGTCCTGGGTTTGCAATTTGATTGTGTGCTGGGGCATATCCTGGGTGTGCAGTCTGTCAAGTCCTGTGGTTGCAATATAGGTGCTTTGGCAAGATCTATGTGTTGTCTGGGGTGCAAGGTGGGCGCTGTTTCAATTGCAAGGTCGTGCTATGGCAAGAGATGTAGATGGAATAATGAAAGTAGAGTGGGAAAAATGGAGTGGGGTGAGTGGGGGCACATATATTTGTGCTGTAACCCTGATTGCAATGCAAAGATATTCACCCCTTTCCTTACCCAAAACATTTGAAAGCACATTATTCATAGGCAGCAGTGAGACACAGTTCAGCGCCCTTCTCACAAACAGCCAATCATGACTACCATGTCAATGCATACAGCAAACTAGGACTACAAGGTCATGGAAATCCAGTACTGTGACATGGGAGCCTGCAAGCCTCCCAAAAAATTGTGAATAACTTTTGAATGGTGCTCTACAAGTTTTTTTTAATCAGGTAGAGCTGGGCCTGTCTGATTAAAAGTTATTATGGAATATTTAGTCCCTTATACATATATAAATAGGCAGTTTAATTTGTTTTCAACTCAGCTATTAAAGCCTGATTTATACAGTTCTCTTGTTAGGTCACTGCAGTTAAATTTTAGTCTCCTTTGTCCAGAGTACACTAGGCATTTATCTTTATAGACACACATGGGTTTAGTCTCGGCTCCACCTCAAAGTTGAGGCAGAGCCGGAGGGGAGGTTGGTGCATGCTGACATTATCAGCTGAAGTACAGCCAATTGGAGTGGGAACTGGTATTGCTGGGTCCAGTGTTCTTTCTCTGCTGTCTTTCTGCAGGGACCGAGACAGAGGATAAACTAGATACACTACATATTTCACTTGTGCATATCTATATATCTATAGAAGCAAAAGTGAAAAAAAAAGGTTTAGTTGTCCTGTAATCTTTTTTGAAGGAAACGTCTCAGAGCACTTTCATTTTATTGATATTGCTTTGTAAAGACGTCTGTTAGAACACTGCATATTTTCAGTTTAAAAATAGGGCAAATTATCATGAAAGGCTGTGCAGTCTATATGGTATTACCTTTTTTCTTGCCCTGAGTGTTCTTCATAACCTAGATAGAAAGACTAACGTTGAAGTCAAAGAGTAATGCCATGTTATCTTCTTAAGAAACCGGATAGTTCAGAGATCCTATGAAAATGGCCATTATGAAGTTTATCTACTGTATGTAGAACTCTCTCTGGTGTTTTGTTAGCAGCTCATTTGTTTCTTTTGTGATTTTTCTTCTATTTTTCCTTCTCTTTCTTCATATCTATTGATGCAGACCCACACCATATCTCCAGTGATACTCATTTTGTCTACATCAGACTGTAGTCCAACCTGCCAGGAATTGATCCTTTGACCCTGAGTCAATATTAACCATCACTGTGAAACAGATGCTGCGGATGGTGCTGCAATCAGCTAACTTGCTGGCTTTGTATAATACATATGCAGAAACAATTGTTGCAATACCATTGCCAAAACTCTTTATATAGTCCATATAGTATCATTATTATTTTTAAAATGTTTAAAATAATGATTCCTCTTTAAATTTAGCTGGTTAAATTGTGCCCACAATGTCATGTGTTAACAGTGGGTTTAAACCTTATTTGAAGGTACTTTGCTTGGAACCTTTCTCGGTGTGAGGCTCTTGTGTATAAACAAGAACAATGGCCTTTTGTTAAAATTACATATGGATTGTGTTCTCTAGAAAATTGTCGAGCGATTAAAAGGATTTATCTTAACTGCATTATATACTGATTAGTTACGGAGTGGTATTAAATTTGGTTTTCTGCCACTGATGTTTAGGGGAATTATTAAATACAAGGGACGCTTTGACTTAGATACAACGGACGCAGAAATGTGTGTTCCAAATGTACATGGCAGCATTAATCATGGCCTCTCATGTGGGATTGTATATTGCGAAAAACTCATGGTGAAAGACCTAATCTGTTGTCCTAGTACTATACTTGAATTCATAGAGCTTTTCACAATGACCCATTTCCCCCCACAAATGTTTGTAAATACAGACTGCATGGCTAGGTGCTTGATTTTATACACCAGAATTCAATAATTAAGAGGTAATTAAGAGGTATGTCCCAATAATGTTGTCCATATCGTAGACTGATTACCCATTCATTGATTTGCAGGTCTGCACCTTCTTGCCTGCTTTGTAATATCAATCATGTCACAACCCAGCTCAGCATACGGCAACCTGCGGCTTCATGGGCAAGAGCAGGTCTCTACCAGGAAGAGGAGAAGACCAACTGCTCCCACTGATCATGAGGGAAAAGCCCTCAGGGACCAACGTAAACGACCCTTCCACCCATGATAAGTGCTATGTAACTATATATCTAGAGGGGTGAATGGGCACAAATTTTCTATTCTTGCCTCATGAAAAGAGCTGCCTACTGGTCAGCTATGCTGAATTTCGAAAATCAGGTATTTTTAATATTGCCTTCATCCAGACAGACAGAGGCAGAACTTTCCTGCCTAATCAAGGTCTACCCAAAATACGTTTCAATTGAAGCATCATAGCCTTTGTGTTTCCTGGCCATTTCCACTAATTTTGCTTAGTGTGTATGTTTGGATATAATAATTTTGTCATTTATAAGTTTTTGTACTTTTTAATTGAACTTTTTCACATAATATATTTTTTCCTTGTCTAAATAAATATAAATATACAAGATGCATTTCCCATATGAGGTTCTTTATATGTATATGTTCTCACAATGTATATGGCACTTTAATTATGACATGATAAGCAATGTATATTACCAGATGCTTAATTTCTAATTGATTTAACAAGAAATTTTGTAATTTTTATATAAAAAATATTTTTGGTTGTTGGTATTACAAATTAATATATTATATATTATAATATTTAGCACTGTCAACTGCCAGTTTAAATCAATTATGCGACCTTGCTAGTTTGGGCATTTGTCTGAAACATTTTTAAGGTGTATGATACTGTTTTTTCATTATTTGATATGAGTTTATACACTACTTCACCTTTGTATAAGTTTTTTCATATATAAATTTGTTCACGGCAGTGCTTTTATTAGTGCTATACCTTTATTTTATTTATGTGACACCGTGTGTATGTCTCTGGCATACTGTATAGAAAAGGAATGTGTAAGGACCATGTCTTTCTGTCACACCATACTTAATAACGGGATTTGGGGTGTATAAAGGAGGCTAGATTGAGAGGTGGTAGTGGTTGTCCAATATAGGATCCCCAGGTTCCAAAATGTATTATGTTGTCTCCTGGTTGTGAGATAAAGCTGAGTGAGCCAAAATGTAGCTAGGCACTATGCGAGTTATCATTCAGTAACAGCTGGAGGACTACCTTTTGCCCAGTGTCTGTTTTCCATGCTGTGCAGAAGGTCATAAAGGCCTAGGAAGTTCCAATCTACTTATAGTTTGGCTGTCTGCCACCCAGCTGCATAGAAAAAAAAATTTTTTTTATAATTCCATCTATGTGTTGGATTTTTTTCCCTTATTGTACGGCCGGATGCTTGTAAGTTCTCACAGCCATCACAGATTTAATTTTAGCTTGTGTAATAAGAGGTCAGTATTAAGACGTGCACTGTCTGTATTTAGCATGATGTGCACTATGTGCTACTTAAAGAGACAAAATATTACAGGTTTATGACACGAGATACATTATTTAATTGCACCCTTTCTATAATGTGTATTTATCCATGATTATTTCCAAACGTTCTTAATATATACCTGCTAGTATGGAATATCAAAGTTAATGTGGGCGCTGATTGAAATTATTTTAACATTGGTAGTTAGGCGGTTAATAAAGTAGACAGGTTAAGTGTGACAAATCCTGTATGCATTACAAAGAATAGGCAGTATCCAGTGCTAAAACAGTTCTATCAGTTAACCCTTCACTTATCTAAGGTGTCTGCATAGGACAGAGTATCAGAACATTAGCATAAAGACTGAGAGAAAGACTTACAGGTCTACTCAGGTAACAGCGATGTTCACAGTCGCGAACTCGGGCATATTCAGAGTATTTTGGTGGTAGGAGACCTGAAAGACACTGAAACTAAGCAGTAGCCTCTAATGTCCCATTATACACTAATGCAAAATTTGAGAAAAGTGGAAAATTACATAAAATTCAACCAAAATATACCATTTGTAACCATGCGCCCTTGTGCAGGCTTATCCAGGCATTTCTGTATCCTTCTTGCTCTGCTTTCTTGTTTATTATTTATGCTTATTCCTGCCATGTATTCCTTCCATGTATTCCTGCCCTGCAATGGAATCATGTTATGTTTTCCTTTCTGCCTGTTTTTATGTCTCATTCCAGGTTTTCTCTGATTCCCTCTGCCTTGTTCGTTTACGTCTATATAAACCCCACCGTTTCTGTTCAGTCCTTAGTAGTGCAGTCTACAGGTATTTTCTCTGTGCCTATTCCATGTATGTCTTTTAGATTATATTATTTATTCTTTTGCTAATATTATGTCTTAGTTAGGGACTTGCCTAATGTGGGGTACCTTGATCTGGTTGGCAAGCAAACATCTAATTGGACAATTGGTGAACAAAACCCCCACCTATAACCATCCTTAGTGTTAGGCTAGTTCCTGTATTTATGTTTGTATGTTTCTCTTGTGTTTCTTAACCTTGTGCCTTGTATTGTTTATCCTTATTTTGGTTTCTACTTTATCTTGCTTATGTCTTGCCACTGTCCTGTAGCCCTGCACTCTGTATTTCAGTTCTGTTCTCCCTTGGTTGCTTTTCTGTTGTAGCTCTGCTTGACTGTCATTTACTTCATTTCATCCTTGCCATGTAATCTGGATGCAGCAGCTGCTTCACAGAGCCTGGGACGTGGCTGAATAAACTTGGGGTTCCAAACCTCCGAGGGATTGCAGTTACCCAGCACCAGGTCCTGTGTCTCCACCCTGCAATGTAGCTCCTGGGCCGCTCAGCGTCCCTTACCACCTGGACCCCATGCGTTACACAATTCCTTTCATAGGAAATAGGCTGTACTACAACTTGGTGATAGGGGCAGCAGCCAAGAGAACAAGCCAGAAAAGGAAGAATGAGATCTCGCAGGAGGTTGTGAATGCAGTCACCAAACTTGGTGGGACCAACCAAGGGGAAGTGGTGAAGAAAAAGTAAGTGTATTTAAAATACTAGTACACCATAGGCCTCGTGTACAATGGCACTACAAACATAGCTCACACACCTGTAGTTCATGTAACACATGCAGTAGCTGTGTCAAGGATAGTCAGGCCTGCACACTTAGGGAATGTTGCATATGACTGCACATGGCTACACATACTAAAGTGGCTGCCACACATGAAGTTGTGAGGGTGTGTGTATAGAAATATAGCTATTCACAACATATTCGCTAAAGAGGGTGAGAAGCAGCACATTGCAACAATTAACATGTACAAATGAATGCTGCAAGTAGCTAAGGGCCATGTGAGTTGCAGTATATTCGAATGTCTGTGTAGTATTATACCTGTAGAACTGTGTTAGTACATACTATGTGTATGTCAATATGTGTATACACACATGTATAGATAGTGTATTTGTGTAAGTAGGATATTATATACAGATGATGATTGATAGTGTACCAATTGCAATGTTCTACTGTTATATTTCAGATACACAGATATCAAGAGGCAGGTGAAGTGGAAGCGAACCAAGACAGCTGCAACCACCGCACACACTCTAGAGTCAACTGACCCGCTGGATTTTGAGGAAGAGCTACTGCAGGTCATGGGGACCAAAGTGTCCTGGGGTTGTAAGTGCACTGGACCTTTGAATACCTGGTTGTAACTATTTAACATCCATTGGTGTGTTATGTGTCTTATTTGATATGTATTAACATTGTTCTCTGACTTTCCTTCTACCATCAGGCGCTCTGGCCCACCATCACCCAGACACAACTGAATACAATGCCCCATTGCCTACACTGGTGACAACATCAGGCAGCACCTCCTTGGACGTCACCAAGTTGGGTGGCTCTGCACATATTACAGTCGTTGATGATGAATATCCAGTCATGAGATGCCAGCATAGCATTAACATGCCATCATATTACATTACATTTATTTTTATAGTGCCAACAATTTATGTAGTGCTAGGTACAGAGAATTGAGAGGGACTACATACTAAGACAGACAAACAAGAACAGACTGATATGTGAGGTAGAGAGCACTGGTATTGTTCTTCTGCAACAGCTGTTATTTCATATGTAATCAGATTTGCAGGGGTTCATTGGTATAGGGGTATATTTGTCAATTTAGTTATATCTGTGGGAGATATGGGAATGGTTCAGTTAGAGGATATTACTGTCAGGGCCTTTACTAGGTCAGGTATGCATACTACAATTCATAGTACAGGGTTGAGAACAGATATAGAAACAGAAATAAAGGTTGCAGAAGGGACAAAGGACTGTAGCATAGACAAAGGCAACTTTAGCAAGGCCTGCAGCATAGACAAGGGGCTGAAGTAGGGACACAGAGTGAGACACAAGGGGTGAGGCCTGAAATAAGGATGAGGCCTGAGAAGGGGAGAGCATGCTGGAGTACCTAGACACAGCAATTGGCCAATTATGATTAGCTGCTGGTAGTTCACCCCTTGAACCAGGTCGGTTGCTACAAGGGGATCAAGGTGATAAACACAACTAGCCCCTTTTTTCTATTCAGAGCTACTAATCTCTGCCTCACCTGGCAGAAAGGTGCAGCTGTCAATTACACGGAGGGACAATCAGAGCTTTATTTTATTTTTTTACAAAAAAACCCTGTCTGCTGGTATGGAACACGATTTCTATGATGCTCAGTCAGCATTAACACAGCCTTTTAGCTGGATAAGCATCAGGGGAACTGTATTTCACAGCTAAAATTTTCTTTGCTGTTAACTACATTTCCCATGATACTTAGCCACTCATGGTAGCAGTATGTCTGAGTCACATAGGAATTGTAGTTGGAGAACATCGAGTTACAGATTTTAACTGGAAACAACAGTTCCTGTGAGGCCCAGTAAGCATCTGGTGAAGCATCATAGCTAGGACATACCATCAGCAGTATATACTGATGGGAGCTACACTGTACAACCATCATAGTGTGGTTAATTTTATGCTGGTGGGAACAATGCTGCATCATGGTGTGTGTCTGGGTCACTATATACTGATGGAAGCTTCACTATATTGACACACAACAAGAATCCAGAAGAAGTGAGACTCAGAAAATCACAAAATGTATCTGATGAACAGACATGTTCTGGTGTATCACACAGCATCTATCATCAGTGGTGTATTTTAGTTTTGTGCTGTCCTAGGCATAATAAATTCTGGTGCCCTTTTCCCCACTTTGCAAAAGTAGGAGCACAGACATTCCTCTGCTGCCCACTCTGTTCTGAAGTATGAGTGCAGCAAGTCACAAAACCCGCAATGCTCTGAGCAGTGCGCGGGGAGCAAGAGCCAGCATGGGAGCTCCTTCACAAACATCCAGCTGCCTGCTCGCCAAAGTGAGGTTGGTGAAGAGAGATCTCTTGATCACCCCAGCCAGCGCATCTTCCGACAAGCATTTGTTTTTCTTTTTTTAACAACAATTGCTAATATTATTATATAGTTATAGTTATTTTTTTTTACACAAAAACATGATTAAAAGGATAACTATATCCATAATGACAAGACTATACACCTCCTGTTACACCATACAGTGTTACACCACGAAACTTTGTTTTTTCTCTTCCATGTTTTTGCGCTCCCTCATGTGTTGTGTTGCTGTTTAAGAATACCCGAGAAGCTGCATTTTCACTGGAGAGCATGGGTGTATGGGTTTTTGCTCGCCGGGTATAGCAGCAGTAAAAATAAAGCTTGTCACAGTGTATATTATATCACCAAGTTCCCACCAACATTACCAGGATCCTTGGTATACAACAGATACATTCACAGCACAACATCTACATCAGGCAGGTGCATTTTATCAATGTGAAATGAAATATAGTCAGCGAGTTGTGTGTACACCATAAAACATACATCAGTATGAACCTACCACTTCTGCTGGAATGCCATTCTATGTATCCACTACCCTCTCAGTAAATTAATACTTTCATTAGTCCCTGACCTTATCTTATATCTAGGATAGCCTTATACCTATCCCATGCATGCTTAAACTTCTTCACTGTATTAACCTCTACCACTTCTACTGGAAGGCTATTCCATGCATCCACTACCCTCTCAGTATAGTAATACTTTCATTGGTCCCTGGCCTTATCTTATATCTAGGATAGCCTTATACCTATCCCATGCATGCTTAAACTCCTTCACTGCATTAACCTCTACCACTTCTACTGGAAGACTATTCCATGCATCCACTACCCTCTCAGCAAACAAACATTAAATTTCTGACCAGAAAATAAACTGTAAAATATTAAATATTTCCAGCATTTCCAAAAGCTTAAGGTGGACCCCAAATACATGTATATAACTAGTAACATTTATACCAGGGCTTGACAACCTTAACTAAGTTTTAGGAGCCAGGAAAAAAATCTAGGAGCCAGACAACAGCACATACACACAATCACATGCAGTCATATACAGTCAGTCACATAGACACATATACTCATACATACAGCCTGTCACACATATACATACTGTCACATAGACACACACTCATACATACATACATACATACAGTCTGCCAGGCACACACTCACACATACATACAGTCTGTCATACACACACACACTCATACATACAGTCGTTCACAGACACACTCATACATACATACATACATACAGTCTGTCGCAGACACACACTCATACATACATGCAGTCTGTCAGACACACACTCATAGATACAGTCTGTAACATAGACACATACACTCAGAGTCAGTCACATAGACACACACACTCATACATGGTCTTTCACATACACTCATACATACAGTCTGTCACAGACACACACACTCATAGTCAGTCACATATACACACAAACTCATACAGTCAGTCACAGACACACAAACTCATACAGTCAGTCACAGACACACAAACTCACACAGTCAGTCACACACACTATATCTCATTGCAGGGAAGGTGGGCATTTCCGTTCCAGGTTTGTCTGTGCCTCTTACAAAGGCACAGACCATCATTACTTATTAATTACATTATTTTGCCCATTCATTTGTCAGTTTTATTTTGCCCACATTCATTTGCCAGTGTTTTTTTTTTTGCCCAAATTCATTTGTCAGGGTTTTTTTTGCCCACATTCATTTGCCAGGGTTTTTTTTTTTTTGCCCACATTCATTTGCCAGGGTTATGTTTTTTTTTTGGGCCACATTCATTTGCCAGGGTTTTTTATTTTGCCCACATTCATTTACCAGGTTTTTTTTTTTTTGCCCACATTCATTTGCCAGGGTTTTTTTTTTTTTGCCCACATTCATTTGCCAGGGTTTTTTTTTTTGCCCACATTCATTTACCAGGGTATTTTTTTTTTGCCCACATTCATTTACCAGGTTTTTTGTTGCCCACATTCATTTGCCAGGGGGTTTTTTTGCCCTCATTTTTTGATCATCTATTCATTAGTAGAAGTCATTGGCAGATTTAAGAGACATGTTATTATGGCAGCTTCGGAAGTCATTGATTATTGCAGCTCTAAGAGACATTTTTTAAATGTCCCTAAGAGCTGCAATAATCAATCACGTTCCGAAGCTGCCATGATAAAAAGAAAAACGGTACATTATTGGCAGTGACACCGTCACTGTTCCTACCTCGTTCCTCCCAGTGTGGGGCTGTGTGACTTGTGGAGGACGCGCACAAGCCGTGCGCATGATCACATGACGTCGTGCGATGAAGTCACGTGATCAGGTGACCTCCGTGATCGCTGCAGAGCTGATTCTCCCGGGACAGTCCCAGGATCGAAAACGTTGCGGGACTGTCCCGGGTCGGCAAGTATGCTCAGGGCCGTCTTTAATAGTGATTGGACCCTGGGCAAGCATTTGCTTGGGCCCCCTGGACCCTGCCCCCTCCCCTGCATGCAATCCCGCCATCCATCGCAATGTTAACCCCACCCCCCACACACACACATATGCCATAATTGTTGTGCTAGTCAGATGCCAGTAATATTGTGCCATTCAGAGCGCAGTAATATTGTGCCAGTCAGATACCAGTAATTTTGTGCCAGTCAGAGCCCAGTAATATTGTGCCAGTCAGAGCCCAGTAATATTGTGCCAGTCAGAGCCCAGGAATATTGTGCCAGTCAGATACCAGGAATATTGTGCCAGTCAGAGCCCAGGAATATTGTGCCAGTCAGATACCAGGAATATTGTGCCAGTCAGAGCCCAGGAATATTGTGCCAGTCAGATGCCTGTAATATTATGCCAGTCAGATGCCTGTAATATTGTGCCAGTCAGATGCCTGTAATATTATGCCAGTCAGATGCCTGTAATATTGTGCCAGCCAGATGCCTGTAATATTGTGCCAGTCAGAGCCCAGTATTATTGTGCCAGCCAGATGCCCAGTAATATTGTGCCAGCCAGATGCCCAGTAATATTATGCCAGTCAGATGCCTGTAATACTGTGCCAGTCCCCCCACCCCCCTTCCCTAGTACTTACACTTCACTGCTCCGTGTCCCCCGCCGGATGTCTCCTCCGTGCAGTCTTCCCTCTTGCACGGAGGAGGGAAACAGTCACCGGATGTGACGCGAAGTCACATCCAGCGTCAGTTTTTTGGGGGGTTTTTTTTCGGCCGTCGCATCCATCGGATGCGGCTTGCCGGAAAAAAGCGTTCACACGCGCAATGCGCTGGGAACGCGGCAAGCAGGGGCTGGGGGACCCGTTTGCCTCGCATTGCTGGGGGGGATTTCACCCTACCTGTCCCCCCCACATTTTTTCCTGGGGGGGATCCGTCCCCCCCATCCCCCCCGCTTCCTACGCCCATGCTGGAGAGTATTGTTTTTATTTTGCTTGATCACTTTATTTTGCACGGGGAGAGTGTTTTCACTTTTGATGTTTTCTCTGCCCTACTTTTTATTATGTTTATTAAATATTATATAAATATTACCTAGCAGATGTGTTTCTTTATGGCAGTCAAGATAATATACAACTGCTGTTTGTCATGATAAGTTCTTCTATAATTTCTTTTCTCCATATATGCTCCGCTTCTGCCACAAACCGTAATTTGAAAAGCTCTATCTCACTCTGTCATTGGTGTGTGCATGTGTCAATCTTGCTACACACAGCCTACATAGGGAGAGAAGATGAGCATCTCCTCCCCTATCAGAGGCGTGTTTTAAGTCACAGTTATCATGTGCCAATCAACACTGCCTTGTCCTAAAAAACCGCAAATAAGACAAGGCTTGTTTTCCCATAGGAAAGGTTATTACACATCGTTCATCTTTAATTGTGTCATTTGTTTGTTCTCATGAGCACGCTAGTTTTATTAACCAGTGCTGTTCAATTGATCTAAAAGCACTTTAGGTGCTTTCAGTTCACTTGTCATTTCAGTTTTAAAATATAGTTTATTCATGACTGACTTTTTGTTGAGAACCTCTGTGATACACTTTCACACTGAACTGTGTGAATTACTAAGTAAAACTGAAATATATATATTTAGTGTTTTATTTTATCACATGACACATGTGAACCTGTTTCTAAAAAAACAACACCTTTTGTTCAGGATATGCCCTTGTCTAGGCCAAATTTCCTGTCAGTTATTGTTTTAAGCACTTTTTGGTTGCAAAAATACAGTTCAGCTATTAAAAAGTCTTAATGTGAACCAAAATGTATGAATTAAAAATATAAATACATACTTTCTAGAATACACCCGCTGTCAGTTGACTCTTATAGCATGCTGCTTGTCATTCAGGACACAGAACCAGGGGGAAAAATCATATTATGAAATGAAAAAGAAGAGGTCTACTTCAATCACATCTCTATAATGTTTATCTTGGACAAAAGTGAAAGCTTGGGTTAGATTCTATTCAGGGATTTTTAAGCTATTATGTTGACTTTTCTGTAAAATTATTGCTTCACATTTGTGTCACACAACTGTCTAAACCCTCTTTCAGATTTTGCTTTGAAGGAATAAAACTTCCCCCTGAAATCTATTCAGATTGTGGCGGAAAAAGCGGAATAACCCCCTCCCCTGAAATCTATTCAGATAGCGGCGCAAAAAAGAGGAGGATATACAGAGAAAAGTATTTCTAAAAAGATCCTATTATCTTGGACATAAAGTAATTGTTTTTTTTATATTGCATGCTAGTGAGATTAAAATAATAAACATAATAAAAAGTAGGGCAGACAAAACATCAATTGCAATGATGATAAAATAATTCATTGTAAATTTAAATTAACCTGGAAGGTTGGACTATCTCTCTTCCTGTTACACAGCAGAACTGATGATAAATTTATAGTGATTTATAACTATATAATATCTTTAACAGATTTTAATTAATCACTGCTAGCATGTTGGGGAATTATGTATACCGCAAATATGAGATATATGCTGTATGATACACCAAAACACATGTTCATCAGATACATTTGTATCTTGTTTCTATATTTTTCTGAGCATCTTCTCTTTTGGCTTCTTGTTGTGTCTCAAGGTCTTATAAGACAACAAGTCCTGGTCAATTTCTGTTGCTCTCTCTTACTTTCGATACACATATAATGCAACCCAAATTGGTCCATTTTTCCAAGGAAAACATTATTATTGAGGCTTGGTGAATTTTGGCTTTACTAAATCAAAAATAATTGAATTTAACACTACAATATATATTTCCTCTAATTGAGATTGTATAAGATTTCTACTTTCCTCTTGTTCATTAATTTATTTTTCATAAATTGTTCAATTTGCTACAACAGATAGCTTACAATTACAAAATCATAATCAAGCATCACACAAGAGACTTTTAATCATATTTTAAAATAACTAGTAAAAATAATAACTGAATATAAAAATATAGAATGGCTGTAATATTATCTGCAGAAAATCGTAGAACATAAAGGAATTTAATGAAAACATAAGACAACAAAATGCATACTTTGGAAATTAATTCATTTTTTCTGTGGTCCATCCATTTCATAGGGTTGTTTTCTGGTACCCATTGCATCTTGTAAATTAGAATGAAATTAACTTGGACCATCTCCATTATGGATGGAAAATTAGCCACAAATAAGGTCAATCAGTTTGAAAATGGAACTACTATTATATTACCGCATGAAAATTCTGCTCATTTTAAAGAAAAAGGAAAAAATAATAAAGAATGACCATATAGGTTAAATATTTTATGATCAAACATATCGACCTAGATGTTAATCAAAATAACCACTTCCATCCATGAAATTCCAGTACATAACATTAAAATAACATTAATTTATGTAGTGCCAATAGCAGTTGGTACTAAGCATGAAAGGGCATTGCAACCTAAAAAAATATTAACATTTATAACTATGATATATAGATGATAAAAATAGAGTGCCGACATTTCATGTAGGAATATCCTCATAAGTCATAAATGTAAAATAAATACTCTTAGCCCAGTTTCTGAAAATAACTATTTTTGTAAACACTGTTGTCCTCTGTTGTCCACTGTTGTTTTCAGCCCCTGTCCCTTTGATGTCCTTTTTATGGCTTAATTTTTCCACTCTCATCTTGCAGACCCATTTATATATTTTCGAATAAATGTATTGAATTTCAATGGATTGGTTGATGCACTTCTACTTTACTTCTTTTATAGTACTTCCTGCTTATTATTTGGAGTATTACCATACTCGTCAGCAGCGGCCACTGAATCATAAATGTTCATTAATTCACCCCTAACGCCAGTTCTTTTGTTGCTGGGGCAAGTTGAATCTTGCCCATTGTGTCTTGTACTTTTCAAAAGAGCATGATTCATGAGTGCTTACAATCTCTCTTTATTTATCTCTCAAAAGCAGTTTTTGGATTGTTACCAATGCTGGACTTTCACTGGAGAATCAAGAACGCATTTTTGTAGAGACAAAAGTGCTTGTGTGAACAGGGACAAAAAAATCCAACCACTGACA
The DNA here is from genome assembly GCA_036172795.1 of Pelodytes ibericus. NCBI lineage: Eukaryota > Metazoa > Chordata > Amphibia > Anura > Pelodytidae > Pelodytes > Pelodytes ibericus. Next base: position 76,346,569 of record CM069863.1, read on the forward strand.
TCACAGATCTTCTTAGCCAACTGTGTGCTAGCAGTCTCATGGCACCAATCTTGAGTGCTGTCAAACTGGCGAAAACATTGATACAACACCTTTAGGTTTAACATGTATAACTAAACCAGTTTTTAGTATATTTTATAATACTATTTACATAATAAAACTTTTGTATTTGTTATGTGGTTTAGATGGCTTTTAGTGTCATATTTACTATATTTTACTAGAATTAAATTAAACTTACTTGAGTGATTATAATTTGTGTTTCCTATTTTTTTTTTTAAATTGAATTGTATTGACAATTTTTGTTACATAATGTGGGGGGGGGGGGGGGGGGGGATTATCCAGGAAAAGAAGGGTAAAGCGAAACTGTACTGTACTCAATAGTCATTATACATATAGAACAAATTGTAAAAATTTCAAATTATTAGCAGTGTTTCTGTGGCGACATTATTTTGTTGTTATTGTCAAGAATACATATAATTTGTAAATTTGTGGGTCTTAAACCAACTAAAGGCAACAAAAATATCTCGAAATGAATCCGAAAGAAAACTAATAAAGAAAGGAAAGGAAAAAAAGAAAACAAAGAGGGGAAAACAAAATTTCTCTCAGGCTTATGGGGTATAAATCAGCGGTTTGAATGATATGTTATGCAGCTGTCCATGGTGCCCATATTTTTCAAATGTTTTCAATTCTGTCCACAGCAAAAGTATGCCACATAAAATATGAAATCAGTGAGAGATGAGAAGTGGCTCAGTGAGAGATGAGAAGTGGCTCAGTGTGAGATGAGAAGTGGCTGAGCAAATTCAGTGTATCAGAGAGTGATTGTGCATCATTAATTTTGTCACTATTACAATGCTATGCTTACATTTAAGACTGAAAGTTTACATATACCTATCCATTCAAACTCAAGTTAGCACAACTCATGTCACCATGCCTTTCTTTTGGTAAGTCACTTAAGGCATCTATCTACTCTGTTCACATAAGATGTAATTTAAAGAAATCAATTACAGACAGAATTCTTTCAGCTTTAAGTCACTGAATTACAATGGGTCAGAAGTTTACATACACTGGCACAGTCTTTTAATTGCTTTATTTGAATCATACACTTGAGGTAGCCTTCCACAATCTTCTAGCAATACTCAGACAATAATTAGATAAACCTAAATGTGGTGTGACATTTAGAATTTTATGTCAAAGGGAAATCTGTTCTGTCATTTTGCTTAATACCCTAGCCCATCAAGTCTTAATTTTGAGTATGATGTCATTCATTTTTTCTATTTAGGGCCAAAGTAGCGGAGTTCAAAAAATTCTCTCATCCAGCTGCATTGGCTACTTTTTCTTAAACTTTGAAATTCCCACCTCAATTCCAATATATAGAGCAGACCTATAAGTAAAACATACATTTGATTCAAGTATTATTAAAGTACCTGTATAAAAGTAACGGCACCTATTCTTATCAAAAAAATGCTGTCGCAGCGCCAGTTTTGAAAGGTGGCCAATGGGGAAACTGGGATTGAAGGCATTTTTCATTTCTTCATATGAAAACTGCACGGTCAGAGCAGGGATTTCATTATTCATCCATCCCCCGCTAGTGCCCCCAGATGCTTAGAGCAGGAACATGCATGTTTTATTTTTTGGTGGCAGTGATATTTGACTTTTTTAAAATTAGAATAAGGTGGACTTGTTTTTATTATTTTAGTGGCCCCCTTGCCAGAAGGTGAGGATCGAGAGATCATCGCTGGAACCTGGATTCATGTAATAATTCCCCTGGCACCAGAACCGTGATTTTGTTTACTGGTGAATACCCCCCCCCGCCCCCCCCCCCCCCCTACATGGGCAAGGTGGAGGTAGGAGGGGTAGGTAGGAATTATTTTATATTTTAGCTTTATTTAATTAACCAAATGGGGCATTTAATTTATCTTGGGACCTGGGGCCAGTGAAGCTGTTAACACTCTTGCTTTTTCTTTAAAGAAATACATGTTTTAAGGTATTAATGCTCCTTATTCTCTCCAATTCTTTAAAGGAAAATATGTAAGTTTATTCCCTATTTCAGTTTTATGTTACCTAGCCCACTCACTATGTTCCAGCATGTAAACTTTACTCCATACAATATTTTATATGACATAAGTCTACCATTTTAACTTACCTTTCACTTCTGGTGAATTAGTAAAAAGATAAAACCTCTGTAAATCTTTTTGAATATCAGTGACAGGACAATCTCCCACTCAGCACAAACCTCTGCCCAAGTCTAACACAGGAGGACATAGAATATTACATTTGTTTATGACCTCACTAGAAGCATCAATCATGTGTTTATGACATCACTAGAATCATCAGTGTCATAGTTTCCTACACAACAGCCTGGACACATTAGCCTCTTCAGTGGCCTGTAGTATATCATTTACTGGAAATATAAGGTAAGTATTAAATATTTTTTCCTGTATTTGGATTTTCACAGTACTTTCTGACAGTCTACTATAATAAGATCACCACATATACATTATTTACAGATACTATAGATACAATCTTCACATCATCCACTATATCGCACTTTATACCTTACGAGAAAATAATAGAGGGAATTGGTTATATACTTTGCCTGTAATCTAATTAATACTTTTAGTTAAGTCGGGCTTGATGTTAAATCATTACTATTATATTGCAGACTAAAAGATCTGATGCCTTCTTCTTCGAAAGCATAACATGATTGCTCTTTATTCTGTCCAATTTCTTAAAGGAAAATATAGTTGCTTTGTTTTTTATCTTTATTATGTTACAAAGGCACTTTACTATAATCTACCATCTAAACTCTTTAAAATATTGTACATGACATATGTCTAAAATTGAAATCTATGATTAAGCGCAGTTTGCACGAAACGTGTTTGGTGTAGCATTTTCTTAGGTTTTTTCCTTTTTTCTCCCGCTGGTGCCTTGTTTTTATTTTTGAAATAAAGTCTTTTTTCCTATGTTGGTTGGTGTGGCGAGCAGATTTTTTCTTCTGTGGCGTGCGATCGTTATGTGCCTGTGTTTGTCGGTTGTGGGAAGATAGAAGCCTCAGACCGGGTGTCCTAGGTGGTGGCGAGTCAGCTGCATAGCAGCACATAAATATATTTCTTATCCGTTGAGCCCAACAATTTGTGTTTTTTTTCTACTGTAAAAATGTAAGCTTACCTTTCCAATCAGACAAACTGGACATACAATGTTAAGTTCAATAGCACGTGTGTTTATGACACCACTAGACTCCTCATTGCCATAGTTTTGTACACACCCACTTGGGCACATTAACTCTTACAGTTAAAGTAAATATAATTTGGATTAGATGTTAAAATGATCTATAATTATTTTTCATTAGTTTTTTCCATATTGCAGTTTTAACAGTTCTTGCTTTTCTGACAATTCTATTACAATATTATCACTAAATCTAAATATATATTATTTACAGCTGCAATGGATATTAGCATCACATTATCCATAATATCACACGTTATATCTTATGGGAAAAGTACAGTGGAAGACTGTTATATATTTTTCCTGTAAACTAATTAAGTTTATTCCCCATTACAGCACCTCTGTAGCTAAGTGCAGCTCCTGCACCCAGCTGACAGTTTGTGGTTATACAAAGCACTCCTGCTGCTAACACATTTTAAAATTCAAATAATCTGTAGTTTATTAGATTTTGCAAAGCCTGTGCAATATCATACATTTATACTGTGCAGAGTATTTGGTATAACATGAACGTGGGTAAAGTTACTGGACAGGCAAATTGGACATATGCAGACAAGTCTTCAGGGCCTTAGCATTTGTTGAGGAAACCCCACCACCCAGTTCAGGCAATATACCCTTCGCCACTCCTTTACTGAAAAGACCTTCCCTGTGCTACTCCAATATTTTACGATAATTTGCAAAAGACAATTTTTTTAGGTAAAGATCTTAAAAAATAATCTGTGTAGGATGTCTGGAATGGGTTGATACCATATCGTTACTACTGACAAAATTTGCAACATCATGTAAACTATCTATATCTTCTGTCCGGATGAAAAAGAGATTATCTATCTATCTCCATTGCCAGAAGATATATATAAATATATATATATATATATATATATATATATATATATATATATATATATATATATATATTTTTTTTTTTTTTTTTTTTATGTATTTATTTATTTTTTTCTTTATTTATCATATTCAGATTGTACAAAATTATCAAACAGTGTTTAGCATACAGATTTTAGTAATCGCTAAACAAAAAAAGACACTGTAAATATAACAAATTTATACTACTGTGGCTTCGGAAGGGGGAGGTAGGAGGATTATCACACTCTATTTACTTCTGTGACAAGGTCCAACTCACGACTAAACGTCCAGGGATTTTTCGAGTTTATCTATCCATTTTCCCCTTTCTTTTTTTTTGTACATCAAAATGTATTGGGTTTTATAGTTATTAATCAGTATGCGATATAACAGCTTACACAGCCTACACAGAGGCAACACATAAACCAATTGTATAGCATACAGTTGAGTTAAAATTATGTCAGAAAAGAGCTACAGCATAAAGAATTATAGTAAGTGTGGATATGATGGAAAATGAGTGGTAGACAGAGCTAAGCGGAGTTCAGCAGAGGGAAGGTAGAAAAAAGGTGGAAGTGCCTTGGAGGATAATAGATACCAGGGCCATAATATAGGACTCTCGTTAAACCATTGTAGGTTCACAGTGGCATACAACTTATATAACATAAAAACATCAGTAACATTTCGAATAAGACCAAGGCCAGGTTCTTCCTGGGATAGGTAGCATGGGCATGTAGGGCACAGTCTGCTGTATCAAGAGCAGGCCAAGTTTTCATCCTTAAGTCCAGAAACTATGATGAAATGGACTGGTGTTCAGGCAGCCTTTGAGAGTATTGGCAAGGTCTTTGAGTGTCACCTAGTCATCGGAAGAGGCATTAAAAACATATGTACAACATGAAACAAGAATAATGAGAATTGACCAGCTCACACGTGCCAAAGTTATTGCAGCGAGTTTTTCCTCCTCTGTAACAGCCGGTAAGGGCACATCAATGAGGGGTGCTGGAAATATCATTGGCGAGGACCAGTCTGGGATGCCAATAGCCGGGAGCACCAGACCACTGAGAAATGAGGGTCCCTTGGGTGCCTGAGTACGTGGGTCCGATTGTTTCTCCGCACTTGTAGAGAGAAGGGAGAGCCCGATGAGTACTGCATATTTGCTGCACGTAAAGCCGCCGTGACAGGTTTGAGTTGTCGTTGTGCCTGTAGCGTTGTCCGGGATAAATCCGCATAGATTGGAATCTCTGCATCTTCTATTTTTTGCAGAGTGCTAGACTGGCATGCTGAGAGGATAGCAGTGCGATCCATTGGGTAGTGAAAGCAGCAGACTACATCTCCAGTAGTTGAAGCAACTGATCTTCTGACACCTCTCAGACTGTGGATATTCTCAATCTCAACCAAGTCCGGCGAGGGCCTCAGCAATATTGTGTCAAAGGGCAGATGCATAAAAATGTTCTGCTTCATCTGCTGTATCAGGGACTCCACGCACACGTAAATTGCTTTTGCGCATTTTTTATCTATGTATTTGACCTGTTGCCTCAAGGTATAGATGTGATATTCTTGTTGCTGTATATGGAAATTAAGAGCATGTCCTGCAGCTGTGGAGCTTTGGCCTCCAAGGCCAAAACCCGTTGGTCCATGGAGTGGATGTCAGTTCTGAGCTCTGCGATATCAGCCCATAAGGGTTGGATGGCTGTATCAATGATCTCAGTCATCTGGGGGCATCTGACACTCCGTGTGGTGAGGAGAATGGCTGTGTCTGCCCCCCATTCCCCCATTCTATCCATGCTGTCTTGGTGTTTTGTTCCCGTCTTAGTCTACCCTTCTCCATCATTAATTGATACATAATTTGTGCGGTTTGATTTGACCATTGGATAGGTCTAGGGGATTTCCAGTTTCTTGTGATGCAAATCATTGGACATATAAAAATATGGGTTATTATTTGTATAATGTCACCCAACATTCCTAGGCAATTCATTAATAGTTAAAATGAAGTTGTTGGTGTGAGCATAACTATTGCTGAAAACTCTTTTATTTTATTTTTAACATTGTTCCAGGTTTTCTGGGAACTGCAGCATCCCCACCAAATATGGAGGTATGTACCTATGTTTACTCCACATCTCCAGCATGTAGGAGATACACCCGGGTATATCTTTGAGATTTTTGCTGGAATATTGTACCATTAATTAATCAATTTATAGAATGTTTCTGTTAAGTTTAAACAATGTACTGATTTTTTCACTTTGCTGATTGAATGGTACCATTCTTTATATAATATGTTACATCCCAAATCTCTGTCCTGCATGGCGATGGCAGGGATGCTTGACTCTACTCCAAACAATTCTTTATATTGCCTGTTTTGGATTTTTCTCCTCAAATAACATTAAATAGGATCTTTTTGCCTGTTTATCAGTTTATTTTATTATATGTTTAGTCATACGCCACTTGATCCTAATATAGTTAAAAATGTTGTTATTCTGTAGGTCGGATACGGGATTTAGGAAAGGACTTAACTATTTCACCTGTAATCTGGTCTGAAATGTTATCAATACCCTTGTTTGACCAATTCTTTAGATGTAAATCATCTATTACATGTGAAAGCAGTGAAAGACTTGGTTTTGATTTAATCTTAAACCAGAACCCCAATAAGTGGCTTAGAACTATGGACTAATTTTCCATTTCTTTGTGTTTGCTGTTGCTAACTCACATAACTTCAGTTAAGCTTGGACTTTTAAGTTGTTTATTTTCCAGACAATCCCACCATTCTTGTTGATTCTCTGACTTTTGTGTGTTACTAATATGTGTCAATAGATTAACTGTGTAATATTTGCACAGATTTGGGCCAGAAGATATTTTTAAAGGATTTCTCCAAACACATAGTGATCTTCCTAAAATTCTATATAGAGATTAGCATAAGAAAGGGCAAAACATGTGCCAAAAGACCATGTGTCTGGGGCTAAAATATATCTTCATACATTATATAATTGTACTTCAGCAGAAAAGGTGGTGAATTGAGCAAACACTTAATTGTTTCTGTTGTATAATCACTTTTTTATTTCAGAATATCCTCTAGGGTTAATTTTTTTCTAGAGAGTAATTGTATTTCAGGTGTTACAGGTTCAATATCACTATGAAGCATAGTAAGGTCCTAGTTAATAGCGATAAATTGAATTTGTTTTGAGTAGGACTACTTAAAGGGACAATCCCACCCAACAATGAAGACATTTTACTTTTTTTTATTTTGTATTGTTGATTTCAGATATGTCTTTTGTTTTTCTTATGTGACTGTATTTAATAAAATATGTAACTAAACAAGTGTGACTGGGTGCCACCATTCTGTGAAATATAGTGTTTTTGGGTGCCACCCCTCAAAGACTTTACAGCACAAACCTCTCACTGTGGGGCTTGGGACACAGAATGCAGTCTATAAATCAGAATTCTGATCATAGACTTGCATTGAATGGGAGGGTAATGTAACTATTACATCAGAGTTATGATCCTGTTTGATCAGGTTAATCTCCTCTCTTTGCACTGGAAGGCAGGTAAAAAAAAGTTGTACAAAGCCACCTACTCTTTTTGCGTTGGAAGGCAGGTAAAAAAAAGTTGTACAAAGCCACCTACTCCTGCCCACTATGATACACAGGAGCCAGTAAGAGAGCAAGGGAGTATCTTCTGACATCAGTTTGCAGGCTTTGGCAACAGTTGTAAAGTGAGGCTGGCTGGAAGATTTTGGATGATGTTACATCATGGAAAATATTCTCAAAATGGAAAGTGGAGATAAACACCTAATTTTATTTTTCCTTTTATATGCAATTAATTCAATCATATTAAAAATAAAATCAGTGGTGCATGGTTTATATATGTGTTTGTTTTAAATGACGAGGTTATCTAATTACATCTTATGTAAGTGGTAATGTCCCTTTAAGACGTAAGGTATGCTGTAGGGTGCTACATCCTAAAAATGTATTTCTTTATATACCTTTATTTTATGGTTCAATTTGCCATCAATCAGTATATTTCCCAGTAACATGATTGTTGTAATTTACATTTATTTTATTTTTATTTCATGTTTTTAAAGAAAAACATTTCTTGCTTTATGTAGTCTGTATTGTGAATGAGTAATGGGTCTCAAAATAAAACCTTAAGTCACTTCCACTTTCAGAGTCAAAGTAATTTAATTTTATGTCCAAGTTTATTGAAGAAATTTAGAAACACAATGTGTCAGCAGATAAGAACCATATAGTCTGCACACCAATTTATTACATATTTTATATCACTTGATTTATTTATAGAAATATTATATATATCACATACAATACTTGATTGCATTTTTATTCTTCACACCACATGTAATATTTCATTGTATTCACAATTATATTGAACAAGCTACCACATAAATTGTTTTTTTTACGTCACACATTATCTTTTTTACACGCTTTCTGTTTGTTTGTTTTTTGTATCATTCACACCTTTTTATATAAGTCATATTTATATATTTTTCATCATCACTGTTTTTAGATTTTGTCAAAATAGTCCATATGAACAACATATATTAGCTTTGATTGCATTGTATCTACCATTCGGTAATAGAATTTTGTATGAAAGTACAGAGATGGAATGATGGGACACATTTGTAAGTGGCCAGCAGTCATATAATGCAATTATTAGTTCATATAGTTTGGAACTCCATTGATTTGGTATATTTACCTGTAAGAGTCGAGTCAGTTTGATACTTAATATTGTGATCTGTTCTGTTATTTTAGCCTTTGCTCTGAGCTACAAAGGCATATTGGTTCTAGGTAATTTTCTTCCCCTCTTGCATATAGAGTTAAAGATGCAGATACCTGCAGCTTTATTATGTGAGAATAACCCTGTATTTCATGGCCTCACACTATCATCACCACACCACCTCAATTGTGCAAACCTTAGCAGAAAGTGTCCAAGAGAAAAAAATGGAACTCATAGTCTTCCTTCCGTCAATCTCTAATCCTGTACCTGACTTCACTAATAGCATTGAAAAAGCTACAGTTTCTCTGTGCCCTATTTCTTTGTATCTTCTTTCCTTGGTTCTCTCCTTTGTCTCCCACAGTTTACTCTGTCTCAACTATTGTAATATTCTTCCGATTGACCTTTGATTTGACTTTCTCCCCTGGAATTTTGCTGCCAAGCTTATTTTTCTCACTTGCCAATCTTTGTCTACTCACTTTTGTAAAGTCATCCTCTGGCTATGACAGACATCTATGACAGAGCAGGCCATACTATGGAGGAGGTGCTAAACCCAAAGGGTACAGGAAATGTGTTCATGGGAGGAGCCAAGGGGCACAACTTTATACCATTCTCCACCATGCAGAAAAGAAACAGCTGGTGTTGAAGCACTACAGTCAGTTGTCAGACCCAGAGCCTCTAGTGCAATTCTAGCAAGTTCCAAGGAATGTGGAACATAGTGAAACAAATGTCATTAGCTTCTAAACAGGAACATATTTAACTTGTTTGTCAAGTAGTCATTCCATACATACTTCCATGCCCGGACTGGCCATCGGGCACACAGGGCAAATGCCCGGTGGGCCACGGTGGCCATGGGCCACGGTGGCCATGGGCCGAGGCCGGCAGGGGAGGTCCCAGCAGTCCTCCTGCAGTCCCAGAGAGGTCCCCCTGCATTCAAAAAAAAAAAATCAAAAACTTACCTCGTTCCTGCTCTGTCCCCCGGTGCAGGTCCGTGGCTGTGAGGGAAGCGTTGTGCGCTCCCCTCCAGCCGCGCGGTCAATAAAGTTTGTTGGAACTTTTTTTAAAACAAACTTTATTGTTCCGTGCTGCTGGAGGGGAACTCACAACGCTTCCCTCACAGCCACGGACCTTCAGAGCACCGGGAGACGGAGCAGCAAAGAGGTAAGTACTGGGGTCTGGGGAAGGGGGGAGGAGGGTGGCATAGCGAGCATACTAAGGGGCAATATCCTGGCATATTACATGGCATATTGGGGGCAATATCTTGGCATATTACATGGCATATTGGGGGCAATATCCTGGCATATTACATGGCATATTGGGGGCAATATCCTAGCATATTGGGGGCAAAATCCTGGCATATTGAGAGCAAAATCCTGGAATATTAAATGACATATTTGGGGCAAAATTCTGGAATAATAAATGGCATATTGAGGGGCAATATCCTGGCATATTAAATGGCATATTGGGGGGAAAAATCCTGGCATATTGAATGGCATAATCATGGCATATCGAGGGGTTAAATACTGGCATATTTTAATTGGCAAAGTGATGCTGTGGCATGGTCTGTGGGGCAAAATAACATGTACTATGTGGAAAGTGACACAGGCTAGTTCTGTGGGGCAAAGTGACACTGTAGCATGCCAAATCATGTAGGTGCAATATGAGTGCAAGCCAAGTGCTGTGGGTGCAATATAGGTGGATGGCAAGTCCTGTGGGTACTGTATGGTGCTGTGTTAAGTCCTGTAGGTGCAATGTGGGTGCAGAGGAAGGGAAAAAAATATAGTAATGCAATTTTTCAATAACATTTTTATTAAATGCAATATTAAATAATTCAAATAAGTATAAATGCAACTAGTTATAGAGAGATGTCTGTGTTTATAGATATGTATTGTTTTTGAATTGTACAATTGTCATCTTGTGGGGCTCCTGTGTGCTGCATAATTAATGGCTGTCCCATGTGGGGCATATTTATTGGGCCCCATGTGTGGCATAATTAAGGGGTGCCTGTGTGTGTGGCATAATTAATTGGGCTCCAAGTTGAGGCATAAATAATGGGGCTCTGATGTGGCATAATTTATGGGGCTCCTGTGTGTGTGGCATAATTAATTGGGCTCCAAGTTGAGGCATAAATAATGGGGCTCTGATGTGGCATAATTTATGGGGCTCCTGTATGTGGCATAGTTATGGGCTCCTGTATGTGGCATAGTTATGGGCTCCTGTATGTGGCATAGTTATGGGCTCCTGTATGGTATTGCTAAGTAATACCCCTCACACACACACATACTGCACCCCTCACATACACACAGAACCCCCCAACACACTGCAAAACAGACATACACAATACTTCCATATATATATATATACACATATACACACAGCACCCCTCACACACATACTGCACCCCTAAACACATTACATTCCAGACACACACTAGATCTCTTACCCAACTCTGGATCATCTACACACATACACACACTAGATCCCTATATACACTCTGAAACCGTTATAAACACACACTCACTAGATCTCCTATATACATTCTGGGTCCTTCACACACTAGATTCCTTGTAAGCAAACACATACTACACCCCTAAACACACACCACATCTATATATACACACACACACTATAGCCTGTATGCACACACTTGCTATATCCCCTATACACACATTCTCTACAGCCCCTAGCCACATATGCATCACATTACACCACAAACACAACACAACTAAAAACGACTTTATTACACAATACCACACCACAATCAGCTCACTCTACACACACGCAATCCCACAAGCAGGCTCCAAACACATGCTCAATACTCTTTCCTGGCATTTTTGTCTCCTGGTATCCACTTATAGAGACACCAGAGACAAGTTGAAGGAAGAACAGTGCAAGCATGTTATTAAATTTGCTTACACTGTGCAGAACAAATACAGGGCTTTTTTTCCTCATGCTAGAGCTCTTCAGCAGAGCACAAGGTCTGCCCTGGAAGAGCATTGAACCAACATGCTCACTTTGAGAGGGAGCGTGTTTGTCATTGGTGATGACAAAACACACCTCCTCTGCCCCGCCCCCTTCTTAGTGGGCCCCTGTGATAAAAAAAATGCCCGGGCCGAATTTTTCTCCCAGTCCGGCCCTGCATACTTCACCATTCTTTTATTGCTTACACAAAAAATAAATGTGCTTTTTAAATTATAGGTAATAAACGAACCATTTAATGGAAGAAAAATGTTGAAGCTATTATATCTACAGGAATACTCCACAAAAGGATTATGTACAAATTGCTTATTTCTTAATTTTTAAGCACATTGTTAGAATCTTATTAACATTGACTTAGAGAGTAACACCTGCAAATATTTTGAGTGGTATGTAACTTTAATTTCTCACTGCGTAGAAGCAAAAACTCATGAGAAGTTGCACGCTGCTTTGGGAAAAGGCTTCAGAAATTGAGATAATTACAGTATAGTAAATGTTCTGTGTTCCCTGAAGACCAGAAAATTAAGTTTTAGTAGTTTAACTAATTCTGAATTAGTTAAAAAAAAACAGGGTTTTTCAGGTGTGTTATGGTGCACAGGATATTTTTGGATCATGTTGATTAGGGTCAAATAAACACAATCTGTAACTTCAAGGTGATTAGTCCAGAGTGGAAACTATTACAATGATACTACTAACTAGTAAACGTGTATAAGGCATTGTTGGATATCTTTTCTTTTGCAAAATACCAGTTATATATTGTATGAGCCCTCCGCTAACCATTTCAGGACTGGACATCGCACCTTAGAGGGAACTTTGATACCACATGTATAAGCTTTCACCTGCAAGAGAAATAAACATAAAATATTTTGTTTTTCATACAATACATTGTAGTTAGAAGGACAACCTTAAAGAGCAAGCATTTTAAATAGAAATGCTTTGTTATGTCAGCCCATGAGCTATACAAGCAAAGAGGGCTCAAAGAGATACCTTTGGTTTTATTCTTTTCATTAACCAATTAGTGACATGACATTTTTCCCTTGTATTTCCCTTGGTGACAAGAGCTGTTTTGACATTTCTGAGGTGTTTGTGTTTAGCTGTAATTTTCTTTTACTGTACCCACACAAATGATATATTGTTTTTATCGCCATAAGATGGGCTTTCATTAGATACCATTATGTTCATCATATCTTATAATTCACTACAAAAAAATCATAAAGTATGATGAAAAAATAAAAAAACCCTCTTTTTCTGACTTTGACCTAAAAAATAACCCTTATGTTAACCATTAATTTATTCCAATTTTAGTTTAATTGTAACCCTATCCCTTATGCTAACCCTAACCCTAGATGCAACAGCATCAAAGCAACGGAAGTGAATTTTGTTTTCACTTCCGACGCTCTACCCACACAAGGGCAGCAGCCATGGTGGCTCCCATGATCGCTCCATGGACGATTGCCGGTGCCCCAGAATAAAAAGTTTGGTGCTGCTTAATGCCTCGAGGCAATAGAGCAGAACCGCCAGATCGGTTTTCGTGATCACAAAATCTGTTCATTCCACCGCAGGACATGCCAGACACGCCAATAAAAGTATCAACCTGACTCTACTTGTCTCCTGTGTTTCTGCGGCTAACACAGTACCAACTCTCACATTTCAGGGCATCACATTGCAGCCAGGGCAAGGTAAAGAATGGAAATCCCGCTTTTTTATTTTAATGGGGCAGGAAATGGGGAAAACTGCTTGGTGTTAATTGATGGTAGAATGTTTTATGTTCTGATAAAGAGTCATGGTAAAGTAATCATTGCTGTGATCATGTGTATTTCACAGTTTTTTGTTACTGGAAATTGGATAAAGATTAGTGCAGATGTTAACACTGGGAAAATAAGATACAACACTTGTCTTTTTTTGCATGTAACAGGTCATGTTTGACTCAAGTTTATGATAATGTTTTCATTACATGTTTCATTATGGGTATCTATGTTCTTTTGCACGAGTAAATTTAAGCTTAGTGCAGGCATGGGGAGCCGAGCAGGACCTTCCCATGCTGCCAGTGGCTCCTCGTGAAGCAGACGCTGCTCTGCTTCACAGGGTGGGGGCGGAGCTACACCTCTCAGCCGGTTAGCTCCTCCCCTCCCCGGATCCAGCAGAGCTTGCCGAGCAGAGGGCTGGTGAGGGGGGATCTTTTGATCTCCCCCATCCAGTGCCTCTACCGTTTTTTTTTTTCCTTTTTTTTTTCCTCGGGAGGTAGGGCGCCCCCGCTCGCACAGGTCGCACACCCCTAAGTCCGGCCCTGCCTGGGGTCCCCTACCTGGCACTGCCACCTCCAAGCTCCACGCATCCTGCCGTGGGACCCAGCGAGCGAGATGTAGGCTGCATCCCCAGCCTGTAGTAACTCGTGTCCCGCATTTTTTGAACGTGAGTACTAGGCTGCAGGCGGAGGGCATGTCCTGCAGTCCACTAGCCTCAGGCTTACCAGGGAGAGGGGTGTCTACCTGGGGAGTGGTGGTAGGGGTTAGGGACTAGGCAGACTATAAAACAAGCATGCACTGTGTATCCTTACTTTTAGTCCATATACCCTCCTTCTGACTGATTTCCTGGCTTCTGACCTATTTTTGGACTTCACCTGATTTTTGCTGCTCTCTCCTCTGATTCGACCCCGGCTTGCCTATTCGCTTGTGAACCCTCTCTGCCTGCTCTGACCTTCGGACTGAACTTGACCTCCCTTTTTGCCTTCTTCTCTGGTATCTTTGTTATGGACTTGCCTTTTTTTGTGGACCTCTTTGCAGTAGTGACCCCTGTGCTTCGCTCCCTGGTTCACCACCCAACAATAGCCACAATGCCTTTTGGTCGCATTTTCCTCTTTCGGAACCAGAACTAGCAGTACTCGAGGAATACATCGAAGACAATGTTCTCAAGGGATTCATACAACCCTCCACGTCACTTGCCAGTGCAGGGATTTTCTTCATAGGGAAAAAGGACTGTGGAGTGAGGCCCTGTGTTGATTATGAGGAACTTAACCACGTCACCGTAAAGAACAAGTACCTGCTTCCGTTGATATCTGAGCTCATGGACAGATTACGGGAAGTCACGATCTACTCTAAATTTGATCTCCTGGGTGCCTATAACCTAGTCCGCATTTGCCAGGGTGATGAGTGGAAAACGGCCTTCCGTACCCGAAACGGGCACTATGAATACCGAGTCATGCCCTTTGGACTTTGTAATTCCCCAGCGAACTTCCAACATTTTCTTAATGATGTTTTCCGGAATCTGCTGGATTCCTGCATCATCGTCTATCTGGACGACATCTTGATCTACTCATCATCCCTCTCAGAGCATAGGCATCATATGTGGCAAATCCTCCAGCAACTAAAAGACAACCACTTATATGCAAAGCTAGAGAACTTCCATTTCTAAACTTCTACTGAAATATTCCTTGGTTACATCATCAAACCCAGGCTCATAGAAATGTATCAGCCATCCTCCAGTGGCCAATGCCTGATTCCGTCAAAACTGTACAGTGTTTCATGGGTTTTGCCAACTTTTATCGATTGCTCATTAATAGCTTCTCACGGATCATCCAGCCTATCACTCGCCTCACAGAAAAAAATAACCCTTATCTTGGAATGCGCAGGCCCAACAGGCTTTTGACCGCCTAAAAGAAAGGTTCACCACCCCTCCTACACTTGTTTTATCAGATCCAACGAGGGCATTTTTTCTAGAAGTTGACACCTCAGAGACCGCAATAGGAGCAGTCCTCTCACAAAGACACTGAGAAAAAGATAAACTACACCCTGTGTATGTCTTAGCCCAGTGGAAGTAAACTACAGTGTCAGTGACTGAGAATTGTTGGTCATCAAAATGGCACTCCAGGAATGGCATCACCCTCTGAAGAGGGCTTGTCATCCAGTAACGGTTTTCACTGACCACCGCAATCTGGAATACCTACGGTCCACAAGACATATATGTCCTCGACGGGCCAGATAGGCTTTGTTTTTTACACACTTTCAACTGCACATAACATATCCCCCTGGTCTCTCCCCTCTAGATGTATGCCATAGGTGTTCTTTTTCATGTATTGTATTTACAAATTTCTATACAACATGTTATATTGCCACATACCTTGTACCATTTACATTTCTTCTTTTTCTCCCTGGCTTTTTTAGCGTTCGCATTGTCCATATTGTGTGTATTTTTAACTGTTTTATTTGTTGTGGCAAATGCCACTTGTGTTCAACGTAGCATGTGTAAATCAGAAACGCCCCCAGTTGTTTAATACAGAAGCGCCAAACATCTAGGCGGTTAGAATTGTCATAGAAACCAAGGACGGTCCAAACAGATTTTTTTGTTGCGGAAGGTCCTCGACGGAGACAAGCTACATGATATGTCTCCAGCACAGGGGACGCCTTTCCGATGGGCATGTCAGATGGGGGATCCCCTTACTGACAATGGAGTTCTCCGTGTATAGTCGCATTGCTTCTGGCGTCATTGGGAAGTCCGTGGACGTCGCGTAGGGGCCTTCCCTACCAGTGTATATATATATTTGGACTATGCATTCACAGTTTATTCATGTTTTTCCTCCTGAAGAAGCCGTGTATATTCCGGTGAAACGCGTCGAGGTGCAGGCAGATCCAGCTTTTAAAGTATTACAGCCACTTGTTCCATCCTTATGAACTTCCATGATGTGATGGTATTTTTTACTTGACTCATATTTATCGACAGTCTGTGAGTTTTACCTGTATCAGGGGCCAGTATTCTTTTATATATCTGGTCATACACATGTTTGTGTTGTTTTTATTACAGAAATCTGATTAAAAATTCGAAAGAATACAACACTTCATCTCGAAATGATTTCCACTCACGTATGTTTGTGAGTGCGTTTTCCACTAGTCACTTTATTGTATTTATGTTGAAAACAGTATTGCACTATTATTTGTGTATTTAATTTAGGGTACCCACTACTATTGCGCCATTCTGCGTTCATTTTTGTACATAACATATCGGCCAGGGGCCCGAAACATCAAGGCCGATGCCCTATCTAGGTTGTATGAAAACCCCAACAAGGAATCCAATTCCAAAGATACCATCCTACAGCAGAATCAATTTTTCACACTTCAAACCTCCCTTTTAGGGGAGCTTCAAAAGCATAGTCAAGACCCCACTCTAGCTCTCGCCCACAGAACTTTTTGGTGGCCCCAAATGCCTCGTGACATACAGCAATACGTAAGTTCATGTGACACCTGTGCTAGAGCCAAGGCACAAAACACCAAAGTCTCCGGTCTACTTCAGCCTCTGGCTGTTCCTAAATAGAAAAAGAGCGACAGGTACACCTAAGGCAATCCGGCTCCACTGGTGAAAGTCAGGAATTTCCTCGTGGATGCTGGATAATGGGTGATTCGTTTTATAGCTGTAGCGGCAACAATATGACATAAACGAGAAAAAGAGCAAACGCTTGCACTCCAAACATCCGGTATAAAATATTTCAAAATTTATTAATAGGATACTTGATCCAAAAAAGGCAACACGACAATAAATTGACTACATAGAGTGGGGGAGCTTGCCTTATGCGTTTCGCGTGTGAAAACCACGCTTATTCATAGCCTTGTACAGTATCTAAGATGCTCCGTCACCCATCATCAGGACAACTGGTTCAAAATGCTGCCCATAGCGGAGTTCGCTTACAACAACCACTGGCAACGAGCCATACAGATGTCACCTTTTAATGCTAACTATGGCTTAGATCCTGTCTTCCACTTCTCCCTACCCAAAACCACCTCAGTACCACCTGTTGCTGATCGTGTACGAATTCTTAAACAAAGCTTCCTGATCTTCAGGGACACCCTTACAAAACCCAACAAGAATACAAAAGAAATGTGGACAATTTCCAGCACCCTTATTTCAAATCAGGGAGAAGGTATGGCTATCCTCGGCTAACATCAAGATGTTGGGTCCCACAAAGAAGCTCAGTCCTAAATATCTAGGTCCCTTCGAGATCATGGCTCTACCTTGTCCAAATGCTGTACGACTTCAACTCCCTCTCTCATGGTACCTCAACCTGACCTTCCATGTATCCCTCATCAAAAAATGCAACCCAGATACCACCGTGGGTGGACGTCAACTTCAGTCTTGCCCTATATCCATTGATGACTCAGACGAGTACGAGGTGGAGAAAATACTTGATTTCCGTATCCGTCTAGGAATGTCTGGAATATTTGGTCGAGTGGGTATGGTCCTGAGGAGAGGTCCTGGGAATCCGAATCCGATGTTCATGCACCTATCCGGGTCCGTGCTTTCCACAGGCTACATCCTGAAATACCAACTCCAAAATGCCCCTTTTGGAGAGGTGTCTTGTAGGGAGGGGGGTCTGTCAGGTCCCAGGCTTGCTGAGACCACTTCCCCGGGGTCCCCTACCTGATACTGCCGCCTCCAAGATCCACACGTCTGGCCGGGGGCGTGCGACCGTGAAGCAGGCCATGCCCTGCAGTCCGTCAGTGCGTTCTCATTGGGTAGAGCAAGGAGGAGGGAGTAGGGGATACGTCTCTGCCCTACCTCCATCGTTCCTAGGCTTACCAGGAAGAGGGGTATCTACCTGGGGAGTGGTGGGAGGGGTTAGGGACTAGGAGACTATAAAACAAGTAGGCATTGTGTATCCTTACTTTAAGTCCATATACCCTCTTGCTGACTGATTTCCTGGCTTCTGACCTAATTTTGGACTTCACCTGCTCTCTCCTCTGATTCCACCCCGGCTTGCCTACCCACTTGTGAACCCTCTCCGCCTGCCTTGACCTTTGGACAGAACTTGACCTCCATTTTTGCCTTCTCCTCTGGTATCTTTGTTATGGACTTACCTGTTTTTGTGGACCTCTTTGCAGTAGTGACCCCTGCACTTCGCTCCCTGGTTCACTACCCGACAATAGCATAGGTTAATTTTATGTAATTGGTAACAAATTCAGAAAATAGCTATGAGAAATGCTAAGACAATATTAGATTAAAAAGGATTTTTATTAGTATTAGTGGAATGACAATGTTAAGTAGTTTAGGATGCAGGTAACCCTGCATGTTAACTGTACATGAATGTGTTGAATACAGTCTGTATTGCAATGTTCTAATCATCTTCCTTCTTTTCCTGTAGTAACATCTGTTGAGAAGGAGGTGGAAAGCATCCTCCTCAAAGTGGTGGATCACAGCTTTGATTGTACATCAGGTGTCGATCCAGGACCTCTAAACCCTCTGACGAGGATACTGACATTGCTAGATGGTTGCCAAGCACATCATCCTCCTCAGATGATGATGATGAAGAGTAGATCACACTGCTGCCTCTTGGAGCTCCAGGTTACTTACCATTCCTATCATCAGAAGTTGTACTTCTCTGCCAAAAAAAAACCTCACTTCCCTTCTTATAGCCCTTCCTGCCCTGAGCTTGTTTACATTTAAATACTAATAATAAAAAAATATGAATACAAATATGAAAAGAAATTTTGAGTTTAAATCAAAATTCACAAAATTACTAATTTAAACTTATTTGTGTCTGTCTTTTTTTTCAGGTAAATTCACAATTCACCGACTTCCAAAGGTAATGGTTCCCTTTTATTTCCACAGTGTGATATGTTACATTGTACTTCAATGTTGTCATCTACACTTTGGAAGTGAAATGGTTCAACACTACACATTACATGAGGCCAGGGGGTACTCATATCATAACAGTTGTTGCCGAAGATGAATATCCAGTGATATTTTGAGAATTTTCCGCTCTGCATTCTATCTTTTAGCCAGTTTTCAAATATATACCTTTGGCCCTCAACCAAGTTGTGTCAATTTGTAGAGTAATCTTTTTTGTGGAACCATATCAAATGCTTTAGACAAGTCAAAATAGATCACCTCTTTATTGACTTCATAGCATGCTATTAAGTACACGAGCAGGCATCAAAATTGCTCATGGTGGACATTTACTGGGGTGTGTAGTGGACTATTTAATGAAATTCTATGCACCTTCACAAACCTTGCCACTGACACTGGTGTCACTGTAGGGACATTTTGCCTATCTCTGTTTAAGTAAGTGTGACTAGACCTTTCATTTACAAAACCATGCTGACTCCGACTAATCACATTGTAACTCAAGATGTATTCTTGAATGTATACCTATTAGAGTTGAGAGGACACCTGGATGTTCAGGTTCGGCGGGTTTGTCCGAACTTCGGGAAAAAGTCCGTGTTCGGGCTCGAACTTGATCGGGGACCCGATCAATGGGGACCTGAACTTTTGGGCACTAAAATGCCTCTAAAAAGTCCTGGAAAGGGCTAGAGGGCTGCAAAAGAAAGTAAAATGTGGGTAAGAGTAGGACAAGTGCCCTGCAAACAAATATTGATAAGGAAATAACTTCAAATAACATAAAATACATACAAATTAAAAATACAGCTGAGCCATAAAATAGCACTAGATGGAATCTTTGATTTTAGCTTTGGAAAAACATTAATCTAAATCTAAAGCATGGCTGCCAGGAGGATCAACATAATTATCCATTTGAGAGAGGGTTGGAGTGCAGGGTATTCTCTTTCAGTTGATACTAAGTGACCCATAGGTTGAGGAGGCGGTGACCGTGGTGGTGTAGGTGGAAGCGGCGCTGGAGGAGGAGGAGGAGGTAGCCAGAATTTTTCAAAGTGCGCAGTAAGCACAGTATTTGACGGTTCTCTTTGACTCTCAGATATGAAGTGCACCGCAAGACGCAAATGTACTATTTACCACCCAAAACTATTAGAATTTTTCAAAGTGCGCTGTAAGCACAGTATTTGACGGTTCTATTTGACTCTCAGATGTAATACATGTAATGCTATTGCTATTCTATAAACCGAAATAGAGTCCCCATTCATACGAATAGGTCAATTGACCTATTCGTATGAATGGGGACTCTATTTTGGTTTATAGAAAGCCAATAGCATTACATGTATTCCATAAACCGAAAGTCTATAAACCGAAAGACATTCAGTTTATAGACTTTCGGTTTATGGAATACATGTAATGCTATTGCTATTATATAAACCGAAAGTCTACAAACCGAATGTCTTTCGGTTTATAGACTTTCGGTTTATGGAATACATATAATGCTATTGGCTTTCTATAAACCGAAATAGAGTCCCCATTCATAAGAAATTCTTATGAATGGGGACTCTATTTCGGTTTATTGAAAGCCAATAGCATTACATGTATTCCATAAACCGAAAGTCTATAAACCGAAAGACATTCGGTTTATAGACTTTCGCTTTATAGAATACATGTAATGCTATTGCTATTCTATAAACCGAATGTCTTTCGGTTTATAGACTTTCGGTTTATGGAATACATGTAATGCTATTGGCTTTCTATAAACTGAAATAGAGTCCCCATTCATAAGAAACAATGTAATCGCCGAACCCAGAACTCCAACACGAACATACAGTGGAATGTCCGTATTCAGGTCCGGGGTCCAAAAACCGCAATGTTCGGTACGAACTTCAACAGTGCGGTTCGGGTTTGCCCAACACTAATACCTATAGCAACCATTCAAATAATTACTCCACTACAGATGTCAAACTCACAGGTAATTGCTAGCTGAGATTTTGATCCCTTTTTTAGTATGGACACCACATCCACTTTATACTAATCACCTCCACTTAATTTTGCAGTTGTGACACCAATGTGGAATGAATTTAAAATCCACACAGTTGTAAACACATTTGTGATCGATCTTTTAAAAATCAAAACAAAGAATAAGCAGTTTGTGGGGAATTAGTATGCTTATCTTTTTTTTTAGCTGTTTTTGTGGTATTCCTTTTGTGTATATATGTGCTTGTTTTTGTTCTTTCTTCTGTTAGGGCTTCTATTGTCTCTGTTTACCAGAAATACCAGTGAGATTACAGGAACTGCTGCTGTTGCATCAAAATACTCAATCGAACAAAGTACCATGACGCTATCCAAAGAGTTCATCATAGACTGCAAAGTCTGGGTATCATGTTCTAGCAATTTACAGAAAATCAGCTCAGTACAAGAGGCAGATCTTAATAAGAACTGTAGTTATCATCAATCAAAGGAAAACTAGAATATATTGACATATTGTCAGTTGCCAGGTTTATAAAACCTACTCAAAGTAAATATTGTTTAAAGGTTTGTACAGGTTGTTGATTTATATTAATTGACAAACAGAGATGGTCCCACAGGTAAACAATTACATTTTCAATTATTGCTGGTTGTAGCTTGATATTATACTTTGATTATTTTTCTGTTTTCATTTCTAAAAGTATAAAGCACACTTTATGCTAGATATGTTGTTTAGAATCTTAGGTTAGATTTTCCTTCCTCTGATCCAAAACTCTAAACATAATGACTGCACCTGATAGAGCTATGCAGAACATGATACCATGTTTGTTAATTTTGGTTTGCTGCCTTAGGAGCAGACAAACCTGCTTTTTTACCAGTAACATCCTCTACATACAATTGGTATTGTCAGTAGTTGTACTTTAGCAATTAAATCCTATGGGGATGAGGAACAAAATAAGTCAGGGTCCCTGCTCTTGGACGCTAATGGGGTCCTTTAACCCTTTAAGGACCAGGGATTTTCCTAGGCCAAAGATCAGAGCGTTTTTCAATTTTTAATATGCGTTTTTTGAAACATAATTTTCCTCTCTCTCATTTAACGCAAACATACAAGTTATATGTTGTTTTTTAAAGAACAGTTAGAGCTTTCTTTTGATACCCTATACATAAAAATTATTTACATTTTAGTATTAAAAAATACATATAAAAGAGGAAATTTTGGGTAAAAATTATTTTTTTCCATTATTTTCCCAATAATAAGCTACACAACTAGTGCAACACTAACCCACTTATCCCACCTAATTAACTAACTAATAAAAGAAAAATATTGGTTCCCAAACCCCCCTAAACAAAAAAGACAGAAAAAAAACTCTGAAGAGTGCGATGTCAGGTCCATAAAAATCATGCAAAAGGCATGCAGGGGTTACATTTTATTAAATTAGTATATTACAATTACATTTATTTATTAAAAAACTTTATAAAATGCAAAAATTTAAAAAAGATTGTAAAAAAACAAACTAAATGAGGGCCATAAAGTGGAAGGAAACTGATCACAGTTACAAACTGTGATCAGCAATGAAAGGGTTGATTCCCTCCTTATGACGAGTTAACGCGTCATAAGGTTTCGAAGGGATTAAAGCATGGTAAGGTACTCTTTTATATTAATCTGATAAAAAGTGGTTCCTTATCTAAAAATAACCCTTTCACTACCAAAGTATACCATGAGAGTGAGGTGCCCAGATTCATTCCACTAAGTATTCCTGGTGGTTGTGGCCCCCAATTACCGTTGCAAATATTTTTTATGTTTTTATAGGGTCAGGGACCTTGAGCAGGACCTAAAATCAATGGGTCATACTCATTTTAGATTTTAGTGAATAGCAATTTTTATTGTTTTTTCACTGAAGGGAGTTCAAGATGGGAGGTCAAGATGGAATTTGGTGAGGTGGGGGAGAGGGATATTGAACTGGAAGCTAGGGAGAGGAAGTGACTCACTCAAACTGACAGCACTGCAGTAGTCCTCTGCATGCGCAGACATCCATCGCATTGCAGTCCTAAATTGAGACTATCCCGCTTAAAGGACATGTTTGTTAACTGCTCCAGAAGTATGTGTTCCATTACTAATTTGAATTTATGAATTGAAACATACTTCACTATCAGTGTTCACCATGTATTTGCCCATTGTCCATATTAAGTACTTTTTTTGATTCCAAATTTTATTTGAATATTGAATGAACTATTCAATATTGATTTGTGCTATTTATTATTTGTTTTGTTAGTTTTGTCCCTCTTTTTCTTTCTACTTCTCTCCTTCTACACTTGATAACTTTAGCTTTTTTCTGTGACCACAGGAAGGCAGTTCATAGCACCCTTGTGTTTACAGCTGCTGATTTCCTCCATGTAGTTTTTTTCCATTGCAAGTTACAATAACACCTTTTTCGTATAACTTGGTAAATCCTAGAACAAGCAATGGTGTCTTTAGAGCAGTGGTAGGTTACTACAGGGCTTGACAAATCCCAGGAGCCACAGAGCTCTATTAATTACTTTTCAGTAAATAATAAAGTGCAGTCAACAGTGACTGCATTTTATGGCCAATATTCCAGAAATTGTGTCACTAATGGCTTCTAGTAAAGGGAAATCTCACACTTGACACCAAAACACAAACAAACCTGTGTGTTATTTCTAAAAATAATGGTCTTCAAACTACATGTTTGAATCTTAGATCAAGCATCTGGGGTTCATAAAAGGCTGGAGGAGACACATTGGCCACTGCTGCTCTCTGTCGCTCATACAATACAATGTATAGAATTACATGTCTTTAATTTTCTGTATCTTATATACATATCTGTATTGCATGCCTATCTACGTGTGTCTCTGGTATTAACAGGTGGGCTGGTGAATTTAAGTATAGGGCACAAATGTATTATTGTCCCCTGGGACATAGCCTCCCAGCCATTCCCTCCATATTACAGTTCACTACTTTTTATATGAAAGGCCGTCTGTGTACATATACATTGGGGCAGACTATATGGGCCAAAAAGTTCTTATCTGCTGACACATTCCATGTTTCTATATTTATACAGAATGAAAGTTCTAGCATGTCTACATGTTATTATTGAATCTCCCAAAACATTGGTCAAATACCATATATGTTCTATGTTATTCAGCATCTGCAGGTAACCTAAATTACCCAAATTCAACTCCTGGTCCGCTCCTTATATCATAAGAGGAAACCCAATGCATTCACCCTACAGCAGGGGCGTCCAACTGGACATGGAGTTCGGCCCGCCTGAGTTCTGCATTGGTGAACGCACCTCCAGCCGCATGTGAAGAACCATCAGGGAACTAAGTTCCCCATTGGAGTGCCGCAAATACTGCGGTGTGCATAATCACTCTCTACTGTGTGCATGATATCATGCTCAAGGGTCAGAGGGAGGGGAATACAGATGCACACCTGTATGTGCATCGAGGAAGTGTTACATTTGGACCATGCAATCCCATTAAAAAAAAGAAACTTATGGGTGTGTGTAAGTATATCTCTGTGTATGTCTGTGTGTGTGTGTGACTGTGTGTGTGTGTGTGTGTGTGTAAGTATCGCTGTGTGTGTGTGTGTGTGTGTAAGTGTGATTCTGTATGTGTGTGTCATGTAAGGTTGAGTCTGTGTGAGTGTCACCCAGCTAAGTTTATAACCCAAAAAATCCAAATAAAGATATATGGTAGTAAAAAAAAGTGTGACTCTGTGTGTGTGTAGTGTAAGGGTGAGTCTGTGTGAGTATCACCCTGTAAGTGTGTGTTTTGTAAGTATGACTATGTGTGTGTAGTGTGTGTCTGTTTAAGTGTGACTGTGTGTGTGTGTCACTTTGTGTATGTAAGTGTCACTTTGTGTATGTATGTGTGTCCAAATTAAATAACATCATAAATGTGATCATACCCATCCCAGTGACAGTAACACCTTGGAATGCGCTACTCAATTTAAAAATTAATAACCTAACAAAATATGAATATATATTAATCAAATCATTATGTATGGGTGTAAGAATATATACAGCTAAAAAAAGGGTAAAGGGAAAGATACGCAAGTTGGGTAAGTAAGGAAGTAAAGGGTGAGGAAAGGATATATATATATATATATATAAATTAATATTAGGCAAATGATTTAAGGAGACCATGCACTGATATTCCTGGAAATTACGGAAAGAGGATCAGAACAAAGCAGAGCACCCTGGGGACTTAACCCTTCTTGACATATGACTTACCGAAATTAATTGTTAGTGACACAAAAAAAAAGAGCAAAGAAAGCAAATGACCGTAGCTGTCAATTAAAAATGGTGGTGCAGGCTGCACATGTGGGTTTAGGAAGCGAACAAAAGTTAAAGAGGCCCTTAGCAACACCAAAAGACCCCCCCTCGATCCAATGGTGGTCACTCTCCTCAGCACCGGAAGTGATTTTTTTCACTTCCTTTGCTCTATGGGGAGCTGTTTTATACATGCACAGCAGATCTGTGTGCCGGCAAGTATGATCATACAGTCAAAGGCAATATTTACGAATTAGCACAAATAGATGACTAAAGGCGCTATCTACTTAGGCAAGTAGACGAATTCATTAAAACGAACAACAACTGGAGGTACACTATGTACAATGCTACATGCGAGGCATCCTGATTAAGTTAGGAGTAAAAAACAAGAAAGCTAAATGGAAGAATCAGATTTACAAATTGGTCTAGCAGCTCTGGAACAAGAAAATAAAAATAAAGCTACACTGGAGAGATTGTTTCAACAGACTTGATTGGAAATAAAAAAACAGTTAAATAAAATAAACAACACAGTCATAAGAATGAAACAAACATGGTATCACGGGAATAATAAAGCAGGGAAATTCCTATCAAGAAAACTGAAGTAAAAAAAAAAAAAAAGCCAAGCTAATAGACAAATAAATGTGGGCGATAAAATAAATCTTTCCCAGGAGATTTAGGGAACGCCTTTGCGTCATATTAAAAATAAATTTACAATCTACAGAATAATAAGATACTACTAGAGACATCAGGGGACTTTTAGAAGAAAATGAAAAAGTCTTCAAAAGGAGACCCACCGGGCTTCATCTGAAATAAAGCAAATTAATCCAGCTCTGGAAGGGTGTGGGTTGTGTCCGTGCTTGAAAACAGGTGCCTCTCATATATGCCGACCCAGCATAGCATGAATCAAAAAAACTAAACGCATCAAGTGCGATTCCCTACCACACTTTTTTCTGCATATATGTTTATTATTTTTTGCCATTAAACACTAATTTTTTACTGTGAAATATCCAGAGTGCTATCTACTTTTTCCTTCCTTTTTTTTGGACTTTAAGAAGAGCTCAACCTCCCAAAAGTAGAAGATAAGGACTTAAAAGAACTTAACTCTCCGTTTAAGCAGGAGGAGATAACACGGAATATTAAAAACCTTAAAGAAGGGAAATCCCCTGGGCCAGATGAGTTTGCTGCAAAAAAATTTAAGAAATTATAACCAACAATAACCCCTCTACTATACAATTTATTTAGAGAAACGGAGTTGTATAAGCTATTACACCTTATACAGAAAAGCAAGACCTGTACAAGGCCTGTGGCGTTCTTGGCCTTAGGTGCCGAAAGGCCTATGAGCAAAATCCTGGCATATTGAGTGACAACACCTGGCAATTAAATAGCTAAATCCTAACATATTGAGTGACAAAACCTGGCATATTGAGTGACAAAATCCTGGCATATTAAAGGCAAAATCCTGGCATATTAAATGGTTAAATCCTGGCATATTAAATGGCTAAATCCTGGCATATTGAGTGGCTGAATCCTGGCATACTGAGTGGCTAAATCCTGGCATATTAAATGGCTAAATCCTGGCATATTAAGTGGCTAAATCCTGGAATATTAAATGGGTAAATGCTGGCACATTGAGTGGAAAAATCCTGGCATATTGAGTGGCTAAATATTGGCATATTGTGCATATTGGACAATATTATAGTCCAAAGCAACTGGGATGCTAAAGGTTAGTCACCACTGCAGTCTTATGACTTTTGTTTGGCTGGTGCACACTGCATTTCTCATGGTACAGAATGGTGTGCCTAAGGTTAGCTATATTAGTTTTGTCTGTAGCTTTGCTCATTACCACTACTTTTGGGAGATAAGAATTTAGTAAAGATCTGTTCTGTATGTGGTTTTCTTGTTTTCCTCCTCTAAAAACTAGGTGCGTCTTATGGAGCGAAAAATATAGTAAGTTTCAATTGGTACAGTATAGTCAACAACAATCACAATAACCTGTAGGAAGCCAAACAAACAATAAGTAAGTGGGGTAATATGTATCTCCTGGCTAGGGAGGATTATTGCTATTAGATCATACTTAATCCCAGAACTAGAATATATAATGAAAACTATACCATTTGAAAAAGGTATATTTAAATCATTCCAAACATTATGTACAAACAATACACTTTCATTTACTGAATACCTAACCTATCTGAAATGATTCAACTTCTTTAAGAGTAGAGGACTAGAATCGGAAAATATTATGGACAAACTTTACAAAATAGATAATAAACAACATCTGATATCTACAATAAGGAAAACTTTACAAAATCCTAAAGGAAGGAAACCTTGGGGGAATTATTAAGTGGGAAAAAGAACTAGATAAATAATTCTCTGTAAGAATGGAGCCAGGCCTTCAATCTCACAAATAAAACCAGATATAGCATTCTACTATATGAAAACTATTTAAAATCATTCACAGGTGGTACTTAGTGCCAGTAAGACTGTCAAAATTTCAGCAAAAAATAGGAAATTTATGTTGGAGATTGGAACGCAGAGACATATTTGGTGGTGCTGTGAAAGCCTATTTCTCCTTAAAAACAAGATAATTGAAATGATCACCAGACTGGGACATATACAGGTGAATTTGACGCCACAACTCTTTTTATTTCACCTATAGCCCCTGAAGGTTAGCCTCCCCATGAAAAAACGAATTGTTCACATCTCAACAGCAGTAAAAATATGTCTAGCAAGGAACTGGAGATCAAGGGTTATACCCTCCTGGACGGACAGCTCCTCTGAAATAAACTATCAAAGACGAATGGAAGAAGCGATATATTTAAACCTTGAAAAAATGTTGAGTTATACAATATAATTTGGAAACCTTGGAATAAGGCCTCTGCACAATTACAACTTTAGGTGCCCCCCCATCCCAGAACCCTATAGAATAGAACAAGTATGAAAGGATGTATGAAAGGGTAAAGGGTAAAGGGAAATCCTACATTGGGTATTTAAAACCATAGCTTAACCCACTAAGAAAATGACTTGACACGAAATTAACCCACTTATGTTAAGGTAAAAGAAATATTCTTTATTTGTATACCTTTAATAGTATTTATATAACACACAATAAGAAAACATGAGAAAATAGGAGGGTGAAAAGAGAAGAAAATTGGGGAAGAAAGAAAAAAGAGGGAGAGGGAAAGGAATGAGGGTAATTATAAAAAAAAGCACACTGGGAAAATAAAACTGATAAAATAAAATATGGCAAGGATGATTGAAAAACACAGTAAAGGAAAAAGAAGAAAAATGAGGAAAACGAAAAAAAATCCTTCTAACCAGTGTGTCTCAAATCTGAGCCAAAAAAAAAAAATATACAGATAGTAGATGGAATAAATACGACATATCCTGGTATGATGTGATTACAAGAAAAAATCAAATCTGTGTAAATGAAAAGCTATCAAATATTGTGAACTACAAATATAAGAAATTTCTGAAAATATGGACACTGTGACTTTCTAGCCCTTATGGTAGATCTGTTAATACTAATATCATCTAATTATTGATTAAGCGAAGCTAAGTAATTACAAACATCTATTTTATTCATTTGAGGGGGGTTTCATCCTGTTATTAATATTAAGTTGTATATCATATACTTTCTAAATAATTCTGATAAATTCTATAATCTGTTCAACAATTTGATAAATGGCACATTGACACAATTTAATATTTAGAAGAGCAGTTTATAACCTTATAAATCCAAAAAGAAGTATAATGTGTGTGGCTTTGTATGTGTGTGTGTCTATGTAGGAGTCTGTGTGAAAGTGTGAGTTTGTGGATGTATTTATTTGTGTGTGGCTGTGTATGTGTGGTTGTGTAAGTAAGTGGGAGTCTGTGGCTGTGTGTAAGTTCGGATGTTTGCCTGCGCGTTTAAGTTTGACTGTTTCTTTGTGGCTTTGTATGTGTAAGTCTCTATCTGTAGCTGTAAATGTGTGTGTCTGCATATAAGTGTGTGTGACTGAGTATTTAATATGAGTTTATTTACTGTGAGTTTTATTGCTGTTGAGTCTAGTGCAGTGTATCACAGACTCCAGAGCAATAAAACTCACAGTAATGTGCTGTGTGTGAGTGTACCACAGACTCCTGAACAATAAAACTCACAGTAATGTGCAGCGTGTTTTATTGCTGTGGAGTCTGCGATACATATATTATTGTGTGTGTCACTTTCTTGCAATGAAAAATGAATGTGGCCCATGCAAACATACATTTTTGGTGAAGTGGCCCTCTGCAGAAAAAACTTGGACACCCCTGCCCTACAGGATGCTTACAGCACTGAATCTATGCTGCACTCTACTTATGCTGCATGATACTTGTAAGATAGACTATTGGGATGATATAAGGCAAACAGAATAGAACAAGGAAGTGGAACTCTATAGTGCTCCATGTTTGTTTTATTCATTTATCTGTTCCATTTTTTTCTTGTAGATGCATACTACTTTAGAATAACTTCAAGGAACGGAATAATTCTTTCATTGTTCTTATACATTTGAAAATAAACCATCTTGGAAAATTATTTAATCTGGAAAGACTGAACTAATTAATTTGAGAATTGCTGAATTTCAGATGTGTGCTCCATTATTCAATGTAGATTGTTCAACAAAAAAATCTTTAATCTTTCTTAATTTTCAGTCATTATTTTTTTTTTTTTTGTCTCCAATATCATTATAAGTCACTTCACACTAATCGTTTGTTAATAACATATTCTCTTATTTTGGAATCAAGTAGCTTTTACCCTGAGAAAAGAGCTAAGGACAACATTACACTTGCAAACCACCTCCGTACAGTGTATAACAATGACTGCCGCCACAGGTTTCCTTTTGGAGAGATAACATGTTGCTAGACTGCTGTGGAGATACCGCAAGTCTTGACACTGGGTTATATGTCTGGGCATATAACTGTATAATTACCATTCAATCCACCAGCTTCCAGCGTATGAGAATTTCTTTTTCTCAACCATTCAAAAAAATAACATATTATTATCTGCATGATGATTAAGAACTACTTGGGCCAAGTTAATAGTGTGAACCAAATTTTATACCTGCTAATTAAAATGTACCTACTTTGTCATGAATTACAAAAAAACGTATAAACAAAGCACAATAAAACTTTGACTTTCTTCATTTTGAATTAATCAAGCTTGCGAGGTAATTTACAACCTAAAACAATGTCTGTAGATTGGGCTAGCAGAATTGCAATTAAATAAATATAATGAGGGTTGAAAAGACAAAATAACAAAAACTTTTCAAATTCATAGTCCCTATTCACTTTAGACATCAGTCAATATGTAATTTAAAAAAGCTACAAAGGTGAATTATTAGTTTTATACATTTTTAAAATTTGTTTGTCAAAACAAGAGGAGATTTAATTCTATTAAAGCTGTTTTAAAAAAAATGAAACAAAATAAGTTTAGCTTAGTGCCCCATTATACACTGATCAGCCATAACATTATGACCACTGACAGGTGACGTGAATAACACTTATAATCTTGTTATCATGGCACCTGTCAGTGGGTGGGATATATTAGGCAGCAAGTTAACATTTTGTCCTCAAAGTGTTAGAAGCAGGAAAACTTTTAGGATCTGAGCAACTTTGACAAGGGCCAAATTATCATGGCTAGACGACTGGGTCAGAGCATCTCCCAAACTGCAGATTTTGTTGGGTGTTCTCGGTCTGCATTGATCAGTACCTATTAAAAGTGGTCCAAGGAAGGAAAATCAGTGAACCGATGACAGAATCATGGTTGTCCAAGGCTCACTGATGCATGTGCGGAGTGCCTCTACCACAATGCTTTTCTTTTTAAAGGGGCAGCGTTTTTAGCTCTAGGCATTTGCCTTGTTTTTTCTTGCGCTGAAAACAGCGCCTTACAGTAAGCAGTCTTTGAATGGGGGCTCCTCACATCCCAAAAATGAGGATCCACAACCCCTCGGGGACGACCCGACCCATAGGAACAGCATCTGGAGAAACCTCCCGGAAATGATCCGACTGAAAACAAGAAAGTGAGTCGGCAATAGTGTTGTCAATTCCTGGGACATGGTGAGCATTAATATATATATTAGACTTCAAACATTTTAAAATCAGATGGCGCAGAAGGGACAATACTGGTAACGAACTAGAAAACTGCTTCGTAAGAACCTGAACAACACTCAGATTATATCCCTACTACAAAGTTCAGCTGACAACTCAATAGGAAAGAGCTCCAACAGGTTGAGATTCTGCAACAATGTAGTGTCTTAGGATGTGAGTCATGACAGTAAACGTATTTTAGATTCTGTTACTATATACTTTATGTTGATACCTATGGCTACAAAGTGGAAAACATTTTGGATCTGGTTGCTGTTTGTTAACACGCCTGCTGGCTAATTAAGCAACCAAGAAAGACGTAAACAACTCAATATATAAGCTACCCATGGAGAAGATTAATTAGAAAACTGCTGTTAACTGGAGAGCCAATGTGTCTTTTTGTTATGTCTAGCTACAATATTTTGCTTTGCATGCAGCAAATATGTTCACAAAGACAAGTGATTTCTCTTTTATGTTTAAATGTGAATGTAATTTCGAGTGTGAAATTGGAATATGTCTAATAATATGTTTCATGAAATGGAAAACAATGAATGATAAGACATAGCATATACCACATTAAGTATGATGGAATAGTGGAAAATTAAATAAATTCATTCAAGTTACAATTTCTAAAGGTATGTGCAATTAACATAAAATTCCTAAGTTTGCAATTATTTCATCCTGAACTTAGAAATATATAATCATGACAGAATGTTTGGGTTAATTCGGTTAAAGTGGATGTTCCACCTAATTTTTAATTAGTATGACATGTTATTGGTAAAATTAAATTTGTTTTTATTTAAAACAAATTACAGTTCTTCTGTAGTATTACAATGAAACTAGTTTCACTGGTTTTTGAGATTAGTGATGGCTGTACTATGACATGGGTATCGCTATTGGCACTTAGAGGACCTTCAGATAGCACTCATAAACTTCGTAAATTGTCCTGGACACCTGAGTAAATGCTGCATGGGGGAGCATTAAGTAAGGGTTTGGGGAATGAGATGGGTGAAAATAAAGAGTGGAAACATAACAAAAAATATGGGGAACTTAAATGAGAAGAAGAGGCGAAAATGAGATTGGCTCTGTAAGATCTTGAGGTTCTATCCCTGCAGTAAATCTGGCACTTACTCTTGCACACACATTCAACATCACTATTCTAGATTAGGTGACATTTCCTTAATTAATATTCAAAGTTTGGGGAATCTTCTTATAATTAGTGTTGTCTTATATTTGATCAAATACACTATATATTTTTGGATGCTCTCTAGGTGGCGTTGTCCCATATAAAATGTAATCAATTGATTTATATTGTAAATAAATATTTGCCACTAACCAATTGGAAAAAGAAAAAAAGGAATTGGAGATATCTACACTGAGGCTGTTCCTAGTTGCCTATTTTATAAACACATACAGTCTTATATAAGTCAATATATTAGATGTCTTGCAGTCAGCAGCCTTCTAATTCTTACAGAATACTAAACAATTAGCTGTTTGTTTTACTCTACAGCTTCTTCTCAATAAAGAGAGAATTGCAGGGAATTGATATGAGAATTTCAAACTTTAGGCCAATTTAGCCAAGTTGGAAAAATTCTCTGCAGCTACTTTGGCCTTAAGTTTGAAATTGCCATCTCAATTCCCTGCAATTCTCTCTTTATTGCGTAGACCTGTATACATTCTGCTGAAATCGTTTTTAAGATAATATTACTTGCATATATTGTACCAAGTGACGTATTAGCACAATGATTAACTATTAGGCTTACTACAGGATTTGTAAATGAGCAATTATATCTGTCTATGTTATATTTTAGTCTTGTATGTGCGTCTAAGTATAATAGAACTACTAGTGAATTAAATCAAATATAATTGTGAGTAATAAGCATTTAACCATTATAATATTTAGGGTAAAATCATGTAAATTTATTAAACCTTTATAATGGAAAATATAATAACGTAAGAATTAAACATTGTCTTTGTTGATCCTAAAAAGATGGCACCTTAGAAACATAGAAACATAGAAACATAGAATGTGTCGGCAGATAAGAACCATTCGGTCCATCCAGTCTGCCCAATTTTTTGAGTACTTTTATTAGTCCCCAGTTCCCGGTCTTATAGCTAGGATAGCCTTGTGTCTATCCCACGCATGCTTAAAATCCTTGACTGGGTTTACCTCTACCACTTCTGATGGCAGGCTATTCCATACATCCACTACCCTCTCAGTAAAGTAATACTTCCTGATATTACTTTTAAATCGTTGCCCCTCTAATTTAAGACTATGTCCTCTAGTTGTGGTAGTTTTTCTTCTTTTAAATATACTCTCTTCCTTTACTGTGTTGATTCCCTTTATGTATTTAAATGTTTCTATCATATCCCCCCTGTTACGTCTTTCCTCCAAGCTATACATGTTAAGATGCTTTAACCTTACCTGGTAAGTTTTATCCTTCAACCCATGAACCAGTTTAGTAGCATTTCTCTGAACTTTCTCCAAAGTATCAATATCCTTCTGGAGATACGGTCTCCAGTACTGCGTACAATACTCCAAGTGAGGTCTCACCAGTGCTCTGTACAATGGCATGAGCACTTCCCTCTTCCTACTGCTAATACCTCTCCCTATGCAACCAAGCATTCTGCTAGCATTTCCTGCTGCTCTATTGCATTGCCTACCTACCTTCAAGTCCTCTGAAATTATTACTCCTAAATCCCTTTCCTCAGATGTTGAGGTTAGGACTGTACCAAATAGTCTATATTCAGCTTTTGGGTTTTTACGCCCAAGGTGCATAATCTTGCACTTGTCCAGATTAAATCCTCTTCCCAATAACTTTGTATTAGTAAAATATTTTGGGTCAAGTAAAACCAGATAAGATGCAGTCTTCTCAGGAGTGTTTTTCTCTATACAAGGCTTACAGGCAATCAAACTATTCCTCATGGGCCAGATTTTTTCACAACCCGCAAAGTATGTACATCTGATCCTGCTTCTGCTAAGATGCATATATTCCACATGCAGGAAACTGTATCTTAAAGGGACAGTCTAGTCCCCAAACTCACTTTGGTGCAAGATGAAGATCACTGCTTGTATAATGCACAGGCATTTATCCCTGTGTGATTTGATGCAGGCATTCTGTATAAATCACATTTTTAATATTTGACTCAAGCCCTCCCCAGTGATTACTCTGCATGTTTACTGCAAGTGCGGCAGCACTGATCCTATAGACACTGAGGATATAAAGTTTTGTTTCATATAGTCACTTTCTGTCCTTCTCAAATTGAGTCTATTGAGTGGCCTATGAGTGTCCTTGCTTTTGTACATAGTAGGATCTTTTAACAGTGCAACACATTGTCTGATGACATCACTAGAGTGACAGGATATTACATTCATTTGAATGGCATTATTCTCATTGGTTCCTGCACACAAAAAAAGGAAACAACTTTTACTCATCTAGTGTGGACAGTCCTTGTTTCTTGCAAACTGCTGTAATGTCAGTTTCTTCTAGCTGTAAGTATTTGATATCTTAAGCAATGCAAAATGTAAGACATATATTTTAAAGTACTTTGAAAGCACATTAATATGCATTCATATTTGAAAGATGCATTTGGGCACAAGACAGTCCCTTAAAATGTATGAATTTGCATAAGCAAAATGTTAAATATTGTTCATGGTTATATTGTTATTCAGCCAGACATATGTCTTCTAACAATCATACTTTAGTTACATAATTATACTCCTGGACCTTTCCAGAATCTATACCGCACTCTCTGTGACTGAGCTATGTAATTAAACAAATCCTCTTTTCCTACTTAAGGAAATATGCATTTGAATATAAAAAGCTCTTGTGTTTGGTAGCAACGGCTGTCTTAACATTGCATAGGATCACAAGCTCTTTTGTAATGTTTCACAGAATGTGTGTATTGTTTGCTTCATGTAATTATGCTGATGTTACTGTGCTGATTCCCACAGCCTTTTCTTAAAAAAAAAAGTCAGTTGTATTATTTTTTCCCCCCAGTAGTTTCTCTCAATTCGCTAACACCGGTGGGATACTAATGAAGGATTATGTATTGTATAGATTTATTACTACCTATTATAATAATAAAAGGGGACTAATACAAGTATTTAGAAAACTGGTCAGTCTAGATGGACCAAATGGTTCTTATCTGCTGACACATTCGATGTTTCTATGTTTCTATGATGGTTAAAAGGTCATATTTACATTTTTAATGGTTTCCACTGACACTAAACACTGTTGATGAACAGGTAAAGGTATAAGGACACAAGTGTCAGACCTGACTTTAGAGGTGGAATCAAACTGGGCCAGGGTTATGTAAGACCATGTGACCCTGTATAAATGGAATGCACTGTGCATAGGGAAGCAGCAAGTCAGGGCAGACTTGAACAAAAAATGGGACTGTTCCAGAAAATCTGGGACTGTTGGCAAATGCAGTGTCCATGACAAGGTTTGTAATGTCCACCTTTTCTGTTGATGTATATGTGTTTGTTGAATAGAAAGCATAAATGCAGATAAAATTAACTTACATCTGTTGACTGAACAGGTTAAAGCGTATATTGAAAATAATATTACAAGGGCATCTAAATCCCGAGAAAGAGGACTTTGGGAGATTGGCAGGACTGTTGACAGTTATTAGGGAATATGACCTCTTTCTTTTTGTTTACATGATGCAGTACTCATCTAATAATATTTTTTCAGACGCTGTAAGCTGAACTGCCCCTTTAAATAGGTGCAGCATTGCTGGATAATATGTTTGTCTTGGAAATGCTCAAGTTATTTTAATATAGTTTGTCTTGGGATCTTCAGAGGGCACTGTTTTCTCAGGCAATCTCAGTGGTACAGTTGCATGATACAGTCTTCTGCATGACTTATTTAAAGGTACACATTGTTGTTTTGCTTTACTACTCTTCTATTGCACCAACTGTTATATTGTTTTGTTGTTGTTTTTTGGGGGGGGGTCTCCACTTGGGATCATCCACGTTCTGAGCCAGCTAAACATCTGGGCTCAAACTTTGGGGATAGAGTGGTTTGGGTGAACCACACCGCTTTTGAGGGTTCCCAGGTCACAGGGCCCAGTGTGATGGCAACAAAACAACAACCGTCTCTCTCCATGATTAGTGTGTACATGAGTCAATCACATGAACCACCTTCCCGATTGCAATTTGCTTCCAATGCGCTGGCCCAGACCAGTGGGTGGCAGTTCCATGTTTGATCACTAAAACTACAAACCTGTCCCAACTTCATCAGCATTAACCACCATCAATCACATGATCACAATAAGCCATGATAAGCTCAACATTGCATATACTTGACAGGAAGGCCTTTTAGAGCCTTTGGGCCCACAAGAAAAATGTGCACATTGTACTTCTCATTTTAATAGGTGATGTCATTATAATTTGATAAAGAAAACAATATTTTAATGTTGCTGACATGCCTTAATTGTAATCTGCAGCATAATGCCTCTCTTTCCAAAGGCATGTTATTAAATATCAGCCTTCTGTATTGTTGCTTAATGTTTCATATTAAAATGACTTTGGATGTGGAACATATTTTTGATTTCCATTTGTATAATTAAATTGCATAAAAGCCCTGTTTAATCTGATCTGCTAAGCTCAGCACCGTTGCATACTAACAACTTCTTTTCAAATGTAGCTTTACAATGAATAAAATACTCTTGTATTATAAAACAAATAAATATAATGGTGACTAAATAAAAAAAAGTACCATTTAGGTGAGAAATAAAAGTCATTATTCACACCTTTGGCGCTGTAAATGTTAAAGTATGCGTATGTTTTCAGCAACGCTATTGCCATTAAACCTTGCAATCCTGTTTGTTTATCCAGATGAAAAATGATGCTGCCTCTTCTCCTGTCATTATGTTATGTTACCTTATTAAGTCAATCAGTAAAGGAAACTTGCTATATGTGTGCCTAAAAATAGGAAGAGCTAATCATTCAAGTTATAATATATAAAGCACACAAGTGAATAATGATTGCTCAAGCAATATGATCTAAAACTGACAAGACCAGTGGTTTTATGTCAAGGGTGAAATTTTGGAGAGCAAAAACATGACTGAAATCATCTTTATCAATGTTTGTTGCATTATTATCAATCTCACCATTTTTACTGCTTAGTAAATATACACTATATTTTAACAGATAAACAGTTTTTACTTTAAGACATCATAATATGTGTTGCTTTTTTATGTCCTGTATGTGTTGTAGGTTTGTCTTGGACTACTAGTGCATTTTAGACCACCTTCTTCTCCCCTCTAGAGTTTCCACCTTTTATTCCAAAAAATACTGGCTATGCTATTGCCTCAATAGACTTAACATTAGACTACAGCCATTTTTTACCGGCCTTCCCCTACACAGGGTGACCAGTTTTGGGGGGGAAAAACAGGACAACCTGCCATGCCCCATATATATATAACATAATGACACACACACACTTTTAGGTTTGTCTTGGGGAGCGTAGCACAGGGAAGATAGTATTGGTATGGCTGCAAGCCAGAGGTGAATCAATAAAGGGATCAGGCAAAAGAGTAGTCAGAAGGCAGTCCAGGGGTCAATGCAGGTTCACAATCGATAATACCAGCCAAGGTTCAAGGATAAAGCAAGTAGGAGAGACCAGTAAGGGAAAGCCAAGGGTCAAAAGCTAGCAAATCCAGCAATAAACCACAGAAAATGGGAATGCACAAGTATCATAACTTAACTAGTAAGCATTACCTATAAGGTGTGCAGGGATTTTATAGAGCTGCCAATCAATGGTCTCTCCCCTTGACACCTGGGATCCACCTCCTTCCTTTCTCAGAGCATAGAGAGGGGGAGTGTGGAGTTTCCACCCTCTCTATTTCACCCCCTCCGCTATTCACCAATCACGCGTTGCATTCCTGAGGGAAGCCACATCCCCAACCCTCCAGGCTCCATCATGGTAGCTACTCGGGGTTGGCCTGTTACTCCAGGCCAAGGATACGTTGTACATCGCGGTCACGCTATTGTGCAACGCCAAAAATGGGAGGCTAAAGAAGTGCTAAGAAGAGGGTCATTGTACCTGACACACACACACACATTTATACATTATACACATTTCATACACTGAACAAAATAATCCAGCCTATGGCACACTTTTACAATAATCATGCTGTCTAATCAGCATCTTGATTTGCCACACCTGTGAGGTGGATGGCTTATCTCGGCAAAGGAGATAACACAGATTTGTGAACAATATTTGAGAGAAATAGGCCTTTTGTGTATACAGAAAAAGTTTTAGATCTTTGAGTTCAGCTCATGAAAAATGGGGGCAAAAACAAAAGTGTTGCGTTTATAATTTTGTTCAGTGTATATATATATATATATATATATATATATATATATATATATATATATATATATGTAATTAGCGTTATCGAATTGCCCCCCTACTTTTGTCCCTTGCCCCCTATTGGGCCCCCAAATATGATTTCTGGACATGCAACTGGGTAAAATACTGGTTTGGTGGCAACCCTACTTTCAACTGATTTATTGATGATTAGAAGGCACAAAGGTCTTTGTTTAGGGGAGTGAGGTTAGTGTAAAGAGTGAGTAATAGTAAGGAAAGCACACATGGCTTAGCATTAAGCAATACCTCCTAACTGTCACGCTCTGTGAGCCATGTCCCGCTGTCCCACCTCGCACTTCCTGCAAAAGAAGGTGATGGGGCATGTAATGGGGTGATGGAGGCATGCAATGGGGGTGACGGAGGCATGCAATGGGGGTGATGGAGGCATGTAATGGGGTCATGTACTGAGGTGATGTGGGTTATGGGGCATGTTGTGCGTGTGCAGCGTGGGTAGGGGGGTGCCTGAATTTTGTCTGCCTAGGGCAGAACAAAACCAAGATACACCATTGCTGGGCATGCGCAGCATTCAGAAGCCAGGATCAAAAATGGGTGACAGTGTTACCGCACATGAGCACTTCCTTTTAAATGCAAGAGTAAAGAGTTGGGCTGATACTGATACAGTAGATTAGAGGTCAAGATTAGCACTAATCTTAATCTCCAACCTTGAACAAACTCACCCTGCCCTTGGATGCCTTAACTTGGCCTTGCAAAATGTGGGATGACCTTGTGAGATGAAACTTGCTCCCATTCATTTCAATGTGAGAAAGAAAATAATACTGAGCCTGCCAAATGGCTCCCAGCCCTCCTGATATTATTAATGGATATGGGAGCCTGCTTAGTGACTCAATAATTTTAGGGGGTCTACCAGCCACCCTTGATCAAGTCCCTAATACCTTAATAAATCAAAATCCTCCCAAGCAGTGATGGAGGGTTATAATTAAGCACCAGTTAAAAAAAGGAATAAAAAATGTATCCATTATAAATTTACATTTCAAAATTCGAAGGAACTTATGTATTTGGGAGTAAAGATTATTAAAAAGGCAGTAATAATAATGGAGGCCATATTTTTGTCTCTCCCAAAACATAAATGAAGAAATGGTGAAGGGAAGAATCCGCACTCAGGAATCCAAGTTGAAAAATAGGTGGTGTTTATTTGCAGAAATTAAGTTACATGTGAAACAGCAGAAACGGGGTGGAAAACTTAACGCGTTTCGCGTGGATGCACGCTTCCCTTCACCATTTCTTCATTTATGGATTCTTTAACGCTGGGTTGGGCGTGGGAAGCCGGCACCAGGACCACACAGTGAGAGGAACACACACCCTTTCAGTGCTGGAGGCACTGCAGCTGAGAGTGGTGGAGCCCGGATTTCCTTGACTGAAACTCTTTGTCTCTCCCAAAACAAACAAAGCAGGATCTTAAAACATGGAGCTCCATGGAGATATCTTGGTGGGGCCAAATTAACATCTTAAATTCTTATGTTCTGTTGTGGTCGATCTACATGTTCCGTATGCTCCCTTTGAAGGTCCCCGATTCATGGTTAAGAATGGTCCAGGCCTCATTCGTGAATTTTGTCTAGAGAGGCAAAAGGCCTAGGATTAAGTTGCGCAAAATGGCTAATAGGATTAATAGGGGGGTCTAGGTCTGCCAACAAATAAAAACTATTATGAGGCTGGTGTTTTGTCCCATATTGCAGCAATGTATATGGAAGCTGTTAAGAAAGAGGGGTGGTACAGATTAGAGGCCCGGCATTGTGGCCTTACAGATATATCCTGATACTAAGAATTGCCATATTAGATCAGCCAAGAATGGCAACGTGCTGAACTACTATTCGATTTTAAATAATTAAGGCCAACTGAAGCAACATAACATTTTAACAAGAATTGTATAAGCTGTTGTGTCTATTTATTATATTTATGTTTTGTATAATAAGAGAAAAAGGTAAAACAATAATATATATATATATATTTATATATATTTATATTTATATATATATAAAATTAACCCCTCACACATGGTATAGTAATATTCTGGAGACATACACATCGGACTAAAAATAAATAATAGTCACCCCATCATAATTCTTTAAACTGCCCCAATAAATGGTTTTCACCCCCCACCGGGGGCTTTTCCAAGGCCTACTATTGACTGGTTTGAAAATATTACAAATAGTAGGGGTGGTACAGGGAAGCACCTGATGTCTGCTAAGCTCTTATGAATGTCCAGCCCTCCCGAGCTGAGATATTATTCTGGTTTTCTCACTCTTTCTCACTCTTCTATCCGTCCATTGTATGTCTCTCTCCTTTCCAATGTCTGGCTCTCTCCCTTTCCATGTCTGTCTCTCTCCTCTCCCTTCCCATGTCAGTCTCTCTCCTCTCCCTTCCCATGTCAGTCTCTCTCCTCTCCCTTCCCATGTCTGTCTCTCTCCTCTCCCTTCTCATGTCAGTCTCTCTCCTCTCCCTTCCATGCCTATCTCTCTCTCCTTTCCCACCATTGTATGTCTC
Source organism: Pelodytes ibericus (assembly GCA_036172795.1). Taxonomy (NCBI): domain Eukaryota; kingdom Metazoa; phylum Chordata; class Amphibia; order Anura; family Pelodytidae; genus Pelodytes; species Pelodytes ibericus. The sequence continues at coordinate 76,388,174 of CM069863.1, forward strand.
TGTCCCTTCCAGAGTCTGTCTCTCTCCTCTCTGCACACGTCTGTTGTCTCTCCCATGTATGTGCCTGTCCTCCCCCTCCACTGTATGTTGTCTGTCCTCCCCCCTCCCATGTATGTTGTCTGTCTCCCCCCTTTCCATTTGTTTTATGAAGCTTCATTAAATCAGCCATCCCTTTTAACTTCACTTCCCAAATTACTCACGTTATTGCTTTCAACCAAGACCGACCACTCCACTCACCATGTGTATTCCGGGCGTGCAAATGTATGTCTGGTGGACAAGTTTTGGGGTGCACATCTGTACAGGCTTCTGTACACATCTGCATACATTACAACTTTTTTTCTCTCCAAAGCTGCAGCTACATGTAGGAGAGCTGAGTAGGCAGATCAGTAGAACCTACAACTGATATATGTGAGTAAATAAAGATAAATTAATATATTATCATAATTAAGTATTGAACTTTTATATTAAATTCGAACTACTTAATGACTAAAAAAGTGTAGTAATATTATCCATAAATACATCTTTCTATATGCATTGCATAAGTTTTCTACCTCAATGTTTTCATACAAGTAATGTTTTTCGCTAACCTATTCCAAGTAAATCTCAAAGACTGAGAGATTACATTAATGTGTTCTGCATGACAGGACAGTGAGTTTGTATAGAAATGTTCTGTGTTTGCCAAGTGGGTGGGATTGTCCTGCTCTCTTCACCTATCACAAAAACTCAGGCTGCAGGCAGTTGCTAAGGCTTTATTGTAAATCCAGCCATTGGCAGTCTTTTAATGTTCAACTAGAACACTGCCTTTCAAATAGCGGAAGCCAGGAAAACTGTACTGGGCACTTTTCAAGTCCCTGCACTGGCAGCACCCTCGGATAAAAAAATAAAGACAACAGACTTGTCAATCCAGATCATGTCCTTTTCTACTGAAAGAGCACACGTACAACCATAGGGAAAGCATGACAACTGACACTCAGGGAGTTTTTTTTTTTTGTCTCCTCATTTTATACCACTTTTGATTGGTAATTATACAAAGTAGCATCTAAAAATATTCCGAAGTCTAAGTAAAAAATATTTGTTAGTGCGAATGTGAAAGAAAATGCAAATGTGGATGTGATTACTAATCTAAACAGTGGTATGACAGTGGAGCAGAAGTGAATGCAAATGCTCATATAAATAATTAGGAACTATGACAGTGAAGTAGGACAGTGAGACAGACACAGCATGTCGACACTGTAGCATAAGAAGGAGCACAGAACATGTTAAGGTACACTAAACTAGGAGAGGAGTATTTTATATAGCAATTTATTTATTTTAGGGTTAACCTCTCTTTAAAGGGACTCTGTCACATACATATTATTTATACTGTGAATGTAAAAAATAAAAATGATCAAACATGAGCCATATATTGTGTTAGCAAAATTACAAGCAAATGCATGAGTTAAGACAAAATATGTTTTAAATGTGTCAGTTTCTGACATCACCTGCGAATTCATTTGATATGAAAATGAACTAAGTAAAAAAAGGAGCGCAATATAAATTAATTCCGTGAAGTGATAGTATAATATGTGAATGCCAGTGAACAAAAAAACTTCAAAGTGATGGAAAATTATTATACTTATATTTAGACAGCTAGCTTGATTGCAGATCTCATGAAATGTTCATAAAAATGGAGACAAGAGAGAAAAAAATAGTGCTTTCCAGTTGGATAACAACAGTGGGGATGAGGGTAATAAGAGTGGTACTCACAAGGTTGGAGCAGATTTACTGCTCTATATATGTGCAGTAGGGAAGATCCCTGGGCATATGTAGGGAACACCAGCCTCTTTGAATTCTTCTGTATGTACAGGTAGGGTATTTAGGTGGACTTCCCGAATTACATACGGCAAGAAGAAAGAACTCTCATGGTGAAGTACATAAAACAGTGTAAATTTTAATATGAAAATGAACTACATTTCAATGGAAAATGTGTAATGTGCATATACAGCTACAACTGATGTATTTGCTTTCTAATACTTGATAATGTTTTATACTCTACATAATTGGCAAATTGGTGAACTAAACCCCCACCTTTACCATATTTAGTATTAGGCTAGTCCCTGTATTAATGTTTGTTCCTTTGTATGTTTCTCTTGTGTCCCTTTACCCTGTGTCTTGTATTGTTTATCCTTAGTTTGGTTTCTGCTTTATTATGTCTTGCCTTTGTTCTGTAGCTCTGCACTATGTATTTCTGTTCTGTTCTTCCTCAGTTGCTTTTCTGTTTTAGCTCTGCTTGGCTGTCATTTAGTTCATTTCCTCTCCAGCCCGGGGACCTGGATACAGCAGCTGCTTCACAGGGCCTGGTTGTGGGTGCAAAAACTTAGGGTCCCAAACCTCCAAGAGATTGCAGTTACCCAGCATCAGGTCCTGTGTCTCCACCCTACAACATAACTCCTGATCTCGAGCGCTCAGGGTCTATTTCCATCTGGGACCCCGTTAGTTACAATTTCCTTTGTTGTCAATAAAATCACTTCTATCGTATGTTCCTGTCAAGTTTTTAAATGCCCTTTACTTCACTTAACACTTTTTTCTATCTCCACACAAACAAATATACTGATAATAGGGGCACTAGAAAAGAAATCACCAGCTCAAACCAGGGGTCTCCTGTTTACTTGGGTGCTGCAATGAGATAGGAGCGGGTATAAGCAGGCTTATGATTAAGTGGATCATAATCAGGCTGCCTTTTATTAACGCGTTTCACACCTTGCAGTGATAATCAAATGCAGGCTGCTTATAATTAAGCACTGCAAAGTGCAAAACGAGTTAAGCATAGAGACCTCCTTTTTTGTCTGTCTCTGTCTATGTGCCTGCTTTTTGATTTTATGGTCTATGGACTTTGCCATAAAATGTTGGGCTATTATCACTGTATTTCTCCTATATCTTTAATGCTGCCAGCTGTTGATTTCTTTTCAGGTGTGGATACTACAGGCGCACATACCGACTCCTATTCTCATTCCAGCACCCAAGTTAACAGGAGACCACTCAACGCAATTGATTCAGGACTGGAGCAAGCCCACGTTAGTCTATTTCATAATAAGGGCAACTGAAAATCAAACTTTGAGACAAATAGCTTTATGTATGTAGAGGTAATTTTTTCACACTAGAATCTTTTTTATTACTGTGCTGTTATTTTCCTCATGCTGGATGCAGACGAATAGCCTATAATATATCTTATATATTCATGATTCGTGAAAAAAAGCGTTATGTTTCTTTTACATTTGGCTTTTAATGAGTTCCTCATTTCTGTGTCTGAATTAATTTAGGTTATGTGATTCATTTAGACTTCTAAAGCTGCTCTGTACTTGCAAACTGTCTCAGCCACAGCAAATATAAAGAAATAACAGTACAATGAGATTAAAAGCATAACTGATTCATGTTGATTTTCAGTGATTCAAGCATGATGACACTTAAATGGCAAAATCATTTACTTTTAAGTCACTGCTGTTTGTGAATCGCTTTAATTGGGAACAGTGGAGCTGAGATCACCATTGGTGCAGGAACTGGCAGTCCTGTGTTATAGAAGGCCATCCCAGTATCTCAAAAGTTTATGGGACCAGTGTCTGAAAATAGGTGCAGAATTAAATAGAGTCTGTGAAAGTGGGAAGAAGCAGGCATTAAATTGTCTGTCAATATCCACCAGGAACAATTTAGCCATACCCGTGTGTTCCTTCCAAAAGGAGAACGGTCTTAGCTGCAGGGCTGCAAAGCAACTGTGAAAGTGTCTGTGTCAGCAACTTTTAACAACTTTTCAGGTGCACCTGTAATATGGAGAAAGTATATAGGTTTCAGTAAACAGTTTTTACCCTTGCATACTAAGCTACAAAACAGTGGTAACTTGTGTGACTAACTAATTCCTGCCGGATGGTGCTTTGGTCTTTAACAATCAAAGCACCATACGGTGTCTGTGTGTTCCTGGCCCCCGATTATGAAATGAAAGGATTAATATGCTACTGTTAGTTTGTCCATTAATATGCCACTGTCTTCCCATTAAAATGCCACTGTTATTAAGCCCATTAATATTTGGCCATTAATATGACACTATTAGTATGCCCATTAATATGTCTCTATTAGCATGCCCGTTAATATGCCACTATTTTTTATTCTCTTTTCATCGGCCGGATTAAGGCATGGGCCTTGAGCTTCAGTCCTTGAGGCCCCTATTTTGCCAAGGACCCTGGATTGCAGCCCCTAAAGCCCATGCCTCAATCTGCCCTGCTTGTCTCTCGCTGTCTGAAGATCATCTACCACTTTAAACTAGCACTGTAAGTGCTGTGGCAGTGAAACCTTACTGGACAGGATTAAAGAGGTTACAGCTTAAGAGATGGGCTTTTAGTTAAGTTGCCACTATTTATTCAATGGATTTACCCATAAAAGGATGCTTGGAGACTGGTCTGTAATTTGCTTTAATGTCTCTTCTAACATTTTTTACAAGGTGTTTCACCACTTCTTCAGCTGTATACAATTATATTTGTATACAGAAACCATTAACACAAAAAAAAATAGAAATAAATTAGAATCTTGTTGTTATGGCACAGCTAGGTACTCACCTAGCCGCCCTCGCGGAAGAATCGCAGTTCTCACTGCTCTTGAGAGATCCATTGGGGAGGAACAGGTCAGGGACCAGGGAATAAAACAATATGGCGCCGAGTCCCTGACCTCTATATATAACATCTGTGTGCCCCACCTACTGGTGGGAGGTGGCCGGTCATGTGATCCCAGCTATCTATTTAAACCCAGCACACCTTCCAGTCAGTGCTTGGTTATTTTGTTTTTGTTTTTTGCTATTTGCTTTACACTTTCCTTTTTGTCCTAATCTCCAGCTTCTGTTCCCGGTTCCTGATTCCTTGGACAACTGCTACAGTCTGCTTCCTGACCTAGATCCAGATTAATCGTTTTCTTCTGTCTACTGCAAGACTGCATTTTCGTTTGCTTTTCCTGCTGCTGCCTTCTGGAGATTTCTTACCTTTTATTAAAGCCTCCACGCCACCACAGACCCTTTGTGACCCTGTCTCCACTTCCAGGTGCTCCTAAGGGTCGTGATAGTAAGGGAGTGCTGTTCCACTGCAAATTGGGTTCCATCCGCTACACGATTCTCCAGGTGGGTGTGACGATTGTGACGAAGTAATACATAACTATACAATCCCATAGGTGAAAAACAAATTGTGACACATTCAAACAACATGTCATTGAATACTACAATACCAGTGTTAAATGATTAAAAATAACGAAAGAAAAAACAAAGAAAAAAACAGTATTCTGGGAGAATACCAACTGGTTGCTATTAGTAATAATAACAATGAATTAGTAAAAATATAAAGCCTACTCCCCAAGGTTAGAAAACCAAAATCTAAACATATAATCTACAAAAAAACTTTACTCCCATATACATTCATAAATAAAGACATTCTGCATGGAGGAAACTGAAGAGTAAAACATTGCCTATAAAATACATTGTTATATAATGTCCCCATTAAATAACAAACTTGAACAAAATGTACCAGAAAGTGAAAGAACTAGGCGATGCATTTCAATCATGTCATTTCCTCAGGTAATAATTTGTGAAAGTCCATACATTTCATAAACATTGTGCTTAAAGCAGTCGCTTGTTATTAATATTACTTTTGGTATTAAATGAAGGGCAAATACTATCAGAAAAATGTCTGCCTAGGGCAGCACAAAACCAAGATACACCACTGGGTGTAGGTATACACTATAGGTCTCACTTCAATAAACCTTTATTTATCCCTCCATATTAACCTTCTAAACAGTGGCATTTTTGTGATTAAACTATATTCAACTTATGGTAAAAGGTATAAGCACTCTAAAAATGTCAGATGTGTTTACATTAGCATTCAGTATTAAATAAAAGTATACATTCCATATTAAATAAAATAAAACTAGCAATACAAATTCAAAAATCAAATCCACCATTTAATTTAACTGATGTGGGACAGCGTCTAATCTAACCACTGCTTGTTGAGTGCAGACTTAATTCTTAGTTTATTCTATATTTGACATCATTTTAAATCCTTGGGTAAAAAAAAAAAATGAAAATGTGGGGGTATCCCCAAGTTATTAAATGTCATGTGGCTTCATCCCTGTCATTTCCAGAACCCAGTGACAGGCAAATATGAAAATGTACTTCTGTACTGGTATATATCGTAGGCTGACCTGCTGTCAAGATACATATTAGCCAAGGCATTCTAAAATATGTTCCCCCCTGAACTCTTCTAAGGTTACATTAAAGCTTTATATTCTGATTTCCAGTTAGGAATTATGTTTCAAATATTAAGGGTACATAGTGTTCATAATAAATTATAATGTGACCTTTAACAATGCAGGTAAAATAAAAGTTTGAACTCTCAAGTAATTATATTCAGGTGTAGTTAATCAAATTTTAAAGTTCAACCCACATTAGAGCGATATGATGTTTACTTGTATCAAGTTCTTTCATCTTTTGTTGTAACCTATAAATTATTGAGAGCTCTAACTATTGTTTCTGGCATGATTTTAACATTTTGCACAAAATATCTTTGTTATATGGACACAAAGAACAGTGTATGAGTGGTTCTGGCATGGCCTATTTCATCAAAGCAACATAATACACCATTTATAAAATATGTCACAGATGTACGTATTTTGTAAAGTGTTTGTCACAACAAATAACAAAATGGGTAAAAAAAATAAATGATACAGACATATACTAACATTAATGTATTAACTCTTCTGGTGTCTCGCTCAATGTATTGCTGGTATGTGTGAATTTATGTTTAGCATTGCCTCTGCTAACCACTAAAATATAAACAACACACATTTAAGGCAGTTATTTTTACACAAAAGGTTGTGTAACAAGTATTCTTGTGAAAAGGAGTGTGTGCCCAAAACCACTCGGGTGCATACACCCTTAAATAAACAAAAATAATACAATAGAGAAAGTGTGTTTAAAAGTGAGCAATTATAATATAAATTATGGTATCATTGATCAAGATGAGATGTTCCCATATGTAAAAGAGGGCTAGAACAGAAACAGCAAAGTGCAATATTGTTCTTCAAAGTGGTCCCACTGAGCATCCCCCTTTGGAATGTGGAGGACCCTTATAATTCAAGGCTCAAAGATACATAGCGTGGTAGGAGGATAAATTATCCCTATTGGAATATCAGATGTAGAATCTCCCATCTTAAATTGCGACTTAGCCTGAAGACTCCTCAGATAACATCTGCAGGCAGAGGCAATATAGTTTGAGGCAATGCAGGATAGAAGCAGGCAACAGTCTCACACCAAAAAGAAGATATAAAGCCAAATGTAGCTGCCACTTACATTGTGGGTAACTTGTGACAGACACCCATGTGTATCAATAGCGTAGCTAAGTCCACTGGTGTTGATTTGGAATGGCGTACTGGAATTTCTAGGTCAGCATGACTATTTTCAGCTCTCTGTTGTTCCTTTCCTGAGTTATGAGTTAATTGAGTTTTGAAGTAAACCGTATGGACAGTAGGGATGGGAAACAGGAGATTATGACATCACTGGTGATGTAGAACAATGACAGCAAATGAGATTTCTATCCTGAAGACCTTGTTATAGGGATCAAATGATCTAAGGGTGGCATCATTTACCCATAGGCAACTAACCTAGCAATGCAGCCTGGAGCCGCATATCAACTTTGACATATGCTTTGAGTTAGTTGGAGTCAGGTTACATCATTGCTTGAATTAAAAGAACAATCAAGCAATTTCTTTTCATGGATAGATCTGAATGCATTTTGACTTTCATTCTTGCCAAAATAGTATTTCCAGATGCTACCTAGTGCTTCCTGTTTTTATGACATAGGCACAGCAACTCAATTAAGAGGCTCACGTGCCTTTTTATGCCTTTAGCTTAGACTGGTGCTTGTTGGAATTCAGTGTAACACCCTGACTCCATAAAGAATGCATTGGAAGCAGTGCACTGCTCTCCTGCTAATGGGAGTCATTACCTGAGCCAGTGAAAGAGGCAGGGAGATTTCAATGTGAAACACTTTACCACATCTGCTAAGTCTTGCCCCGACAAATCGTAATGTCAGCACTAGTGCACATGCGTGGCAGCGCTACTGCACATGCTCATAATGCTGCCTATCCACTGTAGCCAACCTCTAGTGTCCCACACACAAGAGACTTCCATTTTAAGTGCAGGACAGTTGGGAGGTATGCTTTACAAAGCACTAATGCAGAGTAGTAAAGCAGATCGGTCCTCACTGATCTCTTTAAATTCAGCCATTAGAAGAACATACTCACCTAAGGTCCTATAAAAATTCACACCAGTACAGTATCTAAACATTGAGCTGGCAACTTTTTGGCAACCATTTAGTGGCGCATATTGCAATTGCATCTGCCCACTATTATTGGGGGGTAGAGTGTTTACTTTTAGATATTTTCTATCAAACGGACCACTTTTTGTTGAAGAATAACTCCGTTTTGCTTTGGACCACTCAATTACATGGGTTGGTAGTGATATGCCCCCTTATTGTTCGGGACAGTCTTTTCCCTGTCCCAGAGAAAGTTGAAGATTTCCACCCCCTGAACTACAACTGTGCACATGCAGGGTTATAAACCTTTTCCACACTAATTACTACTAACTGTATTTTGACATTTCTAGGACCTCCTTCCACTATCAAAATCAATAAACTGCATGGCAATTAACAAGGTATCCATACTCAAAATCATATAATGCCCAAAAAGATGAATACATTGGTTTTGATTGCAATTCTTACATCTAGACGTTTTATTAATAAGAACCAATTACATGAATGAGAATAATTTTTTATAGCATAGAATGTGATTAAAAAAATGTTTTAAAATAAAAAAAAACATATTAGGATATTGCTCATTCAATACTCAAATAGCTTTCTACAAATAAAAAATATTATAGGATAACTAGATGTTCCCTTTAAGTGAGGAGTGATTTGAATTATGTTTACTGCAGAGTTGCATTAAAATCAGTTCTACCCTTCATAGTGTATTTTCTTTTTGTTGTCTGTGTCTCCTGTTAAATGGGAAATTTGGTCGCACTACTAACAGTATTTAGTAAAATTAGCATGTGAATGTTTAAGTTAACATTGAGAGTATTCAAATAGTCTTTCTCTCACGCTCTGTCTTACTATAAGCTTATTTAATTCACTTTATTCTTCTGGGAACATTCTCATAGTTTTGTTTCCATAAATAAAACAATTTGAAACTAGTATAAACAAGATTAGAAACTCGGTTATATAATCACAGGTTATTTGGCCTCTAAGGCTTCCTAAAACTATAATTACAACCTAAAGGGTTTCATAATTCTTTACAATAATGAATGATGATACTACCACATTCTGAATCAGTAAACAACAATGTAATATTCCAGTTAAACTGTAATCGGAACAACTCCAGCACAATAAAATGAATTATGTTGGCAGAGATGAAATATTTTAAGTCAAAAAAACCTAATTCAACTTAATGAGACCTATTATATTTGGATTGATTGAATGATTGACTTATGAAATGTCTTCATGGCTGCCCATAATTGTGCTTTTTATTTTTTTACCATAATTATTTTGTTGATATTTATGTTAAAGACTCATTTACCTCTGCAAAATTCTGCCTTATGACTACTTGTGCCGTCTCACAGTTATTAATTCATCTGTGTTTGGTTCACGCCCTTCTTCTCTGTCTTATTTCTGAACCTGAAAGGAGATATCTGCTTCCACCAAAAAGAAAGAATAATTATAAAAAGTCAAGCCTAGATTGCATAGTTGCCAACAATTCCATTTTCCCAGCACAGGCCTGGGATTTGGGAACTTGTCCTAATACTTTCAGTGTCCCAGGACAGGTCCCAGGAAATTGCAGCACTAGTAGCTCGCAATCATGGGGTCACATGAGGTCAAATTGCAACGTCATGTGACCATGTGCAGGTCAAAGCTGGCGTTCAACACATGGGAGTGTGCTAAGTGTGGAAGATCCTCCCTGGAGATGAAAGGTAGGTGCAGGGAGGGGCACACTGAGCAGCCATCTCTCTCCCCAGACAGCTTACCAGTGACATATCTCTACCAAAACAACTTGTCGGAGGCACTTATCTCTTCAAACAGCTTGCCAGTGGCACCTCTCACCCCAAACAGCTTACTACAGTTATTGAATTCATTAAAGAGGTTCTGCCACGTAAACAGGTTAATGCTGTGAATATCAGGAATAAAAAAAGAGGCCTATGAGATGCTTTAGAAGAACTACAAGCAACTGCTTAAAGGACAATGAAACTGTTTTTTTAAAGAGTTAAAATACATTACCCACTCCTTCTAAATAAACTCAACGTGTATCTTAATAGATCCATGTGGATTTACTCTCTGGAGGCACACTCCCCGCTCGTCTGATCAGGATCTACAACATGGACGAATGAACCCTGCCGGTCAGAGCATAAACTGGCATGTACTATAAAAAAATACATGCCAGTTTATCGTCAAACTAGGGACAACTTAAATTTTCATTTGTGCATCTCTATTAGATGGACATATGAAAAATAGTTTAGCTGTCCTTTAACGGTTTACTCAATAGAGAGATAATTGTAGGGAATTGAGGTGGGAATTTTAAACTTTAGACCAATGTAGCCGAGTTGGAAATATTATCTAATGCAGCTGAATGGGACATTGTTTCTAACTCAGCTACTTTGGTCTTACATTTAAAATTCCCATGTCAATTCCTTGCAATTCTCTCTTTACTGAGGAGACATTTTTGATTCATAGAAACACGTTTTATATCTATAAGCGTCTCTTGTATACGATGCTACCTTCTAAATGTTATGCAAATTAGGCATTACTAATTGAAAGAAGATAATTTAAATATCGGCCACAATGGGATGTCATAAAATGGAGACAGTACAGAAGCATTTAAATCCTTTTTTTTTTTTTTTTACTTGATTGCAGTTCTGAAAGCACAGTTTAACAGGTTGTCTCAATTTAAGTTCATATTTATCACCATTAGAACTTGTCAAATGGCTGTTTGTTAAGGTAGTTTAATAGTTTCAAAGATGTTTTTAAGTCCTGTCCTTTAATTATACACACATTCTTTGTGGTAGAGACCCACATGCATTTGAGTTAATATAATCAAAATCAGTCTTCCTTAGCAGAAAACAGAAGGCTAAGACACATTGTAGTCTGATTTGTAAGCAAACTCTTTGTAATTGATAAATCAGATTGAAAAAACTCCTTTTAATCTGGTAATAGAATAAACACGTGTTTTAGTGAAATACTTGACCAGCTGTGATTCCATAGTAATCTTTACGAATGTAGATGTTTTAAGGAAACTTGAGAGCAAATGTCAATTAAATAACTATTCATTGGCCTCACTGCATAGGATTATAAACCTTGTAAAATGTAATAATTATCTGTCTAAATTCACTCCCACCGAGCTAGTTTCCTTATATATACCTGACCTACCAGTACATCTCTGGAAAGTGGCTGGCATTCTTACGGAGGAGATATATGTACAAGGAGGATAGTTTTTTTTTATCTTTTCCTTTCCATTGCAACATATTCGACTTACCAACTCGAGAGATGTTTAGCTATTTAAGGCTTAAGCATTTCCTGATGTCAAATCCCCCAGCAGATATTGACAAATGGGAACATTTTATAATCTCTGCTCCCCCAAAAAACCTGATTTTTTTAGCGCCTGACCTCATATAAAGCAGAGGGAAAAAACGAATGTGTGTCTGAAATGGGAGACATGGGAATGTCTTTCTCCAACCATACATGGTACAAAATTTGGTAAAACACTAAAAATAAATATACAGGAACAGTTCTACAAGCTATCTCAAAGGTGGTACTTGGTACCTGCACGACTAGCTAAATTTCCACTCAATTCTTCCAGTATCTTCTGGCGGTGCCACCAAGAAGAAGGCACTCAGTACCATATTTGGTGGGAATGTAACTTGTTAATACCCTACATATACAATAATATAAAATACAATAATAAAATTGTGATTTACAAAAAAAAAATAGCTGATCTATTCTCAACAATTTTGAGGGGTGTTTTTCAATTGTCTATGACAATCTTTCCTCATCCAGTTAGATCTTCCCAACCTAGACAAATTTTGCCAACCTTTATGGATCAACATCATAATGGCCTCCAATATTTGCCTGACTAGATACTAGAAAAATCTGATATTACGAACTGGCCGCAAATTAAATCTCATGTAGATTTTCAGGCACAATCTTAGAAATACTTCTACAGAAATGATAGGCACTGTATTGGTACATACACTGAAATCTGGGGCCTAGTGTTGGTAGCTATTTCTTAGACAATTTTGGTCCCATTCATTGTTCTCTCCTTATTTCCCTGTGAGTTTGTAAATCTTGGTTGCTGATCCCTAGGTTATCCCAGCCCCTATGGTCTCTTCCTTATACTTATTTGTTTATTGTTAGCATTGTTTATATCCCAATAATTTCCCTTTCCATACAGGTGAATTTTGCTATGTCTCATTTTTATAGTGCTTGGATATAACTATGATCACAGTACAATGGTGTACTAATGTGATGCAGCTATTTTTCAACCTGAGTACTTGGTTAGAGTAAACTATTTCCAGTTATATAAAATAATTACGCATGCTACTGTACAATTTTTAAAGAAGCACTTTGTAAATTTCTATTTTTTCTACCTGTATTGTATGTTCATCTTGAAAGTTGTCTTGTTTTATATCTTCATACTTGTCTTGTCCAAATTAGAGGAAACATTTAATAAAGATTTAAATAAAATTTAAAAAAACTATTTATTCTTAGTAACCTATACAGGAGCCAAAATGTTATTGTAATGCATGCTTCCATTCTTTGATTACCAATGATGGCAGGCTGGTAACAAAAATTCTCACATTGAAAATTTTAAGTCTATTGCGTAAATAACAATACAAGTATTTTTAATTTTTTGAAGAAAATGTTCCTATCCCATTCATGGCACATGGAACATAAATAATTGTTATTATGATAAATAATTATTATAAATATTATTTACAGATGTCAGTTTGGCCAGACTTTGCATTCAGGTGATTTTGATCAAATGTTTTTTGTTTTTTTATCAGCATTTATTTATTTATTTACAAAATGGTCTGTCTTCAGATCTGAGGAAGAAAGGAGGAAAATTGCTAATACTAAGCGATTCAATGAAAAAAATCAAGAATTGTACAGATTGACAGATTTAGAATTTAGTATTTTATACATCAGATCACATACTAACTGTGAGTCAAACTACATTGTTATTGAAGGGCCTAAAAGTGGCATCCTGTAAACATTTAAGCAAAGTGGATTTGGTTTTGTTTTATAGATTTTAATAAATTTCCATTGGAATTAGCTGAGAAAAGGTTTTTCTTGTGGGTTTTCCAAGTTACAACTGCAAATCAAAGAATTGTACACTCCAATCAAGCATGTGGAGGTAATTGAGGGAGTCAAGAAAATGTTGAATCAGTATGACTATCATAGTATCCAACATAGACAGTTTCTATGCAATAGCATGCAGTTTATTCTCAAATCTAATTATTTTCTTGTCAATAGACAATGCTATCTCCATTATGTGGCACAGCAGTGGTAACCCGATTTGTCCCCAGCTACGCCAATTTGTTTTTGGGTAGCTGGCAGGATGAGACAATATGTGGTTCCCATCACCATACCAATTTATTACTTTATAATCAATACATTGATGATTTATTTATCCTGTGAAGGGGAATCAAAAATTCCCGTCATTTGTGTTTTGATGAATTACACTCTAACATTCTGGGATTGAGACCTGATTATAATAAATAATTTCCATCTCTATGGTTCTCACTGCACGTAATGTCGGAACCTGAGAATCCTTTTGTTACATTTGCAACCATGACAACGGTTGTGTCTTTCCTCAAAACTACCTCACTATAACCAGCACTTCCGCCTTCTCAGCATATGTATACAGCTGATGACGATAATTACTTATCAGGGTTTTGTTTTTTAGCTATATAAATTGATCCCTTCCCCACTGGTGTCATTGCACTAGCGCCCACCAGCTGAAGAAGATAATTAGAAACGTGTCCTGTGGGGTGTAGCTGTGTTTCTCTATAGTGCAATATCCATACTGTTCAATAGACTTGGCCAGGTGAACAGACCCAGTGGGTAAGGGAGCTTGTTTTTATTTATTTATTTTGCCTTATTTTATTCTATTTTCTTGTTTTTGCCCATTTGTGGCCTTTTATTCTGTATATTACTATTTATGTATTTTTTCTTCATGTGATCACTCGTTTTATTTTTGTGACCTTGGACCATATTACATATGTGTATTTATTTTTATATATATATAATATATATATATATATATTCCTCTGTAATAAACTTATATATTTTTATATCTATCCATTTTTGTAGTCTACTATATTATATTGTCCTTGTATATATATAGCGCTGTCTCACTTTTACATTGTTTCTCCTCTTTTGCAGTGGATTTTTCCATTGCATTCCATTATAAGACTAGCTGCTTTCACTGTATTTCATATTGAGTCATTTGTTACTCCATACGTTGTCTGGGATTCTTTTATCTACATGTTGTCATCTCGTGCCCTCCTTGCGTTCAGCGGTTGGTATCAGTTTTATTATTTGCATTATATATTTTTGGAGTGAGGGTCACTTTACACACACATTATTATCTATTTAATATTCACTAGCGCTGTGCCTTATCTTTCTTTCCTTCATTCTCTGTTTGGCTTTTTAGTCACGTTTTTTTCAGCATAGCTGCTTTTCTTTATTTATTTTTTCTATTTTTCATTTTTTATTTATATTGGTTTGATACACATCACTTTTTTTCATATTTATATATAAAAAGATTTGTTGATATTGTTTTGATACTAGTGTTGAGCGAACCCAAACCGCACTGTTCGGGTTCGTACCAAACATTATGGTTTTTGGACCCCGGACCCGAACACGGACATTCAACTGTATGTTAGTGTTGGAGTTCGGGGTTCGGCGATTACATTGTATGTAATGCTATTGGCTTTCTATAAACCGAAATAGAGTCCCCATTCATAAGAAATTCTTATGAATAAGGACTCTATTTCGGTTTATAGAAAGCCAATAGCATTACATGTATTCCATAAGCCGAAAGTCTATAAACCGAAAGACTTTCGGTTATAGAATTTCGGCTTATGGAATACATGTAATGCTATTGCTATTCTATAAACCGAAATAGAGTCCTTGTTCATATGAATAGGTCAATTGACCTATCCGTATGAATGGGGACACTTTCCCACATTTTACTTCATTTTGCAGCCCTCTCGCCCTTTCCAGGACTTTTTTAGAGGCATTTTAGTGGCCAAAAGTTCGTGTTGCCATTGACTTTGGGGTCAAGTTCGAGCCCGAACCCGGACTTTTTTCCGAAATTCCGCCGAACCCGAACATCCAGGTGTCCGCTCAACTCTATTTGATACACATCACTTGTTAAGGTTCTTTTTTTGTCTCCTTCTCTCTTTTGAATTTGGAGAGTTACATTCAGAGAAAGAGCAAAAGAGCACACATCAGTGAAAAAATCTTCAACACAAATATTTTAGGACCCAGGGAACATGTTAAAAATATGAATATAGACACCTGGTTCTTTTATTTTCAAAAAACACTAGAATCTGAGTTGAGACATTGGTGAGATATTACTAGTCTAGAGCAATATATTAAAGCACGTATCATACCACGGGGACTCAGGATAAATAAGAGGGCCAACATGGGAGATAATGATACGGTCCTGTTGGGAGAATGGAACAATGCCTTGGAGGAATGTTTCTTTTAAACTTATGGAAATAGCAATCAAAAAAAGAAAAAACTTGTTAGTGAAGGTAGAAGAAAAAAATCAAAGAACAGATAAAATCGGTAGACAAATATAGAAATGCCACCGAATTTAAAGATCTTGAAAATATTTTGGAGAAAAGATTGGATAAAGTAGAGACAGATATTATTCCTGGTAAACAGTCAAAATTTAACAGGGATAGATTAGACTATCAAAATGGCAGACAGTTTGATTAGAAAAATAAAGATAAAGAAAGAACCCCTAGTAGAGATGGGTCTAACCAATTTTTGAGCCAAAGAAATAGACATACCATGCCGGACAAAGATTTTAAATTTGATATGAAAAACAGGAACGCAAGAGAAAAAGAGAGATATAGTCATAAAAAAGAAGGTGGTGGGAAAGCTAAAGTCACTTTTGGTGTCACAACCCACAATAGGTTTGATGGACTGAAAAGTAAAGATAGAAAGAGAAATTTTACTACTACCAATGTTTCCTCTACAAACTCTATGACTTCTGTTCCATCTACCTCTTTCTCCTCCTCGACATCTTCTTCCATACCATCATCTTTTTTAAAATAGAGATTTGGGAAAAGGAAAGCCAATTCTTTCCTGAGAAAAAGACCTTCAGAAACAGACACTTCAGACCAATGGTCAAATTTCGAGTCCGAGGAAGAACAAGTATTAAGAGACACAATAAAGAGAAAGAATTGTTCAATAGCAGATTTGGAAAAAACTTGGGATATACAATACTTCTAACCATGTTTTAACTGTAAGTCTAACTATACTTTTATTTAAGGGTCTAAAATTCGCACCTTGTAAGCGTTTGAATGAAGTAGATTTACTAATAGACTTCAATAAATTTGTACGTAAGTTGGCGGTAAAAAGATTTTTCTTAACTAAACGTAATTTTGTACCTCCAACCGACAAGATACCATCCCCTAAAAAAATCTGGGATATAAATGGAGGTTTGTCGGCCAGGGATCTACCTGGAGTGTGTGTTTTAAATGATTTACTAGGAGAAAGTGGTACAAATACAGACGACCTTTGGGTTACTACCAATCTTAGACCTCCATCCAAATTCAATCCCACCTCAAGTAGAGGGATTTATTTAGAAGTTTTTAAAAGTCTTGTAGAAAGAGAACTTGGGGAGAGAGATATAGAGTGCAGTTACGATAATCTCACCAGGTTCGAACGTAAGGCTCTTAGGGACCTTCAAGATACGGGTGAGATTGTCATTAGAGGTGCAGACAAGGGGGGGGGGGGTGATACAGAATACAGACACATATTTTAAAGAAGCTGATAGACTCTTCTCTGATGTTAATTTCTACAAGAAGCTATCAGCTGATCCTACTGAAAAATATTCTAAAACCCTGGGTATATTACTTCAAAAGGCGAAGAAAAAGAAAATAATTTCAAAAGAGGAATATAACTGCCTCTTTGTAAGAAATCCTAAAAAAAAGCACTTTTCTACCATCTGCCAAAAATCCATAAAGATAAAGATAATCCCCCAGGGAGACCCATTATATTGGGTATTGGATCCCTAAGCTCAAATCTGTCACTATATGTAGATTTATTCTTGCAGGTACTTGTCCCGTTGATGCCTTCGTATCTCAAGGATGGCCAGTCATTAATAAAATGTATTAACTACTGTCCCTTGGCAGGATGATATTATTTTAGTTACTGACGATATTCAAGCCCTATACACATCAATTAGACACAAAGATGGAGTTGAAGGGGTAATAAATATGTTAAATCAGTATAATTATTTGAGTGGCCCTCAGAGATTTTTTATGTAAGAGCATGAGGTTTTTTTTGGAGTCTAATTATTTTATTTTCAATGGAGACTACTATCTGCAGACGTGCGGCACAGCGATGGGGATTCGCTTTGCCCGTAGCTATGCCAATCTTTTTTTGGGTAGCTGGGAGGATGAAGCAATTTTTGGTCCCCATCGCCGTGCTGAATTGCTTTTGTACAGACGCAATATAGATGACCTGTTTATTCTGTGGAGGGGATCAACAGAGAATATGTTCATCTCCATATAAAGCATAGTAGATATGTGTTGACATTTTGTTACAATATACAATAGAACGTCCTCTCCATGGCTGTATTTGCGGTCTCTTCCCTCCTATGCCTGCTATGCAGGTTTGAGACGCGTCACCATGGAGACTACGTCCTTTCTTTCCCGAATGCATCTCTATGGTTCTCACTGCACGTAATATCGGAACCTGAGAATCCTTTTGTTACATTCGCAACCATGACAACGGTTGTGTCTTTCCTCAAAACTACCTCTCTATGACCAGCACTTCTGCCTTCTCAGCATATGTATACAGCTGATGATGATACTTATTGGGGTTTTGTTTTTTGGCTATATAAATTGATAGAACAAAAGAGAAAACAAGCCAGCTCCACCAGAGAACAATTGACATATGTCTCGTAAATATCACCTGATAAGGGGTGCTCCAGCCGGGCTGTAGTGGCAGCGCTGATAATGAGGAAGAAAGAAGCAAACAAAGGTGTATGCACTCCCAATGCGGTGAAAAATAGATGAATATTTATTGGAAGGATAACAATTGGTTTTAATCAATAAAATAGATACTATGTGGTAAATCTGCCAGGTTCTTAAACCGCAAATGCTGTCTGAGGGCATATTAATGAGTGCACTAAAGTGAGTTAAAAGAAAAACAAACAATATACTGATACAGATTGCAGAAGTACTGATAACATTGATGAAACATTGTAGCTATGTCGATAAGAAAGAGGAGGGGCCTATTGGTCAGTCCTGGAATGCCTAATGGATAAACCAACATATATTTAAGTAATGTATAACAAGGAGAGGCAGACAAATATACCAGAGAGAATATCGTAATGACATATTATAAAATATAGGGAAAAAAAGGAAAAAAACGCTAAGCACCATAAACGTATCCAAGGTGCGCGATGTGCACAGCAGATGAGAACTAATATAAAAAATATATATAATTTTTTTTTCACTTTAATTCCACATCACTTCTATTCATTTATCGGTCTTCGAAGTCCCACAGTACATTTTCTATACACCATTTTTATTTTCCTATTTTTCACTTCAACTTGCTAGATTTTACCACACATTTGATTGTTAATGGTTTCATTAATGTGCCCTTTTATTTAATTGGTGAACGTTCAGTATATAATCATTGTGCATTTATTGTTCGTTAAGCCTATGAATAAGCATGTGTTCACGCGAAACGCGTAAGGCATATTGCTGTACCCCATGTCTTGTCTCTGTTTTTGTGGATTTTATATGTATTTTTTTTTTTTTTTTTAAACTTTATTTTTGGGGTTTTTCTTTTATACAGAAATACAGTATAGTAAAAATTAATACATAAACAGTGAGGTGTAATGAGATATAAATGGGTATTAAGGTATTGACGGTTCAAAATTACATGTTATCCTTATCAGGATACTTCCTTGTGAGATAATATAGTTTTAATACGTCAAATACCCTAGATTCGTAATCCTATTTTCTAAACTATCTGAACTCTTAGTAAGTTGAGTATAAAAAGTTATTCTGGGGGGGGGGGGGGGGGGGATGGGGGGTCTTGGTAATGCGGTAACCGGTACTTCTGGAAATATCTGGTTGTATCTGGTGTTTTCACAGGGACCGTCTCAAAAAGGGTTAGTATTCATATTGAGTAGCTTACGTGGGGGAGGAATGAGGGATATTGTGAGTAGGTGGGGGTATAAAGGGTTAAGGGGAGATAAAGGGGTAGGGAGAGGTGGGGAGGGGAATGAGGAGGAGGGGGGGATGAGAAAAAGAGAAGAGAAAAATAGAGTGAAGGAGAGATAAAGGTGAGAAAGAAAAAAAAAAAAAAAAAATTATTTATATAAAGAATTAACGGTGGGGAAGGAGCCTCTCCCGTGGGGTGGCTTCCCCTTGATCCGTCAGCCTCTCTGAAGACCCATCTCCTCTGCCAGGACCGTCGAGTATTTAGTATGGAAAACATTCTCGCCAAGGGCCCCAGGTTTTGTAATAGCTTTTTGAGGAGTTGTGGAGCAGTGCTGTTAAGTAGTCCATATCCACCACTTCCTCCACCATTGCTTTGATTTTGGGGATAGTGGGAGTGGAGACTTGATTCCAACTCAGGGTCAATGCTCTGCGGGCAGCTAAAGCAATCCGAGCTATAAGACGGTTTTCGTTTCTCGTCCAGGATTCATGGGGTTTAGATAAGAGGTAAGTTTCTGGGTCCGTGGGGGCCGGTTTTTGGAGTACTCTAGATATGAGCTTTTGAATTTGGGACCAGTATTGTTTTATCTTTGGGCATTCCCACCACATATGGTAGTAGGTGCCCTTGTGTCCACATCCTCTCCAGCACCCGGGGGAGGGGACCGCCCCCATCCTCGCTAGTCTTGAGGGGGTTAAATACCATCTCATTAACGTTTTGTATGCCTGTTCTTTGTGTTGAACACAGGTTGAGATTTGGCTTGTGGATTTCCAGATCTCTCTCCAGTCGTCATTGTCTATTGGGTGACCAAGATCCCTTTCCCAGGCCCTGACATAGGTGAGTGTGACCTCAGATTGCGGAAAATTTAGAGTTGCGTATAATTGAGATATTAGGCCTGTTTTTCTAGGGTGGTTTATGCATATACGCTCAAACCATGAGGGGTTTGTATTAGCGGCTTTTTTTGTCTGAGGTTGGGCAGAGAAATCTCTAAGTTGAATGTAACGGAAGTAATCCTTAGTCTGTAGTGAAAGATTTTCAGATATTTCAGAAAACGACTTAGGGTGATCTTCTTGGTATAGGTCTGCGACTCTAGAAATGTCTCCCTGGTCGTAATTTCGAAATATGGTCGGGGTCATCCCTGGTGGGAAGCTCAAGTTCCTGTATATCGGGGTAAGTGGTGAGTGTGCTGTCGTGAGGTTGTATTTTATTGCATGTCTGTCCCATATTCTGATTGAATTGAGAATGGGGGGGCATTTGGTGCGTAGCATCGGGCGATTTTGTCTTGGTAACCATATGTATTGGGAGAGAACATCTGGTTTGAACATGTCATGTTCCAGGTCCACCCATCTAGTGTGGGCCACCGGGACATGCCATGTTGCTATTTGTGCTAGTTGGGCTGCTATGTAGTATTTATTTAAATTAGGCAGCCCTAGTCCTCCTGCTGATTTGTGCATGTACATGGTAAGTTTATTTATTCTGGGTTTTTTGTTGTTCCAGATGAATTTGTCTATGTTCTTTTGTAGTTCTTTGAAATCTGATGGGCAAAGAGGTATAGGAAGTGCTTGATATAGATAAAGTAGCCTCGGTAAAAGATTCATTTTGATTGTGGTTAATCTCCCTAACCATGATATGGAGAGGGGTGCCCATCTTTGGAGGTCTGATTTCAAGGCCTTGAGGAGAGGAGTGTAGTTTAGTTTGTAAAGTTGGGAGAGATTTCTGGTCAGTTTAAGGCCTAGGTATGTCAAGGGTTTTTCTGTGAGTGGGAAGTCGAAATTCAGGCGTAATAGTTTAACTGTGTGATTTGGCAAGTTGATATGGAGTGCTTCAGATTTGTTTGTATTTATTTTAAATCCGGCCATGTCTTGATATAATGATAACTCTTGGAATAGGTTAGGGAGGGAGGTGAGTGGGTTGGTGAGGGATAATAGGATGTCATCCGCGTAGGCGGCCACTTTGTATGTGTCACGTGCCATCTTTATACCTGATATGTTTGGGTTCGTACGGATTGTGTGGAGTAATGGTTCGAGTGAGAGGGCAAATAATAGGGGGGAGAGGGGGCAGCCCTGTCGTGTTCCATTGTAGTTATTAAATCGCACAGGGTCTGCCCCGGGTATTTTGAGGATTGACGATGGGGTGCGGTATAGTGCTGATAAGCAATTTTGGAAATTCTGTGGGAAGTTCATGTGTTCTAGGGTTAGTCTCAGGAAGGCCCAGTCTAGGCGGTCAAACGCCTTCTCTGCGTCCAGTGAAAGGAACAGAGAGGGCGTTTGTGTTTGTGATGCCAACCATAATACGTCTATGCACCTTCTTGTGTTATCAAGAGCTTGTCTATTGGGAATGAAGCCTACTTGATCGGGGTGTATTAGTTTGTTTAGAACTATGTTAAGTCTGGAAGCAAGTATTTTTGTGAATATTTTATAGTCCAGGTTGAGGAGTGAGATAGGTCTGTAATTAGAGACCTCGTCTGTCGATTTTCCTGTTTTATGAATTAAAATCATATCTGCTTCCAGCATTTCGTCTGGAAAGTAGCAGCCCTCGAGGATTGAGTTATACATTGGTAGGAGGTATGGAATCAGTTCCTCCTTGTATATTTTGTAGTAGGGAGCTGTGAAGCCATCTGGGCCTGGGGATTTGTTTGGTTTAAGTGCTTTTATGGCTTCTAGGATCTCTTTCTCTGTTATCGGTTCCTCTAGTGCATTGCTTTCGAAGTCTGTTAGTTTGGGCATGTCTAGTTTTCCTAGGTAATCTAGGATTGTCTGTACATGGATTGGATCGAGTAGGCTTTTGTTAGGTGTATGGTTGTAAAGCTTAGTGTAATATGTTTGAAATTCTTTTGCAATGTCTCGTGGGGAGGTGGTGGTTGTCCCTGAACTAGTTTTTATGCTTGGTATCAACCTTGAAGCGTTTTGTGCCCTCAACATTGAAACCAAAATTTTGTCTGCCTTGTTTGATTTTTCGTAGTACGTTCTTTTTGTGTATTTGAGCGACTTAGCTGTCTCGGCCAAGTTGAGTCTTTGAATTTCGTTCCTTACTTCCATTATTTTTGTTGTGATGTCTTTGGATGTTTTAGATTTATTTTGGGATTCCAAATCTATGAGCTGGGATTGTAATCGCATGTTCGCCGCCCCTTTGTCTTTTTTGGATTTAGAGCTGATTGCTATCAGATGGCCTCTGATTACTGCTTTATGGGCTACCCATAATAAAGCAGGATCTGACACTGAGTCTTTATTTAAGGTGAAATAATCTAAAATAAGATTTTTCAGGGTGTTTTGTGTGTGTATATTGTGTAGAATAGTGTCGTTGAGCTTCCAGGAGGAGGCTCTGGATAGTTCGGGGAGAGTTATCTTTATGGTTATATCAGCATGGTCTGACCAGGAGATGGGGTGAATTTGTGAGTGAGTGACAATGGGGAGACCTTGTTGTGAGGTTAGAAACATGTCAATTCTTGAGTAGCTGAGATGTGGGTGTGAGAAGAAGGTGTAGTCCCTCTCCCCCGGGTGCTGCAGTCTCCAGATGTCCAGTAGATTGTGTGAGTTTACGAATTGCAATAAGTATGCGTCTGAGGGATGTATTTTTACGTGTGATGTCGATCTATCTACCTTTGGGGATAGAGTGGCGTTGAAATCTCCTCCCACTATCAGGGTGTCTGTGGGGTGATTGTGAAGAAAGGATGATAGGTCCTTCCAGAAATCAGCGTTGGGGATAGCTGGGGCATAAATATTTAAGAAAGTGATGGTGTGTGGGCCTACTTCTCCCGTAAGGAATAGGAATCTTCCTTCTGGGTCATTATAGGAATATCTACTATGGAAAGGACAAGTTTTTCTTACCATAATTGCCACTCCTTGTTTTTTCGAGTTGGCGCTGGCCATGAAGCATGTAGGATAGGTATGATCCCTCAACGACGGGGATTTTGTGGCAGGGAGATGGGTCTCCTGGAGGAAGGCGATATCAGCTCCCGTGGATTTTAGATGGCGGAGTAAGGACCTTCTTTTCTGTGGGGAGTTGAGACCATGGACATTGAGAGACAAAAGAGTTAAGGAAAGCGGCATGACTGTATTCACTCTGTAATCTAAGTGAAAAAAAAAAAATGAAGGAAAGAGAAAAAAAGAAAAGGAGAAAGAGAGAAAAAGGGAAGAAAAAGAGAAGTAAAAAAAGGAAGAGGGGGAGGAAAGGGGAGTGATTAGGAGAGGGAGAGGTTACGAAGGGGGTGCGAGGAAAGGAAGGTAGGGAAAGTAATGTGGGGAAGGAGTTCTAATTCAGTTGGGGGGGTGGTTCAGGAAGGGAATAGGTGGGGGGCTTTTACAGACTTAAGATTTTACATACACTATACAATTTATACAAATGAGCTAACAAAACTGATGTGTTTTAGTAAAGCAAATTCTTACTGGGCTTACGCTTTTGCCAGTATATTGGGAGAGTTATTGCGTGCTATTATGTTACGGTGTAATAGTATTCTGTTATAAACAGAACGATTCCGTAGAAGGAGATACAAAAACAGCTAAGTATCTAACTAAGTACAAGTCTATCTATCATCGAACATTGGAGCCTTTGCTCTGTTGGTCACAAGGTGGTTATTGCTTCAGGTGACCTAGAATAGCTTATTATAGGTTTGTTACGTTATGGTTTTGTCCATGCCGAATTAGGGTAAGTTTCTCCAGTCATCCATGTGTTGATTAGGATCTTGTCAGGATTCTTGGGTCTTACGGGGGGCTTTATATGATCTGTTCTGTTGTTGAGGTATCCCATCTGTGGATATATCGAGATGGCAAGATAACTTTTCCTATGATTTGTAGCTTTTCTCACGTTGTTCTATTGGTCGGGTGTGAGGGAGAGTTACGCTGTCCGCTGGTCAGGTTTAATGGCAAAATCCCTTGGTGGGCTATAGCCCTCTGTCCGAAAAACATTCTGGGGTTAAGTTCTTGAGATTTGGTCCTATTATACAGATTGTGTTCAGTCTGATCTTGGTGGAAGTGGTGGTCGAAAAGGTGGGCCTTGGTTTTCTATATGTGATCTATCAAGTTTTCGAGGGAATCGGGTCCGTGGTATGATGGTGGGTCAGTATGTATATCCTTTTAGCCGTGTTTCTTGTTTCGGATCCACTGATTGTAGTGAGTTTTAGGGGTGCGGTGGAGGATTGGGATGGATGACCCGGTTGTCTTAGTGGTCCGGTCATTCCCTATGTGGTGAAATTTAGGCTTAAGTTCCTCGTTAGGCGTATTTTGCCGGATGTTGGGCTGATGCGTTAAGCCTTGGTGCTTGGGGTCTCTGACCTCGAATCCCGGTGTCTGGGGCTTCTGGACCTGTCTTTTTCAGCTTCTGGGTCACTTGAGATTGAGTCTACAAATGCCTGAAGATCTTCGTAAGTTGAATAGGATCTACCATGGCCTTTGTGCGTAAAGGAGATTTTGAAGGGGAAACCCCATGTGTATCGGATGTTTTGCTTTCGCAGGGCTTCGGTGAGGGGGCGCCATTGTCGTCTGCGGTATAGTGTGGCTGGTTCCAGATCTTGGAAGTGGTAGTGGAAGCGTACAATGATATCTCGGGGTCGAGATCCAGAGGGGCCTGGGGGCCTTAGAGCCCTGTGGGCTCTATCTAGCAACAGTTTGTCTAGGGGTACCTCAGGTAGGGCTTCCTGAAACATTTGACAGAGCACTGTTGGTAATGCTTCTGGGCCTACCGTCTCGGTTAGTCCCCTGATCCGCACGTTGTTCCGTCGCGACCTGTTCCCCAGATCTTCCAGTGCAGCCTCCAAAGTTAGCACCCTGTTGTGAAGGTCAATGGAGTCGTCTGCTAGTTGGTTGCAATCTGTGGAGAGCAGCTGCAGTTGTTCAGAGTGCTCGTTCACTCGGTTGTTCAGAGTTTTAATTTCTTTTGCTGTGTGTGCTAACGCTGCACTAATCTCTTCTTTTATGCATTTTTGCAGGCGATGAAAGACGTCCTCCAGGTCTTGTTTGGTCGAGGGGCATGGAGGTTCGATTGTTGGCGCCATTTCTGGAGGCGGGATGGCGTCCGCGCCCTGCGAGCCTTTTCTGAAAATAGGTGCCACCTCTGGTAAGTCTTTTTTATTTGTGCCTCTCGTTTTGGAGGGGGGACCCATCGGTGATTCTTCTTGGGTCTAGTGGGTTGAAATTCCACCTGTAAACGCTGTTGATAGCTATGGAAGGTTCCGTCGATGGGGAGCTAGCTTTTCAAGCTGCCATCTCCGTCGGAAGCCACGCCTCTCTCCGATTTTATATGTAGTTTTAATCGGATCCTTCCAACAAATATTCATCTATTTTTCACCGAATTGGGAGTGCATACGCCTTTGTTCTCTACTTTCTTCCTATATAAATTGATCCCTTCCCCACTGGTGTCATTGCACTACCGCCCACCAGCTGATGAAGATAATTAGAAACGTGTCCTGTGGGGTGTAGCTATGTTTCTCTATAGTGCAATATCACTACTGTTCAATAGACCTGGCCAGGTAAACAGACCCAGTGGGTAAGGGATCTTGTTTTTATTTATTTTTGTTGCCTTATTTTATTCTATTTTCTTGTTTCTGCCCATTTGTGGCCTTTTATTCTGTATATTACTATTTATGTATTTTTCTTCATGTAATCACTCGTTTTATTTTTGTAACCTTGGATCTCTGTCATATATAACATATGTGTATTTATATATATATATATATATATATTCCTTTGTAACAAACTTATATATTTTTATATCTATCCGTTTTTTGTAGTCTACTATATTATATTGTCCTTGTATAAATAGCGCTGTCTCACTTTTACATAATAAATAATACAATAGAAAAAAAATGTAAACAACAATCCTATTTGTGTGCTTCACTAATGGGATGAGGTATACATTACTGAGATACATTTCTTGTATGTCTAAGTTTGTGATTTATATGCTGGAGAGCCATTGTGGCCTCCAGTATATAGGAAAAACAAGTAGATGTTTCCAAAAGAGGCTGTATGAACACTGCTATAATATCAAGAGGGGCCCACTGAAACACACAGAGTGAGCATTTTATAGAATGCCATAATGAGAATGATACCCTATTAAAAACATGGGCTATTAAACAAATTGTCCTAGGTCCCTGAAAAGGTGATAGACGCCTAATGCTGCATAAGAGACCTTTTGGATTCTCATTAGGAATACCTTAGTTACAAAAGGTCTCAATGAAAATGTTGACTGACCTTATACTATTTTTGGAATAATAACATTGTGGCATTACTGTTTATCTGTTTTGGATGTTATAATACTATTGCATGCATAACCACGAACCAATGCTATGTTGCTTTGTTCCACTGGAGTTTGGAATAATTTCTTACATTAATGTAAAGAATATATTTATGTTTTTTTTTTTATAGTTCTTATTGATAAGGATTTTCTTCTTTGTATTTGTTTTATTAAACTTGGGGTACTGTTACCGTATTTGGTCGATTATAAGACGACCCTGATTATAAGACGACCCCCAAACTTTGGATATTCCTTTAGGAAAAAAACTAAAAGCCTGAATATAAGACTACCCTATAGGAAAAAAGTTAAACTTGTATATATTCACATGTAAATTGCTTTTTTAATAAAAAAATTATATAAAAAAAAATGCATTTGTTTTTATTTCCTTTTATGTGCCAATTCTGCCTCTCTTTCCCTTGCCCCCAGCTTTGTCTCTCTCCCCCTCCCTTTGAATCCCCCCTCTCCTCTGTCTCTCCCCCCCCCTTGTTTCTCTCTGCCCCCCTCCCTCTGTCTCTTCCCCCCTCCCTTCCCTTGTTGCTCTGTCTCCCCCCTCCCTCTCTGCCCCCCTCCCTCCCCCTGTCTCTGTCTCTGCCCCCCTCCCTCCCCCTGTCTCTTCCCCCCTCCCTCCCCCTGTCTCTCTACCCCCCCTCCCTCCCCCTCACCTTGAAGTCGATCCCTGGTGGCTAGTGGGGGCAGCCGGGGGATGTCTGCACGATATGTGCAGACATCCTCCATGCTGCCCGACACGGCAGTCTATTATGACGGACAGCTGGTCCGTCATAATAGTCTGCCGTGTCGGGCAGCATGGAGGATGTCTGCACGTATCGTGCAGACATCCCCCAGCTGCCCGATTTACCCTGGTGGCTAGTGGGGCAGCAGAGGATGTCTGCGCGATGAGCGCAGACCTCCCCTGCTGCCACCCGGCACGCTCGCCGGGACTTCTGTGACGAAAGCGGAAGTACCCGGCTTCTTCACAGAAGCCCCGGCGGTCGTGCCGGGCGGAAGCAGGGGAGTCTGCGCTCATCGCGCAGACTTCCCCTGCTGTCAGAGAGGGGGATCCAGGTCCCCTGCAGCTCTGCTGGGGACCTGGATCCATGTCTTATAATCTGACCACAATTTGAGGTCAGATTATAAGAAGACCTCGATTATAAGACTAGGGTAGTTTTCAGAAAAAAAATTCTGAAAAAAACCTTGTCTTATAATCAAGCAAATACGGTAATTAATGCATATTGCTTATGATAAAATATTCTGTAAAATACTGTTTTTTGACATATTATAATGTGGATGCTAATATATAAACTCCTTTGTATAAGATTTGTGTAGTTATTTGTAGCTTTTACAATCCATTCTTATTGTGCGTTTTGCTTAATTCTTTTATGCTGGCTATGCGGTGGTGACATGTTTCCATGGGAATGTTGCTCTAGACCTGGAGACATAATGCATGATGTCACAAATCTCACCCAACACAAGACATATTTAAAGATAGGTGCTTTTAAAATAATTTAAAAATAACTAAGAAAATATGTTGTATGGTTGCACATACTGACTCCCTTATGTGTTGCATGGTGGGTCACTCCAATAGTGCACTATATTACATATGCCGGGTATGAGTGTGCTGTCCAACCTCTAGTTTATATATATTTAAAGAGTGTTCTCTCTGCTGTGTAGTCTCTTTGTTTGGCCAAGCTCAGTATGAATTGTGCACTCTTTTTTGCCTGTTGTTTTAATTGAACAGCTTCAGTCTTAGTGTGCTATTTAGATTTTTAATGGTGGATGCACACTTACCATAACCATATGTATGGACAAGGGGGTTCATGTGTATACACACCACTTGGAGCATCAACTGGCAAGATTTATGTTATTATTATAATTTTTTTTTATATCATTATGTTTAATTTTGTTTTCCATAGATATAAAAAGACATACACAGACATGACCATAAAACAAAGAATCCAAGGGGTGCTAATAAAAAAAAACCTCTCCATTTGGATCTTACTCTTGCTGATGATATTTACATAATTTAAAAAAAAAATCTTACTACTGTCAACTTATCATATAAGGAAACCACTATTAACAATCTTATTTGCATTTCATTTGTCTAAGACAAAGACAGATCAGACATGAAGACAGGATGGGCCTTCCCCGGGGTAAAAGGCGCAACAATAGCTTTTAGTTAGTTTTATTTTTGGTTTGAGCGAAGCTCATGGAATCTATTCCTCTTGATTTTTTTTAATCCATCTGTCATGCTAAGGCATGATTTGGGCCTATACAGGCCCTGTATTTCATATTCTGTGGTGTGTGTTTTCACATTCAATGGTGTGTGTTCTGGAGTCCTATTATCTAAGTTCCTTTGTAGACTAATTACTAATTGACACCTTCTAGGGTACAGAAAATGGGCCTATGCATATCCATCCCAGGCAAACTCACACTAAGGTGTGATCTGTTTGTTGGTAATTGTAGCATCCTGTACTCCAGTACCAAAATCAGACATTGTGGCATCAACCAACCCTGGGGGGTCCCAGGATACATTTGGCCCAGAGATCAGAAACAAATGCCCACATAGTTCTAGAAATTGCTGTATCTGGACACAGGTTGGGATGAGGTTCATAATCAATGTATATTTGAAACCAGCATGGTCCAGGCTTTTGAGGGACACCAAACAGTAATAGGAGGTGGCGGATGGCATGGGAGATATGAAAATATCATGTGTGATCTTCAACTGACCGGCTGGAACATGGTATTAAGATGAGCCCAGTGTCATAATTATGCCACGCGCAGGGAACCTTCTATTACATATTTTGTGTTGTCAGGCAAAAGTCCAGCAGTTATGACCCCGCCTTTAGGATGTCATAATCTGCTAAGCCACTTATGCCCATCCTTTTTTCAGGTGACAAAGTGGGGCTGTCTTAGCTAGCACAGAGGGTGATATAGTGATGTGCAAGGGATAATGAGGGGAGAGTAATTTTTACCATCAGGAGCCACAACAATGCTAGACTCCAGGAACCACCTATGGTATGATCATTTCTGTTTTGTCCTTTTTATTTTAAACTGTTTATGTACTTGCATTTATGTCTGCCTCTTTTTATATACATTTTGTGTAACAGCACTGTGACTTATTTTACTCAGATTAAATATTTTTAATCAGTTCTGTCTCTTGTTCTCTAATCGAATTCAGCCTAGAGGTAGTATCACGTTACTAAAGGGTTAATTTGCTAGATATTTGGTCAGTAAGAGTTTGTGTGTATACTGCAATTTTACTGTGTTTTTGTGGTAACTAAAGACACGTATAAGTCTTAGTGGTGGCAGCTTTTGATTCTTTTAGCTAGGAGTTTTGGGAGTGACTGTTGGGGATCCGTGGTGGTTGCTTTGTGCCCTGTAGGGAAAGCGACGTTTAGCCTCTTTTCACACCCATACTCCCACATCACGGCACGGCCGATAGCCCTGTCCGTGACACCATCTGTTCCAGTTTTATTTCTGCCCTCCCACATTAAATTGGAAAGCCATTCATGCCTCCATTTGAAGCTGTGTTAATAATTGGTTCTTCAATTGGGGCCATGGCGTAATGCTTGATTTCCAATTTTTCGCTACAATTAATTTTGCAGATATAAGGCAGTGAATAATCCGTTTCCTGTTTTCTTTTGGCCATGATTGGACATCTAGCAAGAATGTTTCTGGGGACTGTCTTAAGTTTGTACCACAGATCCTATTTATTTTCTTCCCAACCATTCTCCAATATAATCCTATTGGGCTACAGTCCCACAATGTATGTAACAAGACTCCCTTATTATTTCCTCATCTCCAACATACATTACTCAAACCCAGAAACATCTTTGCCGTTCAGGTCGGGACCAACTAATCACTGATTTAATAATTTATAATGAATTTCTTTTACATTTAGACAATGACCTGCCCCTGAAGCTGTCTTCAATGAGCTAAGCCAGTCCTTATGATTTATCTGAACTTTTAATTCTGCCCAATATGTATGTTATTATTGAATTGCGACAGGGGAACCTATAATATTTGAGTTTTTAGTACTGGATTTTATTGCAAGTGAAATATTGGTATTGTTTTATTTGTTAATTTTATTTTTTTCTTGTGGGGTTAATTTATTAAATAAATTACTATAGTTATATGAAATGATATTTGTTTTGTTATTATTTTTAGCACTGTCTATTTTCTAACTTGTCTTTTCCTCAACCTGTTTGGGTGAATCCCCAAAGATTAAATGTTCCAGATTTCCCCTGGCAGCAAAGCTGAGATCCTTAAATTATGTGTTTTTTTATTTTGACACAAGCTTCATTTGATATTATGGTGGTAAAATGTGTCACCACTCTCATTTTATCATCTGACATATGGGCTGCTATCAGAATTGTTTGACCTTTTTGAGACCTTGAGAAAACAGCAGATAGATGCCAAAGGAGGTCAGTCTATTCCAGGAAGATAATATGACTCAAGTGATATGCCACATTACATAATTTACACACACAAATTGACAATCGAATTAACCCCTTAACGCATTTGGACGTATATATATACATCCTGAAAAGCATGGTCCTCTATATATACGTCCTCCGTTTTCATGTAGCGTTGCGCTCCTTAGCACAACACTACATGCCTGCAGCTACTCTCAGAGGCTGCTTCGGATCCGAAGCAGCCTCTGAGAGTGCTTTCAGCACCCCCCCTTACCACCCCGCCCGAGCGCATACGATCGTATGCGCGTTACACACATAGGCAGTGAAAGCTGATCACTGCCTATGTATATTAAAGTGTTGCAATGATGCCTTGATCGAGTCATCATGCAACACATTCTGTGCCCCCCTGGGCACCGCGATCATGCATGCTCCTCCAATACAGCGTGCCCAGCACAGAGAGACGGAAGAGAAAAAAAAAATATCTTCCGTCGCTCTGAAACTGCTACTTGACTGCCCCTAGAGGCAGTTAAGTATATTACAGTCTGAAAGAAAAAATGAATTAAATAAATAAATAAAATAAATAAATAAATGGAAAAAGCTAACCCTAGATCTACTAAACCTAGATCTAGGGTTAGGGTCATAATTAGGGTTACAGGGGGGTTCGGATGATTACAAGGGTTAGATTAAGGGGTGGGGGTAGATTTAGGTAAATTTAGGGTTGGGGTTAAAAAGTCACTGTAGAAGAAAATGATTAGAAAACACTAATATTGTTTATTGCCCTATTACTTGAAATAAAACAGCCAAACAAGGAAACATTGCTATTACTAAACTGAGGACAAATATTAGAAATATATAGACGGGGTCTTTTTTTTACCATTTGTAATTGTGTAAAAAAAAAATTAGGTCAAAGTTAGAAAAAGTGTTTTTTTATGGAATATTTTCATCATATTTTATATTTTTTTTTTATAGAAAATGATATCAAATAATGAAAATAATAGTATCAAATGAAAGCCCTATCTCTCCTTTAAAAAATGATATATAATTTGTGTGGGTGGACTGAACACAAAGAAAGAAATTCACAGTTCAGTAAACTTTCAGTAAACGTATGACAAAAATAATGGAATTCTGGTCTTCAAGGCACATCAAATGCAGCATAGCACTCGGTCACTAAGGGGTTAAACAACTTTGAATTTTACAAATCCAGTCCATTGACATAAAACACAAAGGTAAATGATTATTTATTCAAAATTCTAAGCATTGTATATGCCAAGCAACATGAACAAGAACATATTTATTCCATACAGTTTCAGATTTCAAAGCTTAGGGATAGCTTTTAAAAGCATTAGTCATTAGTACAGGACATTAATTTTCGTTCATGCATAATAATGGTTGTTTACAAATAGCTTCAGTACTCTTCCTTGAAATAATATTTATTTTGTGTTATCCTCTTGTTCAATTGTTTTTATTTTAAAACTTCCATATTTTGCATTTGGATGGACCTTGTGCTACAGTGACCTAAAATCATTAAGTTGTGTATTTAATTGCAATGTTAAGAACTTACAGAGTGTGTAAACCCATTATTTTCCTTCAATGAGGCAGAAGGCTACTTTCTTCACTAGACTTTGCTTGTCCATCTCAAAGAGCATTATTTGCTATCTTTTAGCACTTCCTATACCTCTTTATTTCTGAGTTGGGCCTGTAAGCACCCACCCCCTGTTGCTAATTTTTCTATAATAAAAGTGGTTGGTGTGCACCTTATGAATCTATTGTTAAGAGGTTGAGCAGAAGAGCATTAACTATAACATCTCAAGGAGCATAGCAAACAACTATTGCTCTCTCTCGGTCCAGGGTTTCCACCTTTTCTTCAGAAAAATACCAGCTTTGGAACTGTCTCCATAGACTTAACATTGGCCTGATGCCAATTTTTTACCGGCCTGCCGGTAAAATACCAGCCAGGTGGCAACCCTATCTCCTGTCCTCACCTTTAAACAGGGAGCTGCATAATGTTGCTATGGTGTCTCCATAGCAACACAACAACAACAGTCACCAGCATGATCCTCTCCAATTGAGATTCATTACTGAGCTGCACTTTAATTAACCACTCCTCCTCTAACTCTGTGCTTCGCTATTAATGTACCTCAGTGCGATCAGTGCTCCTAAAGTTCCTGTGTTTACCTTAACTTGTGTTTTGACCTTTAGCCTCATTCCTTGTTCCTGAACCTTTGCTGCTAGCTCTAACCTCTGCTTCCAGTTTTGACTACGTTATTGCTTCACTATTTTATTCCTTGCCTTCGGACTTTGTTTGCCCTCGTGCACTCATTCACTGTCACTGCAGTTGTTTCCACCTCTAACTGTTATGTGACAGTGTCTCAGTTTGCATGTGTGTGCAGTTATACCTTCTGAATTTGGACTCCTGACACTGGTCATTGGTGTGTGTATGCACGTTAATCACTTGTCACACAGCCAATGACTGGGGAAGGCATGATCATCTCCTCCCTGGGGTATAGGTAGAATTAGGCCAATGAAGGAGAGAAGGTATATCACTAGATGAAGTGAGAGGTATAGCTATAGTGCATGTGATGGTATATCAGAAGAAAAGTAGGAAGAAGTAATTGAGATGCCTATAGGCAGGCCCAGGAGGCCCACTCGGGCCCCTGACCTTTAAAAAAAAAAATGTTAAAAACAAATATATATATATTTGTTTTTAAACGGGGTATCATTCCTGGGGGTCCATGGTAGTTGCCCTGTGGGCCCCCCGCCAGTCCAGCCCTTTAATGCCCCATGTGGTACTTTGCTGCTCAGTTGTTTTTTTTTTTCTTTTTTTATTGCTGGAGCTTCATAGAAAGAAGTCTCAGCCAATCAGGTGAGACCTCTCAACTCTCCTGATTGGCTGAAAGTTCAGAAGCCTCCTGTGATTGGCTACAGTGTGTGTATGTCAGTGCGAGTGAGAGTGTGTATATGTTAGTGTGAGTGAGTGTGTGTGTATGTCAGTGTAAGTGAGAGTGTGTGTATGTCAGTGTAAGTGAGAGTGTGTGTATGTCAGTGTGAGTGTGTATATGTGTGTATATGAGTTCAGAAGCCTCCTGTGATTGTCTACAGTGTGTGTATGTCAGTGTGTGTTTGTTAGTGTGAGTGTGTGTGTGTGTGTGTGTGTGCAATTCTGCTTTCAACGGGGAAGAAATTATTTCTTGACTGCAAATGACAATCAGATTTCTCCTTGGAGCAACAAGCACTAAAAAAATATTAATGCCTTTACTAACATACATAGCCCTTGATGTTCAGTTTCGATACAAAAAAGTATGCAGGCCGCTTTTAACGGCATCTACTTTAAAATATACTTGACCAAGATTAAGAATGTTCTGTCCTTAAGTAGATGTGTTTGTACAGGTACATGATGCAAACAAAGCATCACATCAGACAGCTTGAAAGCTAATAATCAAAATATTTAGTAGTATCATAAAATAGTTAATGTAGCAAATCAACATTTTGATTTTTCAGGAACCAGTATTTCAGATTAAGAGTGAATGATCATCCCACCTGATTGACACCTGTTTTAAAACCCTCACAGAGAAAAATCAGAAACTAAATAAGCTCTCACTAGAAACTAGTAAGAAGAAGTAAGGAAATGTAAACACAAGCATCTCCATGAATGGAGGTCTTCATAATTGGATGAATAGTAGATGGCTAATTTTAAAATGTATTTATGGCATTGTCCTTTATTTCAGCAGAAAACTAAGTTAAACTCCACAAACTCACTAAATATTCTGATAATATTTATAAAAAATGTAAAATTAAACAGTACATACATGAAAAAACCCATTTATGTATGGGTATAATAGAATAGATATATACTACAGGTTGAGTGTCCCTTATTCAAAATGCTGTGGCCTTTGCAGGTAGTTTTTCAGGTACTTTCTCTTTTTCTTGTGCCACTTAAAACAATGTTTTTGATTTGGGGGGGGGGGGGGATCTAAGTACAATTGTGGCAAGTCACATTTCTTCAGAGTTCCATTTTGTTGGGCAATTTACAGATTTTAAAGTTGCCACACTGGCTGCATCAGCAACCAACCCTCGTAAACTGTCTGCTTTCACTATGGGCAAGAAGGGGGGAAAGCCAGAAAGGATGCAATTTGGCCAAAGATTGTATATATCAACTTTCCTGTCCAAGCCTACTAGGTCTCAACTGAACGTGGTGGCTACTGTGTTCACTCCTTCAGACCAGGCCCTAGACTCTGCATCGGATGAATCAGAATACTCCCCGCAACCGGAGACAAGTTTCACTACTCATAGTACTCCTGGAGAATCCTAAGCCATGAAGGCTGATATCAAGAAATGTTTTACTTATAAGCTACATGGAGATCGGACATGCAGGTGGTTCGGACAGACATTTTGTCGATCTGCAATAAGGCGACGGAGGTGGAATCTACCACGGCTAAGGTGTCACAGAAACAGGCACAGGCCACCGAACTCAAAAACTCACTGACCCTGCAGATGGGGGAAGCCACCAGATGGAAAGCTCTTCTTGAAGCTAAAATACACCATACTAATGTACGGGCATCCCAGAGGAAGTAGGGCCCACTTATCTCTCGCCGTAGCTCACACAGCTACTTACTTCTCTGCCCGAATAGTGGCTCAACGTCCTTGATGTGCCTTGAATTCGAATTCGCAAGGCCCAGAAAGCCCCCTCAGAAGCTCCACGGGATGTTATCCTCAAAATGCCTAACTCCATGACCATGACGGAACCACTAACGGCCTACCACCAACTGAATAATTTTGTCCATGATGGTGCAACCTTCCACCTCTTCGAGGATCTTCCACCCTCCGTGGTGCTTTAGCGCTGGATGATGAGCCCACTCACTACACATCTGAGGTCCCAGGACATAAAGTATAGAAGGCGACTGCCGCATACCTTAACCATCTCCAAGGGCGGTAAAAAGACATTGGTGACACTCAGTGTCTCAGTGTTTCTGTTAAGTCTGGACATTCCTCCGATCCCACCTACTTGGATGGCTGTCAATGACCCGGAGTAATCCAGCAGGCCAGAGACACTTTTGCCACTTGCAGAACTTTTATTGTTTATTATATAAGCTTCTCCTGCTCATTTCTGACATTTGGTTGTCTGGCATCAAGAACAATGTGTAGTTTTAAAGATGTATTTGTGGTTGTAATTCATGTGTTTCCCAACCCCCGGGGCACTCCTCACTCCGGCCCGGAGTGGGGTTAAATTAGGCTGGCCACCAAAAGTGTGGTCCAGTAGCCCTTCTCTGGTTAGCTCTCCCTTGATGCTACCGGGACCCCTTCCCCTCTTTCTTTTCTTCTCTCGCTTATTTTCTTCTCCCCTTTCCTCCTATTCCCTTTCCACTCTTTCTATATCAAGCTTTTCCACATATCTCTGAAGATAAGACACCTTCTAATGTGTGTGGTACCTAATAGGTTCTTGGTATTATGTAACATATTCATGGTTTATGTTATATAGCATGGGTTTTGATAGGCACTTACTATCCTCTTTAGGTCCTCTCCGATTAGTTCTAATCTTACCCTAGCTGGTCCATTCCTCTAATTCCCAATGGCCCACAAGTATTCTTTTCTGGATACTAGTGGAGGAACACCCTAAGCATAGGGATAAAAAACTGTACATTAGCCACCATTATTACCCATGTAGTATATAATTGTTATATGTTGCCTCTTTGTGTACCCACATGTTTCACTCGTGTACTCAACTCCCTCAACTTTCTTGTTTTTCCATACCACACTGTGCTGCATATCTCTGAGGGGGATTTTTTCCTTTTTATCATTGTGCTATGTTTAACAAGGCCATGAGTGCCTTCCATTCTACTATAAAATACAAAATTAGTCTTTCTTGTTACTTGTTATACATAATTAAATAACTTTCTGTTTTTATTGTACTCTGCGTGTTGTATATTTCTATGCAAATACTCAATAATATTCTAATTAAAAATAAAAAAGTGTTACTGCATGATGGAATGTTATCATTTGTGTTTCACGTGAACTTAGATTACCTCTGGCTGGTAATTTTGAAGAGGTCTATAGTTACATGGTACTTGCAGAGTAAGAAGGTTTTACATACATGTAACTGAACACCAGTTGGAAAATGAATTAAAGTAATGCTAATTTCACATGGTGCTGCCTGGTTTAAAGAGGCAAGTTCACTTAGTTATTGAAAACAAATTTTAGATAAGTGATATATCATGTAAAGAAAAAGATCTTGTAAGTTTTCTCCTCAACGCTTTTTCCTAAAAACTGCATATAGAATGTAATAGAAATAGAGCTGTTGCTCTAGCAACAGCCCGGCCTATCTCCCCAAGCCCTCCTTCTTATGTTACATCACGGCACACAAAGCTGGATGAAATCACACTCCCTATCTTGCAAGCGCTTTATTTTGTGCTCCATTTTCTGGATTTCCCTTTGGTACCTCTGATAAGTATCCTGGAAGATCACCTAAGGTCCTTGCAGGTGGTCATTCACAGCAAGATATGCAATCCATGAGGCCTTAATAGCAAACCAATCTCTGAACCAATCTCACTTTGACAGTTGGGTCTAAGCCTTTGATTTCCTCTCCTTCATGAAAGGACTTGTCTTCCCCAACACTTCCAAGTTTACTTCTCTTTGGTGTTCTTACAGTTCTTATCAAATTCATGTATTAACCATTCCTGTCTTCCCTCCCCTTTTAACTCCTTTAGTCCATCACCCCACTGCCCTTGTAAATACAAGGGCCTTTACCATAATTTAGATAGGGGGTGCATTCTTGACTTTGTAGATTCTGGATAAACAAAGTCCCTAAACAGCTGGCCTAATGATAGGGCCACCACTAATCCCATACCCTTTTTGAGTCACACCTCCCCTTTTTCTCATTTACAGATAAATTACTGTAGGAAAAATAGCAACCTTTTGTTTTCTTTAAAATTATTTTATTATGGCAAAGCATAGTACAGAAAATTTTCAGAAATCACATTTTATAAATAGAAAAACAGGTATTATATTACCAGTCATCAAATATGCCTGCACCATACATACACAGGACAAAAGGTCACCCGCTAAGACTTGAAGAAAGGAGATTTAGTCTATGACAGCAGAAGGAATTTTTTTACAGTAAAGATAATAAAGGTATGGAATTCACTGTCTGAAGAGGTGGTTCTAGCAAATACTTCAGATGCCTTTGAACGGGGCCTGGGTACCTTTTTAATGAGCCAGAGCATAGAGGGCTCATTTTTCCCCACTGAAAGCACAATTCGAAATTGCTGAAATAAGAGCCTTTTAATTGCCTTCTTTTGGATCAACAGTGGTAAACAGGGAATAGGAAAAGGGTTGAACTTGATGGACGTAAGTCTTTTTTCAACCTAAACTACTATGTAACTAACTAACTAACTATATAACTATGTTGCATGTTAATAAAGTAAAATATTCAGGGGGGGGGCGTGGCCAACCACCGACAGAGATGGTCGCATGCTAGCTCAGCTCCTGCTCCCTCACGCCGCTCCAACGCAATAACGATTACATGGATCGAGATACAGACATGGGAAAACCTAAAAAACGGACACCCTCAACCCCTGCGACACAAGGGAAAACCAAAACACAGTCCAACCTAGTGTCAACTTACCTTATTCACCGAGATACACCCCCCGATGAAGACTCCAACATGGCGTCGGACTTTTCGGCGGGAAACAGCCCCAGGTCTGAAAGAGGAGAAGAGGATGATCACGGACCAAACCTGACAGATGTCCTCAGGGCACAACTAAAAGACATAACTACTAAAGCCGACTTTTCAGCATTCACTGAAGAAGTAAAAAAAAACATAACCACCGCGGTGGACCAAATTAGATCCACTATCCGGGACGAATTAACGGAAGTAAAAGAAGACTTTCTTCAGCAAGGCCAGCGACTCCGCAAATGTCCAACCACCTGGAGGATATGGACAACTGGGGCCACAGAAGTAACCTGCTCATAAGAGGCCTACCGAGACACCTGGGCCAGAAGACATAAGGAAAACAGTGAGTAACCTGTTTAATACTGTCTTAAAGAGGGACCTCGACACCCCAGTGGAATTTGATAGAGTCCACAGAGCCCTGCGCCCCAAAAATGTAAATGCGACATCCCACAGAGATGTAATATGCTGCCTACACTCATATTCCCTGAAGGAACAAATACTCCGAATGGCACAGAAAGCCAGGCCCATACTATTCATGGAAACGCAAATCCAAATTTTGCCAGACCTGGCGGGGGCCACACTACTCCAGCGCAAAATGCTGAAGCCCCTAACAAACGCCTTAAAGGAAGCATCAATCCAATTCACCTGGGGCTTCCCATTGTCCATCATAGTACGCCGGGACGATAAATCCCACATACTAAGACACCCGGAAGACCTACACGGATTCTGCGAGGCCCTACAAGTGCATAAACCAGACTTGCAGGAATGGATCACCTCACTAGAGACACCCCTGCCCCACCAACAAATGCACCTACTGAACCAACCATGGCAAGCAAGACCGCAGAGGCGCCGGAGGGCAGGCCCCCTCAGGGAAGGCGATCGGGCACCGGGCCCTGACAGACCTCTAGCCAGAGCCTCCCCCTAAAGCTACACCTAAATTTCAAAAATACAAAATTAAAAACGACAGCTTAAAATTAAAGGGCTTCCTATGCTCTACCTAAATTTCCCAAGTGCAAAGGCCACAACGAACCGGATCACACTGCAACAACAAACCAGGGTCATGCACCAGCGTAGACTTTGGGGACTGTTCTTAAACCACCTCTCCATGCTCCTGGCCACGAAAATAACCTACCACAATGACATCCTGAACGGAAAGCCAGATGACGCCCTATCGAGCAGACCCAGTGAAAGCTGGAAACAGAGGAGGCCCCATATTCTACATAGACCCCACAAGAACATTGTACCCAACACGACCCGTGCAAATGGACAAAGGTTGCACGAACAGATTGGGCCAGCACGACTTGTTCAAATATGACTATCTGTTTTTTCGTTAATCGTTTATAATGTTTATAACAGTTTAATAGGAGCGGGTGGGGGGCAGTGGCTTCATCTGAGTTCAAATGCTGTCACTTGCCACCTACAACCCCCGCTGCAGATGTATACCTTTGTATATCAGGCCGCATTCATTTCAGCCGTTTCAGGCGAAGGAAACTGCGGCCTACATATGTCTGCGTATTCCGACATTGGTCAGGAGGGGACACCTGTCACCCATCCTAGACCAACAACTTGTTCACATTTGTATGTCTCCCCCCTTCCCCTCAACCCCAGGTTATCCACATACTCACCCCCAAAGTACCCCCTAGAGCCCCCCATAACGCACCCTACCACAGTCTACTCTCACATCCTTTATCCCCGCGACCACGCTAAATGGTCAGTCGCACAAATTTGGCAACAATACAACAACCTAGATAGAGAAGAAAACACCACATGTAACATATTCCCCTTATGGCTACTCTAACTAAGTCACTTAAACTAAATATCCTATCAATCAACGCAAAAGGGCTTAATTCACCCAACAAAAGATACAGATTGTTTAATGAAATGAAGGCCAAAAAAGCTGACATATTTCTGGTTCAAGAAACGCATTTCTGCAGAACCAAACTCCCCTCACTTGCCAATCATCATTATCCCATGAGCTACTTTTCGCACTCACCGTTCCAAAAAACCAAAGGTACAGCTATTTACATAGCACGTTCACTACCCCTAACGAATGTTACCTCATGGTCGGATAATGATGGCAGAGCAGTTTTCATAAAAGGAAATTTAGGTACAGAACGCATATCGATAGCTAACGTATATACACCAAATTCTAACCAATCTTCTTTTCTCACTTCCATCCTGGAGGAATTTGAAGAATTTGCCGAAGGGATCACCATCCTTGGTGGAGATATGAACGTAGTACTGGACCCCAAGCTGGACTCCTCCACCGGGACCTCCGCTCTCTCCCGGTGCAAAACCAGAAAAATCAGAAAGGTACTATCACAAATGCAATTGGCAGACATTTGGAGATTATATAACCCTACACGCAAAGACTACACCTTTTACTCGATCCCACACAACAGGTACGCACGCATAGACATGTTTTTCATCTCCCACCGACACATACATCTGACATCAGACCCAGACATAGGCACCGCAACATGGAGTGATCACGCACCGATAATCTTTTCTTTAACAATACCAACAATCCCACAAAGGCAATATAACTGGCGATTAAACGAGCAATTGCTTAAAGACCCATCCTCCGAGTCCAAAATCACCGACACACTCACATCTTATTTTGAAAACAATACCACCCCCGATATATCCCCCCAAATCATCTGGGAGGCACACAAATCTGTTATGAGGGGACAATTCATGAGCCTGGGCGCCCACCTCAAAAAACAGAGAAGCCAAAACATTGTAAACATCATAGGGAAAATCTCAACCATAGAAAAAACGCACAAACAATCCCTTTCCAATGATCTATTCATTGAACTGACCAGACTTAAAGCTGAACTAGCGGCCATATGCAACCAAAAACTCCAGGCCACAATACAACGAGTCAAAGGTATATATTATGCTCAATACAACAAACCAGGCAAAATGCTGGCCAGGGCACTAAGAGCAAAACGGACACAAACTTTTATAGCACAAATCACTGACAAACACAAAGTAACTAAATTCCAGACAGCACAAATAGCGGAAACCTTTAGACAATACTACAAGGAATTATACAATATCCCCTCACACCAGGAAATCCCAGAAACACAAACCAAAATACACACTTACCTGGAAAAACACATGAAACGAAAACTAGACCCAACATTTGCTAATTCACTAAACTCCCCAATCACTGCCGAAGAGCTGGCAAATGCCATTAATACCTCCCCGCCGGGGAAAACCCCCGGTCCAGATGGATACACCATTACCTATTACAAAAAATTCCAAACTATCCTGATACCCCATCTATTAAGATCCCTAAACAATCTAACATCAGGAGAACGTCTTCCATCACAAGCACAGGAAGCCCACATAACTGTGATACACAAACAAGGCAAAAACCCTGACCTATGCGCTAGCTATAGACCAATTTCTCTACTGAACGTAGACGTAAAACTTTTCGCTAAAATACTAAGCACCCGTCTTAAGGAAGTAATGCCTGAGCTCATACACCCCGACCAGGCGGGATTTGTTATGGGTAGAGAAGCACGCGACAACACCACTAAAGTAATTGACATCATACACCATGTTTCCTCACAAGGGATGCAAGCCTTCCTGTTGTCCACTGATGCTGAAAAGGCATTCGACAGGGTGAACTGGCTCTTCTTGAAAACCATATTAACACATATTGGCATAGACGGGGCAATGTTCCACTGGATAGACTCCCTGTACCACTGCCCCACAGCTCGGATCCGAGT
The DNA here is from genome assembly GCA_036172795.1 of Pelodytes ibericus. Taxonomy (NCBI): domain Eukaryota; kingdom Metazoa; phylum Chordata; class Amphibia; order Anura; family Pelodytidae; genus Pelodytes; species Pelodytes ibericus. Next base: position 76,430,739 of record CM069863.1, read on the forward strand.
TAACGGCACATTATCAGAGCCATTCACCCTGTCGAATGGGACCAGACAGGGTTGCCCTTTATCCCCTCTACTTTTCATACTCACCTTAGAACCATTTATTAATGCGATCAGATCAGACACAAATATCCTAGGTATTCAAATACGAGCACGACATCATAAGGTGACAGCTTTCGCTGACGATCTACTTTTCACACTTACAGAACCAAACACCTCAATCCCCGCCTTAATCCGACAGTTATCTGAATACAGCGATATATCTAACTTTAAGGTAAATATGGACAAATCAGAAGCACTAAACCTCACACTAGCCCCAGAGACACTGATCCCTATCCAACGCACTTTCCCATTCACCTGGGCCCCCACATCAATCAGATACTTAGGCATCCAAATTACACCAAACAGTAAAGATCTTTTCCCAAACAACTACACCAAATTAGTCAAAAACATTAAAGGAGATATTAATAAATGGATGAATACCCACATCTCCTGGTTTGGACGAGTATCAGCTGCCAAAATGAATATTTTACCCAGACTCCTATATGTCCTTCAGGCTATACCGATCTACATACCCAAAGTTGTTTTTAAAAAGATCAAAAGCATGATCGTAAGATATATCTGGAACACCAAACCTCCTACACTAGGCTACCAATATCTGATTAGAACTAAGGAACGGGGAGGACTGGGATTACCCGATATTGAAACATACTACAAATCTATCATGCTAGCTAGGGTAGTGGAATGGACCAGACCAGCTCCCAAGGAATGGATATCAATAGAACAGGACTCCCTTCCAATCCCAATCCCAATGGTAGCATGGACCCCACCCACACAGACGATACAGATAGACCCTACACATCCCACGATACCCCAACACTGAGAACATGGAGACAGATACGCCCCTCACCTACGCTCCTGAACACACCCTCACCATTACTCTCCATGATAGCCATAAAAGATTTCCCCTCCAGTAACGAATATCACTCAATTCAAACCCTGTTCTCCGAACGGGTCACCTACCCCAGACTTGGCCATTTCATCCAAGACGGCAACCTAAAACCATTAAATACCCTGATGGGTAACCGGACCCCGACCCAGTTGAACAAATTCCTATACGCACAGATCCAACACTACATAAACACCATACCTAACATACACACACCAATTCCAACACTAACACAGTATGAGTCCCTATGCATGTCCAAAGACCCACCTTCGAAACTGATTTCAACAATACAAAGTATTCTAACCAACTTAAAATCCCCCCCAAAACCATATTTTATACTGGCTTGGGAGACAGACTGTAAAGTAATTTTTACACAATCCCAATGGACCAAAATCACCCTCTTATCACACAAGTGCTCAATGTCCACGAGAATCCAAGAAAATGCATACAAGCTTCTGACGAGATGGTATAAGGTCCCATCAGGCATACACCGCTTTGCCCCAAAAATACCAGACACATGCTGGAGGTGCAGGAAAAAGAGGGGAGACCTAATTCACATATGGTGGTCTTACCCCATCATAGCCCCTTTCTGGATCGCCATAGCGGATCTGATAGAAATGCTAACAGACGAACGCTTACCATTCGACCCACAAACATTTTTGCTTCACCACACCAAACACCCAGTCAAACAGTACAAAAATTCCTTGACAATACACCTCCTGAACGCCGCCAAACTTCTAATACCTAAACTGTGGAAAAAACCCTACGCACCCACACTGAGGGAGTGGATAGTCTCGGTGGAGGAGATCAGAAAGGCAGAAGATCTTCTAATGTCCTCGCAAGGAAGAGGAGACAAACACCTCCTACAATGGTTCTACTGGTCGGAGTTTCTTGCTTCAGACAAAAGCAAAGAAATGCTACTCAAATATATTTAATGCCCCCAACCCAAATTACTCCGACACACAATACACAGCGCCTGACCAGTTCGGCAGCTGATACAGCCCCGAAAGATCTGGCATCATCCAAAGGGTATATGCACACCCAAGTGTCCTCAAGGAGACAGAAGCAGAACATAGCCATAGCCATCTAATTGGTAGTTGTAAGTTGTACAGAATGGAACGATAATAATGTGTGGTATTACCGGTGTAGTAGAATACCTTAAAATGTACGACTATCCCATACCCCTCCCCCTTTTTCCTATCCTCATGTGACTTCCTGATTCCTCATCTGATTTAATCTGTATTCTGTATCTGTATTTGTATTTATAATTTTATTTCTCTTTTTCTTTTTCCTGTATCGCATTTATTTCAATCTCAAAAATCAATAAAAAAGAAATTAACAAAAAAAAAAAGTAAAATATTCAGCCACTTTGTACCGCTGCTATTGATGTAAGAAAATTATGAGAGAGTAATCCATCAGATATGGAGGCAGATCATAGATGTGATCCATAGTATGTATATCTCATGGTGGCAAAACAGAATGTCCCAAATTCTGAGCCGTCGATTTGGAAAATTGTATCATAATCTTACAATGTTGCAACACTCTGTATCTCCCAGCAGAGGTCTTGTGGACAACAAACATTAACCACGTATTTGGCAACTGATGTATCCTACCTCCATACAGTTTGATTGACAGAAATACATTGCTACCTGTGTAAACGAATGATATTGTAACTTCAAATAATATCTTCAACTATACATTTTGAAATGTGATCTCCCAAAATGGTGCAACCAAAATGACATAGCATAGGAAAGCCGATGATTAGAGTTGAGCGGACACCTGGATGTTCGGGTTCGGCAGGTTCGACCGAATTTCGAGAAAATGTCCGGGTCCGTGATCGAACTTGACCCCGAACCCAAACCCCATTGGAGTCAATGGGGACACAAACTTTTGGCCACTAAAATGCCTCTAAAAAAGTCATGGAAAGGGCTAGAGGGCTGCAAACGGAAGTAGGAAGTAAGAGTAGGATGAGTGCCCTGCAAGCAAATGTGGATAGGGAAATAACTTAAAATAACATAAAATGCATACAAATTACAAATACAGCTGAGCCATAAAATAGCACTAGATGGAATCTTTGATTTTAGCTTTGGAAGAACATAAATCTAAATCTAAAGCATGGCTGCCAGGAAGATCAACAGAATTATCCATTTGAGAGAGGGTTGGAGTGCAGGGTATTCTCTCTCAGTTTATACTAAGTGACCCATAGGTTGAGGAAGCGGTGACCGTGGCGGTGTAGGTGGAAGCGGCGCTGGAGGAGGAGGAGGTAGCCAACACTGTTTTTTATTTGTTTATTGGACTGCAAAAAATGCACTGCAAGACGTAAATGTACTATTTAGCACAACAATTATAATTTTTTAAAGTGCGCTATAAGCAAAGTATTGGACTGTTCTATTTGACTCTCAGATATGAAGTGCAGGCCATAAATGTACTATTTAGCACATCAATTAGAATTTTTCAAAGTGCGCTGTAAGCACAGTATTGGACTGTTCTATTTGACTCTCAGATATGAAGTGCACCGCAAGATGCAAATGTACTATTTAGCACCCAAAACAATTAGAATTTTTCAAAATGCGCTGTAAGCACAGTATTTGATGGTTCTATTTGACTCTCACATATGAAGTGCACCGCAAGACGCAAATGTACTATTTGCCACCCAAAACTATTAGAATTTTTCAAAGTGCGCTGTAAGGACAGTATTGGACGGTTCTATTTGACTCTCAGATATTGAGTGCACTGCAAGACACAAATGTACTATTTACATTTACATTAAAAATGCCTAGATGTTGCCCACTGAGCTAACAGAACAGGATTAAAGTCATGTGCCTGGCACACATGCAGTTGAATGTGGCACTGGGCTCAGGGCAGGGTACAAATATGTAGTATAGCACCCACTAAAATAATCACTGTAATTTGAATAATCGCTGTAGTTTGCAGATTCAACACCAGAATTTTTTTTAATCTGTCCCTCACAGCTGCAGCATCCTCTCCCTACACTAAGAAGAGCTCATGTGATGTGCGTGTACGTGACTCCAGCTTATACCGTATTTGCTCGATTATAAGATGACCCTGAATATAAGACGACCCCCAAAACTTTGTATATTCCTTTAGGAAAAAAACTAAAAGCCTGAATATAAGACTATATATATAATATAAGACTACCCTATAGGAAAAAAAAGTTTAACTTGTATATATGTAAATTAAGTTTTAATATTTAATTAAAAATTGATATTATACAAATGCATTTCTTGTTTTTATTTCCTTTTATGTGCCAATGTGGCCTCTCTCTCCCTCCCCCAGCTGTCGCCCTCCCCCCCAAGCGTTGTCTCTCTCTCCCTCCCCCCCAAACTTCTCTCTCTCTCTATCCCCCATTGTCTCTCTCTCTCTATCCCACCCTTGTCTCTCTCTATCCCCCTCCCCTTTTCTCTCTTTCCCCTCCCTCCCCTTGTCTGTGTCTCCCCCCTCCCTCCCCTTGTCTGTGTGTGTCTCCCCCCTCCCTCCCCTTGTCTGTGTGTGTCTCCCCCCTCCCTCCCCCTGTCTATGTGTGTCTCCCCCTCCCTCCCTCCCTCCCTCCCCTTGTCTGTGTGTGTCTCTCCCTCCCTCCCTCCCCTTGTCTGTGTGTGTCTCTCCCCTCCCTCCCTCCCTTTGTCTGTATGTGTCTCCCCCCTCCCTCCCTCCCCTTGTCTGTGTGTGTTTCCCCTCCTCCCCCCCTGTCTCTGTGTGTCTCCCCCCTCCCTCCCTCCCCCTCACCTTTTTTCTTTCCCTGGTGGCTAGTGGGGGCAGCCAGGGGATGTCTGCACGATACGTGCAGACATCCTCCATGCTGCCCGACACCTCCGTCTATTATGACGGACAGCTGGTCCGTCATAATTGACGGAAGTGTCGGGCAGCATGGAGGATGTCTGCACGTATCGTGCAGACATCCCCCTGCTGCCCGATTCTCCTGGTGGCTAGCGGGGCAGTGGAGGATGTCTGCGCGATGAGCGCAGACCTCCCCTGCTGCCGCCCGGCATGACCGTCGGGACTTTTATGATGAAGCCGGAAGGACCCGGCTTCATCATTGAAGTCCCTGCGGTCGTGCCGGGCAGCAGCAGGGGAGGTCTGCGCTCATCGCGCAGACATTCCCCTGCTGTTAGAGAGGGGGATCCAGGTCCCCTGCAGCTCTGCGGGGGACCTGGATCCTAGTCTTATAGTCTGACCTCGATTTGAGGTCAGATTATAAGACAACCTCGAATGTAAGATGAGGGGTATTTTTCAGAGCATTTGCTCTGAAAAAAACCTTGTCTTATGCTGCACTGGCCAATCACAGCCATGCCATTAGTAGGCATGGCTGTGATGGCTTCTTAGGGCAAACGAGTCAAACGCTTGTTGATTGGCTGCCCTGCAGCCTTTCCAAACGTGCCATTAAATCGACGAACCCCGAACTCCAACCTGAACATACAGTGAAATGTCCGTGTTCGGGTCCGGGGTCCAAAAACCGTAATGTTCGGTACGAGCCCGAACAGTGCGGTTCGGGTTCGCTCAACACTACCCATGATCATAAATGTATACCAGAATCTGGTACCACAATAAGCAATAATCTAACAGTGTATAATGCTAACTATGTAACAAAGGAAAGTCTATATGTTTTTGTGACCAAATCTAGGGATGCATAGCACATTTAAGGAACATTAGTTGGGTCATTTACCAAATGGAGTTTTGAAAATAATTTTTAATTTGTCTTCTCCCTTCAAGTGGGAGGAAATAAATATAATTACCCCAGTCACAGAAAAATAATTCAGTACATTGCAAAACAGCAAGGCCCGCTGTCAGCCAGCTCATTAGATGAATAAGAAATTGTGGTATTTGGGCAAAAGTATGCCCAGAAATTGTATAGTGGCATAGGCTCAGTGTTACCGGTTAGGTGGCATGTAAGGTGTCGACAGAGGGTGTCTAAGATAGAGTGCCCCTGATTTAACATCCACTAACCTGTCCAAAGGTATCAATCAATTTACTTATAAGAGGCAATTCTGTATGGGGGTCTGCAATCCCCAAGAGCACATTGTGCGCATAGGCGATGTCCTTAATCTTAGATGGTTATGTAATATGCCGAGAATTGAGTCAAGAGCAAGGGCGACAAGGAACAGCTCTGACGTGCCCCTCTTTTTATCTGGTTTTGTTCTGAACCCACTAATACGAAGGGTAGTGGTCACTTAATATAAATTACAGAAAGGTGCAAGAGAATCTGCCTCCTGCCCCCAAAATTGAACATTTTTACATTTGAATGATATGTAGTCAGGAGATGCTGTCAAATGCCTTATGTGCTTCGAGTTTGAATAATGTGTGGTGATAGGGCTGAGTGGAAGAATGCACCACCAGTAACATAGCAATGGCCTTGCGGATACCTATTGTGAGTGAACGTGACCCATTATTGTCATAATGGTCTTGGAGTTGGTAAGCGAGCTAGCTAGTTGTTGTTCAATATAGATGGCATTGTAAAGTGTGACTAATGTGTGGTCAACATCCAATTTGAGTGTTTATAATATTCAGAGGTGAAACCATCGGGTCCGGGGACTTTTGACCTGAGAGCAGTGTGATAGTGCTATATACTTCCTCCAATGTATTAGGGCTGTTCCACCATTCCCTTGGGAATTGGACAGTCTTTGCAATTTAGCTTGTTTGAGTATGCTAACTCCCTTTGCCATATCATCAGGCCCATCAGTAACCAAATCTGAATAATGTTTGGAGAATTCTGACAGTATTTCCTCCAGCTTAGTAACAGTCATGTTGTCCAAGCAAAGTTTGGGGATACATATGTGGGTGGTCTCCTGCTTTCGTCAATTTTGGATAATAGTCTACCTGTTTTCCTTACCCAGTGAAAGTATTGTTGTCTTGTTCGATCTACCGTCTAGATGCATTTTTGGTTAGAAAAGTCTCCATAAATTGTTTAGTAGTATCATTGTCTTGTTTGTTGGTTTCACGTTTGTGTAAGATGTGTTGTGTAAGATGTGTGGAAAGAGCCCTTTCTACCGGCTGTGTGTTGTGGGGCCTTGTTAAAATAAGAGAGCCCGGAAGCCACTGTTGTAACATAGTGGCAAGCTCCATGGATGTAAAACAGCCACTTTGTTCAAAAGCAATTCAAATTAATCACAAAATCAGAAAAGTAATAATATCAGAAAAAATTACATTATTAAATTCATAATTCTCCAAACAGTTACCTTTTAAGTTTATGTAGTTCCTGTTTCTCTAATCAAAGTAGATTAGTATTTTGTAACTGCTGTTGTTTTGCAGCTGAGGCCAAACAGAATGGCTCTGTGCAGGAATGCAGACAGAACTGTCCACTGTGAGGATCTGAGAGTGTGACTGCTTATAATGATCTTGTCACTTCGGATCAGACCTCGTATCTCTTGCCTCTGGCTTTCAAGAATGTCAACGGCTCAAGCTAAAAATACCATAAGTGTGTTAAAAAAAATTCAAATAACTGAACATAGCATCTTGCATTTTAAAGCTGTTTGTTAGCAAACTAGAAAATAGAGATTACAGTGTAGTTTGGTTTCACTACTGATTGCAGTGATTCAAAGGACTAATGTTTGCAATGTGAATGTAAAAAGCTATGAGAAATGGTCCATAAATTGTGCTAATACAATTGCAAGGAAATGCATGAATTAAGATAAACTTTGTCTGTGGCGTTACCTTGATGTAATATGAAAATTACACATATCCCATTGCAAGTAGGTAATTAACAAATCAAGCCATAGATGATGTTATAAACAGGAGACACCAAGGACAGATATAAAAATTAAATATCTTAACGTATGCATTTTCTTACGCTTTCACTAACACAATGTTTAGTGCATTTGTTATTCTTTACTTTTGTCCTTATGTACAAATGCAGCAAAAAGGTGAATGTTCTTGGCAGGGCCGGCCTTAAGTGTCCCGAGGCCCTGTGTGGGCTTCCCCCATGGCGCCCCCCCCTTACCCTTTCACCACCCTATGTATGTGTCCCTTTCCACTTCCTTGCCATGTCTGTCTCTCTCTAACTCCCCCATACCTGTTTTCTCTCTCTCTCCCCTGTTCTGTCTCTCTCTCCCCTCCCTCGCCCTGTTCTGTCTCTCTCTCCCCCTGTTCTGTCTCTCTCTCCCCCCCTCCCCCTGTTCTGTCTCTCTATTCCCCTCCCCCTGTTCTGTCTCTCTCCCCCATCCCCCTGTTCTGTCTCTCTCTCCCCCTCCCCTGTCTTCCCCCCCCCTGTTCTGTCTCTCTCTCCCCCTCCCCTGTCTCCCCCCCCCCCTGTTCTGTCTCTCTCTCCCCCTCCCCTGTCTTCCCCCCCCCCTGTTCTGTCTCTCTCCCCCCTCACATCTCTCTCCCCCTGTTCTCTCCCCCCCCTCCCCCTGTTCTGTCTCTCTCTCCCCCTGTTCTGTCTCTCTCCCCCCCCCTCGCCCAGTTCTGTCTCTCTCTCCCCCCTCCCCCTGTTCTGTCTCTCTCTCCCCCTCCCATGTTCTGTCTCTCTCTCCCCCCGTCCCCTGTCTCTCACTCCTCCTGTTCAGTCTCTCTCTCCCCCTCCCCCCTTCTGTCTCTCCCTCCCCCCTTCTGTCTCTCTCTCCCCCCCTTCTGTCTCTCTCTCCCCCCTTCTGTCTCTCTTTCTCACCCCCTGTTTTGACTCTCCCTCCCTCACCCTGTTCTGTCTCTCTCTCACCCCCTGTTCTGTCTCTCTCTCTCTCACCCCCTGTTCTGTCTCTCTCTCCCTCCCCCTGTTCTGTCTCTCTCTCCCTCCCCCTGTTCTGTCTCTCTCTCCCTCCCCCTGTTCTGTCTCTCTCTCCCTCCCCCTATTCTGTCTCTCTCTCCCTCCCCCTGTTCTGTCTCTCTCTCCCTCCCCCTGTTCTGTCTCTCTCTCCCTCCCCCTGTTCTGTCTCTCTCTCCCTCCCCCTGTTCTGCCTCTCTCTCCCTCCCCCTGTTCTGCCTGTCTCTCCCCCCTCCCCTTCCCTGCAAATGTGGATCAGGGAGGGGGCGGAGCTAATCCGGCTGAGCGGTGTAGCTTCGCCCCCCCGCTCGCACAGGTCGCACACCCTTAAGGCCGGCCCTGGTTCTTGGCCCCCAATAGGAGTGATGGGGGAGTCTTTTCAGACCCTGCGGATCCCTGCCGAAAGATCGCAAGACCTCACAACATCACTTGTGACTGCTCAGTGGCCTGAACCCTAAAGTTTGGGCACAGAGTGATTTAAGGAAATGCAACTGGTGCTACCTTTGAAGAGCCATCATAAGGGCGTTTGGGCCCTGGATTTTAGGACAGCCTACCATGTCCATATGTGAGTAGGGCTTAATGGCAAAAACACCGTAAAAACATATGAAAAATATGAAAGCAATTCTTTTCAAGTATTTTTATTTTTGCTTTCCTTATAGGTGGGACACATTTTATTAAAATATATATATACAATATATATAATATATCCAAAATTCTAAAATCTTCCTAACAATAGTGCATAGAAGACCAGCTCAACATTACTGTCAGAGGTATGTGGCTATTGACTTTATTTAGTTTAAAGAGTAAAGCAGGAAAAATAAGCTCTCATCTACAGCACCTATTCTTAGTAGTAAATAAACCCAATATGATTAGTCTGTCTATCTAATGGAAGTCCGTGTCCATCTGTTTAGCAATCAGTTGCAGTCATACCTTGAGAAATTGTAAAAGTCACTTCAAAATATTTTTGTTTTTTGCACAAGTTGCCAAGGGAGGCTTGCTACAAGGAATAATATTAAATTAGCCCTATTGTTTCATTTTTCCAAATAAATCCACACCTAACTAGAAAAACTTCTAAACCTCATGGCAAGTATAAAAATCCCCAAAAGAATCCCAAATATGCTGAGCGGACAATGTTCCTACCATGAGAAATAAGAATGGCTCGTTTCGAAGGAGTTAAAGTCAGCATGTTTGATGTTCAAAAACTCACAATAATAGAAAGAATATGATGATAACAAAATTAGAAAGGTATACTATAAATGGCACATATTGGGACACCTATTGTGTGGTCAGGCATGGGTGTAGGAACCCCCAAAAATCTGGGGGGGACAGCATTTTTGCTCGCCGGGTATAGCAGCAGTAAAAATAAAGCTTGTCACAGTGTATATTATATCACCAAGTTCCCACCAACATTACCAGGATCCTTGGTATACAACAGATACATTCACAGCACAACATCTACATCAGGCAGGTGCATTTTATCAATGTGAAATGAAATATAGTCAGCGAGTTGTGTGTACACCATAAAACATACATCAGTATGAACCTACCACTTCTGCTGGAATGCCATTCTATGTATCCACTACCCTCTCAGTAAAGTAATACTTTCATTAGTCCCTGACCTTATCTTATATCTAGGATAGCCTTATACCTATCCCATGCATGCTTAAACTCCTTCACTGTATTAACCTCTACCACTTCTACTGGAATGCTATTCCATGCATCCACTACCCTCTCAGTATAGTAATACTTTCATTGGTCCCTGGCCTTATCTTATATCTAGGATAGCCTTATACCTATCCCATGTATGCTTAAACTCCTTCACTGCATTAACCTCTACCACTTCTACTGGAAGACTATTCCATGCATCCACTACCCTGTCAGTAATGTAATCCTTTCATTAGTCCCTGACCTTATCTTATATCTAGGATAGCCTTAAACCTATCCCATGCATGCTTAAACTCATTTACTGTATTAACCTCTACCACTTCTACTGGAAGACTATTCCATGCATCCACTACCCTCTCAGCAAACAAACATTACATTTCTGACCAGAAAATAAACTGTAAAATATTAAATATTTCCAGCATTTCCAAAAGCTTAAGGTGGACCCCAAATATATGTATATAACTAGTAACATTTATACCAGGGCTTGACAACCTTAACTAAGTTTTAGGAGCCAGGAAAAAAATCTAGGAGCCAGACAACAGCACATACACACAATCACATGCAGTCATATACAGTCAGTCACATAGACACATAAACTCATACAGGGAGTGCAGAATTATTAGGCAAATGAGTATTTTGACCACATCATCCTCTTTATGCATGTTGTCTTACTCCAAGCTGTATAGGCTCGAAAGCCTACTACCAATTAAGCATATTAGGTGATGTGTATCTCTGTAATGAGAAGGGGTGTGGTCTAATGACATCAACACCCTATATCAGGTGTGCATAATTATTAGGCAACTTCCTTTCCTTTGGCAAAATGGGTCAAAAGAAGGACTTGACAGGCTCAGAAAAGTCAAAAATAGTGAGATATCTTGCAGAGGGATGCAGCACTCTTAAAATTGCAAAGCTTCTGAAGCGTGATCATCGAACAATCAAGCGTTTCATTCAAAATAGTCAACAGGGTCGCAAGAAGCGTGTGGAAAAAGCAAGGCGCAAAATAACTGCCCATGAACTGAGAAAAGTCAAGCGTGCAGCTGCCACGATGCCACTTGCCACCAGTTAGGCCATATTTCAGAGCTGCAACATCACTGGAGTGCCCAAAAGCACAAGGTGTGCAATACTCAGAGACATGGCCAAGGTAAGAAAGGCTGAAAGACGACCACCACTGAACAAGACACACAAGCTGAAACGTCAAGACTGGGCCAAGAAATATCTCAAGACTGATTTTTCTAAGGTTTTATGGACTGATGAAATGAGAGTGAGTCTTGATGGGCTAGATGGATGGGCCCGTGGCTGGGTTGGTAAAGGGCAGAGAGCTCCAGTCCGACTCAGACGCCAGCAAGGTGGAGGTGGAGTACTGGTTTGGGCTGGTATCATCAAAGATGAGCTTGTGGGGCCTTTTCGGGTTGAGGATGGAGTCAAGCTCAACTCCCAGTCCTACTGCCAGTTCCTGGAAGACACCTTCTTCAAGCAGTGGTACAGGAAGAAGTCTGCATCCTTCAAGAAAAACATGATTTTCATGCAGGACAATGCTCCATCACACGCGTCCAAGTACTCCACAGCGTGGCTGGCAAGAAAGGGTATAAAAGAAGAAAATCTAATGACATGGCCTCCTTGTTCACCTGATCTGAACCCCATTGAGATCCTTTGGTCCATCATCAAATGTGAGATTTACAAGGAGGGAAAACAGTACACCTCTCTGAACAGTGTCTGGGAGGCTGTGGTTGCTGCTGCACGCAATGTTGATGGTGAACAGATCAAAACACTGACAGAATCCATGGATGGCAGGCTTTTGAGTGTCCTTGCAAAGAAAGGTGGCTATATTGGTCACTGATTTGTTTTTGTTTTGTTTTTGAATGTCAGAAATGTATATTTGTGAATGTTGAGATGTTATATTGGTTTCACTGGTAAAAATAAATAATTGAAATGGGTATATATTTGTTTTTTGTTAAGTTGCCTAATAATTATGCACAGTAATAGTCACCTGCACACACATATATCCCCCTAAAATAGCTAAAACTAAAAACAAACTAAAAACTACTTCCAAAAATATTCAGCTTTGATATTAATGAGTTTTTTGGGTTCAGTGAGAACATGGTTGTTGTTCAATAATAAAATTAATCCTCAAAAATACAACTTGCCTAATAATTCTGCACTCCCTGTACATACAGCCTGTCACACATATACATACTGTCACATAGACACACACTCATACATACATACATACAGTCTGCCAGGCACACACTCACACATACATACAGTCTGTCATACACACACACACTCATACATACAGTCGTTCACAGACACAATCATACATACATACATACATACAGTCTGTCGCAGACACACACTCATAGATACAGTCTGTAACATAGACGCATACACTCAGAGTCAGTCACATAGACACACACACTCATACATGGTCTTTCACATACACTCATACATACAGTCTGTCACAGACACACACACTCATAGTCAGTCACATATACACACAAACTCATACAGTCAGTCACAGACACACAAACTCATACAGTCAGTCACAGACACACAAACTCACACACACTATATCTCATTGCAGGGAAGGTGGGCATTTCCGTTCCAGGTTTGTCTGTGCCTCTTACAAAGGCACAGACCATCATTACTTATTAATTACATTATTTTGCCCATTCATTTGTCAGTTTTATTTTGCCCACATTCATTTGCCAGTGGGTTTTTTTTGCCCAAATTCATTTGTCAGGTTTTTTTTTGCCCACATTCATTTGCCAGGGTTTTTTTTTTTGCCCACATTCATTTGCCAGGGTTTTGTTTTTTTTGCCCACATTCATTTGCCAGGGTTTTTTTTTTTTTGCCCACATTCATTTGCCAGGGTTTTTGTTGCCCACATTCATTTGCCAGGGGGTTTTTTTGCCCTCATTTTTTGATCATCTATTCATTAGTAGAAGTCATTGGCAGATTTAAGAGACATGGTATTATGGCAGCTTCGGAAGTCATTGATTATTGCAGCTCTAAGAGACATTTTTTAAATGTCCCTAAGAGCTGCAATAATCAATCACGTTCCGAAGCTGCCATGATAAAAAGAAAAACGGTACATTATTGGCAGTGACACCGTCACTGTTCCAACCTCGTTCCTCCCAGTGTGGGGATGTGTGACTTGTGGAGGACGCGCACAAGCCGTGCGCATGATCACATGACGTCGTGCGATGAAGTCACGTGATCAGGTGACCTCCGTGATCGCTGCAGAGCTGATTCTCCCGGGACAGTCCCAGGATCGAAAACGTTGCGGGACTGTCCCGGGTCGGCAAGTATGCTCAGGGCCGTCTTTAATAGTGATTGGACCCTGGGCAAGCATTTGCTTGGGCCCCCTGGACCCTGCCCCCTCCCCTGCATGCAATCCCGCCATCCATCGCGATGTTAACCCCACCCCCCCCACACACACACATATGCCATAATTGTTGTGCCAGTCAGATGCCAGTAATATTGTGCCATTCAGAGCGCAGTAATATTGTGCCAGTCAGAGCCCAGTAATATTGTGCCAGTCAGAGCCCAGTAATATTGTGCCATTCAGAGCCCAGTAATATTGTGCCAGTCAGAGCCCAGGAATATTGTGCCAGTCAGAACCCAGGAATATTGTGCCAGTCAGAACCCAGGAATATTGTGCCAGTCAGATACCAGGAATATTGTGCCAGTCAGAGCCCAGGAATATTGTGCCAGTCAGATGCCTGTAATATTATGCCAGTCAGATGCCTGTAATATTGTGCCAGTCAGATGCCTGTAATATTATGCCAGTCAGATGCCTGTAATATTATGCCAGTCAGAGCACAGTAATATAGTGCCAGCCAGATGCCTGTAATATTATGCCAGCCAGATGCCCAGTAATATAGTGCCAGCCAGATGCCTGTAATATTATGCCAGTCAGAGCACAGTAATATAGTGCCAGCCAAATGCCTGTAATATTATGCCAGCCAGATGCCCAGTATTATTGTGCCAGTCAGAGCACAGTAATATAGTGCCAGCCAGATGCCTGTAATATTATGCCAGCCAGATGCCCAGTAATATAGTGCCAGCCAGATGCCTGTAATATTGTGCCAGTCAGAGCCCAGTATTATTGTGCAAGCCAGATACCCAGTAATATTTTGCCAGCCAGATGCCCAGTAATATTATGCCAGTCAGATGCCTGTAATACTGTGCCAGTCCCCCCACCCCCCTTCCCTAGTACTTACACTTCACTGCTCCGTGTCCCCCGCCGGATGTCTCCTCCGTGCAGTCTTCCCTCTTGCACGGAGGAGGGAAACAGTCACCGGATGTGACGCGACGTCACATCCAGCATCATTTTTTTTTTTTCGGCCGTCGCATCCACCGGATGCGGATTGCCGGAAAAAAGCGTTCACACGCGCAATGCGCTGTGAATGCGGCAGGCAGGGGCTGGGGGACCCGTTTGCCTCGCGTTGCTGGGGGGGATTTCACCCTACCTGTCCCCCCCACATTTTTTCCTGGGGGGGGATCCGTCCCCCCCATCCCCCCCGCTTCCTACGCCCATGTGGTCAGGTAAAAGGTAAAAATCTACACTAGTGTCCTGGACAGGTATGATTGAGTGGGCCATGAACTGTCAGGCCAAACCCCTCTGATCCACCTGATCAAACTGCCTCTGATTAGTAAAGTAAGGTTGCTATACTATAATTCTTCCTTGCTTGGGGTACCCTAAGACGTCTGGATATCATGTCTTGGTGGTGGTAATTGTCTACTAGGTTGATAGTGTAAGAGGGATTGCAGGGGTTAAATCTGTAGTTGCTGGGACTAGCAACAGGTAACCATGTATCTGGTTATTAACCCTTTCACTCCCACACTCTGCCTACTGTTTCAACCGACCCAATAGCCCACATGTTTTCTTTGTTTGTATTTTATACTTTATTAGTTCATCTTAACCCCTTAGTGACAAGACATTTTCACCTTGACTTTCCCTAGGTGACAATGGCTGTTTTGACATTTCTAGGGTGTTTGTGTTTAGCTGTAATTTTTTTTCTTTCTCACATACAGTACCCACACAAATTATATGTTGTTTTTATCGTCATAAGAAGGGCTTTCATTAGATACCATTATGTTCATCATATCTTATAATTTACTACAAAAAAAATCATAAAATATGATGAAAATTTAAAAAAACAAACACTTTTTCTAACTTTATGCATGTTTCCATATTTTTCGGTATTTTTTTTGCGAGTTATGGGGCAAAAAACAAAAATAGTGTTTTTTGGTTTTTTCCTATATTGATCTTTTGACCCCAACCCGAACCCAAAATGTAACCCTAACACTAAATTTAACCCCAACTCTAATCCTTATTATATCCATTAATATTTTTTAACTTTAATTTAATTTTAACCCTATCCCTTATGCTAAAAAATATTTAATTTTAACCCTATAGGCTAATATAGCTAAATAACCAGTTTTTAATTAATTAAATATGTATTTTAAATATTTTCCATTGCAATGCTACTAAACTACCACTAGGGGCAGTCAAGTAGCATATTCAGAGCAACGGAAGTGAAGTTACTTTCACTTCCGAAGCTCAGACCGGCAGAGGGCTTAGCCATATTGACAGAGCAGCATGCTCCGTCAATATGGCTCGCCACGATCGCTCCGTGGGGCGATCGCGGGTGTCCCAAAATAGAAATTTCGGTGCTGGCTATTGCCTCGATGTCGAGGCAATAGACCAGCACTGTTAAAGCGGTTTTCGCGATCGTTGATCGCGAAAACCGCTTCATTCACTGCAGGACGTGCCAGGCACGTCCTTTGTCGTTAAGGGATTTTCTCCCAGGACGTGCCTGGCACGTCCTTTGTCATCAAGGGGTTAAAATATACACAAAAATCACAAACCATCAATAAAGTGGACATTGCATTAATTTCTGTGGGAATACCATTTCCACGTACATCTTCTTAAGTTTCTTCAGCAAAAAACAGATTCGTGGAGAGATTAGTGAGATGTTCCCTTTCACCAGCGTTTGTACCTCTAGATTTTAGACTCATCTCTTACCACCTGCTAACGCTTATTTATTCAGTCCACAATTGTATGACCCTGATGTACAGCATAGCTCTACAATTGTCCACCACCATAATGACCAAAAAGAAAACAAACAAACAAACAAGGAAAAAATAAAAAAGTTACATCCAGTCCCCATTCATATCTACATTCATCTCGTAACCACAGGGAATATGTCAGTTTGTTGTAGTTAATTTGGGCTGGGACAGGGGGGGAGGGCAACAGGATATCATTAGTTATAACTTATGGAGACGTTGGTCACTTATAAAATAAAAATGTACTTAATGCAATAGAGTATGCTCGCAGGTTGGGCAAACGGAAATTTTAATATCAAGATTCCAGACAAGTCCCCTTACCACCGGCTATGGGAGGTCAGTTGAAAGTTCCATCCACTTAACCCATATTTCCTCATATCTTTCTTTATTTTGTATGTTTTTGGCTTTTAAGAGGAAATATTTTTCCCACATGTTTTAACTATCAGGGATGGATAATCTGGGTCTCTTTGGTTAAAGGTGACCTTTGGCTATGAAAAGTAGCTGTATCCTATGAGACTGCAAGATCATGTTCCACACCACCATCATTGACAATCCTTCATCATCAGTGGAATTAGCAGTTGGAATCCTGTCACTGTGCTGTGTCAGTGACCTTCCACAGTAACAGTATCCAACTTGATTTCTAATATGTTAATGGCTGTATTTATTATTTTGTTTGAGCTCACTCTTGAACATGGAAAATAAATAGAACCCTATGTTTTGTAAAAATCTTACTTGAGAATGTGAGTGTTGTTTAATAAAGAGTACTGAAGAACAAAGTAAACAGCAAGTATGGAATATTATAGACAGATATGGAATGCTCTATTTTACAGGGAATCTGACATATCCAAAATAAAATCAACGACCACCACAGAGGCACAGCAATGTTGGAAAGAGAAGGGTACAGGAACGGCTTGGTGGGGGAAAAAACAGGAATCTCCCACTATAAACAGTGTTTAACTGTGTGTATGGTTATATGCATGATAATATTGGCCAACAAATTTACAGCAAAGCAGTAGCAGTATTACAGTTGCTTTTGGAATACATACAGGAAGGTGTTAGATGAGAATGATGGAAGTTGAAATGAGTCAGAAGCTGCAAAGCAGTTTTTGTCCTACATCTAAAATCCCATTTTTGAAAGTTCTACATGTGTGCATTTGCAGGTGTATGCAAATATGTGACAGATAATACAATAGAACTTATAGTTTATTCAGGAAGGTATAGAAGACGTAGTGAGAGATGAACGAAGATAATCATTTAATAATAAAACAAATACCTGCCAACCTGCTGGCTGTAACAGAAAAAGAGCCATGCCTCTTGGGTGATATTTATTTATGTTTGCCCATGCCAGCTAAGTCTTTCATAGCCGTCCTGGCCACCATATTCATGGATCCACACATTTTCTGAGCATGTTTTAAATGTTTTGTAGAAGCAATGGCCCCCGTCACTTGGGTTGCCCCTTCCTGCCCTTAGTGGATGAAATGGGGTAAAATGTCCAGATCAATGCCTCCCTCCACTTTTTACAGATAGTATAATAATGTCAACATAAACAATGAACTGAAGAAATAAAGATGATTTACTACTGAATTCTTAATCCCTTTAAGCGCTTTTTTGGAAAGAGTTTTTTTTCTGCCAGAAATCTGTAGAAACGTATGCTTAAAGTGAGTATTTTCTAGAGACTTTTCATGTATTGTAGGATGTGTATAATTCAGTTGTTTTTGTTTTTTTTTTTAAAAGTCAATGATTAAATTCCAGCAGTATTCATTATTTGTATTTCTTTATTTACACGAGGAGATGTATACATTCCTGGTGATAGATACGGCTTCCTGAGGAGACCAAGGTTTTCTTGTTTTGTCTGGTCTCCACAGAGGAAATGCTGAAGTGCCATGTCTACATTAACACATGCTGTTTACGAGGTTTGTTGTATCCACTGGGTTTTTACTGCTACTGAGTTCTTATTGCATCTATTGGAGCCAATTCTATTCTGACAAGTTCTCATGTACAGGCAACAAAAACACCGGTGTCTTCTAAATATATGCTTCACTAGTTTAGTACCATAGTAATACAGCTCTGGTGAATTATTCTTTTAATATATTTTTTCACACTTGGCTTCATCAGATATTTGGGGGGAATTTACCATACCATGATATGTGTAAAAGCCACATAGAGCACAATTGATAAATTACATATATGTCTTTTATTTTATTTACATGCAAATACTAGAACAATGTACAATGATCTTTACATTTCCTATAGATATTTTTGTTTTGGGTTAGGATTTGAGTGAGGAGGGATCTGGGGAGCTTTGTGTCTCTGGGCTAGTAAGGAATAGCCTTTGTTGCTTAAAGTTTACTACACTTAAAGTCAGACATTTAAATCATGGGAGTTGTAGTTTTCAAAACAACAAGCAAAGGAATTTTTAGTCCATTGGTAGCTTTCTTTTCAACCACCTGCATGTAGCTCTCGGGAATCCCTTCTTGGTCACACTAGGAATATACTGTGAGTCGGTGGATTCTAAGCTCTGTATTATAGCGAGCCTTAACTGTATTTGCTTTATATGTATATATGATCTTGGCAGCTGAGTGATGCAGTATAACTTTTTTGGATGTTGGCAAATCATGAATTGAAGGCATATCTTGCAACTTGACAATTTCAAATAGAACTTTGCCAGAGCTTTGTTGAACATGTAGAGCAGGGGTGTCCAATGTGCAGCTCATTTGACAGCACAGTGTGGCCTACCTGATAACTGCCCATAGTCTCATTACCCCTATACAAGTTAATTCAAGTTTGTTTTGAACTGCTTTTGTATTACTGATAAGTAAGTAACTATTGTGGTATGGCTAATAAGCTATTCTTCAGCATTACTGTAATAACAAAGAAAGTGGCCCAACACGCACATGCATTTCTAATCATGCAGCCTCCTTCACAAAAAAAACTTTAATGCCTCTAATCTAGGGCATGTTAGTAATACTTGTGAAATGATTGAGTTTACAACAGGAAACATTTATAAACATTTATTTTATAGATAGAAAACTGCATATATTGTGAGTCTGATGCATATTTTGAGGATTGTGTGTTTTTCCAACATTCACACAATGGAATAATAGTCTGCTTAATGCTTTTGCTACAAACAGCTTTCAACAACAGCATGATCTACCAGTTGGACTTCTTGTCAGGAAAGATACAGAGTAGCTCAATAAAAGAGAGAGAAAATGACATTTACAATTATTGTCACCATTCATGAACATCACAGGTTATAATGCAGTTTTGGAAAATAACACAGACATTCTCGTTAAAAAAATGGATTTCAAGTGAACCCACAAAACTTGTGTATGTATTTATTAGAAAACATATTTACTAAAATATATTCTTATCTGAAGCAGCTTTCTTTCACCATCAAATTCACAAAGATGCTAGCTGGAGCAAATGTATGCTCCAAATGGTGACTTTGGTATCATACAATGTTTATTATTTGGGTGGTAAGCTAAGCATTCTAGGATTGTGATGTTACCATTTAAGAGTCAGAGGATGCACACACATTCCGAAGGCCATCATAGTAGTTTTTATATCTTTGTCCTGTTCTTGTGAGCTTGCAATCTATTAAATTATGTTTTAATTAGTTACCCAGTTTTTGGATAGCTCACATGTATTCCTAACAGGTTTGTTAATAATATTTGCTGAATAATAGGGGTAACTATTTTGCTATGAAACATGGCAAACAAAAGTGTTGGGGGGGGGGGGGAAGCATTATAATTAAATATATTATATACAAATTTAAGGTACAGATGTCCAACAACTGCAAACTAAACTGAAGAGAAATAGAATAGCTACTGTTCCATTATAGATTTTCTTGCATAATAATAGTGTATATTTGTGCTGCTTCGAAATAAGTAATTTAGTATTTAGGTGTATAATGTGATTTAATTCTTTAAGTGTCATAAAACAGTAAACATATGTAAGTGTTATACTCACAAGATTAGTTTAATGTGTTTTATATGTGGCCAGGACTTCTTTATGGTGCTGGTGGGCATTGGGTAAAACTTTCATTTTTACAAAAAAAAAAAAATTATATGTAAAATTGATATAAGATGACAAACTGTCTCTTCGCTTCATATTTCCGCTTAGTCTCCCCTTTTTCTGTAAATGGCACTCTGGAAAGTTACTCTCTTCTCCCTGTTCTACCACTAGTCATACAATATACTGGGTACCTACAACAGGGGGACTACCTCAATTGGAGCCATTTTGTTTTTCATTTTTTTACATTCCAACCAACCTTTTCTGTTCATTCTTTTTGGGACCATGAACTTGCTTTCCAGGATCCCTTTGGTCATAAGCACAGGACAAATGACAACATTGCCCATTGGATAATCCTGCCCCTTGACTGGCACTAAAGCTTCTCATTTACCCCTTCAGTTGATCAGGTCAAAACAGATAATAACTTATACTAAAATCTTCTCCATATTTAATTTATACCTCCAAAACAGATTTAGTCATCTTTTCTACCTCTCAAATTTGGAATCCATTTTTAGCTAGAAATATAAGACCAGTACATTTGTTCTGCAAAAATGTAATGAGTTTTACTGAGGTAGTAACCTAGGAGTAGACAACATGATAAATACAATTTAATTCTAACATGTTCAATCTCTATTTGAGCAATAACTTTGTACAAATGTTTCAAAGTGACTTAATGTCATGCTATTTTTACAATAGTCATTCATATCTACATAACTAGAATAATGGCACTCATATAAGCCATTCATTTAATCAATCAGAGCACACATAGTCATCAGTTAAATGAAT
Organism: Pelodytes ibericus; assembly: GCA_036172795.1. Classification (NCBI taxonomy): domain Eukaryota; kingdom Metazoa; phylum Chordata; class Amphibia; order Anura; family Pelodytidae; genus Pelodytes; species Pelodytes ibericus. The sequence goes on from CM069863.1 coordinate 76,451,930, forward strand.
GTTTTTGAAGTCACTATACTACCAAGATTATAATGGTAGGATAATTTGAGAAAAACATGTGTGAAGTTACACAGAACTTTAAGGAACATGCTGTTCTGAAGGTCTCTGGTAATCCTATTTTCCAAAATAGAACTGATAGTGTTGCTCAAATGACTGACGTTGCTTTACCAAGAACTCATCCCAGTTAGTTATTTTATTAAATGCAGTGTCTTTTTTTAACGTTTCTAATTCATGGGATGCTTATGTCATTCACTTTCACAAAATGAAGGTCATCTTCTTTTGAATGAATGCGTCAGGAATTGAATAGAACACTCAAAATATTACATTAGATTAATGTTTATTTGTAAAGTGCCAACAATTTAAACAGCACATAGGACAGAGGTTAAACCGTGTAACAAAATCCAATTAGAAAGAGAGAAACAGACCTTCAAACATAGAAACATAGACTGTGTCGAAAGATAAGAACCATTTGACACATCTCTACTGCACAATTATATGATCTCTTTTCTTTCAGTGTATAGTCACAGTAGCATTTACGACTATGAAATATACTTTTCTACTCTACATGCAGGTGTGGCATTTGTTTGGTTATTTTGTGTAATGTAGAAATTGTCATTAGAGTGTACTCATATAATCCGTTGAAATATAATAATTAATTGGATGATGTTGCCTGGATTCAAACAAATCTAAAATATCAAAATACTGTATCAAAACCCCCTGGTATTTATTCAAAGTGATTCTGTTTGTGTCTGCTTTTGTTTTTTACACAATTTAAAATTATATTTACAGTTTGCTTTTTCTATGGTCTATTGCTACAAATGTGGAATAATTGTTAAAGAGACTCTGTCACCTAAACATACTGTCAATGTACAGAATAAAAAAATATCAAAAGTGATCTGTACGTTGAGTTATTAAAATTGCAAGCAAATGCATAACTTAATAGAAAATATGTTTAAAGTGTTTGTGGTGTCTTCTGTTTATGACATCAACTTGTGGCATGATATGCAAATTACACCAATTTCCCTAAGATAGTAGTGTGCATATAAAAACACAAGTGATATGATAAATAGGAGACACCACAGACATATTTAAAACACACTTTTCTTTAATTTTATGTATCAGCGTGCAATTTTGCAAACACAATGTCTAGATCACTTTTGATTTTTATTCTCTGCATTCACAGTATAAATAATGTTTAGGTGTCCCTTTAAACAATTTTTTAGGGGGTTCTATTTGTGAGAATACCAGGAATACCAGATATTAATTTTCTCTAGCAATAAAATGTGGAGCTGATAAAAAAGACAAACAAACATTAATATAACAAATATTAGGGAACAGCCACTTCATTCCTGAACTCAATTTTTGTAGCATCTTTGTTTACTTCAAATCAGAGGTGTCACTAGGTTTGGTGTCACCCGGTGCGGTAACTCATGGTGTCACCCCCCTGGATTTCCTCCAATACCATGCCAAACAGATGCCTTAGTAATGCCAGTCAGATGGTTCATGAAATATGCCACATACAGGAGCCCTAAAAATGATGTCACACGCATGAGCCCTTTAACTATGCCACACACAGGAGCCCATAACTATGCCACATACAGGGGCCCCATAACTATGCCACACCAAAGCCCCATAAATTATGCCTCACCTTGGAGCCCAATTAATTATGCCACACATGCAGGCATCCCTTAATTATGCCACACACAAGCGCCCCATAATTATGCCACACAAGAGAGCGCCTTAATTTTGCCACACATGGGGCCCAATAAATATGCCACTCATGGGACAGCCATTAATTATGCGACACACAGGAGCCCCACAAGGTGTACAATTCAAAAACAATACATATCTATAAACACAGACATCTCTCTATAACTAGTTGCATTAATACTTATTTGAATTATTTAACATTCTATTTAATAAAAATGTTATTGAAAAATTGCATTCCTATTTTTCTTCCCTTCCTCTGCACCCACATTGCACCTAAAGGACTTAACACAGCACCATACAGTACCCACAGAACTTGCCATGCACCAATATTGCACCCACAGCACTTGGCTTGCACTCATATTGCACCTACACGATTTGGCATGCCACAGTGTCACTTTGCCCCACAGAACTAGCCAGTGTCACTTTCCACATAGTACATGTTATTTTGCCCCACAGACCATGCCACAGCATCACTTTGCCAATTAAAATTTGCCAGTATTTAACCCCTCGATATGCCAGGATTTAGCCATTCAATATGCCAGGATTATTTAGCCACTCAACATGCCATGATTTAGCCATTTAATATGCCAGGATTTAGCCATTCAATATGCCAGGATTTTGCCCCCAATATGCCATTTAATATGCCAGGATTTTGCCCCTCAATATGCCAGGAGTTTGCCCCCCAATATGCCATTTAATATGCCAGTATTTTGCTCTCAATATGCCAGGATTTTGCCCCCCATTATGCCATTTAATATGCCAGGATTTTGCCCCTCAATATGCCAGGATGTTGCCCCTCAATATGCCAGGAGTTTGCCCCCAGTATGTCATTTAATATGCCAGTATTTTGCTCTCAATATGCCAGGATTTTGCCCCTAATATGCCATTTAATATGCCAGGATTCTGCCCCACCAATATGCCATTTAATATGCCAGAATTTTGCTCTCAATATGCCAGGATTTTTACCCCCAATATGCCAGGATTTTGACCCTCAATATGCCAGGTTTTTGTCCCCCAATATGTCATTTAATATGCCAGGATTTTGTCCCCCAATATGACATTTAATATGCCAGGATTTTGCCCCCAAATATGCCATTTAATATGCCAGGATTTTGCTCTCAATATGCCAGGATTTTGCCCCCAATATGCCATTTAATATGCCAGGATTTTGTCCCCCCAATATGCCATTTAATATGCCAGGATTTTGACCCCCAATATGCCAGGATTTTGACCCCCAATATGCCATTTAATATGCCAGGATTTTCCCCCTCCAATATGCCATTTAATATGCCAGGATATTGCCAATTAATATGTCAGGATATTGCCCCTTAGTATGCTCGTTATGCCCCCCTTCTTCCCTCTTCCCCAGCCAGTACTTACCTCCTTACTGCTCTGACTCTCGGTGCAGGTCCGTGGCTGTGAAGGAAGCGTTGTGCGCTCCCCTCCAGCTGCGCGGCTTCAATAAAGTTTGCACCCGGAGACAGCAGCAAGGAGGTAAGTTTTTGATTTTTTTCTGGTGGTGTCACCCAGTGCAGTCAGCACCCCCTTCATGACGCCACTGCAAGTAATTATATACCTAAAACTTTACATTTTTGGTAGATATGTTGGGCTGCTGCTAATCTTTGCAGCCATTGTTAATGTGAGGTAGTAATATTATAATGTCAGCGCATACTTCATAACAAGACTGCCTGCAATGTAAAAGAGAGAGCATATCTCCTAGTGCCAATTGGCATGAACCGCATAAGGCATCATCCTGGCTTTTTTTGAATCCACCAGACTCATATATGAAAAATGAAAGCACAGTTTAACAGGCACCGGTTTGTGAGCTTGTCTCTCCAATACTATTCCTAGTTTATCCTGTTAGTGTAAAATACAGGGCAGAAAAACAATGCAACATCTGGTAGATGCCTGATCCTTCCTGCTGAAGGATCATTGTTACATCAAATGTATTTTATAAACATAATAATTACACTGATCGGCCATAACATTATGACCACTGACAGGTGGCAAACCGCCAGAGACTGTGTGATGCTTTGGGAAATGTTCTGCTGGGAAACCTTGAGTCCTGCCATTCATGTGGATGTTACTTTGACACGTACCACCTATTGTTGAAGACCATGTACACCCTTTCATGGAAATGATACTTCCTTATTGCCTCTTTCAGCAGGATAATACATCCTGTCACAAAGCAAAATTGGTTCAAGAACAGTTTGGGGAACACAACAACGAGTTCAAGGTGTTGACTTGTCCTCCAAATTCTCCAGATCTCAATCCAAACGAGTGTCTGTGGGAGTACCCACCTCGCAACTTACAGGACTTAAAGGATCTGCTGATAACGTCTTGGTGCCAGATACCACAGCAGATCTTCGGAGGTCTAATGGAGTCCATGCCTCAATGGGTCAGGGCTGTTTTGCTCGCAAAAGTTGACCTACACAATTTTAGATATTAGGGTGATAATGGTATGGCTGATCGCTATTTAAACTACTTATGTGTCTGTGTGAGTGCTAGGTTTACATTCTCTTTGGACCATAATGACTCGGGCAGGATGTTATATCCAGACGCCTCACTGGCGATAACCTAATATAATGCTTTTGTCCAAGTTGTTGTAATGCATATATCAGATCAAAGATAGGTAACTTATTGGAAGAGTCAACACCATTATTCACAATCTTCTTAAGTAGCAGTAGTAGTAATAAAAGATTAGTAGAATCCAGAAGCATAATCAATTCTAGCCATAAGAAAGTGATCTCTATTTATTAGCAACTTGATCTTTACTCACATCTTAATCCCATGGTACAAATCATTATATTAAACAATCAATGAATTTCAAACCACTCGTATGTTGTTTTAATTGTTCACTTCATTCCTCTTAATTTTAATATCAAAATCCTTCTACTTTCCACAGATCATTTTTAAAGCTTTCTGCTTTAGTCATTCCATTTTCCTTTTGCTACATCCCATTGTGTGTGCTCAATTTAATCTATTTGGACCAGAGAAACTCCATCTGTTAAGCAACTCATTTAGTTTTTATTATACTCCTTGTCTCACAATACTTCTGAAATATATTTGCAAACATTAATAAAACAGCTGGTTCAGGCCACTGAATCAGTATAAGAACAGATTGTATACATGTTGTATGTTGGTGATTGGCTTAGATGTCCTAGAAAAATAAATGAAATACATATGCTGCTCTTTGTATTTTAAATAATGTGTTGATCTGTGTCAATAGTTTCTGAAATAAATCCAACATGCCCTTTATGGTTTCCAAACATGGATTTTTCACAGACTGCTTTGCTGCGTCCATGATGCTTTGGGATAAGTTATCACTAGTGTTGAGCGAACCCGAACCGCACTGTTCGGGTTTGTACGGGACATTACGGTGTCCGTGCCACAAACCCGGACATTTCACTGTATATCCGTGTTGGAATTCAAGGTTCGGCTATAAACCGAAAGTCTTTAAACCGAAAGTCATTCGGTTTATAGACTTTTGGTTTATAGAATAGCCAATAGCATTACATGTATTCTATAAGCCGAAAGTCTCGAGATAAGATATAAGACTTTCGGTTTATAGAATACCTGTAATGTTATTGGCTATTCTCTAAACCGAAAGTCTATAAACCGAACCTCGAACTCCAACACGTATATACAGTGAAATGTTGGCAATACTAAGCCATTCTTCTAACATAACGGAGATGTCTATAAAGCAGATTCGCTAAAGTACCGTAATTTTTGCTACATAAGACGCACTTTTTTCCTCCTGAAAAGTAAGGGGAAATGTCTGTGCGTCTTAAAATCAAAGATATCGTGCGGCATGGAGGACATCCCTCCTGCATGGAGGGAAACTCCGGTCACACATATTTTTTTTTTTAAAGCCGCGCGGCTTCAATAAAGTTTAAAAAAAAAAAAAGCGACCGTAGTTTCCCTCCTCCTAGCAGTTGGCAAGACTGCACAGAGGAGATGACCGGAGAGCAACAAGGAGGTAAGTACTGGGGAAGGGGGAGGAGGGTAGCATAAAACGAGCAAAACCCTGGCATATTGAGTGGTTAAATCCTGGCATATTGAGTGGCAAAATCCTTGGAATATTAAATGGCTAAATCCTGGCATATTGAGTGGATAAATCCTGGCATATTAAATGGCTAAATCCTGGCATATTGAGTGGCTAAATCCTGGCATATTGAGTGGCTAAATCCTGGCATATTAAATGGCTAAATCATGTCACATTGAGTGGCAAAATGCTGGCATACTGAGTGGATAAATACTGGCATATTGTGCATAATGGCAAATATTATAGTCCAAAGCAGCTGGGATGCTAGGTTAGTAACCACTGCAGTCTTATGACTATCACAGGGATTGCTAATGTTTGGCCAGTGCACACTGCATTTCTCATGGTACAGAATGGTGTGCCTAAGGTTAGCTGTATTAGTTTTGTATCTAGCTTTGCTCATAACCACTGCTTTTGAGGAGATAAGAATTTAGTAAAGATCTGTTCTATTTGTTGTTTTCTTGTTTTCCTCCTCTAAAAACTAGGTGCATCTTAAGGTCAGGTGCGTCTTATGGAGCAATACGGTAAATTGTTTACAGGCACCGAGTCTCCTTGCTCTATACAGCTATATATCAGGGGCAGACATGTTGTTTAGAATCTTGAGTAAGATTTTTACTTATTCTCTTTCTTTAAAAACTTCTATTTAAAATGCCTGCACTTGTTGCAATGAAACATAAATTATTTTTACTGATAGTTGTCCTTTAATAACAAAAGTAAACGCAACAAGGTGTTGAAGTCAAAGCTTCATCTATTCCCTTTTGAGATGAAATACATGTATTGCCAGTACATTATGGAATTTGGTCACAGCATCAAAGTAAAATTATTTAATACATACCAGTATGAAAAATTAAAGACCAGGGATAAATAAACTGTTTCATCCAATGCATGTGACTCACAGTTAAATATTTTATCTACAGTTCTAAATATATATTTATAAGTATGAATAGTCATTCATTCGCCTATTCTGATTAGTAATATTGCCTTAAAATGTTGTGTAGAAATTGATGCTGGCATGTTAAGGACAAAAAATATTCATTAATATGTTTAATTCCAGAATGCCTCACTCTAAATTTTGTGGTGTACACATTGAGACCTTCCATAAGTGAACATCAGGAACGACTATAATTCAAGAGGGGGAGAAATGCTAAAATGTCAAAAATAAACTTAATTCTGATTTGCTGACCTATTCACATAATCCAGAATTAAAGTGATACAAAAACATACATGACTAATGCATTTGTTTTTAGAAAATGCAAGACTTCCAATAGAGATATTTTTGACCATAGAACTCACTGGCCAATCTAGATACCTTAGACCCTTTCTGTAAAGTCTTATTATCTAACATTCTTCCCCCTCAGAATAAATTTATTTCCTCTTACAGCAGTACATTTATATTTAGCACAATGCTACCTGTTTCATTTAACCCCTTAGTGACAAGACATTTTCACCTTGACTTTCCCTTGGTGACAATGGCTGGTTTGACATTTCTGGGGTGTTTGTGTTTAGCTGCAATTTTCTTTTTTCTCAGATACTGTACCCACACAAATTATATGTTGTTTTTATCATCATAAGAAGGGCTTTCATTAGATACCATTATGTTCATCATATCTTATAATTTACTACAAAAAAAAATCATAAAATATGATGCAAAATTAAAAAAAAACAACACTTTTTCTAACTTTGACCTAAAATATAATTTAGACAAATACAATCATTAAAAAAGACCCCATCTAAATAGTTTCTAAATGTTGTCCTGAGTTCAGAAATATGCTTGTTTCATATTTTTCGGTATTTTTTTGCGAGTTATGGGGCAAAAACCAAAAATAGTGTTTTTTGTTTTTTTCCTATATTGACCTTTTGACCCCAACCCCAACCCAAAATTTAACCTTAACACTAAATTTAACCCCAACTCTAACCCTTATGCTTTCCCTTAATATATTTTTATTTTAATTTAATTTTAACCCTATCCCTTATGCTAAAAAATATTTAATTTTAACCCTATAGGCTAATCTAACTATATAACCAGTTTTTAATTAATTAAATATTTATTTTACATTTTTTTTCCATTGCTATGCTACTTAACTACCACTAGGGGCAGTCAAGTAGCATATTCAGAGCGACGGTAGTGAAGTTACTTTCACTTCCGAAGCTCAGACCGGCAGAGGGCATAGCCATATTGACGGAGCCTGCTGCTCCGTCAATATGGCTCCCACGATCGCTCCGTGGGGCGATCGTGGGTGCCCCAGAATAGAAATTTCGATGCTGGCTATTGCCTCGACATCAAGGCAATAGACCAGCACCGTTAAAGCGGTTTTCGCGATCATTGATCGCGAAAACCGCTTGATTCTCCACAGGATGTGCCAGGCTTGTCCTTTGTCGTTAAGGGAGTTTCTCCCAGGACATGCCTGACACGTCCTTTGTCGGCAAGGGGTTAATAGCTATCTATATCTATGCTTCTCTATCATATCTCCACACTGGTCTAGGACAGTTCATCACTGCCATTTCATCAGCACAGGAGTTTCAAGGCTGAATTGTCAGGGGTGTATGGCAGCGTAGCCATTTTATTGCGGCAGTGTAAGTGCTTACAGTTCAAGGCTGAACTGTCAGCCCTTACAAATACAGTAATAAACCCCCATATAAATGAACCCTCCTCCCAAAAAAAATTAACTGCAAGCCCTTATACCAACCCTAAAACTAACCACCGACCATAATACCAAACCCTAATACTAAGCCCTAATACTAACCCTGAACCCCAATACTAACCCTTAATACTAAGCCAAAATACTAACCCTGAACCCCAATTCTAATCCTTAATACTAAGCTCCAATAATTACCCCGAACCTCAATACTAACCATTAATACTAAGCCCCAATAATAACCCTGAACCCAAATACTAACACCTAATACTAAGGCCCTAAACTAACCCTGAACCCCAGTACTAAAACCTAATACTAAGCCCTAACACTTACCCCGAACCCCAATACTAGCACCTAATACTAACCTTGAACCACAATACTAACCCTTAATACTAAGCCCTAATACTAACCCTGAACCCCAATACTAACACCTAATACTAAGCCCTAACACTAACCCCAAACCCCAATCCTAAACCCTAATACTAATCTTGAACCCCAATACTAACCCTTAATGCTAAGCCCTAATACTAACCCTGAACCCCAATACTAACACCTAATACTAAGCCCTAACACTAACCCCAAACCCCAATCCTAAACCCTAATACTAATCTTGAACCCCAATACTAACCCTTAATGCTAAGCCCTAATACTAACCCAGAGCCCCAATACTAACACCTAATACTAAGCCATAACACTAACCCCAAACCCCAATACTAAGCCCTAATACTAACTTTGAACCCCAATACTAACCCACAATACTAAGCCCTAATTCTAACCCAGAGCCCCAATATGAACACCTAATAGTGAGCCCTAAACTAACCTCGAACCCTAATACTAAGCCCTAATACTAACCCAAAGCGCCAATACTAACACCTAATACTAAGCCCTATTAGTAACCCTAATACTAATCATAAACCCCAATACTAACCCGTAATAACCTAGCCCCTATAATACTAGCCCCTAATACTAACCTTCTATGCGATCCTGCAATTAACTGTAACTCGATAACCTGGCCTGCGATGACTGCGTGGAAGCAGCCACGATGAACCATCCCATCCCCACACTTCCTTAACCTCTGTACAAATATTCTTCAAACTTTTTTAACCCCTTCCAGATGTTAGGATGTTCTGTGCAGTCCTGATTTTAGAGTACCTAAAAGATGCTAGGATTGCATAGAATGTCCTAGCATTTAACAGCTCATCGCGGACTTGCAGTGGGATCCTACCAGATGAGGTCACTTTGAGCACCGCCTACATTTCACTAAATCGCACTGTGCCCACCAGGAACAAAACGTGGTGACCCCGACGCAAGCACCATGCGTCACAAAGGGGTTAAGATGTTCCATAAATTCTATTTAAAGTATGTCTGAAAAACTCTGAATCTAATTATTAAACCTTTGTGTTTTTCATTTTGTTCTTTTCAAAGGGAAAACCCTTTTAAAATCCTTCAAAAAGATCATTTTGACGATACAGTTTGAATGGGCACAGGGAGAGTGACAACTCACTAGAAAAATAGGTCAACCATAGTTTGTGGAATGGAACTAAGAGCTTCAATTTGATAAAAAAAAGAGTGTGCTGCGGTTTAGTGTATTTTACTGTGTGCATGTTGTTGATGAAGGTCAGTACTAGTAGTTGTAGAAAAAACACTAGAGAATGTTTGAAAGAATTTTATGGTTAATTAGGAGGCAGCTGATTGCATTAAAATAACATAAGCATGATCATACATAAGTAGAATGATGATCTTTCAGATCCATTGCATATTTATTTTACAATTTCGTAAAGGCAAAAGTCTTTGTTTATTAATATTCAGTTCAAATTCAAACCCTCAGCAATGTATGAATTAAATACAAACTGAAAATGGCATATAAGTAGTGTGACCAATGTGATAAACCAACAATAGTATAGTGTTAACTTTTTATGTAAATAGAATGTATAAATAAACAAAATGCTGATAAATATAACCAATTCATATTCGGGGATTATAGCTGCATTTTGGTCATTTCAAAAAATGTAAACTAATAGAAACATAGAAACATAGAATGTGTCGGCAGATAAGAGCCATATAATCTGCCTAATTTTCTAAATACTTTTATTAGTTCCCGGCCCTATCTTATATCATGGATACCCTTTTGCCTATTCCAAATAAAACCAAATGTCACACATATATATATATATATATATATATATATATATATATATATATATATATAAAAACTGCCTCCGAAGAAATAACATCAAGTAGCCATGAACCCCCCTCCCCCACACATATTAAAAATGTGTCTAGAAGCCTAGGCAGAGTGAGACATGCTGCAGATATCATTCCACTTGCCTTGTATTTGTATAAGGTTCTACTCAATTTTGAGAGAATTGCACGGAACTGAGATGGGAATTTGAAACTTATGGCAAAAGTAGAGGAGTTGGAAACATTTTCCCATTCAGCTGCATTGGATCATTTTGGCTTAAAGGGACTCTGTCACCAAACACACAACAGATGTGCAAGCAATGAAGAAACTATGGAACTGAAGGTATCTGTTCTTTTAACACTGACACAAAAGTAAGTTATTTTCAGGCAAAAATATTAAGAAGATGATGTCATACATTTGCATAATTGCTGCCACCAATAGGAATGTGTGGCATGATATGCTAATTTTGTACAGAACCCCTTCTAATGTGATGCAGAGACTTGCCCATAAACTGGTAAATGGCCTGGGAAGTGATGTCACTTCATGTTTCCCTGTGTTTTATGAGACATTATTATTTATTAGTGCATGATCTGCTTCTATTGTCAGTTCTATTTTTGTTTTGGGTTTGTGCCTTGTGGACGAAGCAGAGCTTTCCTGAATGGGGAACCCCAGCTTTTCAAAGTGTCATGAACTGGAAGTGACCCATATACAACTTATGCATTACCACATTATTATAATTTTTAATTGTTATTTTTAACAGGGAGCTGAATATGTTGGTTGTGTGCAAACTAGCATTTGCACCTTGTGCTGCTGCCTTGGAGAATTACTAGGTTTAACAAGCTATTCATTTACTCATCCTGCAGGGTACATGTGATGCTGCCCAGACCTACACCTTATGTCCACTATAGGGAATTCCATGGGCTATACTGTCTTGCCTCCATTACCAAGCCCCAAACAAATGATGCTTGAAGCTTAGGTCTCTGCAGGGCGCACCTGTGCAAATCACTGTTTTCTCAGCCTGGTTGCATTGCTTGCCACCACGTAGGAGTCTAAAACCAAAATTCTAACCATGCCCTGGATGTATCATCCCAGAAATATGGCTGCTCACATGCTGATTGCTGCAAAATGTATGTATGGCTCTTCTTTTACTTCTTATACTTACTACCTATGTAGATCTATATTTACATGTATTACAACAGAAAGATAGTTGCTGTTGCAATGCTCTAATGATGACAGAGTCCCTTTAAAATTTGAATCTCATTTCCCTGTAGTTCCCTGCAATTCTCTCTTTATTGAGTAGACAAGTTAATAATACAAAGGATCAGTATGTTATATTAGATATGTTAGATAAAGAATGGGAATGGCAACCAATCATTTCATTTTAGCTATAATTAATGATAGGAAGGGTTACATATTTAGCATTATTATGTTAGAGGCAAAATCTCTCTATACCATATAGTGGGAGTAGTGTGCTTTAATAATTCTGCAATTTTACGTTGGTGCCAAAGGCTGTCTATACCATATCATGGGAGTAGCAGGCTATAAGTGGTCTAATCATTGTAACTATGTATGCTATTACTGGATGCTGACTTAATATTCCCTCATTCACAACTTGGGCAGCCAATTATTTTGCAATTTATTATCGCATAATAATGTTAGTTCTCTTTATAGTTTTGCTGGGTAGAGAAGCAAACCACTGATATCAGCTCAGTAGTGCTATCTCTTGTATACGGTTCCAGGTAAATCATACATGAATATTTAAATTTTATTATCTGTCTGCACGGCTTGCCGCACAGGCCTCATCTTTCCAAACTGATTGATGACAAATTATATGCAAACTGCCAAAAAAATAAATATTCCCTCAAAACAGCTCCAGTACTTCAAATAAAAGCAAGAAATCACTCCAGTAGAAGTGTCGAATCTCGCACAATCAAGAATCTTGTATTGTTAATTGAATTCTCTTGACCCCTTCATGACAGACTTGCCCCATTATCCACATTGTACACCCAGGACATGTCCCATCACCCAGATTGTACACCCAGGACATATCCCAGTACCCACATTGCAGACCCAGGATTTACTTCAGCACCCAAGGACATGTCCCAGCACCCACTTTGCACAACCAGAGCATGCCCCATAACCCAGCTTTCACACCCAGGATGTGCCTCATTATCCATAGTGCACACCCAGGACATGCCCCATCACCCATATTGCACACCCAGGATATGCCCCAATACCAACATTGCAGACCCAGGGCTTACTCCAGCCACCCAGGACATGCCTCAGCACCCACATTGCACACCCAGGACATGCCCCATTATCCTCATTGCACACCCAAGAAATGCCCCAGAGTATGCCCTTAAGTATCCAGAGTTTAAAAATATATACAGGTAGAACCAGTTCTAATTTGTTGCATTATAATAAAGTTCTGGATATAGCTTAGTGACCTGTTGGCTCCCAGGGAGTTTAGATCACCATGTGATAATGTGATTCTGTGGACATTGTGATATAGCAGGGGATTGGTGTATTCCCACAGATTCTGCTACAAACAATTTGTTTGTTTCTGTTTTTAACATATGCCAGTGAGCTACTAAGGATCTTCAGGCATAACTACTTTTTCATTAACCATATTGTTAGAAACAGGTTTATCTTATCAGCATAACATGACATCATAGTCTCTCTATTATACACTTTCCCCAGCATTATAAAATAATTAGCATTTGGTTTTAATCTTAGCAATTTTATCTTGCATTTAACACTGGTGTTTCACTAATTATCTGCCAGTTCACTCTAATTGATCCTTAAAAGGTCAACTATTAACATGTGTTAAAGCATCTATCCACAAATGTTTCCTCTCTGACAATGAAAAACACATCAATACACATATTTCGAATTCATGCTGCAAATTCAAGCAAATACTATTCCATATAGTCTTAACACATTTTTAAGCTATTTTGATGATATGAAGGTTGGTTTAACTCATATTTGCAAATAGAGTCAATGACCAAAAGATTAATCTCTCCAATCACATGTTCTGTGAGTCATTCATCTACTATATAGGCTACAGTCACAAGTGCTAACAAATGTTGATTTATCTTGTTATAATGAAAGAATATGTTGTTCAATACTCCATGCAGAGAGACAGTTAAAGAGAACTTCATTTTTTTTTTAAACAAACTTGTACAGTGTTTACAGTAATCAGAGCAGAGTCTTCTGTGTTGCTATGTATGGGATGTTAGAAATATATCTGTTGCAGATACATATACTTATTTTGTTTCACAAGGCCATTGAAATGTAGTTGATCCACTCTTTGTTTATCAGTTGGCGATCATGACTGTTCTCTCTATCTCTGTTTTTCTCACTACGGTAAAAAGGATGTTTCAAAAGGTATGTTGCTTACAGTATGTTTGCTAAGTTCTATAAATTGCAGTAATAAACTTATTTTTCCTTAACCAACTCACTGATGACTAATCCTGGCACTGCAGATATTTGGGAATTATCTATGCCTTGATCATCAGTCAGCAGGATTGCCAGCCAGCCAGTATGTTACCAGCACAGCCAATAATCAAGCCTGTGGAACCAGTGCCGGTATAAATAAAACACCTGCAGTTGCAAAACTGTTGCATCACAGGACATGTCACCCACATTGCACATCCAGGACATGCCCCATCACCCACATTGCACACCCAGGACATGCCCCAGTACCCCAGTTAATGCTTATTCACCCATATTGCAGACCCAGGACTTACCCCAGTCAGCATCCACAGCTACCTGGTGTCTAGTGGCACTCTGCATGATGTCTGTGCGCTGCCCAGGTGCTGCCTTTCATGATCCCTGCACACTCAGAAGCCTGAGCACCAGCAGGTCAGACATGTGGGAGGCAGCATGGGAACATGCGTCTGGGCAGTGCACAGTCTCTATGCTGCCTGCTCCTTTCCAGCGGGATGGTGATAAAAGATCTTCTAATCTCCCCAGCCAGCAATCGCAAGATCACAGCTTCTGAGCTGTGCAGCAAGCTTATTTTTTTTTAAGGGTGCCCACTCAGCCCCTCCTCCAAGGCTGACGGGCACGTGACAGGTGTATGGCCTGTGACCCCTTGATGGCAGCCCTGATAGGCTCAGAAACATAAAGTTCCTCCCTTACTATTTGGTATATGCTAAATTATAGTCCCCCTTCTCTTCATCCCTTATAGACAGACAATTCAAAAAATCATGTCATGATAGTAAACTTGATTGTATTGTATAATTGCTTTGGCCTTAGAGCTTGTTTTAGGATTTAGGAAAATAAAAGTATTCATGGACATGCAGCTTTCCATCTGCTTAGAGTGGGTAGCTTAGATGGAGGTCAGCCTTCTGCATGTTGACTGTGACTCACCAGGCTGATTTACAAAGAATTACATTTTGTAAGTTGATGAGAAAAAATCTGGCTAACTCGTGGGAAATGATTCAATAAAATCTTTCACAAAGGTGACTTAGATGTAAAATTTTGGTTGTAGAAAGCAGCTGCTACTTAGCTCAAGTTATTTAATAACAGTCAGTGGCTTTTCTTGAAAAGGATGCAAAAAATCCAAATGCAACGTCGTCTGCATTGTTACATTTGCAGTTTCACAGTTACATCATAAATTACGTTGAAAAAAAGACTTCCGTCTATCAAGTTGAACCCTTTTCATATTCATTGTTTACAAATGTTGATCCAAAAGAAGACAAAAATAAGGCCCTTGTTTTAACAGTTTTGAATTCTGCTTTTAATGGGGTAAAAAATCCTTCTTGATTACAAATGACATGCCGGACTCCTTGTTTGTTCATCGTGATCCTCCTCGGCATAAACCATGGGGGCTAAACATGTAGCAAAACATGGAGGTGCAGCCTGTATGTGATTGGCTGTGGTAACCACACCTCCGTGGACTGAGCTCAGGATGAGGGGTGCTTACATCCCGGCGGCACTCAGAAGAAGATCCACACTGCTCAAGGGATTTGAACTTTGGAAGCCCACACAGTCTAAACCATCCCCCTCCTTGCAACTAAAAGATAAATGTGCAGGGAGGGGGACAAACATTATAAATACATTTTAATGAAAAAAATAAATAAATATGTGTGGGTAAGGGTGTGTTTGTGTAAGGGTGTCTGTGTGTATATGTGTGTAAGGGTGTCTGCTCTACTGGCAAAATACTGGTATGTATAATGATCTGCATGTTGATATTCCCCTATTTTATGCATGTACCTGTGAGTGACTATGCATCCATGAGAGAATGTCTTTGAGTGACTGTGTATCTGTGAGTGTTTGTATGTGAGTGACTGTGTATCTGTGAATGTATGTCTGTGCTTGACTGTATCTGTGAGTGTATGTAAGTGAATGTATCTGTGAGTGTATGCCTGAGTGACTGTATATCTGTGAGTGTGTGTGTCTGTGAGCTAAACACCAGAAATCCTATATATATATGCTTTATATCTTGCTTAAAGAATCACATTATGTTTAAAAGAATAAAAATGATTCTTTTTCATTTTTGCTGACAGTACTGAACACACCTAGTCAGTACTGGACTTAGGACTAGCTTGACTTGATTAAATGTGATAAAACCATAAAACTCCCTCTAATCAATAATGACTAATATAAAGATTCATTTATAAAGAGACACTCATCAGCAATAATTAAAGTCACATGTATTCTGTACTTGAGACCCTAATAAAAGAATTGAATAACATAGTAATAAAAACCTGTGGTCAGATCGTGCGGAATAAGCATGATTTGACCAGATGACCTAATGTCTTAAAACATCACCTGAGCATAAATTACTTTTATGATTAATGTTTAACTAATTGATTTAAAATGTATAAATACTGAAGTGTGTAATATGCAAATCAGACTTGACTGAAAGAGGCTTTCCCACCTCCCGGTCGACTCTCCTTGATTGCGCAATAAAGACAGCTTTCCTGCTTCTGGCTACTCCGTCCCTGTCTCATAATTGACTCCGTGAAACAGTGGGTGAACCGTATTGGGTGTGAGTGACTGTGTGAGTGACTGTGTATATGTGAGTGTGTGTCTGTGAGTGACTGTGTATATGTGAGTGTGTGTCTGTGAGTGACTGTGTATATATGAGTGTGTGCAGGGCTGGCCTTAAGTGTTCAGACGCCCTGTGCAGGCATCCACCGTTGCACACCATCCCACCCCCCCCCCCCCCCCGCCCTCAATCCTGTCTGTCTCCTCTCCCTCCTCATGCCTGTCTCTTTCCTCTCCCTCCATGTACGTGTCTCCCTTGCCATGTCTGTCTCTCTCCAACTCCTCATATCTATTCTCTCTCTACCCCTCCTCCCCATATCTGTTCTCTCTCCCTTTCTTCCCATATATTTTTTCTCTCTCCCCTCCTTCCCATATTTGTTCTCTCTATCCCCCCCCTCTTCCCCATATCTGTTCCCTCTCTCCCCCCCCTCTGTTCTCTTCTCTCCCCCCTTCCTCTGTTCTCTTCTCTCCCCCTTCCTCTGTTCTTCCCCCCTTCCTCTGTTCTATCCTCCCCCCTCCTCTGTTCTCTCCCACCCTCCTCTGTTCTCTTCTCTCCCCCCTTCCTCTGTTCTCCCCTCATCCCCTCCTCTTTTCTCCCTCACCCTCCCATTCTTACTTACGGGAAGGGGGCGAATCTCACCAGGTGAGAGGTGAATCTCCGTCCCCACCCTGTGAAGCAGAGCGGTGTACATAAGTAAGCCCTGCTCAGGCTCCTGAGCTTAGTGATGATGCAGGGCATCGGATTTCCAATACCCTGCATTATCACTGCGTGCGGGAAGCGCGAGCAGCACTAACTTATGCTGCCCGTGGCTCCCAGTGAAGCAGGCACCACTCTGCTTCACAGGGTGGGGGCAGAGATTCACCTCTCACCCGGTGAGCTCCACCCCCTCCCCGGATCCATCAGTTTGGCCTTGCAGAGGGCTGGTGAGGGGAGATCTTATGATCTACCCAGCCAGTGCCTCTACCAGCAAACTTTTTTTTTTAGCAGCGCCCCCTGGCGTGTTGCGCCCTTGCACAGGTTGCACACCACTAAGGCCAACCCTGCTGTGTGTCTGAGAGTGACTGTGTATATTGTAGTGTGTGTCTGACTGTGAGTGACTGACTCACTTAACAACACTAATACACGCCCACTAATACACACGCACAAACTAACACTCAGATAACGCACACTAAAACTCTCAAATATGAGGAGGCTAGAGGCGACCATTGTGGTTAGGTGTGGTTTGGGCATGTTTAGGCTGATTTTTGTTCAGCAGGTATTGGCGTGGAATCGGCTATGATGTCAGAAATGCAGACCTATTCAGAGGCACATCAGGACATATTGGGGAGCTCGCAATTCAGTTCCCAATGTGTCCCCGATGTGCTCCCAATCAGTCTGTCGGGGTATCATTTTGGGGCTGACGATAGGCACATGTTGAGCAGACCCCTAAACTATTTTGAACAAACATATAATATGTAAGTAGAACTAGGTAGATCTGTATGTGGTTGCAGCACTAAAGATGAGTGAAGGAAGCAGAAACTACAACAGTGACAACCCAAACACTCATAATAAATAAAATAAAAGAAACAGGGATGTTGTATTGTGTTAAGAGAGATGAACAATATTAGTCCACCACCAATGGTGAGTATTATCAGCTGAGATGTGTTGGTTATATTTTCACAGAATAATTATATACATAAAACTTGATGTGAATAGATGGTATACATAAGATAATCCAATGCACTCACAAGTGTAATATGAAAACAGGCATTTTGCAGCCACCGGAGACGCCTAGGTGCAGGAGGGCCTTGACAGCTTGTGCTGTAGCAAGGCTGCACACATTGGTGGTAAGGTTTTAGGGGAGGAGTTGGGGGAGGGGATCAGAGGATATTTAAGGCTGAACAATAGTGAAAATCTCCATAAATTTTTGGCCTACCAGAATTTTCCCGCCCGCCCTCCCTAAAGTTTTGGGGTTATTAAGTGTATACTTGTTGTTTCTGGTTTCTGCCGTTGTCTTCTATGTTTCAGATGCAGCGTTGCATTGGATGGATCTTGGACGGTGGACCCCTGGGGAGCAAGTTTGTGTGGGACATGTTCCTTGTTATGCTAACTATGTTAATAAAGTTAAATGGTCAATTATGTTAATTTTGAGGTTCATGTCATTTATGACATATGTGTGAATATGTGGGTTTGTCATTGCCTAATTTGTATATTTATATGTATTTATTACCATGTGTTATGTTAAGGTTGGAGGCAATGACATATGTTATATATAAAATGGCTGTGGCCTTTTCTACTCACTACGTCTGTGCCATGTGTCTATATTTTATGGTAAAGATACAGCCTGGTAGTCGAGGCTACAACTGTCATGTGCTCCAATGGCACACTCAGCTGGTGTATCTTACTCCCATTAGAAATGTTGTAATTATGGTCTGTAAGAAAGCACAATACCTCCAACAGGAACAGTACAACGCATTAATGAAGTAGTGGCAATAAATATTCCTTACATTCCAGATGAGGTAGGCAGGTATATCAGTGAGCAGTCCATACACATAGCAGGTAAGTTCCATTTTTTGTCCAGCCTATCTGCTATGTGTATGGACTGCTCATTTATATACTTGCTACCTCATCTGCAATGTAAGGAACAGGTAAGGATTTGCTGAATGAAAAGGTCGATATTCATAGGAATTAAATGGTGAAAGAAGGTAATACTTATTATTTACTTGTCATTCCACCTTTCCTGTTAAAGGTAATGTTTATTATTTACTTGTCATTCCACCTTTCCTGTTAAAGGTAATGTTTATTATTTACTTGTCATTCCACCTTTCCTGTTATTGATCTTCATGCTATGAAAGGGTGTTGCATGGACTCACTGATGAATCATTTTTCCTGGTTAGTCATTAAACTCCTTCATTCTGACTCGATCCTTAAAGTTAAAAAACGGAAATGGATGAGACGGGAGGAGAAGAAAAGGGTCTGCAAAGGAAAAATACAAACCACAACTGTGTAGGAGCTAGAGAAAAACAGTTTCCAAGTTTGTGTGTCAGACAGAAGGCTGCGTAATATCACTGGGATAAATGTATAGAATAATAGTATAGCTTGGTTTCCCTCAATAAGTTATATAATTTAATAGAGATATAAATTATGATACTGTTATTACTAGCAACTGTGGGAACCGGTGTAACCTTTAAGGTGTGTGTGTATACGTTTTGGATAAAGTGCACTTCTGGTACATTGTCCGGGAATCGAAGGTTTAAGCTCTTGTGTGCCAGTGCGATAATTTGCACACATTGTTTACACCGTGACCACTCTTGGACACAATGAAGCAGCAGGTTGAGGAGCTCTCCCACGTCCCAAGTATATTTCTGCATTTACTGCTAATTGGCATGATATACAAAGATTATGCATTTACTGCTGATTGGCATGATATAAAAGTGTATGTATTTACTGCTCATTGGTATGATATACAAAGTTTATGCATTTATAACTGATGACAAAAATGTAATGTATGTTTAATTGAAAGACTGCAGCAAGTAAATAGAAATACTTTAATGAAAGAATACAAAAACATGTTTTGCTCCATAAAGCCCTATGAGAGGCTGTACATGTTGTTTGGATCAGCTTGGGTCAGCTGTAGGCTCAAAGAGGGCTCAATTTGGTACATTATTTGTATTCTCTCATTAAAGCATTTCTATATAAACCATCTACACTTGCAATCTTTCAATAAAACAAAAGTGCATTTTTTGGCTACAGTTGTCCTTTAACATGCTGTGAGAATGCTTTCTTAAAATAGTGTGATGGACTGTATGACGGTCCAAAATGGGCATTAGCTTGTCTGTCTAACTGATAGTCTGACATTACAGTAACACTGTTATGTAAATACTAATACTACAGTATTATGTAGTAATTATTTAATGAAGTTGTATTAGCTATGAGAGAGAGGCTGTGCCAGAAATCATCTTGAAACTATTTCAGGTTTACATTTGCAAATACATTCTTTGCCCACATATTTTTGGAAACAGGAAACAAATTTGCACACACTAACCACTAAATGTTAGAGGGAACATTGGTAAGAACTGGGAAATAAACAGGAAGTCGGTGCAATATGATTGTCAAAAATGATTGAATAATGGAATTGCAGTGAATTGACCATGCAATTTAAAATGTAAGGACAAAGCAGAATTGAAAGCAAATACATAAAGAGAAACATGTTTTAAATGTGTCTTTGGTGTCTCATGTTTAAGATGTCACTTGTGGCTTGATATGCAAAAGGAACCATTTAATGTATATATCAAGCCACAGGTAGGGTTGCCACCTGGCTGGTATTTTACCTGCAGGCCGGTAAAAAATTGGCTTGAGCCCAATGTTAAGTCTATGAAAGCACCAGCAAGGCTGGTATTGTTTTGTAGAAACGGTGGCAACCCTAGCCACAGGTGATGTCATAAACATGAGACACTAAAGGCACTTTTAAAATTTATATTTCTCTTATTATTTTTTTTTATATATTGTTATTGACATTTTCATTCACATAAATTAAAATAATTTACATACAGATGGCATATGTATAGGTCAAACATTAAAATGAAGTGGCATGGACCACAAGTGGGTTATCCACTGATGGTGTGGTAATTGCATCCCAAGAAATAACCACACAGATGTCTGGGTGAAACTTATAATGGTCTACATTAGACAATTAGACCATTATATGAAAGCCCCTTTCATATTTGCATCTGCCAGTGATTCTCCTAACACAATGTACAGATCATTTTGTAATGCAAACAATATTTAAGGGACAGAGTTTGTTTAATCAAAATTCAGTACACAATACCAGTTACAGCGTAATGTACAAAAATATATGTACAACACAGTAAATGTATAAAAGTAATGTACAACACAGTAAAGGAGGAGAATATATTTAAAAGAAGAAAAACTGCCACAACTAGACGACATCGTCTAAAATTAAAGTCGCAACGATTTAAAAGTAATATCAGGAAGTATTACTTTACTGAGAAGGTAGTGGATGTATGGAATAGCCTTCCAGTGGAAGTGGTAGAGGTAAACACAGTCAAGGATTTTAAGCATGCGTGGGATAGGCACAAGGCTATCCTAGATATAAGACAGGGAACTGGGGCAGGAAATTGGGCAGACTAGATGGACCATATGGTTCTCATCTGCCAAAATATTCTATGTTTCTGTGTTTCTTTAGCCATCAAACCAAAAGAAACTACAAAATGGTAATATACATACGTCCAGAGAGCAGTCTATGATGGAGGTTCCTGAACAAGGTGACCCTTGATCAATCGTGACAGTGCTGAACAGATCAAATTCAACTTTGTAGCAAAGTCTTTTATTCCAGCTTTATCTTCTGGTTCCTGATTTGCAAACTGGTTAGAGGGAACTCAAGAATGCATAAACCTTTGTCAGCGTATTTGGCAGGAATACACACAGTTTGAGTGTAGTTCACTGGTGTAGTTCACAATGTAGCGTGTTCTCCGGTCATATGCATATTCCACCTAGCTTGCTTAGTGCATAACCACTTCTTTGGAACGCTTCCCCCCTACCTGAGCGGCATGCTCGCTCTTACTCCCTGCACTTCCTACAATCTCAGATCCTGCACCAACCCTTCACTAGCGATCCCTCACTTCAAAAAGGAAGCAGGCCGAGGTGCGTTCTCTTTCAGAGCTCCTCATATGTGGAATAGCCTTGCTGTTTCTGCCAAATCATCATCTAGTCTAAAATCCCTGAAAATTAGTGTCTCCCAAATCCTCAAAACAGATTGTACCTGTTATTAGTTTACAAACTCTTTCGTATACTGTACATGTTGTTCCTTTTTTGTATCAATAATGATTTACCCTGTATGTTCTCCTTTCAACTTGTTTAATATATGTATGTATGTATCTATTTTTAATTTACTGTTAAATGTGTAACTGTGTAATACCGTTCTGAACTGGGTCCCCAGGACATACTAGAAAACGAGAGAAATCTCAATGTATTCTTCCTGGTAAAGCACTATAAATAAATAAATATTACCATTTCACAATCTGTCACCTTTTTGTATGCTGCTATATACTTTTGTACATCACATCCACAAATTATTAAAATATTTAGGATTGATATGGTGAAGTAACAGCTTTAGCAGAAAGGGTATTCTATTTTTTTTGTAGTATTTAAACTTTCCTGACTTCAGAAAAGATGATTAGTAAGTTTGACAAATACACTCTACATAGTCTTATTCTGTATACATCCTGGCAGCTGAAGCCAAATCAAAACTGACTTATGTCCAAAAGGCTGGTGAAAATTTCTATGTCTGTCACAAAGATAACAGCAACACACATAAAGCTTCCAAAATTATATCAACAACTCATCCTCTACCTTAATAAAGAAAACACCAGTAGCACTGTAAATATCTATATAGACAGCACTGTAGGTATTATAATTTGATGCTGTTTTGAAGGGTGGTCACACCAAATGTTGATTGGTTTAGATTTTTCTAATGTTCACTCACTTAAAGGACAATAGTAGAAAAAAAATGTAGCTCTGTTTAATTTAAATATGGCATCAAGTGAAGGAATTTTATATTGAAATGCTTTAACCCCTTCGTGACGCTAGAACATCTTATGCCATCATGATTTTAGTGGTCCTAAAAGATACTAGGATGACATAGAAAGATCACCTTGTGTTCAGTGGCCAGGAACAAAACGCGACGTTTTGGTGCCAATCAGCCGTAACTTTGGCAGAAGTGCGTCTGCGCGAGGGACACATACCACCTCACGCCCCCTCCGGATCAGCTGCGGTGACAGGAAAGTATAAACGTATTACTCATTATTGTCATTTACTAGCGTAGCAAGCAATTGGTAAAACTTTATATCAGTTACATGCTACGCTAGTAAGTGGAAGACACACACGGGGGACAGAGGGGGACACATGGGAGCCTAAGGTGCAGATCACAACTCCCATCAAGAAGTCCCCCTCTGTCCCCCGTTTATTAATGAGTAATACACTTATACTTACCTCTCACCGCAGCTGATCCGGGGGGGGCGTGAGGTGGTCTGTGTACCTCGCGCAGGCGCACTTCTACCAAAGTTACGGCTGATTGACAGCCGTAACTGTGTGCGCATGCGCTGTGGTTTCGCAATGAGCAAATTCTACTGTGCCTGTGCAGTAGAATTTGCTCAAGGAATTTGATAGAACAACAACCAATAAAGTCAAAACAAACAATAGCAAGAAATAGGAAGGTTAATCTCTTATTGACAGTAGTGCATCTTGTCTTTTACCTGAGTAGATTAGCATCTTGCTTGCTATAGTTTGTCTGTGTTGCAAGTTCAAATAGTTCTGTAATTTATTATTTCTTCCAAAGTCCATTTGTGGTTCCTGAAATGTAATGGTATTGTATTACTGAATTTCTAGAATAATTGTTTTTGGCATATGACTTTGTTTTACCCACAAACGCCCTGTTTGCCTTGGACTTTTATTATGATCCTTGTTGCATTGAACACCGCTTACATGAACTAAATTGATAGGCGCTTAAAAGTGTAAATAAATAGACAAAAAATTATAAAATAAAGTAAAGTACAACTGTGCAAACACTAGTGTAACTCCCCCAAGAGAACACAAAATAGTGAATAAAGAATAAAAAAGTGTTGCACAAAAAGATAAATTATACTTATCTATGTGCCACTGTATGAAAGACAGACAAATAATGATAATATGGCCCCCAATGGAAACAAACTCACATGGGGCAGAGCCAAAATGACCAGCTCTAAGTGTGAAGAGTATAGCTGGGGACTCTAATCCCTATTATCCACAGATTTCATAAGGGATGTTCTTCAAGCCTGATTAGGTGAAACGCGTCATTTGGTGAGGTCCTCTGAGAGGTTTGAGAAGAGAAATGTTTCCCCCGGGCCGGGGAAAAACAAGAGCCGGCTCCACCTTAGAGATAAATCATACCTTTTGTAACAGTAATCAGTGATGAGGTGCTGCGTCCGGCTGTGCAGATAGCCAAATGTACAAACCAGAAACAAGAAAAATAGGACGTTGGCACTCTCCAATCTGAGTATAAACAAAGTATTTATTAATCCAAGAAAACCTCTGAGAGGTTTACCCAGAATTCCCCTTGTATCATCCACCTTCTCCCTTGCCTGTGTAGCCAATATCGCTCAGTGGAGCTGAGACTACTGACACGGACTTGAAGGATTGCCTACAATATCTCTGGATTAACACCGTCCTCTACTAACAAGTGGGTTTTGGGAATTAGTGTCTCGGTGACCAACATCCCTCATCAATCTGTGGACATTGCATTGTATTTTTATGTTTTATTTTTATGTGATTTACTTGAACACATCCCATCTAAGCTAAAGCCACTGCTTAGACAAGTATAATTCAAGTGCGCAACACTTTTTTATTCTTTATTCATTATTAATACTGTTATTCCTTTAACAAGTTTTCTAATATGAACCACTGTGTTTCAAACATTTTGGAACCATATTGGTACTGTCATGAAAATATCATCTCAACTGATAAATATAATTTTTAAAAGGAATAATAGAAATTCAGTTAAATTATCTTTTTGCTCTTTTTTTTAGGTGAATGACGTTACACTAACTATTATCAATATAACATCTTCTGTGGATGCTGTAAATATCATTCATCAAGAGTGACAATAAAATTGAATCCCACAGTTTCCTTTTAGACTTCCTTTATATTTCCTGTTCCATTAACATTTTCCATAATTTACCACACACTGGTGAACTTTCTTTGTATTAATTATCAGATGGTCTATGTTAGGTGAATGAAGGTTAAAGGTGGAAAAATAGAAACATACTTAATGGAAGTTCCACGCCATATATATATTTTCCCACAGGAACAGTAACCTGATGTTTCACAAATATTAAATAACTATTCTTTCACAACAAGAAATGAGTAAACAAATACTCTAAATACTACAAAATTGAGGGTAATAATGTCAACTATACTGCGCATCTGTGCTCTTGGCCATTTGACATGGATGTCACATGACATTAAATAAAGTTGTGTCACCTATCCTTACAATCATTGATCCATATTAATATAAAATGTAATAAATAATAATGGATTTCATCCATGAAAAAAATTGAAGTAAATTACCTTGTTGGAGATCCTTGTAGGTTTTAGTTTTATTACTATATTTGATAAGGTGACCCAATTTACTCATATCAGAATGTTATATGATAGAATTTTCTTGAGACACTCGTTAGTCCTTGTATTTTAATGAAATTACTGATTTATTAGCCATAATGCTAATGAAAATTTGTTTCTGGTTAAGTACATATAAAGAATAGATAGTTCAATCTGTCAATATACTATGAAAAGATGATTATTGGCCATTTTCATAGGTTGAAGGGCAAAGGTGTCCAGCATGCAACCACGGGCCAAATCTGCCCATCTGATGTCAAGGTATGACCCAACTAAGTTAACGAGAAATATTCTCATTAGCCCTATAACTGCATAGTGGGGGTAGAATACAACTGATTTAAACTATGCTGGACTATTTTTGTATGAGATATTTTTGAAATGAGAAAGCATTATTCTATGGGCCACACACAAAACCAAGTAACCCCTGCTCAAAGATGAAGTGACCCAATACCGTGCTGCTACCAATGGTGCTATAATAAAATGCACTTACTGTAAAAAGCTGCAGATTGGTATAATCTGCAGTATAAAAAAAAAAGTACTTTGCAGTATACCGTGGAAGCAAAAAAAAAAAGAACACCTTATGGTGTTGTATGTAAGACTAATGAGCTATACACAGGATATTTGTGCTCCAGTGGATGTGGAGCAACATGAAGTGCTTTAATTGATCAGTCAAAATGCTGGTGCTGGAATGGATTAATACAGAGTCCATTTTCCATTATTGATAAAATATATTTATTTAGATTGTAACAAACATTCAGCCAGGATAAAATAAAATGTGAATGCTAGGCTACAGATAACAGGTATCTGCAGTTCAATTCTTCTTATTTAGAAAGTGTATGTCATTCCTGTGCACAGGGAAATACACTGCTAATAGACGGTTATATTACTGGGACAGACCCAAATTTCATGGGACAGGACACAAAAAAATGGGACTGTTGCCAACTATGGACTAGCTTCTGGTTTAACTAATAAAAGAACTGGGTTGTGCAAACCAACTATGGGACATTTGCCTGTATCTAAGTGTACCTGTCCATCTATAGTATTGCACAATTTAATCTGGCAGATCACTTTTACATGGAACTTGATGTGCAACCAGATATTGAACTTGCTTTTTTTTCTCCCTGTCAAGCCTTTTATGGTGGAGCATTTCCAGATCGATTTGTCGAGTCAGTTGGAGCTATTATCTAACTTTTGATTTAAAAAAAAAAAAAAAAAAAGTGGCAGAAATGGGAGGTCAGCTTTAAAAGTGAACTCGACCTCCCATCACAACCACCTACAAATATTCACTGAATAGATTTTGTCCTTGACTCCCCTTAACCTTGGAAAAATGATTGGATAGCTATTTACAAAAAGCGAGGGGACATGCAAGTTCCTTCTATATTTAAAGATTTAAACTAGGGCCACCGTAGCTAATATAGCTGTAGAAATTCAGCATGTTTGTCCCTGCACAATGCATAGTTAAAGAGTGTCATGAAAAAAATTAAATGCTTTTATTAATTTGGCTATTTAAAGGAATTTAGAAATCGAATGGATTATAGCATCACAGTAAAACATAATATGATCAGTCCTGATCAGTTTCCTGTTTGTGGTTAAAAGCAGGTAATAAGAAAGTACTGTATACAGCTACCTAGCCCTGCTGCATAGTCCTGGGCAGCCTCACTCTGGGACAATGCAACATGCCGGTTTGAGAGGTCTGATTGAAGGTGGTGTCAGCCAATCAGAAGAGACTTATCACCTCTCCTGATTGGCTGAGAGTTTAGAAGCCACACCTGATAAAGCGTACTTTGCACCAAATGCGTCAAGTATGGGCAGTTAGCCTTATCTGTTTGTGTTTTTTTGTTGTTGGACTCACAGTGTGCTTCATTTATCTGCTTTTGGAATAAAGGATTATATTGTAATGACTTCTAGAGTGGTGTCCTGTTGATGCTCCACTTTTGGTTTTCCTGAGAAATCAGAAGCCTCAAACCAAAAAACAGGGATTGGTGCAGGAACACTGAAGCAATAAAAAACCATTAGGGTGTAGTATGTAGTATCAGCAATGATGCTGATATAAAAAAGAATGAAGCCGTGACCAGTACTGTCGATATGTGTAAACAATTGGCATTTCGGTGGGATTTTTGGAACTTTGCTGTATCCTTCACCTGAAGAGAGATACAGAGAGCGAGGGTGGGCTGAATAAAGGGACTGAGGAGACCCTTTTCTGTGCAGTTCTATGCTCACTGACTATTTGAACCCACAAAGATTCCACATGTTCTCTACTTTCAACATATACATCTTCCCACAAATTAGCTAATAATGCTAGTTTGAGATACAAACACACACACACACACACACACAACTCCACCTTATTATTATGTACTATCTTTTCTAAGCAATATGTAGCCCTCCAAATTGATTGATCTATCATCTGTGTTATCCCTCCATGTGTCTGTTATGACAATCAAATCATAGTTTTTTTTATTTCAGCTACCAGCTTCAATTCCTCTATTTTACCAGTTAAAGTAAAACCACTGCCATATTCCATTTGTGATTTTAAAGTAGTTTATAGGCTTCTCTTTATTATCTGTAATAGCAAAGCCACCATATCCACCTGCCTTGGTACTAACTAAGTCACTCTTCTTTTCTATACTGTCTACCCAATATTCCTTTTTGACTCCTTTTCCTAGTTTAAAATCTCCTTCAACCACCTTGCCATCCACTCCCCAAGCCCATTTGATCAAAACATAAATAGACAGAGTCAAAGATGTTACTATATTGTCATTAGTAATTACTATTTGTGTGTGGATAGTAGATTTGTGCACACTCTTCTTAGCGATGGATGTGCAATAGAATGATGAGCCTATTTATGTAATAAAGGGTAGTGGTAAGTGGGTGAGATGGTGGTTATTACTTGTACTTACTTATGTAAGCTATTTATACACTTTACACTGCACCATTTCCAGTGGTGTATCTTGGTTTTGTGCTGCCTTAGGCAGACAAAATTTGGGCACCCCCCCACCCATGTTGCACATCGATGACATGCCCCATCACCCATGTTGCACACCGATGACATGCCCCATCACCCATATTGAACACACATTAAATGCCCAATCACCCCATTACATACCCCCATTACCCACATTGCATACACACTAAATGCCCCATCACCCCCATTACATGCCACCATCACCCTCATTACATACCCCCACCACATCCATTACATGCCCCCATCACCCCGATTAATTGGAAGGAGCTAAAGCTTGCTGAATGGTGGGGGAGGGAGCTAAAATGTTTGAAGCACCAGAAGTGTGCTTTAACACCGCACTCTGGTAAAGTGCCGCACTAGGCGAGTGCCTTGTTTGCCTTGTGGAAGATGCACTACTGACCATTTCCCCCACTTACCACTACCCTATATTACATAAATAGGCTGATTATTCTATTGCACATGAGAAGAGAGTGTATGTATATATATATATATATACATATATATATATATATATATATACTATCCACATGCAAATAGTAAGTACAAACTACAATATATTAACATGTTTGTCTCTGTCTGTTTATGTTTGGATCAAAGGGATGTACAACTGTACATACTTCTAGTATCCAAATATGTACTAATTATCTATATTGTTTTAGTAAAATACCCTAACGCACTTATGTTAATAACACCTTTATTTATATGTTATAAAACTTTATCTATGTGCAACTGTTTACATTTATATATGTAAAATTATCATATTATATTCGATCACATGTCCTTTTATTAGGTCCATCATCTGACTTCACTAATTAAGACAGGTAAAGCTCTTGGTCGCATGATGCACTATACCCCTCTTTTGCCAATATACTATAAATAAATTGCCAAATCACCACAACCTTGATCACTAGCACTGTATATTTGAAAAACTACGCAGCCAAATTTGTTTATAAATTAGGCTGATAAATTGGTTTAAAAAAAACAAAACAGCTTGTCTTATTTAAAATTCCTCTTATGTTAAGAAAATAAAGACACTCTCCTGCTTACTATTTATTTAATTCATTTGTACTATTCTGATTTCCGTTTTTACAGACCTCCCACATTTGTTTATGTATTTATTATTAATTTTATATTTGTATATTTTTTATCTCCAAAACATATTGCATTATTTCCAGCTCTCTCATCCGCACCATTTCTTCTTTTCTCTCTCTTAGTTATTGTAATTTGGAACCCTTTGAGGAAGCCTGACTGGCAAAACGTGTCATGACTCTAGTTTTTCCAACAAGGTTCTACCTCGTGTAACCTTTAACCTGCATATTTGTTTTTATTATTTATGTTTATTCATTAATTAAAATGATTAAGTATACTTTTTACAGCTGTTTACAGTCTTTCCTTCTTTCTCAGCGACACTATTTACCTGAAGGAGTCAATGTTTCAAATGTATTGGTCTCATATTGATGACATCACCTTATGCCACTGTATTCATATTATTATCCATTATAGTTGTTCATTAGCATGTGGTGCCATGAGGTGACATCATAAACATGAATAACAGTCATATTTAACCATATAACTGTTGCAGTTTTGTTATAAAATGTGAATCTTTGTACTCTACATTCATATTACAAATAGGTTTTATCTGAAGAATACCACTTATATTAAGGCATCCATGAAGGGTTTTGCATTGATTAAGAGAAAGATGGAAAGCTTTTATGTGCTTACAATTTTTTTTAACAATAATTAACACGTCGTATTTTGTTTGTTTCTTATTGATTTTAGAAATCAGTTCACTTCATAGGCAGGTTAAATTGACATGTGCGTGCACAATCGAATGCTGATCTGTTACACTGTCTTTGGTCTTGTATACAAACTTTCTGGAAAGAAGTCCACACATATGTTACCCAACAACTACACATCTCATTTCACTTATACAAACAGTGGGCTTTATTCAACACACCTTTCTCTGAACATGATTACGGCTTACCATCCAAAATGAAAACCATGTTAATAAGTTTCTGCCGTCTCTAAAAAGGTGATCCTATCACATGGATTCAATCCCAAGCCCCTCTATTATCCATGGTGTTGACTAGACTCCAATACTTATTCCAAATGGATTGGCTGGAATCCTCACTTCATAAGGAAAGCACAACAAAATCACTGTTCACTAAATGGTCCCCTTACATATATACCTTGGACAATCAAGTCCAAATATCACTTTTGTCGACTTTCCAAACCACTAATAGGTTCTCTTCACAAATTTTATTAGGTCGACATCCTATCCCAGGAGCAGCCACTTCCACATTCCAACAGTTTCTATTTTGTATATAAAACCCTCATAGGATATTTTAGTACACTCAAAATCTCTATTCATTCACTATACTGTATTAATGTGCCTGCTTTCCTTGGTGTTCCCCTCCCTTATTGCTAAGGATATAGTGTAAAGTAGTAATGGGGTAACAATTGTCAGTCACACTCATCGACACTAACTGTATTGTTTTTTGTTATCTAAGGTTGACATGTGTCTGGTACCTTTGTTACCATTGTTTAACATACACTCTTACATGAATAAAGAAATGTAAAAAAAAAATTGACATGTGCACATGTTAAGGGTGTAAAGAAAAAGAACCAGTGCATGATTTGTTATGACCTTTAATTCTTGATTTCCTAGTGGCTCGTAGAACTTCACATGATACAAACCAAAAATTATGACAATAATAAAGTGTATGGGAATACTACATATTCAGGTCATCAACTTAAAATGATTCTGGTTCAGTTCTCCACCCTGTTATTCTAGGGACATTTGGTTTTGTTTTGAGCAATTTTGATGGTCAACGATTTTGGAACAAAAATTTGTGTTGTGTTGGATAATGCCAGTTCTGTGGTGTTTGTGTTTAGCTACAATTTTCCTGTTTCTCATTTCCTATAATTTACTAGAAAATAACTTTAAAAACAAAAATTTTTCTAAATGTTATTGAGCAATCTTTTATACATCGACAAAAGCTAATGAAAAAAACTTCTAAATAAATTCTAATATTTGTCCTGAGTTTGGAAATATCCCATTTTTTTTTTTTTTTACTGTTTCTGCAAGTTATAAGGAAATAAGTACAAGTAGTGCATTGCTTTATCCTAACCATATAGAATTACCTATAGTAAGATTGTAACCTTAACACTAACCTTAACCCTAACCCTAGGCTTAAGACCAAATTATAAAAAATAAAAAAAATAGAGACTAAAACTAGTATCAGGCTTTGACAGCTGAACACATTAAGCTGCCGTCACAGGGATTGAATGTGCCCCGGTCACTTTATTATGTGTTATTAATAACATGCTAGTAAGCAACTACTTGTAAACAGGCATGTCATTCCTATCCCTACTATCACTGGGTCATTGCAGGCATTTATTATATCAGCATGTATGCACAGAAATGAACAAATACCAATAAAGGAACTGTGAGGCAAATCTCCTTCTCAATGGGGTTTTACAAGGGAGTTCTAGATGTCTAATTTGTATAGCATTCAATTTAATTGAATGGTAGGCTAGAAGGAGTAAAGAAGTGATAATGATGTATCAATCATATAGCAAGAAATTAGAGCAGTAGCTCGTGAGGTTCCTGCCTAAGACCCAAAGGAATTCATTCTTATGAATGATATACTCACTGCTCATCATCTCATCCACGCATTGCCGTTAAGTGTATTTTTACTGTAATCCAGCTGCTTGTAAAATGTGTGGACTTACTGAACAATTATGTTACGTTAATTGGATTTGACACTATTTTGTTCCAGAAAGAGCATAATATTTCAGTAATGTCTAAGTTGTTTATGTGGTTAATAAAGGTAAACAAAATTGCAGTGTAAATGTAACATACCTGAAGAACACGTCCCAAATTCCTCTTCTCACACAAGACATTGCTAAACTCTTTTCTAGTTCTTTATTATGTGCAACCTTGACTATTGTAAATCCCACCTGCTAGTGGACCTATAAATGATTACCCAATCCAATCCATCACAGATGCTAAGAAAGATTACATTTAATTTGTACTCAATATGTTTATTGGCTTCCATCTACCTCTAGAATTTAATTAATAAATCATACAAACCTCTAATAAAAGAAGCTTCCCATCCAGCTAAGATGCTCACTAAACATTCCCCAGATAGCCATTTCCTTTACCTTGGGATTGGCTGGTTTCTGTTCATTCCCTTCACATTATTCATATTTCCTCTGCCTGTGCAGGAGCTGTTAGGTTATACCCCAGCTGTTGAGACTACATTTCCCATGACATGTGTGTTAAGCATCATGGAAAAGAGAGTACTTAAAAACTAGAGGTTAGGTATTATATGATTATGGATTGGTACTGCAGCTGCTATGGAATGCACATCTGATTGGAATTGACTCTCAATTACTTTTTCTTGTAATACTTCCCAATGTTTGCTGTTCATCACAGAGCTGCACTACATAACACAACATTATTGTAAGCAAGATGTTAAGCAAGTAACATTACTAGTTGCTAACTTTGGTTGAGGCTGTGTGAGGGGGCAATGGGTTTACAGAAAGTCTATAATAGAAACACTAATGTTCATTGACTGCATCTACAATAATAATCAAACAGCCATATTGCGATCTTAACTTTATTGGATTTGTAGTTGCAGACTTAGTTGTTAGTTGAGGTGGTAGGAGTTATTAGGGGTACTGGAGAGGATATTCTGCTGTAATAGTGCAAAATACTGCTTGATTCCATGGATTTGTCTCAACAATTTCCTTCAATAAATTGCTGATTTCCACACGCCGTGAGTCCATTAATCCTTTATTTCTAGGCTTTCCACCTTTAAACACATACACCAAAAATTGTCCATACTATTGCCTCCATATTAAAATCAAGGCTTACTCAGCCCTTCACTCTTTAAAAGTACATAACAGAAGTAACATAAAATCGCCTAATAACCAGAGAATATCTAAATATACCTTTTCTGGTTCATACTTTATTATACGCTAACATCTACTAGACAAAGTAATTTTAATCATTCATCATTTTCTGAATCTTGCAGCAGGACAGAACAACTCCTATAATGCTGAAGGAGCATCATGGGAATTAAAGTTAAGCAACAGTCTGTGGAACACATATTGTTCAATAATAGAGGGTGCGCAAGTGATTTTTACCAAGAGTGAGAGGTAATAATACACTTATCTCGTAAGTTGAAGTGACTTCTAGCTTGCTCTCAAATATATAGCTAAAAATTCAAACAGACAATACATGGTATAGTATGTTTTTGCATATGAAAAATGGAAATATTCTGCCAAAAATTGTAAACTCACACTTTTATGAGCCTATATGAATCAGGCTCAAAGTGTTGCAGCTGCAACAGACCACCAAAATCATCAACCATGTGATAGTTTTGCCCTTGCTTGTTCAAGCAGCCATGGAGTATAAGAACGATTATGCAGAGAATGGAGGGAAAGATACAATAGGTCAGATAGTAGAAGATATTTAATAGGACAGTTTAGTAAATGGTCACATTTAGGGATCAGATATTTGTGGAAATCAGCCTGCGATATTTGTAGAACACGAAACAGATTCAATATTTGTGTTTGCTTAACTCCTCCCCCTAGGTTCTGCTCAGTGACGTCGTCGCATTTCGGCTTGTACACTTTCTTCTGGACATGCAACATGGAAGTCACTTCAACTTACGAGATAAGTGGATTATTAGCTCTCATTCATATTTCTTTTGGTAAAAATCACTTGCGCACCCTCTATTTTTCTACAATAGTTTTTTTTGTGTATTAGATGTTTTATGCACTAGAGTGGATTTGCAGCAGTCTAAATTAATTATTGCGTACCTAATATTCGCGGGTTTTTTTTTTTTTTCATTTTGTGGGGCATGTATTAACCTTTCCTATACTGTGGTTTTTAAATGAAGTTTCTAAAGAATCATATGCATTCCAAGGACATCAGAAGAGATACTGATCATGTCCTGCACTTCTTAGCAATCTAATTTAATTTTAATTAAACTCTGTGCATCATCAGAAAGTATACTTTATCAACACTAGATAACACTGCTAACCTAGCTTATACCAGAATGTTTCCTGAGTATCAGTCCTTTGAGTGTACAATAGTTATTGTAATGAAAAGGAACTTTCCAAACCATTTTTCTACATCACAGTGTTTCGACTTATTTGATTTGTGTTTTACATTGCACATCACAGAACCAAAAGACAACTATTTATTCTGTCTTTGCAAGCTTCTGAAGTACCTCTATAAAAAGAATTATTGCTCTGGTCACCATTTGGGCCCTCTGAGGATTGTTTTTTTTTAAAAAATAGGATAGCTGTGATAAAAGTATAGCATTAAAGCAACATTTGGTCACATTCCAGGGATTTAACCTAGTTTTGCAAGCATTAAAATCTAAAAGTCCTCTTCTCATCGTTAAGTACCCATAATGCAAGTTGCTTGTATATAAGGCCACTTTTAGAACAAATTATCGTTCTTTTTTGTCCTCTTGTATTTCTTATGCATATAGCACTAAATAAGGAATTGGAAGCACAATGAAAATATTTATAACTCGCATTCCCTATATTATCAGATGTTCTATTTTTAACTGTCCCACTTTATTTTGCTTCAGCACAAAAACATTCTCCCATGATGAATGCTTCGTGAAAGAAATTGTATACTTAGAGCTTTTGTCTTTGGGTAAACTAGATGCATCTATGGTACGTTGTTTTATTTTTATTTTTTTACATTTCCCATTTGGAATAAAAAGACAACTCCATTATCAGTTAATGGTTTTCTAGGTTATTTTTAGACATGTACTGTATTAAAAAGAAAATGTAGATCAAAAGCATCACTTTTTTCAAACATTTATATAACGGATGTAGAGGGGATCTAGTATAATTTAGGGAGAAAAGAATAGATAAAAAAAATCTGACTGCAGATTTAAAGGAATACTAAACTTTTGTTTTATTTGTGCTAGTGGCCCTGGTACTAGGATAAACTAGCATGTACTGTTAATGGTACATGCGAGTTTAGCTGACTGGCACCTGCCATAGTTCTCAGTGGGGGGAAAAAAAAAAAAGGAGGGGGGGGGCGTCTCTCTGCAGTAGTAGAGACTGATGCACCCAACAGATTCCAATTTAACACCCGTGCTGATTGGCTGTGTATGCAAGGATTAAAAAAAAAAAGTTTAGTCTCTCTAAACAATTTCTATAACAACAACAACAAAGTGTTTAACAAGGAAACGTACATTCAGACATTCTGGTTTTCAAGTACGTCCTATCGCCTCTAACCTGGATTTGTCATAGCTACTGACTTGAGCTTTGACGGTTGTGTATAAATGAGGCACAAAGCAAAGTGTCAAACAGATATACAGTATACCGTCGCTTTGCTAGAAAATGATTGGGGCAGAGATTATACACCACTTTTAACGGGTCTGTGCTGGCTGTAAGTCAGAAGTTAGCATTATACATTGGCACACTGCCATTATACAGAAGCACATTTTGTTTTTTCACTTACCCCAATACCTTTTCTGTATATTTATTACTTTCATTTTGAAGACTAATTTTCATGCATGATAACATTGTGCTACAACTTTAATATAAAAGTCTATTTTTGTGGAAGCATCAATTTCCATTTTTTAAACTGCAGAAATCTGTATAACTTAATTGTGGAAAACACCAAGAAACCTACTGATATATACTACTTGGGTGAGACCAGAACAGTTACCTGCTTTGATTAAGAAACAAAATAAAAAAATGCTTTTCAATTTTCTAGGCAGCCTTTACAAGTCAAAGCCAGTAACTGTCTGAACAAAATTCACCTATATATCATTGCTTCATGTTTGTATCACCATTGAGTTGTTTTTCCAGCTTACAAACGAAACCACCTCCAAAACAGACTGGTTTGTACAAATTATATACACTTAGGAGTCTATCTACTAAAAGGTGACTTGAGGGGAGATTAACATTTCATCTCACTGACTTATCCAGGCACTGTATAGGGACACATCTAGTGTGTTTCTCTTGTTAGAAGTGGTCAGTTGAACCCACAGAATGCACTGATAAACAAATGTGTTTTTAAAGATGTAACAATGCATAATCAATGGCCAGTGGAATTCTTCTTGCAGGAGAATCTCTCAAGTGTAAGTTAGTCAGTCAGTCACACAAAATGTTAATTTCAACACACCTTTCATGAATAGACCCCTTAGATTTTACCAAATCCGTATTGAGCACCAGTGAAAAGTTCAACAAAATTTTAAATCTCAGAATTTACTACTGAGAAACCGTTTGATTAATAGAGCCGATTGCGTTAACTTGTTATTCAAGCAGGAAAAATCTTGTCCATTTAGTCATAAGTTGGTGGTATATATATGAAAAAGCTTTCCAAGGTTTATTACTTTTTAAAAGCTACCAAAATATTTTAATATCCTCTTAACATAATGACTTTCAAACTCCTTGAAACTAGTAACATGGAATATCTTCTTTGTATTGTTCAAGCTATCACTTGTATTATTGCTAAACCTAAAAACATATTTTATGTGTAACCTTCTTGTTCATGTTCTGCCTTTGCTTGGCATCTCAGGTTTGAAAATTGTTAACATTCAAGTACATATGTTGTTGAGATTCATTGTAATGCAAATCTTAAACCAATCCAAGCGAGAGAAAAAAAAAAAAAAAGACAAAATTAACCAGATTTTATAAATGAATTTTAATCTCTCAATAGTGAAAGAAACACAAAGCAAATTGTATTACTACATTTTATTCTGCTGGTTCTTTGTTATATTTTGTAATAAAATAAACGAGAATGTGTTAATTTGACACACATAAAAAGGCAGACTATGTTAAATCACCAGGATACTGGATTTGACATTTTTAAACAATGTTGTATTTTCAGGACATTACATTGATCATGAAAACAGTCCATCCTAATGGTGTGCACACATATATAAAGTTTGTTAACATCACACTACAGACACAAGATTCCCTCTGTATTATCATTTTGAATCTGTGCTGGTTTAAGTGCAGTTATAGGCTGCTTTATGGCACAGATCAACTCACAAAAGGTCAACTAACCACTGGATCAAATATAACTCACATGACAAACACTACTGAGACTGCAAAGCACAGACAAAAATAGACTTAGCCCCAGAAAGTTCCTGCAGCAGTCAGTCAGAAGCAACATCCAGCTACTACATTACAAAATTATTCACTGTAGAGTACAAAATAATAAAAAAATGTGTATGTTTGTACATGTTTTTTTACATTCTTGTACGATGGATTGCAGCTTTTAACAAGTGTTACAAGTCATTATTAACTCTAAGCAGCAAATGGGCAATGCATTTGATCTGTAACTAAAGTGATCACAAGAGATCTAGTTGTTAGACTAAAGCAGAGTTAGTCCGATAATAGCCCTGAACAAAATTTGCAAGATTTTTATCTCTGGGTTCTTGTTTACAGAAATGTTTCAGAGAGCAGTGAAAGTTACACTGACCCTAAGTTGGGTTTGTCAAAAAGCCCATATTTAAAATACTGGATGTTCCACTTCGTAGGTTTAAAAAAAAAAAAAAAAAGAAGCATGGTGATAACTGGATTGGCTGATTGCTCTTAGTTACATGAAGACAAGTTGTAACCAGTAAGTAACAGTGGCATGTATACTTTATTCACCAAAAGATTACCTTTACAGCAGGCAGACTATCATAGAACACACTGGAGTACCAGGAAGTCATGCTTGTGAATTTAAAATGGACAGTAACCGAAAAAAGAAATACCAACTCAAAAAATGAAATAACAACTCAAAAAATGAAATAACAAGGTAAAGCCCTCGCATGAAAAACAAATGTGATGTGTGCCAAGTTAAGGTTTTTATTATGATAAAAAGGAAAGAAAATAGCAGCATTTTAACATTTAATGTCAAGTTATAATGATCAGCCTCAAAATGGAAGACTGCCAACATTAAAAACCTAAATGGCATCAATAGTAAAACTTGTTCTCACCGCAGTAACATACTTTACAGTATTATTAATATGTGCAATACAGTTGCAGTGGGTTATGGGAAAATTAATTAAAGGACGACATTTTGCAAAAAGTTTACTTATGTTTAATTGAAAGATTGCATCAACTGTAAGCATTTTAAATAGAAATGTTTTGATAAAATACAAATAAAATACCGTATGGAGCCCTTTCTGCTTGCAAAGAACTTTAAGATGGACATCTTGGGTCAGATCGTCCTTCATCTAACTCAAGATTGTAAAAACAAGTCCGCCTTCTATAGTGCCATACAAGCAGAGAGGGCTCAGTAAGTTTTTTTTTTATTTGTATTCTTTCACAAAACTTTTTTTTGCCAACAGTTTTCCTTTAATGTATTTTAGACTGTTTATGTTTGATAATGTGTTGACTGAAATTTAGAACAAGCAACATTCATATTAAAATACATATATTTTAAAATTAATCAAAAATGGCCCACTCTTGACATAAACCAATCTTATGTTACAATGTGCAACTTATTTTGAGAACATTGGATGTCATTTTCAGTTAACTGATGCAACAAATTCCTTCAAAAGGAATGTGGTGCAAGCAAACACTACACAAAATGCCTACTATCCATTATTTCTGCAATTTGTGGACGATTACAATTCTGCAAAGTGCTTTATGTGTAGTAATTGCTGATTGTGCCACATTTAGTGTACCAGAAGTGCTCATTACTTACAGAAAATGATCTTTTTCTTATATTGTCTATTTAGGGGAGTATTATTATTTTATAAGAAAGCAAGCAGGATAGCCAGCGGGTTATTATGGATCACAATTTAATTCTGCCTTAACATGTTTTGGCATACAAAACAAAACTGGTTTAGTTGGGATATTGAAAAATGTAAAGCATTAGTAGCTTGAAACAAATCATCTCTCAGTGTAAACATGTACCATCTGCAGTACACTTACTTAGATTGGAACTTGGGTTCTAGTAATAATATGGTCTGCATTGTAAAGGTAAGCCAAAGTACCATTGGCCTCTATGAATTACATTAAAGGAAGAAACTAAACAAAAAACAAAATTGCAGTCTTTAACATGAAATGACAATGACTTCTACTGAATGGTCGTCATCATAACCTAGGACAAGAAGATCTTTAAAAATACATTACCATGAAAAAAATGCTCATTTAAAAGTATTGAAACATAAAAGCTTGTTTGTGTTTACATTCTGCTCTTCTTCTGTACTTGCATGATATACACATAATGTCACCTGTGGTTCCTACTTCTTTAGTTTGATCTCTGTCTAGCACCGATATGATTAGTAAAGATAATGTTACAATTTCATGAAGACTAACTTATAGATTAAACGATTTTTAAAATGGTGTAACACAAAATAATAATAAAAAAAAAACATGGTAATGTACCTAATGTTTTGAGTATCGAACTGCTGATCTAACCATCAGTAGCATAATGCTATGCACTAACTACATACTTAACCCAATCACCCCTTAATAAATAAGTATATTGCTGTAGAATTCCAGTGATAATAAAGCAACTTACCTGTGAAAAATAAGTATAATATCAAAATGTGTTAACTGTAGTAAGAACTTACAGTTTTATGTGCGTTAAAAGCAAGTGGACAGTCACTCTTTGCTATACAACAGCTTTATATTTGAATAGTTTAGCGGGCCTCCACCCATGTGTGGGATGCATTCCCCTCCCTACATGTTCACTCAGCTAGCCTTTGGCTGCTCTGACCAATGTCAGATTGTTTAATTTATAAAAACAACTAAAATTAGACTCAATTTAAATACTGGCAAGCAAACCCCACTCAGTCTTTGGTACTTTCTATACTTTTCATCCAAAAATGTCAAAGGGAAATGCACCAATAAAAATATGCTTATATGTATTTACAATTAGAAATTACATTATAATACATACAAATCTAGTAAGAGGTTAACTTTATCATAAAAGCAATTCTGCGTATTTGTTTTATTTGTAAATTTATTTGTTCCAGTATTTATTATATATCTAGTTGCATGTAGACCACCACAGACCTAAATACTTCTTTACAAAATTCTAGTATAGCTCCTGTATCTCACATACAGCGTATTTTAAGTACACACAGCATTTCAAATCCATATTATTTTATTTCTTATAGGTTAAAAAAAAAAAAACTCACAAAAATAATACATTATGTACACCTGTAATCTAGATAAAAAAAAGTCTATGCAATTACTCCCATCCCAAATTATAATACTCTGGTAGTGTTATCTACTATACGTATATATATATATATATATATTTATTTTAAATATAAGTATTGAGGCACACCTCACCAATTTGACATACATTATATACAGCAGATAGAATAGGTACATCAAGGAGGCGATTGATACGTAGAGAGGCTTGTTTATTTTATCTTCCTCCTCAGATAATGAAGGCAGCCCGAAATATTGCTGTAGCATAGGATGGTTTCCAGTATGCATTAACATTGAATAAGCTTTTGTTTTGTAGTCAGAGGTTGAGCTGTCACACATAGGGGAGAATGCCATATTGCAGGACAGCCATGACTCCAGCACTGAATAGGCCAGCGACAGGGACCGTCACAAACCAAGCTAGGAAAATATTGCGAAATAAGCGCCAGTCCACGGCCTTCCGTGAGCGAATCCAGCCAACTGCCACCACTGATCCAACCTTCACAGTGCACAGGTAAAGGAAGATAAAAACAAAACAATAATTAAAAACTGAGAAATCCATCAACGACATTTTTTTTTAATA
Organism: Pelodytes ibericus; assembly: GCA_036172795.1. NCBI lineage: Eukaryota > Metazoa > Chordata > Amphibia > Anura > Pelodytidae > Pelodytes > Pelodytes ibericus. Next base: position 76,493,346 of record CM069863.1, read on the forward strand.
TATGATTTTATGGTATATCAAATACCGGAAGTGATTATGCCACTTTTTAAGTTTGCAAAGGAAAAAATAATAATAATAATAATTAAATTAATCTCCCTGCTTTATGCCATCTACTCTTTTCTTGTTAAGATAGTTATGTGTGCTCATGTTATTGTACTGTATCCACAGGCACATAATTGCAGTTAACATTGAAAACTTGAGTGAGTTTGTCAGGTAGATGAGTAGGGTAAAACAAAGAAGTAACAAATTAATTTAAATTCCATCTTCTATACATTTCATTAAAATATTGTGGATATACTTAAATTAATATTTTTTTTTCCATTGCAAGCATTCTCTACAAAAAAACAAAATATATTTAAAATGACAGATGTACTTTGATGTAAAACTTTAGCTGAAATACAAGTTGGTTTGCATACAAATATCCATAATCTAAGTATGACTTGTATTGTTTATTTTAATCCCATTTGTGTTAGCATAGTTTGAAGATGCACAGCTACTGTGAATTTGTTTTGTTTCCTATATGGAAAATTAGAGGGAAAAGCATACCCCTCCCCCATTATTTCTAATTGTAATGTTGAAGAAGCCCTGTTTTTAAAGAAGGATTAAACCCTAAAAAAGAAAAAAAAAATGTATATAAAAGGGTCCCCCTAATGCTCATATTTTATCCTGGTCTAATGTGCCAAAATAAACAACTTATACCTATAAAGATTCAACATGATCTGTGCTCCTTCTTATACTACAGAACAGACATTGTGTCTGTTGCACTGTCTGCCTGTTACCTCCTACTACAGTGTGTATATATATTTGCATATGTGTGTTACTGTCAGCCTTACTAATTGTTCACATTAGTAGACACGTTCACATTTTCATTCACGTTCCAATTAACTAATAATTTCCACCCTTGCATCTTGCATGACTGACACACAGGCCTGCCACTAGGAGCGACCAACCATTGCCAGACCGTTTCCATGAAGCAGCAACTTCACAAAATGATTTGGCCCAATTCTTTGGTTTTATTTCACAAAGACTATTGGATATCTTTTGAATTATACTTTGCAGAAGTATTTAAAATATGAAATAGCCTTTGATACATCAAAATAAATGTTTGGGTTTAGTCCCTCTTTAAAAATTGTTCCTGAGGAAAAGACAGGAAATCAAAAGTGCAAATGAAAATGTCTTCCCCACAAAGCTAATGGTTAACAAACACAACAATGTTATGTTAAACATCTAAAAAATACTTACACAAAGTTCCAACTTGTATTTTTGCTATTTTTTGTTCTAATGGTAAAATGATTTTAAAATTTCCAAATGATGTTTGGATACAGCAATTACAGTTAGTTTTTTTTAAATGTAAAATTTGACAATGAGAAAAAGTTATGCTAAGTGAATTATATATAAAAAAAAAAAAAAAAAGACATGGAACATTTATTAAATATTAGTCATAGAAAAGAGAAGCAGTTAGGAAATCAAAGCATGTTAGAAATAATTGGTAAGCACCAATAGTTTGCTGTAAACTAATGATGTGTGCATTTTGCCTTCAAAACCCCCTTCACCCCCAACCAACTGTAAAACCCATTTTGGCGTAAAATAATGTTAATAGATTGCAGTTTCAGCTCATTTAACTTACTGAGCAAAGCACAACATATTTTAAAGACTACAACATGCCCTGTTAGAGGAAGCCTCACATATTAGCAGAATTAGTCCATTTCTGAGGTCCCAAGGGATTTAAACGTATATTTTGTCAACTACTTACATATTTTTTCTTAAATATATATTTATTGAAGGCAATTGCATTAATCAACATTTTTCTACCATCATCAACTGGAGGCTCAAAATAAAATTGGACACCGCAAATCCCAATACCTTGCAATGAGTGGAGCTTATGGGTATACCCACATTAGAGGCTACTAGCACACTTAGCGCACACATAACTTCAATGCAAAATCCACTGTGAAGAAGAAAAGTGAAAAAGAAAAGCGGTTTGAGGTGCAAGAGTTACAAGAAGACAACCCATATCCGTGCATGCATCGAGAGGAGTGAATGGTGGGTGATGGAACAGGATGCAGTAATAGGTGAACTGCTTCAGATCAATGCAGTGGCACGAGAAGCATTGAATAAAAAAATATGTCCCATGGAGACTAATCTGCCTTCAAATATCATTACCGCCATTATACATCATCTTAATGAACGAACAAAAAACAAATAAAATCTAGACTACTATTAAATAAAAATTAAAACGTGGTTTGTTTTTTTAAACACGGCTAATCCTCGCCGCAGAGAATCACCATTTGTTATGGTGACATTAATCATAAAAGCATATCGGTGAAAGCTTTCAGTCAGGTCTCACATGGGTGCTCTCATGCCACTATACATTGATCCTAACTGCAGAAAAAGAATATTGGAGAGTCCATGCTACCCCAGTTGCAGTGTCTTGGCAAAGGCATACCTTGCAGTGTGTGGTACTGATAGGGAGTCCAATATTGGAAGCTACCACAACTGTGAACGCTGAAGCCAACTCAATAGTGAATCCACTGCAGGGAGTATAAGAAAACACTTAACAGTCACTTTCTTGAATTCTGTGTATTGTTGTCACTCTGCTCAGCAGGGTGACAAAAATCTCTTACCGTAAAGTCCTAATGATCTGCTTCAATGACCGATACAGAGACAGTATATCATTAACTGCTTTATGAAAAAGAAACTTTGAAAAAACATGAATTAATCTGCATCAGCTGCTGTTCGGGATTTTTAGCCACCCCGAAAATGTTTTCCTATACACACACACACCAAGAGAAATGGGGAAAAAGTAAAACTAGAAAACTTAGATGATAATAAAAAAGAAATTAAGATGCCTGAAAGGGTTTTTAGGATATTCAACCAAAACATTTTCAAATTGCATAATGCTGATACATGAAAGCAGTAATGCCTTGAATAGCATGGTTTAACTTTCGTGCACTTTTATGTGATCTCTAAGAATTTAAATGGCTTACATTTTTCCTTTACACAGCAATCAAGACAAAAATCTTAATTGATGACTTGTTGTTTTGCCATTTCTCTTTTAATTTTCTATAAAATAGAGAAGTTAAGTTGCAGGAAACCGGCCGCTAGACATCAATTCCTCCAGTTAAGCTGCCAATCTACCTAATACAGGTCTATAATAATGAACATATTTCATCCAGAGGATAAAGCACCAGAATTTACCAAACTGTAAAAAGATAATTAGGTAAATGACATCTTCTTTACAGGAAGATTTGGACAGAGTGGGGGACTGGGCAGTAAAGTGGCAAATGAGGTTCAATATAGACAAATGTAAAGTTATGCATTATGGGAAAAACTACTAATGAAAAGGATTTAGGAATAATTATAGACAACAAACTTGGCAACAGTGCCCAATGCCAGTCAGCAGCTGCAAGGGCCAATAAGATATTGGCATGTATAAAACGAGGTATAGATTCACGGGAGGAGGATATCATCTTGCCTCTTTACAAATCAATGGTAAGACCTCACCTTGAATATGCAGTACAGTTCTGGGCACCAGTCCTTAAAAAGGATATTAAGGAACTAGAAAAAGTGCAAAGGAGAGCTACAAAATTAATAAGGGGTTTGGAGGATCTTAGTTATGAAGAGAGACTTAAAAAATTGAATTTATATACGTTAGAAAAAAGGCGTCTCAGAGGGGATATGATAACATTATATAAATATTTGCAGGGCCAATATAAAGAGCTCTCCAGTGACCTGTTCATTAACAGAAAGGTACAAAGAACAAGAGGTCACCCCCTCAGACTGGAAGAGCAAAGATTTCATAGACAGCAAAGGAAGGGATTCTTTACGGTTAGGACAATAAAGTTATGGAACTCACTGCCAAGAGAGGTAGTGCTAGCAACCACAATAGATGCATTTAAAAATGGTTTGGATGTTTTTTTAGGAAAGCAGAACATACAGGGCTATTAATAATAGAATAAGCATTAATAAAAGAGCTTATTGATCCAAGGAGAAATCTGATTGCCTCTTGGAGTCAAGAAGGAATTTTTTCCCCCAGGAGGCAAAATTCGAAATAGCTTCCTTAGGGGTTTTTTGCCTTCTTTTGGATCAAAAGCTGTAATGATAGGTAGAAGGGTTGAACTTGATGGACTTGTGTCTTTTTTCAACCTAAATTACTATGTTACTATGTTACTATGTTACTATGTTACATCCCACCCTTTTCCCATATACCCTAGACTCACCATAGTCTCAACCACTGACCAGTCACATTATTAATTAATGCTTGCAACTGCATACTTCCCAACATCTTTCCTAGGATATCTGGAAATGGGTGTGTGGCTTTAGCGCCAACATGAACATACATATTTATAAAAGTGTTAACTTCAATATGCATGTATTTATCCAGTTTTTTTTACCCAGACAGGAGGGATCCTTTAGCCACCATACTGTTAGCAGAACAGTTGAGAGGGGATACATCTTATGGTACGCTACCTGAGACTACCTCAAGTCATTGCAATTTCTATATATCATGTACTGTATCCCTGCTTTCTTTTAGAGTGTAAGCTCATATAAAAAGGGCCCTCCTCATTTTTTGTCTTGCATTGTTAAAGTCTCAAATTAGGCATTGCTATTTGTATGGATTTTTTTTGGCCATTGTGCAAACCTGTAGAGTGGAATCCTGGGTGGCACAAATATAGACTACTTTTTGAGAAATTAAACATTGCCCGATTCATATCCTTAAATATTAGTTGATGGCCCTAACTTATCTGGATGATGGCTCTCTCTTTTACTAGACCAAGCCTATCCTATGAGCCTAAAATCGTTGTAAAGTAGGCCTACATTTACCAATGTGCTGTCAACCCCTTCTAATGAACATATATTATTCACCTGGATGGTGTAATTGGTGTAAGATCTTTTCCCATGGTCTGGATTACTCGCCGTCCCCACACCCAGAGACCAGCACAGATTCCCACTCCTCCATACAACAGCAACCACACGGGTGTTGAGGCATCTTGCATTACTCCACCTTGCTGGTAAATTAGCCACAGCGCAACTAATGGACCAATAGCATTACTGTAAGACAAAGAAAGAAAAAAAAGTGAAATCAGGAGATTGCTATTATGCAGCGATCGAAAAAAAAAAAAAGGCAAGTTTTGCAAAATAAAATTTACATTTATCCCTCGCAAACACGTACACAGTTTAAACTCTAAAGGCACAAGTTATCAGAGGTTTAGTACGACACAAATTCTTAACCCTGAAAAATTCACTTCGGTATTTAGGCTGTTTGAAGAAAATGAATAAACAATTACTCCACATGTATTTAGACAAGGCATTTCCTCTCTATTCGCTTAATCAGCTATTAAGCTAAAAAAAAAAAAAAAAGTAATAACTACCTAGAAATTAATTCAAATCAGTGCAATGATATTAATATTTTGAATATATAGTTCAGAGAATTTAGCAGCCAAATAGACCTATTTAGGGAGCTAGTCTGCTTAGTTTTAAAAGTCAATAAAATGGTACTTCCAAAAAATTATGGGCTAGCAGTATGGATTTTAGGATTCCGGGCTTCCAATGTAAATACACAGTTAGAGACCAGTATACAAAGTACAATACACAATTAGTTGTTGTGTCCATAATATTCCATTTGCATATTATGGAAGGCTATAGTTTTAGATGAAAGTTTGCTGGTCTCATCTGAGCAATGGAAATCTGTATAATTACCAATTGTTATTTCATAATATGAACAAATCTCACCTGACATCATTTCCTCCATGAGCAAAGGATCCAAAGCAGGCTGTTAGAATCTGCAGGAAGTGGAAAAGGAGATAGACTTGGGACTTATCTTTGTCCTCCTTGTCCTCTTCCAGTGAATCATCTGGAAGTGGATTTGGGTCAGCCATCTCAGTAGCGAGCTTCATCTCTACACCGCCTTCTTCCGCTTCAATCTCTGCTTCTGCGACTGCATTGCAATAACTTGAGTAGCTGTCATAACGTATGCGTTTTTTGGAGTATGACACCGTGTCTCCCACCAACTTTTCATTGTCTTCTGGTGTGGCTGTGTCTGGTGCTTTGAAGGTAGAGTGCACTGGCATGCCACAAATAGCAGCTGTATAACACGTGTAGCTGTTGTTGCGTCTCAGCACTCTGTAGTTGTTATCATGTGCGGGCCGGTCATCCGTCACTCTGTCGAGATGAATTTTGTGCAGCAGATCCTTGTAAAGCCCAGAGTCCTTGTGCACAGTGTGATACACATGAGCATCACTTTTCACATTGTGCCCATCAAAATTAAATGTACCGTTGGAAACAGGAGATCTAATTGAACCATTTGTCATAGAAGCAGCTCTTCCTAATAAGGAAAGCACAAGATAAAGGTGAAACCAAACATCCTTTTACCATTAACTACTGCATTCCGTATCATAAATGGTCCAAATAAAAGGAAAATTGTTTTCTGCAGTATAAAATTCTAGGGCAAGCATCTTCTTCTCAAGCTTTATATCCTCCAATCATGCAAGTAACATAAATATGAATTTGTCAATTTCTGCATCAGACATCACAAAAAGCTAAATATGTGCCAATAATGGGGGGTGGGGGCGCCACTGTATCAATAAGTGCCAATAATGTATATGCATGTGCACAGATTTTGTAACCCTCGCATGTTACATTTACCATATTTGATACGTGCAGACATCCTCCGCTGTTACCCGCCACTTCCGCCGGGACTTTTATGATGAAGCCGGAAGGACCCGGCTTCATCATAGAAGTCCCGGCGGTCGTGCCGGGTGGCAGCGGAGGATGTCTGTGCGCCTTGCATTGTTAGCGAGGGGGGGGACCTGTCTGACCTCGATTTGAGGTCAGATTATAAGACGACCTCGAATATAAGATAAAGGGTCTTTTTCAGAGAATTTGCTCTGAAAAATACCTTGTCTTATATTCAAGCAAATAGGGGTAATTTAAAACGCATGTTAAAATGAAGCATAGTTTATACATCTTAAACTATAGCTGCATTCTGGTTGGTTTCCATTGTTCTGGGCCTATTAAAACACATCCAGAATTCAAATATGGTCATGGACCAAGAAAAAAGAGCAAAACGTAGGTAAACTAATTTCAGACTTTTGTCTGCTACACACCACACACTTCCTAAAACAATAAAATTAATTATAAATGTAAGCGTCTTGAAATGTGTATGTCAGCTTGAAACACTGCAGTCTCTTAAAGAAAGTGCCTTGTTTTAATTAAGATAGGAACTTTTTAAAGGTTAAGTGATAGTAAAGTAAGCAATTATCCATATAACCGTTTCCCACCGCAGTACAAAATGTCATTACAGATTTTAATAAATGTAAATGACATACAAGTCTTAAATATCATGGCCCTAATTGGAGACAGCAACAGGACTGGAATCCCAAGTGTTCTTTCTTCATCTAAATACAAATCCTATTTGGGAGGTGGCAATTAGAAAAATCAGGGATACTAATAACAGTATAGACACAAAAAGCATGCATACCATATGGTACTCTAGTAGTTCTACTTGGTACAGAATCCGATCCAATTGCAGCATCAGTTGTGGCGCTGGTAAGAGGTACCACACTTTCATCATTTCCTTTTGCACCGGGCAGTTCTTTGAAGACAGGAGTCTCTTCATCTTGGATTTTATCAAGGCTTTCTTCCGATATGCGCGATAATGCTTCTTTCTTTAACCGACCTGTACAATCATCAAAAGAAAATAGAGCTCTTGATATCACAAAAAAAATGTAGGCATATCAGGGAGGTAAATGATTTTTCATTGATTTTAATGAATTAAGGCAGGATAAACTAAAATCATTTGTTACTGTATTAGATAAGACGATAGAAGGTTTACGAAATAGTGCATTTAAGTTGACCTGAAATGTGGATTGCCTTATCATACTTTATAAATACACTTTATGTCTGTTGTACCTGTTTCTACTATATATGACATACACTTATTTTTACTTTAAAACATTTTACAGCCCTGTGTTTTGCATGGAAAATTATTTCATAGGGGGCAACATATGTATACATCCAATAAGGAGGGTTCGGAGAGATGGGCAGGGCTGTTGCTATAGCAACTGCAGTACTTCTCTTAGGAAAAATGGATAGAACAGGTGTTTTTTATTGATGCTGAACGTATCGAAAAAAAATATTAGAGGCACTGTGGGTGGGGCTGCGCCTTTAATATCAATGCATTGGGAGCATGTGCTTGTAATATTCATGCACACATCTGACCAACTTAACCAATGATGTTTGCATTTTATTGTCAATGAAAAAAAGGGTTAATGAAAAATCTAATGCAGACAAAGTAAAGCCTGTAAAAATTGCTGTAGAACCCATTTTGAGGAGCAAAATTATTATACTAGCAATGCTAGTTCCCTTTTGCCCCAAGTTAGTCATATATACTTTAAATTTGAATGCAATCAACTGTTACAAAGAATCTTCTAATACATTTTTATAAAAGCATAAATAAAAGGAACAACATACTAGCTATTTTCTTTCTCATCCATGGGCATACAACAAACCATACGATTAAGCCAAATACCACAGCAACTCCAAGCGAGATAAGAGCAGTGGCCCACACTGGAAAGGTTTGTAGTCCAAGTACTGTGAATTTAAGAAAAAGAAGGAATTTTAATATGATATCATTTAATATGGAGCACACATATCTATGTTAATTTCTCGATCTGGCGAACAAGTAACTTCGATTTGCAAATCCACGCTACTCACTTCTTACACATTTATTGTTATAGTCTACAGTAAAAATACTGGGACATTTGGCCAGTGTAAAGATAGGGGAATATTTACATCTTTTTACACTCTTAGCCAATCACATTGTGTTTGTCATGGTTCTATCAAGTGTAGACTGACCCTTATTTTTTTTTACATATAATTAACATGTGATGCCTCAAACAGGGTCTCTATTGATTTGGTCCATTTTGTTATTTTTAACATCAAATACTTGATTTGGTCCATTTTGTTATTTTTTAAATCAAATACTTGCCATTAGATTTGTTGATTAGGAACCACATTCAAAATGTAAAGCAAGTTTTAATGCAAGTTTATATATTCATCTTTCAAGGGTCTCTTATTAATAAAAAGTATCAATAGCCACACTGCTTTATCATTTCATATTGATCATTGAAAAATGAAAAACTGGATCAGAGCAAGGTCATTTAAAAGAGGATTTATCAACATTTATGAAAGAATCTTTACCAGTCCTCAACCAGAAGGAGAAAAAAAACCTTAGCATTTCATAGCACAAACTCTACTTTGTCAAAAGGGCTGAAACTGATAAATTGCCCAGTTAAAAACATAATATGTCTCTGGAAATGACAAATCTCTCTGTATTTTTTTCGAGATGTACAATAAAAAGGTGTTCAGTAAAACATAAAAATTGCAGGAGTCCCTCGGTATGTGTAAAATAAGATGGCCCTTGGTCTCTGGTAAATGATTTAAGCAAATATCAGTATATACATATAAGCAAAATGATTTAGTGTTAGAGCAAATCCATAACAAAAATGGAAACGTGTAGTGACATTTTTTTTAAATTAAATTAGTATTTTGATTTTGAAATTAAAAATGAAAATCAAAATTTGCAACTGAGAGTTTTTGATACTTGGAAAATACGTGTTAAATTTTTTTATTGTAATGAGCATTCCTACAGACACACTCCTCTTTTCCAGTTCTTCTTATTTATGGTAGGATAGTACCCGGTGTGACACATGCATCACAAACCAAGTATAACATCAATGTCACGGTGTTAGACATCCCTCTTGCATATATTTTCTTCCTAACAGCATTGCCAGCACTTTGATGTAAATTCCATCCTGGTGCATGAATATTTCAAGGGAAGTAAAAAGAAGATGAATTTCATTCAGTAACTGCTGGCAATATGTTGCGTGAGGGTTTGTTACTTACACGGAGCCCCTGTATATAGTATAGAAAATACATTGATTCCAATAGTAGCAGCATAAAACACTGGAAGTGCTCGAAGTCCACTAGGTACCGGATCTTCCTGAAAGAGAAAGCATATAAAAAAATCCTTATAGCTGTTTATAAACCCCCCCAAAACAAGTAATAGTAAAACTTTACATTTAAGATATAGATTAATCATATTTGCCAGCTATTTGTGTTTATGTGTACATCATTAAACACAACATGCACAAACATATAATATATATATATTCAGAAATATACAGCTCATTTGAGGATAACTAGTATTTATTTCCATTGTGGCAAGTCAGAGAAGAGAACTTCAGGGGTTCAGATAACTGACCCCAAAAAGATTTAATATTGCCACAAACAGAAAAGCATAGTAGTGAAGCTTATATGGTTTGTTAAAAATATGGGTAATGACCTCCAGATGGAATTAACGTTACTGTTTTTTAGGTACTGGGAACTATATTGTACAATATAGCAGTCAGTGCCATTCTTAACTGAGCACTGCTGCTTTATTGAGCTATTCTTTATGGCATGATAGGTTGAGCTATGTGGAGGTTTGCCTGTTACTCTACTAGTTGTAGCTAATACAATACCTACTATCAAAAGAAAATAGTGACAAAGCTCTTTATTGTAAATGGCCGCAGCTGGAAGAGTAAGATCTCATAACACACAGGAAAGCAGGAATCCTAGTCTGATGTCACAAAATTAATCACTTCCTGTTTCTGAAGAGCCAGTGTAAGACAAATGTTATAATATTTATCCTATCAATTAAACATATGAGGTAAATGCCTTGTGTACACACACACACAAATAATGCAGGGCATCAAACTGTTTAAGAAATCATTGAAATAAAACTTGTATTTGTATTCTAATTAACAGTACTGGAGATTACCAAAATATTTCACAAACATTAGAACAAACAGGCTTATGCCTGCTGTTATTTATGTGTAAAACAATGAAGTGAACAGTCATTTGGTCTATTACTCATTGTTCCTTTAGGACTAGTTACTTTTTTTTGCTTCCATAAAAATAATAATAAATAAATTTTAACAATGTGATAAGGTTTACCTTATTTAGGATGAAAAACTTAATCATCAAAAAGAGCAACCCAGACATAATACCCGACAGGAGAGGGGAAATGAACCAAGATGCCACTGGAATAGAGAAGTAAATGTTTTTGTATGTTTAGTCACAGAGTATTAATATTATATCATACAAGAGGGGAGAAAAAAAACATATCAATAACCAGAATTAAAGTGTCATAACAGGTGAACCAACTGAATAAGGATTGCTCTTGTATTAAACAGTCTAGGGACAGACTGGGCTGTCTCCATCAATGATTCCTATTATATAAAAAATAAAAATCTACAATAAACTACTGTAGCTAGTCGTTTGGCATTTGTAACTCTTGATTGGCACATAAGCTTAGATTAAGCCGTTACATGCGAATATTATATTTGAACTCGGGATATTGGAGGAATGCCTTCTACTCGTGCTTTAAATCCTAAGACAACGCAAATAATAAAACTATTCTTTGATAATGGATTAATATTAAAAAGTGGACAGTATAAAAACAGCAGCCTTCAGGCTACATTCTGTACCCACCCAGCCAGTTTTACATCTATAAATTACAAGGTGTTTTGCACAATTTAAGATTAAAATTTTATAGCCGTCATAAAAAGTTTCCGAAATCTGTCATCAGGAGCCTGTGCAGACATTTTATTAGCTGTGATTTGTGATAGTCTAGTGCTTTCACTTATCAGTCATAACAGAAAAATATTTTGTAAGTTAAATAATGTAGGTTTGAATATAAATTAGAATATTGGATGGCTCCATATACTTATGCCCTTTTATTAAAAAAATATTTTTAGAGAGGTCTAAAAAATAAAAATAAAAAAAAAAAACACTAGAAAAAATTCACAAAATCGTACATAAAAAAAATCATGCCGTTCTCCCTCAAGCTGCTTTACAAGATTTACAGTACATCTTCTTATAAGTGGTACAGTAGAGATCGCTTACCTTGTTTAATAATAATAATAATATATAAAGTTTTGAAAATGACAATGCATCATTCGCACACAAGATATTTATCTATATGGTATAACACTAGATATGGATCGGAAAGAAGACACATTTGCATAGAGGTGACATCATTAGTTGTGACTACCATGTCTAAAATGTCAACTAAGTTTCACAAACTAACCTCTACCAATTATTTCAAATAGAATATATAGTTATATGTAGGCCAGATATATCTATAAACATATTCCACATACCCTCACTCATAAAAGGAAATGTCAATTACCAATCTTGACAAGCTGCATCCACTGCACACTATGTGTACCAATTGCAACAAGGGAGAAACCAATCGTCGAGCCAACAATACAATGTGTGCCGGAGATGGGAAGTTTCAAGAAAGATGCAATCAGCTGCCAAGCAGCAGAACCTGTAAATAAAAAAAAATCATTATATATACTATAACTTTAACTGAATGGTTAGTCTTGTAGCAAATGTTTGTTCATTTTAAGCACAATGTCCCTTTTAATGGGGCCTTTACATAATGGCCATAACCAGGGCCGGCGCTACCGTAAGGGCCTTAGGGCGCCCCAATGGGGGGGGGCGGGAAAATCGCCCGCTCCCCCAGGCCAGTTTACTTACCTCCATTCTGCTGTTCAGGTCCGTGGCTGAGAGGGAAGCGCTGTGCGCTCCCCTCAGGCCGAGCGCATTCAATAAAGTGTGTTGAAACTTTTTTTTTCAACACACTTTACTGAATGCGCACGGCCTGAGGGGAGCGCACAGTGCTTCCCTCTCAGACACGGACATGAACAGCAGCATGGAGGTAAGTACTGGGGTCTGGGGAAGGAGGGAGGTATAACGAGCATCTGACTGGCACAATATTCCTGGGCATCTGACTGGCACAATATTCCTGGGCATCTGACTGGCACAATATTCCTGGGCATCTGACTGGCACAATATTCCTGGGCATCTGAATGGCATAATATTCCTGGGCATCTGAATGGCATAATATTCCTGGGCTCTGACTGGCATAATGTTCCTGGGCATTTGACTGGCACACTATTCCTGGGCTCTGACTGGCATAATATTCCTGGGCATCTGACTGGCATAATATTCCTGGGCATCTGACTGGCATAATATTCCTGGGCATCTGACTGGCATAATATTCCTGGGAATCTGACTGGCATAATATTCCTGGGCATCTGACTGGCATAATATTCCTGGGCTCTGACTGGCATAATATTACTGGGCTCCGACTGGCATAATGTTCCTGGGCATCTGACTGGCATAATATTCCTGGGCATCTGACTGGCATAATATTCCTGGGCATCTGACTGGCATAATATTACTGGGCTCTGACTGGCAAAATGTTCCTGGACATCTGAATGGCATAATATTCCTGGGCATCTGAATGGCATAATATTCCTGGGCATCTGACTGGCATAATATTCCTGGGCATCTGACTGGCATAATATTCCTGGGCATCTGAATGGCATAATATTCCTGGGCTCTGACTGGCATATTACTGGGCTCTGACTGGCATAATGTTCCTGGGCATCTGACTGGCATAATATCACTGGGCTCTGACTGGCATAATATTCCCATTGAAATACTGGTAAGTTTGTTGATTTAACTTTACTTCATTTTAAATATTGTATTTGTTCCCGTTTTGTTTCTTCACTGCAAAATAAGATATATGCAGTGTGCATAGGAATTTGTTCATAGTTTTTGTTTTTACTATAGTCCGGCCCTCCAACGGTCTGAGGGACAGTGAACTGGCCCCCTGTTTAAAAAGTTTGAGGACCCCTGGGCTAAATACTGGCATATTGAGTGGCAAAATAGGGTGTCTCAGGTTATGTGTGAATTGGTGTAACTGTGTGTGTGTGTGTAAGTGGTAAGGGTGTCTCTGTGTGTGACTGCAAGGGTGTCTTTGTGTTTAAGGGTTTCAATGTGTGACACATTTAGAGCATGCGAGTTGAATATTTAGATGTATTTATTTTCTACACTATACATTATTCATATATATATATATATATATATATATATATATATATATATATATATATATATATATATATATATATAATGTAAGGAGGCTTAATGGTGTGGGAGGCGTGGCGGATCAGAGCAGGGGGGCACCAAAATGCACCTTCGCCTGTGTAGACGAAAATCCTTGCACCGGCCCTGGCCATAACACATACAATGTGATAGAGCTCAACAATGTACTATATTTGAACATTTACTCAATTTTTGCAGACAGTGGTCAATTTGTACTAGCAGAAAGAGTCACTGACCAGATAAGTCTACTTGCTTCTTAGCAAAATATGGCAGCTGGTCAGCAGAAAAGCTGGCAAGTACCATTAAAAGTACACTAAGGATTTCACTTTTAGTCTTACTTTAAAGTGGGATGGAGACTACTGGATACTACTATATTACCTGCCTGGTGCTACACTCCCCAGTTTCTGGATTATTTTCCCCCCGTTACAATTCCATCATTTTTAGCACACATCTTACCACTATTGCCCATGGCACCTTCCACTTTTCCGTTCAACTCCACCCCTTGACCATCACGAGTCACTCATTCTTCCCCTATGACCATTAAGACCTTACTTTTGCCATTTCTACCCCAACCACATAATTTCCTTTCAGCACCAATTCTCCACATTTCTATATCCATGCTACAGCTTTTTCTTATTCCTAGCCGCTTTCTGTCACATGTCCTAAAGTACAGCAGTTGAAAAATCGTCATCATGAAAACACAACACTAATGCTCCCTGTGGTGAAGGTATAAAAATATATATCATTTTGTTAATAAGATCCCCTTTAATTCAAAGCCATAAATAGAATTGACAGTCCATTGAAACGTGTTGTTCAAAGTTATATAACCATAAGGCAGAAAAGTCAGTGAACGTTAAAAAGATGTTCAGAAGCATGGACTATACCAACATCACAATCATGAATTTTTTTTAATAATGATGTTAAAAGCTCAATTGAATAGGAACTAAAACTTCCTAGGGTCCTAAACTTAAAAAGTATATATGTATTCAGAGAACAATTAATCAGTCAAGGTTGGCATCATCTCAAACTGGTTACCTCTTCACATATATTAATTCTACATACTGCAGGGCAGCATGCAAGTTGTGTGTCCCAAAATCCCCATCTGGTAAAAAAAAAATTAAACACACACCCCAAACTTAAAGGTCAACTGAAAGTGAACTGCAAAAATCAGTCAATAATAGACTATTTGAAAAAAAAAAAAAAAGAAAATTTGGAAAAAATCGGCTACTAATGTCGGAGTTATCCAATTAATTTGTGAGTGAAAGGACTGTAACCAAAATACATCTGTACCAAAGATCCCCATCAATGACAACAAAGTATCCAACAAAAAACGCGTTAATATTAATATAACCCTTCTCCAGTACATATACAGTGCATAATGTAGACAAACTGTGGTTACTGAGCATTTAATGATTTCAAATGGTTCCCAAATTAAAATCGTCTTCACTGACTTTTTAACTATTGATAAATAAACCGTTAGGCTAACCTTGGCACTGCAGATATTTAGGAAATCCAAAACTTCCATGATGCTACTGTATGGTCTATGGAGTCTCTGCAGTGCCAGGGTTAGCCCAAGGGTTTATCAACAGTGAAGTCTAATTGAGCACCATTGGGCTATATAATTCTCAAAAACATCTGCCAAGCCAAAATAAGCCATTATGGACCAAACCTGAACAAATACCTGTTGCCTAAAATCAAACAACCCTTCAGTTTTAAGTCTCTTTAAGCAAGAGTAGATATTACTTACCAACCATCGCGCTAACTTCTCCAGCCATCAACAAATCGACTGTGTTGTTGTAGAGATTTACATCAATGATGCCTTTGCGGATGGTTTCACCAACTTTAGCTCCCAGTAATACAGAGCCAGTTGTTTCAAATATGGAAGCCAGTATACAAGCCTGTCTTAAGGTCACCACACCAGATCCCACTGCTGTGCCAAAAGAATTGGCCACGTCATTTGCACCCACTGAAAATGCCAAGACGAAAGCTATAATGAAGCCGACTATTACCATCCATAGGTACTCGTCCAGAACCATTTTGCCGCTTTTTAAAAAAAAATCTCCTTCCGGTCACAAAAAGAAAATTTCTAGTGAACTAAAAATCAAGTGCACTAAAGTAGAGCACAGGAAATCCTATGTGCTCTCTCTGGCAATTGTTGGCTAGTGTTTAAAAGAAAGAACACACTGCTAACTGAAGACTATCAAAGTACTGTCAAAGTTCTGTTCGGTGTGCTCAGTCAACAGTAAAATGAATTCCATATTTTTCTCCAAAATGCGTTAGCCTGATATTCTTCGGTCCTAAAAAATAATGGAAAACAAAGAAATTAGTTAGAGGACAAAAGACAAATGTTCCTTTAGATGAAAGAAAAAAAAAACCACAACACAAATCCACTAATGGGATTTTAGCTTCAACATGTGACATTTGAATCGCAAAAGCAAAGAATTATTGTTCGAACAAGGCTTTGTTACATAAGTATGCTTAAAATCCTCCACTTAATGGTCTAATATACAAAGCAATGCAATAATGAAGGAACAAGGTTAAAATGAAAATAATAGCCTGTAAAATGTAAAAAAAAAAAAAAAAAAATGAAGTGTTTTATGTTATCTGGTGTTGTAAAATTTCAGTAACTTCATAGTTTAAGAAAATAGGGGGGAGGGTAGTATAATTTACCAAATGCTGTAAAAGCAGAATAAATAGGTTAGAAACGGTTTGTTGAATGCCTAGTACTACTACAGGCTGAATATCTCTTATACAAAATGCTTGAGACCAGATGTATTTTGTATAATGGGTAATTTCGGTAACAGATCATTTTCAGACAATGGCACATCAAATCACACAAACATACACACAATCACGTACAGAGACAGTCACATACACTCGCACCTCACAGACATCCACTCAGTCACACATACACACCTCACAGACATCCAGTCACATACACACACGTCACCGACATCCAGTCACATACACACACCTCACCGACATCCAGTCAGTCACATACAGAGTCTCACAGACATCCAGTCAGTCACATACAGAGTCTCACAGACATCCAGTCAGTCACATACACAGTTTCACAGACATACACCCACCTCACAGGTGACATCTAGTAAGTCACCTTGCATACAAGTTAGCCTTTTTTTTTTGTTCCCTTAAATGTGTCCTCCCTCCCTGCTGCTTTACCTCAGTGCAGGGGGGAGGGGGATTCGTGTTGCTGCAGTGTCTGTGCCACTAGAGCAGGGCTCGATAAATACCGGTCGCCAGGGCGACTAGATTCTGGCTCCTGGCGCCTGGAATACTCTTTGAGCAGAGTAAACTGCAATGTCCCGGTCCCACACTCTGCTTATCCCTTACCTACCGATCAGATAAGCAGCAGAGTGTGGGAGAAGCAGCACAGAACAGCATGCCGATTAACGCCTCCCCCCGGCTTCTGTTCCTGCTGCTCAAGGGGCTGTAGCTGTAGCAGTGAGGAGATGCGTGTGAGGAGTGATGGGAACTCTTCCTGCTGTCTCAAAATGGAGGGAAATCTTCAAGCTGCCCGGTTCAGCAGTGATACAGGGTCTGTCTCCAACTTCCCACTGTAAGTCTTGTAAATAGTGTATGTATTACAATGTGTGTTAGCATGTATGTGTGGGTTCAGCACCTGTTTTTATGAATGTCAGAATCTGTGTGACAGCATATTAGTGTGTATGTATGTATTTGTGTCTGCATGTGTTAGTGCAGGGCTTGACAAATTTTATTTTATTTTATTTTTTTTAGGAGCCAGACAATCATGCAAACATAAACGCAATTCATAAACACACACGCCTACTTCACATATATACAAACACACGTACTTTACATATACACATATATCCAAACAGCTCACACACCCCTTCTTTACATATACCCATATATCCAAACACATCACACACCCCTTCTTTACATATACCCATATATCCAAACACATCACACACACCTACTTTACATGTACCCATATATCCAAACACATCACACACACCTACTTTATATATACCCATATTTACACACACACCCCTTCTTTACATATACCCATACATCCAAACACATCACACACACCTACTTTACATATACCTATATATATATATATATATATATATATATATACACATATACACACACACACACCCCTTCTTTACATATACCCATATATCCAAACACCTCACACACACACCTACTTTACATATACACAAATATCCAAACACCTCACACACACCTACTTTACAATACATACAAACACACACCCACCTAACAGTCTTTTCTTGGGGGGGTTTCTTCTTGATGTGTCCCCCCTCCCTGCTGCTTTATCTCACTGCAGGGGAGGGGGACATTCACGCTGCAGCTGAACGTCGTTGGTCGGCGTGCTGAGTGCCAGGATGTCACGTGATGACATCCGGCACTCAGACACTGCGGAAAAATCGGATGGCAGCGGCAAGGGGACCATGAGGCCGACAGCACCCAGGCGCCAGGTCTAATTTCCTGGTCGCCATGGCGACCTGGGGTTTATCGAGCCCTGTGTTAGTGTATCTCAGTGTGAGTGTGTGACACCTGTGTATGTGTGTTTTGTCATTTAAGTGGATATTAATGTGTTTGTGCATGTATGTAAGAGTGAAATCATGTGTTAGTGTGTGTCAGCATTTATGTATGTGTGTGTATTTGTTGGTGAGCAAGTGTTTTGTGCATGTACGTGTGTTAGCTTGTGTGTGCCTTAGTATGTGTGAAAATGGTGTGTATCCATAAGTGTATGTCATTTATATATGTTTATGGACTGGGACCCAAGCATTTTTCTTTGTGACACAGTGTTTGGTATTGGCTCCTAAAGTTTTCAGCTGGCTCCTAGATTTAAATCAAATTTATCAAGCCCTGCACTAGAGGCACAGACCATCTTTATTACTCTTCTTCCCAAGTGCCGGGATGTCACGTGACTCCCGGCACTAGAGCGCATTGCTCAAGGAAGCAATGGTTAAACAAAGTGCAATGTTCATTTAAATACAAATTATTTTTAAATCCATATACCTGCTAGCACTTTGACTAACAATATACACATAAAAAAATAGTCTTTAAATTGACACTGTCTTCTTTGCATGGAAGGTACATTTTAATGAGTGTGCTACTAAACAAACTATTGTAACTTTAGGGATTGTTATCGAGTGCCCTATTAAGTATACACAATATACAGTCGAGATTAGATAGCTGTATTTATACTATCTTTAAAAACTATCAAGGTCCTACATTCAACACTGCTAACGAATGAAATGTAGGATCTATATTCCATGCCCACTAAATAACAATGCTTATGTACTTGTTGCAGACATATTACTGCATGTACTTACATTGCTTTAAATGGTTAAAATGCATACATGCATATAAAAGAAAAAACATATTTGTTTCCAAAGAGAGATCTGCTACTTATGTAGCTATGCGAGTAATATTTATTGCATAATAGCAGGCAGCAAACAAACCAAAAACTCTTGAGTACAAATGCAATATATCTGATCCTAAGCCTGCCCTTTCCATACACATGTGCAAAGCCAAGATCGGTTATCAGGTCATTGCTTTTCCCTCCCTCTAACACAAGCAAACTGTATTTTTATAAAGTCAAGTGGATCAATTCTCTGCTCAACCATACTGGGATTCCAACACGTTACTGAAATTCATCTGTATTCAGCCACTGCATTTCTACCTATGCAACCATTCAATGGGAAAAAAGAATACACTACATAATACATAGGCCCTATTTTCATCATACGTGTACAGTGTTTAGATATGGTACACAGACTGTCAAATTACATGTAGTGGATTGAATAACATTTTATAGTCAGGAACTTTGTTTGAGAAGTTAATTATGTATCAAGTGTAAATGTAAATCTTACATGCAAAGTGGTCAAACACTATAACCTTGGCCTATTGGGACATTACCGTGGAAAATAAAAATATTTATCTAAAGAGTGGAGTGGATTTGATATAAATCACTAGTAAAATGTAAAGACTCATTCTTGCTGGTAGTTATATTCTTTAAAATTTGCAACCAGATGAACAGCTTTATCAGAGTGTGAGAGTCAAGTCATTCTTGATAAAGGAATCCCATCACCAAACACACAACAGATGAGTGAGCAATGAAAAAAATACTAAACTGATCTGTCCTTTTAACACCGATACAAATACTATAAGTGAACTATTTTTAGGCAAAAATATTAATGAGGTGATGTCATACAGTTGCATAACTTTGACCATCAATATGAAAGCGTGGCATGATATACTAATGTGGTGCACAACCCCTACATCAGGGAAGTGATGTCACTTGCATAGGATTGCCAACAATCTGGTGAAATGGCTTCAAGCACTTCCACCCAGCAGAGGACGGTATGTCACGGTCTCCTGGCAACCAGACAAACAGCTCAGTGTATGTGTGAAAAAAACAGGACAGATTTCAAATCTGTTTTTTGACATGCTGAAGATATTGGAGGATATGCTTTGTCCACATAAGCTTTTTCTTTATTATTTATTTGGCAGTGAGTGGTTTATGACATACTATTAGGTCTCACTATGGGGAGGGGTAGTGGCTGTGTTTCTCAGTGTTTCATGAAATATGCCCACGGTACATAGCCTTCTCTTGTCAGTTCTATTGTTCTAGGGTTGTGTCATGTGGACTAATGAGAGCTTTCCTGAATAACTGGTAACCTCAGTGCCTCAAAGTGTCATGAACTGAAACAGACCCAGCCACAATGTATGCAATACCACATTATTATATTTAATTTATTTTTATTTAGAAGCTGAATGTGCTAGTGGTTTTCAAAGTGGCATTTGTACCTTGTGCTGCCACCTCGAGAATTAAAATGTTTGACAAGCTATTCATTTACTTATAACACAGGGTTCATGGGCTATACTGTCTACCCCCCATTACCCACCACCAAGCAAAATAAATTACCCTAATGCACAGTGAGGTCTCTGCACGGTGCCCTTGAGCAAAACACTGTTCCCTCAACCTGGTAGCACTGCTTGTCAGCATATAGGAGTGGAAAACTAACATAACATCTCCGCCCTGCACGTTTCCTACTAGAAATATGACTGCTCACATACCGATTTCTGCATTATGTATGTGGCTCTACTGTCATGGCTCTTCTTTTATTTCTATATTTATGTATTGCAACAGATAGTTGCTTTTGTAAGGTTCCAATGATGACAGAGTCCCTCTAATAAGGTTATCGGCGTTCTCCATAAGCGTGCAAGCAGTAAATAGATGTAAACACAAGTAATTTGCAATGAAAAGTTCCAATGTTATGAATTCCCGCATATATATTCCTTGAAGAGACACACACTGTATCAAGCGCTAAATGAATTGTTGACAGTATAAATACATGTTAATGTATTGTAAATATTTTCCAACAATCTGTGTTTTTACATTTAAAAAAAGGGTAATAGAAAAAAAACTCACAGAAGTGACCCTTTAACCCCTTCATCACGCAAGCACCAAAACATCACATTTTGTTCCTGGTCACCAATCACAAGGTGATCGGTAGCCAGGAAGACTATGGCAGAGACCCAATCAGGGTCTTAATAGACCATGTGGGTCCCTGCCAAAAGTTTGCGATACCTCCAGATGTCACATGTGACGCCACGGAGGCGTACCCGAACCCAGAAGTTCGGACACAGCACGATTAGGTAAAATATAGCCAGTGCTCAGTTTGAGCATTGGCTACATTTTCCCTGTCAGTCTGAGGCCACTCAAAGTGGCCTCATCTGACAGGTAGGATCCCGCTGCAAGTCCCTGCAGCAGGATCTGAGCAAAGCTCATCGCAGGCAGCCTGCAATGAGCTGTTTAACGCTGGACGTACTATGCCGTCCTAGCGTATTTTAGGTACTCTAAAATCAGAACGGCATAGAACGTCCTAGCATCAGAAATGGGTTAAGTCCCACACATCTCGATATGTACAAAAAACAGTAAGAGTTAAAAGAAGAATTAAGTCAGTCTGTGGGAACTGTCCTTTTGGAAGTAAGATTTAAAATGACGAGATTTGTGCAAAAGGGCAAATAACTGTATGCTGCCTACTGCTTGTTAATGGCAAACAATAAGTGTTTACAATTCGTAAACTGCAAAGAATGCACAAAACAAATTGGCAGTAGCATAGTCCAGTTTATTTTAAGTGGGAAAATAAAATATGCTGCATGCTACAATGTAAACATGTATCAATTAGATATAAAATAAAACTGGTCTGAATAAAATAGCTTTGTCAAAAAGGATATAATTGCCACTGTTTTGAAATAGGAACATCGTTTAAGATCTTGTTGGAAAAATAGGTTTGCCACCTTTTTTTTTCCTCAAACAAAAAAAATCGGCCATGCATTTTGCCTCTGCAGACTTAACAATGGGCCTATGCCATTTTGTTTTACCGACCTGTTTGAACTTAAGTGACTTTTTCCAACCAAAATGGGCCTTGTAAGTCAGTGCTTGACAAATTTATTTTATTCTAGGAGCCAGCAAAAAATTTTAGGAGCCAGACAATCACGCAAACATACACGCAATTCATAAACACACACACCAACCCACGTCACATATACACCCCACACACACCAACCCACGTCACATATACACCCCACACACACCAACCTACGTCACATATACAGCCCACAGACACCAACCCACGTCACATATACAGCCCACACACACCAACCCACGTCACATATACAGCCCACACACACCAACCCACGTCACATATATAGCCCACACACACCAACCGACGTCACATATACAAACCCCACACACCAACCCACTTCACATATACACACACACACTTCACATATACACCTCCCCCCACACCTCACATATATACCCCCCCTTCACATATACACCTCCCCCCACACTTCACACATATACCCCCCCCTTCACATATACACCTCCCCCCACACTTCACACATATATACCCCCCCTTCACATATACACCTCCCCCCACACTTCACACATACACCTCCCCCCACACTTCACATATATACCCCCCCACACTTCACATATATACCCCCCCACACTTCACATATATACCCACCCACACTTCACATATATACCCCCCCACACTTCACATATATACCCCCCCACACTTCACATATATACCCCCCCACACTTCACATATATACCCCCCCACACTTCACATATATACCCCCCCACACTTCACATATATACCCCCCTTCACATATACATCCCTCCCCCCCTTCACATATACACCTGCCCCCACACTTCACACATATACACCTCCCCCCCACACTTCACACATATACACCTCCCCCCCACACTTCACACATATACACCTCCCCCCCACACTTCACACATATACACCTCCCCCCCACACTTCACATATATACCCCCCCTTCACATATACATCCCTCCCCCCCACTTCACATATACAACTCAAACATACACAAGTTTTTTTTTTTTTCCCTTCTTAACTTCTGAGTGCTGGGTTGACAACCCAGCACTTAGCCGAAAGAGCCATGAAGATCGGCTGCGGCACGAATGTTTCCCCTCCCTGCTGCCTTACCTCATTGCTGGGGAGGGGGAACATTCGTGCCGCAGCCGATCCTCATGGCTCTTTCGGCTGAACACTAACACACGTGTTGCGCGAGGGGGCGGAGCTTGCTGTCTGTCCCCTCGCGCTGCAAAAGACGGATGGCAGCGGCAAGGGGAACATTAGGGCAACGGCACCCGGGCGCCCGGGGTTTGTCGAGCCCTGATGTAAGTGAAGTCTATGTAAAATTAAATTCAGCCAGTGATCAGAAATGTTTATTTCTGCACTTTAAAAATGGGTTCTTAAAATAAAAATGAGTAAAAGATTTCTAATAACCCTCCCTTAACTGCACATACCTGGGCATAGTGCATCATTTATAACTTAAGTGTTTTGAGTGAAATTCTGGGACCATTCAGATTACCTAGGAAATCCTAGGTTCTTATATATACATGCAGAGGCTTTACAAATATTTGTAGATTTTAGAAGCCAAGCAGACTGACTAGTTATCTTTATGAGCTAGTGAGATAATATTTTCATACAGTTCCATGGATTTGTCAAGCCATTTTGAAAAATATTGCAAAGAAAATTAAAATTATTTCAATAAATAATTTTTTTCACGAAATAATATTTTTTTTATTTCTAAATTCCTCATAACATTCCATGCCTCCACCATTTCATATGCTCCTACACATCATAAAACACTAAGACAGTGTCCTGCAAGTAGACTGAAATTACCACTCAGACTTCCTTACTGTGGATTTGAGGATAACCCCAAAACTGGACAGAAGCCTAACAGACTTCACTTGAGGGCTCAATTTTCTTGCCAAATAAAATCATGGCACTCTAGTAAAGCACTCCATTGTATTAGTTGGAGTTCAAGAAACTGAACTTGCGATAACCAACTGGTAACATATTGAAGTACAGCAGGTTGTAGTATTCTGCAATCCCATTTATATTGCCTGTTTTAAAGAGGACGGGTTTCTGTCGTCGCTTGTCTTAATTTAGGCAAAAGGTCACTGTGCAACTGAGCTTTTTGAAAGGCTGCCAGTTTTTTTTTCTACTGGTTCTATTTTAACTGCAGACTATGAAAAAGCAGAGCCAAGATATACATGAAAAGGACAATCTGAGTATGAAAGAGATAGTTATAAGAACCCCTAAGGTCATCTACACACCGGGATATAATTTCAGGATCCGGCTTAGTTTCTTACAGACTTAGAAAAGTGTGCTTTGTTCTAAACCAATAACATGATTCTTGGAAAATGATTGTAGGAGTTCACATGGTAGGTAAATAGCCCAACCTATTCCACAATGTGAGGAAAATATTGCTCTTCCCATGTAACATATGGGAGGAGATGTATCTGAAATCCTTGACAAAGGTAGCAGTTGATCGTGCTTTGTAAATATTAAGATACTTGGACAGAAAAAGAGTATAGACTACATTAAAACAATGAAATATTAACCAATGTACGTGATAAAATAGATAAGAATTGCAAAAAAGTTCTATGTAAAATAAACAAAAAAGTTAGGAGCCAGCAAAAGGAATTTTAGGAGCCCTTGTTCAAGGTATTTGTCAAGTCCTGGTATAGAATGCCATTTAAATAAAGCACCAACGTATTCCTATGTACAACATAATACAATTACACACACGATGACAAAAATAACTTTTCACAGTCACGACTGTAAATTAAGAACATAAATTTAGAACACTTTCTATGGTCATACCTTTATTTGATCTTCTGCACAATGCTAGCACACTGCCTCAGCTTTAATTGCAACAGAACATACCTCTCAACATCACTTCTCCTCGCCGATATCGGAGTCAAACCTTCGCCATTGTATAAAAAAGGAAGTCAGTAGATAAAGTTTGGACTTTATCGAATTGGTATGGGAAGGGTTGAAATAACTCACACTGCACAAAGGATGGAGTAGTTAATGAATACTAAAATATCGATTGTCTAAATACTGTTCAGGTCACCCTGATCCCTTTTTTCCCCCCAGCTTGCTGCCAAATAAAGTTGCTTCAGCTCTATTAGCTATGGCACAATGGTTACAATCAGTGTAGAATCACCTTTTTCAACACCACTGCAGAAATACAGTTTGATATAAGTGCTTACATAAGTGGTAGAAAAATTAAATCTATACACTGTTATAACAAAATGTAGTATAAAACATATATGTACATTATACACGCCAGATTTTTGATCCAATAATAAGAAAAAGTGGTACATACACAGTAGTAATGTACTGGCTATTGTTACTAGATCATACCTTCCAACAAGTCACACAGAAAGTGGCTTGGGAGAGACCATGTCGGCCCGAGGGAGGGGGAGAGAGACAAGGGGAGGAAGAGAGAGAACGCTGGGGGGGGGGGGGGGGAAGAAAGGCAAGGGGAGGGCGGGGGAGAGAGACAAGGGGAGGAAGAGAGAGAACGCGGGGGGGGGGGGGGGGGGGGGGGGAGAGGCAGCATTGGCACATAAAAGGAAATAAAAACAAGAAATGCATTTGTTTAATATCATAATTTTTATTAACTATTAAAAAGCAATTTACATGTGAATATATACAAGTTAAACTTTTTTCCTATAGGGTAGTCTTTTATTCAGGCTTTTAGTTTTTTTCCTAAAGGAATAACCAAAGTTTTGGGGTCGTCTTATAATCAGGATAGTCTTATATTCGAGCAAATACGGTATATTCAGTTTGCAAGTAATCACAGTTTACAAGAGAATCAACAGCATCATGAAAGCAGGCTGACTGAGCACCATGAGAACTGTAGTTAACATCAAGAGATCTTGGTAGTGAGCTATAGTTCCTGCGATGCTGGCTGAGCTTCATAAGTAAGGTAGTCCACAGTATTAGTATATATTTGAAGCTAAATTGTACCTTTCCTGAGAAATATGTACCTCTCGGTTATTAGAGGTTTTCTTTACTTTGTGTACCTTTATTAATACTTTATTATTCACTATTTAAACTTGTTTTTTGCGCACACCATACTTCACAGTGTCTAGTTCATTCTACTGATATACTTTTATATTATGATTTATTACCTCTTTTACATTATAATACTTGTGTAGTGAATGCCTACCCTCAATTTCTCTTTATGTATATTTTGTCAAAATGTGTGTAGAATGGTTTAGTATTATGTAACACATGCCATTCTGTGCCACATTTGCATCTGACTGAGTATGAGAGAGTCCCACTTGCACACACACACACACACACACACACACAGTCCCACTCACACACACACACAGTCCCACTCACACACACACACAGTCCCACTCACACACACA
Organism: Pelodytes ibericus; assembly: GCA_036172795.1. Taxonomy (NCBI): domain Eukaryota; kingdom Metazoa; phylum Chordata; class Amphibia; order Anura; family Pelodytidae; genus Pelodytes; species Pelodytes ibericus. The sequence continues at coordinate 76,520,149 of CM069863.1, forward strand.
CACAGTCCCACTTGCACTCACACACACACAGTCCCACTTGCACTCACACACACACAGTCCCACTTGCACTCACACACACACACAGTCCCACTTGCACTCACACACACACAGTCCCACTTGCACTCACACACACACACAGTCCCACTTGCACTCACACACACACACAGTCCCACTCACACACACACAGTCCCACTCACACACACACAGTCCCACTCACACACACACAGTCCCACTCACACACACACAGTCCCACTCACACACACACAGTCCCACTTGCACTCACACACACAGTCCCACTTGCACTCACACACACAGTCCCACTTGCACTCACACACACACACACACACACACAGTCCCACTTGCACTCACACACACACACACACACACAGTCCCACTTGCACTCACACACACACACAGTCCCACTTGCACTCACACACACACACACACACAGTCCCACTTGCACACACACACACACACAGTCCCACTTGCACACACACACACACACAGTCCCACTTGCACACACACACACACACACAGTCCCACTTGCACACACACACACACACACAGTCCCACTTGCACACACACACACACACACACAGTCCCACTTGCACACACACACACACACACACAGTCCCACTTGCACACACACAGTCCCACTTGCACACACACACACACAGTCCCACTTGCACACACACACACACACACACACACACACACAGTCCCACTTGCACACACACACAGTCCCACTTGCACACACACACAGTGTCACACTTGCACTCAGACAGCATCACACTTGCACTCAGACAGCATCACACTTGCACTCAGACAGCATCACACTTGCACTCAGACAGCATCACACTTGCACTCAGACAGCATCACACTTGCACTCAGACAGCATCACACTTGCACTCACACACAGAGCATCACACTTGCACTCACACACAGAGCATCACACTTGCACTCACACACAGAGCATCACACTTGCACTCACACACAGAGCATCACACTTGCACTCACACAGCATCACACACACAGAGCATCACACTTGCACTCACACAGCATCACACACACACAGCATCACACACACACAGCATCACTCACACACAGAGCATCACTCACACACAGAGCATCACTCACACACAGAGCATCACTCACACACAGAGCATCACTCACACACAGAGCATCACTCACACACAGAGCATCACTCACACACAGAGCATCACTCACACACAGAGCATCACACTTGCACTCACACACAGAGCATCACACTTGCACTCACACACAGAGCATCACACTTGCACTCACACACAGAGCATCACACTTGCACTCACACACAGAGCATCACACTTGCACTCACACACAGAGCATCACACTTGCACTCACACACAGAGCATCACACTTACATACAGAGATCCTTTTTTTTGTCGGCTCCGGATGGGGCTGCTTCTCCACGCTTGTAGTGATGTGTTTTTTTTTTCTCCTTCCCTCTGACCCGTGCGCATGACTCCACGCGCAGGGCAGAGGAGGGATAATGCATCCTACTTGATCTGCAGCGTTCTTTCGGGGAACGCTGCGTCCAGCTTACATATGTGGTTGGTGAAGCGGTTACCGCTTCAACTTTCCCGTGGGCCGCACCTCCGTTTCCCGCGGGCCGCATGTTGGACGCCCTGGCCCTATAATTTACCAGACTCTAAAATACCAATTGCCAGTGCTGGGTTTGATTACATAGTTACATTTAAGTTGGCTCACCATTGTTGTCCAGTCATTTTGAGCATTCAGCATCACCAGTCAGTTGAAACATTTCCACCTGGGATTTAAATTACTGTTCCTCAGATGATTGTTAACCCATTTTTAAGTACTTGTATCAATATGTAGCTTGTGTGTCAAATTAACTTATTCCTATTACTAAAAACGTTATTTTCTTCTCTAAATTTGAAAAACTGTTTCCCTCTATGAATTTCTGCAGGAATTGCACATCTTAAGCGCCTTTAACATTTGTGTGCCTTCCCATATCTGACATCACCACAAGCACAGCACAGAGTAGGAGACTGCTAAACCCCACCCTCTCGTCAAACCCACCAGACAGCATGGTGGAATAATTATTCAGGGGAAATCTGAACTCCTTACTGACATTGCTTACACTTAGAAGGCATATCTGAGCTCACTGTCCCACTGTGCTAATATATGGCCTACTCCGTTGTCATTGCTATAGCTTTTCATTTTTGGAGCACTATTTAACCCCTTAAGGACAGAGCCTTTGAAACATTTTTGTCCTTTCTGGACAATGCCTATTTTAACATTTCTGTGCTGTTTGTGTTTAGCAGTAATTTTCTTCTTTGTCATTTGCTGTACCCACACATATTATATATTGTTTTTATCGGGACAAGAAGGGCTTTCTATGGATGCCATCTTTTTGATCATATCTTATCATATTATTAAAAAAAATAATAAAATATGGTAAAAAAAAAAAAAAATACACAAATTTCTTTGTTTTTATTTGAAACAACTTCTCCTCATCGACAATAGTGAACGAAAAAACATGCTAAATAGATTCTACTATTTCTCCTGAGTACAGGGATACCACCCATGCATAGGTTTGTTGGGTTGTTTGGGGGCTAAAATGCCAAATTTGTGAGGTGCAGTTTTTTGTTTTCCAACTTGAAATTTTTACATGCAGACAGCCTGCACCCATGTCCCATTTGGGACATATTTGAAGCCAGCTAGTGTATTTTACCCCATCAACCCATATATTTTTTAAAAGAAGACACCTTAGGCTATCTCAAATGGTGGTATTTTTACACTTTCCATGCACTAATTCTACCACCAGCCTTTGTCAAACTTTGTGGTAGTAATTTTTTTGTGGTTTTTTTTCACAAACCTTGTACTTCAGACATGAATTCACAGATTTTGGTATGTGTCACTGCCAAATAACACCCTAATAAGTGTTCAGCAACATCTCTTGAGTACAGGGATACCACCCATGCATAGGTTTGTTGGGTTGTTTGGGGGGTAAAAGGCCAAATTTGGTAGGTGCAGTTTTTGGTTTTCCAAATTAAAATTTTGACATGCAGACCGCCTGCACTCATGTCCCATTTGGGACATATTTGAAACCAGCCAGTGTATTTTACCCCATCAACCCATATATTTTTTAAAAGAAGACACCTTAGGCTATCTCAAATGGTCGTATTTTTACACTTTCCATGCACTAATTCTACCACTAGCCTTTGTCAAACTTTGTGGTAGTAATTTTTGTGTGGTTTTTTTTCCACAAACCTTGTACTTCAGACATGAATTTACAGATTTTGGTATGTGTCACTGCCAAACAATAACCCAATATGTGTTCAACAACATATCCTGAGTACAGGGATACCACCCATGCATAGGTTTGTTGGGTTGTTTGGGGGCTAAAGGGCCACATTGTGAAGGTGCGCATTTTCAACTTTGAATATTGACGTGTAGTCAACCTGAGCCCATCTTTCATTTGGGACTTTTTTTTAAGTAGGACAGTGTATTTTACCCCAAAAAGTATATATTTTGTAAAAGTAGACACCCTAGGCTATTTTAAATGGTGTTATTTTAACACTTTCCATGCACCAATTCTACCACCAGCCTTTGTCAAAGTTTGTGGTAGTCATTTTATTGTGTATTTTTTCCCACATACATTGCACTTTAGACACAAATTCACATATTTCGGTATGTGTCACTGACAAACAATACCACAATATATGTTCAGCAACATCTCCCGAGCACAGGGATACCACCCATGCATAGCTTTGTCAGCTTTGTTAGGGGTTGAAAGGCTACATTTGAGAGGTGCGCTTTTTGATTTTCAAACTTGGAATTTGAACATGTAGAGCAAGGAAGGGGTTAATAGCTCTTATAAGAGCCTTTGTAGTACTGTACAAAAAAATTAACCCCTAAAAATGCACAGACAAGAAAAAAATTTCTGCTGTGCAGTGATCAGTGGCAGGGAAGGAGTTAATACACTACACTAAACAAAAGGTATGGCTTTTATAAAAGCCCTTGGGACTCACAATTTATTAACATTTTATTTAATTTATTACAATTTAAAAATTATGTTATACAGATTTGTCTCTTTCCCTCACTAAAACTCAAGTGAGGAGAGGGAGGCAGATCCATATGGGTCAGAACAATATTTACGAACCAGACGAATGGTGATGCTCATCTGAGAAATCACCAAACCACCTTTGCCACTGATCGGCTGTTACTGATCGCTATACACGCGTTCAGACAGCTTCAAAAGGAATACACGTAATCCCCTAGTGGGTATAATTAACCCCTAGTGAGTCTGACAAAAAAAATGCTGATAGCAAAAAAAATCCTTCGGCGACTAGATTGCTCCATATGCGCTGCTTAGGCAGTGACCATATGCACTGCTTAGGCAGTGACCATATGTGCTGCTTAGGAAGTGATATACGGCAAGGAAGGGGTTAATAGCTCTTAAAAGAGCCTTTGATATACTGTAATAAATCAAAGTAAAAAAAAATAACCCCTAAAAAAATGCACAGACAGCAAAAAATGTGCTGCTGTGTAAGATCACTGCGTACACAGCGATCAATTGCAGGGAAGGGGTTAAATACTGGAAACGGCTTTTATAAAAGCCTTTGGGTCTCAATTCTATTAAATATATTATAATTAAAAACTTACATTATACAGCTCTGTCTCCCTCACTAAAACTCAAGTGAGAGGGAGGCAGATCTACACGGGTCAGATCAAATATTTACACATATTGATCTAACCAGACGAATGGTGATGCTCATCTGAGCAAACGCCAACCCGCCATTGTCACTTATCAGCTGTTACTGATCGCTATACATGCGCTCAGACAGTTAAAAAAAATTTTTTACGTTAAACGTAGTCCCCTAGCGGGTATAATTAACACGTGACGGGTGTAATAAAAAAGTTTTAAAAAAATTAAAAATGCTTCTGCAGCAAGATTGATGCATTTGCGTCAGATCGCTGATTAGGCAGTGATCTACGGCAAGAAAGGGGTTAATCTCTCTTAAAAGAGCCTTTTTTTTATACTGTAATGAATTACAGTAAAAAAAAATAACCCCTAAAAAATGCACAGACAGCAAAAAATGTGCTGCTGTGTATGATCACTGCATACACAGCGATCAATGGCAGGGAAGGGGTTAAATGGCTTTTATAAAAGCCCTTGGTGTTTAAAATTTTATTAAATATTTTTTTTATTATTTTATTTTATTTTTTTACTTGATCTGATCTGTCTCTCTCCCTTACTAAAAGTAGTAAGGTGAGGGAGGCAGATCAATACTTGTCAAAGGCAATATTTAGTAATATTGCCTTTGACAGTATGGTAAGTGCTCATCAGAGCACTTACCATACATGCCTGCACACAGATCACATAGATCTGCTGTGCCGGCATCGATTGGCTCCCCCTAGAGCATCGGAAGTGAAATACTTTCACTTCCGATGCTCTTGCCATTAGAAGGGAAACGCTGCCTGTACAGGCAGCGTTCCCTTCTACTGAGCCGATGGGGTCGCTCAGGAGAGCGACCACCATCGGCTCTGGGGAGCAGCACGGTGTTGTTAAGTGCCTCGCTGGCGAGGCACTTTAACAACACCGGAGATGCTTAGAAAGCGAACGATCGTTCGCTTTCTAAGCACATGTGTGCAGCGGGCGCAGCCATTTTTAAATGGCTGCTACGATCACTCCGTGGAGTGATCGTAGCGCGCCCCTGCACATTTGGGGGGTGTTGCACAATGCCTCTACCTAGAGGCATTGTAGCAACACCGTTAGAGTAAAGAAAGCGACCGCTGGTCGCTTTCTTTACTCCATTTAGTGCATGACGTGCCAGGCACGTCACCTGTTGGCAAGTCCTCGATTTGCCGTGACGTGCCTGGCACGTCACCTGTCGTTAAGGGGTTAAGCCCACACACGCTACCGAGGGTTTAGATGCTCCTGCACCGTTTGTTTATATATGACTTGCACCCAGAACTATTGTGAGTAAACATTTTTGATGAGATTGTTATTGTATTTTTATTGGATTGAAATTTATTAGCACTAGGAGTTGCATCCTTATATATTCTGAGACTGATTACACAGATTCATCAAGGAAAGCCCTCTCATAAGCAATCATTCGGAAAGCACTGTATATGAAGCTTCTTTCACGTGCACTAGCATAGGATGACAGGTAGGAGTGGGTTGTAGACGTTCTCCTTGCAGTGGTGTCACAGATAGAAGAGAGCTTTAAATGAATGGCAGAACCCGGTTACTAAGAAACCACAGGAACTGCCTAGAACTTTTTATTCATTTATTATGGGACAAGGCAAAATAAACTGATATATTTGTTTCTTTAGCTTCCCTTTACAAGATGCATCACTTATTGCTATGTGGAACAGCACCTTTAGAAATCTCAACTAAGAAATCCCCAGCTGATTGGCTGCTGGCATTTTGCCTTACATTATTAGCGGTCTTAAAGAACATTCCAATTAAATATTGGTGTTTAAAACGGGTACCTAATTACAATTTGACCACTTTCATGGTGGAAAAAAAAAAAATTGCTAATAGAAATTTTAAGTAAAACAATTCTAGCTTAGGTCAAATAAAAAAATATGAAATAACATATGAATAAATAAGAAATATGTTCAGGAGCCACTTTACGCAAACATTTTTCATAATTTTCTAGATATACACGACCTCAAAATAGAACATATTTCTGGATGAAAATTAGCTGGGACTTCATGCTGTCAAGTGGTATTTCCAAAAGTGCTAATTGACTTCCTCTTTGCGAGACAGAGATCAATATTTTACTACATCAGCATTCCGTACAGGTATGTACAGATGAAAATAGATAAAGGTTCTGTCCCACACCTGCCCTTGCACAAACACTGTTTAAAAAATTATTATTTTTCTAATAAGATCCTGATTGGGTCTTTGGCACTGATTACTGATCACCTTGTGATCACGGTCTGGAACCAGTCTTCTGGGACTCAAGCACCTGTAACAGCTGCCATTGGAATAGCAGTTTTTACATGGGATCAACAGTGGGAACCTTAACTAGGTCCCCCCTGCTTATCCCATGGAAAAACGAGGGTCTCTCTCTGCGCTTGGCTGTCAGAGCTGGGCAAGCATGCAACAAACACGAACTGCTGTGTCTCGCATGTGAGACACAGCAGATAGCAAACCCGCGTGTTTGCTCTGAGCAGGTCTGTTCTAAAAAAATTATATACTACATTTACATCATATTACGAACTCTGCTCTTGACATGTAGTGATGGGGTGAATACAGATGAATGTTGTAGTAGCATAATACTATAGCCTTTTAAACCCACTTTAAAAACAGTGTCGATTTAGGGCAGGAGACTGCTTAAAGGACAACAACATTTTTTTTCCCCCCACAAATGAAAAACTCATTGTCCCTAGTCTGACAATAAACTGGAATTTACTTTTGCTAGTACATGCCACTGTATCCTCTTACTGGCAGCTGCCATGCTTCCCGGGGAAGCAGGCAGTCCAGTCTGGTTGGAGACTGTCTTTCTCCGCTAGTGCATTTTTACATGGAATCAGCATAGGGGTCCTTAACACTTATGATTAAGCGTGTGTTCACGCGAAACGCGTCAAGTTTTTTCCCTCCGTCTACTGCTGTTATATCCATTACCATTTTTTGCCATTAAAATCATCACGGATTTATCACCAAATTTTTTCTCTATTTCAATTTGTGGGTCCTTAACTAGGTCTCTGCGGATCCCATGTAAAAACAAGGTGCTATCTCTGCACTTGCGGAGTGAAAAAGTGGGCAAGTACCCCTCAGGTGCGCTAATAAGTGTGTGTGAAGAACTGAAACTTACTATGTTTTTTTTATTCTCAAGTTTCCCAATATGCATCAAGGACTATTAATCAACCAATAAGAGGCCAGTAGTTAAAAATAGCTTATTGACAAAAGAGAACAAATTATCATGACAGGAAATTTGTAGCGTAACAAAGGCCCTTCAGTTAGTCAACTGGTCATCCGATACAACATTGGTGTTGAAAGACCAATGAAAAAATGCACTGCTCATTATACCTTGATACAACAACAGTACGGCAGTCAATCACTTACCTAACTGCCACTTCAGAAGAAACAAGAAACTGTGGATGCAGTGGCCTACGAAATCAAAATATTGGACATTTTAGGTTTGGAAAGTATTCCTTGGTCTAGTGAATTTGTACCATGAAATTACTTCTAGTAAATGGTGGACCAGTATATGATTTATTACAGGATGAAAACTTTCTAAAATGCAATTGTTGAATGTGATATATTTGCAACACGCGTCTATGAAGTTTTGTGTATAAAACACACTATATAAAATAGTGAACAACCAATAAACTGACAAAAAGTGAATGACCTTGAGGTTTAGGAGAAAATGTTGTTTGAAGACGATTTCTGTCTGAGAGTAGTGTAGAAATATGGCCCTGTAAGTGATTAAAAGGGTTACCCAAGAACATTAAGAATAATATTTGTACTTCATTACTAAACAATGCCAGAGAGCAACAGGGACTATTGTACTTTTTATTATTTTTAAACCAAATTTTTAATTACAAAACTCCATATAAATATTTATTAGGTTAATTTCAAAATAGAGAGAGAAATAAGAATATAAGAGAAGAAGATAACCTATAAGGGAGAGACACAATTTCATACATAAGGCAATGTCATGGACCAAATTTAAGGCTTTTACCACGAGAAGCAAGGTGGTAATTTTAGTGGGGCCTCCGGACTAGAAATGCTCTCTGTAATCAAGATGCTTATGATCAGGGCCGGCCCTAGGGGTGTGTGCGACCGCACAGGGCGCAACACCCCAGGGGGTGCCCGCACGCCCCCCCAAAAAAAGTTTAAAAAAAAAAACCCAGTACAGGCACTGGATTGGGGAGATCAAAAGATCCCCTCTCATCAGCCCTCTACTCGGCAAGCTCTGCTGGATCCCGGGAGGGGGCGGAGTTAACTGTCTGAGAGGTCTATCTCCGCCCCCGCCCTGTGAAGCAGGGCAGCAAGAGAAAGTGCTACTCGGCTCCCAATGCCTGCATTAAGTATGGGGAGCCGAGCAGCACTTTCTCTTGTTGCCCCTGAAGCAGACACTGCGCTGCTTCACAGGGTGGGAGCGGAGCTACGCCTCTCAGCCGGTTAGCCCCGCCCCCTCCCTGGATCCACATTTGCAGGCAAAGGAAGGGGAGGGGGGGAGAGAGAGGCAGAACAGGGGGAGGGGGGAGAGAGAGAACAGGGGGAGGGGGGAGAGAGAGAACAGGGGGAGGGGGGAGACAGAACAGGGGAAGAGGGGAGAGAGACACAGAACAGGGGAGGAGGGGAGAGAGACACAGAACAGGGGGATGGGGGAGAGACAGAACAGAGGAAGGGGAGAAGAGAGACAGAACAGAGAGAGAGAGAGAGAGAAAACAGGTATGGGGGAGTTAGAGAGAGACAGACATGGCAAGGAAGAGGAAAGGGACAAACATGGAAAGGGAGAGGGGGGGTGAAAGACGGGGGGTGCCACGGGTGGAAGCTCGCACAGGGCGCCAGAACACTTAAGGCCGGCCCTGCTTATGATTTTTAACTTAAATGGTTAATAAAAATAGTTTTCCTCCCCAGATGCACGGTCTGCATGAAGAGAGAGAGATGCCATTTTAGTCACCTTTTAGTCCTACTATTTCTGATTCGGAAGCCGATTAAGCAGCCTGTCACATTGCCTGAGCTTTTCACGCAGTGACGCCACTTGATGCTATGCTCATTGCACGGTTTAGAGCAGAAGTAGAGTCTGTTGGGGAGACTTGGTTACCTCAAACAGCTTCACTGTGCGTATCACGAGTACATGCACTGATAGGCTGCTGGGCTTTAGAAGCGCGTAAAATGACCGCTCTTTTCCATTTTTAAAGTACTAATTTAAGAAATTGATTTCATATGATTATTTCATATGAAACACTATAGATGTAACTTATAGTATTTACTCAAGTCCATTAAACAATGCAGCCCTGAATCAGCATAGAATAAGCCAAGATGCTGCGCCATTTACCAGTGTTAAATTGATCGAACACGTAGATAACATTGAGGATATTAATTCTGTGCACAAATTTTCCAACAATTTAAAAGACTTCTAAGCTCAGCAATATCTGTCACATCTTTAATTGCGAATGGAAAAAAATGAATGGTTATAGAAAATAAATATATGAGTACACCAGGTGATGGCAAGGCTAATAATGTTTAGTAATACAAAAGATTAATCTTAATACCAAATATTTATATTTTCATAAGTCACTACAATGGTTGATATATCGCAGGGCTTGACATAATTGTAGACTTTAGGAGCCAGCATTGATATTTTAACTTGTCAAGGAAATATTATTTCTATAAAAGGTCAGTTTGGAACAATCAAAGAAGTTATTCACCAGCACTGGGACCTAGGATTTGACAATATTATTTTATAGAGAAGTTCAACTGACTAGCATGCATGTACCCTACTGCAAACAAAGTGTCTTTACTGAAAATATTTAATTCAATTTATAAATAAAAAAAATGTGTGCTATGCAATATGTGATGCATTTACCTGCAGAGTGCCAATATTTATCGTAAGTGCAATCGCATCAGGTTCAAATAAACAGTACATATAATGTATAGGATACGATAATTTTGTGGTTCTTCGTTTGTGGTGGTTTATTATACAATGGTCATTTATAATCATCTCTAGATTCTGTCGATGTTCTATTACCAGATACATTTCTAAACATTACATGCACATCAATGGCAGTCATAACCAGCAGGAAGGAAACTAATGTCTGGCGTTAAATTAGGGCAAGCGCCAACAAAGAAAAAGTAAATCACGGATCAGCAGTGTTGCTGTTTATGAACTAAACAAGATCGAGGCAGCTTATAATGCAGGAACTAGTCTATTACGTTTCAAACATGCTTACAGCTACAGAGGCAACTTTTCTAGGAATAGTTTATAGTATAAGTTAACAAGTAAAAGGTTTCAAACCTTTTTGTTTTGTGTTATTTGAGTTACTTGATTCTGAAAACTCGATGTTATGTACATGTTCGGTCTCGTTTTTACAGGTGTAAATATTTCAGTGTAAATCTCTAAAATGCTGTTTGTGAGACTAGGTCTCTACCTGTATTTTAGTCTAAACATGTTTTTATAAAAGCAGCTAAACAAATAAAAAAAATACTGCGTTTAATCAGCAGTTAAAAAAAAATCTAAAAAAAAAAAGAAATCTTGACACAAAGCATATAAAATGCATACTATAATCCAATATAAATTATTTTTGTCCTGTAATAAACATAAAGCATGTAGAATGCAAATCTACAAGCTGCCTACAAGATAAACTAAGCAAATATGACTTTGGCTTCTCCCTCTAATACAGCCTTTCCTTATTAATACAGCCCAATGCAACAATGCAGAAAAATTAATTCATCTATTACTCTAAAACACTACTGGACGAGCTGCCGAACAATCAAATCTACACCAACTCAATCCATTAAATTTTGCTCTCCAAATTTTAACATCTAAAATGAAAAAAGAAGAAAAGCAGAACAGAAAAAAAAAAAAAGCCAAAAGAACATGAATAGCAATAAATCCTCCTGATATTTGCCAACAGTAAGAGTATGTTGGATAATTAAAACTGTACCTTCTTAGCATGAATACCAGGCCTGCTCTTGAAAATTTGAAAAAAAAATGAATAAGTCAGTCTAGAAAAGTGTTCTGTAGTTCTTTACAAGTTGTACTTCATCAGCAGCTGTTCTATTTCCAGGCAAAGGCATTCAACTGGAGCACCATAAATAACATTATGGCAAGGGGGTGGTTCTCTGAGGCAGATCACTGACAGCTACCCAACCTAAATTTCACCCCCACAGAAAAAAATAAAAATCTCCACACCCTCTACTGTCAGTCAAAAGCATAACAATTTCTAGAAACGCCAGGGCTGCTGCTGAGCTGCAACCTACAAAGTGTGGTTGAATTGGAACGAGGACACATCTTTACTTGGCAATGCTAAAATGTGATTTCAGTACACGCAGACCATTAAAGCCAACAATATGAGTTGCTGGTGGTTTATAACATAAAAATATGGGTACAGCACTATGCAAAAGATACCCTAAGATCAGATAAACGTTGAATACTGCAGCATGATCTCTAAAAATCTGTGTATTAAACAATGAACTATTGCATCACTATTAAAACCGTTTTTCTGAAGTGGGCCACAGATCAGAAATACATGTGTAGTTTTTGTATTTACAGCAACAGTGAAGAACAGACTATTAAACAGAAAAATGTTTATTTATGTTTAATACAAAAGCAGTCTTAAAACAGTTGAACTCCTCTTAAATCGAACAAAACTACACATTTGGGCAGCACGTTTGACGCCCATGATTTAAACGGTAGTTCCACCTGCTACACTCGTGCTCCGCCCTCTAGGAAAGGAAACTGCATGAAATGTGAAATATGAGTTATCCAGCTATCCTTGACCCATGCCTACATGTGTGGCAAGGATACTGTCAATGTCTTAAAATGTAGCAGTTTACCAGTTTTTCTGTAGTATGTGTGTGTACGAGTTTCCACTGCTGCAAGAGTTTTGTGACGCGGCAATTCATCAGCTGTGTTAAGGTCACCAGCTCTCAACCTCCATAAATGAGGCTGCATTTACTCCAATTAAAGGACAACTAAACTTGTGTAACCCTTACTTCCTTCCTTAAAAGAAGCAAGGGTTAAAAAACAGTGTCCCTCTTCTCCCAAGTAAACCTAATGTGCAATTTTATAGAGATGAGACCAAGCCAGTCGGGGGGCTAGCGCACACTTAATGTGTCAGTGTGTGCACAGCCAATTAGAGCGGGGGCTTGTTTTAGAAAAAGTGATCAACAGAGGGGACCTAGTTAAGCCAGTGTTCCTAGACCCAGCAATCAGAATCACATGACAAAGTCAAGTCACTCTCTGCCGATGCAACACTAATCCGGGCTGACATCTTCTCCTTGCAAACTAAGGTCTCAGACTTAGAGACCAATTTAACTATAAGGCAGCAAGAACAGGCTAAAATTATAGAACACCTGACACAACAGCTGCATACCTTAAAGGGAAATTTTGGGGCTGGGGACACATAATGCAGTCTATAAATCAGAATTCTGATCATAGACTGGCACTGAATGGGAGGGTAATGTAACTATTACATCACAAGGGGGCAGAGTTATGATCCTGTCTGATCAGGTTAATCTCCTCTCTTTGTGTTGGAAAGCAGATTTAAAAAAACAAACAAAAAAAAAAAAAAGTGTACACAGCAACCTAGTCATGCCCACTATGGTACACAGAGCCCGTAAGAAAGCAGGGGAGTATATTATGGCATCATCATGCAGGATTTGGCAACAGTTGTAAAGTGAGATTGGCTGGAAGATTTTGGACAGTGTTGCATCATGGGAAATATTCACAAAATGGAGCCAGGAGATAAACACCTTTTATATATATATATATATATATACTATTAATTCTATTATATATTTAAAAAAACAAAACAAAGGCATATTATTTCTATAAGTGTTTGTTTTAAATGACCAGGTTATATGGTTGCATCTTATGTAAATTAAATATTGTTTATACTGTGATTGTATAGAATAAAAAAAAGAAAAAAGATTCAAAATTAAATATACATTGTGCTAACAAAACTGGAACCAAATGTATAATAAAAGAAAGGTTTTAAATGTGTCTGTGGCATCTCCTGCTTATGATATCATTTTGTGGCTCGGTATGCAAATTACACATTTCGCAATGAAAATGTGTTCATTTGCATATCAAGCCACAGGAGATTCATAAGCAGGCCCATTTAAAACATATTTTTCTCTTATTTTAGCCATTTCCATGCAATTTTGCTAAAGCCCAGGAGACTAATGTCATGGACCTAGACTTTAATAAAACTCCAAACACCAGGCTCTAAATCTTTATCACTGGGATTTATACCAGTATGACTTTCCAGCTGGAGCACTCAATGAAGAACCACAAACCCTCGTCATAGTCCCTTAGGTGAAGCGGAAAGAAGCCACACTATTTAATATCGGTTCACTCTTTAGTTACGATTTTTTTACCAAGAATAACATGGACTCTGTTGGCAGATGAACCCTCCCATGGAGCAACAACCCTGGTAAGATAACACTGTGAGTAGGGTTCAGATATTCATCAGTCAAGAGTCCAGCTCGGTTTACAGAAAAAATACCTGACTATTTCAACTAGGGACTAGGTGGTAGAAAGTCCAAAATCAGTGCTCACTAGTCCTAATGCACTAAATCACTAGCAAAATAATATTCAAGTATTATGACAAGTCATTGTGATGGCATAGAGCAGGGCTTGCAAACCTCAGGACTGATGTAGGCACTAGTACAGTTTATAGTGAACATTGAATGGACTGTCAACTTAATGGTGGAGCTTATTTGGGCTTATTTCCCTATATGCAGCAATACTACTCATCATAGCCTTTTTTTATTGCCTCCATTATATATGTACTGGAGAATATTTCTATTTAGATAAGTATATCTGTTATATTTTTAATATTTTTGTGCAACACTTTATCACTTGTTTGTTAACGGGGTAGCTAGCTTTGTAATTTTTATATAGTTCAATGTAAATCAATCAGATTGTTAGGAGCCAGCAAAAAGAGTCACAGCCTGATAGGGCGCATGCACCCTGGCTTTCAATGGACTGTAAAAAAATATTTTTGATAAGGAGTATCTTGTGACTTGTAGGACAGCCCTTAAATGGCAAGTGCCCAATGAAGGTTTGCTAGTTGTTTGTTAATACGCCTTTCACGTAAAAGGTATTACCAAAACTAGTAAGCACATCTGCTAGACTCATGCCCTCGAGGAAACTGCATCAAAGTTGAAATGAGCGTTACATCGACTGTATTACACAAATGTCGCCAATTTTTTTTTTTTTATATAAAGAAACGAAAACGCAGTGACCAGCTAAACAACATTTTTCAGGTGACTACAAATACTGATTTCGTTTTATCAAGTATAGAATAAGCAAACAAACTAATAGTAGTTCAATTTCAGAACAACAACAAACACGTATCTAATGTTATCCATTTATTGGGTGAACTATGCTTAAACTTCAAGGCAAACCTTGACCAGTTGGTCCCTTGACCATAGAATGATAGTGCAGCCTTTACACTTTCAAAATGAGGCTTCCAAAGCAGAGAAGTGAAATACAAACATGCACTGGGTAAAAGAAAAGAAAAAGAAAAGGAGATGAGAGGAGGCAATGTCAGTGAGAAAAATGTACTAGTTATTAAAGCTCTAAGTAAAAAGTTAAAACTTTTCTAGAAGAGGGCATACATTTTTTATACACTATGCATTACAATAAATATACTTTTTTTAAAACATATTCAGTGGCCTTAAGAAAATTTAGACCACATCCATGTACACATTTTTTTTTAAAGTAGACATCCCAGGGTATTCAAATTGGGGTATTTTGACACTTTTCATGCAGTAATTTTCCCACCAATCTTTGGGGAAAAAAAACACAAAAAAATTACTACGCCAAAACTTGTCACACTCTTTGTATTTAGGTAAGAATTTAAAGGGGTTGTTCAGGGTTTTTTTGCCAAACACCCCCCCAATATATGTTAAGCAACTTCCCCTGAGTATAGCGGTACCCCACATGTATAGGTTTGCTAGTGTTATGTGGCAGGTAAAGGGACAAATTTAGGATATGGTCATTGCAGCTTTAAAACATGTATTTATTATGTAATGCTTGTGACTACATTTCCTATCATGCTCAGCCAGCCAAAAGTGACCGTAGCATCATAGGGAATGTAGTCTATAGTAGGAAGCACAAATTGTTGCTATCCTGCGTCTGCATGGATGATATATCCAGCTGCTGCGGGCCCCTATCTACTGTTGGGGGGCCAATGCAAGGCACTGGCCCCACTAGCAGTTATTTTTTTTTTTTTTTAATATAAAATATCCATAGAGGACCACCAACAGACCTAACATGTCACTGGTCCTCTAAGGATTAACGTCTTATTTTTATTTAATTTAATAGTATTTATTTATTTTATTTTTATTATTATTATTATTTATTTATTTAATTGTATTTACTTTTTTATTTATATTAGACTCTAACTTTATCCCTAGGGTTATGGTTAGGACAAACCCTAATTCTAACTCTAGGATTAGGGTTTTGATGATCTCTAACCCTAACCCAAGGGTTAAGGTTAGCAAAATAAAAATATAAATAAAAAGAATATTTTTTAATTTTTTTTTTTAATAAAAAAAAAAAAACTGGGGGGCCTGGATGGGCTTGGGGGGACCAGGGGTGGCTTCCAGCACTATATTTAGTCTCTCCCTGCCCCACGATCGCTGTGGAGCAGGGAGAGATTATAGCTGTCAAAGCAGGCAACTGCTTTGACAGCTATTAACATCCGGGCACTGTGATTGGCTGTCACGGTGCCCGGATGTTTCCGAGGGGGCCTCAACCGACATGGCTGAAGAGTCTCGATATCGAGACATTTAGCCATGCCGTTTAAATCACGATCGCGGCATGCCAGAGCGCATACCGCGATCGGATCTGCATGACGGTCCTGGACCGTCATTGGTCACGAAGGGGTTAAGAAAAAAGCATGCATAGAAATGGCTGCTGTGCAAGAATCAGATTAAAACATCAGTACCACAGTATTAACCACTTCCTGCAATTGGACACGTGGTCCTTGTTAGGTACTGATCATACTAATATGAATCCATTCTAAACGAGCTACAAGTGTGTTCACACCCACCAGCTTCTGGAACAGGACTTTGCTTTGAAACAAGGTAGTCTTCTGGGAGCCTGCTCAGAGCTCTTCGTGGGCAATCATGATAACTAATCACAGCTATCACATGCTGCCCATTTAAATTTGTCACCAGCGTTTAAACATGCGCCATGCACCTCTAACATTATCAGGTTAAACTTCTATGGACTGCAATAAACGTATAAAAAAAATAAAGAAAACAAGGTCTACAGAAAATAAAATCAAACTACTCCTTTACTGGAGAAATTCACTAAACATGCTCAACAAAATGACTCTAGTACTTTGATATTCATGTCCAAGGATGTTTTAACTATTTAAATAGATTGTCAGGGCAAGGAAATTAATTTAGATTAGCTATATATTATTAATGTCCCAGTGAACCAAGGATTAAAAAAAAACAAAATCTGATGGGGCTTAAGAATGCTACAAAGTGGAGACAATCAATACCTTAGCTAGAACATTATTTAACAACCTTTTATACACTGAAAAAAAAAAAAACTATCATGAAGTCAGATCGGTGATCGACCAGTCTGGGAAGCTAGGGTAAAGCTGCACATGCAACAAACTGTTGAACACAGAAAAGTAAAGAAAAGTGATTAATGCGCACAGGGATATAGCAGAAATTCAGTTTGAAAAGGGATAGGGATATAGAGGCCTCATGCTGTTATGCTTTTAACATGTGCTTTTAGAATACCTTGCAATTTCCTTTCTTAAAATACACTTCAGGTGCCCAGACCGCACAGAATAGAATATAAATTAATTTACGGAAAGGAATTAGTGCGGATTGTTGTTCACACCACCCCATAATTACTGGGAGTCCTGGAAATGTCTGGTGTCTTAGGTGTAATGCGTACCCATTTTATGTGTGTAAAATGCTTTTGAATTGTCTTCATATAACTTATCATTGCTGAGATACTTAACATCTATTGCAAAAAAAAAATTCTACTTTGAGGTATTAAATTTGACAGATTTAACAGCTATGCTTTGTCTAGGAGATTTTACTAGACAAAATCAGTAAAAATCTAAATAGATGTATTAATCTTAACGTGGTAATTGTCTGCACAAAAGCTCAACAACACCAAATAGTGGTAGAAAAACATTATAGAGAAGAAAGTCATCATGGGACAGTTTATTGCAGCTGCATTAACGGTCATTGCGCGATTGCTGAAGGGGAGTATTATTAATAGGGGTTAATTTTAGTATTAGGGTTCGTGGGGGGTTTGGTATTATGGTTCGGGGGTAGCATTAGAATTAGGGTTCGTTGGGGGGTTAATTTTAGTATAAGGGTTTGGGGGGGTTAAATTTAGTATTAGGGTTCGGGGGTTAATTTTAGTATTAGGGTTTGGGGGGGGTCACTTTTAGATGGCGGTTAATTGGGGGGGGTTAATTTATTGGAGTGTACGTTTGTAAGCGCTGACAGCTCAGCTCTGAACTGTCAGCGCTTACAAAGCCATGATGAAGAAGCTGCGTTCATCTTCACCACTGACAGTTCAGCGTTCATACTGACACGGTGAACTGTCAGCAATGAAGCAGCCGCTAAGAAGTGTCCTAGACCCATCACAGGTGCATTGTTTCTTATTGCAACCCTTTCACACAAAAAAAAGGGCTACTGACAAAGGCAGTTTCATATTTCTGTCCTGTTTCATCAGAGTGCAAATGGATCTGTTCAGGGACTTGATAAAAATAGATCTATTTCAATTGCATTAATTGATAAGGTATGTGCCTGTTCCAGAAATGTGACCCCAGGAGACAGAACGGACATCGGTATCTTTTAAGTACCTAATTTAGTCTTATTGACCAGGCAGAGAAGTTCAGAGCACAAACTGTACTGAGCTAATTAGATTCATATACAGCAGTTGATTTTGTATAACCAAACTGAAAAATAAAATATAGGAAATTCATAGGCCATGTATGGGCATCATGTACACAAACCCTGCAAGGCAATGTTTGAGATGCATTTTGAATAAGCTGAAAAATCCATGAACTGACCTATGCATTTATTCATAAATCAATCAATATGCATTTTTTCTGAATGGAGGCAGGACAACCAGACACTTGTGACTTACAAACTAAAAACAACTGGAGTTTATAACCACAGATAATACACTGAATAAGTCATGAGTCTCTGATATATCCACTAGAAATACATGATGACATTTGTAACAAAAATTTGGTATATTTATGTTGTATTATTATTTTTAATGACATAGCGATACTCATTTTTTGGAAAACGGAGATGATCCTGCTGGGAATTAAACTTGTGACCCTAAGGTTTTAAGTACAGCTGGGCCAATTACCAGCTGAGATATCAGACTAGCTCACAAGTAACAATCTTTTTAGTTTGAAGTGTACAACATAATACTCTTGTAACTCTCATGTAATAAAAGTCAGACAAAAAATGTTTTAATCAAGAGAGGCTTGTGGATTTCACTATTCATTGTTTGTTACTTTAGGGATATGGGCTTCCCTCAGTAAATTGTAACTCACCTCCAGGGCTATAGCGAGAGCTTTCTGCCCTGGGGCAACAAAAGAACATTGTCCACCTCAACCTGTTATAGTTCTAGTGCACTTAATTGCAGAAAAATAATGCTATCATCATTGTGGTCCCTCAACTGCATGCCTCCTAACCACCACCTCGTCACTGCTCTGCCGGTCATTGCACCAAAGCAATTGAGTGACATCACCTTAGGGACCTGGGTGCTTTTTTTGTCTATATACACTAATAAACTCCATTTTCCTCCAGTTCTTAATAATTATAACCACAAAAAGTAACACAATACAAATCAAACCCACCAAATATTTTGTACTGTTGCAATAGCCTAGTGTGCCTGGGAAGAAAAAAAAAAAGTGTAATTATCAGCTGACAGAGCTCAAGGCTAATGGAAATTATGTCAAGGGGAAAAAAATGAATAGGATTATGGGTGCGGTCAAATGATAACCACGTTTTTAATTTTTTCAATTTTATTAACCTCTGATGTATCCATCTTAAGAATATTAGCATCTCACCTGTGTGTGTCAGTACAAGCGCAGTAGTAGCTATATTTTGAGGATTGATCACACCAAATGATCTCAAAAGAGTGATTTGTGTTTCATTTATGGCCATGAGCTACCCTTCAAGACACGACCAGTTTTAAACACTTCTGCTGTCTGTGTTTAGCTGTATTTTTCCTCCTTGTCATTGAATGTACCGACACTATATTATTTATTGTGTTTATCAGCATAAGAAGGGCTTTTCATCATATCTTCTACTATAAAAACAATTTAAAAAATTGATAAAAAAAAAAGTCTATTTTTTCCACATCTACTAACAAAAAAATCTGCTAAAAAAAGGTTTTAATTCTTGCCTTGAGTTTAGAAAAACAGTGTTTACATTTTAAAAGTTTTTCAGTTGTTTTTTGCACGTTATAGGGTAATAACCGACAGTAGCATATTGTTTTTTCCTAACCATTTTCTACTACAGTGATCAAAATAACCGAAACACTAATCCTAATTGAAAAACACTAAGCAATAGAGCGAAGGCTACTGTAATTTTTCTGACTGCCTCTATAGGGAGTGAAGAAAAATCCACAGAGCAATGAAAGTGATCCCTGATTGCTTCCAAAGCTGCATGTCTTTTGTCTCGCAGGGTTTTAATTTCACGTGTACATTTACTGTTATTCATTTGCACATTTTATACATATCGATACATTATACATATTACACACACACACACACACACACACACACACAGAAACACACCTTTATGTCCACAGTTTGACAAATAAGTTCTTCTTATACTGGGTATTCCTTTTTATTCCATTTATTCTGGGAAGAATAAATTTGGTTTTCCCCTTACACCAATCAAAACCACACTGGGCAATAAAAAATAAAAAAAAAAATCACCAAATCTACACATGGGTGTTTCATGGGTTCAACGAGTGAGTAGTAAATCACATTCTTTGCTCAGAAAATTCACTCCATCATATGTGAAAATCTGAATACTGTAGAGAAGCGTATACTACATTCAACATATCTGTAAACTCTCTGGATTTGGCACAACTTTACACAAAGGCAGAGTCAAGTAAACGGCATGTACAAAAAGTGAAACACCCTCTCTTTGAAAATCAGCTCATATCTAGTCAAAGGCGGTTTCAGATATCCATACAAACAGATATAGCAAAAAGCCAGCCGGCAGCAGGGGATGAAGTAGCTCCAGGGATTTGTCAAGTCCTGTATTACAGCATAGACTGTATAGAAGTAGATAGTGCACACACTTTTTCAGGAACTGCATGGCATGCTGGATGAGTGTGCAGACATACTATAAACTTCCTTGCAGCCAGTTTAAAAAAAAAAAAAAAGCTTCCACACAGGAAACACATGCTCAAAATTGTATTCCACTACAACTCTGAATCTATTTGTTTACTAGCCACTATATATTATAATGGGACTGTGTCTCTAATTTCCTCAGGTATGTGGTGTAAGATTCCTCATTGTGCGGTTGGGACAGTGTGCTGTTTAGATCCTCAGCTCTTTCAAGGTTAAATACGGTCATTTTTTTTAATTTGATAAACTTCCCACAAATTCGATTTCAGTTAAATCCTATCAAGATCCTCTAACTGCGACAGTTTACCATATACCTAATAAGTGTAGCACTAAAATCTGCTCATATTGAGGTCTCCATTATAAATATATGTAATCCAGCTCTGTATTTAGTGTGATGTAGACAAGACAAGTGCCTAGGGCGGCATTTGCCTTTTCTGCCCAGAGGGCAGCTAAAAACACTGAAGACTTACCCCAGGCAGCTCGGTTAGTTCTCTGGTGTCTAGTGGCAGACACCATGGTGTCTGTGTACTGCTCCAGGCGCACAAACAACGTACCATGCTGCCTGTCGCGTTCCCAGCGAGGTTTAAGGAGTAAGTAAATACGGGCCATGTGATCCCGGCGCTCTGACGTCAGACACGTGCCTGGATCACGTGATCTTCTGACACTCAGCCTTCAAACCATGCAGGGAGCAAGACAGGCAGCATGGTAGGTTGTTTGTGCGCCTGGAGCAGCACACAGACACCATGCTGCCTGCCACAAGACACCAGGGAACTAATAGCGCTGCCTGGGGTAAGTCCTAGGGTGATGGGGTATGTCCTGGGTGTGCAACGTGCATGATGGGGCATGTCCTGGGTGTGCAACGTGCGTGATGGGCCATGTCCTAAGGGGCTGGGTTAGGTCCTGGTTCTGCAATGTGGGTAAGGGGGTACCCAAATTTAGTCTGCCTAGGGAAGCACAAAACCACAATGCACCACTGATGTAATCCTACCATAAACAAGAAAGGCATATAAATGAATTCCCTTGCATCATGAATGTCTAAAAATTGTCCATCTGATTTCACTCACATTCTTCGAGCCAAGAGACATATTGGAGCTGTGCAGGTGCATGTATTATTACATACCAGTCTAGACTTGCAGCAGAAATTATTCAGTTTTTCCGAGACTCTGAGACACTGTCACTGTTCGGGTACAAACCAGGATATTCTACCTGAAAAATTATTACATTGTATATCCTGCAGGGTAACATCCCCTGCAGCTTTGAGCAACCATAGTCAACATGTAGGGTTCATAAGAATTAAAAAAAATAAATAAAATACAGCTAATGAAGGGGAAAAAGCCCCGTATTTTTCCATGTAAAGATTTACTATGTAAATATTGTAGCATTATGCGGCCATGGCCCAATGTGTGCTTAAAAACCTCTGGCAATTATAATACACAGTGATATTCTGCTTTGTTGTGAAGGCATATTTATTGAGAACCAGTCTGAACACCATTAGGCTTTCCATGAGATTCAGTTTTGTAGACTTTTGTATTTAGTAAACCTTAATTGTTTCTCTGGAAACAGTGCTGAAAAGCGAGTACAGTTTGTGAACTCATGCAACATGTGACACAAAGAAAAAAAAACACATTAATAGCTAAATAATACGTTATTTTACAGATCTAGGTTGTAAAAGGCATAAGTAGGTTACATAGTCCTATCAAAGTGAATTTATTAGTTGAATAGGTGAAAATATGTGCCATAAATGAAGAAAATGAAAAAATATTAATTTCAGTGCAGGCATAACATGCTTGAAGGGTAAGAACTATAAAAGGCAGCCTGTGAAAGACTCCTATTGCATTTTTCACAATAAACTAAAAGCTACCACGTCTGACATGTGCCCACTTAGATCTGCTTGTGGTTAATTTCCATTTCTTGATTCTACTTCTGTAGGCATCTTCCTCAATTATCCTCCTCCTATCTTGCGCAGTTGACAGATATCACAACATACGAAGGCAAAGTCTGAGTCACTGCTGTTTATTATGCCAGATGTCTAGGAGGGGGTCAGGAGGCATGCACCAGCATGGTAATTGCAGATGACATGGCAATTGAAATAAAACCTGATTATCAATTTAAACTGGTGTCTAGGATACATTCTGTGACATCCACAAGGTGACTACTCACACAAATCTATAAATACATTGATTCTATTTTATAACACATTCTAAAAGGCTGTGTTTTCCCTTCTCCATATTGCGCATCTGTTATTTATTACAGAGTTTGATAAATATTTGTAGACCAGAGGAGCCAAACAAGGCAAAACAGGAGCCCGGGAAGTGTAACTTCTATAGAGTTCTATGTAGTACAATCAAGGTTAGGAAATGAGAATTTATCAAAAGCAATGCCCCTATACCATTTTGCCCAGTGCTTGACAAACGGCACATACATACAGTCAGTCAGGCCCGCACGCGCGCATACAGTCAGTCAGGCCCGCACGCGCGCATACAGTAAGTCAGGCCCGCACGCGCGCATACAGTCAGTCAGGCCCGCACACAGTCAGTCAGGCCCGCACGCGCGCATACAGTCAGTCAGGCCCGCACGCGCGCATACAGTCAGTCAGGCCCGCACGCGCGCATACAGTCAGTCAGGCCCGCACGCGCGCATACAGTCCCGCACGCGCGCATACAGTCCCGCACGCGCGCATACAGTCAGTCAGGCCCGCACGCGCGCATACAGTCAGTCAGGCCCGCACGCGCGCATACAGTCAGTCAGGCCCGCACGCATACAGTCAGTCAGTCAGTCAGGCCCGCACGCATACAGTCAGTCAGTCAGCCAGTCAGTCAGGCCCGCACGCAGTCAGTCAGTCAGTCAGTCAGTCAGTCAGTCAGGCCCGCACGCAGTCAGTCAGTCAGTCAGTCAGTCAGTCAGTCAGTCAGTCAGGCCCGCATACAGTCAGTCAGTCAGTCAGGCCCGCACGCATACAGTCAGTCAGTCAGTCAGTCAGGCCCGCACGCATACAGTCAGTCAGTCAGTCATGCCCGCACGCATACAGTCAGTCATGCCCGCACGCATACAGTCAGTCATGCCCGCACGCATACAGTCAGTCATGCCCGCACGCATACAGTCAGTCATGCCCGCACGCATACAGTCAGTCATGCCCGCACGCATACAGTCATGCCCACACATACATTGACTGTATGTGCGTGCATGACTATCATACATGTATACAGTCATACATACATGCATACTGTCAGTCATACATAGATACACACACACACATACAGTAAGTCATACATACACACACGCATGCATGCATACAGCCAGTCATACACACACACATGCATGCATACAGCCAGTCATATACACACACATGCATGCATACAGCCAGTCATATACACACACACGCATTCAGTCATACATACACACACACGCATTCAGTCATACATACACACACACGCATTCAGTCATACATACACACACACGCATTCAGTCATACATACACACACACGCATACAGTCATACATACACACACACGCATACAGTCATACATACACACACACGCATACAGTCATACATACACACACACGCATACAGTCATACATACACACACACGCATACAGTCATACATACACACACACACACACACGCACGCATACAGTCATACATACACACACACACGCATACAGTCATACATACACACACAGTCATACATACACACACACAGTCATACATACACACACACACGCATACAGTCATACATACACACACACACACACATACAGTCATACATACACACACACACACACACACGCATACAGTCATACATACACACACACACACACACACACGCATACAGTCGGTCATACACACACACACACACGCATACAGTCATACATACACACACGCATACAGTCATACATACACACACACACACACACACACGCATACAGTCATACATACACACACACACACGCATACAGTCATACACACACACACACACATACAGTCATACATACACACACACGCATACAGTCATACATACACACACACGCATACAGTCATACATACACACACACGCATACAGTCATACATACACACACACGCATACAGTCATACATACACACACGCATACAGTCATACATACACACACACACACACGCATACAGTCATACATACACACACACACACACGCATACAGTCATACATACACACACACACGCACGCATACAGTCATACATACACACACGCACGCATACAGTCATACATACACACACACACATACAGTCATACATACACACACACGCATACAGTCATACATACACACACGCATACAGTCATACATACACACACACACACGCATACAGTCATACATACACACACACACACACGCATACAGTCATACATACACACACACACACACGCATACAGTCGGTCATACACACACACACGCATACAGTCGGTCATACACACACACACGCATACAGTCGGTCATACACACACACACGCATACAGTCGGTCATACACACACACACGCATACAGTCGGTCATACACACACACACGCATACAGTCGGTCATACACACACACACGCATACAGTCGGTCATACACACACGCGCATACAGTCGGTCATACACACACACACGCATACAGTCGGTCATACACACACACACACACGCATACAGTCGGTCATACACACACACACACACGCATACAGTCGGTCATACACACACACACACGCATACAGTCGGTCATACACACACACACACGCATACAGTCGGTCATACACACACACACACACGCATACAGTCGGTCATACACACACACACACACACGCATACAGTCGGTCATACACACACATACAGTCGGTCATACACACACACACGCATACAGTCGGTCATACACACACGCATACAGTCGGTCATACACACACACACGCATACAGTCGGTCATACACACACGCATACAGTCGGTCATACACACACACACGCATACAGTCGGTCATACACACACACACACACACGCATACAGTCGGTCATACACACACACACACGCATACAGTCGGTCACACACACACACACACACGCATACAGTCGGTCATACACACACACACACACGCATACAGTCGGTCATACACACACACACACGCATACAGTCGGTCACACACACACACACACACGCATACAGTCGGTCATACACACACACACACGCATACAGTCGGTCATACACACACACACGCATACAGTCGGTCATACACACACACACACGCATACAGTCGGTCATACACACACACACACACGCATACAGTCGGTCATACACACACACACGCATACAGTCGGTCATACACACACACACACGCATACAGTCGGTCATACACACACACGCATACAGTCGGTCATACACACACACACACGCATACAGTCGGTCATACACACACACACGCATACAGTCGGTCATACACACACACACGCATACAGTCGGTCATACACACACACACACACGCATACAGTCGGTCATACACACGCATACAGTCGGTCATACACACACACAGGCATACAGTCGGTCATACACACACACACGCATACAGTCGGTCATACACACACACACGCATACAGTCGGTCATACACACACACACACGCATACAGTCGGTCATACACACACACACACGCATACAGTCGGTCATACACACACACGCATACAGTCGGTCATACACACACACACGCATACAGTCGGTCATACACACACACACACAGTCGGTCATACAAACACATACATGCATACAGTCATTCATACACACACACATACATGCATACACTCAGTCATACATACACACATATATACATGCATACAGTCAGTCATACATACACACACATGCATACAGTCAGTCATACACACACACATATACATAGTGAGTCATAGACACATACATACAGTCAGTCATACAAGTGAACATTTTTCTTTTAATCTTAAGCAGTTTTTTTTTTAATCTATCAATGTGTCCCCCCTCACCGCTGCTATACCTCACTGATTAAAAGTTTAAAAATAAAAAGATCCCAGCGGTGAGGGAACCATGTCTGATTTCCTGGTCGCAATGGCGACCTGGCGCCCGGGGTTTGTCGAGCCCTGATTTAGCTCACTAGCCCCAATAAGCTTATTTCGGTTATGTTCTGCCAGGGCTGTAAAAGTAGTAGTAAAAAAAAAAAAAAAGTAATCTACATAATATTTAAAAATAAATATGCATAATGGTGACATTATTCGATTCCCAATTGATGCTTAAAATGCGCACTTTCATAGGTTCCCTGAAAGAACAGGGAATAACAGTAAATATAAAGAAAAAAAATGACAGTAATAAATGTATATATTTTTTATGTCACATTTAGAATACATTTCTTACCTTCAAAAAAATAATAATTGATAACTGAATGCTAAAAGGTAAAACATAAAATATGCATTTTGGATGTTCGTCAGTTCGATTAAGGGATACTCACCCTTCCTGGCACCCCAGTTCCTGGCGCTCCTTTGCTTCACCCTCTGGGCGCCGTAAATTTGGAGCCAACGCTCATGGGAAATATAGTTCCCAGAGTGCTGTGATGGGAGGGAGGGAATACCAGGCGCATACATATCATTACTCAGTAATTTTACCAGCTCCACTGCTGTAAATGATCAAGTTGCTCACATTAAATTTGGGTAATGTAGAGCATTTATAGGGCTGGCGCTGCCAAAACGATGCGTTAACCGTAAGTATCTGTTAACCCTTTCGGATAAGGGATACTCAACCTGTACATTTTTTTCAAATTAGGAATACTCCCCACAAACATTTTCAGAAGCACAAGGCTATATATTTCACATAACAAATATAAAAAATAGTCCTAAAAAATGTGTACTTGAAATCCAGTATGTATTGTGATCTGGTAAGCAAAACATTTTTTGGACCCTAATGTGACAGCAAGAACACCAATATTAAAATAATCCATATTGAAAGGGCTCCAAAGAGACTTAAAACATGCAGCTAGCCAATATAATTTACAACAATAGTTTTTCAACACGTGAAAACCACAGTCGCTGAATGCTATTTATTTTGTTCTGCATAGCATGTGAGCGAACAGAACAGAAATCTAAAGGATTGCTAAACTGCAAACTTTTTTGCCCTAAGGACAATCCTCCTCATTCGAAACACACCTTGTTGGATTGATTTTGCTAGCTTAGCATGTATGCACATCATCCAGCAGACAACTATGGCACATGACACCATAATCTTTCAAACCTTTAAGCACCATTACTGGGATGAAAAAGAGTATCTGCAAAATGCAAGTTTATAGCATGGGAGAAGGTTAACAAACATTACTAATATTGCTTATATCTCACAGACGTTATTCATCATAAAAATAAATTTTTTTTAAAAAAGATCCTTCTACACTGCATTTTTTGTTACAGCTACACAATGGCATGGCTAAAAGGACGTAGGAGTTGTGTTCTTTATTGATAAATTCTGAAACATCTACATCAGTAGCTGCAGAAAGGGAACAAAGTAGCAGCAGCCCAAATTCCATCTGGACTTCTCCTGTGGTCACATGACACTTGTGAAAAGGATTTGCACAAATTCTATTAAGCAGATTATTCTGGATACTGAGCTGAAAAATCAACTACATTTTTTTAATTGTTTTAGCACATCCAATATTTTTTGCATGTATATTTATAAAGTGTCACTGTTAATTTTTTTGAAGATTGTGAGGATGGCATATTTAAAGGGATAATTTTCGAAACATGTGTTTTTACTTTCATCTTATTATGAGTAGGCATTACCCCAGGGCTCGACAAACCCGGGACGCCAGGTTGCAATGGTGACTAGTAAAATAGTTAATCGCAAGGAGCACTTTGCCACTTCCATCAGTTTTTTTCTTCCAGCACAGCGCTAAGGGGGGAAAGTCTGCGATGGATTGCACAGACTGTTAGCTCCGCCCCCTCACGCAATGCTCTCTAATGCCATGTGTCACGTGACAAACTGGCACTCAGCAGGAAGCTTAATGAATATCCGGTTGCAGCAGAAATGTCCCCCTCCCCTGGAATGAGGTAAAGCAGCAGGGAGGGAGGACACCATAACAAATAATTTTTTTTTCTTAAAAAAAATAAATTCTGCTGACTGGTTTGTATATGTAACTAGCTGTGTATGTAATGTGTGTGTGTGCGCGCATGTGATATGTGCGTATGTAACTGGCTGTGTATATGTATGCATGTATAACTGGCTGTGTATATGCATGCATGTATGTATGTAACTGGGTGTGTGTATAACTGGCTGTGTATGTGGTGTGTGTGCGTATGTAACTGGGTGTGTGTATAACGATGTGTATGTGGGGTGTGTGTGTATATGTATGCATGTAACTGGGTGTGTGTATAACTCGCTGTGTATGTATGTATGTAAGTAAATGGCTGTGTATGTGATGTGATAATGTATGTGGTGTGTGTGTATAACTGACTGTGTATATGTATGTAACTGGGTGTGTGTATGTATCTAACTGGATGTGTATGTGCATGTGATATGTGTGTATGCACCTGGCTGTGTGTGTGTGTATTCATAACTGGCTGTGTATGTGGGGTGTGTGTGTGTATGCATGAAATTGGCTGTGTAAGTGGCGTGTGTGTAACTGGCCATGTATGTGAGGTGTGTCTATGCGTGTATGCTTTCGTACTAAACTAAAATAAGTTTGTCAAGCCCTGCATTACCCATTATCAGTGTTTTCAGATCCTTCCAGTGTTCATAGTACAGCTGTGATGAGAGAGAGAGAGAGAGAGAGAGAGAGAGAGAGAGAGACAGAGAGACAACTGTGCTATTTGCATATATTTGCTAAGAGTGCATTGGTAGTGCTACCTAGGAGAAAATATGCATCTTTTATCGGATATTTTGCGTAGAGTTTTGTTATTATTTTGTCATGGATAACTGTCTCTATTTTCATTTAGTAATGTTGGAATCGCAGGATTGCAGACAAACCTGGCTAACATGTTAGAAGACATTCACCCTCAATAAAGAATTTACTAAAATTGTAACACCTGCAGACAAGAACACATTTTTGTTTCACTTAATTCACTAGATCACTTTCTTTGTCACACAAACTAGTTGATCTTTTTTTATATTGTACATGTGTTTATTATATGTGAAATGTACTTATTTGTACAAAAACAAACTACTCAACTTGCAGTTCTCCTGTAGTTTTTACATTTAAAATAATTTAACAGTGGCCTGTAAGTTCAGTGACATCTAAAAAGGAGGGCATGGAGAGATAGATAGGACTGTTGCTATAACAAAAGGCAATAACTTGATTACAATTGGCAGTTTTTATGAGGTAGGACATACAATTGCATAGGTTGGTCATATCCTCAGAACAGAGCACCTGGAATATAAAGAGAAAAATGAGTGCGTAATGATACTGTGTGTAAACCTCAGACTACTTTGGGATTCAGTATACTTATTATTCTGTATGCTTTGGAGCGCATAATAATTAAAATTGTGCCATAATCTTTAAAAGCACAGCTGTTCATGAGTAAAATTCCCACGGTGCTCATCTAGCCATTTAATGGAAAAGGTATCATGTTGCCCAAAAGAACAAAAAGGTGCCCAACATTCAGTGACATTTTCCCTGTCACTTGTAAGTGGAAGCTTAGCCCCAATATGCTTGGTAGTGTCAGCTTACTCCCAAACAGCTTGCCAGTCCCAACCGAACAGCTTTTAAGTGCCAGTTTTGCCCCCAATATGCTTGTTAGTGCCAGCTTGCCCCAAACTGCTTGTCAGCTTTGCCCCCAAACATCTCTTCAGTGCCAGCTTTGAGCCCACAGTTTCCATGCCAGATTTGCCCAAGTAGCTTGCCAGTGCCACATTTGTTCCCAGCTTACCAGTGCCACATTTGTTCCCAGCTTACCAGTGCCACTTGCACCACCTAAACTTGCTCTGCCCAACAGCTTGTCAATCCCTAGTTGAGTGCCCCAAACAAGCCTTGCAGTGCCAGACTTGCCCCAAATCAGCTCATCAGTGCCCACAAACATCTTGCCAGTGTCAGGTTTCCCTTTAAACTGCATCACCAGGCCAGCTTTGCTGCCAAAGTGCTTATTGGTACAAAGTGTGTATGAATAGTGCAATTACAGAAGCATCTCTATCATAGTACATGCCCAATTTTTCTCCTATTAGATTTATAGAGGAATTCTCAGCATGCTATATTTGAATATGCATAAAAAATGTGAATAACTGAGCATGGAAAATATAGGGCATGTAACATGCTCCACTAAATAACAAAAACAATGTGAAATGTCCCTTTAAATATTCCAAAGCTGGTTAAAAAATTAATTTAAATAAATTACTCTTATTACTTTTGTTTGTAGCCTTTATCCGTACATACTCTGATCTGTTATGCTACTAAATTCCTTCTAGTATATTGTTTGCTGAATTAACACGCAACAATGAATAGCAAAACTACTGACAACTAAAATATCATTGTATCTAACTTTGTTCTCTAGCATTAGAGAGGTTACAGTAGTGGTCAAACCAGAGCTTACACATTTCAGCTGCTATACAGGCCATGTGAATTGTATGGCTTAAACACAGGTTTAATATGTTTAATATAACTCATGGATCGATTGCCTAGTGTTCAATTAAGGGTGTGTTATAGTTGTCTCCCAACCCTATAAATCTGAGTCATCAAATTATAGAATGCAGAATATGCATTTACGGATAGTCCAGAGCCAATCCGATTATTGGCTCCTAAAATACCTACCGTAGTAGGTATTTTAGGAGCCATGGCTCCCTGGCTCTTGACATTTGTCAAGCCCTGCGATAGTTAATCCCTATGACATTCAAATAGGGAGATTTTTATTTCTAATCAGTAGATATCTGTAACCAAAACCATCCGAAGTCACGAAGTATTGGGAAAATATGTAATTAGAAACGCAACTTCATGTACGAACTACAGTGCAATTGTTAATGCCCATATTCACACGCCAACTTGTGATACCACCCATAGTACCATGCTAGGTAAAGAACGACTTTCAGGCCCCATTTCTGAGAAATTCTTGCCAGTAGTTTTAAGATTAGAGGCTTAAACAGGAGTTTCAACCCAAGATATTTAATATGTGAACAACTTTTTAAAAACCGAACATTTTGGAAGCAAATAAATCCCATCAAATACATTATAAAAAGGTAATGCCAGGATAATAATTGCATTTGAATAAAGGAGATTCTAATTGTACAAACAAATAAATACAACAAAATGGAACATGTACTGAACAGTAATATTTGTAGGTCATGATACATGTACATCCAAAGCTGCATGCCAACTTCGAAACATTTTACCATTCGCTGTACAAAAAGGTTATATTTTAGAAACCCTTTATAACTATTGTTGAAGATCTCTTCCAGACAACATCTATGCTACTTAAACACCATTTTCAGAAGAACTAAATTTATGTATAAATTACACTTACTACCGTATTTGCTCGATTATAAGACGACCCTGATTATAAGAAAACTTTGGATATTCCATTAGGAAAAAAACTTAAAGCCTGAATATAAGACTACCCTATAGGAAAAAAGTTCAACTTGTATATATTCACATGTTAATTGCTTTTTTAATAAAATATTATGATATAAAAAAAATGTATTTCTTGTTTTTATTTCTTTTTATGTGCCAATGCTGCCTCCCTCTTTCCCTTGCCCCCATTTTTCTCTCTCTCTCTCCTCCCCTTAGTGTTGTCTCTCTCTGCCCCTCCTTTTGTCTCCCTCTTGCTCCCCTTGTCTGTTTCTGCACCCCCCTTGTCTGTCTCTTCAAACCCTTCTGTCACTTCTGTGACGAAAGCGGAAGTACCCGGCTTCTTCATAGAAGCCCCGGGCTCATCGCGCAGACATCCCCTGCTGTTAGAGAGGGGGATCCAGGTCCCCTGCAGCTCTGCTGGGGACCTGGATCGCTGTTTTATAATCTGACCTCAATTTGAGGTCAGATTATAAGATGAGCTCGATTATAAGACGAGGGAGGTTTTTCAGAATTTTTTTTCTTATAATCGAGCAAATACGGTGAACACTTTTTTGTGTAAACATTACACCGTATTTTTTTCACCTACCCAACTCACAGTTGATTAGCCGACTCTCATATGGTAGGGGAGAGAGATCCTGGTCAGGGACAAATTTTCTTTTGTTTGCTCCTTTAGCAAGTGGGGCAGTGTTTCAGTATAAAGAGCTGGAGATATAATTAGCATTACCCTTTTTTAACTGTGAATAAAAATGGAGTAGTGGGTAACTATCTACTGCCATTTTGCTTTTCAGTTTTGTACAGAGAGGCTCTGGTTTAGGGATAATATACAATGTTGTTACATCAAAGGGACAGTTTTGTTCCCAAACTCACTTTGGTACATCTTGAAGACTACTGCTTGTTTAGTGTACAGGCTTTTTTCCCCAGTGTGATTTGATGCAGGCATTTTAAATAAGACATTTACATTTTAAATAAGGCATTTTAAGTAAGACTGTTCTGTTTTGCAGTAGCAAGGCTGTTGCTCTTATCTTTGGACCTCTCACCTACAGTAGCAAAGCAGTTACTTATCTCTGATGGTGTAGGTTGCATTCTCTCTAAACTCAAGCTATGAAAGCCCAACCACACATGTTAGTAACAGGTAGCTTATAACCGATCCAGCTAAAAAGCACACAATCTTTGGCCAAACCGACATTACTGTTTCTACAACTACTGTCCCTCAGTTGTCTTCACTCCCTTATGTGTGTTTCATGTACCCAGTGCTGTATTCACCGCGGATGCCTAGGGCGGCAAATTTTGGGGGGAGGCAGCGCCCCCCAGCACTGAAAAGAAAAAAAATGTAAAAAAAAAAAAAATGTAAAAAAAAAAAAATAATAAAACGCGGCCCTTTAAAAAAAAAATAGACCGCGCTTGCAGGCAGAGACGGAGGTGAGACCAACGCTCTTCCTGCCAGGCTGCACGGGGAGCCAACAGGCAGCACAGAGAAACCTCCGTGCTGCCTGTTCGGCTCCCCGTGCAGTGTGCCGACAGTCACGTGACGGGCGCGCTGACGTCATACGCGCGCCCGGTCACGTGGCCTGTCGGCACAATCGCCGGGAAGCCGAACAGGCAGCATGGAGGGACTATGCTGCCTGCCTGCCAGGGAAAGGTAAGTGCTGATGGGAGAGTGTGTGTGTGTGAGAGACTGAGTGTGATGGGAGTCAGAGTGTGTGTGATGGGAGACAGTGTGTGTGGCTGAGTGTGATGGGAGACGGTGTGTGTGTGATGGGAGACAGTGTGTGTGACTGAGTGTGATGGGAGTCGGAGTGTGTGACTGAGTGTGATGGGAGTCGGAGTGTGTGACTGAGTGTGATGGGAGTGTGTGATGGGAGTATGAGCTTGATGTGAGTCTGAATGATGGGGCATGTCTTAGGTGTGTAACGTGGGTGTACAGCTTGGGTAGGGGGGTGCCCGGATTTTATCTGCCTAGGGCAGCACAAAATCAAGATACACCACTGCATGTACCCGATTCCCTCTAGATTGTAAGCCTGCGAGCAGGGCTCTCTACCTCACGTACCAGTCTATTCTAGTTAGTTTAACTTAGTATGTAGTTCCCTTCTATGCTCTGTAAATTGTTGGCGCTATATAAATAAATGTTAATGTAATGTTACTGCTCACTGAATCATATAGTTCTAACATGGGTAGGGTTAAACAATGTGGCTTCCCTTGTCCTAATCTACTATTAGATATTGCACCACTCCTCACTTCACTTCTCTCACTGAGGGATGGAAAGAGATTTTTAGAGGAGAACTCCATGGTGATTCATTCACTCCAGTATAATCTCATTCTCCAGTCTACTTTCATATGACTCTCCGGAAGCTTCCACACA
This sequence comes from Pelodytes ibericus, assembly GCA_036172795.1. Classification (NCBI taxonomy): domain Eukaryota; kingdom Metazoa; phylum Chordata; class Amphibia; order Anura; family Pelodytidae; genus Pelodytes; species Pelodytes ibericus. The sequence continues at coordinate 76,555,066 of CM069863.1, forward strand.
GTGAATCAGAGGTACATTTCTAGGAGTTTTCCCCCTTCCCAGCAAAGAATTTGTTCATTTAACAATACTGCTATTTGTACAACACAAGCATTTGTGGAGAGAGACAGAGAGACAGAGAGAGAGACAGAGAGAGAGACAGAGAGAGAGACAGAGAGAGAGACAGAGAGAGAGACAGAGAGAGAGACAGAGAGAGAGACAGAGAGAGAGACAGAGAGAGAGACAGAGAGACAGAGAAGGGGGAGGGGGAAATAAGTCTCCACCTTTAAAAAAAAAAAAAAAAAAATCGTCATCAGTGTACAAAATATATCAACCTTTCCAAGAACTGGCTTCAATGCTGCAAACCTTATCAGATTTGAAACCACTAGAATGATGCAACCATGAATTTGGGCCTGTGTTAACAAATCTATACTGTATTCTTTTTTTTTTTTTTTTTTTTTTTTTTACACACACCTTATTCAAACAAGCATTTGGTAAATCTCTCAGGGAAAAACAAGCACACCATGCTAGGGTACTGTGTGTTATGTAAAATAATAAACATGATCTATGATAATTATATCTAAATATAAAATATATAATAGAATTAAATACGCAGGAATTAAATAACAATGTTAATCAAGTTCCAACTAAACCCCTTTGTGTCCAGCATTTGAAATTTGCCCAGCACTCAGTGGGTTAAATTTTCTCTAGCACCCACAATGCTTGCAATTCAAATTGGCACTAGAGAAGTTACAGCATCCAGTAAACAAACTTGTTCTCTTATTCGTACAAAAAGTTATATAAGCAGTTTGCATGTATATGGGAAAGCAGAACAAAGATTTTCTTTCTTTCTTATTATTATGGCAACAAAGTACGTAAAAAATAGACACTGCGAATGTTGAGGGTACATAACATCTGCAAGTTTAATGTGAGACTTTCAATTCCCTCCTATTTCGCTGCTAAGGATAACTGTGAGAAGCTTTACAGATAAAATAGTAGAGTAAATGAGACCATTACACAAATCGTGTTGAAGCAATTAAAGGGACACTCCCACCAAAAAATCGAATGGGTTTATTTTTTTTTATTTTGTATTGTTGATTTCAGGTTTGTCTTTTGTTTTTGTTATGTAACTGTATTTAATAAAATATTTAACTAAACAAGTGTGACTGGGGGCCGCCATTTTGTGAAATATAGTGTTTTTGGGTACCACCACCCAGAGACTTTACTGCACAAATTTCTCACTTTGGGGCTGGGGACACAGAAGTATGAATTCTGACCATACACTTGCAGTGAATGAGAGGGTAATGTAACTATTACATCACATGGGGCGCAGTTATGATCTTGTTTAATCAGGTTAATTTCCTCTCTTTGTGTTGGAAGGCAGGTAAAACAAAGTCGTAAAAAGCCACCTATTCCTGCACACTATGATACACAGGAGCCAGTAAGAGAGCAGGGGAGTATCTTATGACATCATGCAAGCTGGAAGATTTTGGATGAGGTTGCATCATGGGAAATATTCACTAAATGGAGCCTGGAGATAAACACCTTTTTTATTTTTCCTTTAGTATGCAATTATTTTCAATCATATATAAAAAAAAAAAAAATTTAAAATACAGTGGTATATGATTTATATATGTGTTTGTTTTAAATGTCCAGGTTATCTAGTTACATCTTATGTAATTTGTAGTGTCCCTCTAAAATTACGATAAACAAACAAATAGACAGTTTATCATGAAAGTAATTATTTCCAGTAATTGTGCAGTATATAAAATATACTTATTCAGATCGCCATGAACTTCAGGGCATTGGCTCTTCAATGACAGATAAAACAAGCCCATTATAGAAGCTCATTTATAGCTAAAGGCATGGAAATTTAAAATGTGGTTTAAAAACCTTACCAACATTGGGGCTATGTAAAAAAGTTGGTATATATATGCGCCAACTGGGCAATAATGCTCCAGATGATAGTCTAGACTCTAGACCATAATATGTGCTGGAGATGCAGTTTTGGCTGTGCCTGCACACTTAGCACCAACACAACCAATGTTTATTAAAAAACAACAGTCGCATGTGACTAAAATGTGGAGGACGACCTACATCAAATTGGCAAAGGTGCAAGGACAGTTTTAGCAAACTGTTGGCATGAATAAAAAGGTGCAATCACTTTTATACATAAGAACGTGGCGATTGCAAACTATACATAACTTCCAATGTTTTTAATATGTTGACTAAATTAGAAAGTGGCTCCAACTTATTTTAATTGTTTAACCATCAACAATCCACAGACGATACCCGCTGCATTTGTATTAATTTCAACCTCTCCAGGTAATTTTCACGGCTATGCATTGAACACAGCGAGACAATTCGTCTCACAGGAACTTCACCATTCCAGAGCTTCTGATGAACGCCTCATATGGGCATGCTCACACACAGCAAAATATAAACAGTCCAACAACCAAACTTGATCAGTATATACGTCTTGCTTTGTAAGACATTGCAAATGCCAATTTCATTGTTCCCCAGTTTGCATGTATTCCTAAATCCACACAGACAAGGCTAGAAACTATAGACTGAACATACGTAGGTGGGTTCAAAGATTAAATAAGAATTTTATTTGGTAACTGCAGCATGATAGTTCTTGAGCACAGAGTGGCACTAACAAAAACAAAGAAAATTGCAATGAAAAAAGACTAATACAATGAATAATCATAAATACCTATATTCACCATAAGCCTGTAGCATATCAGAATTACATAACATTTTGAAATGAGTATTGCCAAGCTATTAAGGGATCATTAGTGAGTATAGCAATGATGACTCTTGGCACTCAAGCTGCATGAGCATCAAAGTGTAACACCAATGGTTAACCATCACTGGTATATAGGATGCATAACTCTTGGAAGAAACACACCCATTTCCTTCCCTATATAAAAGCACACCAACCATGAACAAACTGCAAAGTCCTGAAACCCATTAGTAATATCCTCACTGATTATCCCATGCACTCCCAGTGGTGTCACAGTGTTATTCAATGTAGATCTTGGGTATGCAGGCTGCCATTAATACCCATGAAGCTTGCAGTCCAGACATTAAAAGCAAGTACAGCCCAAGGCACATACAATCACTTCATAAAGCAATAAAAGACCAATGAGTAAACAATACTTTATGGTGTGTGTATTTGTGTAATTCCATGTTATCTACTTTGTCCATTATTATTTATCAATTGCTAATCAATAAAGACCTCCACAACCAAATTGAGTGCACCTGGGCTATAATATACAGGAAAAAGGGAGCACAGGTACATGGAAGGAGAGAAGAAGAACATAAAAAATCTATAGTGTAATACAATAAACACAATGTGAACATTGCGCTGTTCCAAGTGCACTAACAAAAAGCTCTCTAAATTGATGCCCATCAATAATGATGAAGGAAGGATCATCAATTGTGGCAGACTGAAATCTTCTTTAATAAGAACTGTATAAAATATATATAAAAAGTAAATGGTGAGGCATTTAAAACATAACAATGCACGCAGTATGGAAAACTATGTTTGCCTCCGAGCTGGAGCACAGCAGAGCTTTGCCTCCGAGCTGGAGCACAGCAGAGCTTTGCCTCCGAGCTGGAGCACAGCAGAGCTTTGCCTCCGAGCTGGAGCACAGCAGAGCTTTGCCTCCGAGCTGGAGCACAGCAGAGCTTTGCCTCCGAGCTGGAGCACAGCAGAGCTTTGCCTCCGAGCTGGAGCACAGCAGAGCTTTGCCTCCGAGCTGGAGCACAGCAGAGCTAATGCCTTTCCTTTTTTAAATTAAATGCATGAGAGTATTTAAACCTCTATCCCATTACATTAAATCAAAGCTTTTCGGTTTCTTGTAGTGCATTGTGTCAACCCTTCCCCTGTAATATCATTCTGAACCAAAGAAAAGCTGCTCCAAGTCTACTGTTTTGATTATTTAGTTTGCTGAGTTTAGCTGCAAACAACATGCCCTGTACTATCAAAAGGAAAATGTGATTCCAGTCAAACAAAAGCAGAGTGCACATGACATCAAGGTAAAAAGGATCATTATCTATGCCTAAGCTCCCTTTGAACAATGCAACAAAAACCTAAACTCGGCAATGACTCAGAATAAACTAATCATTATTCAGGAGTGGACTACTCCTTGTTTAGCATTCTTTATAGAATTGGGTTTATTAATCACCCTGAGATACACAAACAGAGATGATTAATGCTAATTTCAGCTGATGCTTGCAGTGTTTAATGATGCATTATTGTGTTGCATTATCGGTCCAAAAATAATCTTGAAATGTTCAGTTTGTATGTTAAACTTGGGCTGACTTTCATGCCTATATTATGGAAAGTTTAGAAGTTCCAAAAATTATACAGTTTACAAGGACAATTATGTTCCCAAAACACAATAATCGGTAGGAGTTGCCAGTGTTACAGACAAGCACTGTTGCACTCTAACATGACCAATACCCAATTGTTTTCACTAGTATCCATGGTCCTTAAAATAATAATAGTCTACATTATGGTGTTGTCAATACTGTTAAAATAAACATTTGTCACATAAATTTAGTGCAGGGCTCAAAATACCAGGTCGCCATGACGACTGAAAGAGGCGTCCGGGTGACCATAGGATGCTGCAATACATCAGTGTTCCTGCGCTTTTAATGCAGCTCATCATCAGAGGACTGTGTGAAATTTAGGGTTGCCACCTTTCTCTCAAAAAAATACCGGCCATAGCTGTGGATTGGCAAGGGCAGCGCCACAAAAGGTGCATGTTTATGCTAAAAGCTTGATCAATTGCCAGGTGACAGTAACACATCACCAGTAGTGTTGAGCGAACCCGAACCACACTGTTCGGGTTCGTACCAAACATTACGGTGTTCGTACTTCGAACCCAAACATTTCACTGTATGTTCGGGTTGGAGTTCGAGGTTCGGCTATAAACTGAAAGTCATTCGGTTTATAGACTTTCGGTTTATAGAATACATGTAATGCTATTTGCTATTCTATAAACTGACCTACTCGTATGAATGGGGACTCTATTTCGGTTTATAGAATAGCCAATAGCATTACATGTATTCCATAAACCGAAAGTCTATAAACCGAACTTTCGGCTTATGGAATACATGTAATACTATTGGCTTTATAAGAAATTCTTATGAATGGGGACTCGAGTTCGGTTTATAGAAAGCCAATAGTATTACATGTATTCCATAAGCCGAAAGTCTATAAACCGAAAGACATTCTGTTTATAGACTTTCTTTTTTATAGAATAGCAATAGCATTAAATGTATTCTATAAAACAAAAGTCTATAAACCAAATGTCTTTCGGTTTATGGAATACATGTAATGCTATTGCTATTCTATAAACCGAAATAGAGTCCCCATTCATAAGAATAGGTCAATTCTTATGAATGGGGACTCTATTTCGGTTTATAGAATAGCAATAGCATTACATGTATTACATCTGAGAGTCAAATAAAACCGTCAAATACTGTGCTTACAGCTGGCTACCTCCTCCAGCGCCGCTTCCACACCGCCACGGTCAACGCCTCCTCAACCTGTGGGTCACTTAGTATGAACTGAAAGAGAATACCCTGCACTCCAACCCTCTCTCAAATGGATAATTCGGTTGATCCTCCTGGCAGCCATGCTTTAGATTTATGTTCTTCCAAAGCTAAAATCAAAGATTCCATCTAGTGCTATTTTATGGCTCAGCTGTATTTTTAATTTGTATGTATTTTATGTTTTTTGAAGTTATTTCCCTATCCATATTTGTTTGCAGGGCACTTGTCCTACTCTTACCCACATTTTAATTCCTTTTGCAGCCCTCTAGCCCTTTCCAGGACTTTTTTAGAGGCATTTTAGTGCCCAAAAGTTTGTGTCCCCATTGACTTCAATGGGGTTCGGGGTCAAGTTCGAGCCCGAACCCAGACTTTTTTCCAAAGTTCGGCCGAACCCGAACATCGAGGTGTCCGCTCAACTCTAATCACCAGCTTAATCAGGGATGCTTTTAAAGATATGCATACTAAATTAGTGAGGGTGTTTGTGGATGTGTATTAGTGAGTGTTTATTAGTGTGTGTGGGGGTTATTTGTGAGTCTGTATTAGTGAGTGTTATCTGTATTAGTGTGTTTGTGAGTGCACCACTGTTCACTATTTTGTAGTAAAAGGAATGAGTTCATAATGATGATGTTATAATGATGTCATGTGCCAGTGGCCAAAAACTAGACAATGCATGCATAGACAGTCCATCTATAATGAGTTATATGAGGACATTCAATGCTCAGGTTTTAAAAGGTCACTATGGCAAAATGTTTATATAAATTGTTGTATAATGTTTAGTATTGCTGGAATAAAACATAGCTTTGGCACTCATGTCCCACAAACATAATACTTACCAATATTTTATAGAAATTATATCTAAATAGACAATGTATTTTCAATTTTACAATAAGACACATCAGGTAAGTAAATACATGGTTACCGGTTCTTAATTTAAAATATTAAAGGAAATACACAAACCCAAAAAAAAAAAAAACACACAATATTTGACCATAATCCTGAATACAAACTGTGAAGTGTTCTGTCCCACCACCAGCATTTTGTGACATACCAGTAATTTAGAAAACAGTGGTGTGCTGACATTTTACTTTTCTAACATATAAATTGTGGGGTATTGTTGGCTTACTTTAATTATTTTATAGCTGTGTACATCCAAAAAAAATAGTTGTAGGATTAATTGTATTGGAAAGCATGGGAGCTTCTGGGCAACAGCTTCATGTTAATATTATCAGCAAACCTGTTTCAATGTGGGTCATTGATCATTTTTGTAGTTTTTTTTTATTTATTTTTTTAAAAGATGTATTTTTAGTTTGTCAGCAAGACATTAGAGTGGTATAGAGGGAACTAGGGAGCACTAAATTATGTTTTGGTAATGAGCAAAACAGCTTAAACAAATCATTGATTTTGGATGTTAACTACCACCAGCTTAGTTATTGAAGTGAGGGGGCACTTACTTTGCTGCTGGCTGAGGTGCAGCACATGGTTACACCATGCTTCCCTCCTGTCTGATTGTGACTGCTGCTGTTCTGAGGCTGAGAGGCAGGTAGCACCATGAGGAGAGCCAGCATGGGGAAGCACAGGGAGGAGGAGAGGTGAGACTTTACTGACACCTCTGGCAGGAGAGAAATTGAGGATGAAAGTGTTTGTGGAGAAGCTCCGGATCTAATTAATGTATTAAAAAAAAAAAACAAGATTTTAAAATTGAAGCTTTATTCCAATGGAGGCATTCCAAGTCTATACACAGTGCAACATACCTGAGGACAAGGCACTGTCTGAAAGGTCCAGAGCTGATCCACAAACACTTGTATTCATCCGTTTCTACTGTAATGTCATTAGTCAGAGCTGTGGAACCTTTTACTGTGTTACCAGGGGGAAAATATTGAACATGACACTCCCCATACTGCAAAAAATACCGGGTTTCGCATTGTCGGTATTTTAAGTGTACCAGCACCAGACACTAGATTACCGGCTGTGCCAGTAAAATGCTGGCCAGGTGGCAACCCTAGTGACATCACTGCTGGGTGTAAAACACTGAGAGGCAGCAGTTCTAGCCCTACTGTGATAATCCTCCCCAGACATTTCCTTTCTCTGATAATCCCTCCTCTTCCTTCCACAAGCAGCGGGATTCTGGTAGGAAATGCCTTTATGAAAAAGGCGCTGCTTGGCATCACATTTTGCTGGAAAGTATACCATTAGATAGGTAGTACAGCTACTTTTGCTGGTGTGCTAAAATGATTTGCACTTAATGGAAAGTTCAATCCCATCAGTCTTCTTGTTCCCTTTTACAGGACATAGAGAAACAATTTCAAATTGTCCATCAAATATCTCATACAGTTCCTATGTAATATAATCAGCTTTTAGCTTTCGCTGGTTTCTAGCTCCATATTTAACAAACACAGAGATCTAGAGAGATAGAGATTTGCACAGGGATTAAAATATTACAATTATTATTATTACAGATGTATATGTCATACGCCAACTGTCATATATGTGTAAAAAAAGGAGATTGTAAACCAGCCACTCAATGTTCTGTAGAAAACAATGTACATGCACACTAACTGCTAGAAGTCTGACTCACAAATTTTGGTCCTGGCTCCTGTATCCAAATTAAATAAGTCAAGCCCTGCTTTGGTGGGTATTGTTGTCCTCAAGCTAAGCCACATGTTATTAATATATATGGCATTATATGCTATACAGTCCTTTTGGAAACATGCTCATGCAATTCTTCTCTGCTTCAAACACAGAATTATTTATGTTGGAGTCAGAAACCCAAGTGCTGAGCACCAGTATTGTGTGGCTCTGAGAGGAAACAGAAATGTGTCTGACATGTAAGGTACAAATCAGGATCAAAACTGTTATGGTCAAGCTAAACTGAACAGATGACATTAGGGCAATCCACAGTCCAGGGTGATGCACATATCAAACCAAGGTCATAACGAGAAGTATTAAGAATTTCAAGAGAGTTTCCAAAATATGTAAAAGATGTAAAAGCAGGTCTATGAAATAGGAACATTTTAACTGGTAATCTCTTAAGGTGTTTCAATACAGTTCGGCAGTCAAGATAGACATTCATAAAGTTTAGAAGCTTGGTGTTTGGAGAATTTTAGCAGTTCTTAAAATGTGTTGATCTATTATGTCAGAGAAACATTTGGAATAGACTTGGTGAGAGATGTTATTTTCCCATGTGTAGACTCTCCATTGCCCAGTGGTATTTGCTACAAACAGTCTTTTCAGGGTCTTTCAGATACCTTAACACTATAAGGGAGGAATTTCGTTTTGAACTGGATCCCAGGAAATTTCTGAAATTCAGTGTGGCGGGAAAAGACAGACAGTCAGATGAGATTTAATTTGTGGATGCTTAGAAAGCTGGCTAAAGATTACAACTAAAATGCCTATTTAAAATGCCGATGGATAAAAGCAGTTTGAAAACAATGATGATGGAAACATCTGGTATTTTGCTGACTTGCTGCTATTAAGTGGGACAAAGGTGCATAATGTTCTGCCCATCAGAACATGCTTTATAATTGTGTTTTAACTGAAGAGGCTTTTATTTGACAGACATGCAGCTTGTCACACAGAGGTTTAAATTCAAACTCACAGATATTTCTTTACAAGTTAAAAAAGTCAATTTTTTTTTTTACAGATACACGCAGTTTTAAACGCAGGTCTTCCAATCAGAGGGGTCACTGCCTGCTCAGGGTCTGAGGGATGCTAATACAGAGAGATCGTTAGTTTTACATATACTTAGTACAGGGGACCTAGTTAGGGTTACATCTACTGATTAAAGCAGACTGGTGGTCAGTAACCAGATTAGTCTGCATGTTTCAGCAAAGCATTGAGGTTGCCAATCAGGGTTTCCTGCATCTTAAAAAGCACATGCCATGTATCCCCTAGGGGTACTGGGCTAATTTCCTTTTTTATTTTTTTGTTATGAAAAATGTTAATATTTAATTACTATTTATATGATGGAAAAGAACTGGTATAGCTCTGCAGCATGTGGGAAACTAAAAAAGTGTGCCAGGGAAAATGGAAGACAGGAACTAAACATCATGGGCACCATGGTACATTAGTTTTTGTATGAAGAAAACCACCTTTTACCAGACTGCACCATGGGACTAGCCACAACACCCACATTTTATCTAAGTGACTTGCCATTGCACCCATTTACACCCTAAGGGACTGTCATTGCACCAAGAGGACATGCCAGAGCACCCACATTGCATCAACATGACTTGAGATAATGTCCGTGTGGTGGACGACACCAGTCGTCTGTCTCCTTCCTCCTCTTCGTCTTATATTAGATCATATTTGGTAAGAACTTTGCCATGGATATGCCATTTTTAGAATATTTTATTTAACTACGGTTGTCTGCCATTGTGTTCTGGAAATATTTGTATTGTACAATATGCCCTTTTTAACATGTATTGGGGTCAGATCACCTGCCCCCTGTATTGCACACCAGTAAAGTACTCTACCATTTAAAGATGGAGGAGGACCAATATGTACACTTTGGGAAATAGGCCTGACATTCGGTTCACATGGCAGCAGTGCTCCAGCCTGAGCACGGCTATACCTTCAAAACAAATTGTTAATCTTCCTTTAAGACAATACATATAAATGAATTATATATATTTTTTAAACAACTGTACTGTTTAAAAACACATACATTAATGAACACTAACACATACATGTATAATGTTATATCAATAATTTCCCTATACAAAGGGCTACTCAAGCAGCTGCTATAATCAATTTATTCAACTTTGTTAGTGTTGAAAGCAAAACACCTCAACAGGCATAATGCAAATAACTAGCATTTCTAGTCATTTTTCACTAATGCATGCATTCTTTCTTAACAGTTTAAACCCATTTCTGCAGTGTAAATTGTCCTAAGCAATCTGTTCTATTTATTTCTTCCTGGCCCCAAAATAACAAAGAGCCAGGGAATGCATCCGAAGTCATTCAATAAGCCACGTTGGGTGAATACATTTCTTGATATTGAACTGAGGAACAGGACAGCATATTGTGGTGTATAATCCATATTTGGATACGATGACAGATTTAATAATTTGGTTATTGCTTCACATGACTAGCAGAGGAATAATTATATAATATTTGCTTAAGGCTAGTTTCCAAAACATATACAAGAGAGCCAACAAGCAAATAAAATTCAAGCTAAAATGTCATGCTGAGCGAATAAAAATAATGCAGTATTTATAAATCATGAGTTTTGTTTTTTTCTAAAATGAATTGTACGCTATTCTTTGATGGCCTCCAAACAAGCATAAGCCAAAAACATGACAGTAACCAATCAATATTGGAATTTAATGGTTCATTCAATTCCTTTTGTACAATTATACATGTAGTAAAGCCTTGTAATTTTCCCCTTGAGAAAGATCTAGTTAATTGTCTTCTACCAGATATAATTAACTGCATTGGATGTAGCCCTTGTCTACACGTGGCTTGTCATATACTCAACCTATGCCTTGCAAAATCCATTACAAAAAGGATCAAAGACAAATGTATCAAGGGGAAAATGCAACATGCAGATATTAACAAGCATGAAACCGCATGTGCGCACATAGGGGGTTTTTATTAATTGAAAACATTTTACAAATATATTTATGAAGTAATAGTATTCAATATATGTAAATAGGAAAAATAGCTGAGGAGGCAGAAACTGATATTCAGAATGATCAACGGGTAAATAAAAAGATTTAAAAAAGTCTTAATGATTAGTTTCATTGATCACTGAGTTCTGCCAAGTATTTCCCTTTGCAAATCAGGCAGGAAACCTCTCTTCTAGCTTTACTGAATAAACACTTAACATGAAAGCTCATTTGACCGTACTGGCTTGTAATATTAGGATATTAACAGCAACTACAATCAGTCTATCCAGTTGTGATATTTATTTTGTTTCAGCTTAAGGAATGATAGATGTCTCACACATATTACAAATACTGAGAGGGAGTATTGTCAAAAACTTAAAAATGTAGGAAATTAGCCCTTCTCTTTTTAAATTACCTTTCTATTCTTCTTCATTTAGAAGAGATCACTTGGTATGTAGGTAAAAAACAAAAGGTGTAGAAAATGTGCTTCCTGGATTGCTCTAAAGGGGCAGGGCCTTTGCAAATTCCTCCATTGGTCTGCCAGACACAATGCCGACAAATATACATCAAAAGAGCTGGAATTCTAACCTGCTATTATCCATGATATTTTCTATATAAAACATGATGGAAAGCAAATTTAAAGTGAGAAAATTAGCAAAGCATTGCTAATGTATCAAAGAAACTGTCTGGTGCATCTTCCAAATGTTAATGCATATTAATGTGATTTCAAAGTACTTGAAAATGCATGGATTAAAATATAAAAATGTACAGTTAGATGAATTTGTGAATATGCAGCAGTTTGCAAGAAACAAGGACTGCCCACACTAGCTGAGTAAAAGTCAATTTCCTTTTTGCTGCAGCAACCAATAAGAACATCCTGTTTCTCTAGTGTTGTCATCAGGCAATGTGTTGCACTGTTAAGAGATACTACTGTGTCCAAGAGCAAGGTCACTTAGAATCCACACAATGAATCCTACTCCAGCAGCACAGGAAGTGACTAAATGAAACAAAACATTAAATGCTCAGTGTCTATAATCAGTACTGCTGCACCTGTGGTATACATGCAATGCAATCACGGGGGGGGGGGGGGGGGGCTTGAGTAAAATATAAAGAAAATGTGATTTGTGCAGAATGCCTGCATCACATCACACTGCAAAAAAGCCTGTGCACTATACAAGCAAGGACATTCAGCAAAATTAGTTTGGGGACTAGACTGTCCCTTTAACAGTTTTAAAACCTTGTTGATTTGGAATGCTTCCAATAATAGTGGTACCCAAGCAGGTCCAAAGATCTGCAGCTGATTCATGGTGTTGAAATGGATAATTGTCAGATACCTTTTGGTTGTGAGTGACTTTTTTTTAACATTTTGCTACATCATGATACTAGTTTATTAAATTATTCCTCTCTGCTGTACTTTCTTATCAACTTCTGTTGTAGTAATGGTTTATCGCCATACTTTAGAGCATCAATTGCTATAATAACTATCCAATTCTTATGAATCCTTTTTTGCGAGGTTGTTCTTTCAACACTTTATTCATTCTAATTTTAGTTTTTTTTTTTTTATACAGGCTTTGAATGAAATCTCCCTCTAATTTCCCACTTGTGTGCTTCCCATAATTTACTGACTCAAAGAGAATCACTATTTTCATTCAATATATTGTTTGATTATTTTAGCTTTCTATGTTGTTTTGACCTGGTTATCGTAAGTATTCATTCATTTTCCAGTGGACCTTTTGGAAATTTTCTGATGAATCTCAATTGTTAATGAGGCATAGACTGAAACAGTTACAAATTCAATTTCAACATTTAAAATGTGATGCATCTGTTCACATGGAAACAAAAAACAATAATGAATTTTGGAGTATGACTCAAGCCACTGAACAGAAAGTTAAGTTGGGAAGATAGAAGGTTCATAATTCTTCAAATGTTATAACTATAGATAAGACAAATGTTTTTATTAGTAGGTCTTTGTATTTTTGTATAGGGAGCTTTTATCTTGCTTTTTTTTTTTATTGAAGAGCCCCTCTATAATCCATCTTACTTACTTGTAAGTTCTCAAACAATTTAGATGTTGAAAATCAGGGGCATTTTTCGCTAATTTTATGTTCTTGACTATGTATTTTTTCCAGAAGACATATGTATCTTTCTTATTTTAGACTTGAAAATTACCTACCTTTTTAATGTATGTTAAAGTTCAATAATTATAAAAAAGTATGAATTTATCAACTGCTTAATGACCGATGACGATCCAGGACTGATCTGATACAGATCTGAACGTGGTATGCCAGCTAAAAATGATATGCCTCGATACTGAGGCACTTTAGTCATTTCTGTTGAGGCTCCACCACACACCAGAAACATCCAGGCACTCAGTCTATCATAGTGCCCGGATGTTACTGTATTTACTTCAGGGCTTGACAAATTTATTTTGATTTTAGGAGCCAGACATTTTTTTTAGGAGCCAGACAATCACGCAAACATAAACACAATTCATAAACACACACGCATACTTCACATATATACAAACACACATACTTTACATATACACATATACACAAACACCTCACACACACATATATACACAAACACCTCACACACACATATATACACAAACACCTCACACACACATATATACACAAACACCTCACACACACATATATACACAAACACCTCACACACACATATATACAAACACCTCACACACACACATATATACAAACACACATACTTTACATATACACATATATACAAACACCTCACACACACATATATACAAACACCTCACACACACATATATACAAACACCTCACACACACATATATACAAACACACATACTTTACATATACATATATATACAAACACCTCACACACACACACATATATACAAACACACATACTTTACATATACACATATATACAAACACCTCACACACATATATACAAACACCTCACACACACATATATACAAACACCTCACACACACATATATACAAACAACTCACACACCCATATATATATAAACACCTCACACACCCATATATATAAACACCTCACACACACCTACTTTGCAATACATACAAACACACACCCACCTAACACAGTCTTTTCTTGGGGGTTTCTTCTTGATGTGTCCCCCTCCCAGCTGCTTTACCTCACTGCAGGGGAGGGGGACATTCACGCTGCAGCTTAACTCCGTTGGTCGGCGTGCTGAGTGCCAGGATGTCACGTGACGACACCCGGCACTCAGACACGCGTTGCGCGAGGGGGCGGAGCTTGCAGTCTGTGCCATCGGCCATCGGCACAGACTTTACCCCCTCGCGCTGCGGAAAAATCGGATGGCAGCGGCAAGGGGACCATGAGGCCGACAGCACCCAGGCGCCAGGTCTAATTTCCTGGTCGCCATGGCGACCTGGCGCCTGGGTTTTGTCGAGCCCTGATTTACTTGAATATAAGACGACCCCCCAAACTTTGGATATTCCTTTAGGAATAAAACTAAAAACCTGAATATTAGACTACCCTATAGGAAAAAAGTTTAACTTATATATGTTCACATGTAAATTGTGTCACGGTACAGGGGGCCAGCCGCCTGTCAAGAGGCTACGGACCTTGACTGTTGCAGAAGCCAGACAGCTCCTAGGTGAGCTATAAATCACTGGCCCCTGCACAGACTGTCCTATTCCCCACTACTGCTTTCTTCGTCTAACCGGAGAACAGCAGGAATCACGCTGGAGCTATAGAGAGCATTGCAGGTGCTCCCCTGCCCGCTACAGACACCGAGGAGAATTGCCGGGTAGGTGCTCTTCCCATTGGCGGATTCAAACAGCCCGCCTACCAGCTTGCTGGTAGCTCTCATACGGATTGGTCGCCTGTTTAAAGGGGTAAATGTAACTGTCTCTGATTGGTCCTTGAGCCAAATGTGTACCGAAATGTATGTGAAATGTTATCCGAACTGTGTTCATTTCTTCCCTCACCAATGGTCCCTGTTTCTCCCTGTGTTAACTGTGTTTTACATGTATAGTTACCCATCTAGTAGCCCTCCCGTGATAAATTGCTTTTTCATATTTATTAAAAAAGAAATGCATTTCTTGATTCTATTTCCTTTTATGTGCCAATGCTGCCCCTACCTCCCAGACTTGCCCAATGCTGGGTTCCTCCCCCCAACGTTGTCCCCCCCCCCCCCCCCACGGATATATATATATGATCCATGCAGCCACAGGGTTGCAACAATCTGTGCTTCTTATTATAGACTACATTTCCTATGATGCGAAGTATGATAGGAAATGTAGTCCACAAGCAATACATAAAAAACACACATTTCAAAGCTGCAATGACCGTATCCTAAATACGTCCATACCACACAACCCTAGCAAACCTATACATGTGGGGTACCGCTATACTCATTTATTGGAATTACATTTTAATGCGGTGTATACAATACACACAGGGCTGTAGAAAGCAAGCACCCAGAGATTTTTTTTTGCCACGGGTGTAGAGGTATCTTACAATTTTAAATCTTCTTAATAATGGTCATAGGACATTCAAGGAAGAAGCAGCTCAGTCTTCCACATGTGGCCAGCACTAGGACAAAATACTGTTTCTTTTTTTTTCTTATATGTTTTAAGTACAAATTAAGTAGAAAAAACAACAACACAGTTCAAGTTCAATTCTTCAAAACATCTATATTTGTTGATCCAGAGGGGAAATTTAAACCTCAAAAAAATATATATAATTTTTGAAGGCCATCAGACTCACCTTGAATCAACAACCAAAACTAGTTGTAACTGTGATAAACATGTATGCATATCTAACAAAAGCATCCAAGTATATTTTTAACAAACCCAATTTTACAAAACTTCAGATGACAGTTTATTCCACAATTTGAAGTTAAGAACCCTTGTTGATGCTCCCAATCTTAAAGGCTGCCTCGGGATTGTCTCAAAGGTTTGATTTATGAAAAGCTCCCCAGATAAATTCTTGGACTGACCTTGATCATATCCCCATGAAGACATTGTTTCTCCAATGACATCTATTCCTATTTGGAATCCCTTTCTTCAAAGCCAAAGTCTTTAATTCTTAATCAATTTTGTAGCCCTTCCCTAAACACTTTATAGTTCCATTATGTTCTTTTTTGTACTGGTACACAAAACTATACTGTATACTCTATAGGAGATGTTGTCAATGATCTTTAAAAAGTCAAAATTATGTTCTGCTCTTGGGCACCAATTTCACTATTAATTCTTAACGGTTGGTTTGCTTTTGCAAATTCTCCATGAGATTGTGCACAGCTGCACAGTATATTGTCAACAAGTATAGTATTTTGTAAACAAGCACAAAACCTTCCACAGATTTCCTCAACAAACAACCTTTTAGAGAATAATATTTCTGTTTTACTTACCAAAATGTATAATTGTGCATTACCCTATTTAAATATGTTACGTTTGAATAAATTGTAGCTGTCTAAAGAAGGAAGGAGAGAGAAAGAGAGAGAGGGAAAAAAACAACCATACCAGGAGATACACAGATATTGCTATACTTAGGGTATTATGTGTACTCAAAAAACATTTTTGGGAATCTCTACTTTTAAAATGCTTTTCCTTCATGTTATCAGTATGTCAGTGAACTGCATATGGGAGAACATCTGGCCAATTTGGACATTCCTGTGGATATGTCACAAAGACCAATATTGGTAATCTCAGGTAATCTGACAGAAAATATGTTTGTATGAAGACCGGCTTCCTCTTTGCAGTGAAGCTGAATCTGCACCTCATCAGGCTGTTGTGTGCATAACACTTATTCTCTACCAATAATCCAAAACTACACTATAATGTCGCAAGGTTAGACGAACAGTACAAAAAAAAATATTACTGCTTATTTTGGTGAAGATTGGTAAAATGTTGCCAATAAATATAAATAACATACATACATTCATTCTCTTGTTTGCATTATTAGACTGCTAAATCACAAGAGTGGTGACCAAATACAAAAAAGTTTGGAAAGAAAGGCATGTACAGGTTAACATTACCAATCGGAAATGTGTAATTTGCATAACATGCCACAGGTGATATCATAAATAGGAGACTCCACAGACACATTTAAAACACTAATTTAGGCCTTTACTTGCATTTTTGCAAACAATGTATACATATTGTTCAATATTTTTTTATGCTCTACATCCATAGTAAATACAATGTTTACAGTGATACAGTCCCCTTAAATGGCACAATGAACTATATAAAAATATCCCATAGTTGTCCACTTTTATAAATATTTTGCTGTTTGTGGTCATTTTTTTAATGTTTATATTATGAGAGCAGTGTGTCCTTAAAAAAAACAAAAGTACATGATTTGGGCACAGGAAATTGTGATAGAAAATCGTCATAAACATTTCAAAATTGCTATCTTCTTTTGATGGTACTTAGACAAAGTACCATCAGTGTCAGCAGCAAGGTCTGTACAGGTCCATAGAACATCATTAAAATGTCTGTCACAAAGTCTAGTAAATGCCCACTATGAACAACATTGGTGCCTAGGCAATCATGATTATACAGTTTTTATTTACCAACTTCCCTTCAAAACATCCACTTAAGGTAACATCTTGTGTATCATAACAAGTATCATCTTTTCGTCATGAGTGCAAGTATTTTACCTTTCAATTTGATGGATTATTACGCAAATATATTCATTTTGTTCAGTTATGTCTGCCTTGATCCATCGCTTGTGCAAGTTAAACCCAGCGTCTCAAAACAGACACTCAAGAATAGGGGTCATGATATTTTTCGTCTTGCTGCCTCTACCAGTAACTTTAAATGACTCACCAGGCTTCTTTACAAATCTCAATCGATTATAAAAACATATAATTATTCGAATAAGTTTCAAAGAACAATAGGTCCGGTAATATTTACCGAGAGGTATCGGAACAAGACACAGGAGGAATTATATTTCTCATATCAGGCAGTCCAGAGGTCCTTATACGAATCTGCCCGGGGTTTAATATTCATCAAAATCGCTTAACGATATCAGTGGGTTTTTATTCGCATTTTCTCCACACATCCTTGTGCAATATATCACACACATACACAATGAAGGTTTGTGTGATGAAGCCAATGAGAGAATTGCCAATAGCAAAGGTGTATGAACTAGAAGACCGATTACTTTGATTTACAGTTAATATAGTCTCGCTATGTACAGGACATAGTGTGCGTCCTCTCCTGCATGCAGCATGCTCGTATCATTAGTAACAGTAAGTCATTTCTCTCTCACCTCTCTCTGTGAAGGGACCTCCGATCTTGCTTCGCTTTTTATCTTAAGTCTCTCGGACTAATATACTGTTTTAGATTGTCATCAACAGGCTCTGCACATCCCGGCCACTCTCTCCCGCTACAATGGCGCCACTCTCCGCCCCTCTCAGTTTCTCCACTGTCCTCCCGCCTCTAACAGGTATCCACTCTCCCTTTCCCTTGCTGTGGATTCCCTTTCCTTCCGTGTTCATGCAGCTCAGGTCTGCCTGTCTATGACTCTCACAAGGCTATGCTACGTTACACCAGATCCCGCCCCCGGAAATCGTCATCGTGCCAATCTTCCTGTCTCCTCTGTCGTCTTTCATGCTTTCCCTGTGTCAATCTCTTCTTCGCTCCTCACTTACTTACAATAGAGCAGCCCTTTACATCTGTTATTATATTGTCCTTCTATGTTCCAGGATCGTGTTACATCCTATGCTTTTTCCGTTATTATGTTTTCGCCTCCTCTTTAGGATGCTCATCTTTTGATATTTGTGTATATGTGCTGGTGATGTGGCCAGTAGTGGGAGTAGGTTAGCTTATCTTATGAATGACTGATTATGGCGACATTTACATTTACGGTATCATAGCAGCACATTTGCGAATTCATATTTCTACATTGTGTAACTTAAAGGTACAGTTTACTTATAGGGTGTGACACATAATTGGTTTCCCTCTAAAGTTCATGGAGTCCCTGTACACTTTCCAGTAAAAAAAAAGGTGTGCAGACTGATAATTATGACTCATGTAGCACCTCAGGTAATGTATTTTTCTTTTTGTAACAGGGAGTACTGCTGGAAAGCAGGTTCTGGCAAGGTGTGGGCAGAGATGAGACTGTTACCTGGGAGTGAAGGTGAAATGTTCTCCAATTTGTGATGTGCAGCTACATATTAAGTACAAATAAAGATTCCATAAACAGCATACTGCTATGTCGAATAACTGCATGCAAGCTGTCCTGCTGAATAGATATATAAAGTATCTTGGGAGAAGAACTCTTGCACTTAATATGGTGTAAAGCTATTAAACACTTTTATTTTAATTACTTCATATGGGTAATAACTGATGTTTCAGTGGAACTTCATTTTTCCAACTAAATCTTTTGTCAAAATGTTTCAGTGTTGAATTACCTATTGAGCGGACTGTGTGGAATTGGTGGAAATCACCACTTGTCGAGATTCATTTGAACCTGGTGGTTATATGTTTGTGTCAATGTACAGAACAATGTAGCCTTTGAGTATGCTTTTGATTTAAAATATTTCCACATTTCAGCTATCTGTGCTTGACGTAATATTATTACAATCAGAAATTGTGATAGCATTATTAATTTTTTTTTAAATCGAGTGAAAGCTTGACGCTTCCTTTTTCTGTCTTTATTATCGTTTTATTAACAAATTACAGAAATACATAAAATCAAGTCGTTGAATATCTTTATACAACTTTATTACATTCTTTTGACATAGACAAGGCAGACAATTCATTGGGTTAGTTATATGGAATTGTATACATGCTGAATAAATATTTTTAACATTTTCTTTTTGTTGCTATGAGCCATGATTGGTAGAAAAAAGTTATTTCGAGGAGGGAAAAGATAAAAAAAATACATAAACAAATACAGATGAAAAAGAGGGGAAATAACAGTGAGAGTATGAGTAGGTTCTCTCTAACAAGTAGCAAGAAGTAAAAGGGAGAGGTAGATTTGTATTATATGGTAATATAAGTTATACTGCTACACATGCAAGTTGCCTTCCTCAACAAAGTTTGCACATCTCTCCCAAAAATCATAAGTCTGTTGGTTCCAATACATTTTAGCAGTTATGCCTTTCTCCACCAAGCATTGGTATATAAGGTGTGTTTTGATTTTTGAACATTAAAATCTGCTAAGAGGTTTTCCAGTTTCTTGCTATTTCTAATTTAATTGCTAATAAAAGATGGGCTAAAAATGTTAATTGTTTTCCTATTCTCCTTTGTAGATTAATGTGTAATATTGACACCTCTGGTGTAAGCCTCGATCCCAGCCCAAACATAGATATCAATCTCACACTTCTACCAAAATATGAAAAGGGATTTTTTTTTTTTATATTGCATTGTTGATTTCAGATATGTCTTGTTTTTGTTATGTGATTTTATTTTATGAAATATTTTACTAAACAAGTGTGACTGGGTGCCGCCATTTTGTTAAATACAGTGTTTTTGGGTGCCACCCCCCAGTGACTTCACAGCACTAGTATCTCACTTTGGGGCTGGGGATACAGAGTGAAGTCTAGAAGTCTGAATTCTGACCATAGACTTGCATTGAATGGGAGGGTAATGTAACTATTGCATCACAAGGGGGCGGAGTTATAATCCTGTTTGACCAGGTCAATCTCCTCTCTTTGTGTTGGAAAGAGGTAAAAAAGAAAAAAAAATGTACACAGCCACCTAGTCTTGCCCACCATGATACACAGGAGACATTAAGAGAGCAGTGGTGTATCTCATGACACCATCATGCAGGCTCTGGCCACAGTTGTCAAATGAGACTTGCTGGAAGATTTTGGAGAATGTTACTTCATGGGTAAAATTCTCAAAATGGATGCTGGAGATAAACACTTAATTTTACTTTTATATGCAATTGATTCAAACATAGAAGAAGAAAAAACAGTGGCATATGTCTTATATATGTGTTTTTTTTAAATGCACAGTTACATCATATATAAGTGGTAGTGTCTCTTTAATAAGGTGGCAACTGCTCCACTTATATCTCCCCGTTCAGCGCTGCATCTCCAATAGATAGAAATATTGTTCACAGACATTTTAGCCAACATGGAAAGTACTAAATGCCATCTGTACATTATTATGTATTGTAGTTCATTTAGATTTAGACAATGTACATTTTTAAATGTATGGTCAAGAGCCCTGTTCCATTCTTCTGTAATTTGTATTCACAAATCTTTAAAGCTTGAAGCATCCAAAAGGATATTCCAGTCAGTACTTCTACAATACAATGTTTGTCCCAACTTGGAATCAGGAATCACAAGATGTCGGTACTGTAATGGAAGAAAGAAAGATTTATAGGTAAGCTGTTACCACACATTGAGCCAGGACAAAAAGACTGTGTCAGTGCAACCCTTTAATATAGTAAATTGTTATTTATAGGGTTTAATCAGTACATATGACTAAAATAACTCACAATATAACTTGTCTGTGTGTATTTGTGTAAAGCACTTTGGGCCTTACTTAGAATTTAGCACAAATTATTACTAATCATTTCAAGTTGTTTCAGTAACTCATCACACACTGAAACCTGGCTAAATTAATTGGCAATTAATAAAAAAATATGCTAAATACGTGATGTGTAAAGGTAAAAGCAGTAATTTAAGTATTAACACTTAACCTACTGGCTTACCTAGACAAATGTATTTTATTCTGCAGCTTATCTCAGCCCCTGGTGGATCCTGCTGCTATCCCCGCTGTCAAATGAGGCCACTTTGAGTAGCCTCAGTCTGACACGATAAACGTAAAAATGAATGCCAGTTACATTTACCAGAATCTTGCCGAACCTGAACTTCCAAGTTCCGCAAGTGACATTGCAAGCTTTCTTCAGGGACAGATCTGTAAATATCCAGATCGGGTCTCTGCGTCTGTGTACTTGGTGATTTGGGATAGAACCACAAAATGGCTGTTCCTAAAGGACAAAAGCACCAAGCAGTGTGAAGGGGTGAAAATACTTTATTTTCCCAGGGTGCTGTACATATCGAGATTGATTTAGAAACAGCCAAAACTTCTACATATAGTGAAAACGAGTCAGAACAAATTCTCAAACCAAGTCAGAAGAGATACTCTATCACTGCAGCAGTACAGTAACATTGGGGTCTATTTAATGCCAGCTGTAAAAATGGAACATTTTTGAAAAGAATAATATACGAATCAAGTCAAACCCACTGCTCGGTAGAAATGTGTTTTAAAGCACTGCTTTGGCGACAAGGAAATAACAGTTTAAAAAAAGACTCAACTATCCCTATACACATGTTATTTTAAGGCTAGGGGACTGGGGATGTCATCTCAGTCCTTAGCGTTCCCCTCAATAAAACTTCCAAAATGTCTATGGATCACCCTAAATATCATCAGGGCTGCAGAAATGACCTCCCACCCCCAAGAATTAGTGTTCAGATTCACGGGGTGGGAGAGCACTTTTTTGCATATATGCTTAACATTGAATCGGAATAAACCTACTTTTTCAGCCAGTACCATGTCTGGAGTCCATTATTTTCTTCATTCAAGCTATCACCAATTGCTCTTTTTGTTTCTTTACATATTGTAAGCCCGACAGAAGCGTTGGGAAGGTGTATCAGCTGATTTGGAGGAGTGGGAGGTTACTTCTTACAAGCTGGCTGGTGTTTTTCAAGCCCTCAAATACTACTTATAATACCCATAATATTAACTCTGGGGGCTGGACATGTTTCTGGAGCCTAATAATAATTGGGGCTGGGCATAATGTCCCTGACCTCCAATAACAACTCCAGGGGCTGGACATAATGCTCCAGCCCCTCCACTTATTAATGGGGGCTGGGCATGATATCCTATTTGTGACAGGGCTTGACCCAAAGGGCCACAGCCCCCTTAAATCAAAATGATAAATACTGGGGTGGGCTTTTAAATGCCAATAGCAGTGCTGGGATCAGATAAATTGATGGCCCTGGTATTTTATGGCAAGCCCCAGGCCCCACGATTTGAAGAGAGGGACAAGAGGGAGGACTGCTTTTATGGCGGTCCACATGATCATTTTTAACTTTTGCCCAATAATTTATTGCTAAATGTGATTTTAACAATAGCAGGTGGCATTGAATCTACCACACTGAATACTGGTGTTAATGTCTGGGCTGAAGCTAGTCACCAATGGCAGCATGTTTGCATAACAAGGCCATCTCCATTACTTACGGATAGCAGGATGAACTCCACAGAGACAGGCCAACTAAATGAAACAAGAAAGTAGAGTTTGGTTAGTCAGCTTCAATGTACAGCGACAAAAAAGACTGAAAAGTAGTTCCCATCGGCTGATTGGTCACAATATAATATCCAGATGTAATCCAGCCCTAAATGGCCAAGTAAGTGTAGTTATAAAGTGTGAAGAAGAAAAAAAAAAAAGTTTCTTCAAACAATGGTGACAGGATGCACCCATGTCACATTTCCTTTTGTAGTTTTATGTTGTTTCTTGTGCCACTATCCCATGGGCTGACTGGTTTCAGTAAAGGTTGCCAATGGTTCTTATTTCCGAAGTGCCGAGTCTTTTCTCTGCACGGATGCCATTCATCATGCTTCACACTGTCAAATGTTTTCTGCTAGTCAACAAACATCCACGTTCAAATCGTGACATCATTCAGTTACCTAATGCTTGAGGAACAGGGTTTCTCTTGTGTTGAATTCTCTTGTGCCGACTGAGTGTCTCTTTGTATTTTCTGTCGTTCATGTTATGGAGTATTTTCAGAATATGTTTAAGATGTAGCTCAAGAGCAGGGTAGTCAAACAGCATCCATCAAGTTGCTAAGGTACTACTACATCTCCTATAATCCTTTGTTACTTTAGGAAGGGCAGAGGAATATAGGGCGATGTAGCCCATGGCTGGATGGCTGCTGTTCGATCATTGAAATGCTTGCCATTTTCATGGGCAATGTAATAATCTGAGCCAGTGTGCAATTTAATAAAAGTGAATCTGTGCAATGTAATAAACGTGAATGTGAGCCAGTGTGTAATGCAATAAACATGAATGTGAGCCAGTGTGCAATGTAATAAACGTGAATGTGAGCCAGTGTGCAATGTAATAAACGTGAATGTGAGCCAGTGTGCAATGTAATAAACATGAATGTGAGCCAGTGTGCAATGTAATAAACATGATTTATAAAGACACGGAGCCTCATATTTATGCATTACTCTTTCCATTTATTCCCTCAGCAGCAAATTTAAACACAGTGAAAACAATGAAAAAATCTTTAAACCAATCACAGCTACCCAACGGTTATGCCCCTCCCCTTATATAAACCCCAACTTGGATCAGCTCCTCCTCTTTCTTTGCTGCTCCCTCGGCAGTTAAGTATACTATTTTGTTTGAGCATATGTATTTAATTAATAATTTTATTAAATTATCTGTTTTGTGATCCTTTTGGGGCGGTTGTGTTCCAGGATCTACGTTTATTCATAAATTATTTTATTCATAAATTGTTTTATTGCCTAAATGTACTGTGTTTTCCTCTTACTAAGGTAAGTCTGTTTACTGTTTTGTGCCCCCTGGAGGTAGCTGAACGGAGCTCCGTCGTTTTACCTGCTCACTCGACGGAGCCTCCGTTCAACTGATCTCCGTCTTTCTCTTTACTTTCATTTTCGCTTGGGGCGGTCGTTTCCATAGCGCCCCAAGCGTCCTTCCGTTTTATCGGACTATCGGTTGCCGCGCATGCGCATTTCGTCGCGCGGCAACCAACATAGTTACAGAAACTCCTCTCCTCAGGCAATAATGGACGTCTTTACCAGGCTCCGTTTTTCCCGCCTTTGGAGTTGTACCGCCCACTCTGCCTCTGTCTTCATGATCAAGCAGAGTGGACGGTTGTGGATTTCTGCTGCCCGTTTTTTCTCCACAGGTTGGTCAAAATAAAACGTTTTTATAAAACACAAAATAAACGTTTAATCACAAATAAAATCTTACAGTTTACACTGTTGTTACAGTCTCTCACCCACATTTTTAAAAACTAACTGATTAACACAATACTCTGCAGTAATATCTGCATTTAACTATTAGGATGCCTTTATCTAAAGAATCTGCAGAATCTGTGAGTGATAAAACCCCACAAGCCCATATATTACACCCCACAATTCCCACAGATGGGAGTACACAAATAAAGGATGTACCTAATCCTTCAGATTTTCATGCTCTATTTGCTAATTTGGCTTCTTCTATCACCTCGGCTTTACGGGCCTCTCAGGTACCTGATGCTCAGAGGGAAGAACCACAAAAAGCAATGAGTGGCCGCAAGGCTACTGCTAAGAATAAACATATCTCCCAGGATTCTAGATCTGACATGGTATATCATGTCGAGGAGGGCGCTCAGTTACCGCGCAAAAGAGCTATGCACCGGGCAAAATCGGTGCGCAAGTGGAAGAGAGCTAAAGCCTTGTCTGAGTTGGATTCCTCATCCGCATCAGAGAGGGAGTTTGATGAGTCTGATTTTTCCGACCATAATGAAGCCATGCCATGCACTATACCAACAGACCCCGAGGAGGGTAGCTCTCAGGAGACTACACCTATTTCTGATCCCTCGGTGCTTGTTGACATTAAGGGTAACCCCCTTTTTACTCCTGAAGAATTACATGACCCCCGTTCTTCGGAGTGGATTCCTATCCCCCATATTGCTGATTACCTAGCAGCCAGAGTTCATAAGCCTTTGGATAAGGCTACTATGAGCAAGTTAAGGGCTGAATGCCCAAGGCCCACAGTTCCCAACCAGGTCTGCGTAACCCCTGAAGTGGATCATAAAATTGCCCAATTTTTAGGTAAAACGGGTTGGAAAACTCGTAAAGGCCTAGACTTCTCACTTAAAAACTGTCAGGACAAGATCCTAGACGTTCTGGGCCCTGTTACAAAAATTTTTGAACTAGCAGAAACTGCTATGGCTAACGAAACGATGGTGGATCCCACCTGTATCAGGGGCTGGGCTCAAAGAGCCATCTGCCTACTGGGAAATGCTAATTCTGCCTTAGCCACCGAACGCAGGAAGGCTATCCTGTTGAAAATAGAGCCGAAATTAGTGAATATGGCTATTTCAGAACCGGGCCCCAAGGCACAGGGCTTATTATTTGGAGACTCCTTTGTAAAGGAGCTAGGCAGTTTTGTCCAAACCTTTACTGCAATTGACAAGGCGCAATCCAATATGCGGAAAATATTTAATCAGAAGGTTTTTGTCGGGGCCGGCAGAGCTAGTGGCCGTCTGCCCGGCCGTTCCTTCAAGGGGCAACCTCGTGGACCCCGAGGCCTCATGCAACACAGGCAAGCCTTTCAAGAGTTCAGACCTCAAAGCCCTGCCTTCTTCCCACAGAGGGGTCAACCCTGGCAATCAAGAGGGTTTAGAGGATCATTCCAACACAAACGTGGCTACGGTAAGTCCAATTTACCTTCACCCTTCTTTCCCACTAGAGGTAGGGGGTCGTCTCAAGTTCTTTACCCATACATGGGATATAATAACCTCGGACACATGGGTCCTCGAGACTGTACGGGGCTATTACATAGATTTCATTTTTTCCCCAGTCCAAACACGACGACCTCAACCAATGACTTTTTCAGACTCAGACCTAAACACGATAGGTTTAGAGATTCACACATTACTTCACAAAAAGGCAATTTCCCGGTCTCCCGACGACAAGTCAGCATTCATAAGCAATCTATTTCTAGTACCCAAAAAGGGAGGTGGCGTCAGGCCGGTCATCAATCTTCGCCACCTGAACGCCTTTTATACGCTATCATCATTTCAAGATGGAGGGCATTCATTGCCTAAGAGACTTATTGTTAGGGGATTGGATGTCCAAATTAGACCTCCAAGATGCGTACCTGACAGTCCCTATAGCTACAGAACATCACCGTTTCCTCCAATTCCTATGGCAGGACGAGCTATGGAGTTTTTCGTGTCTGCCATTTGGCCTGTCTTCCGCTCCTTGGTGTTTCACCAAGTTAATGAAGCCAGTGGTAGCTTAACATCACAGAAGAGGCGTGAGGCTCATTATATACCTGGACGACATCCTAATCATGTCCCAGGATGTACAGACATTACGATTACACATGACTTGGACAATAGACCTTCTCCACTCACTGGGTTTCCTCATCAATTGGGAAAAGTCCCTACTTCAACCAGCTCAACAAATAGATTTTCTCGGCTTCACCATAAATTCAGTTCAGGGATCTCTCCATCTACCCAGAGCCAAGGTGAAGCTGATCAAAAAAGAGATCAGGAAGACATTGATACGCTCCAAGATCACGATTCACCATCTAGCAAGGGGCATCGGTCTATTATCAGCATCAATCCAAGCCATATTTCCGGGCCCCCTTCACTATCGAGCGTTAAAACGCCTAAAAACTCGTTCCCTCCATCACGGATGGTCCTACGACCAGATCATATCACTAGATTCCGAAGCATCAGAAGAGCTGAAATGGTGGTTACACCATATGGAGGCATGGAATGGAAGAGCGATCTTTGGTTCCATACCAGACCTTACAATCACGTCTGATGCAAGCCTTCTGTAAGGTCCGCTCCGCTGGTCCCTTTCACGTACCTCACAAGACGGGAATCGGCACTTTCGAGTCTTGTCACCGCCGGCTATCCCCTTCTAAACGCAGCCGCAACTGGAGACAAGCGCGTGCACGCCGCGAAGCTCTTTCACTGCTGTCTCCTTCATCGCTATGGCGACGGGCAGCGTGGCGCCCTTTAAATCTTCTGGGCGCGCAATTCAAACTTGCTTGAAGATTTCTCAAGCTAGCTCAGCGTGGATTGCTCCCAGCTCCTCCGTTTTGCTGCCCAAAGTTTTGTACTACTATCTGGATCTACTGGACTCCTGACCTGGCTTTTCCTGACCTCCTCTCTCGTCTGATCCCTGAACATTTGGCTTTTCCCTGGATTCTGCTGCTCTCTGTTTTCCCTGACCCGGCTATCGTTTTGTGACCATTCTACCCTCTGGCTCCCCGACTCCGGCTATCGTTTTATGACCATTCTACCCTCTGGCTCCCCGACTCGGACTGCACCTCCACTACTCTTAGACCTTCGTGCCTGCTGCCATCTATTGAAGTCTGCCTCCTCTGTAGCCCTCGGTAGTGGTGGTATCAGGCAAGGATTGTCTTATTCTGCAACTGGGGTTCCCCCTGCGCTGAATCACGTTACGTACACTACCTTACACCTTCATGGATGGGGAGCCTTGTGCGAAGGATCCTTCACAGGGGGAAGATGGTCCCTCCAAGAACAGGAGTTGCACATCAATGGTTTAGAACTGCTAGCAGGTTCTTTTGCCGTCAAAAGCTTTGCAAACAATCTGTGCAACTGCTCCATTCTGCTTTGCATGGACAATGTATCGGCAGTCCGATACATAAACCACTTAGGAGGTACAAGATCCCCAATCTTATCCGAACTGGCGACGGAATTTTGGCAATTCTGTCTCGCTCACAATATCTCGATTCAGGCCACTCACATTGCGTGCGTAGCCAATAATGGCGCGGATTGGAGATCATGATACCTGAGAGATTCAAGCGATTGGCACCTTCACACCCTAGTGTTCCAACGTCTACAGAAAATATGGGGACCCATGGATTTAGACCTAT
Organism: Pelodytes ibericus; assembly: GCA_036172795.1. NCBI lineage: Eukaryota > Metazoa > Chordata > Amphibia > Anura > Pelodytidae > Pelodytes > Pelodytes ibericus. The sequence continues at coordinate 76,583,815 of CM069863.1, forward strand.
TCGCATCCCGACTGAACACTCAGCTTCCAAAATTTTTCAGCTGGCGACCAGACCTAGAGGCTCTGGTGACAGATGCTTTCCTACAGGAATGGCCCCTTCACAGGTCTTACGCATTTCCCCCCTTTTGCCTCATAGCTCGCACTTTGGTCCATCTTCGGAAACATCAAGGATCTTTGGTTCTAATCACTCCATGGTGGGAAACACAACCCTGGTTTCCCAACTTACTGGAAATGGCGATGGATTACCCACGGCTCCTCCTTCCCCGACCAGACCTTCTAACAGACCCAGAAGGGAATGCCCATCCTCTCATAATATCCGGACAGTTGAAGTTGTTGGCCTGGCTCCTCTCAGGGAACCCTGCTTCATCCCAGGCGTTTCGGAAGCTACTAACGATCTCTTGGCAAGAGCTTGGGCCCCAGGAACGCGACGATTGTATACCTCTGCCTGGAGGTCATGGTCTGGCTGGTGCATGGAGCAACATTTGGATCCCATATCTGCTCCTGTGATTCAAATCCTTCATTTCCTGACACTGAAATTTCAAGCAGGTTTAGCATACCGTTCTATGAACGTCCTACGTTCAGCCATCTTGGCCGGTCATACGGGCTTCGATGGTTTCCCAGCGGGAAAACATTCCATGGTCTGCCGCCTTTTAAAGGGCATGCGTCTGACCAGACCTCCACAACCTAGATATTCGGATCTTTGGGACGTGAGGATAATCTTCAGTTTTCTGATCAAATGGCCAACTAATAGTGAACTTTCCTTAAAACAGCTTTCTGCAAAACTAGTAGTTTTATTTGGTCTGGTGTCTTGCAAACGGGTTTCAGATGTGAGAGCCTTAGATTCCTCAGCACGATCCTTCACCCCAGATGGGGTCCTGTTCGACATCACCAGACGTACTAAGACCGCCATCAAATCGGTGTTTTACCCATCTTTTCCGGACCATCCCCAGCTTTGCCCGGTAGCTTGTTTACAGGAATATGAACGGAGAACAGAAGCTTTTCGTCACGTTTCACCTTCCAATTTGTTCCTGGCTATCCGGAAACCACATCATGCGGTCTCTACAGGGACTCTTGCTAGATGGGTCAAATGGATACTAGGTGAAGCTGGTATCGATATATCCATTTTCGGCCCCCACTCTATCCGAGGGGCTATGGCTTCAAACGCCCTATTATCAGGCTGCAGATTGGAAGACATCATGAAAGCGGCCGATTGGTCGAGGGAGTCAACTTTTAAAGAATTTTATTTTAAACCAATCGGTCATTTTACAGAGGCATTATTGGATCAGCTTTAAACTTGCATAAATATGAGGCTCTTTATAAATTGAAGGATTTTATTAAGTCATGACATAAAGTCATGATTTATAAAGACACGGAGACGAGTATTTACCCACCCTTTTACATGTTTTGCCCTTCCCTTGTTTCTTTTCCCTGAATTGATCTGATTGTATTATAAAAGATACGACTTAATTAATTAAGATTGCGATGTTTATACCTCCAATTACGAGTTTCTTCCAATAACCCCGCTTTTGCTCCTTTCTCTTTCATTCTAGTATGAAGACCTCAAAAAGTCATCATGGCCTTCTATGATCATGAAATTGTTTCCGATGTTTCTAAAGTTCGGGGACTGAGTTCATCTACTGTTCGTTCTTCAAATCCCGTTTGGATGAAGTTGTTGTCTACTTTGGACTTTTTCCGATCGCACCAAAGAAAGAGGAGGAGCTGATCCAAGTTGGGGTTTATATAAGGGGAGGGGCATAACCGTTGGGTAGCTGTGATTGGTTTAAAGATGTTTTCATTGTTTTCACTGTGTTTAAATTTGCTGCTGAGGGAATAAATGGAAAGAGTAATGCATAAATACTCGTCTCCGTGTCTTTATAAATCATGACTTTATGTCATGACTTAATAAAATCCTTCAATTGTTAGCCAGTGTGCAAAGAAATAAACGTGAATGTGAGCCAGTGTGTGAGGAACTGACTCTGCTGGGTTTCGAACCCTGGTTTACATGGTGCTAAACCTTTTCCTTACCAGTACACCAGCCTGCCTTTTGCAAATTTTCCTGAGATCGGATACTATTGCTTGTAGAGTCAAGGTTATCAGTGACAACTCACTTCAGCTGTGTCTGGTCAGGTGTCTGGTTCTTGGCCTATAAAAGCCACTTCCTGTCTCTGTACCCTTTGCCAGATTATTGTGGTTCCTGTACTCTCTAATCCAGCGTGTTCCTGTTTCTCCTTCCTGTTGCTGAATTTGGACTGTTTTTGACTTTGCTGCTTCTCCTTCCCACTGACCTCGGCTTGCCTCACTACGATTATCATCTTTCTGTTCCAGTCTCCCACCTCTGCTTAAGACCAGAAGGCCACTCAAGGCTCAGGGGCTCAACCACCTGGGTAACGAGTGGCTACCTCTGGCAGAAAACATTGCTGATCTGGCTACTGGACTCCAAAACTTTGTAACATCAATATCATTACAGAATAATCTGGCCCATTCATGGAGACCGTCGGATCAGATTCTGCATTGGCCCAGCAGGTTGCTTTTAATGCAAGAACTATGCAGACCCAGGCACAGACCATTCAAGTGCTGCAGGATCAGGTAGCTGAACTGCAAAATGAAGTTCGATCAATGCATAGTGAGCTTACCAGCTACAGGGCACATGATGTTGCGGCTGCTGCTACTGTTACACCTGCACAAGATGCCCGCTTGCCTCTACCAGAAAAATTTGGAGGAGACCGCAAAAAATTCAGGGGTTTCCTAAATCAATGCCGTTTGCATTTCATGATGTTACCTAACCGTTTTCCATCTGAAAGAGAGAAGGTGGGATTTATTTTTTCCCTCTTCAAAGATGAAGCCCTGGCCTGGGGCTCCCCTTTTCTGGAACAGGACAGTCCAATCTTGGGAAATTTAAAAGACTTTCTTGAGGCCATGTGCCTAGTTTTTGATGATCCCAATCGCTGTGCTACAGCAGAAGCCACTCTCCTTCATTTACATCAAGGGAGGCGCTCTGTGGCTGAATATGCTGCTGAATTCAGACAGTGGGTTACTGATACTACTTGGAACCAATCAGCCCAGAGGTTCCACTTCAGAAGGGGTCTCTCAGAAGCTATAAAAGATGAGCTAGCTCGTGTTGATCTTCCTGTTGAGTTTGATGCATTTGTGCGGTTGGCTATCCGTATTGATCGGAGACTTTCAGAAAGAAGATTGGAAAGACAGGGCTCTTTTAAACCAAGTGCTACTTCTACTTTCTATTCAAGAATTTCTACTCCAATCTCACAAACACCTACAGACTCTGAACCTGAGGCTATGCAGGTAGATCTAATAAGAGGGCCATTATCCAATGAAGAAAAACAGTGGCGACGCACTCACAACTTATGCCTGTATTGTGGTAGTGCAGGGCATTATGCCATCAATTGCCCTAACAAGTCTAAAAGAACAATAGCTATGACTGCTGAGGGTGCACAGATTCAACACCAATCCCAGATTTCAGACCAACTGGATTCTGTCACACAACCCTTGTTTTCTCTGGCTCAGGGTGAAGAAGGTATGATGACTCAACATCCTCATTTGGTGGTGCCTATCACTTTGCAATATGGTGATAATAAAATTTCAACTACAGCTATGATAGATTCCGGAGCAGGCGGAAACTTTATGGACATTAAATTTGCAGCAGGAAATAAAATTCAGTCTATCCCTAAATCTTCACCTGTGTTAATGGAAACAGTAGACGGTTCTCCACTTACGTCAGGCCCGGTTACACATGAGACTGTGCCCTTAAAATTGATACTGGAAGTGAATCACCATGAGTCTATATCTTTCCACCTAATTTCCTCAACACAGTTTCCAGTGATTTTGGGTATACCCTGGCTTGCTCTGCATAACCCACAGATTGATTGGAAGACTAGAACTTTGTCCTTTCCTTCAGAACACTGCTTAATGAATTGTCAACCCTCTAAGGCGACACCTGTTACCACAACAATTAATGAAATGGTTGCTACAAACTTAACTAAGCTTCCGCTACAATATCGGGATTTTGCAGATGTCTGTGATAAGAAGAATGCTGATCAGCTTCCACCTCACAGGCCTTATGATTGCCCCATAGAGCTGCTACCTGGAGCTGCTATCCCATTTGGCCGTATATACTCCCTTTCTGAGCCTGAATTGAAAGCACTTCGTGAATACATACAAGAAAATCTTGCCAAAGGCTTTATTCGACCATCCACTTCTCCAGCAGGAGCTCCTATATTCTTTGTAGAAAAGAAAGATGGCAGTCTACGGCCATGTGTCGATTACAGGGACATTAATAAAATCACTGTTAAAAACCGTCATCCCTTGCCTCTCATTCCTGAACTTCTGGAGAGACTTCGTTCAGCTAAAATATTTACGAAGCTTGATCTACGGGGGGCATATAATCTGGTTCGCATAAGACCGAATGATGAATGGAAAACAGCTTTCAGAACCAGGTACGGACATTACGAATATCTAGTAATGCCATTTGGGCTTTGTAATGCCCCTGCAACTTTTCAGCATCTAATCAATGATGTACTACGGGATCTCCTGGATCAGTTTGTTGTGGCATATTTGGATGATATCCTGATATTTTCTGATAATCTTGAAAATCACAGAAAACAGGTCTGCATTGTTCTTGAGCGCCTTCGTACCCACCACCTATACATTAAACTGGAAAAATGTGAGTTTGAACAAACAGAAATTCAGTTCCTGGGGTATGTAATAACTCCTAAAGGTTTAAGTATGGACGCAAGTAAAATTAAAGCTGTGCTGGACTGGCCCATCCCCAAGAATGAAAAAGATATACAGAGATTTGTGGGGTTTGCCAATTTTTACAGGCGTTTCATTAAGAATTTCTCTGCCGTTATTACACCGATCACTGAACTTACACGTAAAGGGACTCCTTTTCAGTGGTCCAATAAGGCTGACACTGCATTTTCCAGATTAAAGACTCTGTTTACATCTGCCCCTATCTTGGTACATCCTCAGCCAGAATTGCCATTTACTGTAGAGGTAGATGCTTCTGATTCAGCTGTTGGGGCTATACTGTCTCAAAGGACTGGACCTAAGATGTTGTTACATCCATGTGCCTTCTATTCCCGCCAGATGTTACCAGCAGAAAGAAATTATGACATAGGGAATAAAGAACTTTTGGCTATAAAAGCTGCCTTCACCGAATGGAGACATCTCTTGGAGGGAGCCACCCATCCAATTACTGTCCTCACAGATCACAAAAATCTGGAATGTATCCAATCCGCTAAGAGACTGTCAGCCAGACAAGCACGCTGGTCCCTATTTTTCTCAAGGTTTAATTTTTTTATTTCATACCGCCCTGGTTCCAGAAATGGCAAGGCGGATTCCTTGTCTAGGATAGCTGACCCCCTCCATACTACAGTAACCAAGGCCACCATCTTGCCGGAGAGCAGATTTTTAGGAGTTACCTTTCCTTCTGATCTAATGTCTCGCATTAAAAAGGGCTACTCTAAAGATCCAGTTTTTCGTGATCCTCCTCGTGATCTTCATATGACCATGCTTAATGGGTTTTGGATTTTTCAACAACGTCTGTTTGTTCCAGAATCAGTGCGACTGGACGTTTTACGCCTCTACCATGACTCTAAACCAGCAGGTCATCCAGGAATCCGAAAGACACAAGAACTACTTACCCGATCCTTTTGGTGGCCTAAATATTATGAGGATGTTAAGAAGTATGTGTCCTCTTGTGATGTATGTGCCAGACATAAGACTCCTCGCTCATCCCCTGTTGGCTTGCTTCAGCCTCTTCCGATTCCTCATCGTCCCTGGGGATCTATATCCATGGACTTTATTGTGGAACTACCTCCCTCTAAGGAACACACTACTATTCTTGTTGTTGTGGACCGGTTAACCAAGATGAGTCATTTCATACCAGCTCGTGGTCTCCCTTCAGCTGAACAGACTGCTGACCTTGTTATTCGGGAAATATTTCGCTTGCATGGAGTGCCTGATGAAGTAATTTCTGACAGGGGAGTGCAGTTTACATCTCATTTTTGGAAATATTTTTGTTCTATTCTAGGTATTAATGTAAATCTGTCTTCAGCTTTTCATCCACAAAGTAATGGACAGACTGAGCGAACCAACCAGACTTTAGAACAATATTTGCGGTGCTATATTAGTTACCTGCAGGATGACTGGCTGGATTTTCTACCCACGGCGGAGTTTGCCTATAACAATGCCCAACACTGCTCCACTTCTCTGAGCCCATTTTTTGCCAATTATGGTTACCATCCAACCTTTCTAGTGAGTCTCCCAATTACTACTCCCATTCCTGCAGTCACTGACCGGCTAACCGCCTTACGAGATTCCCAAGAACTGTTGAAGGAGACTCTTTCGGAGGCTCAGGAATGTTACAAAAGAGCTGCTGATAGGCACAGAAAGGAGGCCCCAGTTTATCATGTTGGTGACAAGGTTTGGCTGTCAACAAAGAATCTTAAGCTTAGGATTCCTTCTCATAAATTGGGTCAAAAGTTCATGGGACCTTTTAAGATAATCGCTCAGATCAATGCAGTCACCTTCCGTCTGCAACTTCCGGATTCCATGAAAATACATCCGGTATTTCACGTGGCACTGCTTAAACCTTTTCATGAAAATACTTTCCCTGGTCGAGCCTTGCCTGCCCCACCACCAGTCCTCGTGGATGGTGAAGATGAATACGAGGTGGAAAAAATTCTTGACTCCAGGATCTTCCGCAACAAGCTTCAATACTTGGTTCATTGGAAAGGCTATGGTGAGGAGGATAGATCGTGGGAACCAGTGGACAATATTCATGCTCCTGATCTTCTTCATTCTTTCCATGCACAGTACCCTGCTAAACCAGGAAATAGGGCATCCAGAGGCTGCGCCTGTAGAGGTGGAGGTAATGTGAGGAACTGACTCTGCTGGGTTTCGAACCCTGGTTTACATGGTGCTAAACCTTTTCCTTACCAGTACACCAGCCTGCCTTTTGCAAATTTTCCTGAGATCGGATACTATTGCTTGTAGAGTCAAGGTTATCAGTGACAACTCACTTCAGCTGTGTCTGGTCAGGTGTCTGGTTCTTGGCCTATAAAAGCCACTTCCTGTCTCTGTACCCTTTGCCAGATTATTGTGGTTCCTGTACTCTCTAATCCAGCGTGTTCCTGTTTCTCCTTCCTGTTGCTGAATTTGGACTGTTTTTGACTTTGCTGCTTCTCCTTCCCACTGACCTCGGCTTGCCTCACTACGATTATCATCTTTCTGTTCCAGTCTCCCACCTCTGCTTAAGACCAGAAGGCCACTCAAGGCTCAGGGGCTCAACCACCTGGGTAACGAGTGGCTACCTCTGGCAGAAAACATTGCTGATCTGGCTACTGGACTCCAAAACTTTGTAACATCAATATCATTACACAGTGTGCCATGAAATAAACATGAATGTGAGCCAGTGCGCAATGAAATAAATGTGAATGTGAGCCAGTGGTCAATTAAATAAACTTGGATCTGAGCCAGTTTGCAATGTAATAAACTTGAATCTGAGCCAGTATGCTGGCTTAGTTCTAGGGCTCTATAGTTTGATGAAGATTTTGCTGATAATGTCTATATCTCTGAAGTGCCTTGTTCCTGCACGGACATCCATCTAGCGACGCGCCTCCATCTAACTGGAAGCAGGAAGCTCTTTTGCCAGCACCACCGTCGGAGACCTGTGTACGAATGCTGCACTGGATGCACCTTATGCAGAGAGAACTACCTCACTTGTTAGATGCGCCTTTTGTCCATTTCCATTTCTACCACATATTTTATAGACTCATTCCTGGATCACTCTTGAATGGACTTTGATTGCGCATACTTATTCACCATATATTTTCTGCCGCTTTACTTCAGAGCCTTCTTTATATGTTTGATTAATGTTATCTATTGCATAGATACTACGTCTTCTATCACTCCCTATTTTACATGTTTATTTGAATGGCTCCTACTTTTTGATTTATAAAAGTAAAGCAGATAGTGTGCTTAAAACAAACTGTGGAACATAATCTATATTCAGTGAATAATCAGTGAGAAACTGTTCCCAAAAGAGATCAGGAAGGATCTTTGTCCCCCTTTGGGGATACACTCAGACTTATAGAGGCAGAAGATACTTCAAATAAATATAGACATCCGTCAGCTCCAGCTGATGTTCTTCTATAATATGAGCTCAAAAGAACATAATAACAAACATCCAGTTAGTAAGTGGAAACAATACATTTAATGAAAAACATATCTGCTTACATGGAGGTTTACTGAAACAGGCGAAGTGGGCGCCACACAGCCGTCGACAGTGTCCTTCCAGCAGGTGTGTAACTCTCAAAGATATAAAAACAGGATTCAAATACAGGAATAAAATGAAGATAGCAGGGTGAGTCCAGAACGCTACACGTTTCGCCTATTCATTGGCTTCAACGTATAGTTTAAATGGTGTTTCCTTGGGAAAATCTACTAATGAAAAGGGTTTGGGAGTAATTGAAGATAATAGAGTTAGCAGCAGTGCATAGTGCCAGCTGGTGGCTGCAACGGCCAATAAGATATTGGCATCTATTAAAAAAGTCATGACTAACTGGAGGAAGATCTTTACTGCTTCATGGCAAGATCCCACCTTAAATATGCAGCACCTTTTCTAAAAAGAGACATTATGGAACTAGAAAAAGTGCAGAGCAGGGCTACAAAACGAATAAGGGGAATGGAAAGTAATAGTTATTTAGAAAAGTGAAATGTGTATACTCTAGAGAAACGGCATCTTAGAGGGGACATGATAATGTATATAAATATGTACAGCGCGAATACAACGTTCTCTCTAAAGACCTGTTCATTAACAGGACAAAGGAGGTCACCTGCTAAGATGTGAAGAAGGAGATTTAGTCGACTAATAGCCTAACATTAAAGATGGTAAAATGGTGGGGGTTTGGTTCACCTATTGGCCAATTAGATATTAGCTTGCCAACCAAATCAAGGTATGCCACAATTCGGCAAGACCCTAACTATGACTTAATATTCGCAAATGAATAGAATCTAAAAGACATACATTACATTGACATGAAAACACAGAACATACCTGTAGACTGCACTGCACAGGACTTAGGACTGAAAGGAAACTAAAGCAATGGGTGGAGAACACTTATAAAGAGAAGCAGAGTAACAAGGCAGAAAAAACCTGGAACGGAACAACAGAACATAATTAACCACAGAAAGAATGGAAATTCAGAAATGGATCAGAGCAGAGAACAAAAAAAACATGGAAACTGGGTACAAGAGCAGGGTATAACTAAGACAAGGAGCAGGGTATAACTAAGCTAAGGAACAGGGCTTTAACTCTGAGACAGAACAGGGTGCAAACTAAGATACAGGAATTCTAGGGAATAGGTCACCCTTATTACAGGGCCCTGGGACTGATACTGGTCACCCCTTTTACAAGGCTCTGGGACAGAAGACAGGTCACCCCTTTACAGGTCTCTGGGACAGAAGACAGGTCACCCCTTTTACAGGGCACTGGACTTGGGCAGAAGCTACTCTAGGGCCAACTGGGCAGGTGGCACCCTGGGAGCCAATCTAGGCAGACGTCGCTTGGGGCCAGGTTAGGCAGGTTCCACTAAGGACAGGGACTTTGGAACTGTGGCCTGGAACTAGGAAGTAACACTTCTGTGGCCGGGACTAGGAAGTACAGAACACACAAGGATTACAGAGAACCCAGGAACAATAGTAATAAATAAGGAGAACAGAGTAACAAAGGCAGAATGGAAACCAAAGAAACAGAATACAACCTGGACACAAGATGGCCTGAATGCAGGATAGATCCTGACAGCGGGATGGATCCTACCAGTTAATTTCAACTCGTGGCTATCATGAGTTGAGGTTGACACAACCAACTCACCACTTTTTATTTGCCACAAAAAATATAGTCGATTTTAATTAGTCAGACTCACCAACATAATTATAATCGTTTTGGTCCGCACCACAGACCTATAAATATTATAACAGAAAACATTTTAAAAAATGATTGTGTTTTTCACCATTATAAACATGGTACAAAATATAAGCATAAGAAAAGCAGAGTGCTAGCAGGGAGAAACCCCCCCTATGTTCACACCGCAAGCAGACTGTGTGCGCACAGAAGCAAGGGTGAAAGAAAAAATGTGATTGTGCTTTTAGTAAATTAGAACCACTTTTTCCCTGTCTTCCAAATGTACTTATTTTGAAAACACCTGTATCGCAACATGTTTAGTTAAATGTGCATAGATGTGTAACGCTCAGGGTCCAGTCGACATTGGACCCTGAGCGCCCTAGTTGAGGAGCTATGATTCAGGAGTGGAGACAGGGCCTTGTGCTGGGTAACTGCACTTATCTGGTAACTTGAGGCTGCAGGTTTGCATAGCCACCTACAGAGGCCCTGTGGAGGCAGCTGCCATATCCAGTATAACACGACTAGGACTGGAGAAACCCTGCAGGCATCCTGGAACAGGCATGGATAATAACTCCGCAGAAAAGTAGGATGACGCAGGCTTGGAGAGAATAAACTAAGAGACATAGCAAGCAGAGCAAAAAGAAACTAAGGCACAACAGAACTGAATACAGAGTACAGGTCTAAGGATAGACTAGAGCAAGCCAGAGGAGAAACCAAACTAAGGATAAACAGTACAAGGCACAGAGATACATATAACAGCAAATATATAATTCAGGGCACAGACAAAGGACATTTATACAGAACTTAAATGGACAGGCACAGATATAACTAAGACTACATACAGAGGGCAGGGCTAAGGAACACAAGAGAACATGTAAACAAACAAATATACATGAACTAGCCTAACACTAGAGATTTAGATGGGCGGGGGTTTAGTTCACCTGTTGGCCAATATGATTAAGCTTGCCAACTACATCAAGGTACCCCACCATTAGGCAGGTCCCTAACTATGACATAATGATAATATTTTAATTGCACATACAGGGCCGCCATCAGAAATTTCAGGTCCCCTTACTGAAAAAAATTCTGGATGTCACATATTAATTGATAAACTATCAAGGGGGGGCACCTAATGTGACCAGTGACCTGTAACAAAGTCCAGACAGATATAGTCAATGTCAGATGAGATAACCCCTGGATTGCTTGACATATATAGGCAGTGTCACATGAGTTAACCCCAGCGTCAGAGGAGTTAACACCTGGATGGCTAGACAGATATAGGCAGTGTCAGAGGATTTAACCCCTTGGGTGGCTAGACATATCTAGGCAATGTCAGATGAGTTAACCCCTTGGTAGCTGGACAGAAGGCAGTATCAGAGGAGTTAACCCCTTGGGTGGCTAGACAGATATAGGCAGTATCACAGAAGTTAACCCCTTTATCCACACACTTCATCACACACAGATACAGACAGTCTGTCACTCACACTCACTCACTGACATACACACACACTTACACTGACATACACACACTCTCACTTACACTGACATACACACACTCACTTAAACTGACATACACACACTCTCAATTACACGGACATACACACACACTCACACTGACATACACACACACTCACTCACACTGACATACACACACACTCTCACTTACACTGACATACACACACTCACACTGACATACACACACACACTCACTTACACTGGCATACACACACACATTTACACTGACATACACAAACACACACTTACACTGACATACACACACTCACTTAAACTGACATACACACTCACGCTGACATACACACACACTCACTCACACTGACATAGACACACTCTCATTCACACTGACATACATACACACTGTACGTTTTAACTTACCTCTCTGTGCTTTGAGCTCCTTGTGTGAAGGAGGATTCAGTTAATCATGGCAGGCTTCTGAACTCTCAGCCAATCAGGAGAGTTGAGAGGTTTCACCTGATTGGCTGAGAAATCTTTCTATCAAGCTGCAGAAAAAGAAAGAAAGAAAAAAACTGCTGCTTTGAGCAGAAAAGTGCTGGCAACTGCCCCATTAAAGGGCTGGAGGGGGCCCATGGGGCAGCTGCCATGGGCCCCCAGGAATGAGTGGGCCCTGGGCAGATGGCCTGTTTTTTTTTTTTTTACAGGCCCAGGCCCCACGGGTGTTGGGTGTATCGCCTGTCACCCCCTGATGGCGGCCCTGTGCACATACACACAAATAGAGAGTACCTGCAGACTGAGCTGCAAAGGACTGAAGACTGAAACAGACAAAACCTGGAATGGAACGGAACAACAAACAGCAAGAAAACCAAAACTGGACCAACACAGAAGAACAAACGAACAGAAGCCAGAAACAAGGAAAACATATAACAGGATTCTAAGACATAACTGCAACACTATGACATGGCTCCAACTGGACTGATGCTCTATGAGGCAGGTGCAACTCTAGGGCCCACTGGGTAGTTGGTGCTCTGAGGCAGTACTAGGGAAAGGTACCATTCTGTGGCCAGGCAAGGGACAGGACAGGAATACAATCATACAGAAATGAGCATAAATAATAAACATGAAAGCAAAAAGGATACTGAAATGACTAGACACGGCCTGGATGAGCCTGCACATGGGTGGATGGTTACTTTATATATTAAGTTATTTACACAAATCCCAAATAGTATAAAATCCCAAGTACAAAAATAACTGGTACAGCTATATTCATGATGTGCAGGCATTGTGGTGTGGTCCCATTGAAATCATTGCTTGAGTTCTTTCAGGAACTCAATGGATATTCTGACATCAACCCTGATTAGGGTAGGCAAAATACCAACTACATAAATTAACCTGTTAATGTATGACATCCCATCTAGAAAATGTTGTTATAAATTTAAATATCCTCAAAAAAGAAAAATGGTATTATAGTAAATCTTACTATACATGTGGTGCGTCCCATGTGATTTAGATGTTGCCATATGCATGTGACCTAATTTATATTGGTGTGACCACACAAAAAAAGAAAACTTGTTTCTGCAAGCATTAATCAACTTTTAAAACTAATAATGTCAATTTACCTGTCCCTCAACATTTTTGTGACAAGGGACACAACTTGACACACCTATGCTTCCGCATGGTGGATATTCGAACTTGATTGTCCCCAAAAAGATTGAATAGAGAACTAGATTTTGCTCCTTATATATGTTATTTATGTTACTAGGTATTTCTCTTTTCTCATTTTAGATGTATTTTTCAGAATTTCTGCCCCAAGACACAGGTATCCCTATAGTCCAGGGGTGTCCAAGTTTATTCTGCAAAGGGCCACTTCGCTAGAAATGTATGCGTGCGTGGGCCGCATTCATTTTTCATTCATTCAGAGAATAATATATTTAATTATATACATGTGTGTATGTATATATATATATATATATATTTTTTACACTAATGTGTAGTGGTCACATTAACTACAAACACACACATGCATACACAGTCACACTTACCCCCCCTTCCCACACACACAGTCACAATTACCCCACACACGCATACACATTTATACACACATACTCACATACATACACTTATCCCACACACATACACATTTATACACACACACTCACATACATACATACATACATACACTTACCCCACACCCACTTAACATGCACTCACATAGATACACATTTAAACACATACTCACATACATACACTTACCCCACTCACACACATACACATTTATACACACACACTCACATACATACACTTACTCCACACACACACACTCACATACACTTACCCCACACACTAATACACATTTATACACACACACACACTCACATACATACATACATACATACATACACTTACCCCACACACACACATTGATACACACACTCACATACATACATACACTTACCCCCACACACATAGACACTCACAAAAATACATACACTTAACCCCCACACACATCCACATTTATACACACACTCACATACATACATACACATACACTTACCCCACACACACACACTCACATACACTTACACCACACACTAATACACATTTATACACACACACTCACATACATACATACATACATACACTTACCCCACACACACATTGATACACACACTCACATCCATACATACACTTACCCCCACACACATACACATTTATACAGACACTCACATACATACATACACTTACCCCCACACACATACACATTTATACAGACACTCACAAACATACATACACTTAACCCCCACACACATCCACATTTATACACACACACACTCACATACATACATACACTTACCCCACACACACACACACTCGCATACACTTACCCCACACACTAATACACATTTATACACACACACACTCACATACATACACTTACCCCACACACACATTGATACACACACTCACATACATACATACACTTACCCCCCACACACACACTCACATACACTAACCCCACACACTAATACACATTTATACACACACAAACTCACATACATACATACATACATACACTTACCCCCACACACACATTGATACACACACTCACATACATACATACATACACTTACCCCACACACACACACTCACATACACTTACCCCACACACTAATACACATTTATACACACACACACACACACACTCACATACATACATACACTTACCCCACACACACACACTCACATACAATTACCCCACACACTAATACACATTTATACACACACACTCACATACATACACTTACCCTACACACACATTGATACACACACTCACATACATACATACACTTACCCCCCACACACACACTCACATACACTAACCCCACACACTAATACACATTTATACACACACACACTCACATACATACATACATACATACACTTACCCCCACACACACATTGATACACACACTCACATACATACATACACTTACCCCCACACACATTTATACAGACACTCACATACATACATACATACATACACTTACCACCACACACATACACATTTATACAAACACTCACATACATACATACATACACTTACACATTTATACAGATACTCACATACATACAGACACTTACCCCCACACACATACACATTTATACAGAAACTCACATACATACATACACTTACCCCCACACAAGTGGCTGTTGTGGCTTTTTGTGAGCAGTTGTGAGCTCCCGGTGCGCTTCTTCCCTCCCTCTTGCACATGACCTCACGCGCAGGGTAGAGGAGTGGATATGTGCACGAGAGCAGCACCGCTGCTGCACACCGCACGGGAAGCTGTAACTTCGTTCCCCGAAACAGCTTCCCGTGCGGTGTGCAGTTCGAGGTGCGGCTACCGGAGCAGAGCTCAGACGGGCCGCACCTCGATGCCTGGCGGGCCGCATTTGGCCCGCGGGCCGCACGTTGGACGCCTCTGCTATAGTCCATATGTAAGGATATATATATTTTTAACTTACAATATTTTTCATTATTGTTATCAATTTATGGGAACAGCTGCACCCTGAAAAAATAAGTTTATCAATAAAATGAAAAAAGGAAATGTGTATTTAACTTCTTGTATTACGCTCTGAGTGACTATGGTTGCTATGCCACCACCAATGTCGGTGGATATGCTCCGCTCTTCTTTGATCATGTGTGTAATTGTGTGTAATTGCACTTGTTTTTGCCAAATGGTTATGGCTGGATAAAGTGTTTATTTAACTTCTTGTATTACGCTCTGAGTGATTATGGTTGCTATGCCACCACCAATGTTGGTGGATATGCTCCTCTCTTCTTTGATCATAACACACCTTTTTTTTTTATAAACTATACAGTAAGTAATCCAATAATACAAATTATTTGTCTTTGGTTTTCATCCATCAAACTTTGTCTTTACTATGTAGAACATCCAATCAATAATAATTTATTATTTCTCAGTGAGCATCATCGGCATTGTAGTTGGGGCGTCACAGCTTGAGCTTGTTAGGGCAATTAGTTCCTATGATGCTCAGCCACCCTTTTAGCTTGCAGAGTATCATTTGTAGTCCATAATCCTCTGCAGAGTCCTGGGGTTTCACATTGGAGACATGTAGAGTCAAGTTAATACTTTTATTGGCTAACTGAGTAGGTTTGGAGTACAAGCTTTCAAGACCTCTCCAGTCTCTTCATCAGACACATTATACAACATACAAGTGAAAAGCATCTCTCTTAAATACAAGAACACATGACATTGTTAAGAATAAAAAGTTCAATGTGTAATTTAGCTATACATTATGTAGGGACATACCTGGTGAGTTTTCTTATTGGGAGAAACCACCAGGTTTGTACCTGCACAATGTATAGATAAAATGGTGAGATGAAATGTTCATCTCAACTTACCTGTAACTTATATTTTAGTGAATAGACACCACTGGGGAAAAGGGGCAACACATGACAGCTTTCAAAAAGATCTTTTATGCATGAGAAACACAAACACATCCTTATATCCTACATGCACTTACTGACAGAGGGAATTTTTAAGACTTATTTTATAATAAATATTATACTGTAAAGTAATTACAGTATTAAAAGCAAATCCAAAGTTTTAAACCACACCCATTTAGAACTGTAGTAGCACAAAAAAATTACAATAGGTCAAGTAAGAATTGTGATTAAGAGATGGATTTTACCTAACCCTGTACTATCTAAAAGTATGCTTATCACCAATTTCTCCAAGTAGAAAAACATTTGCCTCTAAAGGGAAGCAACATTCCATTAGCAATTGTCTTTCTGCAGCGCTAGACAAACTGGATTGAATCAGAAACACATGCTTTTTCCTGACATCTTTTTTTAAAGGTTATTTGTACTCACCCAAACATGTTATGTACCATTCCTCTTACTCTTTCTTATTAACCTAAGCTTGCATAGGTATATATTCTCTTAGCTGCTGCTGGCACAGCTGTTTTCTGATACTTCCTATTCAGGAACAAAAGCAATGGATTAAAGTCATGCTGTGATTCTTTGATGCAATCACAGCTTCACATAGTGCATGTCTGCCTTTTTCCTTTCGAGAATAATATGAGATATCACAGTGGGGAAAAGTAGAAGTAACGACTGCCCAGAACATATTTTAGTAAAATATTACGTTTCCGGATACTCCACGTATAGATTAATTATATTTTGAAAAAAAATGTATGGTGACATGGAATAGGATCATGTGTCAGTTTTATTTCCTGTTGGCATTTGCCTCAGCATCAGAAAGGGGAGGAGAAAGGACCTGTCAAAGTGAATGAATTATAGGAGAAGGAAGCTGCTGCTGTGTGAAGCCAAAATCACAGTGATACTCCTGGAAAATGCAATGGTCTGAAAACGTTCTAATGTGCCTAATCCCAGCTTGTGTTGGAATGTGAGTGCAGTGTGTGTGATTCCAGCTTGTATTGGAGTGTGAGTGTAGTGTGTGCCTGATACTAGCTTGTGATGGAGTGTGAGTCCACTGTGTGTCTGTACACAGTGGGATCATAAACAGAGCAGCACTGATGATGACATCACCAGGGAACATCTAAAAACATCTATTGGTTGATGAGTGAACAGGTCCACCAGATTTGTTTGAAATCCCCTGTGTGTTACGCATCCCCAGCAGTGGTCTGATACCCAGTTGTGTTTCTTGGTTTTGTGCTGCCCAAAGCAGACAAAATTTGTGCACCCCCCCACCCACCCATCACCCCATTACTTGTCCCCATCACCACCATTACATGCCACCATCAGCCCGATTACATGCCAACATCACCCCATTACATAGACCCCCCCCACATCCATTACATGCCCCTATCACCCTTATTACATGCTATCATCACCGCGATTAATGATCCATTACATAACCCCCATCACCCCATTACATGTCCCCATCACATGCTCCATTAACCCATTACATGCCCCCATCCCTTCATAACATGCCACCATCAGCCCCATTACATGCCATCATCGCCCCCATTACATGCCCCCACCACTTCCATTACATGCCCCCATCACCCCCATTACAGGAGCTATAGCTTGCTAAACGTGGCCAAAATTTTTGGAAGCACCAGAAGTGTGCTTTAACACCCTCTGTCAAAGTGCCGCCCTAGGCGAGTGCCTTGTTTGCCTCGTGGAAGATACACTACTGCTGATACCTTGGGGAAGGAGTGTAGGAGTGAGAGTACATGGTACCATGTGGTGAGTATTTTATAGGCATTCTCCTGCACTTTAGTCGAGACTGATCCCTTGTGGGTCAACAAGGCGATCTTTTGCCATTGAGTGTCTGTCGGGGTCACTTCACAGTCTCTTTCCCAGCATCTGATAAAATAAGGTTTGGATGAGTTTTTCTCTGCTATAAGAATTTTATGAATCTCAGTAATTGGGTTTCTGGGCTGGTCGGTGGTCGCACAGAGAAGTTCATAGGTGGTCAGGTCCTGTTCCATAGGGTAGTGTTGGCCGAAACCATTTATGCCCCCATGAGGGATGCCAAAGACAAGGCCTTTAACGGGTCCCTGGGTTGCAGGGCAGTATGAGTCGTTAGAGGCCCAGCGGGCTGGGTGTAAGGATCAAGTGGTATATACACACAGGGGAAACAATTAACTTAACTGTCAATGGTGAGTTTAGTGGTTCTCCTGGGCAATCCTCTGTTCTCCGCCCGGATCCACTCCTTCACCTACAGGGCGGGTTCTGCGCTGTTTCTTCTGTTGAGGTCAGGGGATCCATTGTTGGGATAGGAGTGTCAGGATGGTAGAATCACCCTGAATGAACGTTGTCCATTCTCAGAGTTTTGGTGTCAGTAGGTGAAAGGCCTCACATAGGCTGTTTGCATCCTCCGGTTTTGACACTGAAGAAGGCAGAATCCTTGCGGACATTTAGGGCCAGAGGGAAGCCCCAGCTATACTGGATGTTGGCCTGCTGCAGGGCATCGGTCAGTGGTTTCAGTAATTTCTGGAGCTGCAGGGTGGCCCAGGTCACATCGGGCATTGCCTAGATTTGCCAATTCTTGTAGGATATGGTCTGCAGTGTTCTGGCTTTTCGTAAAACCTCTTCCTTGAGTGAGTATTTGTTCAGGCAGCAGATGACATCTCTTGGGGTGGGGTTGGTCATGTTGTAATGTTCTGTGATGTTTCCGTTTCAGGGCTACCCCTCTGTTGTATACATCCAACAAGTGTAGGGAGATTTGGGAAGTCAGTTGGTATTGCGCTAGTAATTTTTGGCCCATTACTTGCAGGGTGGCAGTGGTAGAAGTTTGGACTCGCTCTACATCGGTGAGTCTCATGTCCTGCTGCTTTAGTTCTTCTTTAAGCTTGGCAAGTTCATCTCGAACAGCGGACTCATCTGGTCAACCACAAACATAAACTCTCTTTTAAGCTGGGTAGTAAGAGTAATGAAGTCTGCTTTGGTTGGCATTTCTTTCAGTTGCAAAAGAACGTCCACTTCAATGGGTGTTTCTTCTCCTTCTAGGTCCTCCTCAGAGGACGGACAGTCCGTTCCTGCATTTTGCGGCTCTGACGCCATCTTGCCTCCATCTGAGGGTTGTGAGGTGAGCAGCACTAAAAAGTTGTTTCTGGAGCCTGAGGATCTCGATTCATTTTCTTGTTTTTTCCCTGGTGTCGGGGGGAACTTTTTGGATTGTTTCCCCATCGTTCCAAAGAGAATACTTGAAGGTTTGCTGGTTATAAGGTGGACAGGAGCCTCAGGCTTACACAACCTTCCTCATCGAGTGCTGGCCACGCCCCCCAAAATTCTGTATTTTTATGCACCCAAACGTTTAATTTTCCAGTTTCTATTTGGCGAATTACATTTCCTGGAATTCTGAAATTTTTACAGAATTCGGGCCACTTTCAGGGGTGTTTTGGCCCTTTAAGAACACGGGGAATCCTGTGCAAAAAGACAGAGAACCCATTTAAAGATAAGCACACCTGAGTATTAAAACACTCAAATAGTACATGATATATATGCCCTGATCATTCTAAAAATAAAAAAAACCCAGATATTTACATGATATTGTATATGAGAATATACTGTGATCACACAGACAAAAACAAACTCACTGAATAAATAGTAATCCATCATCACAATAGACAAAAGGGCAAAGGTGCTCAATATAAAATCAGTGTAGTAATCTCTTGGTAAGAATTTGCACAGGATATACCTTACATATAAGTAAAAATGCTTTCATAAAGAACATAAACCACTGAAAAGTAAATGTGCCAAATTGCCAATAACCGATGATTCTGCTGGGGATCAGGACTTAAAGAGTAGACATGTGCATTTGTTTTTGGACGAATGCATTTTCGTCTGAAAATAGAATTTTCGTCCATTCGTCCCAAAAACGAATAACGAAAATGCTAAACTAACGAAAGCCGAATAAACGAATGGTTAATAAACTAAAATCATTTGTCCATTCGTCCATTCGTGCTATTGGCATTCTATAAACCGAAATAGAGTCGGTTTATAGAATACCAATAGCATTACATACATTCCATAAACCGACATAATGAACGACTTTCGGTTTATGGAATGCATGTATTGCTATTCTATAAACCGAAATAGAGTCCCCATTCATACGAATAGGTCAATTGACCTATTCGTATGAATGGGGACTCTATTTCGGTATATAGAATAGCAATAGCATTACATGTATTCCATAAACCGAAAGTCTATAAACCGAAAGACATTCAGTTTATAGACTTTCGGTTTATAGAATACATGTAATGCTATTGCTATTCTATAAACCGAAAGTCAATAAACCGAATGTCGTTCGGTTTATAGACTTTCGGCTTATGGAATACATGTAATTCTATTGGCTTTCTATAAACCGAAATAGAGTCCCCATTCATAAGAAATTCTTATGAATGGGGACTCTATTTCGGTTTATAGAAAGCCAATAGCATTACATGTATTCCATAAAACGAAAGTCTATAAACCGAATGTCTTTCGGTTTATGGAATACATGTAATGCTATTGGTATTCTATAAACCGAAATAGAATAGCATTACATGTATTCCATAAACCGAAAGACATTCGGCTTATAGACTTTCGGTTTATGGAATGCATGTAATCCTATTGGCTTTCTATAAACCGATATAGAGTCTGTTTATAGAAAGCCAAAAGCATTACATACATTCCATAAACCGATATGTCTTTCGGTTTATGGACTTTCGGTTTATGGAATGTGTAGGTCAATTGATTCGTACGAACGAATAAAACGAAACGAAAATAATGAACGAATTTTCGTCTGAAACGAATGCAGTAATGAACGAAATTTGTTTTAGACTAAATAAATAACATTTTCGTCCGAATGAACGAAAATGAAACTAAAATTTTAGTTTTGCACATGTCTATTAAAGAGTTACCACTAGTGAACATCCACAGGGAGCCCTCAGATATCATTCAAAGTCTGAGCTCATTACACTCTTTCAAGCAGGACAGAGACAACACTAGAATGGCTGCAGATATAAAGAACTCTTAATCTGGTCCCTTTTCCTAGATAATATCCCAAGCAATCACAACATCTGGCATACATGAATTGGCAGGTATTTTTGAACTCAATAGTGCACAGCACCCTGGAGACAATCAAGAACAAAAGGACCAAAGCACTTCAGAGTGTCAGACCACTCACAAACAGTTGATTTGTACGAGTCACACTACTGATAAAACTGTGTGAACAAAATTATCAGATTGGGCAGTGTGTAATAAATCAATGCTAGTGTTTTTCCTCATGCAACAAACAAGTATAATCCTCTGACACATTAGAGCATGCTCACGATAATACTACAGTCATAATGTTGGAAAGCAGCTAGCGGTAAACTACCAATTAATACAATGTTGTGAATGTCAATGACTCATAAGTATCCATATTACCAGTACACAACTCTGTACAGTCTTTCAGAGCAGGGATTCGTAACCACCGTTTTAAATGTGCACTACAATAGCATTATGGTCAACACATGTGTCACCCTTTGTGGGTGTCTTCCGGACCTTGTGTCTAATTGGTCACTTAGAAAGGTCAGCTCCCGCAAGAAAAGTCAATGGAACTAATTAACAACTAAAATATTTAGTGCAAAGAGCACAACCACTCCTATGGATCCCCCAAGCCAACAAAATTAGGTTGAAATTGACCATATTGAATATATTGTTTCTCCACAATTTGGCTATAAGCCTCAATATGGCCTGATTTCAGCATCATTGATCGGGTCATATTTAATAAATATGTTTTGCATTTTCATGCTTCTTTGCAAATTAAATGTACTGATCATTTTTTATATTTATTCATAATATAAACTGTTCCAGACATGGTCCCTTTAACATTATTTGGATTGCATTCACAGTTGCCCAATCATATGGTGAATCTGACAAATCATACATCAAACTTTTGGTGTGTTAAACTTGTCATAGGCTCAAATACAATATATGTTATATGATGGTTTTTGAGAAAGTATTAGCAATCTAATAGTGTATAGTAGAATGCGAAAATGTGCATCTCACCCAGTTGGCACCAAGTTTGTGAATTTTATGTAAAATAAATCTTTTGGTTATATAATTGAGCCAAAGCATTTCGTCACTGGATATCTGATGGGCACCAGTGCTGTATTTACCGCGAGGCATCCTAGGCGGATGCCTAGGGCGGCAGATTTTGGGGGGCGGCAGCGCCCCCCAGCACTAAAAAAAAAAAAAAAAGAAACCTCCGTGCTGCCTGTTCAGCTCCCCGTGCAGTGTGCCGACACGGAAGTGCCGACAGTCACGCGACGGGCGCGCCCGGTCACGTGACCTGTCGGCACAAACCCCGGGAAGCCGAACAGGCAGCATGGAGAGACCATGCTGCCTGCCACTAGCCACCAGGGAAAGGTAAGTGCTGATGGGAGACTGTGTGTGTGTGTGTGTGTGTGACTGAGTGTGATGGGAGTCAGAGTGTGTGTGATGGGAGACAGTGTGTGTGACTGAGTATGATGGGAGTCAGAGTGTGTGTGATGGGAGACAGTGTGTGTGACTGAGTGTGATGGGAGTCAGAGTGTGTGTGATGGGAGACAGTGTGTGTGACTGAGTGTGATGGGAGTCGGATTGTGTGTGATGGGAGACAGTGTGTGTGACTGAGTGTGATGGGAGTCGGATTGTGTGTGATGGGAGTAGGAGTGTGTGACTGAGTGTGATGGGAGTAGGAGTGTGTGACTGAGTGTGATGGGAGTGTGTGTGTGATGGGAGTATGAGCTTGATGTGAGTCTGAATGATGGGGCATGTCTTAGGTGTGTAACGTGGGTGTGCAGCTTGGGTAGGGGGGTGCCCGGATTTTGTCTGCCTAGGGCAGCACAAAATCAAGATACACCACTGATGGGCACACAGAGATGTTTGACAAAAAATAGTTAGAAAAATTCACCTTATGGTCAACCATAAAGTATTATTTATAAAAAAAAAAATCTTTACTGTCAAATCAAATAAATCCTACTCTTTTGCTTGTGCTCCATTCACATCCATTTACTTTCCATTACTTAATGTTTTGTGCACTTTGCAGTTTAAAAATTATAAATGAAAATAAAGAATACCACAGGAAATAATTGATATGTGAATAATACAAGGATATATGTTATCTGTGAAAGAATGGAATTTGGAAAATGATATAAGGTTATCATGTAATTGCAAAAAATCCAAAGATTAGCAGCAATTATAATAAATTTTGACATATTTAAGCTGCTCAGTAAACATTTTTCACCAATTTCAAAAATATTTCAGACCACATCATTACGCAATTGAGGTTACAAACATCTACCTGTGGTTATTTATTTTTTTTCTTAATTGCTTTAACCCCTTAGTGACATGACTTTTTTGGCTTGTCCGACGCTTGGTGACATGGGCTGTTTTAACATTTCTGAGCAGTTTGTGTTTTGCTGTAATTTATTTCTGTCTCATTTAGTGTACCCGCACAAACTATATATCGTTTTTATCGTTATAAGAAGGGCTTTCTTTTGATACCATTATTTTGATAATAGCATATAATTTGATGTAAAAAAAATAATAAAATATGGCAAAAAAATTGAAAAAATACTTTTTTTATGACTTTTATTTGAAAAATCGTATACTCATGTACAAGAGACAACAAAAAAACACTGCTAAAAAGTTTCTAATATATGTCCTGAGTTCAGAAATAGCCCATGTTTTTATGTTTTTGTGCTTTTTTATTCATGTTACAGGGCCAGAACTATAAGTGGTGCAAAGCTATTTTAAAACCCTTTCTTTCAAAATTAGCGATAGTGACATTGTAACACATATTTTTGAAAACTAGACAACTCAGGGCATTTAACTTGGGGTATTTTGACACATTTCATGTAGCCATTTTACCACCAATCTATGCCAAAGTTTGCAGCAAAAAATCTTTTTTTTTAATTTTTCACATATATTGCAATTTAGGTAAACATTACCTTAAAATGTGAAGGGATATTTCCAAATAACACCTCAATATGTGTTCAGCAACATCTCCTGAGTACAGGGATACCACCCATGCATAGGTTTGTTGGTTTGTTTTGGGGCTAAAAGGCCACATTTAGGGGGTGCTCATTTTGGTTTTCCAACTTGGAATTCTGACATGCAGAAAACTTGTGCCCATGTCCCATTTGGGACATTTTTGAAGCCAGAAAGTGTATTCTACCCCACAAAACCATATATATTTTTAAACTAGACACCCTAGGGTATTTCAAATGGTAGTATTTTAACACTTTCCATGCACTAATTATACTACCAGCCTATGTCAATGTTTTGGGTAGTAATTTTTTTTCACATACATTGTACTTTGTGCATGAATTCACAGATCCTGTTATATGTCAGTGCCAAACAACACCTCAATATGTGTTCAGCAACATCTCCTGAGTACAGGGATACCCCCCATGTATAGGTTGGTTAGGTTATTTGGGGGTTAAAAGGCCACATTTGAGAGGTGCACTTTTTGGTTTTCCAACTTGGAATTCTGACGTGCAGAAAACCTGCTCCCATGTCCCATTTGGGACATTTTTGAAGCCAAAAAGTGTATTCTATCCCACAAAACCATATATTTTTGAAAACTAGACACCCTAGGGTATTTCAAATGGTAGTATTTTAACACTTTCCATGCACTAATTATACTACCAGCCTATGTCAATGTTATGGATAGTAATTTTTTTTCACATACATGGTACTTTGGGCATGAATTCACAGATCCTGTTATATGTCAGTGCCAAACAACACCTCAATATGTGTTTAGCAACATCTCCTGAGTACAGGGATACCACCCATGTATAGGTTGGTTAGGTTATTTGGGGGTTAAAAGGCCACATTTGAGAGGTGCGCTTTTTGGTTTTCCAACTAGGAATTCTGACGTGCAGAAAACCTGCGCCGATGTCCCATTTGGGACATTTTTGAAGCCAAAAAGTGTATTCTATCCCACAAAACCATATATTTTTGAAAACTAGACACCCTAGGGTATTTCAAATGGTAGTATTTTAACACTTTCCATGCACTAATTCTACCACCAGCCTATGTCAATGTTATGGATAGTAATTTTATTTTTCACATTCATTGTACATCGGGCATGAATTCATAGATCCTATTATGTGTCAGTGCCACAAAACACATTAATATGTGTTCAGCAACATCTCCTGAGTACAGGGATACCACCCATGTGTAGGTTAGTTAGATTATTTGGGGGCTAAAAGGCCATGTTTAGGGGGGGTGCATTTCCAACTTGGAATTTTGACATGTAGTCAGCCTGCGCCCATGTTCTATTTGGGACACTTTTGAAGCCTGTCAAAGTATTTTACCCCATAAAACCATATATTTTGGAAAACTAGACATCCTAGGGTTTTTAAAATTGTGGTATTTTAACACTTTCCAAGTGCTAATTCTACCACCAACCTATGTCAAAGGGTTGGGATGTCATTTTTTCCCCACACACATTGTAGTTCAGGCAGGAATTTTCAGATTCTGGTATTTGCCACTGCCAACCAACACCTCAATATGTGTTCAGCAACATCTCCTGAGTACAGGGATACCCCCCATGCATAGGTTTGTTGGTTTGTATTGGGTCTAAAATTCCACATTTAGGGGGTGCGCAATTCCAACCTGGAATTTTGACATGTAGTCAGCCTGCGCCCATGTTCCATTTGGAACATTTTTGAAGCCGTCCAATGAATTTTACCCCATCAAACCATATATTTTTGGAAAATAGACATCCTAAGGTATTTCAAATGGTGGTATTTTAATACTGTATAGGTACTAATTCTACCACCAGCCTTTGTAAAAGTTTGTGGTAGTACTTTTTTGGGAGGTTTTTTTCCACATGCATTGTACTTCAGGCATGAATTCACAGATTCTGGTATATGTCACTGCCAAACAACAACCCAATATGTGTTCAGCAACATCTCCCGAGTACAGGGATAGCACCCATGCATAGGTTTGTTGGTTTGTTTTTGGCTAGAAGGCAACATTTGTGAGATGCGCATCTCAAAATTCCAACTTGGAATTTTGACATGTAGTCAACCTGCGTACGTGTCCTTTATGGGATATATCTTTGAAGCCAGCCAATGTAATTTACCCCCACCAAACCATATATTTTTTTATCGGTAGACCCCCATCACTACTTGTGGCAAGGGCTCAGCAGCCACCGATACATCGCTAGATGATGTATCAGAAAGCTGAATAGGGTCAAAATCGAACCCTGAGTCCGCGGCCTCAGAATCAGTGCGTAAGCAGTGATCTCGAGCAAAGAAGGGGTTAATAGCTCTTAGAAGAGCCTATCTAGTACTGTAATACATTACAGTACAAAGAAATTAATCCATAAAACAGTGCAGACAGAAAAACATACTGTTGCTGTGCAAGATTACTGCTTACACAGTGATGAATGGCAGGGAAGGGGTTAATACACAGTGAAAGACTTTCATAAAACCTGACAATTTTATAAAATGTTATTTTATATCACTAATACTGATCTGTCTCTTTCCGTCACAAAAATGTAAGTGAGGAGAGGGAGGCAGATCAATATTTGTGAATATTGATCCGACCAATTTTGATCTGACCAGGGCGAATGGTGAGCTTAATTGAGAAATCACCAAACCGCCTTTGCCACTAATTCGCTGTTACTGATCGCTATGCGCTCAGGCAGCTTAAAAAAAAAAAAACTCAAATATTTTTACTTTACATGTAATCCCCTAGCGGGTATGTGTAAAAAAAATAAAATAAAAATATGCAGACAGATAAAAATTGCTTTGGCGTCAATATCATTGCGTAAGCAGTGATCGACGGCAAAGAAGGGGTTAATAACTCTTAGAAGAGCCTTTTTAGTACTGTAATAAATTACAGTACAAAAAAAATTAACCCCTAAAAAATGCACAAACGGCAAAAATAAATGCGCTGATGTGCACGATCACTGCTTGTGCAAGATCAGTGGCAGGGAAGGGGTTAAACGCAGGGAATTGCTTTAATAAGTTTTTTTTTATTGTTTTAATATTTGTGTGTTGTGTGTTTATTGTTTTTTTTTACTTTTAGAACTTTGATCTGTCTCTCTCCCTCACTAAAAAAATGTGAGGAGAGGGAGGCAGATCATAACTGGTCAGATCAATATAGGGTTAATATTGATCTGACCAGTCAGTGGGGATGTTCAGCAGAACATCCCCACTGCCTGTCAGTGTGCCTGGCAGTCACTGATTGCCTCTGTGAAGAGGCAATCGTGTGACAGCCAGAGAGCACAGGAAGCAGGTACTTCCTTCTTAGAAGGGCAGCGCCATCTTGGTCACTCAGTGACCAAGATCGTGCATTTTTTTTTTGTGTTCCTGATTGCCTCGACTTGCGAGGCAATCAGGAACACTTTCTGAGCATAGGAAGCGAAAAATTCGCTTCCTATGCTCATTTTTTAATGCACGTGTTTTAAAGGCACTGTGCCTTTAAAACCGGCATTTCGATCGCTCTCCGGAGCGATCGAAATGCCGACGGGCATTTTTTTTAGTATTGTACGATGCTTCCGTACGGAAGCATCGTTACAATACCATCAGAGCACTGAAAGCGGAAAAACTCCGCTTTCAGTGCTCGTTTTGACACAGGACGGACTAGGTCCGTCCTGTGTCACTAACGCTTCGCCACACAGGACGGACCTAGTCCGTCCTGTGTCGCGAAGGGGTTAATAGGACAATATTCTCTTTCTTTATGTTTGGATTCAAAACCATTTGGGTTTTGTATATATATATATATATATATATATATATATATATATATGGGTTTTGTAAAAAGTATAATTACATGAAAAATCCTCAGGATTTGATATCTCAAATGGTTTGTGTGAATATTGGTAACTTGACAAACTGAAATAATTTAGCATTTCCCAAAAATGATATGTTTATGAATTGATTTTTTTCTTCAATGATTAGGCTGTAGTATTGTAATCACTGTCATTTATCCCTGGATCTTTACTTAGTCGAAGAAGAGGAAGTATCATCCAGGGTACAAACTCTGCAAAAGATATTTCTTAAAGTCAAAGAGATACAAAACTTTTTTTTTTACTTGTGCTTCTGTATGTAGTATAGCCAATGGCTCTAGTATTATTATATACTGGTATGTACCATTTACCTTATCTAGCCGTCCACTGTGACTGGTTCTATCAACCAGACAGTGCTAAGAGCAGTAGTAGGTACCAACAATGTTCAGAGCGGACATTTACTGGACTTTGTGTCAGACAATTTAATAATGCTTTATGGATCTTAAAAGACCTTGTCACAGACATTAGTGTCTTTGTAGGGACGGAAAGAGGAAAAAACTGTGTTCACAGGAGAATCCACCGGGCTTCAACTGAGACCAGAGCAAAATAATCCAGCTCTGAAGGGGTGTTGTCCAGGTAGTGCTTCCAAACAGGTGCCTCCCAAATATGCCGACCCAGCACAGCACAAATAGGAACATGAATGAAAAGGAAATGGGAATGGCACTCTGAATGAGTGTGAAAAACTAATTTAATGGCAGAAAAAATAATATAAAGTAAATACAGCAAAGTCCTTATGATTAAGCGTGCTAGTCACGCATAACGCGTCAAGTCTTTTTCCCACTACTTTGCTGTATTTACTTTATATTATTTTTGAAAATATGACACAATAACTAAGTGGGAAACTGATTTGAGCAAATCCTACCCGATAGAGTCTTGGTTTAGAGCAGTCGACTTATTAAAAAAATCAATTCACTGTATCGCTTTACAGGAGCTGTATATGAAAGTGCTTCATAGATGGTACTGGGTCCTGTCAACATTAGTAAAATATCAAACTAATGCTTCGCCACTTTGTTGGCGATGCAATAGTGAAATTGGTAATATAAAACATATCTGGTGGGACTGTCCAAAACTTAATGAAATCCGTACTGCTTTATCCAAGATTTTATTAAATTTAAATTTGGATCTGGGGCCTCTAACCTCGGGGACATTTTTGTTTCATCTTGAGTTGTCAGAAATGAATAACTTCTCTAAAAAACTAATAGTGCATGTCTTAATGGCGACCAAGATGTGCATATCAAGATATTGGAGAAAAACAGAGATACCCTCCGAAAATGAGATCCGATCCCAAATTCAGTATCAATGTAGTATGGAAAAACTTTTTTATCTGGACAGTTTGTCTCTTCCCTCCTACTATAAAATTTGGAATCCTGTCATTTTATCTAGAGCTTTATTATAATTATTTATTAATAAGTTGGGTTAGTCAACCCGGACGCTTATAGACATAGATCTGATAGATCTGGAGACCCTGTGTTTGTCCCCGCCCACTCCCCTAAGGTTTAAAACAGCTTAATAACTCGTCTAGGTTCCGCACCCTCGCTTACAATGAACACTGCACATCTATGTGAATTTGTATGTACGGAAGTATGAGTATTTTGAAATGCTCTACACTGGATCATAGGATTTATGAATTGAACTTTCAATATTCTGAAATAAAATATAGTAATTCGAATGTTGAATGTATTAGTCTAAATGAGTAAACCTTGGCTCTATATTACTAGGATGAATCTCTAAATCTAACTTTGCTCAGATGACTGGAGGTTACGCTATATAAACCCTTATTTAGCTAATCCTTATTGTCACTCCTTTATTATCCAATGTAAACAGTCAGAAACATAAAATTTAACTGAGCATTCTGGTTTGTTATTTGTCTATATGTTAGCAGTACCAACCAAAGTCAGCAATTTAAATCTGAACTCTATGCACATCTATTTTAGTAATACTTAAGAATCATTTTAATAAATTTTACATGGTTCCAGTTAATAGTACTGATAAGATACTGTATATATTATCGTTCCTCATGTGTAGTTTGTGATACCTAACGGTACTGTTTTGTATTGTATGACTTGATGTATATTCTGTATATGTTATTTCTATTTTTATGTATGTTATAAATGGAAAATATTGAATAAATAATTAATTAATAAATAAAAAAATGTGTTTTTATTAAAGCTGACCTATAAAAAAAAAGACCTTTAAAAAATCTATATATGCATTCATTTGGACAGATTTACTTTAGTAATGTGGCATTGTCTCACCTCTATGCTCAGCATGAATCTCAGATTAATCTAGCTTCCAGATTTATATATATCCACAGTGTTTCATTTAATGTTCTCTATCATAAACTATTCTATAACGATGATAATGAACTGATTCAGTGGACACTATAATTCTCATCACGACTAGCAAAACACCCTGCGGACTATATATTGGCCTAATTTCCTCCTAGTCTTAAGGGAGTTCATCTCAGTTCTCTGTTTTTTTTTTTTTCACTCATAGGTAGCTACGCTCTGAGTCTGTTTGCCGTTGAGTTTTAGAGATAGCATAGATATCATAAAAAAAATAAACTACCTGCCTATGTGGTGGTAAGAAGGAAGCCAGGGACTGTGTTTTGTTAAAGCTTTATTCAGCGCATTTATTTGCTGGACAGGTATTTCTCCACTTCAGACAGACATAGAACATATACTTAGAACTTTTCATTCAAGGAAGGGGATAATAGTACCCTTAATTCCATGGTGTTCACTTCTCCTGTTGTCAGGGAGTGTGCTAAACCAGTGGTTCTCAACCTGTCTAACCTCAGGACCCACGTTTTTCCCACAGTGAAGCCTCAGCTTTTTCCTTAACCTAAGGGGATCATTATAAAGGATATCAGTGGCACTATCCAAACAATGGCATCCATTCCTTGGCTGGTCCTCAGCCTCAGATGATGAATGCAACGTACACCGCTATTTCAACGTTTCTTCCAACAATCAAAAGTTACTAACAGAATAGACTGAACTGACTCATGTGAACACCGACTTTACACATTCTTTGCCTTTATAACTGAAGGATCTAGAGCAGGCAGGGAAAAGGGGGTCTGTTCACACAGCCAAAAGCATGCCGACAGACATACAAAGTGGCCCCGCAGAATTAGCCATTGGATTCCTGAGGCGGCTAGGCAAGGAACAAACTTTTTTGACAAATTATCTCCTTTTGAACTCAACACAAGTTTAGTGTCATCATCTTTATTGAATACATTGGGGGTTATGTATAAAGGTGTTTCTGTCCAAAATGATTTGCAAACATTTGGTTAAACATAGGAGGCATCAAAATCCCTGTGTTCCGACTTGGTGGATTAAAATGTTGGGAATGTAAGTATGAACATGCACTCTATTTCTTATGTAGTGGGTCTCCGTGGGTCTACATTTCTTATGTAGTTACCTCTCTGTACTAAAATACAGTCTCACTCTATCATATGAAGGCATCCCTCTCCATTCTGTAAACCTCTGGTGCGCTTACACCATCATTCCTTACTCAATCAACAACAAAATATACCTCTGACTATTAATTTCCTTAATACTGCTGTATTTTATATATTTACACTATAATTACCCATCCACCCAACATATGAGAATGGATTATTAAATTAGAGTCTATGAGTACTTTGTGGGAATAGATCTGAAAAGGTCACCTGATCTATAAATTAACAACAACCCTAATTTTAAGGTAAGGGTCTTATAGTTTCCTATTCACCAGCAGTACAGGGTGCCTGAACTAGTATATGGTTTTCCAAGATTCTCTCTTATTATACACTGATTTGTGGGTGTATTTTATTTTTAGATTATATGTATTGTGATTTTTTTTTATTTCTGCATTGTTTTATATTGTCACTGAACTTTGTAATTTGCTTTATCTTTAAATGTTATAAACATAGATTTGAAAAAAAATAAATGTGTATTGGAATGTGAGGAATAGTGTAAATCATACTCATTAGTGGCTAATTTATAATATAGATTTTTTGGGTTGTCAAATGGTTGACATAGTTGGCTATTAAGTACTATTTAGTAGGAAGTGTATGTTTGATTATGACAGATCTCTTTTCTAGCAATGTGGTGAGGCTGTTTAATTTAGAAAGGAAAGTTCTTGCAATACAAGTGAATGGTCATTGCATGAATGTCAGGCATAAAAGTGAGCTACAGACATAGGGAAGGTTTTGGCTGTACAGGCATACCTCAGAGTTATAGCTGGATTGGTTCTGGATCACCCGAGTAAGTCGAATTCTACAATAAAGTGAGTCACATAAGCCAAAATGATTAAGTACAAAAAAATTTATTTTTTGATGTTTAGAGGTCATTGTAAGTGATTAATTGGTCTAATGTCAATAAAAGATTGTTGTGTCTGAGAAAATAAGGACATGGAATAATAATAGACACAAAGAAAATGATGTTGAAACACTTGCTAGACAGATAATTGACACATCCTGTCAAGAGCAAAAACTGCGAAGCGCAATAAGCCGAAGTGCAATAAAACGAGGTATACCTTGTATGTGGTATAATTAATCACTGATAGGGAATATACCCAAGCTAAAAGTTACTTGGGTCAAACAGGAAAATACTATTTTGACAAGGCAATGTACTTGAGCTCTTTGGTCCACGCCATAACCAAAATAAAATGCACTGACAGTCAACCCCAATAACTAAACTTAACTTAAGAGAATCACAATCTCTTTGGTACATTTACCTTTATTTAGCTCCAAAGCAGTGTTCCCAATTGTTAAGTCAATCTACTGGAAGGTGTAGACTATTCTTGAGATATCCCTGACTAGGTAATTAAAAACTCTGAAAAAAGGGTTTGGAAACAGCAATGTGCTACTTTTACTTATTGCATTCCAAAAAAAAGACCAAGCATTTCTTAAAAACATGGGGTACTCCAAAACCCCGGGCACATTTTAGAATCTAGTGTAAAATATGTGTAAATATGTGTAAAATATTTTTTAAGTAACAGTTTGAAAAAGTGTTTTATTTTTCAATTTTCCACCATATCTTTTTAATATTGTTTTAGTAAATTATATGATATGATCAAAATATCTAAAGAAAGCCCTTGTTATCCTGAAAAATACAATACAGCTAAACACAAACACCGCAGAAATGTTAAAACAACCATTGTCCAGCACGATATTCTTTTTCAAAAAGTCCATTTGCAATGGAGATAATTTTATTTAAACTCTGATCTACAATAGCACAGCACAAAGACATGCTTTGTTCCTATGACTGCCAAAATAATATGACTCATTAGTATTTTTTACCCTCCATGTGATAACCAGTAATCAGAACTATAACACAGGCAGTAATTATTAAAAACTGTTTTATGCAGTTCACACACTGACTTGTTATTTAGTTTTATTTTCAGGAAATATACTTTTTGGCTGCCTTCCCAGCTGTTCAGTTACTGAGCTTATCAGATAAAAAAAAAGTGTTAAAGGCCTGCTGTTGCCTCTCAGTTTTCTATGTATACACTCTCTCAGCAGCATTGGCTAGATGAAATTAAAATTAAAATCAATTCTCCAGGAGTCAGTCTTTCACATCTGGCGTGTAGTGTTGAAACTGAAGGATTGCAGTAACCATGAGCTCTATTTAATGATGTCAGTTAGTTTATGTCAAGTCATTAAATACAGTGCAGCATTTACCGCGAGGCATACTAGGCAGATGCCTAGGGTGGCAAATTTCTAGGGGCAGCAGCACGCCCCCAACTGCAGTGAAAAAATCGTGATCGGGCTGCCCATGTGTTTCTTTCTTAGGGGGCGGATTGATGACAGGTCACGTGACCCGGCACTCTGACCTCAGACACGCGCCAGGTCACGTAACCTATTGTCAGATAGATAAACAGACGTACCGTGATTCAGATGCAGGGGGGACCTCAATTGCAGGTATAGACAGTCCTTGCCTGACACCACCGATACTGAGGGCCACAGGGGAGGCAGGCTTCAATAGTTAGTAGCAGGTACGAACGTCTGAATGGAGGTTGGAAAGGTGCTGGTGCCGGTTTTAGAATGGTAGAGGTACAGTTCGAATCGGGGAGCCAGAAATTGTGCGAGGTAATAAGAGCGAGCCAGGTTCAGGAATCCAAAAATCAGGAAGGTCAAAAAATTGTAGCCAGGTCAGGGAAAACGGAGGTCTGTAGAGTCCAGGAAATAGCAGTACTAAACAGGGCATAAATTAGAGGGATAGTCGATAAGCAAGCCGGGTCAGGAGTCCAGTAGTACGGGTAAACTAGGTTACTAACCAGGAAGCAGAAACGAAGAAGCTGGAAGCAAGCAACGTAGAGCAAGCTTGAAAAATCATCCAGCAAGTTTGAATTGTGCGCGCTGTAGTTTTAAAGGGCATTGCTCCGCCCCCGTGACGTAAACGACGTGCGCAATGCTGCCCGTCGCCATTGTGATGTTCGGGACAGAAGGGAGAGAGCCTTCGCAGAGCGCACGCGCTTGTCTCCAGTGCTGGGTGCGTGCAGAATGGGATGCGGACGTTACACCTATCTACAATCACCTGCGAGGAGCCAAACAGGCAGCATGGTAGAACACATTGCTACCTGCCACTAGCCATCAGGAATTAGGATAAGTCCTGGGGTGAGGGGGCATGTAATGGAGGCATATAATGGGGGTGATGGGGCATGTAATGGGGGTGATGGGGGTAATGGAGGCATATAATGGGTGTGATTGGGCATGTAATGGGTGTAATGGAGGCATATAATGGGGGTGATGGGGCATGTAATGGGGGTGATGGGGGTAATGGAGGCATATAATGGGTGTGATTGGGCATGTACTGTGCGTAATGGAGGCATATAATAGGGTGATGGGGCATGTAATGGGGTGATAGAGGCATATAATAGGGGTGATGGTGCATGTAATGGGGGTGATGGAGGCATATAATGGGGTGATGGAGGCATGCAATGGGGGTGAAAGGGCATGTAATGGGGGTGATGGGGCATGTAATCGTGGTGATGGAGGTGTGTAATGGGGTGATGGGGCATGTAATGGGGTGATGGAGGCATGTAATGGGGGTGATGGAGGTATGTGATGGGGTCATGTAATGGGGTGATGTGGGTTATGGGACATGTCGTGCATGTGCAGGGTGGGTAAGGGGGTGCCCAAATTTTGATGGGGGTGATGGAGGTGTGTAATGGGGGTGATGGGGCATGTAACAGGGGTAATGGAGGCATATAATGGGGGTGATGGGGTATGTAATGGGGTGATGGAGACATATAATGGGGGTGATGGTGCATATAATGGGGGCAATAGAGGCAAATAATGGGGGTGATGGAGGCATGCAATGGGGGTGATGGGTCATGTAATGGGGGTGATGGAGGTGTGTAATGAGGTGATGGGGCATGTATTGTGGGTGATGGAGGCATGTAATGGGGGTGATGGGGGCATGCAATGGGAGTGATGGGGGCATGTAATGGGGGTGATGGAGGTATGTGATAGGGTCATATAATGGGGTGATGTGTGCTATGGGGCATGTCGTGCGTGTGCAGCGTGGGTAAGGGGGTGCCTGAATTCTGTCCGTCTAGGGCAGCACAAAACCAAGATACACCACTGATTAAATACGATAAGCTGCATTAGAAAAGTGTAGTAGTATCTGGTATGCTAACTCACGTCATTAAATTGAGTCCAATGTTTTGGTTTTTAACACCCCGTGAAGTAAAAAAGAAAGAGAGAGAGAGGAGGAGTGAGTGAGTAAGAAAGGAGAGAGAAGAAGGGTAAGTTGTAAGGAACAGTATCTTTACAAAAACAGGGAATTGTGGTGAGTTTACAAGGGAGTTGCAGAAATATGGCCAAAATAGCTAAGTTGAAAACATTCTTCAACTTGACTATCAATCCAACTTTTCACTGCAGCTCACTGTTTAGTGACTATTTTGATAATGAGTGTGTTAGGAACAGATGTATCTTGAGTGCTAAAATATCTTAAAAAGGTGAGATGACGTTCTTGAAGTTAACAGCTATAAGTCGCAGTAGATTATAATGCAGAATTGCTGTGATATCCACTTTATATTCTATTGGTTGTTACAGGCCCTTCCACTCACTCAGGCACCCTTCATAATATTTGGCAATCTGGATTTTTACTGTGATGTGCAGGCATTCTGTGAGTTTTGTTTTTCTATGAACTAATCCTCTGACTGATTTCCAGAATGTAGTGCGTTTGGGGCATTGCCACGGCTTATATAATGGATTGTTGTACTTTAGTAAGTGGACAAAAGATTCCATTGTTCTGTAGTATAAAGGGAGAAAAGGGATTTTATATCTCTCGTAATGTCAGTTGATATGGAAACATTTATCAGAGTTCAATATGAACTAGTGTTTATCGAAAAATAGGTTTTCAAATATATTTCTATCAGCAAATGGGGAGTTAATGGGAATGGTAGCCTTTCATATGCAGTTGTAGTTATGGCATTATACAGGACATACACATCCATTGATGAAAGGACAACAGCAACACATTTTTACTGGTCTGTTAATATTTGATCCAAATATTATATATATATATATATATATATATATATATATATATATATATATTTATATATATATATATATTCAGAAGCACTGCCACATTTCGAAAGCAAAGCAGGATTTGAACAAGATTTTTTCCAAAGCCGAAAAAAGTGTGGCGCTGTGGTGAAAAGGCAGATAAAATATCTTGTGACTATTGGGTCTTTTCACTAAAATTCCACTTTGGAGGTCACTTTCATTTTGAGATGAAGTCAAACGCAGGTGCCAAATTTGACTTAGGGCCAAATTTATCAAGGCAAAACAGGTGTTATTTTTTTAAAAAGTGCTAAATTTGGAGCAAACTGCCATAACCTTTCATGGTTACTACTACTATTTTAGCACTTTTTCCAAAAATACCACCTATTTTGTCTTGATAAATACAGCCCGTAGTCTCTAAAATAGCTTTGATCATTTTACCTCCCATTACTTTCAATAGGGAAGAGTCGAACCTGGGTTATTTTTCTAAGTCAAACTCGGGTGCCGAGTTTGACTTAGTCTCAAAATGAAAGTCAACCTCCACAGTCTAATTTTAGTGAATAGACCCATATGAGTCTGCGCTGCGTCTTGTGGGTGAGATTAGTCTGAGGAGTTCCACATTTTGACTCTGTAATGGCTCAAGTAAACAGAGGTGTGGGCTTTTTTCCCTCAGTGAACATTTTACCATAGGGCAGGTGTCAGGGCCTTTATCAGGCCAGGTAGGAGTTTCAGTGCAGGGATAGTGGAGGTGTCTGGTGGCATGTTATTTATTATGCAGGTTGAGAACAGAAAATAGAAACAAAGAGATAGGGAACTTTAGCAAATAACTGCAGAATAGGAAAAGGGTTTGAGTAGGAACTGCAATATAAACAAAGAGCTATAGAATGGACTGTAAACAAGGCAGAGGAAGGGGTAGAGAGAGATATACAAGGGGTGGGGTCTTAGGTAAAGGTAACTAAGCAGGAACACCTGAGAGAGGGTGACTAAGCAGGAACACCCAAGAGAGGGTGACTTAGGAGGAACACCTTGGAGAGGGTGTCCAAGGAAAAACACCCTGGAGATGGTGACTAAGGAGGAACACCCTGGAGAGGCTGACTAAGGAGGAACACCCAGGAGAGGGTGACTAAGGAGGAACACCCAGGAGAGAGTGACTAAGGAGGAACACCCAGGAGAGGGTGACTAAGGAGGAACACCCTGGAGAGGGTGACAAAGGAGGAACACCCTGGAGAATACTCTGTTAATTTCCAAAATAACATTAGGTATGTGTCTCTTTTTTTGCGTTTGCACTGTTACATAAAACTTGAGTTACTTTGCCTTTTGCAAAAAAAAGTTCACTTTAGAGGATTGACAGACTCTATTTGCATTTAACAATCACGGTGCATTTTTTGAGCTTTGTATTAATTATTTTTTTATGTTCACACAAGCTGTATACAGTTGCTTTTCATATATATGATCTGTTATTTAATAAAACATTGTACTTCATCACCGTACTCCTGCTCAGTGTATAGTTTATTTAAAGGAACTCTGTCACCAAACATAGTTCATACTTAAAATGTATAGAATAAAAAAGGATGATTACATCATGTGGTCTCGTGTTTATGACATCACCTATGAATGTGATGGTGAACGTTTTTGGGCCCGAGTGCCCAATTTTTGTCCGAAACCTAAGTGCCAACACAGCATACACACAGACACACACAAACATTGACTGATTACAAATTACACACACACCTGTCAGAATGCAAGCACACAACAGTTTATTCAGTGTCCAGTCCCCTTAAACAGCAATATAGCCTTTTCATGCTCGGATTCCTCCACACCTACATGATAATACAATGCCCTTTGTGACTCACCAACGGCATGTTCCCAATGATGCCTCACATCACAGCTACATCACAGTAAAAGTGATTTATTTGCTATGTACAATATTTGCATTGATACTACTTTATTTTGTGAGTGCTGAGAGGCTTTAATATATCTTATCATTGAAAATGATCCATTATCCAAAATTATCCATTATCCAAAAAACTTCTGGATATCCAAAATACTTTTGGATACGGGATACTTAACCTGTATAATAGCAAAGTCATAGGCACCACCACAGCATACATTCAGGTAGCAACCACAAACCGTACAATAAGGCAACTTTAAAAGCAGAATATTACCTCAGGGATAGTGAGATTTCAACACCAATCAATACTTCACACTTTTGCAGCAATCAGCATGAATAATAACCACACAATGTCAGTTTAAAGCACAATATAACTTCTCTGAATAAAGAAATAGATCCTCAGAGAAATTAATAATTACCAATAATCACCAATATCACTCCGTAACAGATCACACAATATCTCTGGTGAAAAAAATCTTATATCTTTCAAGTGAGCTAACCCCTGGTAATTCAAAATAGTTATTCTAATGACAGGTAAGCAACACAAAATAATTATTTTATTGATACCAGTATGATTGAATGTTAACAAAATTTCTGTGTGCAGTCAAAAATAAAGGTAAATTCAATATACTAACTTTAAAGCCCTGAAATAAAGGGATTATGGTCAATTTGCCCATCTAGATGAAATAACTATTACCATACAAAAGGTAGATTAATTGATAAAATAGTTAGTTTATATTTTACCCAGAGATTAACTTTTTTAAGTTCAGCTGGTGGGAGAAGATTCTTGGCTTTCCCAATGTGTGCAAGTTAGGTATGTAGTATTAATAGTCCCCATGTGATTTTCTGTGTCCTCTCAGTGGGTGAACCTCTAATTCCCCAAATACCGTATTTTTAAGTAAAATTCACTGCCCTCTACCTAAATAAAAAGCTGAAACTTTTAGGGAATACAACCTGGCAGCGCTTTATATACAAGCCATCGACTGGATATCAGAAAACTCATACTACATCCCCACGACCCTTGACCAATCTTTTTGCCCACACATTTCCCTACCAACACTACTACATGCTGCCACAAGAGGTAAGAACAAACCCCCTGCTGTATAGTTCAATCTGAGCATGGCAACTAACCGGACCACAGCTGAGACTATCCTTCCAATAATCACTCTTCGTATCTTTCCTAAAGAATCCATCATTTCAAAATGGCCAAGCGGGATACCAATTTACAGGATGGGCAGACAAGGGGCTTACTCATATTGGACATTTTCTAAATAAAAACACACAGAGCATCCTCTTTATAGACCAACTAAAAGAAAAATATCCCGACGTAACCATCACATAAATATACAAGCCCATCACTTTGTCAACTCCCAAATACAACACATTTCCACAGCTGACTGGGCAAACCCTCTAGACAGTCTTCTACTACTAACCTCCCACAACCACCCATCAACATCAACTATTTTTGCTAGGACTAGATCTCAAATGGATTTTGCATCACTAAATATTGGCTAACCCTAGATCCTAGGCTTGACATTTTGAAGTCCCACCTCCAAATGGTAAAAACCATCCCTTCCTCCTTATATGGTGAAATGTTTTACAGAATCTTTCATGGGATACATTTCCCCAATAAGGAGCTACAAAATGGGCAGATCAAACACTGATCAATGCCTCAAATGCAAACAACCTGCATCAGACTTAACCCATTGCCTATGGCACAACAGACAAAAGAAACAGCCACCAAATCATTCTTCCACACATGGCTACCCTACATTAACTCACTCCCCACCCGGACACGCACAAGAATCAAACAAACATTTCAACATACAACTTGGTACATGATGGAACTATTAAGACAGGACCCATCCCACTAACCTAAGTAACCAGCCCCACATCTCCACCCACATTCCACGCCCACTTGACTGGCATCGTTTATAATGCAAAACCTGAACCACACAACTACAGAGAGACACCAGACCTGTTATACACAACAACACCTTACTCATTAAGACACACAAGACCCTCACAGGATGGACAAAGTATAAATAGAGATTGCTGGGTAAGTTGTAAGTTAAATGTAATGTTTTTATGTTTTTATACATCTGAATGTCCCTCTGAGGTTTACAAGAAATAAAAAAGTTTAAAAAATAATTAAATATTAAGGTATAGTCATAAGGTGGGGGATTAGAAAAGGTCAAGTTGAATACCCTTGCACTTTATTTATAACATAATTTGTTACAATCCATTGTTTGTTTCTGATATTGCATCCAATATTGCATGCAATATTTTTGCACTTTCAACAATAAAAAGAAATTACCAGT
The DNA here is from genome assembly GCA_036172795.1 of Pelodytes ibericus. NCBI lineage: Eukaryota > Metazoa > Chordata > Amphibia > Anura > Pelodytidae > Pelodytes > Pelodytes ibericus. The sequence goes on from CM069863.1 coordinate 76,624,729, forward strand.
AGTTTAAATACCTGGCTACAAGAAGGGGATGTTGGACCACTATTGATAATATTGGGGAATGTGGCATAATCAGACACACCTGCTCAAAAAATGTTATCTTGTAAAAAAAAATCACTGCCTAGATCTACCCATTTGTGCCAACCGGTACCAGCCTGCATATTCACTTTGATAGGGTTTGTGAAACAACCTGTTTTTTACTGGCAGGCCGGTAAAATAAGGGCTTGTGGCCAATGTTAAGTTTGTGGAGGCATTAACAAAGGGCCTGTATTTTTTTTTTATAGAAAAGGTGGTAACCCTACTTTCAATGCCCAACTGCAATCGAAAAAGGGCTGTAAAGAGCGATATACCAAAGAATCAAACAAAACTATATTCTCATTTTCATAAATCTCCATTAAAATGCAACTGCACAGCACTGGAACCACCTCTTGGGATACCACCAATCTGACAATCTTGCAAAATGTTATCATAAAATATAATCTCTTTAAGAAGAATTTAATGTCTGCAGGTCAATTGGAGCTGAATAATGAATTGTGGAAAACAAACTCTCCAGGGTTTCATATTGTTAAAATATACATAGAAAAGCACTGTACACCCTTTAGGACAACACTGTAGGTTTATACAACCCTTTCTCCAGAACATGATGTTCAATAGAAAAATTAAATAGTAGCCATAGAAACTAAAAAAAATATTGTTACAATTTGGAGTCATAGAAACAGAAATGATTAACTGGACATGTATGGCAATATCAAGTCTGAAAAGAAAAAAAATCAGAATTTTGTACCAACTTGCCAATAAAATACCAGCTGGGTGACAAACCTAAGCGTTATATGTGAATGTGAATACATTATATTTAGAATCAGTAGTAACATGATCGTCATCAAGGATAGAAGACCTTCCTCCTAATTTAGAGTAGGAGATTTAGCAGGTGACAGAGAGTGTGAATTGATGACTACAAAAAGAAAAGTGGTTCAAGCACTCAAATGAAAGTATTTTAAACAAAATGTGCCACAGCCTCAACACACTACCCACAAAACTATAAATCTAACACAATTGGGTATATTTCAAAGCATTCTTTTTCTTCTACTTTTGAATTGATGACTGGACAGATGGAAGAGAGGGGTCATTGAGGGTAGACATGAATACAGGTTAATCAAAATGAAGATCTGGTTTAAGTTTGTTTTGGGGGTGATTACTAATATTTATGTTTGTGTGTTACCATTCACTATTTCCCTTTTATAAAATTTTATATCTTTGTGCATTATTGCTCACATTATGTGCCTTTTAGTGTATTATTATTTTATCGTATCATTTGTGTGAAAATGTTCACCACCCTTTTTTGTGTTTTCTTATTATTACTTATTGGTCAACTCCCTAAAGGTGAAGGTTGGAACTCAATGTTGGCTGACAATTCTTTCACTCCATGTGGGGACGGATTCAGCTGTGTTTGTTCAACTTACATCAGCTTATTTATCATAGGACAGATCTAAAAACATGGAAATAAAAGTGAACATTAATGGACACCTAATGATTGCAAAATCTCCCTGCAAATTATTCAGATGAACCTGCACAATTTTGTGAGCAGCCAAACATGAAAACATGTTGACAGAATGTTCCATCACAATGCTTCTACATTAACACCTTCTGGCAAAACCCTACACCACTTTGTATACACAATCCCTGTATGGGTTACAGAAAGACAGAGAATCATAACCCAGCATCCTCCATGTTTTCTGGAGCACCATGGATAGTAAAGAGGGGGGGAAAAAGTACAGTAGGCTAGGAAAAGTGAGCTAGGGCGCCTTTTTAAAAGGGGCACCCACGCGATAAGAAGAGAGTGTGAATTGTGTCAGGGGGAGGGAGGCGGACCGCACTGCATCGTATTTCCGATGCTCTTAATGATTAGTGTGCGTGAGGAGCGCGAGCAGCACTGTCTGAACTCTGTGTGTGTGTAACGCACAGAGCTAATACTGCCCGTTGTTCCCAGTGACGCACGAAGCTTAAAAAAAAAATGGAAGGGGAGGAGGGGGTAGAGGAGAGAGACAATGGGAGACATGGGAGGGGGGACAACAGACATGGGAAGGGAGAAGACACAAAGGGTGAATAGGGCAGGGAGAGGGACAGACATGAGGGTGGAGAGGAGACAGACAGTGGGACACATTAATAAATGTACTTTTTCTTTAACAAGAAAAAAAAATAGTGGCTTGTGTGTATCAGTGTGTGTGTGTGTGTGTGTGACTGTCTCTGTGTTGTCTGTCTCTCGGTGTGTAAATGTGTGCACAAGACTGTGTGTATGTTTACGTGATTGATGCGCTGTTGTCTAGCTGTTGTAAGTAGGAGGGGTAATGGGAGGGGCAAGGGGCAGAGCCAAGTAAAAATGAGGATTTGCCTAGGGTGGCTAAAATCCTTGCACCAGCCCTGAGCCCTAGGTACAGAGCATTTGGGGGAAGTATATATTAAGTTAGACGAACAGGGATAGCCTTATACATGAGGTAGAGTGGGAGATTTGATATGGGCCTGTGTCAATATGGAAAAGAGAGCAAAGAAAATGGGATGAGAGATAGGAACAAAGGAGCTGCTAACAAAACAGTGTTCCCAGGCGGGCGTCTATTCTAAATATTCCTATGAACAAATTATTTATAATTAATGGACAAGTGTAGTCCTTTTTTGTACATTACAAAAAATAAAACCTATTATTACATTAAATTGTGTAGTGTGTTAAATGATGAAATACACTTTAATCCCTTATTTTCGTCCCCAGCAGCGCTGACTATATGGGGAGGGAGCATCCATTTTAGCCAACTCTTTAGGCGCATCCGAGTGAAGGGAGAGACATCCTTGCAGCTTACCACTCTCACAAATGCAACAAATGCTGTATAATGTGTGCTGATCACAGCCAAGGCTCAGTCTGAATGAAACATCATACGTCATAAGCTGCTGGGATGTCTTATCAGGTGGTATATGTTATTTGTTTCATTTTTTGCTTTTATACATTATTCAAAGCTAAAATTATCCTTTGATTGGTTGGCAGGGAGACTCAAGCCTCCCATGTAAAGCTGGCCACATGCGTTATTCATAAGTTGTAACAAAATGTCCGCTGTAATGCAGGCTACAATAGCCCATAATATACCAAAAGTAGTTCAAACCTCTAAATCGCTAGTCCATAGTACACCACAGTACACCATGCCAGTGCTCCACATTTATACATTCGATTTGTATAATATTATAAAAGAAGAAAAAGAAATATCGCACATCACAGATTATTGAATATAATTATTTACACTTATTATGTGTCAGTTTCCTAACAGTTACAGTTTCTAAAATATGCTTTTATATACATGTTGTGAGGACAATCTTATTTAAAATTACAAGTATGAGAGGTCATTGGATTAATGTGCTAGAATAAATTTAAAACATAGAAAAAATTATAATAAAGATAACAATATTCAGAGAAAAAAAGAATATTAATAGTGTAAAGGATGAATGTCAAAGATTATATTAAATGTGTTTATAGTGTAAATAAAAAGTGTGGGAACTATATTTATATATGCAGTGCATGAATAGTGAGGATTTATTTTGGGTGTAAGTATCCCGATTATATGAAAATATGTGTAATGAATAAAATGTTTAAAGTGCTAAATGCTAATAAAATGTGCTATGTATATAAAACTATACACCTATAAAATAAAAATGACTGATGTTTGCAGTTCAATGAATAGACACAGTGAGTTTAATCAGCCACATTTCAAACTTTGTTACTTTTGCCTTAATATTGTAATTCCCTTGTCAATTCCCTGCAATTCGCTGTCTCAAGAATAAATCCCTTAGTTTGGCTTCCAGTAATTCAGGATATTAATATTCAGAAGTAAATGACCATTGTACAAAGCTGGTTAAAAAAATATAATAAATAGAAAGAGCCCCTGGCGTTGGTTTGTGTTGCTTAAGCAATCAGATTAACCTCATTTAACCCTCAGTGCTTAGCTGGCGCTGTATTGCACAATTTTGTAATTATAGGTGTCAAAAGTATCTGGTTAAAAACACCAAAGAGCTAAGAATGCAACTACTTCAAAGAGCTTTATCTTTCCATTTCATTTCCATGCTCATACATTGATTCGTTGACTGGTTAATCATAAGCTGGTTAATGCTATCGTGCGTCATTATTTTTTATAACACCTTTTTTAATTACTTACTGAATTTTCAATTGTGCAAGATTATTATACAAACTTTATTAAACATTATTTCTTGTTCGTATTGCTGATCAGACTGCTAAACTTAAAATATAATAATGTATGATGTCATTTCTCAGTCTCCAGCATCCATTCTGTCTGTATAATAAACATTTCCTGTCTTCCTGGTGCCCAATAAAGCAAGAGCAAATAAGTGCCAGTGAGGTAATGGCAAACAGGAGGTGAATTAATACATATATATATATTTTATTAAATAAAAACATATTGGAGGGGCTTTAAGGTAACAATGGTAGCTATGGAATAGCTTTGGGACAGTGGAGTGGGATGATGAAAGGGATGTTGGATACTATATTGGGAGGTGCAATTTTCTATCCTATGCTTCAGGTGCAAAAGAAAAAGCTACTTACATCTCTGCTGGGATCCTTAGTTTATAGCAGTGGGTGGGGAACCTGCAGCCCTCCAACTGCTGCTGAACTACATCTCCAATGATGCTCTTTCAGCCAAGAGGTTGGCAGAGGAGTATGGGAAATGTAGTCCTGCAACAACTGAAGGACCACAGTTCCCCGCCTCTGATTTATAGGATGAAAGAAAGATAAAGTTGTGTGCAGAGCTGTATTTAGCATGAGGCAAACAAGGGTGGCACTTGCCTTGTCTGCCTCTTGGGGGTGGGGAGAAAACTCCATGCTCCCTGTTCGGCTCCCCATGCAGTATGACGGGGAAAGTGCTGACAGGTCACGTGGCCCAGCGCTCTGACTTACTCTGGTCTCTGATGGCTAGTGGCAGGCAGCATGGTGTTCTGATATACAGGATACAGGAATTATGCTGCCTGCCACATGGGGCATGTAATGGGGATGAAGAAGGCATGTAATGGAGGCGATGAAGGCATGTAATGGGGGTGATGAAGGCAAGAAAATATGTAACTAGTTTAGAACTGTTGGTAGCCAAAGTGGCATGGATGTATAAAATGACGTGCTAAATTTTGGCATTTAAATAAACATGATCCAGGATACATGATCCGGTGAAGGTTTGATAAAAAAAAAATGTATATATTTATTATGTACATTAAAACCATGTGTAACAAAAGTCAGATAACAAAATTCTGCAAATCACTGTGAAGCTGGTATGCCATGTTCAGTACAACCATCTAAATAGTGGTTCCTTTAAAGTACACTCCGAAAGCCATTCATGACAAGAATTTCCAAAATATGACATGCAATATAAACATGATATGCTATTCATCATGATTAAATCACTATTTTTTGACCGCAGATAAGTGTTTTATGTAACTTTAAGACAATCTATGACCAATGTTAGGTTGTTGGATGGATGTGTGGTGATTATATTTCGTCATTATACCTGCTTGAAAAGACTTCACTCCCCCTAATTTCATTCATGGGATAGCTGTTCATTAGACCTGCAACAATCCTAATATGTAAATAAAATAAAGAACATAAACTGTTAAACTACACAGAGTATGCCTGGGCACACCCTAATATTGCAGTACATCCTATGTTGCTAAGGGGCCACATTTTAAAATAGTAATTACATTCCTCATGCTGAGGATTACATTTCACTTGATGCTCAGCCAGCATTATAGAAGACTTATTACCAAGTTTCAAGTTGCATCATTCAGACTCCAGCTTGCATCAAATCCTCCTGCTTGGCATCCTTGTGCTCTGCTATAAAACAAATTCATTGGCTCGACCCTCCCAAGTCATGCTCTCCCGACCCCTCTTTGCTTGCTGGGAGGCATGCTTTACCATGATGAGCGATTTGATTTATAGCGGTACCCTCTATGACCGTTTAGCATACTATGTATCCTCTATACAACTAAAAAATAGTAAATTAAATATTTGTGATAAGTTGTAAAACAGTCCTACTTATAGTATGTATTCCTTTTCCACTGAACTTCTTTCCTATTGTGGGAACTACCTGGAGCTATGATTGCTTTACTATACACAAAACCATTATTCTTTTTTAAAGGTTTCTCTGTTGAATTAAGGTATGAAAACTTGTATTACGGAATTTCAACCTCAATTCTTGTATCTCCAGTGATGATGTTTTGTCTTATGTTGCCACCCAGTGGTTATTTTTTATGCAGAAATTGAAAATTCTTAGCTGTTTTCTTCTTAAATATTTTCTTTAATCAAGTAGCACTGAAGGTGAGAAAGGCTCCCACTATGCTCAATTATAGGGCTTGGGGATTCCTTTTTTGTACGTGCGTGCAAACTGTCATCCTACACAGAGCATCATATTACCAATGGTCTGAATCATTACTAGGGCAGGAAGTGATCCTTTTAGATGAGATAAATCATCATCTGCCCCTCAGTAAATACAAAAGACAGCCATAGTGTGCAAAGTACAAACATGGTACAACATAGCCCCTATCCATATATAGTGTGCAATGTACAGACATGGCACAGCAGAGCCCTCTCAATATATAGTGAGCCAATCTTTAACACCCCCCATGCCATCCTTGACTGTCTCGCTCACTCTGTGCCATCTATGTCTATATCTCCCTTCATGCTATTCATGTCTGTTTATTATGCCGAAGTCTCTTACCAGGATAGAAGGAGTCCAAGTGTAGGATGACAGTTTGCACGCACTTACAAAATAGAGACTCCAAGCTCTATAATTGAGGATGTGAACAACGATCAGGAAGGTGAATCTGTGCACAAGGGCAAAAATAGAGCCGGAGTCTGAGTGACAAGAAGGACAAAACAGGAATCAAAGTCAAAGGTATAGCCGATGTCAGGACAGGCAGCATAGGATCGTAGTCAGGGTGGATAGCCGAGGTTGTGACAGGATGCACAGGATCATAGTCAAAGTGGGTAGCCAAAATTCATGAAATGCATCACAGGTTCAAAATCGGTAACACAGACAAAGGTCAGATAACAGGATCACAGGATACAGGCAGAAAGTAACTTGACTCACTGGCAGCTTCAAATTCAGGAAGCAGTGAGCTGTAGAGGGAGTGGGCTTAAATAGTGTGCAGGTGAGGAATTCTTAATTGTGAGGAGGATCCTTTAGTTGCTACTGTTAGTGTGTTGCTATGGTGAATTTACTGAAATGTGTACACACTCTCTGTTTACTTTGGTGGAGGTCAAGCCCCCCTTCCCCCGACACCACCACGTAAATGAGGAAGGAGAGAATAGCATTTCTTTTTTTTTTAGAGGATGCAGGACTAACCAAAGTGGTGCCCGCCATCTTGGATGAGGGTATGGATGCTGATCTACCTCGCGACCGCCATCTTGGATCCATCGGGAGCAGCTTTCAGGCTGTGGGGACTCAGGTGAGCGTTTGGGGACATGACACCGTCTGTCTCGGCCCTTTTGTCTTTCTCCTCTCTCTCATGTCTCTCTTCCCCATGTATCTTCCCCTCATTTGTTTCTCTTCCCTATGTCTTTCTTTTCCTCTCCCCATGTTAGTCTGTCTTTTCCTCTCCCCCCCCCATTTCTGTCTGTGTCTCTCTTCCTCCACTCAGGTCTGTCACTCTCCTCTCCCCCCCATGTCTGTCTCTTTCCTCTCCCTTCCCATGTCTGCCTCTCTCCTATCCCCCCATATATCTCTCTCTTCCTTCATATGTATGTCTCTCTCCTCTCTCCAATGTCTTTCTTTCTCCTCTCCCTTACCATGTATGTCTTTCTCCTCTCCACATGTATATCTCTCTCCCCCCTTCCGTATATATTTCTCTCTCCTCTCCCCCATGTATGTTTCTCTCCCTCCATGTCCCTGCTCCTCCCTCCATCCCCCCACACTTTTATTTTACTTTGCGTTGCAGCAACATACTCTGACCTTGGTCAGCTATGCATGCTTTCCTCACACGTATTGACGACTCAGAGCATCATATTACTAATGCTCTGAATCATTACTGGTGCAGAGAGCCGAGGGAGTACTGACTGAGGCCTGAGTGTGTTTAACTGCTTATGTCCACGGCTCCCTAATGCACTGCTTCACATGGTGAGGGTGGACTGGTTCAACTCGCATTCCCCCCCCCCCCCCCCGAATCTGAGACTGCTTCTGCTAGTGCCAAAAAAAAAAAAAACAGAAAATGAATCGGAAAGACATTCATTGGGGTAAAAATAAGGATTTTGTTAAAAGAAAGACTATAAAGAAGGCCAGTTGTATTGGTTCTTTAATCATCACAACAGTTTTCATCTCTCTCTCTTTGGCTTTACAATAACATCAAATGAATTCAATGTAGACATTGTTAATGTTGTAAATGACTAATGCAGCTGAAAAGGGCTGATTTTGTTATAGTATACAGCTGATTGTACTAATTAAAGAACCAATAACACTGGCCTTCCTTAGAATCTAAATCATTATTTCTGACCTTGTCAACATCTTGAATTTATTTCCGGTACATTTTGCTACTTGGAAATTTCTCTGATCCCCAAACTTTTTTTCCCCATTAAGTGCGGATGACATTATAAGCATACACATTACAGTCATGCTTACAATGCCATTCGCACTTGAAGGGAGAGCGCCAGCATGGCATCTGCCCTCCATCTTTGGTCTCATCTGACCGAAGATACTCAGAAGATGACCCCTCCCACAGCTCGTCTCCATCAGCAACAGATAAACTTGTACTACATGGTTTTAAAAAGATAGAATATGGGAAGCCATGGAGATATCCAAAAAGAAATCCATTTTTTAGGTGTTAATACAGATTTCTTTAACTGCTGAACCATTTTTAAAAAACACGTTTAAATAATAAAATTGTCATACTAAACGCTATTTTTGGGGGCAGGATTTTATGAAAATAAAATTTTGCCTAAAAAAAGTGGAGTGATATTTACATCAGCACTTTGATAACATTCTTAACAAATTAACTGTACATAGTAAGTTATGTCACTAGATGGCGATAGAGCAGTATCACCATTATACTTGTTGCTTTTAAATCAAGAAAACACCATTTCAGTGATAATGGGGTAAAGCTGATGGGAAAACCCCTCCACCTGAATTTCAGTGGGTAGCATAGGCATTATCAAACACAAATCGACACATGCCAAAAAAATCCGAAAGACCTGCTTTTTCCACATAAATCTAACACTGAAAGTGCTATAACCTCTACAAATAATTCTGGGTAGGTATATGCAAATCAGGTCAACAATGATCATCTATTGCAGCTATATTCCTTTTATACATGGACTCCAAGAAACCCTTGGAGCATATATACAGGACTATAAGCCTCAAGATAGAGGTGCAGAAATCAGATAACCACTCATAGACAGCTGTAAAGTGTATATCCACACTGTGATCGCTAGCCAGGGACACAATGGCAGAGAAATTTCAGGGCCCCCTATCTCACTCTTGCCCCTCTTCCCTCCCAAAGTAATTTTATCCAGGTCTTTGTATATCATACCAATGTTTTAAATACACCCCCGGAAATGCCCCATAACCTGTATTGCACATGCAGGATTTGCTACTGCCCAATTACCCACATTGCACATCCAATACTTAATATGCCGCAACCAGTGTTCGTTTATTCATTAATATGCTACTGATAATTTGTACATTAATATGCCACTGATAATTTGTTCATTAATAGCCACTGATAATTTTCTCATTAATGTGCCACTGATAATTTGCTCATTAATAGCCACTGATAATTTGCTCATTAATATGCCACTGATAATTTCTCCATTAATATGCCACTGATAATTTGCTCATTAATATGCCACTGATAATTTCTCCATTAATATGCCACTGATAATTTCTCCATTAATATGCCACGGATAATTTATCCATTAATATGCCACTGATAATTTGCTCATTAATAGCCACTGGTAATTTGCTCATTAATATGCCACTGATAACTTCTCCATTAATATACCACTGATAATTTCTCCATTACTATGCCTCTGATAATTTGACCATTAATAGCCACTGATAATTTGCTCAGTAATAGCCACTGATAATTTGCTTATTATTAGCCACTGATAATTTGCTCATATAATGCCACTGATAATGTGCTCATTAAATGCCACAGATAATTTGCTCATTAATAGCCACTGATAATTTGCTCATTAATATGCCACAGCCAATCACCTCCACCTCCCCCTTCCACAGTACTTACCTGGATGCTGTACGTCCCCTGCAGTCTCCTCCACAGTGTTTCTTCCTGCACACACGCTGCGCGCAGGAAATACAGGCAGCGGGGACAGGAATGAATGGGGGGCAGCTGCTCCGTTTGCCCAGACTTTTTTTAATTTTAAAGGGCTGGGACCCGAGGAGTCCCGCTGAGCCTGTGACGAGTGTATCGCCAGTCCCCCCCTGATTGCGGCCCTGCATACATTTATTGCATAGAAACTTGTGCAAAGCAGACATCTGCTGCTTTTTTTCCACCAGGAGTACAGGAATGGTGAGAAGAAGTAACAGACCCGGGGAGCTCTCCATGTTGAAAATTGGTGAATAATAAAAGGGTAGTTCTGCAAAAAATTGTAGTGATAGGAATTAAATCACACATCCAAGGATCCGTCATAAGGCACCACCAGAACACAGATTGAAGATAAAACAAGCTGCTCAGGATGTGTTAATACGTAGAAAATTCTTAATTGTGCATCATGATGAAAGAAAACACATAGCTCCACAGAGGCTATGATTAAGTACCTGTACAGTACGAAACGCATCAGGCAGTTAGCATTCTCTATCAAGGCTGGAGTTTTTGTTTGCACTGTGGAGCTATGCGTTTTCTCTCATTTTGATGCACAATAAAGAATTTTTGAAGTATTAATACATCCGGAACAGCTAGTTTTGTCTTCAATCTGTACAGAATAACTCACAAAAGAAACAACACTTATCGATAAACTGCGTTCAAATATTGTTGAATGTATTAGGTGGTGGCTGAGTGACAGGCTACAGAGGGTTATAGTCAATAAAGTATAATTGAAGCAAAGTCTTGTTACTAGTGAGGTACCTCAGGAATCTGTAATTGGACCCATTATCTTTAATATTTTTACTCTTGATATTGCATTACTGATATTTCAGAAGTTTTTGGTGCAACAGTTTGATGTTCCTGGGGGAATTAAACCAAATGACAAATGATTTAGGCAAAGTAGAAAAATGGTTGTGGCAACTGATATTCAATGTGGATAAGTGCAAGATAATGCATCTTGGACGCAAAAACCCAAGGCAGAGTAAAGAATATTTGTTACAGTTCCATAACGGTTTTTAAGGGTAATTATTTCAACATTTTCTTTGAATTTTTTCTTCACAATCCTATGATCATATAGTGCGGGCCACCCTGCAAGATTCCTGGAGGAAGCCCCCAAGGCTCCCCTGTAGAGTTAGAACTGTTCACTTAGGCCACACACAAATAAAATGCTCCACCCATAACCATTTATCTGCTCCAATCTGTTGTGTGGTGCTACTTCCACACCCTTTTCATGCCATCTGCAGAGCTAAAAATCTGCTAACTGAGAAGGCCAATCAGTGCTTAGGAGACTTTCCTGATTGGCTAAGGCTTGCTTCAGCTTCTAACAATAATTGCTCCTTGTTTATATACAGTAGGGGAATGCTGAAGAGCGTGCAGTTGAAAGTGATGCACAGTCTGAAAAATCCTATGAGGCAGGGAGTCTTATGTCAGCTAACTCCTCTGTATGGTTTAACTTACAACTGAACTACCAAAGAGGCCTCCTATGGAAGTGGGACCCCACTGTTCTGAATGGGCTGCTGGAGCCTCAGTTACGCCACTGATATATATTATATCTTCATCTCTGTAAAAATGATTTCCCAAAAGTTCAGGATTGTGCATAAGACTGACTAGGATAACAAAATCCTGGAAGTGTCTCTTTCAGTGGGAACAGAACAGTTTAACCCCTTCACGACCTTATGACGAATTAACTTGTCATGCAGTTAAGCCGGCGCTGCGCTCCATGCACAGAGCCATCGGGTGAGAAACGGGACCGGGACTCTGCCTCACACCTGAGGCAATGTTCCTGGACCTGATCAACGGGTATCTGGCCATGTGATCATGGTAATCAATCGATCACCACAATCACATGAAAATGAGATGGAAAAGTCAATGTCTTTATGCATTGACTCTGCCTCCAATTCACTCCCCATACTTTACATGCTGATTGTGAAGTACAGAGAGTGACAGGCAAATGAAAAAACAACAACCAATTTCCTGTAAAAAAAAAAAAAGTTAACCATTTCCACCCCTTGCTGATCACAGTTTGTTAATGTGATCAGTTTCCTTCCTTGTTTATAAAAACTTTTTTTTGTTGCAAATTTACAGTTTCCCTCCCTATATATATATTAATTATATTATTTTAATATATTAATTTAATTACAGATAACCCCTGCATACCCGTGCTGTGGTTCCAATTGCTCTGATTGCTACATAGACTGGTCAGATTAATTTTTTGGGGGGGGGTCTGGGAACCTACATTTTTCTTTTTATTAACTATTATATGTATTTTGAATACTAAATTGTAGATTATTTATATGTATATAGTATCAAAAGAAAGTTGTAACTGTTCTTTAAAAATCAACATGTAACTATATTGGGTGTGTTAAATGGCATAGAGTTGAAAACTATTGACTCTGGTCATTGGACCAGGAAAATCCATTGTGCTTAAAGGGTTAAAGCCTAAAAGACTCTTCACTAAAAAGCATAAGATATATATATCAACAGTTTCCAGTTCTTTAAGTGATTTAATGCTGACAGTGAATAATTGCTTTGTTTTTTCATGGGATTTCAAAATATATCCAAAGATCAAGAACCCATCAGTAAATAGCTTTGCAGTATTGTCATATATTTGAAATATGTCATCACATTTTTTTATAGTATGCCATTTCTCTTTCATTTTTTGGGTGATCACAAATTTGTTTTTACAAAATGCATTCAGTACTGCTCTTTGTCTTAGATGACAGATTCATTCTAATATCCAGTCTAAAGCCTTATAGGAAGTCTGAATAATGGTATTATACATTCCTGGTCACATAATACCAGTAGTTTTTCACCTTTTGTTTGTGATTCCATGAACAAATAATCTTAGCTCTTTTCAGAAAGCACGAATGCTACCTCAGTATCTCTGACCCTTTATGCCAGGGGTCCTCAAACTTTTTAAACAGGGGGCCAGTTCACTGTCCCTCAGACCGTTGGAGGGCCGGACCATAGTAAAAACAAAAACTATGAACAAATTCCTATGCACACTGCATATATCTTATTTTGAAGTGAAGAAACAAAACGGGAACAAATACAATATTTAAAATGAAGTAAAGTTAAATCAACAAACTTACCAGTATTTCAATGGGAATAGTGTGCCAGTCAGATGCCCAGGAATATTATGCCAGTCAGAGTCCAGTAATATTATGCCAGTCAGATGCCCAGGAATAGTGTGCCAGTCAGATGCCCAGGAATAGTGGGCCATTCAGATGCCCAGGAATATTATGCCATTCAGATGCCCAGGAATAGTGTGCCAGTCAGATGCCCAGGAATATTATGCCATTCAGATGCCCAGGAATATTATGCCATTCAGATGCCCAGGAATAGAGTGCCAGTAAGAGCTCAGGAATATTATGCCAGTCAGATGCCCAGGAATATTATGCCAGTCAGAGCCCAAGAAAATTATGCCAGTCAGATGCCCAGGAATAGTGTGCCAGTCAGATGCCCAGGAATATTATGCCAGTCAGATGCCCAGGAATAGTGTGCCTGTCAGATGCCCAGGAATATTATGCCATTCAGATGCCCAGGAATATTATGCCATTCAGATGCCCAGGAATAGTGTGACAGTCAGATGCCCAGGAATATTATGCCATTCAGATGCCCAGGAATAGAGTGCCAGTAAGAGCCCAGGAATATTATGCCAGTCAGATGCCCAGGAATAGTGTGCCAGTCAGATGCCCAGGAATAGTGTGCCAGTCAGATGCCCAGGAATATTATGCCAGTCAGATGCCCAGGAATAGTGTGCCTGTCAGATGCCCAGGAATATTATGCCATTCAGATGCCCAGGAATATTATGCCATTCAGAAGCCCAGGAATAGTGTGCCAGTCAGATGCCCAGGAATATTATGCCATTCAGATGCCCAGGAATAGAGTGCCAGTAAGAGCCCAGGAATATTATGCCAGTCAGAGCCCAAGAAAATTATGCCAGTCAGATGCCCAGGAATAGTGTGCCATTCAGATGCCCAGGAATAGTGTGCCATTCAGATGCCCAGGAATATTATGCCATTCAGATGCCCAGGAATAGTACAGTGCTCGTTATACCTCCCTCCTCCCCCCCTTCCCCATCACTTACCTCCAGCTGCTATGTCCCCGGCTGGACGTCTCACGCAGTGTTCCCTCCTCCCTGCACGGAGGAGGGAAACAGTTACCGGTCGCGGTGATTTTTTTAAATTTTTTTTTTCTGTTTTCCTGCAGTCGCATCTTCTGCGGGTGCAAGAAAAAAAAAGTAAACAGCGGGGAGCAGGGGGTGCCGGCAGCACCCCCCGCGGGCCGGATAAATGTGCTCGGCGGGCCGCATGTGGCCCGCGGGCCGTAGTTTGAGGACCCCTGCTTTATGCTGTTAGATTATGCTTAACTTAGGGTGGCAGGTTTTTTAGGTATGGTTGCCATCCAGCTGGTATTTACAAGGGTTTACAGGTGAACTTTGATAAGTGTATTGCTGAGTTTGGGTACTGTATAGAGTAATCTGCCAGCAAAGAGCATGTTAATTTGTGACAATCAATAGAATAATGTGGGATATAGAATTTGAGTGTAGACAATATGCTGCCTTCATATCCTAGAGCTGAATTTAATGTATATTATCAACCTATTTGTAACCACTCTGGTATCAAAGTACTTTCTGCTGGGTCATTTACTAGCCTGTAGTTTTGGTATAGTGACCAGCACATGGCTGGATATATTCAGGACTCCATTTTAGTTTAAATTTTAGTTCAGCTAAATGCTCGATGCAAGAAGGGAAAGAACCCTGCTTAGCATAGCCAAAGGCCTGAGATTGAGACCTGTTTTTTCCAATGCTCAGAGAAGTGCTGGAGCATCCTAGAAGAGCATTCCAGAACAAAGCACACAGCTGGAACCAGACCAAGGTACAGAGCTGTTCGTAGCAGAGATTTCTAGGAACAGTGAAGAAATCTTAGCAGCAATTAAAGCAGAAGGTGCTTCCCTTCCTGAACTGATTGCAGACTGTGCAGTTCTACTCCCAACCTCCATTTACATTCTACACTATATGGACTAACGAATGAGGACGCCTGAACATTACACCAATGGACCTTTATGACATCACATTCTAAATACATAGATATTAATATGTAGTTTGTCTCCCCTTTGCAGCTATAATAGCTTCCACTCTTCTGGGAAGGCTTTCCACAAGATTTTAGAGTGTTTCTGTGGGGATTATTGAGGATTTATCCATCAGAGCTTTTGTGAGATCAGGCACTGATGTTGGACAAGAAGACTTGGCTCACAATCTTTGTTCAAGTGCACCCCAAAGGTGTTCTATGGGGTTCAGGTCAGGGCTCTGTGTGAGCCAGTCAGTTATTTCACACTAAACTCATCCAACCATGTCTTGACCTTTCTTTGTGCACTAGGGCACAGTCATGCTGGAATCGAAAAAGGGCCTTCCCCAAACTGTTCCCAAAAAGTTGGAAGCATTGCATTGTTCAAAATGTCTTGATATACTGAATCATTAAGATTTCCCTTCAGTGTAAGTAAAGAGCCTACCCCAACCCATGAAAAACAGCTCCATATTTTCCCTCCTCCACCAAACGTTACAGTTGGCACAATGCAGTCAGGCAAGTAATGTTCTCCTGTCTTCCTCCAAAACCAGACTCATTCATCAGACTGTCAAACAGTGAAAACTCCACAGAACACGTTTCCACTGCTCCAGAGTTAGGTGTTGGTGTGCTTTACACCACTCAATTCCCTGCATGGCATTGTACTTGGTGATGTGAGGCTTGGATGCAGCTCCTTGACCGTGGAAACCCATTCCATGAAGCTCCACCGCACAGTTTTTGTGCTGATATTCATTACATTGGAAGCTTGGAACTCTCTTTAGCTATGGATATATACCTTTTATACATGATATTTGTGTCTCTAATGTTTAATTATATTAACATTTGTCTCTGTTTCTACATACTGTCAGACTGACCAGTTATAATTCCACATGTTACTGCAATTAAGTGAACTTCTCATGTGGTAATTGCCTTTTTGGTGAGTCCCTTTTAATTAAGGGGATCACTATTGAGGAAGTCTCTTTCTCTGTATTTAGTTATGGAACCAGCACACCATTTGCGACTTTTACGCACCATGCTCCTCAGCACCCCTCTCTGTGACTTTACATGGTCTTACCCTTCATGGCTGAGCTGCTCCTGTTCCTAAACACTTCCATTTTCCAATAATACCACTTATAGTTGAAATTTCCCAAACTGACGTATTGCAAAGATGACATCCACGTTTTAATTCACTGAGCTCTTCAGAATGACTAATTTTCTCACAAATGTTTGTAAATGCAGACTGCATGACTAGGTGCTTGATTTTATACACCTGTGGCAATATGTGGGATTGAAACATCTGAAATCAATAATTAAGAGCTTTGTCCCAATATTTTTGTCCACATAGTATTTTGTTAGCCTCCCAGAGATTCAGGAAAATGAGTTGCCATACAATAGCAGAAGATGCTGAAATTACAGTTTATGCACATTTCCCATTACAATTTAGCTCCAAGGCATGCTCTGTATCAAATAATTTAACAAGCAGGTCATACTTAGACATCTTAAGAACAATTTTATTTATTTATATTTTACTCCAAATGTAAATATAATTATATTTAAAGAAGTAGCCTCAAGTTAATGTATACTGAATTTGTTACCATGATAAGTTATATTCCACTGAACTTACAAAATAACTGGTTGTGCTTAAGGTTGTGTGCTAGGCAACCAAAAATAGAAGATTGTGTTCTTTGTGAACACTAAGTTCCTGGCAATATGCAATATGAAGATCCAAATTCCAGTTTGTTCTGGAGTCTGAATTCCCATCCTGGAGGACTGAAGCCGATACTCAAATGAGGAAGGAAAAAATAGGGAAAAAAACCCCACCTCCAATGCTAGCATTGTTAAGCAAACAAAATAATTATGATTAAGCATTAACATGCAAAACATGTTAAAGGACAATGGTTGTCCTGGGAAAAAAAAAGTTTGTTTAACCCCTTAGTGACAGAGTGATACTATTTGATACTATTATTTTCATAATATGATATAATTTACTATTAAAAAAAAAAAAAAAAATATGATGGAAATATGCCATAAAAAACACTTTTTCTAACTTTGACCTGATTTTTTTTAAACAATTACAAATGGTAAAAAAGACCCCATCTATATATTTCTAATATTGGTCCTGAGTCTAGAAATACCAATGTTTCCATGTTTGTCAATGTTTTATTTCAAGTAATGGGGCAATAAACAATAATAGTGTTTTTTTGTTTCCTAACCATTTTCTTCTACAGTGACCTTTTAACCCCAACCCTAAATTTACCCCAACCATAAATCTACCCCCACCCCTTAATCTAATCTTTGTACTAACCCAAACCCCCTTGTAACCCTTATTAAAACCCTAATTAAAACCCTAACCCTAGATCTAGGTTTAGTATTCTCGGTTTTTTTATTTATTTATTTAACTTTTTTATTTATCTTATTTTTTTCCTAACTGTAATGTTGCTGGCTGCCTCTAGGGGCAGTCAAGCAACAGTTTCAGAGCAACGGAAGAGAGTTTTTTTCTCTCACTTCCATCATTCTCTGCTGGGCACGCTGTATTGGAGGAGCATGCTGCATTGGAGGAGCATCACCGCGGGTGATCACGGCACCCTGGGGGGAACAGAAGGTGTTGCATGATGCCTTGATCATTGCAACACTTTACACACATAGGCAGTGAAAGCTGATACTCTGAGAGTAACTGCAGCCATGTAGCGTTGCGCTAAGGACCATGCTTTGCAGGATGTATATATACGTCCCTAAGCATTAAGGGGTTAAATAGCTTAAGCAATGATAACAACAACAACAGTGAAGAAAATGCTTAACCCCTTACCGAGATTTCTTTAGTGGCACATGAAGTGCCTGGCACATGCAATAACTCTATCGGTGTTGCTACAATACCTCTATGTAGCAGCATTGTGCAACACTGAAGATTTGTGCAGGGGCGTGCTACGATCACTCAACGGAGTGACCGTAGCAGCCATTTAAAAATGGCAGTGCCGGCTGCACACATGTGCTTAGGAAGCGAACAAAAGTTTGCTTTCTAAGCATCGATCATGTTGCTGAAGTGCCTCGCTAGCGAGGCACTTAGCAGCACTAAAAGATCCGTTGGTGGCGCTCTCCTGAGCGACCACATTAGCCGATCAGAAGGGAGCGCTGCCTGTGTAGGGCTTTTATTACAGTCATTTACAGTTTAACCCCTTCCATGCCATTGATTGCTATGTATGCAGTGATCGTACACAGCAGCACATTTTTTTAGGGGTACATTTTTTTACTGTTATTACAGTATAACAAAGGCAATTTTAAGAGTTATTAACCCTATGCTTTCCGTAGATCCCTGCCTAAGCAGCGATCTGCCGCATAAGTATTTTATTATTGTTACACCCGCTAGGGGTTAATTATAAAAGGTATGGGATTACGTGTAACGTAAACATTTTTTTAAGCTGTCTGAGTGTATGTATAGCGATCAGTAACAGGCGATCAGTGGCTCAGATGAGCATCACCATTCACCTGATCAGATCAATATTGGTAAATATTGATCTAATCCATCTGGATCTGCCTCCCTTACCTCACTTGAGTTTTAGTGATGGAGAGAGACAGATCTGTATAACGTAAGTTTTTAATTGTAATAAATTAAATACAATGTTACAAAATTATGAGAACCAAGAGCTTTTATAAAAAGCCATGGCCTGTGTATTAACCTCTTACCTGCCAGTGGTCACTGCACAGCAGCATATTTTTTCTTGTCTGTGCCTTTTAGGGGTAAATTTTTTTTATAGTACTATAAAGGCTCTTATAAGAGCTATTTAACCCTTCCTTGCTCTACATGTCAAAATTCCAGGTTGTAAAACAAAAAGCGCACCTCTCAAATGTGGCCTTTTAATCCCAAACAAGCTGACAAACCTATGCATGGGTGGTATCCCTGTAATCAAATTAGTACCCAAAAATTTGACAAAGCCAGGTGGTATAATTAGTGCATGGAAAGTGTTAAAATACCACCATTTGAAATAGCCTAGGGTGTCTACTTTAAAAAAATATATGGTTTGATGGGGTAAAATACACTGGTTGGCTTAACAAATGTCCCAAATGGGACATGGGCGCAGGTTGTCTGCATGTCAAAATTGCAAGTTGCAAAACGAAAAACTGCACCTCCCAAATATGGCATTTTAACCCCCAAACAAGCTGACAAACCTATGCATGGGTAGTATCCCTTTATTCAGGAGAAATAGTAGAATCTATTTAGCAGGTTGAGCAGAATGCAGTTGAGCTAGTTAAAGAGTGACTAAATTTATATTTATTATATGGATGGTCATTTCTCCTGCAAGTACAATTCAAAAGACATCCCATAGTCTTTTGTTAAAAAAAAAAAAAATTTAAGCTTGGTCGCACCTAGTGTTGGTTGTGTGTGTCAATCATATAAGCTGGGAGGGAGTAAAGCCTCTGTGGAAGAAAGTGAGATTGCTAACAAGAATGCTGAGTTGAATGATAATCTGAATGTGAACAATTAGGAAGGATGACAACAAAAAAGGAGTGCATATGTATAGCGTAACAGGGAGCAGTTGAACAGTGAGAACAAGATCCTCAGAAGAGATATACCAGATGTAGACACTGGAGCAGAAGAGGGAGCAAAGAACATGCTGAAGATTCAATGATACGTTTTTTGTTTTATAACAAAAGACCAGAACAAAAGATAAGTATCAAGGAATGGTTTAACATGGTTAATTTGTATTTTTAAGGTTTCATCCCTCAAATGTTTATTTACATTTACATAATTGTAGAGAAGCATGGTGTTCCTGCTGTACTGATGCTTTTTACTATCAAGGGCATGGAAAGTGGTCAGGAGCAATCACAAGATTGATGAACAAAATAATTAGTAATTGTAAATGAAAAAACAATGGAGTTTTAAGTGATTACGGTGCACTGTCCAGTAGCTTAATGCCTGTGAGCAAACACCATGTGTTGCCAAAGTCATTTAAAAACAAAAAAACTGAATATCTTAGAATGGCCCAGTTGATGAATGTGTGACATGACTTGAAAATTACGATGGCCCCAGTCTAAATGCCTGAGCAAGTTTCCAATAATGAGCAAAACTCACAGCATTCAGATTTGCAAAGCATGTGAAAAAAGTACCTCCTGCCAGAGGTACTTTTAGAAAACTAACACATTTCTATTGCCAATTTAATTAATATCTGTGCCACAATAAAATATTGTTTTACTATCAAAGTGTTATATATATATATATAAATTAAACTATAAAACCATAATTCGGTTAATTTCAGGAAATTCATCACAATGTGTCATATGTATGTATTGTATTTCTTGTTAAAACCTTTCTGTGTGTATATAGAATTAACCTTATCTGTAAAGTGTTATCTTAAAATATCCTGTAACATTTGTTTCCACAGCAACCGTACGCTCTAGAAACAAATAAGGAAATTATGACAAACAATATCCTGTATTTAAAGTTGCTTCATAAATAACATGTACTTCTTACATTTTTTTATTCTCATATTTATAGGTGTTTTTACAGAAAAACAAGCAAACAATTACATACATATAAGTTAACATACATAATATGAAAAAGAAAGACAAACATATTAACAAAAATAGGCATAATGTTACAGAACAAGAAGGAATCGATAAGCCCTACTTGTTTATCATTATTTATCTACCATGTATATATTCTAACATTATTCTTTTTCAAAGCAGAGGATTATTTCTTCTAAACTGGCAATATGCCTCAAAATATGATTCCCCACCAAAAAAATAATAATATAAAGGTCTCTCTCTATATATAGAAAGATATATATAAACAAATAAATCGATCACACAGATGGATGGTCCTCAACACTGCTGCCCAGAATAAAAATGAAGTATAAACAAAAGCGTAATATATTTAATTTCTACTACCCCGTGTCCCCTGTTTCTAAGCAGGGTGGTTTTATTCCCCCTCAATCTTTTATTATATTTATCCCACATTCTATATGGGACTATAGCTCACAAGGTCCAAATAGTCACTAGACTCGAGCAACTGATCCCAGGGAGATCATTCACCAATAATTAAAGATCTATTTCCTTGGATCAGTTCCTCCAGCAGGCTGACCTATTTACATTTTGGCACTAAGCGGTTAGAGGGGAAGTGCATTTTTGTTTCCAAAAGAACGGAATAACCTCCTTAGCAGCGCTTATAATGTGAATTGTCAGGAAATTTAAAGATTTAATTTCAATACGCTGAATGATTCTATTAATTTTACTCAAAAAAATTACAAGGCAACTGTCAGGAACTGACTGTGCCTGGACTTGAACTCTGACTTCCATGTTCCTAGCTCTCTTCTTTACCGGTTCACCAGCCTGTCTTTTACATTTTTATCTATGTTCTAGTAACAATGAATATACAAAGCCTTGTTATTATCATCAACTCTCCTCATCTGTGTCTAGTCATGTGCTCACTCTCAGCCTATAAAAGCCTCTTCCTGCGAATCTACCTTTGCCAGATTATTGTGGTTCCTGCCTGCAGTATATCAAGCTTTCTATTGATCATTACTTACCTGTTACCGATTTGGACTGTCTCACTACTCTGCTTTCTCCTACCTACTGACCTTGGCTTGCCTGACTACGCTTATACTCTTTGTTCCAGCCTCACAGCTCTGCTAAAAGACCAGATTGTCACTCAAAGCTCAGGGGCTCAACCACCTGGGTAACGAGGGGCTACTTCTGGCAGAAGACCTTGCTGATCTGGCTGCTGGACTCCAAACCTGCTAACATCAGTATCATTACAGCAACTCCACCAGATGTGTTACAAATCACTTCTACCTTTGGCACATCTCAAACTATTCTCACTAATCGCAGGAGAGAATTAATGTAACAACTCTGGTACTCTAGTAAGTTCTTTATATGGTATTTCCTGAAACTTGCTAGAAAATTGAGCAGTTTTGAATAAGTTGTATATATATTTTAACCATTCTTTTCTAGGTATAAAATACTTAAATAACCAGCCTGCAATCCAAGTGGAAAGTCATAGTTACAGCGAACAAGAAGTTAACTGGGCTATCTACTTAGCCAACCATCCCTACAAAGAGTGTTCCAGACCTAAATGGTAGCTGCTAGAGAGGGGGACCTGGATCCATGTCTTATAATCTGACCTCAATTTGAGGTCAGATTATAAGAGACCTCGATTATAAGAAGAGGGGTAGCTTTCAGAAAAAAATTTCTGAAAAAAACCTTGTCTTATAATCGAGCAAATACGGTATTAATCACCTGCCTATTTTTTTTTTTTTTAAATAAGAGATGGTATCTGAAATGGGATTGTAGAAGGTAGAGGACTCTTGGAAAGCGTTTTATCTTAATTATACAGTCAGGTCCATAAATATTGGGACATCGACACAATTATAATCTTTTTGGCTCTATACACCAGCACAATGGTTTTGAAATGAAACAAACAATATGTCCTTTAACTGCAGACTTTCAGCTTTTAATTTGAGGGTATTTACATCCAAATCAGGTGAACGGTGTAGGAATTACAACAGTTTGTATATGTGCCTCCCACTTTTTAAGGGACCAAAAGTAATGGGACAGATTAACAGTCATAAATCAAACTTTCACTTTTTAACACATGGTTGCAAATCCTTTGCAGTCAATTACAGCCTGAAGTCTGGAATGCATAGACATCACCAGATGCTCTGTTTCATCCCTGGTGATGCTCTGCCAGACCTCTACTGCAACTGTCTTCAGTTCCTGCTTGTTCTTGGGGCATTTTCCCTTCAGTTTTGTCTTCATCAAGTGAAATGCATGCTCAATCGGATTCAGGTCAGGTGATTGACTTGGCCATTGCATAACATTCCACTTCTTTCCCTTAAAAAACTCTTTGGTTGCTTTTGAAGTATACTTCGGGTCATTGTCCATCTGCACTGTGAAGCGCCGTCCAATGAGTTCTGAAGCATTTGGCTGAATATGAGCAGATAATATTGTCCGAAACACTTCAGAATTCATCCTGCTACTTTTGTCAGCAGTCACATCATCAATAAATACAAGAGAACCAGTTCCATTGGCAGCCATACATGCCCACGCCATGACACTACCACCACCATGCTTCACTGATGAGGTGGTATGCTTTGGATCATGAGCAGTTCCTTTCCTTCTCCATACTCTTCTCATAATTCTGGTACAAGTTGATCTTGGTCTCATCTGTCCATAGGATGTTGTTCCAGAACTGTAAAGGCTTTTTTAGATGTTGTTTGGCAAACTCTAATCTGTGGATCCTGTTTTTGAGGCTCACCAATGGTTTACATCTTGTGGTGAACCCTCTGTATTCACTCTGGTGAAGTCTTCTCTTGATTGTTGACTTTGACACACATACACCTACCTACTGGAGAGTGTTCTTGATCTGGCCAACTGTTGTGAAGGGTATTTTCTTCACCAGGGAAAGAATTCTTCGGTCATCCACCACAGTTGTTTTCCATGGTCTTCCGGGTCTTTTGGTGTTGCTGAGCTCACCGGTGCGTTCTTTCTTTTTAAGGATGTTCCAAACAGTTGATTTGGCCACAACTAATGTTTTTGCTATCTCTCTGATGGGTTTGTTTTGTTTTTTTCAGCCTAATGATGGCTTGCTTCACTGATAGTGACAGCTCTTTGGATCTCATATTGAGAGTTGACAGCAACAGATTTCAAATGCAAATAGCACACTTGAAATGAACTCTGGACCTTTTTATCTGCTCCTTGTAAATGGGATAATGAGGGAATAACACCCACCTGGCCATGGAACAGCTGAGCAGCCAATTGTCCCATTACTTTTGGTCCCTTGAAAAGTGGGAGGCACATATACAAACTGTTGTAATTCCTACACCGTTCATTTGATTTGGATGTAAATACCCTCAAATTTCAAATCCATTATGGTGGTATATAGAACCAAACAGATTATAATTGTGTTGATGTCCCAATATTTATGGACCTGACTGTATAAGATCGGCCAAACCAAGTAACGTGTGGAACAGCACATTTTGTTTTGTAAACTATTCAATAGTGTGAGGAAATTACGATTATATAAGTCTTGCAGACCAGAAGTTACATTTATCCATGGTATTTTAAGCTCCCTAACTCATCATTTAAAAGGAAAGGTGTGTTTAAGTTATTGAACAGTATCTAGTGGAATATTTATATTTAAAATTTTGGAAGGTTCCATAGTCCACTGTCTTCGCTAAACTCCTTTAGAACCTACTTGTTAAGATCATCAAAAGACTGTCCACACACACCATGATTTTGTCATGCTTCATAACCAATAACAGACCATGTATTTTAGGGTTTTCCTTAATGGCATGAAGCAATGGTTCTAAAGTTAGCATAAACTAAAGGGGCAGGAGATAAACCTGGCTGGTACCATTTTAAAGAGCCCATCATAAAAGATGGGCCAACACAAATTTTCTTTAGAACCCCAATCATAAAGACCCAACTGACTTAATCTATTGAGCATGGTAAATTAGATTCAAAAGCTTGGTAGTATTGTACTAAATTTTCCAACGAGGCACAAATCCTGTTTGGTCAATGTGTATAATGGACAGGATAATCGTTTCTGGTAGACAACATTTTAGATATAATCTTAAGGTCTTCATTTAATAAATAAATAGGCTATTAATTATTACATATTTCTGCATCCTTTCCCTTCTTTGCCATTTCAAATTAAATGTATTAGCTCCCATAAATTGGGAGACAATTCACTTTGAAAAGTGCAGTAAAATAAAGAAGTTTATCAGTAGTCCTACAATTTTGTCCATGTAATTCTTAAGCCACAGGGCTAACATAATTTCGAATGGAGTCGTGGGCAGATCTCTAAAGGAGCCATACATATATAACTGATTGGAAATTATTTTGAGTCTTCTAGCAAGAGTTGAGAAAAGTTTGTTGAATTTAGGAGCAAATTTATTTTGCCACTAGTCTAGTACTTGTACCCTAATCAGCCATGACTCTCAGTCACTCTTTCTGAAGGGTCTAGGACAGTTCTTCACCGCTGACAGTTCAGCGCAGCAGTTTGAACGCTGAACTGCCAGTGGTGAAGATCAATGCTGCTGCTTCATTGCGGCAATGTGAGGGCTGACAGTTACGAATTTTCCTGTTTTGCACTGAGTTTTATATTTGGTCTCTTTACTCCTGTGTGATATTGCGATATTTTTGTTCTTAACTCCATAGATTAGCCAGACATTGATGTGATACACAATATGTTCCATCAGGCAAGTGGGGGCTCTATGGGACCTCATATCATTGTATCTGCTGATGCTTTTTTGGGTGACTGATAAAGAAAAGTGAAATTTGCCTTAGTGGCCATCATTCCTGTTAATTAATAAAAGAATAAGCTATCTCTGGATACCCTAAACCAATCAATTTTATAAAAAAAAAAAATCCATAGCCCTAGTTAACATCTGAAGTGGCATCCCTTTTGTTTAATCAGAGAGCACATTGTAGACAGGCCACTGCAATGAAATTGCAAGGACACAGTTGGCAAGGCATTTAGATTGGGTTGTTTCCCAGTGATCACAAACACTTTTTCTGACTATCACAGTGTTTCCCTAGTTCTCAAGTGAGAGTCCAGCATTGATAACCATCTGAAAACTGCTTCTAAGACTCAAATAAAAAAAAGAGCCTCTTAGCTGCCTGAATAATGGTCTCTTGAAAAGTGCAACAAAGACATGAGGAATGGATGGTTTCCACAGTGAGCTTGCTAAAGCCAATGTTGTTTGGTATCTGAGGAATACACAGCAGGTTTTCGGTAGCAAGAATGGCTGAATCATCAAGATTTAATAACCTCACATAACACAGAGGAATCATTATTTTTAGATTTGGTAAGGGAATCCATAGCTTAAGAAAGCTGATCCTATCTGAAACGATTTTATATGTTAAGGACTATAGTGATGAAATTATGTGTTTTATGAACATGTAAAGCATTCAGGTTAATTTCTCATGTAGTAGTTTTTATTTTAGTTTATTGAACAGCAAATCACAGAGTACCAGGTTGTAACGTTAACTAATTTGTTACCTGAAAAACTCCAATTTAATTACAGCATTTACAAGCATTACAAAAGACTGTATAATCTTTCTCAAGTTTTCCTGGTAACCAACAGCATGATTTGTGTTTGGACTTCTTACTCGGTTTTAAAGTGAAAGTAACTGTAACAAATAAAGTATGGTTCTACTTCTAGACAAAAGGAGCAGATTCCAGAACTATACTTATCTTAGAACTAGCACCAGGATCAGCCTATTCTATCTTTGTAGAGCTGCTATTTCATCCTTCTTTTCTCAGGAGTCATGTTCCGTTCTACGGCCCGCAGGCCAAAATCCAGCCCACCACTACTGGGGCCGCTGTGGGATACAGTCGCTTTTAGGATTTCTAAGGGCCGCCACAATGTCTTCAAGAATTCTGCAGCTGCTGTGGCGTTTGTGCTGCCACTGGATATGTTTTTTTCTATACAGGATGTACCTTTGCCTTGCTGGTGACTGTGGCGGTCGGAGGAGAACAGGGGGCGATCTCTCGATGACGTCATGCCCGTCGAATACTCGCGAGGAGTGGGAACATTTAAAAGGCAGAATGATCAAGCGCTCATTGCTTGGTGATTCTCATGTATTTTGAGCCTAGTGTATTGATTCTTTCCTATTTTTTACTGAACTCAGCTTCCTCCTGACTATTCTGCTGTATTGCCTGTGCCCCTAATCCTGGACTGTTTCTACCGTTTTGCTGATTTTATGGTAACCTGACCTTGGCTTGTTTTATGTTTTTCTGATTTTCTGATACCCTGACCCTGGCTTTATCTTATTACTCTCCTTTATTAACCATCTCAGTGCTGGAGTATTGTGTGGTGTATTCCCAAATTAACCATCACGGTACTGGATTACATGTATCGTGTGTTCCTGCATTTACCCTCGCAATACCGGATTACAAGTGTGGTGTGTTCCTGCTTAACCATCGTTGCTGGAATACAGATATATTTTCCTTCCTTGCTACCTACTCAACCTTAGTATTGGACTCTATATTACAAACTGTTCATACTACACTACTATCAAGCTACTCGTTCAAGGTTAGTTCTCTTCTCCTTGTATACACAGTATACCCCTATTAACTACTAATGAAAAGGATTTAGGAATAATTGTAGATAACAGACTTAGCAACAGTGCTCAATGCCAGTCAGCAGCTGCAAGGGCCAATAAGATATTGGTATGTATAAATTCACATGAGGAGGATATCATCTTGTCTCTTTACAAGTCAATGGTAAGACCTCACCTTAAATATGCAGTACAATTCTGGGCACCAATCCTTAAAAAGAAAATATCATGGAAGTAGAAAAAGTGCAAAGGAGAACAAAAAAATTAATAAGGGGATTATATGATCTTAGTTATGAAGAGAGACTTAAAAAATTGCATTTATATATGTTAAAAAAGGCATCTCAGAGGGGATATGATAACATTATTTAAA
The DNA here is from genome assembly GCA_036172795.1 of Pelodytes ibericus. NCBI lineage: Eukaryota > Metazoa > Chordata > Amphibia > Anura > Pelodytidae > Pelodytes > Pelodytes ibericus. The sequence continues at coordinate 76,652,563 of CM069863.1, forward strand.
TATGTGCAGGGCCAAAATAAAGAGCTCTCCAGTGACCTGTTCATTAACAGAAATGTACAAAGAACAAGAGCTCACCCCCTGAGACTGGAAGAGAAAAGATTTTATAGACGGCAAAGGAAGGGATTTTTTATGGTAAGGACAATAAAGTTACGGAACTCACTGCCAAGAGAGGTAGTGCTATCAATTACAACAGATGTATTTAAAAATGGACTAGATGTGTTTCTTTTAGAAAAGCAGAACCATCAGAGCTATTAGTAATAGAGCTTATGGATCCAAGGAGAAATCTCATTGCCCTTTGGAGTCAAGAAGGAATTCCCCCCCCCCTAGGAGGCAAAATTCCAAATAGCTTCCTAGGTTTTTGCCTTCTTTTGGATCAAAAGATAGAATGATAGTTAGAAAGTTGATAGTTGAACTTGATGGACTTGTGTCTTTTTTCAACTTAAATTACTATGTTATTGTAGATTGTACTTAATGCTGTTAGTGCATGACTGGAGCTGCAGTCCACCGCAACAGGGAAGTTCATCCCTGCATAAGATCATATTAGACTCAGTCCATGATGGGGTTGCAGTTCTCAGCAATATAAGGGAAAACTATCCATGCCACTGAAGAAGATAATGGTGTCACACTGGCAAAATGATTGAATAGTGCTGGAGAAATACTGTGGTCCAACAGATGCACAACAGCAAGATGGTTATGAAAAGGCAGAACCAAAGTCGATAAATTAGTACCATTAAGTTGGGTAATAATAACATTTATGATTCAGCAGCTGATTTTGTTACTTCAAGAGCTCAGACTAAAACTCTTTTCTCCCAGAGTCCCACTTGGAGAAAAGTGTTGTATAAAAACGAGTTATTATTTTTTGTTTAGTTTTCCATTGATTGTAGTGGTGACAGAAATGAGAGAAGTATGCTATTATTAATTACTAGCATTTGTTCATAAGGCATTATTATATTTCCCAGCACTTTTCAATTGGCAAAACACATACAAATATTATGTAGAATAAGACATCTAAAAAAACTCAGTAGTAACTGACTGACAAACAATAATAGTAATTCAACAACTGCAAAGAATTGTTTTAATACAAACATTAACATTAATTTCAGCAACATAACACATGATTCTATTCACCCTTATATTTGTATAGTTCTTTCCAGTTTTACGGAATAACATTGTGATCGTTAGGCAGTTTTTTTTAGCTTTTTATATATGGACTAAATAGCCTCTGTTGGAATTTTTAAACATTACATTAACATTTATTTATATAGTGCCAACAATTTGTGCTAAGTACAGAGCATAGACAGTGACTACATGATTAGAGGAACAAGAACAGACTGGTACATGAGGTAGAGAGCCCTGCTCACAATTTTACAATCTAGAGGGAATAGTGGACATGAGACACATAAGGGAGTAAAAATATAAAAGCAGGGGAAATGCAGCTGCTTCACCATCCTCTCACACGCGATGGCTAGTTCAACGCGCAAGATCTTTCTTCGTTGGACAGATCATTGTGGGATTGCTGAATATTCATTTTAGTATTAGGGTTTGGGGGGATAAGTATTATGGTTTGGGGAGGGTAGTATTAGTATTAGGGTTCAGGGGTTAATATAAGTATTAGGGTTCGGGGGGTTAGGTATTAGTATTAGGGGTCGGGGAAGGTAGTATTAGTATTAGGGTTCTGGGGTTAATATTAGTATTAGACTTCAGGGGAAGTGTTAGTATTAGTGATTGGGTTGGGGGTGTTAGTATGTGGATTTGGGGTCACTTTTAGGGGTGGTTGATTTATTAGGGGGTTGATTTATTAGGGGTGGGTGTCTGTTTGTAAGCACTGACAGTTCATGCTTAACACCCTGCTATCTATTATAGGGTTATAACTGAGACTATTTCTCTAATCCACTCATCCCAATTATTGAGGTCTTCTTTCAGATCGTTGGCTTTTTTTAAAACCTTTTTCCATGTTAAGCTGGAAGATTATTTGGTTCCTAATTATTCCCATAGAGGGTATTAAATCAGTCTTCCAGTATCTCGCAAGAGTAATTTTAGCGGCTAGTAGGCAGTTTATTGTTAGAGTAGATTGACAATTATTCATGTTAGGCCAGTTTAAGTGTAATAGTAAGACTTGCGGGTCTTTTAATGCTGGCTACTTTTTATATTATATTAATAATCTTATCCCAAAAGTTATCCAATTTTATACAGTGCCACCACATGTTGAGCTACGTTCCTTTGTTTAGTCTACACCTCCAGCATAAATCGTCGCTCAAAGGGAAGATTTTTTGTATCTTGGGGTCATGTACTATCTATTAATGATCTTGAATTGGGTCTCTGTCAGGGAGAGGCTATGAATTGTTCTCCTTACTTTATTCATGATGTGATGCCAGTCCGTAATGGGAATTGATATTTCTAGTTCTTTTTCCCAGATGTTCTTTGCCGCTGGGATATCTGTTTCTTTAGTTAGCTCAATAAGATTTCTACATTTCGCCAAGATTTTCTTTTTGGCCTTTTTATTAAAAATCTGTTCTAGCTGATGGTGTATATCGCCTTTTTCCAGGATACTTTTATTTGCTAAGAGGTTTTTGACTCTTAGATACTTAAACATTTCTTTTGCTTGTAATTGGAATTTGTTTCTTAAATTTACGAAGGATAGTATTTTTCCTTCTTGTATTATATCTTAAATTTGTATGATATTGCTGTCCTTCCAACTTCTTAGAGATAAGTCTTCTATTTCCCCTTCAATTACTTCTGTAGGCAGGAAATCCATTAGTTTGTTAGGTAGATCTAACCTTTTTTTGATTCTCTCCCAGATTGGTAAAATTTGTTTTAGGATTATGTTGTTCTTCCAGTATCCTTTCTTTGAGCACCAAATAACACGGCTTAAATTTTTTATCCCACATTGGTCCGCTTCTATCTTGTACCAGCCTTCTTTAGTATTGCTTTCTACTTGGATTTGTGCAATGTGCATCACTATACTAGCCTCATAATAGTCTTGTATTTGTGGAAAACCCATTCCTACTTTTTTTATTTTGTTGGACATGGTTTGCCTCCTTATTCTAGGTTTTTTCCCGTTCCAGACAAAATATGCAAAAGACGATTGTACCATCTCAATCCAGCTTTTGGAAAATTTGAGGGGGATCATGCAAAAGAGGTAGGTCCACTTTGGCAGAACATACGCTATTAGGGTATTCACCCTGCCCCACCATGAGATCTCCGCAGTGCGCCACTTTTTAAGGTCACTGTTTGTCTGTTTTAGGAGAGATATAAAGTTAACCTCTGCCATCCGCTCTATGTTTTTTATTATTTTAATGCCTAAGTATTGAAAAACTTTAGGATGATTAAACCTGTATTTATCTTGAATCTGTTTCCTAACAAGTCCATCAATATTATTAAACTGAGCTGTAGTTTTTGTTAAATTTAACTTGTAATTTGAAAAGTGGCTATAGTTTTCAATCTCTTCTAAGAAATTATCCACAGACACCGCAGGATTTGAAACGGTAATTAGAATATCATCCGCATATAGTGATACCTTTAATATATCTCCTGCTAGTGGAAAGCCTGCTAAACGTTCAATTTCTCTTATTTTAATTGCTAGAATTTCTGCCGTAATGATATAAAGTATAGGTGATAACGGACACCCTTGTCGTGTGCCATTAGAAAGTGCAAACCAATCTGAACAAATACCTGGACCAACTCTTCTAGCTGAGGGAAGTTTGTAAAGAGACATGATGGCCGTTTGGATCCATCCGGATAGGCCGAAAGCATTTAGCGACTGGTTCATAAACCCCCAGCTGACCCTGTCAAACGCCTTCTCGGCATCTAGTGACAGGGCAAGCAGGGGGATCTTTTTTTGTGCTGCTAAACCCAAAATATCAATCAATCTTCGGATATTGTTACTTGGTAGACGACCTGGTACGAATCCTATTTGGTCTTGATGGATTATATTATTTAAAATGGGTTTCAGTCTTTCTACCAAGATGGAGGCAAATAATTTCACATCAACATTGATTAGAGAAATAGGTCTATAATTCTTTAGCTCAGTTGGATCTTTTCCTGGTTTTAGGATTGGTAAGATATTTGCACATAGCATTTCTGGTGGGAATGAACCTTTCTTGGCTGCTTGGTTGAATGTGTTTGTTAAATGATTTACAAAGCTAGATGACATTGATTTATAGAACATGTTTGTGAATCCGTCTGGGCCTGGTGTTTTGTTCTTCACTAGGTTCATTATTGATTTTACTAATTCCTCTTCCGTTATATCCTGGTTTATTAAGTCTCTTTCATTTGTTGAGATCTTTGGGATATTGCTTTTGGCGATATATTTTTTAATTTCTTTGTGGCTTTCTGGCAGATAATACAGTTCTTTAAAAAAGGCATTAAAAGCCTCTCCTATTTCTGTAGGGGATTTTTAGATCTTATCATCTTTAATTATTATTATTTATTTTTTTTGTAAATATGTTTTTATTGTTTTTTTGAAGAATAACACATAATTGGGGGGGAAAAAGGGGGGAGGGTAATAAGGGACGGGATACAGAAAAAAAAAGGGGGGGGGACGAGGGTATGGGAAAGGAGGAAGGGAAGGAAGGGGAACATGAATATACCAGCAAGATGCCTGACGCAGCAGGTCATAAACCACAAAACTCCACAAATATATTATAATGTACTCCCATTTTTAGCCATGTTATACATCACTTCAAAGGTACCCTCCAGTCATAGCCAAGGGGCCTAGATTGAATCTACAAACATCAATGACAAATATGAATATGAATAGCTATATACACTGCGTTAGGGAAAAACGGGTAAGATCAGCAACCTAGCTAGATTTCCAACAAGACTCGAATCGCAGGTTCCTGGATGTACTCCAGCCAATAGAACCACATTTGCAGATATTTAACATGTCTGTCTTCAGAATGTGAGGCCAGCTCCTCCAGTTTGCGTGTCATTTCAACTTTCAAAATCCACTCATGGAAAGAAGGGGGAGTAGGCTCCTTCCAGTGGAGAGGGATCAGGGAATTGGCCGCGTTAATTAGGTGGCGGACCACTGATTTCTTATAACTAGGAATCGATTGAGTAGTATAATGAAGTAAATATGGGCCAGGCAGGAATAAAGGAGGAAAATCTGTAAATTTTGTCATAATCTTATGGATTTGTTCCCAGAACGGGACAATTTTTGGGCATTCCCATCAGATTTGTAATAAGTTCCCAGGAGCATTTCCGCATCTCCAGCAAAGATCTGAGAAACCCGGGAATACCCTACTGAGAATCGTTGTAGTCTGATACCAATGAGTCAGTAACTTATAGAAGGTTTCCCAAACCTTGGTATACAAAGAACATTTATGTATTAGTGGGAAAATCTTATCCCAACCGGACTGACCGATGTCCAACTGCAGTGCCATCTCCCACTGTCCCAAAAATTTGTGTGGTCTAATGCTTCCAATAACATTTTGTACAATAAAGAAACCCCATGTGTAGGGAATTGAGATTTGATGTGAAGAATTTCAAAGTAGGTACGTTCACGGACCAAATTGTGCTTCAAAGGGATGTTGCGGAAATAACTCTGAAGTTGGAGATAATGGAAATGGTCCAGTCCAGTTGGGACAATCTCCCCAAAAATTTTCTGGAGAGATTTAAGTTTAACTTTATCAATGAAATTTGATATCGGGGCGAGGTCAGTCGCAAAGGACAGTAGAAAAACAACTGAGTTTTGGCCCGGGGGGAAATCAGGATTGTGTCGAATAGACAGGAGAGGGGATGGGTGGGTAGTGAGTGTATGTTTAGCGGAAAGGGAATGGAGAATGTGAATAGTTGCTTTCATGAATGGGTGTCCCGCTAGGGCTGAAACTGCATAGGCCTTAGGTAGCCATAACAGGTGAGGTAATGGAATGGAGGTATGGGTGGATTCTATGTTGATCCACAACTTGTGCGGGGGTTTGTGTGCCCATTCCATAATTCTCACCAGGTGGCAGGCCTGATAATACATACGGGGGTCCTGGAGTTCCGTACCACCTCCGGCCTTTGGTCGGATCAATATTGTATAATTTAATTCTGGGTCTCTTTTTGTTCCACACAAACTGCAGGAAAATAGATTTCAAAGAGGCAAAAAAGGCTAACGGGATAGTTATGGGGAGTGTCTGAAAAAGGTATAAAAGCCTTGGCATCACATTCATTTTTAATGCACTGATACGGCCAAACCAGGAAATATATTGGGGTGCCCATCTGTGTAGATCATTACGTAACAAGGACATAAATGGAGCAAAATTGTAGCCATATACATTTGACAAAACCTTAGGCAACCATATCCCAAGATACTTCATCTTACTCTCACACCACCGGAAAGAAAAGTTTTTCTTAAGCTGTTGTACAGTCTCCTCAGGAGGGTAATATTGAGTATTTCAGATTTTAAATTGTTTATTTTAAGATTGGACAAGTCTCCATAGATTTGAAACTCTTTCATGACGTTGGGTAGGGACACCACCGGGTTCGTGATTGGGAAAAGTAAATCATCAGCGTATCCTAAGATCTTATGTTGTGTGTCCCCAATAGTCAAGCCCGTAATATCAGGGTTGCTTCTGACCGCCTCCATGAAAGGTTCCAGGGAGAGGATAAAAAGCAAGGGGGAAGTGGACAACCCTGCCTAGTCCCATTGAAAATGCTCCGTAAGAGCTCCGTTAATCCTGAGCCTAGCTGTCGGAGCTAAGTATAAAGAGAGTACCCAGCAAAGCATATTCGGTCCAAACCCCATCCTTTTAAGTACCTCTGACATGAAGGCCCAATCCAATCTGTCAAAGGCCTTTTCTGCATCCGTTGACAGAAGGATGGCTCTAGAGTTCTTTGTTGTTGCATAATGTATCAGGTTCAGGGCTCTGATAGTGTTATCCCTGGACTCCTGGACTCCCTTCCTGGTACAAACCCTGTCTGGTCATGGTGGATTAGGTCAGGGAGGTAAACGTTGATTCTAGTAGCTAAGATTTTTGAGAAAAGCTTTACATCGCTATTTAAAAGAGAAATGGGTGGAAACTGCTACATAATTCTGGATCCTTCCCCTCCTTTGGAATTAAGGAGATATTGGCCATTAATGTGTGTGGGTGGAAATCCTTCCCTTCTAACAGAGTGTTAAAAGAGGTAACTAAATGCTGCCCTATAGTGTCCAGAAATGTTTTATAATAAATCAATGGAAGGCTATCTGGACCTGGGCATATGCCCATTTTGGAGGATTTAATAGCCTCTGTCAGTTCAACAAGGGTGATCCGGGATTCAAGGGATTCAGTTGCATCTAAAGGTAATTGACGCTTAACAAGTTTATCCAAATATGCAGATATTTTAGCCTTATGATTGAGCCTTGCAGGCAATTGTGAACTCTTGTCGAGGTTGTATAGTTGAGCATAGTAGTTTGTGAATTCCTTCCCTATTGCAGCTGGGAGTCTGTGTTAAGTGCCTGAAGAACTGCGTATTTTGGGGATATAAAACAAGCGTCTTTTTTTACGAAGAGCTTGTGCTAAATATTTCCCCGGCTTGTCCCCATGTTCACAGTACAGAGCCTTTAGTTTTATAAAAGATCTGTGTGCGAGGGTATTAGGAATAGAGGCCAGTTCCTTACGAAGTACCAACAGACGCTGGAAGTCAGTCGGGTTAAGTTGGTCTTTATGTACCCTTTCCAAGGCCGCAATGTCTGTGTATAAGGATTGTAATCTACGGGTATTGGTTTTTTTCCTTTCCGCTCCTAAGCGTATGAAATGACCGCGAACAACACATTTATGAGCTTCCCATGTGGTTAGCGGGGAGATCTCGGGGGTACTATTCTCTGAAAAACAGTTAGACAAAATGGTGTTGGTCTCAGTAGATGCCGTGTGGTCAGAGAGAAATGATTCATTCAGTCTCCATGATGTCCCTAAAGGACGAGTCAGGGTTGAGACAATCGACATCATCAAAGGTGAATGGTCCGACCATGTGATGGAACCATAATGGGCGTCAACTAACTTAGATAGGTGGTAATATGGCATGAAAAAATAGTCTATACGAGTGTATACCCCTTGTGGTGCGGAATAAAAGCTAAAATCTTTGTCTTGGGGACGGAGGGCTCTCCAACAATCAACCAGTTGATAATCATTCAGCAAATTTGTAATTTTAAGGCCAACATGAGGCGGCGTGTACGTGCATCCGCTAGATGTGTCAATTCTGGGTTCGAGGGTGATATTGAAGTCCCCACCTAGTACTAATATGCCTTCCTGAAAAGACTGTAGCTTAACCAAAAACCTTGACAAACTACACTGTTGCCGCGTATTGGGCAAATATATATTTGCAAAGGTATACTGCACATCCAGAATAGTTCCCTTCACAAAAACATATCTCCCTTCCTGGTCCGAAAGATGTGCACTTTCAATGAAAGGTGTATGTCTATCAAAGAGGATAGCAGTTCCTCTAGATTTAGCGTCAGGGTTGTTGCAAAAAAAAAAAACCTGGGGGTAATAGGAGTTAGTCAATGTAGGGTGATTCGGACCTCGAAAATGGGTTTCCTGTAGAAAAGCTACAGACACTTTATGGAATTTGAGATCTCTGAGCAAATGGGACCTTTTTTCTGGGATGTTGAGACCCTTAACATTATGTGAAAGCATGACAAGATTCCGTCCAGCATAGTTTTTATTGTATATAGCCTGTGGCATGATATCAAGAGCTACCTCTGGTACAAGTATGTTTAAGATAAATTATATGTTTAATATGGGTGAAATAATATGGGAGAGAGAAAGAGAAAAAAAGGGGGGGAGTCTAGAGCTAGGTGAAGATAAAAAGACGGGAGAAAGAAAAAAGGGGGGCAGAGAGGGCAAACAAACAAAGAAATTAAGAACCTTCAACAACAGGAAAGGTTCAACTACACAAACACTCACAGCACCTATGGGACACTTGTTCTAGCCCCCTGAAAAACAAATCAAGGGGGGAGAGAACCAGGCCAATATGTACCGGCACCTACAGTGAGGGGGCACCAGTGGACAGGCGGAAGAGACCAGCCAAATAGCCCAGGTCCATAAATTCAGATCTGGTCTGAATAATGTAAAAGAAAAAAGAAAAACTTTAACAACAATTTACATAAAAAACGGAGATACATCTCCACCCGCATAAAACCTGCATTTTATATATAAGAAGGGGCGTCTTACGTCAGGCAACAGGCCACCGTCATATTTACCTTTTAACCTGAAACCCGTGAACACGTTATAAGACACTATAAAACACCATACACTTTAGAAAGCAATGTATATCAGTAAAGAAGGGGATCCCAGTCAATTCTCCGCTGCTGATAATAATAGGGGGATCATGGAGGGTTACATTCACTGGCCCATTCACACCCTGGCTGGGTAACACATCTACTCACACTGTGGTATCTGGTGCGTGTAGCCAGCGTCTGCCCCTCGGGCCATAGGGAGTAATTCTTCTTATCTTAAATTAAATTGAATTGACCCCCACCATCATGGTCAGACGAGATTGACCCCCAAGCTCCTCTATATCCCCAAACATTTCATGACCTACATTGCATAACATTAAACAGAAGGGGAGAAAATTATACTTATTCGAGCAGCGGAGGTCTGTCTGTCGGATATTCCACAAAAGATCAGACTCAAAACCCCGGTTGGGTGAGGTAAGTCACGCAAAATGTTCCATTCCCAAAAATAAGGCATCCACATGTCTGCAAGGAGCTGATTCAGTTCCACCAATGTCCCGGACTCCACGGATCTCCCCAATAGCAGACCTCTCTTTACCAATTTAAGCAAAATAAATAGCCCTATCCTAAACATCCTAGGGGGCACATCATGAGACGAGACTGCAAAAATCCCATTTGGCTTCAGGCACAGCGAGGAATCCAAAAGTCCCCAGTTTTCCAGGTACTCCAGGTACTCCATCAGGATGACAAAGATTCTTGCGTAGGGACCGGGTGAATTGAAAAATAAAGTAAAATGAAGTGCAATGAAAATGGGCCTTACAGCGCCATCCAATATAATCCTAGAAACAAATTTTAATAGTCACACCTGTTACAGATTTTGCAGATTCTTCCACTTCAACTTCAGCGTTAATTATCCGATCTCCAGGCAACACCGGCCTTGGAGATCTACGCCGCAATGGTTGTTGGGGTCGAGGAGCGCCGGGCAAGTGTCTATAACTCCTCACGTTTGGGGGGTTGTTGTATGACACTCTCCCAGAGCGCAGATCTGGCAGGCTCCAATCGGGGATATTCAATGCCGGCATGCCCAACTCTTCCGATGGGTTGTTCACCATCCATATGTCATATAGACCATACTTTCTTATTGTTAAATCTAGTGACTTAGCTAGTTTCACCCCTCTTTTGTCAGTTGACTCTCCCTTAGCTTTGTTGTATCTGTCCATTACGGCATCGGGAACACAGTTAAAGTCGCCAGCCAATATGACTTCGCCAGTGCTGACTTTTTCAGCCTTCTCTAATATTTGGTTCAAAAGACCTATTGGGTATTTGTTAGGTAAGTAAACGTTTATTAAGGTATACCAAAAATCGTTGATTAAGTATACTAGGATCATGTATCTTCCTTCTTTATCTAGGTCTTGGTATTTTATCTCTACTTTGGCTGAATTAGAGAACAAGATTGTGACTCCACACTTTTTTTCATGTTCTCTTGAAGCGTGAATCGCAGTAGGGTATTGTTTACTACTCCATCTAAGTTTGTCTTGGTTCCTCCAATGAGTTTCTTGGATCATTGCCACGTGAATTTTTTCTTTATGGAAAAATTCTTGCAGAGACCACCTTTTTTGGGGAGCATTAAGCCCTTTGGTGTTTAGTGACGCGAATCTAACCATATTCTTTTTGAGACTTTTTTATTTGTCCTGGGTGCTCACTGGTCACTTCACCAGATACACATACCTTATCCCAATAACAACATAAAAAACAAGAGACCTTCCTTTGTGGTCTCAGTGACATTGGTGCTGAACTTGGCACCTTCTAAGCATAAGAAGCTTATGGTAGAGCCTCTCATAGCTCCGGCGGGATGACGAAAAAAATTATCTAATAATTATCTCCTCCACAGCTGGGGGGCAGGGGGGGGAGGGGAAAGGAGAGGAAGGGGAGAGAGGGCAGTGCAGTCCCAAAGATTTTATCATATTATTCATTACCTAAGTATTTTCCAACAAAAAAAAAAGGAAGTGATCATTTAGGTGTTGTAATCCCGAACTATACTTAGTGTGCATTGCCGTGCATGTAGTGAGCTAAAGGGAGAGGGGGAAAAAAAACGTTATAAAAGTGTTTAGAATACGACCTGTACTTAGTGTGCATTGACCGTGTGTGTAGTGATAAGGGAAAAGAGTGAAAGAGTCTAGACGTCTAACTAGTTGGTGTTGGTGATAGGATATGCATTGCAGAATAGTTGTAGAGGGGGGGTGATAATAGAGGGGGAGAGAGAGAGAGATCAAGGAAGAAAGAAAGAAAAAAAAGTGTGTATATATATATATATACTGTGAGCATGCTAAGTGTCCTAATACGAGGTTAGTGTTGATGTGCGTTGCCGTGCAATGTGGAGAAAAGGAGAAGGGAAAAAAAAAAGGTGTGTATATGCATAGACTGTGAACGTGCTGAGTGTACTCATACGAGATCAGTGTTGATGTGCATTACCATGCCGTGGGCAAAGGGAAAAGGAAATAGAGAAGAACTTAGTGGTTTTTAATACTGAATGAGTAATTGGGGTGCGCTAGCCTCCTCTCCGAACCTCGCCCCACCCCCCGTCCCCCCACCAATGGGAGTACAACTCAATTTTGATGAAGAAGATAGTGGGCATGTCTCTGCTTTTGGTATCTTGGTTCCTTTTACTGTACCCTTACAATATCACTGCTCCCTGTTTCAACTAGATTCAGATTTCTTATCCAATTCTCAGCTTGCTCTACTGAGCTCAGGATCTCAACTTGTCCCTCTTTTATTATTCTGATTGCAGTTGGAAAAGACCAGACAAATCTGATATTATGTTTCCTTAGAACTGCTGTAATGTGGCTGAACTTCTTCCTGTGGGTCCGTATAGAGAAAGAGAGGTCCTGTAGTAGAAAAATATCTTTGAATTTGGGTTCTTTGAGTCTAGTACTTCTGCTTGCCTTAAGGAGAGTTTCTTTAAATTGAAAGGATTGAAAATTAACTAGAACAAGTTGTATTATATACTGTTGTATCAATGTCCCAAGACTTCCACAATTCATCTAGGAATTCCTTTAATTTATCTTGGCTTAAAGACTCGGGAATATTCCTTATTCTAAGGTTATTTCGCCTTGAACGATCCTCCAGATCTCCTAATTTGCATTCCATTGTTTCTATTTTTTTTAAGCATAATATTCTGTTCTATTAATAATTGGTCCTGAGTCTCAAGTGTTTTGACTTTCTCGTCAATAATACTCATCTTGTTAGATAGCCCTCCTATTTGTGTTTTTATTTCAGACATGTTGGAGATAAGTTGGGTCATAATAGCTTCAAGGTGTTTGTCAAGACATTTTTTAAGGAAGTCAGGAGTTATGTGGGAGCCTTCCGAGCTTTCCACACTACTTGGGGAACCCTCTATTTGTGAAAGTCCTTCCATTGAATCATCAATTTCCCTGTCTTCTTTTGGTACTGGGGAGGAGAATAATGATACTCCTTTATCAGAGCATTTTTTTTCTCAGAGTGTGTTTTTCTTGGTGTTTGGCCATTTGTTTTTTGAGGCCATTATAGCCAATTGGCTTTTTTCTCCCCCCCCCCCCCCTTTTTTCTCTTTTCTCTTCCCTCTTTTTCTCTCTCCTTTCCCACTTTTCTTTCTCTTTCTTTCCCCTTAAGGGTAAGAAAATGGATTGGACTTTAATATTGGGCCTTATTAATAGGGGGCCCATATTTTTCTTTCTTTGTCTTTTTCCTTTAAGCCCAGGAGCAACCTTAAGAGGGAGAGCTTTCTGATATTAAAGGTGGGAGATATTATTTAGTCCTCCCTTTCCCCTTCTTATCTGCCTCCTCCCTTGCTCTTTTATTTTTCCCTTTTCTCTCCTTTCTTCCCCTTCCTCGCCTTTATTAATCTTTAATTAGCTTTGTTCCTGTTCCCTTAAGGTTTTTAATGGGCATTTTAGTTGTAAGCTTGTATAATCCTGCCCATATGAGGGAGGAGAGAGAGACGACTTTTTAACAAACAGGTCCTTAACTCGAATCCCTTTGGTGAATATAAAAAATAATCTGATAGTTATCTTGAGGATTGGGAGCGTCTCGTTTGGCCTGTGGTGCTGCCTGCGGTTCAGCGATTATGCTACTCCTCCGCCAACTCTCCCCTCAGTTCTGAAGCTTTATCCTCCGGACTTCTCGTCCTTCTGTGGCTTGCTCCAGTTATGCAATCCGCAAAGATCCGCTCCTCTCAGTGGATCATCTTGAGTTCCCCACTTTCTCTCCTCTTTCAGTTTCGTCCATCCGCTCCGGTTCAGTAGGCTCCAGCTCTCGGACGCACGTGTGCGTGCGTTACGTCCGCATCATCAGCCAACCCCATTTCCAAAAATGTATGTTTTCAGAGCACAAGCATGTAAAACGAGACACAATTTTCTTATACTCCATTGCAAAAACTTTTGAGTTTTCCTTTCTAATCAAACAACATTTAAAAAGATTGGTATCCAGTGTACTCACTGTATTCAGTCTGGAGGAACTGACCTCAAAGAAAGAGGAGGCTGAGAAAAGATTCCAGGGTCTGCTGAAGCACAGGATAGAAGTGCAAAAAAAGCAGCTGGTGTAACAGAGCGAGTCACTGCCCTGATTGGCGGTAAGAAGGAACAGCTGGAAGCCCCAGAGAAGCGAGTCCTGAGTGAGATTTCCAGGCAGAAAGATGAGGTTTCACCCAGAATCTCAGATCTAATCCAGCAGCTGGAAAAAAAGGAGGAGCTGTCCTCAATGATGGGTCACATTGAGGAGGAACTGCAACACGACTGACACATTGACTGGCTAACATGGATGGGAATCAGACAGTAGACATGTGCAAAACTAAAATTTTCATTTAGTTTTCGTTCATTACTGCATTGGTTTTTTGACGAAATTCGTTCATTATTTTCGTTTCGTTTTATTCGTTCGTCTTATAGAATACGTGTAATACTATTGTCTTTCTATAAACCGAATGAGAGCCCCATTCATAAGAAATTCTTATGAATGGGGCTCTCGTTTGATTCATAGAAAGGCAATAGTACTACACGTTTTCTATAAGCCGAAAGTCTATAAGCCGAAGGTAGTTCAGTTTATAGACTTTCGGTTTATAGAATACATAGAATTACATGTAATTCTATGTATTCTATAAACCGAAAGTCTATAAACCGAACAACCTTCGGTTTATAGACTTTCGGCTTATAGAATACGTGTAATACTATTGGCATTACATTACTGGGAAGTCGAGGGCAGTGAATCAAAGGGTTGGAGGGTAGTGATGGCCTATCCCAGTAAAGCCAGGAAAGGAGAGGAATCAGGGATTAGAAGTAATAAGTCCTGGGGTTTGGGAGCTACTATAAAGAATTAAGCTTATCATAAGAAAACGCAGAATGTAATGTCAAAAATTACCAAAGATCATGAAATATAAACTAACGTTTTTTTTTTTAACTAAAACTAATGACTATATGAAATAAGTGTTTTTGAGAAAAGCAATGACTATTGCTAATTAGAACTTCCTGTGTTTAAGAATAATACATTGGAAATTCAATGACTATTGGAATATATAAGAAATATATTAGAAAGTATTTAACTGTCACGGTCTACATAGAGATGGGAGGAGAGAGCACAGATTGCTGTGAGAGTTCTGTAATCAGAGGGTATGTTATTATTGTTTTATAACGCAAGCATTTATATTGCAAGCATCTATACATTTTAATTGATTATGTACGCTACTTGTTGGATTTTGTAATGCATTTATGTGATACAAACCTTAAATATATATATATACTAGACATTAAGCCTGTTAAATTAACGGGTGCTAGAACATATGTGGAGGGGGGACGGACGGGACGGACGGACATAAGGGGGCAACATAGGGGCAAGCACCCTGGTGAAGGGGGGAGCCTTGAGGGCTGCCTCATCTTGATGGCAGTTGTGATCCTCCTGCTGTATTATTGATGCAGCAGGGGGATCACAACTGCCATCAAGATGAGGAAGCCCTCAAAGCTCCTCTACCGGCTTTTTTTTTATTTTTTTCATTGGGCGTGAGGGAGTCTCTGCGTTCCAAGTCCCAACGGCTGTCCGTGGGGCACATGCGCAGTAGCGCAATCCCACGGACACAGGGACTGGACGAAGAGACACTTCAACTTTATTAAAGAGGATATATATATATATATATGTGTGTTTGTATATTTTTTATAGAATATTAAAATACTATATTATATGTGGTTTTATTGGCTCCAATTCTTGGAAGTCCAACAGATACATTCCATTCCCCAACCCAACTAAGTTCCAATTGCATTCACTTGGGTTTGCTTCCCACAACCCTAGTTAAACCCCCCTCCCCCCCTCTTCTTCTTTTTTTTTTTTTTTTTTTCTTTCTTCGACACTCAGTATTGCATTGTTTAATCAGTCAAATTGATTATTAGGTTTTAGCATCATTGTGTCTTTTAAAGCTTAGACAGTGCTCGTGAGTTAGATTAATTCTTTCATTTTCTCCTGTTCTCTCTATACTCCTCACTACCTCCTCCACCCTTCACCTCCTCCCCTACCTCAACTCTTGTTGTTCTAAGGCTTGTCTTGTGGTCTAAAGAGGTTTTAGTCTATAGAGCAGAGAGGAGAATAGTCATATTGTAATTGCAGTGCTAAAATTGTGTTGTAAATTTTCTGGTGTAGTTGCCAATTCCATTTACTTATTGGACCGAGTAGGAATGTCTTTTGCTCATGCATTCTTATTAGCATTCTTCCTCTGAACACTCATCCATACGTACATTCATACCTTGGTCTCGTGGTGGACATGGTATTCCTTAGTATTGCTATAATATGGTCGGGGGTTTCTTGTTTGGGATTGCCTCCCGCTTGTTTGGTTAGATATGAATTTGAATTTGACGGCGTTCCAGTTAAATTTGGCTAAAGGTCTGCCAGGGGGCCCATATTTCGTAGTATGTGTTTAAGTTGTTGGTTGTTTTGTAGAAATACTTCTCCATATTATATTGGTACTTTATTTGATTTAGAATATTCAGCCATATTGGAGGGTTATGTTCCTTCCAGCTTCGAGCTAGGCATATCTTTATTGCCGAAAAGATGTTTATCGCTAAATCCACGTTAGCTTTTTTCTTCAGCCGGACCTCTATGTTAAACAGAAAAGACTGAGGTGTCGGTGACCAGTCCAATCCGAATAAAGCCTTAATAAGTTCGCCCAGTTCCATTTTTATTGAATCTAATTTTGGGCAGCTCCACCATATCTGAGACATGGTTCCGGGCATAATCTGACACCTCCAACAGCTCTCCATGGAGGATTTAAACATTTTATTCATGACCGTTGGAACATAATACCAATGATGCATCAGCTTAAAAAATTGCTCATGTAGGTTTATGCAGTGAACTGCTTTCCTCACTCTGCCCCATGCCCGGAACCATGTACTCCAACCCCAATTCCTCTTCCCATTTGCATATGGCTTTAGATTTCACTAAGTCCGTCTCCCGTCTATAAAGCTCAGTTATTTTGGATATAAGGTGTTTTTTATAGTGAGCGTCCATAAAAGTATCCAGATCTGAGTGAGCTCTTAAGGGATTAGCGTTTAGGGTACTCTTGATTCTTATAAATGTATATTGTTCTGTGTTTGGTCATTTAAATTTACTCTGTAGTTCATCAAAAGTTCCAGAGGAGAGAGCAGGCAGTAAGTCTGAGACTTGAGTCAGCCCCGCCCTGAGCCACTGTCTCAGATCCAGATCTTCCGTCAATAGCTGAAGCGTCTCTAACGGAGCCCCTCCAGTCAAAGAATCAGAAGAGGCAAATTTTCTTTTAAACTTGAACATCTGCTTAACGATGTTTGCAATAATAGGGTTTGTGATGTTCAGTCTGTTGAATTGCTCCTGGTTCAACCAGTAGAGACAGATTGGTTTACAATTGTTACATTTCCACTTCTCATAATTGTACCAGCCCAAATTATAGCCTTGTTTACAATCCCAGACCATGAAGTGATAGACCATACATGATTCGTACAATTCAGCAATGTTTGGGTAGTTAACTCCATCTTGTGATAAGTGTGGCCCTTGCTATTCTTGGAGATTTCCCGTTCCATATATATGTGGAAAATAATACTTCAAACTGTTTTAGAGTTTTTCTAGGTATGGGCAGTGGAATGGTTCTAAAAAGGTATGTCAATTTAGGGATGACATAACTCTTTATAACATTCAATCTGCCCAGCCATGAAATCTCATAACCCTTCCAAGACGCAAATTGGGATTTTAGTTTATTAAGTAGAAAGGAATAATTCCCAATTGTCATATCTTTAAAGTTTTGGTGGATTTGAATTCCTAAGTATTCAATGTATGGCTGATCAAATTTGAATGGGAATTGTTTTTTTAAGATTGCTCAGAAGTTGATGATTTAGGTTAAAATGTATTAATTGTGTTTTATTGAGATTGAGCTTATAATTTGAGTAATGGCCATAGTCTGCTATCTGTGTTAGTACTTCTGAGACTGATTTTCCTGGCTTGCCCAAGGTTAATATGATGTCATCCGCATAAAGCGTAATCTTATGAGATATTGGGCCTGTGTTTATGCCTTCTATTCTATTATTCTGGCGTATTAGGGCAGCAAGTGGTTCTATAGTTAGCACATATAGCAGGGGTGCTAAAGGGCACCCCTGTCTGGTGCCGTTATTGATATGAAAAAAATCAGAGTCTAAATCTGGTCCCGATATCTTTGCTTGTGGATTTTCATATAGAGCCATTGTGTTGATTAAGAACTTGCCTAAGAAGCCGAAAGCGTGTAAAGTCTCTCGTAGGAATGTCCAGCTAACCCTATCAAACGCCCTCTCGGCATCTAATGCCAAGAAAACGGATGGTAGAGTCCTGGATTGGATCTCATATATGAGATTTAATATCCTACGAGTGTTATCTTCCCCATTTCTACCTGTAATGAAGCCTGTCTGGTCCGGGCTTACTATATCCGCTATCACTCCCTCCAGTCTTCCGGCCAGCATTTTTGAAAATATTTTAACATCTAAATTTATTAACGAAATGGGCCTATAGTTTGTCACACATTTGGGGTCTTTCCCAGATTTTGGAATTGGAGTTATTGATGCTTGTAGCATCTCTGTTGGGAAATGCTGACCCAGTGATATGTTACTGTAGACTCTTAATAATAAGGGATAAATAATATCCGCCAGAGACTGAAAGAAGGGAGCAGAAAAGCTGTCCGGACCAGGGGCCTTGTGTTTTTTTTTAGATTTCTAATTGCCTCTTTAACCTCAGACAGCTGAAATGGAGAGTTTAGCCGTTCTATATTTTTCTCTGAAAGTTTTGGTAGGTTCAGCTTAGCCAAAAAGGATCTTATCTGCATAGCCTTTTTTTCTACAGCTGGCAAATTATATGGAGACTTATAATATTCTTTAAATGTTTCGCTGATATCTTTCGGTGATAATTTGGATTTATTTTTCCATATTATTATGTTGATCTTAATATGACTGTTCCTGTGTTTAATCTTGTTGGTCAAGTTCTTACTGGCTCTGTTACTGCTATAATACCACTCTTGTTTTAGAGTTTGAAGGGACCTGTTTGTTTTTTCAATTAATTTACCTTTAATTTCTCGCTGTATCTCCCTTAGTTGTTTAGTTACTATTATATTAGGATTTAATCTGTTGAGGGCTTCGAGCTGGGCTAACCTCACGTAGAGATCTGCCAGTTCCAAGCCCTTGGCCCTTTTGAACTTTGTGCCCTGCTTAATGAGAAAGCCGCGCATCGTGCATTTCATTGCACACCACGCTGTCACCTCATCAACCGACCCATTGTCGTTTTCGTTCAAGAAAAGTGTGGCTTGGTTTCTAAATTCCTCTTTAAATGGCCCGTTATTTAATAGGGACTCGTTCAATCGCCATTTGGTTCTAATATTGTAATTTTTGTTATTTTCTATGCTGATAAAAATTGGTGCATTGTCTGACCATGTTGTATTGCCTATAGAAGACGAAGTGAATCTATTGATAGATCTGTTGTTTGTCATGAACATGTCTATTCTGGAGTACAAGTAGTGCACTTGTGAGTAGAAGGTGTAATCCCTCTCACCTGGGTTTTGTGTTCTCCAGATATCATAGAGCTTGTTCCGGGCTAGCCACTCAGAGAAGGATTTTGCTAAAAGCTTAGACTTTTTATCTGGTTGTGAGCCGTACAGCATACGTTTATCTAATTTTATGTCATGTATACAATTTAGGTCGCCGCCCATAACTAAAAGTCCCTTGCAGAGGTCTTGAATTCTGGAGTAAATCTTGCCCAGGAAACCCACTGCGGCAACGTTGGGTGCATAGACATTAACCAAAGTATGCATCACATCATTGAGATTGCAAATTAGGATAACGTATCTCCCTTCGGTATCTGTTTCAGTATGAATGCATTCGAACTTTACTCTTTTCCCGATTATTATTGCAACCCTCCCCCCTCTTCTAATACTCCCTCCAGCCCATTTACACCCCCCTTCCCTATCGTTCCTCTTTGCCTCCCCCCCTACAGTACCACAATATGTTGGCTACAACACCATAAGGGGACGAGACCATCCCTTGGCTCCCCTAGCAATGGACAATTTTATTTACGTAGGATTATAGTTTGCTGGTTTATGTCTCAATATACATGCCACTTCACAATATTAGGTGACAGTTTTCCATTTTTTTCTGATTGTCTGAGGTTCTCACAGCTATTATCTTGTATTGTATTTGTCCCCCGACTGACTCCCTCCCCTCCCTCTTTCTTATCCCTATGTGATTCCCTACCATAAAAATTCAATAAACATTGATTTATAAAATAAAAAAAACTATATTATATACATTTTGCTTCTCAACCCACTTTTCTTATTGTATTCTCAATTATTTTTTGAAGAGAGGAACTATATAACATTGTTACTAAGATACCTGTATGATTAACTCTGGTATATTCTACCAAGTTATTATAAGGGGAGAAAAAGTACAACCTGTTACAGTGGGTTAACAATCAGTATAAGGGAAGAGAGTCTGCTCTAGATTGTTGAGATGAATGTACACTGATCATATTATACTCAATCACATGGATTATCGTAACATGAAACATGGTTATTTCCTTTCTTTCATTTTATGGTGTGGGATTAGAGTGGTTGCTCCATGTTTTCTTTTTTCTCTCTGAATGACACTCGGGTTTAAAGGACAGCTGAAAGCAAAGAAAGGAACTTCTGTTTAATTGAAAGATTGAATCCAGTGTAGACATTCTAAATAGGAATTCTCCATTGAAAGAACACAAGCAAAGCACCTAAGCACATGGAAGTACCTGGATACAGTGCAATATATCCTCTGTAGGGATCCACCTCTTTTTTTAAGGTTAACTAGAATTTCCCATTGAACATCGACTAATTAATCTTCCATTTCACATTGTTGCTTTGCTTATTTCTTTTTAGAAGAGATGGGCTTTTTTTATTTTGTCCTTCTTACAAATCTTAACTACTTATCCAAATAATGTTTAATTTGATAGACCATGATAGTGGTGAGGGAATATCCTAAGTAATTCTAAACAAGTATGAACTAAATAATAACTGTTTTACAGTACACTTTATAAAATATCAATGTGAGTATTTTGTGAGCTGCTTGGGGACAGAAAATAAAACGTATTAACAATGAACTATTTAACAATCAAGCAAGTTAAGAAGTGTTCTATTGGCAGAGTGACAAATTATTTCCTTATATCCTGTCCTGAAAAGGACCAACACCCAACATTACCAGTCCTCTTTTCCAGGAAACCTTTTTTTTTCTTTTTACCCCAGGACATAAATCACATTAAAATTGAATTCCTGCTTTTCTTTCTGGTAACATTCCTTATCAGCTTACCTAATAATAAATACATGCAAATCAAGAGGTGAGCTTACCAGAATGAACACACGAAGGTAGGTTATGTCTGCAAACGTAGGTCATTTTTTGGGTCCATCCTTTGGACAACAGTTTATATAGTCAGGTCCATAAATATTGGGACATCGACACAATTCTAATCTTTTTGGCTCTATACACCAACACAATGGATTTGAAATGAAACAAACAAGATGTGCTTTAACTGCAGACTTTCAGCTTTAATTTGAGGGTATTTACATCCAAATCAGGTGAACGGTGTAGGAATTACAACAGTTTGGATATGTGCCTCCCACTTTTTAAGGGACCAAAAAAAATGGGACAATTGGCTGCTCAGCTGTTCCATGGCCAGATGTGTGTTATTCCCTCATTATCCCATTTACAAGGAGCAGATAAAAGGTACAGAGTTAATTTCAAGTGTGCTATTTGCATTTGGAATCTGTTGCTGTCAACCCTCAATATGATCCAAAGAGCTGTCACTATTTTGAAGCAAGCCATCATTAGGCTGAAAAAACAAAACAAACCCATCAGAGAGATAGCAAAAACATTAGGTGTGGCCAAATCAACTGTTTGGAACATCTTTAAAAAGAAAGAACGCACCGGTGTGAGCTCAGCAACACCCAAAGACCCGGAAGACCACGGAAAACAACTGTGGTGGATGACGGAAGAATTCTTTCCCTGGTGAAGAAAATACCCTTCACAACAGTTGGCCAGATCAAGAACACTCTCCAGGAGGTAGGTGTATGTGTGTCAAAGTCAACAATCAAGAGAAGACTTCACCAGAGTGAATACAGAGGGTTCACAACAAGATGTAAACCATTGGTGAGCCTCAAAAACAGGAAGGCCAGATTAGAGTTTGCCAAACAACATCTAAAAAAGCCTTCACAGTTCTGGAACAACATCCTATGGACAGATGAGACCAAGATCAACTTGTACCAGAGTGATGGGAAGAGAAGAGTATGGAGAAGGAAAGGAACTGCTCATGATCCAAAGCATACCACCTCATCAGTGAAGCATGGTGGTGGTAGTGTCATGGCGTGGGCATGTATGGCTGCCAATGGAACTGGTTCTCTTGTATTTATTGATGATGTGACTGCTGAGAAAAGTAGCAGGATGAATTCTGAAGTGTTTCGGGCAATATTATCTGCTCATATTCAGCCAAATGCTTCAGAACTCATTGGACCGCGCTTCACAGTGCAGATGGACAATGACCCGAAGTTTAACATCAAATATAGACATTGCTTGAATACCTATATATTTATACTCAAATAAAAGTCCCATAAACCAACAATATGTTTGAAAATATGTTTCTTTATTAATTAGTTAATTTTTGTATTTTTGTATTTCTTAGATTAAGAGAACATGTAAACACATGAATTTAGTATAAAAGAGTATAGTAAGAACAGACTGGAGATATATCAGTTTATAAAATAATTCTGCACTACATATATTAGACCGAGAAAAAACCTATAATACAGGGGGGTATCCAGGGCTGGTGGAAGGATTTTTTGCTACAGAGGCGAAAGTGCTTTTTGGTGCCCCCCCAACTCTTCCTCTCCCCATATCCCTTATCTATCCTCCCTCTCCCCATTTCTCTTTCCCTAACCCCATATCTCTTATCTCTCCTTCCCCATATCCCTTTCCCTCTCTCCCACCTGTGTTCTCCCCCCTCATCTGTTTTTGCCCCTCTTCTGTTCTCTCCCTCTCCCGCATCTGTTCTCACCCCCTCCTCCCCGCATCTCTGTTCTCTCCCCCTCCTACCCCACCTCTATTCTCTCCCCCTCTTCCTCTGTTCTCTACCCCATCTACCCCTATCTCTGTTTTCTCCCCCTCCTACCCCCATCTCTGTCCTCCCCCTCTTCTCCCCCTATTTCTATTTTCTCCCCCTCCTCTGTTCTCTCCACTGGTCTGAGCATGATACTGCACTTACAGAATCCATATGTAAACAAATCATCTGAAAAAATAGTCAACAGGAGCAGCTGGTAGGGGTTCCAATCCGGTGAAGAAGTAGCTCCACTAGCTCAACGCGTTTCTCCGGGGTAAATACTGCACAGAGGAGGGAAACACAGTCAGTGATGTGACGTCGCAGGGATTTTTTTTTCTTTTTTAAGAAGTTTAAGTTAAGCAGTGCGATGCGGTGCGGGGGAATGCCGGCAGCACGGGTGTCACCCCCTCTAGAGGTGTCACCCGGTGCGTCCGCACCCCCCGCACCCCCTCGGGACGCCACTGGTCTGAGCATGATACTGCACTTACAGAATCCATATGTAAACAAATCATCTGAAAAAATAGTCAACAGGAGCAGCTGGTAGGGGTTCCAATCCGGTGAAGAAGTAGCTCCAATAGCTCAACGCGTTTCTCCGGGGTAAATTTTGAAAGTCCCAGCTTCCTCAGGATTTGAAGCGATAAAAGACAGGAAAAAATGTATGTCTTTTATGTAAGATAGAAGGCACTGACGAATAATACCCACTTCTGGTACGCAGATAGCGTCTGTCCGGAAGTGACCTCATGCGTTCCACAGTGCGTTCAACCATCGGGTCTTGCATTCCAGATGGTCATAAGTGCGATACAGTGTCCCAAATGAGAAAACGGAGCGAGAGAAGTCCTCCATATGCGTGTTATAGAAACATTAAAAAAATGAAAGATGCATTTATTAGCGAAAAAGGGGGGGAAAAACATAATAATAATAAAAATGAATAATAAAGGATTTTCGGGATCCATAAAAAACAGGACACATAAAAAACAGGGCTAAATATAAGATCATGCACTTAAATCATACACTAAAAAATGGAATCATGCATTTAAAAAATGGAATGATGTACTAAAATAAAGTCAAAACGAAGTTAAAACTGAACAGGAACAAATCATGATGTATGAAATTGGTAGATGTACAGTGCTACATAATAGCACATAATATATTGTGGGGATCCCAGACCCCGTCCCCCTCCAGGCCAGGGTCCTTTACCAACACCCGCGCCCCGCGAGTGACTGGTGCATCCATCATCCAGATGGTGGGAGCGTGGCCTAACGCCCAATGGTAAGTTCTCATTGGTGGAAGAAGCGGGGGCGTGGAGAAAGGCTGACACTCACCTTAGTGAGTGTCAGGCTACTATTAAGACAGAGAAGGTAAAAAAGGGGGAGGGGTGGCCCTGTATGTGAGGGATAGCTTAAAATGTAACGTAATACAAGTTAGTGAGGCGAACATAGAGTCAGTTTGGGTTACATTAGAATTTGGTAATCATATGGTAACTCGGGTAGGTGTGATTTATAGGCCCCCTGGACAAATAGAGGAGTTAGATAATCTACTAGTTGTTATAGCTAAAATGACAATGAAGGGGGAAGTAATCATCATGGGTGACTTTAATCTTCCTGATGTGAACTGGAAATACAAAATAGCTACTTGCGCCAGGAGTACACATATCCTAAACTCCCTACTGGGATTATCTCTAAACAAGTAGTGGAGGAGCCAACTCGGAAGCAGGCCATACTAGATTTAGTGTTCACAAATGGAGATTTGTTATCAGATATTACTGTAGGTGAAAGTTTAGGATCTAGTGATGACCAGACAGTGTGGTTTAATATAAGAACAGTGACACCACAGTCACACCACACAAAAACAAAAGTTTTAGATTTTAGAAAAACAGACTTTTCTAAAATTAGATTAGGTGTAAAGGAGTCATTATCAGACTGGAGCAATTTAAATGGAGTCCAGGAAAAATGGTATTATCTAAAAGTTGCACTACAGAAGGCAACAGAAAATTGCAAAAGGCTTGTCAGTAAGAGCAAAAAATTTAAGAAACCACTGTGGTACTCTGTAGGTGGCCAAAATAGTAAAAAATAGAAAGCTAGCATTTAGTAATTATAAAAATACTCAGAGGGAGGAAGATAGAAAGATCTATAAGAGTAGGCAGAAAGAGGCAAAACAAGTTATAAGAGCTTCCAAAGCACACACAGAAGAGACTATAGCCCAGTCAGTGAAAAAGGGGGATAAAACATTTTTTAGATACATAAATGAGAAAAGGAAAGGAAAACAAGGATTAGTTAGATTAAAAACAAAAGAAGGATGCTATGTAGAAGAGGTAGGTATGTAGGCAATGCAATAGAGCAGCAGGAAATGCTAGCAGAATGCTTGGTTGCATAGGGAGAGGTATTAGCAGTAGGAAGATGGCTCATGCCATTGTACAGAGCACTGGTGAGACCTCACTTGGAGTATTGTACACAGTACTGGAGACCGTATCTCCAGAAGGATATTGATACCTGGAGAGAGTTCAGAGAAGGGCTACTAAACTGGTTCATGGGTTGAAGGATAAATCTTACCAGGAAAGGGTAAAGCATCTTAACATGTATAGTTTGGAGGAAAGACGTAACAGGGGGAATATGTTAGAAACATTTAAATACATAAAGGGAATCAACACAGTAAAGGAAGAGAGTATATTTAAAAGAAGAAAAACTACCACAACTAGAGGACATAGTCTTAAATTAGATTGCAACGATTTAAAAGTAATATCAGGAAGTATTACTTTACTGAGAGGGTAGTGGATGTATGGAATAGCCTTCCAGCAGAAGTGGTAGAGGTAAACACAGTCAAGGATTTTAAGCATGCGTGGGATAGACACAAGGCTATCCAAGCTATAAGACCGGGAACGGGGGACTAATAAAAGTACTCAAAAAAAAAAAAATTGGGGGCAGACTAGATGGACCGAATGGTTCTTATCTGCCGACACATTCTATGTTTCTATGTTTCTATGAGAGTGGGTGGACTTCCCAAATTGGAGGAGGTGGGAATATTCACCTGGCAGCCTTTAAATACCAAGCACTGACTTCAATCAGTGCTTGTGTAGTGAGCTGCTAAGTGGTATTTACCCTTGGTTCCTTCTCAGAGCATTTTTCCCTGTGATTTCTCCTTTCCCTACCAGACCTCCAGGATTTTTGACCTCGGCTTCCCTACTGGATATTCCGACCTCTCCTGTCCTTTGAACCTGGCCTGGACTGCTTTATTCTCACAATCCTTACCATTCCTTGTTTGGGATTTTGCCTTGCTTACCCTTTGGTCGCTGCTCCCCTGTGGCCCTTCGCTATCTCCCTGCCATAGGCTCCCAGCCCCAAGTCCTCACATATACAATAAAATATACATACAAACTTTTGTATTTAAGTATAATGTGGATATTGGAGTACAGATTTTAAAATACAAATTCTTTAGTAAAAAACATTGTTATATATTATAATATCCCTATGAATGGATGTATGTATTAGAGAGAAGTCTGTGGTGAGACCGGCAAAAGTGCATCAGAAATATATGTGTAAAAAACATGTATACATATGTATAGAAAATACATATATATCAATACATATAAAGAACGTCACCCCACAAAACAATGTATTCAAAAGGGGCAAGAGACTAACTAGATATCATAGAAGGACATAATATTGAGATCTACAATAAGACCCTTTGGGGCTAAGGTCTGCATCTCATATATCCATTTTGTTTCCCTTTGGTATTTATTGTTATTTTTATTGTATTTTGGCAATAAACCATTCCTTTTTTACCACGTTTATTCACCTCGTTTGTGTATTCACCAAAATTATAGGTATTATACCATATAGTATTTTATATTACGTTTGTTGTGACTTGTTTTCACTATGGCACATTCACTGACTTTTTTCAGAAATATAAGAGAAGACAGATACAAGAAATTATCTGATCTGTTCTCTGATAGTGCTCCAACAGATTTTTAGTTTGTTTAATAAACTGGAAAAACTAGTGGAAAAAGAAGTAAAAAAAAATGGTGGGAAATACAATTTCTTGAACAGTATATTAAATTGGGCATAGTCCCCAGGGGCCTAAGACTACAAAAGGTTCCCGCTTTCGGTTTAGACAATATTTATTTTATGAACAAATGGAATGATGTACTAGATAAGTGTTCAACAGATCTAATGAAGATCTTAATAAAATTTCAACAAGATGAGTCAATAAATATAGAATACAGGAAAAAATACACGCTTTGGATCAAAAAGTTATGGGTTTTAAAAATGATACATTCAAAAGAGACAAAGAAGACTACAAAACAGGTAGACAATACCAATTTAATAATAAAAAAGACCAGTCTTCCATAAAAAATAGAGTAGAAGATGGCCACTATCAAAGAGATAGACATAGACCTCAAAATATCCAAAGAGATCATTACAACTCAAGATGACATTTCATTAGCCCTAAACCAATATATAGTAATCCCCCGTTTAGACAAGACAGAAGACAACCACCAATGAATTACTCTATGGTAATTCATCCAAACACCGCGAATATAGAGTACCCATCCACAATAGAAAGAAAAGGATCCCTAGTATTACCACTGACTTTCACCACACCTCACCTAACTCCAAATATAAAGAGAGATCCCCCAAACCAAGATACTCTGCCAAAGAAAGAGAGTACTGAATACCGAAGAGAGGACTACCAAAAAGGAAGGGAAACAGTAAAATGGGATCTTACCAACAGATATGCACCCCTATTTCAAGCACCCATGAAAAGAAGAAGAACAGGAATAGAGGATGAAGAGGAGGGGTAGATAGATTCAGATTAAACACCTCTGAAAAAGGCATTTTTAACATTTCAGGGATACCCCTAGAAAAGGTGGAATTGATCCTACTCTCAAGGCGCTTAAAATTCGCCCCCAATAAAAGACCTGACACTTTATCCACATTTATAGATGCACAAAAATGTATAAGAAACCTCACATTAAAAATATATTTTGTTAAGAACAAAGACATAATACCCCCCCAACCAACCAATACATTCACTCAGGCCTTAAACCCAAATCCAAATTTTTCCCCGCATGGGATTAGGGTGAAAATATCAGAGTCTTTGAGGACTTTTCATGACAGAACTAAAAATAACCTTGCTAAAAAAGAACAGATGGCTATTAAGAATTTGCAAGATAGGCCGTCGTTGGATGTAGCTGGACGTGAACTGTGAGAGCTCCTGCCAGGCGGCTCAAACACTCAACAAACAAAGCGTTTAAACTTGCAGCAAAATGGGGAAAAAGCAGAAGGGTATCCCCCCAACGCCTTCCTGCACCACGGGAGGGAAGTCCGGAGGGTATCCGTCTCTCAAAGACTTTATTTATCAATCACAGCCTCCCGCTGCGGGAAAACCCAAAATGGCGCCTGCCCCAACTTCCACTCACCTAGAAGACGAATCTTCGGATGACTCAGAAGCACAAATGGAGGAAGAAGCCACAGAAACACAAGCGCCCCTCACACGAGGAGACTTACAATCTTTGTCCTCCCACCTCCTTTCACAGATGAAAATGAATCAAACCGATTTAATGGCCCAGCTGAAACAGATCATAAAAGAAGAACTAACGGAAGTCAAAACGGACCTCCGGGAACAAGGTAACCAACTCCACAAAGTGGAAGAGGACATTTTAAAGATTGGGGGCACAATCTCGGCCTTAGAAGACCGCGTGCGGTCACAAGCCTCAACCACAGGCTCCCTCCTTACCCAGATTATGGACCTTGACAATAGGGGGCGAAGATGCAACCTACGAGTCCGGGGTATCCCTGAGGGCACACTGGACGAAAACCCAACAGCATTGCTGCAAGAGGTGTTTCACACAGTCTTAGGCCCTGAATACAACAAGGACATTGTTTTAGACAGGGCTCATAGAGCTCTGAGGCCTAAAGGCCCACCGACTTTGAATCCCAGAGACCTGATCTGCTGCTTCCACTACTACACACAAAAAGAGGAAGTGCTCACTAAAGCAAGGCGCACCAAAGGCCTTTCATACCAGGGAAAGCAATTTCTCATACTACCAGATGTGGGATGGCTAACACTACAGGCCCGAAAGGCCCTTCAGCCCTTGACCGAGGTGCTACGTAAGGAAGGTATCCTATACAGCTGGGGATATCCATTAAGCCTGTCGGTAAGGCGAAACGGGGCCACATTTTCGGTATCGAACCCCACAGACCTGGAAAGATTCTGCTCAGGATTGGGTATTGAACAAATACAACTCCCGGACTGGCCAACACCAAATCAGATGAGCTCCCTTATGTCTGCCCTATATAACCAGCCATGGCTTTCAAAGCCACAACGCAAACGGCGAAACGCAGCAGGCCCACGAGTCCCAAGACCTGACACGAATGCAGAAACACCCCAACGACCGCAAGACTGGTGTATCACATAAACACCCAAGAATGAAGATGCTAATTCCTTCTTTCTGTATACCTTACGAACCACTTAAAACTCATATTTCGATTAAGAGACTTACGATCCAGATCCAATAGGCCTTACTAATATTAGAGGCTGAAGAATGGATTCTCTACCCAAGGAGTCTTTTTTTTTTTAATATATTTTTTTTATTTATTTATTTTTTTTATTTATTTATTTATTTTTTTTATTTATTTATTTTATTTTTTCTTCTTCATTGTCCTAATTTATAACCTCCTTCGTAATATAATTTTATTACCATCTGTGCGACGCACTTTCATATTGAACCCATGCCAATCCCTATTTTGTACCCACTTACACACTATGCTCAAGTTTATTTGTTTTTAGAACCGCCGGCAGGAGCAGACATTGATCCCTTGTTGATTTTTTGTCAGGGAGAGATCATGTCCTCTTCTTCCCCCCGGAGTCTGCTGTTTTGTACACAGGTGCTGGGGTTTCTTGTGGGCCTTTTAGGACCAAGGATTCCCCACACTTGCGTAATAGACTCCTTACTATTGTACAGCTGTATGTGTTTTTACTGTTGTTGTTTTGTTACAGTTGATCTAAAACTGCTATATGCCAATGACTCCACCCGTCAGCCACCAACCATATGTTTACCACACAGTTATCCTAATGACCACTCATTTACGTGCAATTGCATTTTAATAACACCAGATTACCCACCCACCTAAGCTAATGATTAATCCCAAACAATCCACCCCTATTACTATTTTGTCACTCAATGTCAAAGGCCTGAACTCGCCCAACAAACTGTCACGTATGTTTGGTGACCTCCGAGGTCTCAAGGCTAACATAGCTCTAATTCAGGAAACTCATTTCCAGAGAAACAAAGTACCAAAAATATTTGATAAACACTTTAAAACAATGTATTTCTCCCATTCCCCATTCTCCAGGTCTAAAGGCGTCGCCATTCTTATTTCCAAAAACACCCCCCTTGTCGTTACAGACACCTGGAATGACAACGAAGGGAGAGCAATGTTTATTAAGGGGACCTTGGGAAACGACCGTATCACTATAGGTACATTATATGCCCCGAATTCCAAACAGAGTTCATTTCTATGCCACATCATTGACAAATTCTCCTCTTTTTCAGAGGGCATATCGATTTTAGGAGGCGATTTTAACATGACCTTGGACCCTCTCCTGGACTCTTCCACCGGGGCGGCTCACACCCGATACTCTCTCATCAAAAAGGTAAAATCCATGCTACATAAACACCAACACATAGACACGTGGCGTATACAGCACCCATCAGTGAAAGACTATACCTTCTACTCCGCTCCCCACAATAAATATTCTAGAATTGATTACATCACAATGTCCCATAGACACCTCCATCTTCTTACTCACACCGACATCGGACACATAACATGGAGTGACCACGCTCACACACTGATTAAACTTTTAATCCCCTCCCTGCCGACACGAGCCCCCAATTGGAAGATCAATGAGTCCCTCTTAAAAAACAAGGCACATGTAGCAACCTTAACCACGGCGCTCCAGAATTATTTTCAGGAAAATGCCTCGCCAGAGGTATCTCAACCCACGATCTGGGAGGCACACAAAGCAGTTATCCGCGGACACCTTATAAGCATAGCCTCTTATGAAAAAAAATCTAAATCACAGGCCCTGACAGACCTTTTGGCCCAAATAGCCAATATTGAAAATAGGCACAAATTGTCCCTATCCCCATCTATATACCAAACTCTGCTCACCCTTAGATCCAAATTAGCATCTATTTGCACAACATTGACCCAAAGAGCGCATCATATATTAAAAAGCAGAATCCACGAATTTGGAAACAAACCGGGGCGCCCATTAGCCAAAGCCCTCCGTACCAAACTGTCTTCCACCTTTATACCAAATATTAGGACGCCATCTAAAGAAATGGCGACAGAGACCTCTCATATAGCATCCACTTTCCGAACATATTATGAACAACTATATAACCTACACGAGCCCACACACTATGACGCACATCAGCCCCCGACTGGCCTCTTAACCTACCTTGAAACAAACTACCCCACCCTCTTGACAACAGAAACGATTCAGGCATTGGAAGCTCCAATCACTGAACTTGAAGTAAGCACAGCGCTAAAATCCTCACCCACGGGCAAAAGTCCTGGACCCGACGGTCTCACTCTGCCATACTACAAAACATTTGCGCCCATTTTGATCCCACAATTCGCGGCTGTACTCAATTCTTTATCCACATCTGGGTTTCTCCCAACACAAGCCCAAGAGGCACACATCACTATAATCCCGAAAGCCGGTAGAGACCATACGGAATGCTCAAACTATAGACCCATTTCCCTCCTTAACAACGACACAAAACTTTTTGCCAAAATACTGGCTAATAGACTGCGAGACGTGTTGTCAGACTGTGTCCACCTTGATCAGGTGGGGTTCGTCCCTGGAAGAGAAGCTAGGGATAACACCACAAAATTAATCAATCTAATTCACTATGCCCATGCATACCCTACACCAACCCTACTCTTGTCAATCGACGCTGAAAAAGCGTTCAACAGGGTGAACTGGATATTTTTACAATCGGTACTCACTAAATTGGGACTGGGCCCATCCATGCTCCGATGGATCCAGACTCTATACCATCGCCCACAAGCCCGTATCAGGGTAAACGGTACTTTATCCGATCCATTCACCCAGTCGAACGGAACACGGCAGGGATGCCCCCTTTCTCCCCTATTGTTTGTGTTATCTATGGAACCCTTTCTAAATGCCATCCGACAAAATCGACTAATACAGGGTCTACAAATAGGCCCGAGACACTATAAGGTAGCTGCATTTGCGGACGATATAATATTCTTTGTCACTAACCCTCTAGAATCGCTGCCCCATATTATGCGCGAAATGGCCATATACTCCTCTTACTCTGACTTCAAGGCTAATCTAACCAAATCAGAAATATTAAATCTTACCATCCCTCCCAATATGGTCACTACGTTACAGACTACGTACCCGTTTCCATGGGCACGTGACACTATTAAATATCTGGGGCTTAATATATCCAAAAATGTCACAGATTTATACACGCTCAATTACATTACGCTAACACGACGCATTAAATCAGACATGGACTGTTGGTCAAAAAAAAAACTCTCATGGTTTGGTCGGGCAGGGGCCATCAAAATGAATATCCTCCCCAGATTATTGTATCTTCTTCAGACTCTCCCTATACAGATCCCTAAACAATTTTTCATTGAAATTAAAAGAGACAAAACTAAATTTATATGGCAAAACAAAACTCCCCGATTAGGATACTCTTACCTCACTAGACCCAAGCACTTGGGAGGTATGGCCCTACCAGACATTGAAGATTACCATAAAGCCACCCATCTTGCCCGCATAGTGGAATGGTCAGGTCCTGCCAACAAACACTGGGTCTCTCTTGAACAAAGAAACATGATGGTCCCCATACCCTCAGCAAGTTGGATCTCGCACACTCAGAATATTACCATTTCCGCTCAACACCCGACAACCCCACCCACACTTAGACAATGGGCACGCACTCGCAGTCTAGATGGCCTCGTAAACTCCCCATCACCACTCACATCACTTATATACAACAATGACTTCCCACCTGGTTATTCTCCAGAAGTGTTGAAACCCATGTTTCATGCTGATATACTTTACCCTAGATTAGGCCATATTATGAAAGACAATGCCATTAAACCAATTGCAGCTCTCTATGTTGACACAACTCCTACACCTGCTCAGTGTTTCACTTATGAACAACTTAAACACTATACCTCGAAAATTCTAAAAAACAGACAATATCCACCCACCCTTACAGAATAGGAAGCCCTATGCGCAGTATCGCAGTTGCCCAAGAGACTCATATCCACCATATATAACCTATTGAAACAACTCCAACCACCTACGAAACCATACTATATAAGGCAATGGGAAATTGATTGTGACTGCACGTTCACAGAAAAACAATGGACAAAAATGTCCACTCTTGCACACAAATGCTCTATCTCAGCCCATGCTCAAGAAAACTCATTTAAACTTTTAACTAGATGGTATAGGGTTCCCGTCACTCTTAAGCGACTTTTCCCTACTCATACTGACATATGTTGGAGATGTCGCTCCTCCAGGGGGACATTCCTCCATATATGGTGGACATGCCCTCTTCTTACCCCGTTGTGGACGGTTGTCATAGAAACTATTAAATCAGTCTCAGACCCGAATTTTGCAGGCACTCCATTGGCATCACTCCTACACCACACTCTAGAACCAATAGGCACATATAAGAAATCACTCACACCGATGCTACTCAATGCTATGAAATTACTAATTCCAAGACTTTGGAAACAGTCGAGAGCGCCCACATATGGGGAGTGGGCCGCCCTGGTGGAGGACTTCAGGAGCTCCGAGGAGATTATCTACACATCTAAAGGTGAGGGCTTGAAAGCCACATACAAATGGCTCCCCTGGGTGGACCATTTAGAATCAACCAAATGTACAGAAATTTTGACTCAAATAATCACCTAATAATGAGAGAACCACACCCTATATGTAGTGATTTGCGGTCTTCTCCCGACAGGCCCTATTGAGATTGATCTTTCTTGGGAGATGCTGAAGGGCTAGTTCCCCGGTGGGACCGATCATTTTAGTTCTTATAAGATATATGTTATATATGCAAATGCACAATAAGTGGTAAACATGTACAAACATGTACAGGAATGACACCAGTTCCTCATAAATCTTGAATTTTTCTTTACGGAAAATCTTATTCTAAGACATTGGTATTTTTGTTTATAAATGCTGTTTTCTATATGTTTATTGGTTTTTTATGACTATTATCATCCATTCCTCACCACACGTGTACCTATTATATTTATAAACTGTTTTTAGGATCCACCTAATTTTCAGGAGACTGACAACCCTTCTTCAATTTTTTTTTTTTTTTTTCTTTGTGTGAGTTTTCTTTCACCTCCCCTTTTTTCCCCCCCTCTCCCCCGGTGTTTATTTTATTCCAATACAACACTCAAAAATGCGGCAATCATCGAAATGTTCATTTACTCTGTACCCCCATTTTTTTTTGCTGGAATATGGGATCACACGTGCTACGAAACCGAAACGGACACCAACCCCCCCCCCCCTTCTTCACACGTCAATAATATGTATTGTGTATTTACTGATACATGATGTTTGGCAACCATCATCTGTATCTCATATTTATTTTATGTACACACCTTAGTTAATTTCATGTCTTATTTTATTTCTGTATTTTCTATATGTTATATTGTGTGATTTTGGATGAAAAATTTCAATAAATAAATATTATATAAAAAAAAAAGAATTTGCAAGATAAACATGACATTGTCATAAAACAAGCAGACAAAGGAGGTGGAATAGTAATTTTAAAAAGAAAGAACTATATCCAAGAGGCAAAAAGACAACTTAATCACAGTTACACATACACACTTTTAAAAAAAAAAGACCCCACAAACTCTTACAATCTGGAGACCTCCACTTTTCTTCAGAATGCATTAATAGAAGGCATCCTAAACAGAGAGGAATATCTATATGTGAATAGGGAATTTCCAAAAATCCCAGTTCTATATCTTCTCCCAAAAATGCATTAATCCATAGAAAATTCCCCCGGGTAGACCTATTAGTAGTGGGATTGGGTCTTTAACTAGCAATTTGTCTGAATATATAGACAAGTTTCTACAAAAATATGTCGTCCAAGACCCCTCATACTTGAGAGACACCGACCATCTACTCAACATTATAGAAAATATAACATGGTCCTCTAACTACATCTGGGCCACAATAAACATCACCTCTCTATATATATCCATTCAGGCAGTTAAAAAAGTTTTGGAACAGGACCAAACTATAGAAAAACCAGAAAAACAAAAAATGTTTCTTTTGGACTGTATTCTTTTCATCCTCACCCACAATTATTATCTGTCTTTGAAGGTGATTTTTTTCTACAGATCTGTGGGACAGCCATGGGCACCAAATTCGCCCCTAGTTACGCTAACATTTTTGTAACAGACTTTAAAAAAGAAACTCTGCCCAAAAATAGATTTTTTTTGAGAACCTGGTGCTCTGGCGTACGTATATTGATGACATTTTAATTATTTTGAATGGTTCAGAAATTGACAATACTAATTTTATCTCTTCCCTAAACAGCAACAACCATGGTCTTGAGTTTACTTCCACTATACATAAAACCCAAATTGACTTTCTGGATTTATCTGTCATCATCGGCAGACATTATTACGAC
This sequence comes from Pelodytes ibericus, assembly GCA_036172795.1. Classification (NCBI taxonomy): domain Eukaryota; kingdom Metazoa; phylum Chordata; class Amphibia; order Anura; family Pelodytidae; genus Pelodytes; species Pelodytes ibericus. The sequence goes on from CM069863.1 coordinate 76,688,031, forward strand.
AAAAACCTTTTTTAAACCCACAGATACAAATGGATTTATTGACTATCGTAGCACCCACCACATCAAATGGCTTAACAATATTCCAAAAGGTCAACTGACCAGAATAAAAAGAAATTGCACATTTGAGTAAATGATTTTAACTAATATTTGTAAAAGAAAAAAGCCCTTTAATCTCTGCTAGAATATGTTGCATGTTTATCTAGCAGGTTTGTGTCACTTTAAATCTTAATTGACTGCACTTTACTTTTCACTTTATAAGGGTGGGTATAATTCATGATGATTAGCCTTCACAAAGTGCCCAGGGGGGCATGAAACGCGTAGGCATGAGTTTGTTTCACCGAGTGGGTGAGCACCATGACTATTTTTTATCTGGCTGCATCTTACCTTGTGGATTAAACCGTTTGTTACAGCCATAACGTGGTCCAGTACCTGCTTATTTGATTTTGCTGTTTTTCATCTGACTTTCTTTTTTTTTTTTTACAAATCTCTTAATTGCACATTAGACACAGACTTTGCATTTCATGCCAAATCTCTAAATAATAAATTCAAAGAAAAGCTATATCCAGATTATTTACTGGAAAAAAAGCCTTAGAGAGGTCAACAACACAGATAGAAAAAACCTAGTAAGAGGCAAAACATCAGGCAGGAGAAAATATCACCATAAAATGTCAGTTTTTTACCCAATACAACCCAGAGGCGAATAAAATCCAAAAAGCTCTGAACAAATTGAGGCCTATTCTTATGGGAGATTAATTTTTGAAGGAAGTATTGCCCTCTAGACCCACAACAATCTTTAAGAGAGACAATATTTAAAGTCAATGATAGCCCCGAGTACCTTACCACAAATTAAACCTCCAGGACCAACACATTTTTCAGAAACCAAAAGTTTTTTTCAAATGTGGAACATGTAAAATGTGTAAGCATCTCCCCAGAAATAGCACCCAATTCAAAAGCGAGACCACTGGCAGAGAATATCATATCAAAAACTTAATAAATTGTAACACCAAAAATGTCATATATCTCAAACAATGCCCTTGCGGGATCCAATATATTGGCAGAACCATCACACCTCTAAAGGAAGGAATTCATGAACACATGGGAGGCATTGGGGACGAAAAAACTGCAACAAATGCCCCTCGTTCTCTTTAGAAAAAAAAAAGGGAAACAAAATGGATATATGAGATGCAGACCTTGGCTCCAAAGGGTCTTAATGTAGATCTCGATGTTATGTCCTTCTTTGATATATAGTTAGTCTCTTGTCCCTTCCTTTTGAAAACATTGTATGTGGGGTGACGTTCTTTATATGTATTGATATATATGTATTTTCTATAGATATGTATACATGTTCTTTACACATATATTTCTGATGGCCTTTTTCCGGTCTCACCACAGATCATATATATTACCAAATGTGGCCCGCGGGAAACGGAGGTGCGGCCCGTGGAGAAGTTGAACCGAAGGAACGCTGCCGATCATGAAGGTCCATAATCCTTCCTCTGCCCTGCGCGTGGCGTCATGCGCACGGGTCAGAGGGAAGGAGAAAAAAACTCCACATCACTGCAAGCGTGGAGAAGCAGCCCCATCCGGAGCCGATAAAAAAAAGTATCTCTGTATGTAAGTGTGATGCTCTGTGTGGGTAAGTGTGATGCTCTGTGTGGGTAAGTGTGATGCTCTGTATGTGTAAGTGTGATGCTCTGTGTGTGGTAAGTGTGATGCTCTGTGTGGTAAGTGTGATGCTCTGTGTGGGTAAGTGTGATGCTCTGTGTGTGAGTGCAAGTGTGATGCTCTGTGTGTGAGTGCAAGTGTGACTGTGTGTGAGTGCAAGTGTGACTGTGTGTGTGAGTGCAAGTGTGACTGTGTGTGTGTGTGTGTGTGTGTGTGTGTGTGAGTGCAAGTGTGACTGTGTGTGTGTGTGTGTGTGAGTGCAAGTGTGACTGTGTGTGTGTATGTGAGTGCAAGTGTGACTGTGTCTGTGTGTGTGTGTGAGTGCAAGTGTGACTGTGTGTGTGTGAGTGCAAGTGTGACTGTGTGTGTGTGTGTGAGTGCAAGTGTGACTGTGTTTGTGTGTGAGTGCAAGTGTGACTGTGTGTGTGCAAGTGTGACTGTGTGTGTGCAAGTGTGACTGTGTGTGTGTGTGTGTGTGTGAGTGCAAGTGTGACTGTGTGTGTGTGTGTGAGTGCAAGTGTGACTGTGTGTGTGTGTGTGTGAGTGCAAGTGTGACTGTGTGTGTGTGTGTGTGAGTGCAAGTGTGACTGTGTGTGTGTGTGTGTGAGTGCAAGTGTGACTGTGTGTGTGTGTGTGAGTGCAAGTGTGACTGTGTGTGTGTGAGTGCAAGTGTGACTGTGTGTGTGTGAGTGCAAGTGTGACTGTGTCTGTGTGTGACTTTGTGTGTGTGTGTGTGTGTATGTAAGTGTGTAAGTGTGGCTGTGTGTGTAACTGTGTGAGTGTGACTGTGTGTGTCACCAGCGCTATTTAAAATAATAAATCATAAATAAAACAATTTATCCACAAAGGACTGAGAAATGAAAAAAAACATAGAAATGAAGAAAAATCAATAATAAAAACTTCAGTTTATTTATTGCAAATACTTAAAGAGGAAAAAGTGTATTATAATATCCTTAAATATGTACTTGTGTGTGTGTGTCTGCGTGTGTATGTGTGACTGTATGTATGCGGAAATCTGTGTATGTAACTGTGTCTGTCTATTTGACTGTGTGTTTATTCGTGTGTATGTATGTGTTGTTTTGCTGTGGAGTCTGTGATACACTCACATACTGCAAGTCACCATGAGTTGTATTGTTGTTGAGTCTGTGATGCACTCACTGCACACATGGATACATACATATATATTTATATATATATATGTGTGTGTATACTTTTTTTTTTCTCAATGAAAAATTAATGCGGCCCACGCACACATACATTTTTAGTGAAGTGGCCCACTGCAAAAAAAACTTGGACGCCCCTGATATATAACATTGGTTTTTACTAAAGAATTTGTATTTTAAAATCTGTACTCCAATATCCACATTATACTTAAACACAAAAGTTTGTATGTATATTTTATTATATATTATGTGCTATTATGTAGCACTGTACATCTACCAATATCATACATCATGATTTGTTCCTGTTCAGTTTTGACTTTGATTTTACTTTATTGTATACATCATACATACATCATTCCATTTTTTAAATGCATGAGTCCATTTTTTAGTGCATGATTTAAGTGCATGATCTTATATTTAGCACTGTTTATTTTTTTTTTGTCTCATTTTTTATGGATCCTGAAAATCCTTTATTATTCATTGTTATTATTATTATGTCCCCCCCCCCCCCTTTTCGCTAATAAATGTATCTTTCATTGTTTTTATGTTTCTATAACACGCATATGGAGCACTTCTCTCGCTCCGTTTTCTCATTTGGGACACTGTATCGCACTTATGACCATCTGGAATGCAAGACCCGATGGTGGAACGGACGGTGAAACGCACTGTGGAACATGACGTCACTTCCGGTCCGATGCTATCCGCTTACCGGAAGTGTGTATTGTTCGTCAGTGCCTTCCATCTAACATAAAAGACAGACGTTTTTTGCTGTCTTTTATCGCTTCAACTCCTGAGGAAGCCAGGACTTTCAAAATGTAACCCGGAGAAACGCGTTGAGCTATTGGAGTGACTTCTGCACTGGACTGGAACCCCTACCAGCTGCTCCTGTGGAATATTTTTTCAGACGATTTGTTTACATATGGATTCTGTAAGTGCAGTATCACGCGCAGACCATTATTGCTCTATGTATGTTTTATCCCACTTCTACAGATTAATCAGAGGTTTTAATCGAATTTTATACTTTTTAATGCCTTCTTTCCCTGGAAGTTTCTGAGTGCACCAAATACACATATTATTCAACACACTGTATTCTTTAATTTGTTGCACTATATATATTTCTATTTTTTACATGTTCCCTGTGAAACACCATGCGCCCTCGTCCCTTCACCAAACCTTTGTTACATATATAGCACAGTGAGGAGTGCTAAGAGTGGCAGCGTTTGTACACAAGGGTATTTATTGTTATTTTTATTGTATTTTGGCAATATACCATTCCTTTTTTACCACAAACCCCAGAAATACACAGCCCGGCTGCTCCGAGCTTGGTGTGCGGCGCACACCTATCACATATGGAGCATCCGCCACTGCTATAATACACAGGAAAAGTTCAGACGATTATCACATACAATCACAGATTAATTCAGAACTGACTTAAAAATACAGAGTAAAATATAAATGTAATAATAATAACTACTTTTTTCCAGACAGACTTAGAGGTCCAAAAAATCTTGGCTGAGATAACCAGACAGGAGGCGCTCACAAAACAATGCATTTGGGAAACCTTAATCAAGCTAGTGTTACCTCTATATAGTCAGTCTGAGAAAACCATGGCTGTTAGAAGCTGGGGAAAAAATGTTTCTTCTTTTCCCTACATAGATCTTTAGGAACCACATTCAAAAATGTTAACAGCTAAACTAATGTGTGGGGAGGGATAAAATTCAACCTTAACAACCTTTTTAAATCTAATGTTCTGACACTCTTCCATAAAACGTATATTTCAAAAATAATTGCCTGCAGAATTTTAGAATCACAGAGTAGAAATAGAGACACAACTCAAACCTTTTTGATGGACAAATAGCTTAAAATTGACCAAATTGATCTGTGGCTTTCTGTCCTCATGGACATGTTGCTGTATTCCCCCACATTGAGGTTCTGCAATGTCTAAATCCTGGTCAATTGTCTGGAATAAACATCTCACTTTATTTCTTGTCCTTCTCCTTCCCCTGTGTTGGGTGAAGGGTCTTTGGAAAAATGTAAGACTTAAAAAATTCTATGTGCCCTGCCAGTCATAGTCCATATCATTGTATCAGGGGGAATAATCCATGGGGCCTGTTTTTCTGCTGGATCTGCGTCAATTGTTTAAAGATTCGTTTTCAAAGTTCTGCTGGATCCTTGTTAGCTTTTTATCACTTTGGCTTTTTAGGTCCATTGCTTCTTAGGATAGCTCTTTAAACATTTCTTCTAATGTGTGCAGCTTGTGTTGGTCAATTTACCTCTTGGATGTTCAATGATCAGAAACATCAAGTCCATGGGGCACTTGTTCAATATTGACTCCCATTAAGCAATGAATTGAACATCATTTTAGTTCCCGCTGAAGGTACCTTAAACATGCAAAATCCTCTTAAAGAACTCTTCAAAAACACTATCAGGGACTGTATATGATGAATGGCTTTAATCTCTTGATGTTTTAGGTTCCTCCGTTTATGAACGTTACCATGCATATCAAATGTCTCTTTTTCATGTTCAGTGTCCTGCTGTGCATATGAATGGCAAGTCGCCATATCATGAATGCTTCCATGTGGACAGTATCGCTACTCAAAAAGGAGACCCACAATTATCTGTGAAACAGCCAAACCATGGAGCAATACAGTAATGCAGTAACAATGGTATATGTTTTTTTTTTATGATAACAACTACATAAGGTTCTTCTACAAACGTACAACACAAAAGATTCTGTCTCAGAACTTAAAAGACCATACATTTTATTGAAATGAATGATGTATGGCCCCCAATCTAATCTTCTGCATTGTTAGTGGCACATTAAAAAGTTGAACAACACTGCTTTAAATGATGCAATCCTTTTTCCAGAAATAACTTAAAGAGTATTTAGTAAACTTACAAATATTTTGCCATTAGTGCACAGTAAACATGGCATTTATCTGCAGGTTTATTCTCATCTCTACTTCATCATATATTTCTATAAACTGAGGGTGAACTGGTCCAGAAGGTGGAATGCACTATGTCAGCATGTACTCTGCCAGTCAGCCACCGCTTGTTTTTTATTCCGGTCTGTCAGGACCAATGTTCTCTGTCTGCTAGTGCATAGAGACACTCAAGTTTTTACAGGCCTACAAGAGTTTAAGGTCAAGGTCCCCTCTGGTGGTGGCATTCAAAAAATGCTGATCAGAGAATATGCTGGCATGCACCTTAAAAATACATTCCAGTTTATCCACATAATAGGATCATTTGACATTTCACTTGTGCTTCTATATGTAAAGCACAAGTGAAAAAGAGTTGTGGATCTCTGTATGTGATTTAGGATCTTTTTTATTGTGAAATGTTTAATTCCTCATCAGACACTAATGTGACAACACACTTTTAAACCTATACAGATTCCGGTTTACATTTTTCTTTCCCCGCTTCCAGTGACTTTCTCTGTCCTTGTTCCTTCCTGATGAATCCACTTCTACAATATCTTTCATGGACCTGTTTCCTCTAAAACCCTTTATAACTGAGGACTATCTATTTTTGTCTCTTCTGGATCATTTTCTTGAAATGCCCCTGTCCAGTTCCTAAACATTGGTAAAAGCAACAGACCTCACATATGCCTTTTTTTCCTACAAAGTCATTTAGCTGCAGTTTTCATCTACCTTATGTACACTTACATTTCTGCATTTGGGAATGTTTATGGTAACAATGCCTTTTGGGTTGATACTATATAAAAAAATTTTTTTTTATAAAATTGTCTAATCAACTAGTATTGGATTTTTTTTATATTTACTTACATTTCAACCTACATGCCAGAACTCACACCGGCTGAAGGCACAGAAATCCTCTAGAGCTGCCTCATGCTGCCCAAGTGTCATCAGGCACACCGGCAGCATGAAACTGCTGGAAAGGATGTCTATGCCCCTGGGCAGCACAAAGACATCCACCATTCCACAATCAGGGATGTGGTAAGTTCAGAGAGTAGTATGGGTGCAGTGGAAAGTCATATGGGGACAATGGCAGTGGCAAGCCTCACTATTAAAAGCTCTGCCTAGGGCCCACCTAATTATTCATAGGTCAGTATGGTAATCTGAGCCAAACTGAATGCATTTTTTTGCAAACTAACCAGCAAGTTCACTCACTATTTATTCCAGCAACAATTAAGTTATAATTATATATATTCTAGAATACTGACATCATTATGTCCCTAAGGGCATTTTTGCTGAAAACAATATATATTGAAATACACCCAAACCTTCTACATTACATTGGTAATTTTTCAACCCAAGTGAGAGCAGACACATGCTACATTAAAAGGTAGGCTAAAGAAAAATATATTAAGAAACCAAATGTTCTTATAGAACTAAACTCTTCTGTCCAGTGTTAAATGTTTTACCTTATAGTACTGTTAAACAGTGCGCCAACATTAAGAATTATGACATCTCTTCCCAAATTCCAAAAAGAAGTGTAATCTTCAGTTTGACCCCTGAAATGAACTTTATTGAAAAAAAAGAATCCCTTTGTTTCACTGTTGAGATATTTGCCAGCTGTTACCTATTGACCATCTGTGTTCTTTGAGATACATATTTTTATTTAATAACACATATAGTGTCTGTGCACCCAAGTAATACATGACTGATGTAGTATTCAGTATTGATAAAAACTACACTGGATAAAAGATTGCCAGAATATATTCCCAACTTGCTAGAATAATTTGAGTAATTACAACAGTAAAATATTTTTCAGTCACCAGTTTTCAAACCTCCCAACTTCTGCTCTTGGTGAATCAGTACGCCAGGGGGCTGGCATAGGAGGTTGAGTGTTAGCACATCTCTGCATGTGCGGCTCTACCTCTGTCAAGAACAGCGGGACAGAACCTCCAAATCGGGAGTCTCCTGACCAAAGCTGGACCGTTAGAAAGCATTTTATATGTAACCATACCTAGACACTTATAGCAGTGCTTTTTCATTGAAAAATCAAATCCTTGCAGTCACTGCCACAGATTTAAAGATAAAAAACTTTTATTCCTCCAAGGCTTCAAGACAATTTTAAATCTATTGAAACTATGCATGGCTGGTATTGAACAAAAGGTGTCAAATCTACTTGTGGTCTCCCTAAATATAATGCCTGGATATGCTACACACAGAAAAACTCGAGGCAGTATCTGACCATTACTGTCTCTTTAAATTCTGTCTATCTGCCTGTTATTGAGTGGCTTCCTGCCGAGCAACAATAATAGTGGTATAAACAAACATGGGACAATATAGTAAATTGTTCAAATATATAAAGTATAACATTTCCAATGTGGTGGGGATTATGCATGTGGGGTGGATGGAAATGTATGGGGGATAGTTTTATGATATTAATCATGGTGGGATGAGGCATGAGAATGATAGTGATGATGAATGGTGGGAGTGAGGGCATGATAACTTGTAGGTGATGATGTGGTCCAATGGGTGATAAACCCATCCTGTGATGCTCAACAAGAATAGATAGTTGTACATCATAGTAACTGTAGTCCCCAGTTGATTTTGGCTGCATGTTGAAATAACTATACTTTACCGCTGGTTGTGGCTATCTTGATTGCCATTTCAGCCAGAGATTGGCTATTCTTTACATAGGGCATTGAAAGGGATACTTATATGTTTAACATTAATGTATCACATACATTGATTGGAAATTAAGTCTACACACAGCATTTAATGGCAGGAGCTCAGACAATTAAATCTGTGATGAGGAAGTTTTATGTGACTGAAATGAAATTTGTGAGTGGGAAGAAATGGCTGGGGAAATATGTAATATTTATATGTAACACCTTTAATATGACTAATTGGGGAAGTGTGCTCATTTTATTGTAATCATTATATCCTTATTGTAGCTGTTATGGAATACAGCGTTTAGACTACCAACTTAACCATGGATACTTCTGAAACATGCATACTTGGTGAAAATCAGTAATATGGAGTCTAGTCTGCATTTTTTATTCTACCCAATTCATTTTACATAAGTGTCCCTGAATAAATGGTGATGTGGTAACCCTATGCTCAGCCATCATTATGGTAGATCTTTGACTGGCTGACACCATGGGAACTGTAGTTTGCAGATAGCCTCTTAATGTGCTGTTGACTACACGTCCCATAATACTCATCTGGTATCACAGTATCAGTTTTGCGGAAACTAATTAGCATTGTAGTTAACGCAATGAGACTACAGTTCCCATGGTAGCCAAATATCTCCCATGATACTTGCTCAGCACCATAGAAAGATGTTCACAGCAGCACAATATACTGATGGGAACAGTACTATTATTATTGTTTTGAATGGAATTACTCTGTACCACTGTCATTTCTGGCTAACTATATACCGATAGCAGATATGCTTTACCACTATCAATGTCTAGCTAACTGTATGGTGATACCAGCTTTACTTTAGCACCATCTGTGGCTGGGAGACTATATGCTCATTGTAGTTATACTGTACCACTGCCTGTGGCTGGCAGTAGACATGTGCAAAACAAATATTTTCGTTTCGTTTTCGTTGATTCGGACAAAAACGAATTTTGTTCATTACTACATTCGTTTCGGACGAAATTCGTTCATCATTTTCGTTTCGTTACATTCGTTTCGTTTGAACTAATAAATGAATTGACTTAAACATAAACCGAAAATCTATAAACCGAAAAACGTTCGGTTTATAGACTTTCGTCATTTGGAATGCATGTAATAGTACTATTGGCTTTCTCTACACAGAGACAGAGTCTCCATTCATAAATTTTATGAATGGAGACTCTGTCTCTGTGGAGAGAAAGCCAATAGTACAATTACATGCATTGCAAATGACGAAAGTCTATAAACCGAACGTTCGGTTTGTAGGCTTTCGGTTTATGGAATACATGTAATCCTTTTGCTATTCTATAAACCGAAAGTCTATAAACCGAAGGTCGTTCGGTTTATAGACTTTCGGCTTATAGAACAGCAATAGCATTACATGTATTCTATAAGCCGAAAGTCTATAAACCGAACGTTCGGTTTATAGACTTTCGGCTTATGGAGTACATGGAATACTATTGGCTTTGTATAAACCGAACTAGAGTGCCCATTCATAAGAAATTCTTATGAATGGGGACTCTAGTTCGGTTTATACAAAGCCAATAGCATTACTCCATAAGCTGAAAGTCTATAAACCGAACGACCTTCGGTTTATAGACTTTCTGCTTATGGAGCAATGCTATTGGCTTTGTATAAACCGAACTAGAGTCCACATTCATACGAATAGGTCAATTGACCTATTCGTATGAATGGGGACTCTATTTCGGTTTATAGAATAGCAATAGCATTATATTATTCACATGTAAATTGCTTTTTTAATAAAAAATTATGATATAAAAAAATGCATTTCTTGTTTTTATTTCCTTATGTGCCAATGCTGCCTCTCTATTTCCCTTGCTTCCAGATTTGTCTCTCTCCCCCCCTTAGTGTTGTCTCTCTCTCCCCCTCCCTTTGTCTCCCCCCTCGCTCCCCTTGTGTCTGTCTCTTCCCCCCTTCCCTCCCCTTGTTTCTCTCTGCCCCCCTCCCCTTGTTTCTGTCTCTTCCCCCCTCCCTCCTCTTGTTTCTCTGCCCCCCCCTCGTTACTCTGCCCCCCCCCCTTGTTTTTGAATACATGTTATCCTATTGCTATTGCGATGAGCGCAGACCTCCCCTGCTGCCGCCCGGCACGACCGCTGGGACTTTTATGAGGAAGCCGTAAGTACCCGGCTTCATCATAGAAGTCACGGCGGTCGTTCCGGGCGGCAGCAGGGGAGATCTGCGCTCATCGCGCAGACATTCCCCTGCTATTAGAGAGGGGGATCCAGGACCCCTGCAGCTCTGCGGGTGACCTGGATCCCAGTCTTATAGTCTGACCTCAATTTGAGGTCAGATTATAAGACGACCTCAATTATAAGAGGGATATTAACACTTCCCTTGCTGATCACAGTTTCTTTTTACGGTGATCCGTTTCCTTCCAAGTTTATGGCCCTCATTTAGTTTTTTCAAAAAAACTTTTATTTTGTACAATTTTACTATATTACTTATATTCTTTTCATGTATTAAATTAATTACAGTTAACTCCTACAAGCCTGTGCTGTGATTATGACCAGAGCAAACGTTAACCCATTTGTGACGTTAGGACGTACTATGCCGTCCTGATTTTAAGTCCCTTAAAGTCGTTAGGACGGCATAGTACGTCCTGTGTTAAACAGCTCATCGCGGCTCCCCACAATGAGCTGTTCTCGGATACTGCTGCAGGCACTTGCAGCGGGATCCCACCTGTCAGATGAGGCCACTTTAAGTGGCCTCAGTCTGACAGGGGAAATTTAGCTGGTGCTCAAAACGAGCACCGGCTACATTTCTCTAAATCGAGCGTGACGTCCGAAGGGTTTGCAATTTTTTGGCAGGGACCCACAGGGTCTATTAAGACCCTGATTGGGTCTCTGCCATAGTGTTCCTGGCTAACGATCACCTTGTGATCAGTGGCCAGGAACAAATTGTGACGTTTTGGTGCTTACGTCATTTAGGACGCAAGCACCATGCGTCACAAAGGGGTTAAACTTCTCCACTTTTTTTAATGTATTTTTTAATACTAAATTCAAATTGTAGATCATTTCATGCTATTGGCATTCTATAAACCGAAATAGAGTCGGTTTATAGAATACCAATAGCAAAATAGCCAAATACAATACATACATTACATAAACCGACATAATGAACGAATTTTGGTTTATGGAATGGATGTAATGCTATTGGCATTCTATAAACCGACTCTAAGCCAATAGCATTACATACATTCCATAAACCGAAAGTCTATAAACCGAACGTCGTTCGGCTAATAGAACTGTAATAGCATTACATGTATTCTATAAACCGAACGTCTTTCAGTTTATAGACTTTCGGGTTATGGAATGCTATTGGCTTTCTATAAACCGAACTAGAGTCCCCATTCATAAGAAATTCTTATGACTGGGGGGGGGGGGGGGGGGGGGGGGACACAGCACAATGGCTGGGGCCCTGTGTATAGATCATTTTAAATATTTTTTATTATCTGCTTGCATAGTGAAAATTATGTTTAGGTGATACAGTGCTATTAAAATCACTTGAATGACATGAATCTGTTAAGTGACAATCAGTCTCGGTGAGTTCCTGTAAATTTTCCTATGTCACTTCTCATGCCAGATTTTTAAGCTCAGACTTTGTTAGGCAGGAGAGGCTGGCTAGGGATACCAAAAACTGGACAGAAATTTCTAAATTCCACTATCAGTATGAGTTATTCTTTTGCAATTAAGTGTTCTACGATTTATTTTGTGACTATTAAAAGTTTTTAAAATCCTAATAATGAAATAATTTGTTATAACAGGGGAAGAAAACAGAGTAATACTGCTTACTGCACAATAAGGCAATCCATCCATGAAAGTTTATAGGGAGCTATAAAGAGATAAAAAGATTATTTTATTTATGTAAATAAATCCAAAACCTTTGTAATTATTTCCTCTCGTTTTTGCAGGAAAGATTTATGAAAATGTAAGATTAATCACTACAGTTCTTCTTTCTTGACAGCTTCTGCTAAAACAATCATGTGAGATGATTACTAAGAATGAATCATTTAACCAGCAACCAACCATTTCCAACTGAGATTCATAAAGACTAAAATCTTACCTTACAGTAGTCCTACCCAGGGTCGCTTTAAGACCCTAGTGGGCTCTGGGCAAACTCTTTAGCAGTGGGCCCCCCTCGACCCAATTTTTATAAAATCGCAATGTAAAAAACTATATGTAAATGTAAACTTTTTAATACCGTATTTGCTCGAATAGAAGATAAGGGTTTTTTCAGAGCAAATGCTCAGAGCAAAATTTCATTTCTTTTTTTTATTCACTTTTTCTGCACCCACATTGCACCTAAAGGACTTGACACAACACCATACAGTATCCACAGCACTTGCCATGCACTTATATTGCACGGACAGCACTTGACTTGCACTCATATTGCACCCACATGATTTGGAATGCCACAATGTCAATTGGCCCCACAGAACATACCACAGTGTCACTTTTCCTCACAGAACTGTCCCTACAGAACATGCCACAGTGTCACTTTGCCAATTAAAATAAGCCACAGTCATTTACCAATTAACATGCCACAGTCAGTTTGCCATTAACATATGCAACAGCCAGTGTGCCCATTACAATGTGGCACTGTTTGTCCATCAATATGCAACTGGTAGGTTGCTAATTAATATGATATTGTTAGTTTTACCATTAATATGCCACAGCCAGTTAATATGCCACGGTCATTTGCCCACTAATATGCCACAGCCAGTATGCTCATTAATATGCCACAGCCAATTTGCAAACCAATATGCCACAACCAGTATGTCATTAAATAGACCACAGCCAGTATGCCCATTAATATGCCACTGTTCATTTGCCTATTAACCCCTTAGTGACATGACTTTTTTGGCTTGTTCGACGCTTGGTGACATGGGCTGTTTTAACATTTCTGAGGTGTTTGTGTTTTGCTGTAATTTATTTCTGTCTCATTTAGTGTACCCACAGAAACTATATATTGTTTTTATCGTCATAAGAAGGGCTTTCTTTTGATACCATTATTTTGATAATAGCATATAATTTGATGTAACAAAAATAATAAAATATGGCAAAAAAATGACTTTTATTTGAAAAATCGTATACTCATGTACAAGAGACAACAAAAAAACACTGCTAAATAGTTTCTAATATATGTCCTGAGTTCAGAAATAGCCCATGTTTTATGTTTTTGTGCTTTTTTTATTCATGTTACAGGGCCAGAACTATAAGTAGTACAAAGCTATTTTAAAATCCTTTTTTTCAAAATTAGCGATAGTGACATTGAAACATTGATACCCGTACTAAATCCATGAATGACCCCCAACATGTACATATTTTTGAAAACTAGACCACTCAGGGCATTTAACTTGGGGTATTTTGACACATTTCATGTAGCCATTTTACCACCAATCTTTGCCAAAATTTTCAGCAAAAACATTTTTTTTACACATAGATTGCAATTTAGGTAAACATTACCTTAAAATGTGAAGCGTATTTCCAAATAACACCTCAATATGTGTTCAGCAACATCTCATGAGTACAGGGATACCACCCATGCATAGGTTTGTTTTGGGGCTAAAAGGCCACATTTGGGGGGGTGTATTTTGGTTTTCCAACTTGGAATTCTGTCATGCAGAAAACCTGCACCCATGTCCCATTTGGGACATTTTTGAAGCCAGAAAGTGTATTCTACCCCACAAAGCCACATACATTCACATACATTGTACTTTGGGCATGAATTCACAGATCCAGATATATGTCAGTGCCAAACAACACCTCAATCATGGGCGTCTGCAGGGGGGGGGGGGGGGGCAACCAATTTCCCCCTTTAAAAAAAAACAAAACTTTTTAAATTATTATTATTTTTACTCAGTGTGTAGCCTCTAGTTGTCCCTAGGGGACTGCACACCAGTTGCTGGGGTAGGAGATGGCACCCAAAGCTGTTGCTCTCTGCAACTCTGCTTGCTGTAATACTGGTCTCCCATCCACATTGGTGCAGGTCTCTGCAGCTGTCAGTCATGCTGCATGGAGAGCCAATGACAGGGGTGCCCGGGGATATGAAGTTATAGCCCGCCCCTCAGCCCTCCATGTGGCAGCATGACTGACAGAAGAGAGCCTGCAGTGCAACATCATTGAGGAAACAGGGGAAGATACTCAGAGACCATAGCTGAGCCTCTGTAACAGGTAGGAAGAGCTTATAATAGCTTTAAGGTACATGGAAGAGTGGAGTAAATCAAAGGAGGTCCATCCCATATCCCTGAGGTCTCCATTTGTCCAGTCCGAGCAGCTCCTCTGACCAGGCTCTGCTCACATCAACATGGTGACAAGTGGATGGGGCAGAAAAGATAATGGAGGATAAAATGATGTGATAGATGGAAGCGGATTGCAAACAAAATGTGATGACATGGGGCAGAAAAGATAAAATGTAGGTGAAAAGAGGTCACTGACAATGTAGGAATAAAACACATAAAATGATGGGGAAAAAGATGGCAAACATGGAGGAATAAAACAAATAAAAAAGGGGGAAAGAGATAAAGAAATGTCATGGATTTAGGAATTTGGGTGTTTAGGGAATCTGTTGCTTTGTGTTTATATTGTGTGCTATAGTGTTGTGTCTGGTGCTGTTGGGTTATATTGTGTGCTATAGTGTTGTATCTGGTGCTGAGAGGTTATATTGTGTGCTATAGTGTTGTTTCTGGTGCTGTTGGGTTATATTGTGTGCTATAGTGTTGTATCTGGAGCTGTGGGGTTATATTGTGTGCTATAGTGTTGTATCTGGTGCTGTGGGGTTATATTGTGTGCTATATTGTTGTATCTGGTGCTGAGAGGTTATATTGTGTGCTATAGTGTTGTGTCTGGTGCTATTGGGTTACATTGTGTGCTATAGTGTTGTATCTGGTGCTGAGGGGTTATATTGTGTGCTATAGTGTTGTGTCTGATGCTGTTGGGTTATATTGTGTGCTATAGTGTATCTGGTGCTGTGAGGTTATATTGTGTGCTATAGTGCTGTATCTGGTGCTGTGGGGTTATATTGTGTGCTATAGTGTTGTATCTGGTGCTGAGGGGTTATATTGTGTGCTATAGTGTTGTATCTGGTGCTGTGGGGTTATATTGTGTGCTATAGTGTTGTATCTGTTGCCGTATGCTTATATTGTGTGCTATAGTGTTCTGTCTCTCTCTCCCCCCTCCCCCTGTTCTGTCTCTCTCTCCCCCCTCCCCCTGTTCTGTGTCTCTCTCCCCCTCCCCCGTCTCTCTCTCTCTCTCTCTCCCCCTGTTCTTTCTCTCTCTCCCCCTCCCCCTGTTCTGTGTCTCTCTCCCCCCTCCCTTTGCCTGCAAATGTTGATCCAAGGAGGGGGCGGAGCTTACCGGCTGAGCAGTGTAGCTCCGCCCCCACCCTGTGAAGCAGAGCAGCGTCTGCTTCACAGGCAGCAAGAGAAAGTGCTGCTTGGCTCCCCATGCTTAATGCAGGCTCCCCATGCTTAATGCAAGCATGGGGAGCCGAGCAGCACTTTCTCTTGCCACTAACGACTTGCCACACAGGATGGACCTAGCACGTCCTGTGTCGGCAAGGGGTTAATATGTCACAGCCAATTTGCCAATTAATATGCCACAGCCAATTTGCCCACTAATATGCCACAGCCAGTATGCCCAGAAATATGCCACAGCCAATATGCCCAGTGATATGCCACTGCCAGTATGCCCAGTAACATGCCACAGCCAGTATGCCCAGTGATATGCCACTGCCAGTATGCAGTAACAGACAGATTATTTAAAATGATTCCTCCTGTTTAACAGTGTGAGATTTAGGCACATATAGAAATGTTGGTCTGTATGCAACAGGCTAATCCAGGCTTGCAATGGGTAGCATCATTCCCCCCCCCCCCCCCCCCCCCAGGGTGTCCTATGACTTTGAAACACATACCGTATTTGCTCGAATATAAGACAAGGTTTTTTTTTCAGAAATAAGACCCCTCGTCTTATATTCGAGGTCGTTTTATAATCTGACCTCAAATCGAGGTCAGATTATAAGACTGGGATCCAGGTCCCCCGCAGGGCAGCAGGGGACCTGGATCCCACTCGCTAACAGCCGGTGGATGTCTGCGCAATGCTCTGAAAAAGACCCCTCGTCTTATATTTGAGGTCGTTTTATAATCTGACCTCAAATCAAGGTCAGATTTTAAGACTGGGATCCAGGTCCCCCGCAGAGCAGCAGGGGACCTGGATCACCCTCCTCCGCAGCCGCCCCCGGCACCACCGCCGGGACTTCTATGATGAAGCCGGGTCCTTCCAGCTTCATCATAAAAGTCCCGGCGGAAGTGCCGGGCAGCAGTGGAGGATGTCTGCGCGTATCATGCAGACATCCTCCGGCTGCCTCCACTACCCACCAGGAGATTTGGGCAGCCGGGGGATGTCTGCACAATACCTGCAGACATCCATCATGCTGCCCAACACTTCCATCTATTATGACAGACCGGCTGTCCGTCATAATGGACGGAAGTGTCGGGCAGCATGGAGGATGTCTGCACGCCCCCGGCTGCCCCCACTAGCCTCCAGGGAGATATGGGCAGCCGGGGGATGTCTGCACATATTGTGCAGACATCCCCCGGCTGCCCCCACTAGCCACCAGAGAGGCTACCTTGGGGGAGCCAGACAACATTGGGGGGAGGGAGAGACAGAAAACTTGGGGGAGAGAGACAGACAACATTGGGGAGAGGGGTGGGGGAGAGACAAATTGGGGGGGAAGTGGGGAATAGAGAGACAGACAACGCTGGGGGGAGGGAGGAGTGGAGAGACAGACAACATTGGGGGGAGGGGTGGGGGAGAGAGAGACAACTTGGGGGGAAAGTGGGGAAGAGAGAGACAGACAACGCTGGGGGGAGGGAGGGGTGGAGAGACAGACAACATTGGGGGGAGGTTGTGGGAGAGAGACAGACACCGTTAGGGGGAGCATAGGGTAAGTCTTGGGGGTAGGGGCAGCATTGGCACAAAAAAGGGTAAATAAAAACAAGAAATGCCTTTTTTTTTATATCATGTTTTTATTAAATATGAAAAAGCAATTTACATGTGAATATATAAAAGTTGATCTTTTTTCCTATAGGGTAGTCTTATATTCAGGCTTTTAGTTTTTTTCCTAAAGGAATATCGATAGTTTGGGGGGTCATCTTATAATCAGGGTCGTCTTATATTCGAGCAAATATTACAAGGTTGTTGACTTAGAGGGAGTATAATTGGTGACCCCAACCAACCAGTAGGTGGAAGCACAAGTTCAAGAAGTTTACTAATCTCTCTGTAGTGGAGGGTCTTTTTATGCTCCATGAAATAGATAAAAAGTTATCTTGGCATGAAGGGGTTACATTATCTATGTACAATGAGAGAATATTTTTAGAACTATCTGACAATAGTTATTCTCCACTTTTTCGGGCTTATCATCTCTCTTTTAAATACCGTATTTGCACGATTATAAGACAAGGTTTTTTTCAGAGCAAATGTCTTATAATCGAGGTCTTCTTATAATCTGACCTCAAATTGAGGTCAGATTATAAGACATGGATCCAGGTCCAACTCCCCAGTCTGTTGTATGTGAGGTGTAACTCTTGCATTAGGACATCTAGTGTGCCCTTTCCATTGTGTTATATGCTTGTCTTTGCAGTGCATTCCTATCTTGTGATTTAAGCATGTACCGTTCTCTGTATTAATGTGCTCTGACTGTTCCCAGTTTAGTGATATGTACCTCCTCTCCCAGTGATTTGTACATGCCTCTCTAGTGCTGCGCGCTTGTCTGTGGCAGTACAATATGTGTATTTGCCTATCTGCCTCCCCTCCCTCGCTGTCAGTTTCCTGGGCGGGCAGGAGGTGGAGCTGGCACTAGCAGCAGAAGCAGAAGGAGGTTTTTGGCCTCTGAATGGATGAACTTCGGATTATCTTCTTCCGTTTCCAGCACTTCAACAACCCGAGAACCCAACAACAACTAGCACAGAGTAGGACTGTTTCTAAAGGGGTGGAACCGCTGCAGCGCCAGTGTGTGTGTGTCTGGATAGCAGATGGGAATAGTGTGTGTGATCCTGTGTTAGTGCCTGGGAGAGGGAAGATCATGGGGTACTGCCTTTGCACTATGCATGCTGCAGCCCCTGTATGCATATTACTAATGTGACTTCCATTTGCGTAGCATTCTGTTGGCGGGGTTTGCTGTCACATTTCCTGTATCTGCATCTACAGTGTGTGCTATTGTGTTGCTGGTGTGTTTGTTTAATCAGTTTTACTGGTTCGTGCTTTGTATGTGGCTGCTGCTGTCTGTGGGGTATATCACAGTGGTAATAGCCCTTTGTGTCACTCACTATACTATTGCCTTGTGATTGGCCACCCCAATACGTAGTGTGGCACTGAGATTTTCATTGCTAGTTTGGTGCCAGCACACGCTGGGTGCTGCTGCTTTTCCCTCTGTGTGCTGGCGGAGTTCAGAGCACCATGAAGAAGTTTTCTAGGATGCCCAAGTCAGATGGCAGTGGAGGAGGAGGAGGTGGTGGTGGATCGAGTCTGTCCGCAGGGTCCTCGGGCACCTCTGCCAGCGGAGGGGTCACTGTGGGCAGAGGTTTCACTGTTGGGCGTTACCAAGTCACCGTGGAAGAGCTTGTGGCAGAAGGTAATGTCTAATTGTGTACATTATTTTACTTATGATGTCAAGGTATATGGATACATTTGTAGTATGTTCGTTATTTTAAATTAGATTGCAACCTCTTTGGCCATTAAAGTAAATGTTTTTATTGAACATGCATGTTATACGTTCCTGGCATCGATGCAATTTTATTGTTGTTGTTACTTGCAATATTCAGTACATTAGGATGTGTAACTCTATTCCAAAGCATTCATATTCGTAATACAGTATTGTTACAATCTGTGCAGACTGCAGACATATGTATGTTGTTATTTAGTTGGCAGACATCACATACACACACATCCTGGTCACCTAGTCAGGTGATAAACCATGTGTTTCCCAGCACACCTCTTAGGTCTATGTAAGTGCCATGGTAGGGTACACCAATAAAACTGAATGTTATTGTCTTTTTCATATTATGGAACAAAAGAAAAGTATATCACTGACACAGTTAAACCTCTCAATATCATAAACATTATGTAGACACAGCCCTTATTTATGGTTTGGTTACTTGTCAGTCCCAACAAGCAACTTTGTCCTTCGTTTATTGTAATTGCATAAGAAGCGGAGAGTTTAGAGGAAACATATAAGTAGATGTAATATTATATAACTTAAAGTAAATATCATAAATATCAGAGTGGCCCTCTGTATTGTTTGATTCCCCCCCCCCCCCTGTACACTAATGCCAAAATCAGAGGATGAGATTAGAAGCCATGCTAAAGCAAACTAGTTTCGATGGTATTGATGTCAAACTGACGGCTGGATGTGGCCTTCAAGGGCTTTTGTGTGGCTCATGGCTTGAAAGCCGATGGGTTCTATTTTATCATGGATTTAATAAGGTCCACTCTCCCAATATAAATTTCTGCATGGCATTATACAGGGAGTAAACCCAGTTTTTAATGAGGCAGAATGTCACCTCTGCTTAATTAAATCTGTAATCTGAATGACAAATTAATTGTGCACCATTCATGAAATATTCAACCCTAATCTTTGTAAAAGACTTGCAGACTTCCATCTCACAGAGCATTGCTCAGTGGCAGCAGGGAGATCCTCATCTCCTGTTGGAGTGGTGTTCGACCTCATAGATGCTGCGCACCAGTCCTCACCGCCAGGTCATGGAGTTCTGTGAAATGGGAGCCTAGAAGTCTCAAGAAGAAATCCCAATCAAATGGGGATTGCTTCTGAAGGAGCATCATTCAAATCAGAAGCATTTTTAATAGGGCAGAAGTTAGCTTCTAAAAATGAAGAGTATGGAGTATGAACACTTCTTGCTTGCTTTCAACATCTGGCTGGATCGCTACACACCAAGAGATTAATGCAGCACAGATGTATTGTATGATACATGTGAACACCTTTTGAAATATACTATTTATTTAAACTTCATTATCATATTTGAATACCTTTAGCAATATTACCGTACACTGATTTGGACTTTATTATCATATTTGTTCTTATTAGTATTAAGTGTCTTTTCCACTAAATTGCAGGGATTATCTGGAATTGTTGCTTTGTAGTGAGAATTTAGCGTCTGCCTGATTTAAAATCTGGAGTTTTTATTCCCTATTTATAAAGTTGGCCTTCCACTTAAGGTTTTAAATGCTGAGAATTGAAATGGCTCAACATGACTTCTAAGAATTTTCATCTTGGAGTATTCAGTAAGGTCACATTAGAACCAACTCTGAGACTAAACTTACTGATGTTCCTTGCCAATGCTAAACTTTAGAAAAGTCATAAGCTGCAGTCAAAATTGTACTTCACTCCAGTCCCAATTGTCTAACAGGCACAGTAATATTTAAATCCTTTAGTGGGTCTTTATTACAGACTATCATTTTTGGTACTTAAATAGTTAAAGTATGCTGTTTTCCATACCAAATGTTGTGCATAGTTACACCAGTTACACCAATTGCTTGTCTTCTGCAATGGCAAAACATTGAAACCCCCAGCAATTCTTGTAAACTTAGATATTTAACCACAATCTTTACACTTGTAGAATATTTGTCTTGACCAAGGGTTTCCAAGAAGCCATTGCTTTTCAAAACTCGACTCCTGGCTCCTAATGTTTGTAAATGGAAGTACCATTTCCCTGAGTCCTTATTGATGTGTTTGGCTCCTGCCCTGTGCCAATATATTGTAAGAAGTATGCAGATTATCTTTCTATGTATGTTTTCTGCTTTGGTATGGAACTTTAGAAGTATAGGGTACAATTATACAAATATGAAGTACATAATTTCTTTGTCAGGAAAATGCTTAAACAGTATTGTTTACAAATTTAAGGTGTAAAACTTGCTTTTTTAGAACAGATATCACTTCGTATGTGATAAGTGATGTCATACCAGAGAACCTGTTGGATGTTTAAGGACCATTTACTGGAGATATATATATATGTGTGTGTGTGTGTATATATAATGTGTGTGTGTGTGTGCGTGCCAAGCATCAAATTAAAATTAATATGAATTTTAGTTTCCTTTCAAAGCCTGTACAGTTTGGTAAATGGAAGTCAAAGGTATAAACATGAATACAGTGTTAACAGTGAACATTATTTGACTATAAAGTATAGCTTTATATTTCAGTTCTCCCTTTCTTGTCCACACATATGAGTATACACATTTATCTTTATCTCAGCACTCAAGTCAAGAATCTTCCTACAGGTTAATTGGTGCTGTGCCCCTCCTCTACGGTAATCCTATATATGGAGCTGTGATGGTGACCAGGTGAAAGGTGAAAATCATGATACATAGCATTAAAGCAGGGTGAATGGAGCCACATATCATCTTGCACCTAGATTGCCCACATCAGAATCAAATGCCTCAATGAGGCCATTTGACAGACTGGGCAGCCACGGACAAAATCTAGGCCCTGGACCCCATATTAAATACAGCCATGGCAGTCAGATTGGGTTGTGACAGGTCGAGGGTTGTGATAGGCCGAATGTCCATAGAACGGTTGCTGGTGGTAACATTGAGCAGTGTCTGTCTGCACTTGAAGACTGATGTAGGTATGTGGACAATATTTTTGAAACCCCTAGTTTACTCCTCACATGAAACATGTATTTTCTCTGTATTCAGTACAGATAAAATTGTTTACCTAGGTAAGTGTATCACATGTTATTTAGAAACCAATACATATAAATGTATTAACACACGACATACACTGCAGTACAGAGGAAAGCTTGCACAGCCATAGTGAGCATGCTTCTTGAGGAATCTGAAGTGCACCTTTTGGCATAGATCGTCATGTGCCTACTATGAAAAAGTATGTACGCCATTCGGTTAGCATGTATCAAATGAGCTAGTTCATATACGAGGTGCAGGAACAAGAGCACAGCATATATAAGTTCCATGATACAATTAATGGGGCTGAATTTTTGCCTGGCTAAAAATCCCATTGGTTCTGTTATATTACCAAATGACATTAATAATGCCTGGCCCCTCAACCTAAGCTTCTGCATGGATTGTGGCCCTTTAAAAGTTGGACAACACCAACTTACTAGCAGCTGTTTGTGTACCAGTGTATGTTCAGTATGTTTGTATATATGCATCAGGGACGTAGTGGCTTGAATATAGTTAAAATATGATGGTTAAAAAAAAAAAGAAGTTTGATCTCTGGTGCTTTCAGTGCCAAAAGGCTTTGCTGTATCACTCTGCAGAAAGTTCTCACAAATTATTTATAAGATAAATTTCAATAGAATGTTGGGATGCCAGTAAAGAATGTCTTATTAGAAACAGTCTATTGCAGCCAAGGGAGTCTTGAGAAAGATGTTCTTTTCACTCTGCTTTACTATTATTTCTAGATATGTGTATTTTGCTCTCCAGTCATGTTCATGGCTCATTGCCCATAAAACTGTTATCCCACTTAATTTCTAAAGTAAAGATTAGGTTTCATGCCTACCCTTATACATTGTTTAATTTCTAATCTACTGAGGACACTTAAAGTACCTTGAAACCTTAAAAAAAAAAAAAAAAGCTTAGCTTTCCAACACCCATTCTTGCCAAATATGTTCTCATTGTTTTTAATTAAGGATGAAATCTGAAATTAATTATTTCATTTGAAACACTAACATGATTTAAAAAAAAAAAAAAGTCCCTGGTGAATATTGCTGATTATAGAATTCTACAGCTGGGAAAGTTTAGGAAATAAAGACTGTAAGGTAGTTAGGATACAACATTTTCATTATTGCTGGATCTTAGTTATGACCCTTGATGTGTCCTGCATATTGTTCGTTGTATGGTAGAATGTAGTGGAATCATTAAAGTGAAGTAAATATTTAATTCCTGTCAAAAAAATGAAAGTACTGTACATGCTTTATAGCTGAAGATTGTTTAACTTGAGGCCCAGAGAATTTGATGAATCCTAAAGAGTTCACTGTGCCTGTGAACATCATACTGTATATTAACACTTCATGGTCAAAATATGAATCTTAATTATTTACAGACTTTACAAGTTAAGAAAGTAAAGGTTTTGTAAAGCAAAAAAGGTGTACCTATGCTTTAGCATTGTGTTGACTAGGGCTATGGAGCCCAGGCTACTCTAATGCTGGTTCTTCTTCTTATTTTTTTTGGTCAAGCCCTGTCCTTATTTCTAAATGTAGTTAAGGATCCTGTTGGCTAAATCTTAAAAATAAGTTTACTTTATAGAAGCAAAACATTTTTTTTTTTTTTTACAACATGTTTAATACGAGGCAAAATGGGATGTACTTTAGAACAGGGCTTGACAAATCCCAAGAACCAGGGAGACATGGCTTCTAAAATCTACTAGCCCCTGACTTATTTTGTATTAATTTGCATAGAAGTCTTTGGAAAATCAATTTGGATTCTAACAATAATCTCCAGAATGTCTGTTTGGCGCCACATGCTTGTTCCCCTTATCGAGCACCTGTATGCTTCTGTCTAAAGCATGCAGACTGAGATAGTCAGCAACATTCGCTCACTGTTGACGTATGAAATAATAATAGATTCTAATGGGCTCAATTATTATAACTATGACGTCGCCTATATGCAAATTATATTATTTATTTGGCACAGTGTCAAGATTTTAGCCAGAATAAATGAGTTTGAGTTCCCAGTTAATCTCCTCTTTTCAGAATCTTTTCTGATATCCTCTTTTGCGGGGTAGGATTAAAAGAAAATAAATAACATATTATATATGGATAATACTATAAGTACTGTTGGTCTGTACAAGGCCTGCTTACTGATCTGTCTCCTTTTTTTGTTCTTTTGGAAAAATAAAAGCAGTGCCATCAAATAGTCTGAATTTGTCTACATCTTGTGTGCACAATTGCTAGCCCCTTTGCAATAAGCTTGTAGATAGCCCAGGACTTTAAAAATGTATAGGCTGACTCTGAAAGGCCACAAATATTT
Organism: Pelodytes ibericus; assembly: GCA_036172795.1. Taxonomy (NCBI): domain Eukaryota; kingdom Metazoa; phylum Chordata; class Amphibia; order Anura; family Pelodytidae; genus Pelodytes; species Pelodytes ibericus. The sequence goes on from CM069863.1 coordinate 76,712,472, forward strand.
GTCAAGGCCTGAGTTAGTATAGAGACAATCACCATGGCTATAAACATTGGAAATCAATAGCAATTAAGGCATTGATCTTTTAATTGTGTTTAACCTGCACACGTGTGGGAAATGTCTGTAATCCATTTGTGAAGTGTAGTTTTCTGCTTTGGATTTCATGTGAGCAGTTATTCTATTGCTGTGTTTTTGTTTTGCTTTATTACTTGTATTTATTTGGAGAAGTAGTACGGTGCTTCCATGAAAATAATTTTGCTATATGCAGAAATTAATTTAAAGTTGTTGCATAGACTCTTCTTTGAGGAGTTTTTCAAATATGGATTGAAAATTCTTTTAGTAAAATTGTTACTGCTGTTACCAACATGTTTTTAGTGTACTATGCAGAAACCTATAGCTGTGTACTTATGGTAGAGAAGATTTTACACAACGTACTGCTACAGATGGATACATCGGTAAAGAGACCCATGCAGGCAAACTGCAAGAAGGATAGGAGAATATACACATATCATGTGACAGAGCAACAATACAAATGCAAAGTATCAAATTATAATAATAATTTGCAATGTGTGCAGATGGACTTTGCAAAGGATCATGTACAGAGCTTGCATATGCAGGCTTTTCCCACCATGTGTACAACTAGAGAAGCCATACATGACATTTTCTTTGGGAGACACAAAAAAACTTCTACATCTACTTCAGGAATAAGGAGGAACTTATTCATTAATTATGGACCCGATCCCACAGTGATTCATTTCCTTCTGAACACATATAAATTATACATTCTACAGGGCTGCATGTGAAAGTCATGTGTGTCCCTCAAAAGAATGGCTAAACATAAATATGTATACCTTGAATCAGAAATAGGAGGAGTTAAAGTACAATCTATGGAGGTTAATAGCAAAAAAGCTAGTGATTGTAAAGCGTGATTTAGAAGGATAGCTGCCTAGAGTTCAAAAAGGTTTTTTTTTTTTGCTTGGAGTGGGCCTTTCATAGTTTTACCTCAGAAATGAGAATACTTATGGCTGCTCTTTCTCCTCTAACCTCAGAACTGACTTTTATAAGTCACCCATAATGCAACAGCAGAGCATGCATAGAGATAGGACAGCTAGACCATTTAATAAAAAGATGCAAAATAAAAAATATTGTATTTGTGTACTTATACACATGGCGGATTTCATAAGCATTGTCTGGAAGCTGTGTTATTGGTATGTTGTGTATTTAAGCAATAGGTTTTTACATCACGTCCAGGAACACATTGGTTAATCTTGGTGTATGTGTTTTTTTCTCAAAGAGAACAATTTGATAAAGAACTATAATGTGCTGTTACTCCAAACAAGGGCATTCTTTGACTATAACCTTGGGAAATAAGTAAATGGTTCTTCGTTGTTTGCAAACACTGTGGGGTGTTTTTATGTAAATACTATTGTTGTAAAATGTGCATTTCTGTTTACTTTCACTGTTATGTGTGTTTAAATTGCTTTACTAATGTGTTGCTGTGAGAGTTTCCACGCTCAGGAGATAACAATTAACTCTAATAAAAAAGACTCAACTTTTATAAATTTATGTTTGCTTGGCTACAGTTTAAAAAAATCCAGTGGATTCTTAGACAAACCACTGTGAATAAGTAGGTTGAATATGATTTGACTGCAAACTTACATGTAGGCAGATTTTGTCAAATCTGTACAACCGCTTACTTCAGTACAGTGTGAATGGTCATCTGTCTTCAGTAAACCACTTACCTAGTAAGGACAGGACTTGACAAATTTGTTTTGGCAAAAATGTTAGGAGCCAGCATTGGCACTTAACCCCTTCACAACAAAGAATGTACCAGGCATTTCCAGGGAGAAACTACCTTGCCAACATTGGATGTCCTGCAGTGGAATTTGCTAAGGTAGCAATTAATGATCTGCCCCTACACAGCCATCTTCCCCCACAGACTTAGCCAATGCTGCCCCCACATAGCCATCTGCTCCCCCCAGACTTTGCCAATGATGCCCCCACATAGCCATCTGCCCCCCAGACTTAGCCAAAACTGCCCTCCACCCCAGACTTGCCGATGATCCTCTATTCTCCCTTGTGTCTAGCCTGGGCTTCAATGATGGACTGCTGGAATGTCACGTGAGCTCCTGGCTTCCGTTGTAGAAGTCCTGGCAGAAGTGGCGTGCAGCACTGGTTCCCCACAGAGCTACAGGTCTGATTATAAGACCGAGGGAAAACCTTGTCTTATATTCAAGGGAATACGGTACGGTTCAACAGCTTTATGGGGAAAGGTAAGCCATCACTTTCCTATACACTGCTGACTGGAAATAATGATCATCACCCTGCAGCCATGCTGTTCATACCAGCACCCATGCCCTTGACAGAGGGAAAAACCAGGGACCAAAAGAAAGCAGTTTGGGAGCTCTCTAGAATAGAAGGCTTATAACACAAAGCAAAGTCCAGGTGCCAGGAATCAATTTCTAGTCACCATAGCGACCTGGTATTTGTGGAGAACTTAATTAGGATATGGTATAACTTAGATGATCTTAATACTGTAAAGTCATGTCAAGATATGAAAACACATTTGTCAATATTAGAAACTTGATCCACTACAAATGCCTCTAAAAATATAGATAAAATAGTTTATTGAAATGTGTTCCAAAATAAAATGAGATTTTTTTTTTATGCTGTGGTCTTGCAGTTCAACTGTGGGAGTTCCTGGGATTTGTCAAGCCCTGGTATACTTTTATCTTTTTTAACATGTAGCGATGGTGTCATTAGAGTTAAAATTGGTAGCCTTATAAAGTACAGCAATCCTGCATTGTTAAGATGATTATGCTTTAACTAGTAAGTGTACCTTTAGAGACTGCATGTCCTAATAGAAGTCAAAATACCTATTCCCAATAAGACATAGTGAGGTGAGGTCTTAATCACATTTTAAAGAAAAATAATAAGAAAATAAATATGAAGTGTATAATTTATGGTTTCTGTTTCAAGAATACAAAAAACATTTTTTTCTTCCAGTTCACGATATACTGTTTATTCCAACTTACATTTTCCACCCACCCAGTGAGTAGTGTTAGAAATAATTAGTGTCCATGAGCATTGTAAGTGACAAATTACATTATCATGCATCCGTGTATTTCAAATGTAACAGGAAAATAGACAGCCTTGGATAACGTCTGCACATTCTTGTCCCAATTTTATGATTTCCTGTGCATGAGTTAATTTGACTTCATTACAACACTGAACTATAAATTCATCTTTTGATATTGGGTTTGATAATCAGAGTCAACAGGGTTTTTTTTCAACTAAACTATAGAAAAATAAATAAACCATAATAAGAAACACCCTTTTTCTCCCTCTGCACATATAGTAATAAGTGGTTTGTATATCTCAAAATCTGAGGTAGTCACAGTGCATATGTACATAGTATAAACTATGCAGATTTGGATTGGGTTGAACAGAAACTAATTTTATATAGTTTAAGTGTAAACCATAGGGCAAGAGCCTGTACGTGTCCTATTTAAGGTTTTCTATAGCTACAGACTTGGATGATTATATCAAAGGATTGGTCATGTGTTTGTAAAGAGCTTCAGATACCAACTATACACTGTGAAAATGTACAGATTGTTAGCAAATTACCTTTGTTTTGTATACCAAAAAAGTAACATTTATACATATACACACTTCCTCCCACCATGATATGCACTAAATCAACACAAAACACTCCCTTTGTGTGAACAGGGAGATTTTCACCCTTGCGCTGACTCCTCTCATGCACTACCTCAGGAGAAATTCCTCTCTAGCTTTATGCATTAGCTTTTCATCTGGCCTACCTCTGTATATTGAATGGGATGCCAGATATACCCAAAATATAAACACAGTGGGCACCCAAAAAGTATTTATCAGTATATAACAGGGTACTGAATCCAATAGTCCAATTACTATGTCAAATAAGCACCATATCCTTTTAGTACTAGCACACCAAATCAAGATGGGGAATATGAATGGAAACTGAAGAAGGGGATAGGTGCAATTTTAAAATGTCTCTTCCTAAAATTAACTTTTGGAGGCAGGCTGTAAATTCAAGAAATATTAACATAGCCTTTTTATGAGCTATATAGTTCTAACCTTTTATAACCCTATGATTCTTTGAAGAATAAGTTAGTTTAGTTTCTATGTCAACACTTTAGTTTCCATAAAGCATAACTTACGTATCTATAGTGATGGTAAACACAATTTGGTTTCCTGAGACGATCTGCCACACTGTGCAACCTTTCTGATCTCCGTGTAGCATTTTACAAAGAAACACACAGATTTCTTACCTAGCAGCGTGCGTTTTAGTCTTTTTTGGCATTTATGGGCTTGTGGGGAGCACACAATGTTGTATGTGTGACACATGTGAAACCACCCATCCATGCCATTATATGATAGCCCTGAAACGTAAAAATAGTATTAAGTGGATAAATACTTTGCTCACGAGTATCTGGGTCTTTTCTAGTCCTTTTATCTGGGTAACAGGTATACGTAAAAAAAAACCCCCATTAGCTTTAATGCATTACCATGTCCCCCAACTTTCCTACATTGTACCATGTTTAGTCCACTTCAGAGGCTATGACCTCCTAGCCCATGGTGACGGCAAGTTAAAGAGTTATGCATTGCAAAAGGTCCTTATTTCTCTTTGTAATCTCAATAAGACCCCACTATTGCTTCATTATGTACATCAGCACACAGAGGATTAGGATATCCAGCTTTCAGTAACTGGGGGAAGGACGTGTGTTTCAATTTACTGAACATCAGCAGTTTGAGACAATTTCATAATCAGGAAGTTAGAAAACTTTCCAACAGGAACACCCAGTTTCCGTGCATGTCTTGTGTGTAATATATTATTTTATTACACACCAAAAACAGATGGAAACTTAGTGAGTCTGCATCAATAAAAGGGAAATTACAAAAAAAAGCTATAGTATAACGTAAAAGCTGACAATTATAGAAATTAAGTAAATGTTTTTTGTAAAACAGGCAAACAAACAGAATATAGAGGGGATATGTAAAGAATACACATGAGAGTAATACTATCACTAGGCATCCAACTGCAGCTCTCCAGCTGTTTCCGTACTACAACTACGTGAATTCCCTGCCATTATAGAAAGCTGGTGGAGAATTATGGAGTTTGTAGTTCTGGAGAGCTGCAGTTGGATGCCTAGGACCTACGGCTTTATTAATGAAATAGAGAATTTCAGGGAATTAGTTAGGTAATTTCAAGATTAAGGCCAAAAGTAGCTGAGTTTGAAAAAAAAACAAAATCTCCAATTCAGCGATACTTCAAACTTGGCTACTTTGGTCTTAAGCTTGAAATTCCCTTGTCAATTCTCTGCAATACTTCCATGAATAAAGCCCCCGCCCCTGCCAATGTCAGGAGTTAGCCTTGCACGACCAGAATAGTACTTCTTGGTGTTGCCAGCAAAAGCAATGTACAGAACTGGCACAAACAGCAGTTGCAGAAATGCGGCTAGACAGCCCTACACTTTTTAAAAACATTTTTTTAAACTTTTCTGACACTTTGCCGAGCGCCACCTCAAAAATGTTATATAGTTTTTGTGGAATAGTTAAAACAAATTGAAATCTCTACTTGATTACTTGATTCTCCATTTTCACTAATTGTGCACTTTACACTTCCGTTGGTAGTAAAAAAATACAGTTTGACATACATGTCTAACATAACAAAACATTAACTGCCACTTAATGGTTTTGCTTGGTGAATTACAGAGTTTTAGAAATGCTCATCGCCATCTGTATTAGATTTAAATCTTCAAAAAAATAAAAATGTAATAGTTCTGGCTGTTTGTACATAAAAATAATGTTATACATGAATAAAATCTATATATATTTTTGAGCTATACAATTATAATTTTTTTAGCTGTAGGGTGACCATATCACTTTTTTTTTGTTTACTTTTTTTCTTAACTACAGGGCTGTATTGAGTAGCATGAAGAATTTACACGGATTATGGCCCTGGCATATACATTTTTCATACGCAACCATGAAGAAAATTATCATGTGGTCACCGTAGTTAGCTGAATTTTCAAATGATTTCATATGGATGAAAGCATGCAGTAATCTGAGCCATTTTTGATTCATGTATCATGACAAAATGACACCATTCAGTGTTAGGATTGAGCAGAGGAATGTGGTTAATATAGACACACAGAAAACAAAGTGTCTAAAATACCTTTGTTGAGGTAAGAATGTAGATCCAAAACTACTCACACCAGGTAAAGGTACAAAAATAAAAAATAAAATAAATATATATATATTTACGACCACACGTTATGATGTATAACATACCATTTCCTGGTTATCGACTATAAAGATTCCTATCTATTCAATCAACAAGACCCGTGAGTGCATGTATTTGTTCTGATTTTTGGACTAGTATATATATATATATATATATATATATATATATATATATATATATATATTTATATATATATATCTTTATTGCTTCAGAATAGCACCGACCGGTTTCGGCACATAGAGCGCCATTTTCAAGGTGAGTTATTAAAAAGCTCCAATATGATTAAAAAGCACAACATCTCCACACATTTCAAATGTAAAAAGAAGATGACTTTTGTTTTGGGCTAGAGGAATTGCTAAAGTTGCTTGTGGATGGGATTTTGCCAATAATTGTTATCCGACTGTGACATTGTGAGAACTATTTATGGACTTGGGTAAGCTATTTAAAACAAATACCTTTTTATATACACAAACTATTACACAAACTAAAATACTGTGGTGTAAATACAAATTACTGTAAGGATTATTAATGGGGAGCTCTGTGATACTCACACCATACCTTGCAATTTTAATTTTTTTTTTTTGCTGTGGAGATCCATGATAAACGAATTGGGGACTATTTACTACATTGTGCAGGGACAAACCTGGTGAGTTTCCTCTGCTAAGCAAACTCACCAGGCTTGTCCCTGTACAATGAATAGTTAGTAAGATGCAATGTTCATGACAAATTTAATTCAGTTTTAGGAGCCAGCAAAAATATTTATACACAGAGACATTCACATGCACACACCTCACATACAGAGTCACATACACACACACACCTCACAGACATCCAGTCAGTATTTTTTTTTTTTTTTTTAAAGAAAAAGGTAATTTCTTAATGTGTCCCACCCATCACATGCACAGCCAGTTACATACACACACCCATCACATGCACAGCCAGTTACATACACACACAGCCAGTTACATACATACACACACACACATACACAGCCAGTTACATGCCAGTGAGCAGTTTTGTTTTTTTATCCGTTTTTTTTTCTGCTTTACCTCATTAGGGGAGGGGAGAATTTCTGCTGCAGCCGGAACCTCATTTATCTTCCGTCTGAGTGCCGAGTGTCAGGTGATCTCTCAGACACTAGAGCCAGTTGCGCGAGGGGGAAAGTAAATGCGGATTTACAGATTACAAGCTCCGCCCCCTTGCGCAACCTGCTCGAGTGCAGAGATATCATGTGACACCCTTCAGTCAGACGAAAGATGAACGAACATGCGCTAGAAGAAAAACGTATTGCACCAGCAAGGGAAGCATGAGGCTGAAGTCTAATTTTCTGGTCGCCATGGCGACCTGGCGACCGGCTTTTGTTGAGCCCTGAGTTAATAGCCACCATTATGATACCCAAAACAAAGGTTGGGGGATTTATGGCCTAAATAGGAACTATTCCCACAAAAGAGATTTGCAATGGGATTTGCGAGATAAGTATTTGCACTCACGAAAATCTATTGAATTTTCTATGTTTACAAGGATCTTGTAATATTTTGTTTCGCTGGAGGTTGAACAAACACTTAGAAAAGAGGTTGTTGTTAAAATGCAACTCCTACAAGAATCAGCCAACATTTGGCCAGGAACATTCATACAAAGCAACCACATACTTACATCAGGTGACGAGTAACCAAAATGTTTTCAGTCTGAAACTGCAGCATAAGCTTCACTGACTTCCTTGCTAGCCAGTAATTCTAAATCTGTCTTTTTATACCACAAATTAACCATAGTGCAGTCTTGGTTCATGACATAGCTTCTTTATTTAGATTCTCAGACCTTGAAGGAATTAGAAAAGTTATTAATGAGTCTGAATACTGTCCTTAGTCATTAAGTTATGACCCAAAAATAATTTAATTTTCGGACACATACGGTAATTTATTCCACAAATCAATTGGCGTTGTATTTGATATATATAAATATACTCTGTACAGACAGGAAACAAACAAAAACAAGTCTTCTTCGTTTAGTGAATAGTGCAAGTAAAAATGAAAACGTAACAAATTAAAACAAATGAGACTAATTACAACTAATGGGAAGATGGAGATGTGTTTTCCCCCTCATTCGTGTCTCAAAATCTGGTGTGATCGTAGACAAAGCAACTCTTAGGACATGTTCAAGATCCATTTTGTTCCCATAATTTGTCTTCAGCTGGAGCTGAAGATGCCACTCTCACAAAGATAGGTACATTAAACACTCACTGCCATGTATTAGGCAAATTTTTAAAATGTATTCCTCAAGAAAAAGGTGAAGCCTCATCTGTTTCCTAATCTTGAAGGGATTACTGGAAGAGATATCAGCGGCACTATTGAAAAAAACGGCATGCATTGCTTGGTGGGCTTCTCCCCTTCAGACTAAACACACTGTGTCTCGCTACATCATCCAATCAAAAGCTGGACTTTTTTTTTGATGAAGCACACGTCCATGACCCACTCCATACCAGCTTGTGACCCACTTTTGGGTCAGGACCCACCAGTTGAGAAACACTGGTTTAATTCATACTTAATTAAGTTAACCTTTTAAACATTAAAATTAAAGCAAGTTTCCCATTATATTTCTTCACCTTATTATTTCCTTACTTATTGTTTATATTTCCTTACTATTTCTATTCCTTGGTTACATTTTTTTCTTTTTGGTGAGCTTCAATTAGGAGAACGTCCTAATTAGTCAAACAGGTGTCCAAATGTGTTTGGTACACATAAATCTCTAGAACTAGTGAATGACATGATAGGGGATAAACTGAACAGTTAAATGTTGGTCATGCTGTGTTAAAATGGTGTTTTATTCTGTAGGGATTATTTCTCAGCTTGAAAATCGGAAAGAAGTGGGAGGAAAACAGTGGGGTGGAATATCACAACAGGATTTGCAACATGATATTCTACATAGAAATCACTGTGTAGTGTTATATTTTACATAATATCACAGTATTATTACTTACAAGTTGTACAGCAGTTTTTGTTGGGGTTAGACACCAGCTGCATATACATATAAATATAATGCTTTATTAAATAACTTTAGAAGTTAATAATTATGTATTTCAAACCAAATTATCTGCATTTTTATGGCTCATGTTACAATAAATAGCTACACAGTATTCAGGGTTTGACAAATGTTTGTCTAATTTATAAGGTCACACAGACATGTTTAGGAGCCAATGAATTTTTTTTATAGGAGCCAAAGGAAGAGTTCTATATTAAATAATCAAAACATTATTTAAGCAGCTGTAATATATTTAGCAGTTCCCTCTCACATATCTAACATTGTGAAGATTACATGATAGAAAACATCAATGTCTGTTAAGCATCTTGCAGCATGAGAAATGTTTGCACACAACTTGCAGATCATGATCAAAAGTCATAATACTATATCTCAAACGTAATTCCATATGACCTAAGAATGGCCCGAGCTGATTTTCAAGGCTTACCCATGCCCCATTACTCAATGCACTTCTCAGTGTTAGAAAACAGATGCAAAGTCAGAAGTGTAAAAGGACATCTCAAAATGCAAACATGCTGACAAAACCAGTTTCTGCTGGTTTATACAGATGAAACATGGGAAATGTTCCCCAAGGGCTGCATCCTGTCAGAACTCCCTCAGGCTACGTGCTGTCACCGGAAGCATAAAGGTAATGGTATGCTCCCACAAACACAAAGATCTCAACTAAACAAATAACCTACATTTTTTTTGCGGTGAATAGATGAAAGCCAATATATAAAATGTACGTTTGCGTTAACCCTAAATGCTCTTTCAAAGGGAAAACAGAGATTCTCCAGCCGCTGACTGTTTGAGGGTGATGTGAGTTTTAGTGGGCCATTTATTGCTGATTTCTCAGTAATATGGCTTTCTGAATACAATTTTTAAAAAATCCAGTAAAGGTTTTATTTTTTTACTGCCTCGTGCCACTTATGTTTAATTTTGGGATATTGTCACTAGAGGTGAGGTGTGGGTGAGTTAAGGTGGGATGAACATTTCATCTCATTAACATTGTGCAGGACCAAACATGGTGAGCTTCAACTGGTAGAAGAGCTTAGTTGGCCTTGCAGAATAAAATGATAAATCTTGGAAAGGTTAAGCTTTTTAGATGTTATGCATTCCCTGGGCTAATTGTGCCCTTCTAGCAGGACAAACTCACCAGGTTAGGCATAGTGATGTCAGTGGGATAAAATGTTCATCTCACCTCAGTTAAACCACTCACTTTTCCCGCTGTCCTTGCATCACATCGATAGAGAAGACTTTAGCTAGATCCTCACTGCTAATTCCATCTTAAAGCAAAGATCTGTCATTAAATGACAACCACTGACATTTGGCACAAAAACCTCTGCTAATAGGTCAAAGACGTTTATTAATCTTGTCAGTGGCTGTCAGGTATGCAGATTAAGATAAGAAGGCTAGAGTAGGTAATCGGTGATGCAGCAGAGATATTGCACAATATACATTTAACAGAAAAAAAAATGTAATAACCCATGCACAAGAGTTTAAACCAAAATCCACAAAACACCCAATAGTGCTGTATATAAGATGGCACTTACTGTAAAATCTGCAATAAGAACTGCTGTAATCTGATACAGGGCATTGGAGATACATAGTTTGGTTTTTGGTGTGTTGAGGACCTCTGCCACTGTTGGTAGTCCCTCTGACCTTGACGTGGGCCAAGATATTAAGTGCGTCGAAAGCAAATCTACTTTCTTCCAGCGCTCTATCTTGTATTACAGCAGCACTTGCCATTGTCTCAGCGAATTAAATGTGGACTTTACATTTGCTTTTATCAGTTTATGTTGGCTGAATGTTTGTCAGCCTTATTCCAATAAATTCTACTTTGTCTTCTTTACATTTGGAAACGGACCCTTTGCTGGTTCCAGCAGTCTTGCCCATCTACTGCAGTACAGTTCTTATTGCAGGTTTTTATAGTAAGTGCTATCTTATATACAGCACCATAGATAACCATTTGTAATGCCTTACACAGGTACCCAATTATGTTATTTAATCCTGTTATTTTTGAAATGTAACTCTTCTAGTCTGTAATTCACTGATATCAGTGCAATTATAAATAATAATTTCAAAAATATGGAAAATGTTCTTTACTACATTTCTAACTGTTTTATGTAGAAGCTCGAGTCTATCAATATTGGCAAGCTGGTATGGCATTCAGTGAATCAAATCACTGGAACAGTGTCTCTTTGGCAAGAGGATGACAGAGCTTATTCAGTTCTATGCAGTGGGTATTGTATACGTAGCATGCTGCTAAACACATGATCTGGATTGTGGCAGCCAAATGTTGACTCCGCATCAGCTGTTTTGGAGAATCCCCCTTTGGAAACTAATTGAGCACAGAAAACATGTTTGGTGCCATGTGCCCTGATCACTGAATATTACGATTTTCGTTGAAAGTGACAGATTTTCAAACGTATTCTTGTTATGTAAGAGTTTATTTTCCTTTTCTAGTTTCATGCAGCATACATTCCTGAAATTGTTTAACTTTATGACTCCGGATGGTAGTCTTGTCCTCGGGGACAAATGGCAATCTTATGTTCCAAATCACAGAATAATCAGGAGCCACGGACACAGAGACCTGATCAGGGTCTTTGCAGACCTTGTGGGTCCCTGCTGATCGCAAGACCTTGCAATGCTACTAATACAGAAGTTTGCGATTTAAGGATATGTAACTGACGCTCACTTTTTTAACATTTGTGACATTCCCTGTCAGACTGAGGCCAGTGCATTTTGCTTTAACCCCTTCTCGACACTAGGATCCTACTTATCAAATGAGTCTGAAAGCGAGCATCGGCTACACTTTGCTGAATCGCACCATGTCTGAACTTCCGGGTTTGGACATGCCTCCCTCTGTCACACGTGAGGTCTCACAACTTTTTGGCAGGGTCCCACGGTCTATTAAGACCCTGATCGGCTATTTGCCATTGTATCTCTGGCTACTGATCGGTGGCCAGGAAAGAAAAGTGGCATTTTGGTGCCATGCGTCACAAAGGTGTTAAGTTAACAGGCAAAAGTGAATCAATGTTTGTATGGTAAAGTCTGATATTTGCAACTGGTATTTGCACATTAACCCCCTCAGTGGTGTCGGGAACACAAGCCGCACTCCGTTACAGCACTGAATATGTTAACAGGACTGTTAAAAAAAAAAAAAAAAATTGTTATGGTTTTCCACAGGACCCCCATGGCAGCTGGCAGCGACTCCCCCTCTGTTTTCTGCCCCCTTTAAATTGCGGGGCAAGAAGCTGATGAAGTGACCCCAGGCTGCATCCCACTCATGCTTCTTGAGCACCTGTAACTTCTAAATAAAATGAGAATGGGCCTTTACGATGCAGAAATGTTAGAGTTCTAAAGTATATGCGCCACATTTTCCCCTTTAGTCTTTCTCTGTGCCTTTCTTCTTCTGAAAAAGTCTGCCTTTATTATCCAGCCATCTAGACGTTAAACCCTTTTCATTGTCACACTTTTTTTAACACTTGTTTGCGGAGTGTGTCAGCATATTTTTTTCCAAGTGGCAGTTATTAAGCAAACTGACTACAGGCATGCCATAACAGTCTGGCAGAAAGAGGCATCATAGTAAAATACCATCTGTCACTTCTTCTTCAGCTTGTTTCCATTTTGGATAGACGTCCGCACGCAATGGAAATGATGCCTCGTCCCCCACCCCCTTTACTAATGTAATTGTAGGTGCAACATGTTTGCTAGTGATTTGTGGAAATGTGGTATATACCAGTAGCACTTATAAGTACCAAAGTAGACATGGCAGTGTTAGAAAAGTGTGCAATATGTTTGTCTGTTTTATATGATAAAAATGTAAAGATTATTAAGATTTCCTAGTGTTAAAGACGCCTATCAGTTATAATTGAGCTTTTTCTGTTCGGGTACTATCTTGTACTAATAAGATATGTACCATATAGTCCCTGTCTACATAAATTAAATTATAGAAATAAGCGCCCGATTCAGGAACCAGCCTGAGGTTCTATGTGCTGATTTTCGGCACTGAAATGGTGCGTGCGAATTGCGGATGTATTTAGATGAAATTGGTACCCAAATTTAGGAAGCTCTGATGTAACTCCCAATACATTTGCAATTTAGACCTCATAGCCGATTGCATGGCAACACCTGCCAAAATCAAAAGCCGAAGTGGTAGCCTCTATTTTCCCCACAGACGTCAATGGAGAGGATGGAGACTCATGTCGAGAGGACTTTGGTTATTGTGACATCCAAATTTCTTGTAAAATGCTAATTGATGTTCAGCTAGTTTCTATAGTAGCTAACTCACAAGTATCTTAACGTAGTTATAAAAGCTTATTACTAGCCTTCTTGTTATTCATTGTTTCTTTTTGTTATTATTGTTACTGTGGTTTCTAAAACTGTAATGTGGTTTACTAAAAACAAAAAGAAGTGTTCTTGAGGAAACAGCTGTAAACTTCTGCAGAGGGCAAATCAATGTGCAAGTATATCCACTAAGATAATTGTAAAATTACTGTCGCAAGCAGTATAATAGTCATTTTGCCCTATAATAACTACTTTTATAAGGTTCTTGTTATTTGATATTTGTGTACTAGAAATTAAAAAGTTTGGTGATCCTATCTCCTTAACCAACCACAATGTTTATGATCCTTACCATGACATGAAATTATGGACGATATAATGATAAACACCAATAAACTAATAATGTTATAGATTTTTGAGCGATCTTAAACCCTTCATGGCATGACTTTTTCTTACCCTTGGTGACATGGGCTCTTTTGAAAATGTCTGTGGTGTTTGTGTTTAGCTGTAATTTTCTTCTTTCTCATCTACTTTACCCCCACAAATTATATATTGTTTTTATCGCCATAAGAAGGGATTTTTTTTTCCATCATAGAATATAATTTACTAAAACAAAATCCCCAAAAATGTGATGAAAAACTCACTTATCTAACATTGACCTGAAAAATCTTTTACACAATTACAAATGGTAAAAAAGACCCATCTAAATAGTTTCAAAATTTTGGCCTGAGTTTAGAAATATGCCATGTGTAAATGTTTATCTATTGTTTTTTGCAAATTATAGAGCAATAACCCAAAGTAGTGTTTTTTGTTGTTGCATATTATCCCCTACATTGACCTTTGACCCTAATCCTAACCTTAAATATAACCCTTATGCTCACCGTAACCCTAATGTTACCCTCACCTTAGTTCTAAGGTTAATTTAGCCCTTTGTTCTGTATTGCAATGTTGCTGACAGCCTCTAGAGCAGTGGTTCTCTACCTTTTCTAACCTTAGGAACCCATTTGTCCTTGGTCATTAAGTGAAGACCCAAAACAATTTGCACAGTATTCCGCAATGTACATATGCATTGCTCAAAATGTGAAATAATCCAAAAACGGGTTCTTTGCAAAATGAATAGTGCAGTGATTGAGTGCTATTGAAAAAAAGTTGAAAATGTGTTATTGAAATTAAAAACCCAATAAAAAAAATAATAATTTAAACATATGCCCATTCTGTTTTGTGTTCACCTGGACCAGAACTGAGAATCCACTGTTACAAAGATAGATAAACAATCACTGCTGTATGTCTGCCGCATCAAGCCCAAACTTCAATTGATCCATCTCAGACAATTTTTTAACTTGTATCCCCAAAATAAACACAGTAAAGCCTGTGTTGTTTCCTAACTCTAGATGGGTTACTGGATGAGAGAGATATCAGTGGCACTATTGAAACAACGGCATCTGTTTCTTGGTGGGCTTCTCAGCGTCAGATGTTGAACACTGCATGCATAGCTACGTCATCCCCCAATCAAATGTTAGACTTTTTAACAAAGCCAAAGCAGATGTCCACGACCCACTTCACACCAGCTTGCGACCCATCACATCTGAAGCTCTTACTCACCAGTGGTCATTGCCACATTGAAGGAACATGCTGCTCTCCAATATGGCGCCCACGTTTACGGGTTGTTTTGGCAAGAAATTTTGTAGTTGCTTAATGCCTCGTCATCGAGGCACTATAGCAACCCTGCCTGATCGGTGTTCGTGAACATTGATTGCTAATACCGCTCTTTCTTTTGCAGGATGTGCCAGGCATGTCCTATGTGGGCAGTGGAGTTGCCTGTTGGACGTGCCTAACGTCCAGTATAGTGAAGCGGCTGAATTATAATTCATTAAAGAAAATGATAATACAAAAAGGGAAGTTTCTGCAAAAACATTTCTATGAACTGTGGCTTGCAAGCTAGTGGGGTTTGTCAAATAATCTTTTAGATTGATGTGACTACATTTAGTGTCTAAAGTCGGCAGTTTGGGTATGTCCTTTTAGATAAGATTCTACAATATGATTGAAAACAACTGTCACTCTTCTATGCTGCTTCCATAACAAGAAAGTCGGTCACATAACTAAAATAAATTTAAGGTAACCGTATACCAAAGGGGAAACAGGGTAGAAAAGGCATCTACCTGTGCAGTTGCCCTGACTATTCATCACATGGGTTGTGTTCACATTACCTTATTTGCCACTGATGCTACTGCAGCTGATCTGCTTGCTGTATAAACCCTAATATGCAGTTCAGCCTTGCCCTTGGTTGTTTTTCTGTGTCCTATATTCTTCTCTTTTTACCTGGCTTTGTTAGCATTTTTCCTGACTTTTGGCTTCTCGACCCGGCTTGTACCATGGCTGATCTGTTTTCCCCTGTGCACCGACCTTGGCTTCCATACTGACCATTCTCCTGTCTGCTCCACTTGGTTATTGGGAATTTTCGACGTCCGACTGCTCATAATCAACCCCTGGCTAAAGGTAGTTGAAGGATGAATGACTGTTCCAGGTTATAGCATTTTTCCTAATATCTGTATGGTTCTATCTCCTCTCATGGATTCTGGTTCTGCATGTGAAGCGTAACCGGATAGACAACTTTTGATGCTTAACACTGTTGTCAACAGTGCCGGGTTTAACACGACAGTCCCATTTTATTTTTTCTGTTTTTTAGGTCCTGTCCCAGCAAATTAGCTATTGCGTTTTAAGCTACGTACATTTCATAAGAGACACATATCCTAAACGTAAAAAAAGTGGGCAACAGGAACCCAGTTCCTTTACTGGGTGGATTGAAGCTTAATCTCATGGGTCACACAATTGTCATGTGACCCTCTTTTTTTCCCACTCCTGACATGCCCCTGGACTTTGTCCCAATATGTATGGCTTCAGCCAGCACACACACACACAAATACTCCATATAGCAGCAGTGGGCTACAGATTACATTTAGCATCAAAGGATTGATAATGCCCTGCTTAAGATGTTATTTTAATAGGGGGCAGGAAAGAATGATAATTCCTTTAACACTGATCTGCAAAATCAGGATATAAAATAGGCTATCGCATAATAAATGTGTACTCACGGATGTCTTGATAACAATGTGCTGTGAACTTGCATGTATTATATAGTGTTCTTTTGAACAATTAGTGATTTATTAAGTTCTCAAAGAACAACCCCCCCCCCCCCTTTTCCCAGTCCTCTTCTATTTCAATCAAAGCCTTGAAAGCAAATTGACTTATGTGAAGAGAGGGTTTTGAAGAAAGTTCTCAAAATCTGGAGATTACGTTTCAAAGACGGCTAATCCCCCAGATTTATCATACCTGACAGGTTTTTTTCCCCTTTCCTTTTAGGCTGTAGTATTTGATGTTCTGCAGTAAGATAATAAAAATAAGATTTTCTGTTTTTGCTGATGACTTATTCATCTCATTATACAGTCTTGGGACCAACTTGCCTTTTAAGTTGTTTTTTTTTTTTTTAATTATTCAATTCTGAAAATGATGCAAGTTTTAGTAAAGACACAAACAACATTCCCCCTGCATGTAACATTTTCTACAGTGCAAGTAACATTTCAGCTGTGTGATAAACCATGCTGTGCATCATATGGGACTCAATGCTTATTCTGTAGAGTGCTTTATGATGATAGAAGAATTTTGAGTGCTTAAGGAGTGGGAGGAAAATGGAAATAGTTGATTTTGCTACCTTACACAACAAGAGGAGAAAAGGCAGAGTACTTATCAGTGGTGGCATCCAGCATATCTTGTACAGGTTGAGAATTCCCTATCCAAAAGGTTTGGGACCAGAAGTATTTTGGATAATGGATCATTGTCATCAGTAAGATATATTAAAGCCTCTCAGCAAAAAATACAGTAGTACAACGTCAAATACTGTGTACAGCAAATAACTCACTTTTACTGTTATGTACACTATATTGACAACAGTATTTGGACACACCATTTCATTATTGAATTCAGGTGTTGAATCAGACCTATTGCTTCGGGTGTATAAAATCAAGCACCTGGCCACAAAGTCTGCATTTACAAACATTTGTGAAAAAATGGGTCGGTCTGAAGAGCTCAGTGAATTCAAGCGTGGAACTGTCATGCCACCTGTGCAAGAAATCAGTTTGTGAAATTTCATCCCTACTAGATATTCTACAAACAACTGTAGGTGGTATTACTGGAAAGTGGAAGTGTTTTAAAACAGCAGCAACTCGAAGCGGAAGATCACTTAAGGTCACGGTGTGCTGAGGCGCATGGTGCATAAAAGTTAACAGTGCTCTGCTGATCTCATCGCTGTGGCGGGAGCTTCATGAAATAGCTTTCTATGGCCGAGCAACTGCATTCAAGTCTCACATCACCAAGTACAATGCCAAGTGTTAGATCAAGTGGTGTAAAGTGCGGCGTCACTGGACTTTAGAGCAGTGGGAACGTGTTCTGTGGGGTGATGAATCATGTTTTACTGTTTAGCAGCCTGATGGGCGAGTCTAGATTTGACGGATGCCAGAAGAATATTACTGCCAACTGTAAAGTTTGGTGGAGGAGAGTAATGGTATGGGTCTGTTTTTCACAGGTTGGGCTAGGCCCCTTACTTCAGGTGATGGAAAATATTAATGTTTATGCTTCCAACTTTGTTGGAATAGTTTGGGGAAGGCCCTTTTATATTTCAGCATGACTGCGCCCCATTGCACAAAGCAATGTCCTTAAAGGGACAGACTAGTCCCCAAACTTGCCCTTGTACACAGTAGGATCTCTTAACAGTGCAACTCATTGTCTTATGACATCACTAGAGAGACCGGAAATTCCATTCATTTGAATGAAATTATTCTTATTGGTTCCTGCAGTGAAAAAAAGAAATCACTTTTACTCAGCTAGTGTCCTGGTTTCTTGCAAACTGCTGTAATATCATCATTTCATCTAGCTGTAAGTATTTTATATTTTAAGCAATGGAACATCTAAAACATGCATTTTAAAGTACTTTGAAAGCACATTAATATGCCTTCATATTTGGAAAATGCATTTTAGGCACTAGTCCATTTAAAGACATGATTGGATCAGTTTGGTATGGAATAACCGGACTGGCCCACACAGAGCCCTAGCCTCAACCCCTTTGAACACCTTTGGGATGAACTAAAAATGGAGATTGCGAACCAGGCCTCCTCGTCTAACATAAGCGCCTGACCTCACAAATGCACTACTGGATGAAAAGGTAAAAGTTTCACAGAAACACTCCAAAATCGTGTGGAATGCCTTCCTAGAAGAGTGGAGGCCATTGTAGGTGCAAAGCGCGAGGCAAACAAGGCAAGTGCCTAGGGTGACACTTGCCTTGTTTGCCACTGGGGGGTGGCACAAAATGTAAAATAAAAATATAAAAAATCCGTCCCTCTAAAAAAACAAAACCAAAAACTCGCTAGCCGACAGAGAGGGTGGCTGGGGAGATCAACTGCACGGGGTTCCCCGTGAAGCAGGCTGCACGGGGAGCCAAACAGGCAGCACAATGCTGCCTGTTCGGCTCCCTGTGCAGTATGATGCGGGAAAGTGCTGACAGGTCATGTGACCCGGCACTCTGACGTCAGACACACGCCGGTTCATGTGACCTATGTGCAGTCACTGCACGGGGAGCCGAACAGGCAGCATGGTAGGACACCATGCTGCCTGCCACCAGGGACAAAGGTAAGCACTGGGGTGAGGGGGGGATGGGGGCATGTGATGGGGGGGTGTGATGGAGTGATGGAGGCATGTGATGGGGTTGATGTAATGTAGTGATGGGGGCATGTATTAGGGTGATGTGTTGGAGGCATTTCATGGGATGACGGGGGGCATGTTGAGAGGATTTATTCTTTGAGTCCTGAAAGAGCACTCTGATGGGTGCTGCCGCCTGTGGTATATAGCTTTATAGCTTTTTTGTATTATTTTTACCAGTCGTGTGTGTTTTTTCTTTTTTTCTGTGTTTATTATAGAACTGCTTTCTATGCTGTACGTGAATTGATTATACACTAATCACCCCTGCCCCCCCCCCCCGGGTTTTTAAAGTTGTTTCTTTATAGGCTGATATTATTTATTTTTGACACATTATAAGTGTTATAGCATTACAGATACTAAAGTTGAAGCACACCATTCATTTCCTTTCTGTTTGCTCATGTGCTGCAGATAAGTGGATGAGAGACAGTAAATGTAACTGATTAGTTAAGAAAATAAAACTAGAGCTTAGAATTTCAGGGAAAAAACACACTGCATTTTCCAGATCCTAACTAATCAGAGACAGGCACAACTACACTGACGGCATCATCTGAGAGCTTCTTTATGACCTAGTTATTCTTTCCGCTGAAGGCTGATGTCTCTCAAAATCACCAATTTTGGTACATGGTGGATATTTACTGGACTGTGTGATGCACAATGTAACGATGTTGTTTGGATCTTCACAGACTTTGTTATGGAGACTTTTTGTGTCCCTGATTTTGAGTATGAACAGGTTTTTCCTGGACTATGTGATGGAAAATTTAATTATGTCTTATGGACCTTCACAGACCTTGCCGAGGCGACTTTGGCAACTGTAAGAAGCTGTTATTTACTGGGATGCTTGTCAAAGGGTTTTGAGCTCCTCAACAATCGAGGAGTAAGGGAATACCTGATTGTGTTTTACTCAGGGACATTTATAATGTCTGACACAATACTAGAGAACTTGGGATACTTAAGAACAAGTTTAGGAACCACTAATCTAACAACTTCATTTGGGATCATGTATAAATAAGGTAGCACTGAGATGTATGAGGCCATCTCAATGGGGTTTATGGGTTATGTATAACGGTGACGCATAACCTAATGGCAGCAGCACAATTCCCACTCATAGGAATGTGTGGAGTAAATAAAGAAGGGAAACCACCTTTATGCATAAACAATGGCAATTTGCTCTCCCCCTATTTCTTACATGCCTGCAATTTTTTGTGTGGGACCGTTCATATATAACTCTCTCTGACCTTATAGTCCAGTTAGAGCACAAAAGTGATGGTGGGGAATTGTGGCACAGTAGAGGGGCCTAGAAAATGCAACGACTTTTTCAAACTATTATTAGAGCTCTTGTTTGAGGCACAGCTGTTTTTTTTTTTTCCTGTCTAAAACAATTGTAGTGAATCAGTTTTAAACATAAGCCGATTATCCTATTATGGTAACCAATTACACTGCTCAAAAGCTGTTATTTACCCATCCAAATCAGATGGTCTTTCAGGCCCAATCTTTAAAAAGCATCTTCTGCAGCTTGGCACCTTTAGGTCACTTTCTTGGTTGATTATATAGTAAGGCTCTGGAGGCCATAACTTAATATGTGACACAGAACATTTTACTGAAAGTTATGAGCATGTAATAAAAACCAGGTTTGACAGTTTTATAGAGTTAATTTGAGTAAATAGTTTGTTAGGTTACAATTAATACCCATTAAATTCAAACAGTGCAAATCATTTAGCTTTAAAAGTCAACATGACATTACCTCTCATTGTTAAGTACATTTCCTTTCCTTTTTTTAAACATTTCAAAACAAATATTTGTTAAAAAAGTTAAAATGTTAACCCCTTCCCAACCTGACTGGTAATCTTGTCATAAGGGCATTGATTGTGCCCTTATGACAGGATAACCCATCCTCATTAAAGATGGCTGTGCTCTCCGTGCCAACCACTACCCAGCATTTTGGGTCTGTGAGTCTGCCTTGCAAGACAGGGTTCCTGAGCCCAATGAGAGGTCTGACTGTCATGTGATCGCTGTGATGAGCAAATCACAAGGATCACAGAAAATCACATGACAAAGTCAATTTTTTTCAATGATTTCACTTCCAAGTCACTCTATGTACCTCTCTCAATGAATGTGTGAGGTACATACTGTGACAGAAAAGCAAGAAAAGTAACCATAGCCGTTCCTGTGAAAATGTTTTATTACCGTGAGCCACATCCTCCTAGTTTATGGTGCTGTATGTCTGATGGCTCTGATGACTACGTTGTACTGCTCAGATTTATGTCTGTGAATCTTGGTTTGCCTTTTCATTAGCTGGAATAAGTGGGTTAGTGTTGCACTGGTCATGTGAAATATCGTACGAAAATAGTAAAAATAAATAAATATTTTCCCCCAAAAAAGTCAGACTTTTTTTCTATGTATTTTTTTAATACTAAATTGAAGATTATATACATGTATATAGTTATCCAAATCAAGCTCTAACCTGCCCTTTTAAATACAATATATAATTTTTATGGGTGAATTAAATGACAGAGAAAAATTACATTTAAATAACCCCATATCAATGATAGAAAAAATTGCTCTAGTCTTTGACACAATAACATCACTGGTCCTTAAAGGAGCATTAAACAAAAAATGTCGTGGGACATTTAAGTAAACCCGATGTGTATCTTAATAGATACACGCAGGTTTACTAACTGCTCTGTCTCACATACGAGACACAGCAGTTCCTGGTTGTGCTGATGTTTGTCAGCATGCGAGCAGTCACTCTGACAGCCGAAAGCGAGGGTCTCTCGCTGCTAGCGCAGAGAGAGACCCTAGTTTTTGCATGGGATTAAAGGGGGGACCTAGTTAAGGTCCACCCTGCGAATATTAGAAGCACAAGTGGAAAAAAAAAAGTTTAGTGTCCCTTTAAGGGGTTTATGTGAAGTAATTTACACACTGACTTTGTTTACGGAACGAAAAAATACACAGGCTAACTTAACCCCTTCATGACGCATGGTGCTTGCGTCCCAAACGACACAAAGGGGATCGGTAGCCAGAAACACTCTCGCATAGACACGATCAGGGTCTTAACAGACCCTGTGGGTCCCTGCAGAAAAAACGCGAGACCTCCAGATGTCACATGTGACGTCACGAAGGCGTGCCCGAACGCGGAAGTTCAGGCACGGCGCGATTTGGGTAAATGTTGCCGGTGCTCGCTTTGAGCGGGATCCGAAAACAGCTCATCGCGGTGAGCTGCGATGAGCTGTTTATTACAGGACGTACTATGCAATCCTAATACTTTAAGGCACTTAGTCAGGACGGCATAGTACGTCCTAACGTCTGGAAGGGGTTAAATACTGTTGCTTCAGAAGATGTTCAGGGGAAACATTGGTTATCAGCTTTCGGCGAACATGAATATCACAGAAAACAAATACAAATGAATATGTTTTGTCCAAAGTTGTGTTTCCATAATAAGTGTAAAATCAAGGTGTACATAATAGACTTCCTCAGTGGAGGCAGAACTGTTACTTTAATTACAAAGGTCGCTCACAAGCCCTTAACAGTTTAAAAAGTCAAGCAATTCCCCGGCTTGGTGGGTGAAAGTGCACCATATTTAACTTAACAAGCAGGATCATGCAATTACGGCAGCGTTGTCTGACCTTTGGTCGAATTCTCATTGATACATGACAATATATTAGTCTATAGATTGTGCTAGTGGGATGGAGATGGCAAACGCATAGAAACTGCGACAATTTCCAATAATGTATATGCTTTCTAGCAACTGGCTTGTACAATGTGTCAAAGTATTTTTATTCTATTTAAACTGATATTTTTTGCATTTCAGAGGCACTTTAAGCATAACCAAAGCTCGTCAGGGCAGGCTTAGCTTTGCGGAAACTAGCCAGACCTATATTAATAGCGGTTCTGCTCTAGCGTTTAGCCACTCAGTGACTCTAGTAATGGAAATGTTAGCCACCGAGCTGGCAGTACAAAGCTGGGATCATGCTACACATGTTCCCATCGAATCATAATCATTCATCCTTTGAATAATGTGTGCATTCATTCAGGTAATTTGATAAGATGACATAAACGTTTCTAGGGGAAGCAGACAATGTGAACCACTAAAGGAGCAGTACAAGTACATGTAGGATAAAGAAGAAACAAATGCGTCTTATCCATTTTTTCCTCAACACTTCCTATCTCCGAAAAACGGCAAATAAAATGTAATAGCTATATGGCTGTTTCTATAGCAACAGTTCTGCCTATATCTGTAAGCCATCCTTTTTGGATGTTACTGAATTTAGAAGCCCCAGTGAAATTATTTTAATGTAAAATTACAGGAGAGCTGAAACTTGTAGTACAAATAAGTGTATTGAATCTATATTAAACTCATGAACAACATGCAGAAAATTAGCTGGGTTGAACTTATCCTTAGATTTTATCTTTCTTCAAAACACGTATTATGTGTATATCTAGAATGAGGAAAACGCATAGACTTGGGTCAGCCTTCTGCCTTTGCGTGTTTCTTATGTTTGTGGGATCATGTAACTCGATTTTTAAAGCTGTTTTGTAGTAAAAAGCATTAACCTGTTATCGGTTCTTGAGGAAAGCCTGCTTGTTCTGTGTGTTCCTATGATTTAAGGGCATTTTTGGATTCCCACTCTAACTCTTACAATTTAAAGGGACTGTTTAGTGCTCAAAATGCATCTTCCAAATATTAATGCATATTAATGTGCCTTCAAAGTACTTTAAAATGCATGTCTTACATTTTGTATTGCTTAAAATATAAAATACTTACAGCTAGAAGAAATTATGAAATGACAGCAGTTTGCAAGAAACAAGGACTGCCCACACTAGCTGAGTAAAAGTCCTTTCCCCTTTTTTTTGCTACAGGAACCAATGAGAATAATGACATTTAAATGAATGAAATATCCTGTCTCTCAGACAATGTGTTAAGAGATCCTACTGTGTACAAGAGCAAGGTCACTCATAAGCCACTCAATAGACTCAATTTGAGGAGGACAGGAAGTGACTATATGAAACAAAAATTTATATCCTCAGTGTCTATAGTATACACCTGCAGTAAACATGCGGAGTAATCACTGGGGGAGACCTTGAGTCAAATATTAAAAATGTGATTTATACAGAATGCCTGCATCAAATCACACAGGGATAAAAGCCTGAGCACTGTACTAGCAGTGATCTTCATCCCTCACCAAAGTGAGTTTGGGGACTAAACTGTCCCTTTAATAGTGCTGGCATTTTGCAATGCAAGTGTCCATGTTGAACCAGTCAGCACATGTATCAAAAGTGCAGGTTTTTTCATTACTACTGGTTTGAACTGCATGATATTTAAAGGGGGAAGATTATTGTCATGCCAAAGCATGAGTTGGCATTGATATAATTTGTTATGTTTATGTTATAATAGAGTGTATGGTAGGCTTTGATCCACCACCAGGCCTAAGCCATAAAGTGTAACTAGCTGATAGCCATCACCAGAGCTGGACTTCATGAGCTGGGGTAGTAAAAGGTAGTGGAGCATGTACTCTGACATTGGGTGAATCAGAGGACAACCAGAAAATATGAAATATGGGGAACACGTGTATATATTGTGTGAGGGTCCAGTATATATATATATATATATATATATATATATATATATTCAGATTGTCCAGGTGCTATTCTTTTGTTTGGTACCAAACATGGCCAATGGAATGTGTTACTGTCACGAGAACCAAGAATAAGTACTTTCCAAACAGTTAAAACATCCATGTTTGGTGTCTAAATACTCC
Organism: Pelodytes ibericus; assembly: GCA_036172795.1. Taxonomy (NCBI): domain Eukaryota; kingdom Metazoa; phylum Chordata; class Amphibia; order Anura; family Pelodytidae; genus Pelodytes; species Pelodytes ibericus. Next base: position 76,737,555 of record CM069863.1, read on the forward strand.
TAAAAATATAAGGAATGTGATCCTTACTATATTATGGTGTTATACAGTACATGACATATATTGGTAAGCTTATTGTGTTTGTAGGTAACAATCCACACTAGTGCCCTGGACAGGTATGATGGAGTGGGCCATATACTGTCAGACAAGCCCCTCTGATCCACCCAGGGGGGCTGGTCTCTTAGACAATCACCTGGGATCTATATAATCAGAATGTTTGATTGTACAAAGGGAGATTTCTTTTTTAACAACTGTATGGAGAACTTTACCATCTGAATCTCCCACAAGGATTATATATATCGGTAATTATATGTAAGGATTTCTTGTGTTTTCTCCTATTTTATTTTATGGACTGTTTTGCACTTGTACTTTGTATTTCTGTTTTTTTGTACAAGCACTGTGAAGCCTTTTTTCGGATTAAATGTTTACTTAATCAGAGCTTTGTTCTCTAATATGAACTCACACTTCTGAGGATAGCTCAGGTAGAACACGTTACCAGAGTGTTAATCATATATGTGTCTGATCATTAAAGTAAGGTTGTGATACTATATTGTACTGTGTTTGGGGTAACCGAAGACGCCCGGATATAAAGTCTTGGTGGTGGCAGCAAATTGTGTACTAGGGCAATAGTGTGGGAGGTATTGCAGGGGTTAATTTAGTGGTTGCTGGGACTAGCAACAGGTAACCAGGGATCTGGTGTCATTAACCCTTTCACTCCCACACTCTTTCCACTGTCTCAGCCGGGCCAATAGCCCTTGTTCGTGACAATTATTTTTTAATTTGTATGAGTGTTCCTTTAAGGACTATGGGGTCTATACACTAAAATTCGAGCGTGGAGCTCAAAATTAGCACTAATCTCAAACTCCAAAATCAGACCGATTCGCCCCCATCTTCTTTGCATATTCTCCCATTTTGAACTTGCAAAATGGTATTCACAAAACATTTTTGCATGTTCAAAAATTTGGTGGTCAAATTTGGCCTCCCATTATTTTGGATGGAGGATGGTTCGAAACTTGTGTTGAGACTTAATCAAACTCATAGCTTTTTTTTCATGTCAAACGCTGGGGTCAAGTTTGACTAAGAAAAAAATGGTACTTGCCAACCATAGAGTAGGCGAGTTGAAATAAGTTATTTTTTTTTTTTGTAGCTAAGTCAAATTTAACCTCCCCAAATTTTTGTAAATACCAATTATCCATGCTTTCTATGGGTTTAGATGGTGAGGTGGGTGTTTGAATTTGACGAGCGTTATTGAATGGTGGTTGAGTTGGATTCTGAGTTTTGATTAGTGAATAGTTCAAGGTTGTTGAGTTGGTAGGTCGAATTCAATTTTGACACCAAATCAGATTTGATCTTGCAACTCGACCTCTTTTTGCCATGAGCACATTTTAGTGCATAGTCCCAAATGTCAAATTAAAGGGATATAAATATGTAGAAATTAAAATATTGGGAGGCATTGCAAGCATTTATCTTGGTAATTTGTTTGTCTTATATAGATATATATAGATATATATAGATATAGATATATATATAGATTATATATATATATATATATATATATATATATATAGGTATATATAGATATATATAGATATATAAATCTTGTTTTAAAAATCATTATGCTATATAATGGTCTCCTAATCCTTGCACTGCATGTTTTTAAGTTGTGCCTTGACAAAGCTTATAATTAGATTAAAATATCTGCTATATATTTGTTTTATTGAATATAAGTTACATTTTGAAATAAGCCACTGGTCATTGTCTAAGTCTTGCAGATCATTGTGTAATACCCCTCCTATGTTTCCATTTTGCATGCTCTTCTTCATTTTGTCTAGGGAGATGTCAGTTACAAAAAGAACTGTTTTTTTTAAATATCATTCTTGTGGAAATGATAGTGTTCACATTTCTTTTTAATTTTCAAGGCTATTTTGTGAACTTGGTCCATCATGTCATATCAAGTACAACTACTTCAAAACCGAATGACCATACCCAGTGTGGTTTGAAGGGTATTTATAAAGTAATGTCTAACTTTTTGTTTCAACAACTTTTGTCAAACAGTTATGTTAAAATGAAAGCCACTTTTGTTCTCAAGGGTACAAAAGGGAGACCAATAAGCCTGTAGGGATCTCAAATTATATACAATTGGCTTGCTATATTTAGCTGCTGTAAGTCTCTTGAATATTGTTTGATATGTCCTGTCAGTTTTTCATTTCGGCTTTGACTTGTAGAAAAAAAAATTCACATAAAAGACCTTGGCTCATAGGTTGTTATAAAATAAAAGCAATGCTCTTTGAAAGGCTCAAAGTAAGGGTTTGTCAGCAGAGTTCTTATGCATTACTTTTAGCAGTACTTCCTTTAAAAAAAATGGAAAAAGAAATACCAAGAGTGTGGAATGGCCTTAACATTGCCCAGGACTTGGGAAGTGGTAATTAATTAAAAAAAAAAAAAAAACACACATTCTATTAGATCACAGTTAAAAGGACACCTGCCAATAATTATATCCTTTACAGGCACACACATTTGAAATTTATATGCCTAAATCTAATATTTTTACCCCTAATTGATTAGTTGTGAATCTTAATATTAAGTTTTTTGTTTTGATTTTTTTCTTTAAGGAAATATTCAATAAAATATTAGAATTTTACTGTAGTAAATATAAGCAAAAACAAACTCCATAATGTTTACATTCAGTAAACAAATAGAAGTGGGAAAGAGGATGCAGTAATTATATATACATTAAAGTTTGAAAAATGCACTGCATTTATGTCCATGGACTATACCATTTGGATAATGGTGTATAGGTTTTGAAAACCAAATGAAAAATTTGTATTTTTTTTTGAGTATAGGATTTGTGGTGGTGGTGATGTTCTTGGTGAGCTCTGATATGGGTTCTTATGAGTCAAGGCAATATATGTTAACATCCTGGGACAAGGTACCAAGATGTGATAGTGGGGTAGGGTTATGTGATGTCCGGTACAGGGATCCAAATTCTTGAGTTCTGTTCTTGCATTTAGACAATGTGTGTCTGATAAACATACATAGTTTAAACACAGTGAAGGGCTCAAAATGCGTCCACTACAGCTTGGATATAGTCCAACAAACAGGCTTCTCCCTGTGGAAAGAATGGCCCTCCTAATGATACCAAGTGTGAATTGGACTGTCTATTTACTTCCTAATTCTAGTTACATTCCAATAGATAAAGTCTAGCTTTAAAACAAAGTCGGTGTAAATATCACAAACACAAATATTTTTCACAATCTAGTTGTGGCTAATGTCTGGTATAATACAAGCAGATCAATCAATACTACATGAGTATACACATAAAAATATATTTGTACTCCCCTTTGATTTTAAGAAAGACAACACCAATTTCCTGTTCTAGCCCTTTTAGTGTAGGTAAACTACATAACATCACACTAGTGACTGTGACTTTACTTTTGTATCCTACCAATTTGAGGTCTTATGGTTTTTATGTCTGTTATATTACACAGATTCCCAATTGGATTTTACGGTGTTGTATTGGTACCAAAGTTTTCTTGATGTGCACTTTTGTGTTTGAGAAGTTTCTGTGACTGTAAACTAAGTCATGAATGCAACCTTAGGCAGGAAGATGATTTGGGAGTTAAACGGACCCCAAAACAAAAGAACTGCACGAGTGACATCAGAAAATTGTACTCTTGACATTTTGCGTGTCGCAGTTCTCCAATCTTTAGTGTTACAGAAATCCTATCAATTTAAAATGGCTTTATATAATGTGCACAAAGTTGCTAAAGTCTCTATTGTTGAGCCATACAGTAAAGAATTTGTGGTTTCTCAAATGTAAAAATCAGATTTTGGTGTAATGTCATTTTACACACAAATGTAATGAAATATATATTTTTTTGAGCTGGCACATTGAAAATAGACATTGAGAGAGAACAAAATAATTACACTATAGGTGTTTTAAAGAACATTTGTTTGTTTGTTCTAATTGCACTAACTGAATATAAAACACTCACTCACCATGACAAGAACTCAAATACCTAGAGAGTAAGGAGAAGGCTATATCACTTGCCACAAACCGTAAACATGTGACAATGCTTCAAGTTTTCATTCAGGGGTGAGACGCGGTATGTATTTTAAGAGGCTCTTAATAAGGGAAAAATGTACATTTTAAAAATGTAAATGCCATTTCATCCACAAACTTTTCTGTAGTTGCAAAATTATTTATAATGTTTAAATTCAAAGCCAACAGACAGGCATTTATGAACCAATGGAAAATGTTTTCATATTCTGCCCATAAATAATAATCAACCTTTCTTCATATGGATAGTCCCATTTTAAGATCACTGTCCTGCAGGTTTCATTCTCCAGTGTTTTGTACCGGAGTCTGCAGCGCTACTGCACCTGAGAAGAAGCGCTGCCACTCTCCCTCCCAAGCCACACCCACTTGTGTGCTGCATCTTTGGAGAGGCATGTTGGGAGATATGATAACCAGGAATAGGAAGCGCGTGGCAAGGTCAATCTTCATATAGATGTCTCCAACACAAAGTCTAATAAACACTTTTGGTATTTTTTTTTTTTTATGTATTTTGTGTTTATGTCAATTTCAAAGGAACCACCATGACAGTTCTTTCTCAGATAATATAAGCCATCCCTTTTTGTTACATGAAATACAATATACAATACTTAAATTGGTCATTGTATATAAATGGTTGCTTTATTTTGGTTAAAAAAAATAAATAATTACATTGTTTTGTCTTTAATAAGCACATGTCATGTATTCCTCACAAGTATTATTGTTTTATTTTTGGTAATCCCTGCGAGGTATAATTCAGAATAAACACGCTTGTAATGTCACAGCACAAAAGGAATTAAGGCATAAGCTTAGGCACTTATCCAAGTTTTATTAACATGAAATCTGATTACCTTTTTCCATGCGGCCATATTTTCTGTCAATTAGGTTAGTAAAATCTAATTAAAATGGTAGTGCATTTAACAATGTGTTAATGCCCATGGGAGAAAATAGATTTAAAGAGACGCATAGCTGAAAATGTGGTACACTGGTTTGTTACTGACTTGATAAATGATGAACTGACCACTGAAACAGAAAAATCAGGAACTCACTGCTTTGAGTTGTTTATCATTCCAACTCCGCTATGATATGCCTGGTTGTCATATCAGTTTTTGTGAATAACCCCAAAAGGAAGCTGGAAGAGTCTAAGCAAAAGTTGGAGTTTTGTGAAAACTGCAATTTCTGAGCAGTGTGCTAAAATTGGTGCAATCTGTAGGAACATTCCATTGGCTTGCTTGGTAATGTGTGACTGACATGACTGAAAGTAGCAGCCTGGGAGGAAAGTGGTAAATAATAAACATACAGAGTTATTTCAGTATATCTCTGTAAAGGCAAATTTATATGCTAATCTGAAGAATTGTGAAATTTGTTTTTTTGTGAACATATATTTATTTTTTTCTTTCTTGTACAAATGGTCAAGTAGCTTTCCATAGGATTTGATAAGATGCTTTGTTAACTGTTGCACTTTATGATCTCTGCCAAACTCTTGTTTTGTGTAATCCAGTTGAATTAATGTAGCCAGGGAATATATAGCTTGCCATAAAAATCAGCCTCACAAATATTACCATGAATTTGCTCTATTACTGTGTTAGTTAAGCACAGTGTAGATTATTATGACTGTTTGTTTTTTTTCTATGTAAAACTAGAACTTTCTTACATGTAATTTAGATTTGAGCCATTCAAAGTCTGTAAATTATATTTTCTGTTTATATCACAGACATAGAAACATAGAATGTGTCGGCAGATAAGAACCATTCGGTCCATCTAGTCTGCCCAATTTTCTAAATACATGTCTCTCGTTGGCTTGTTAGACTGTTAGTCAGACAGATAAGTGTTTGCTTGTTGTTTGGTCTATATTCCTGTGTAAATATATGTATATGTGTCTATGTATATTATAGAGTGAGAGATTTACTTGCTGGAAACGACAAAATAGAAGATATCCACAGATTTAATGTATGCATTCATGTTCTTATTTCTGATAACTGATTGCTTAGTTTTGGGTACAGGTACAGGTATGTTTAGACACCACTTTCTTTAACGTGGCTGTAAAGAGTGTGTAGCACATTTGCAATATGTTTTTTTTTTAGACTGTAATAGCGTGGTATCACAACCAGTTAATTAAATGGCTAATTGGATCATAGCAAACCTTATTTTTCTATTAAAGCACTGTGTGCATTAAACTTACTTTGCTCACAATCTCTACCACAGCTTGAAGTTTACATAGCTTCTAACAGTTCTGGCTTTGACGGGACCGTCCCATATTTGGAGTCCTGTCTCAGCATGACTGGCAGCATTGCGCTGAAACAATGCATGTCTGTGTCTGAGGCATATAAGGCCAGATTCATCAAGGCAGAAAAGGTGCTATTTAAAAAAAAGTGCAAAAATTGGAGCAAACTGCCATAACATTCCATTGGTTTCCATGGTAATTACTACTATTTTAGTACTTTTTCCTGAAATAGCACCAGTTTTGGCTTGATAAATATGTCCCATACAGTCTAAATGCAAAAAAGGGCATTCACGCAATATCTGCAGCAGGTAGCCTAGAGTTCAGTCATGCAGGTAGCACTATGTCACGTAACTCGGCCCTTTTGGTGCTGCACTCTGCCGGGACCTGGTGACAGGTTTGTACTATGGTGCAGTATGTCTGGTTAAACACTGAAAGGGACAGTCTAGTCCCCAAACTCACTTTTGGTGCAAGATGAAGATCACAAGTTTCGACTGATTTCTCCTTATTTAGGTAATTGCTCCCTATTTACAAATTTGCTCTAGAATTGCTTTTTTTTCTACACAATTCACAATGTTTTTTCCAGATCCATCATCTTTAACCAGATGGATTTTTTTTTTTAAATCACAGTTTGGCATATTATTTTATCAGTCTCTAGTTAGACTTTACTTTTCTCTATGGTAATGCAGTTTCCTTTTTTGGCCTTGAATGGTATCCACTGCAGTTTTGACAATGCTGAGAGAAGATGTTGAATCCTGCTCCAAGGTTTATTAGTCCTTCTCTAACACTCTGACATCACTCTCTGGCAGAAGACCGCTCTGTATCATTAACCCCGTGCACTGAACGTCAGGTCCCTCTGGCATGCAGGGGATTAAAGGCATTGATCAAAATACACACAGTGTTCTCCAACTCAAGACTATCATGGATATTTTACAAGCAAATATAAGAGACTTCATTGTAGTTAAAAATAAAAATGTCAGAAGATGAATGTAAATAAAATACATTTGCTTCAGTTCCAGTTATTTCTTGCTTAACACCCCCCATCCATGGCCTCTGTTATCTTCCTCCACACCATGTGCCTTGTCACTTCCTCTTCAGCTAGCTGTCTCCCTTTTCCTCCAAAACCTCCTATCACCTTTTTTTCTTTTTTTTTTTTCTTTTCTTAACTCCATCTTTTTTTTGTCATTTACATCCTCCCACTTTTTTTTTTTTTTTTAAGTAGAAAGGAGAATTTTTCCAGCTTTGCTACTAATGCCTGAATTTTGCAGGTCACTTGCCATTTTTCTTTTGAATAGCCTCCACTGTTTAAGAAACGTGGTACTTGAGACTCTGCAGGTTTCCTACATAGCATGGAATTTAGGTGGGAATGTCAAACTTTAGGCCAAAGTAGCCAAGTTGGAAAAATTCTCCAATTCAGCTGAAGGGGAAATTTTATTGAACTCCACTAATTTTCCTGCAATCCTCTCTTTATTGAGTAGACCCTATACAAAACAGCAATTTGTGCAAAGTATAGGATGTGAAGAGATCTGTGCATATTAAAGAGAAAAAAAAATAGTTAGAGTTAAATGTTCCTTTTTACAGTTCACAAAACATTAATTATAATGTTCCATAAAAAATATTTTTGAAGTTCTTGAAAAAGAGGAGTTCACAAGTTTATGGTCTTATGCTTGTGGTTTCCAAGCTGCCATTAGGTTAAAACCATTTTTTCTATTTTGTCCTTGCTTATGCTGTATAATTTTTTTTATGTGACTGCCATACCGCATCTGAAAATTTATTGAAGGGGTACTGTATGAGGGATTGCTTTTTGTGTAGCGATAGGAAGCTATCCAGATCCTCTTATTCCATTAAAGTTGTGTTACATTATTTGGAACTAGAACAGAGTCTTGTATTCTACTTCTTGGTTTAATTTATTCCTCTCAAATATGTATCTATTAATGGTGAGGAAAAAGGCAGTTATCACTGACCATATGAGCATATTCTTACCCAGAATCCCTTTCAGTGCTGCCTGCTGGGAATTTATGTGGTAAAAACAGTTGTGCTGACTTCTCTAGATTACGTAAATATGTTCAGTGAAGCTTTCTGTAAATCTTAGGACGGACATTTTTAGGAATCTCATTTTGTTTTCAAGGTACATGTTCTATACAATAAGTTATATATAAAATACATGGACTAACTTTTTAAAGAGGCACTGAAGTTTGTTTTTAACTTCTTACTTCATCAGTAGAAGCAAATTTTAAAAACCTGGTGCCATTTGTTTGAGAAACCCTGACGTATCTTTATAGATATCTGCCTCTCAACTGATGACTTATGCCCCATGCATCTGATCGCTGTCTGTAGAGGCTGTCAGTCTCTCTCTGCTAATGCAGGGAGAGAGACCTTCGTTTTTAAATGCCACCAACAGAGAGGAACTAATTATTCATCAACCCCTTTGTGACTCACAGTGCTTGTGTCCCAGATGACGCAAGCACCAAAACGCCATGTTTTGTTCCTGGCCACCGATCACAAGGTGATTGGTAGCCAGGAACACAATGGCAGAGACTCGAACAGGGTCCCTGCCAAAAGATTGCGATACCTTCTACGTCACTTGTGATGTCACAGAGGGGTGCCCGAACCAGGAAGTACGGGCACGGCACGATTCTGTGAAATGTAGGCGGTGCTCGCGCAAAGTGGCCTCATCTGACGGGTAGGATCCCACTGCAAGTCCCTGCAGCGGGATCTGAGCACAGCTCATTGCAGAGAGCCGTGATGAGCTGTTTAACACTGGACGTTCAATGTCATCCTAGCGTCTTTTGGGACCTGTAAAATTAGGACTGCATAGAACGTCTTAGCGCCGGGAAGGGGTGGCACTTTAAGGAGCAATGGTTCCCTGACTAAGGTTTGTCAAGGGATGCATTACTTATTCCACATTTTAATATAAACCTGTTTAATGCAACAGGAGCGCTGATTGGTCATAAAGCAATGTATAGATATTTAAAAAACTTTGGGCGGCTCTAGACAATTTATGGTCGCAATACCTAATCTGTAACTGCATTAGCATATGCTCAAGATATAATAATAATGATGATGATAATAATAACAAAGTGTTTAACTGTGTTACTTTTGTGCAACATCCAGGAAATGTTCCTTTTACCCAGTTTAATGGTACTCATTGTATCTACCTGGGAAGGATGAATGAGTCAACCCTCTTGAGAATTGAACCTATGACCCCAAGGGTGGTACAGTTTCTACAAATGATTAGCCCACTGATATATCTCACTGGCTTAATTTGCAGATTCACACGCCTTAAAAAATCCAGAAAATCCAGCTTCACTGCTCTGCTGTGGAGTTGAATTTGTCAGTGGTAATGCTTAATTCTCTTGTCTTCCCTTTGCGGTGTAACGCCACACCTTTCTTCTCTGACTTTTCTTGGTCTGAGTGCCAAGGCCAATGTTACAGATATGCAGGCCCTGCACGCTGTGTGTTCATGCCGGAAACAGCTATATTACAGCCCATTACAGAAATAGTAATTAGTGAAAAGTACCAAACATCTGGTGTTTTTACTGGTCACTGTTTTTTTTTCTTTCGTTTTTGGAATTGACAGCCTGCTAATTTATCTTACTTCCTATTTCCCACACAGATAAAAATGCTGTCTGACGAACCTCATAAACTTCCTGTGGAAGCATGGCAGCTGTCAGTCAGAGGATAAACTGGCGTGTTCCATCAAAAGTACATGCCATTTCATCCTCATACTAGGGGCAACTACCTTTTCACTTGTGCTTCTTCTATATTAGAAGCACAAGTGAAAAAAAAGGTTTAGTGTTCCTTTAACTGCGGATGTAAGGAACAAAACAAATATAGAAAATGATCTATATATTGTTTTAGCTGAATTACAAGCAAATTCATACATTTAGAGAAATGTGTGTTTTAGATCTGTCTGCATTGTCTTCTGTTTATGATATGCAAATGACCTGCTTTCAATGGGAATGTGTACTTTGCATATCAAGCCACAAGGTGATGTCATAAACCAGAGACACCACAGACACACTTAAAACATTTTTATCCCTTCAAGAAAATCTATTGGCAAAAATCAAGTTATGTTGAATTGAAAGATTGCACCAGGTGTAGGCATTTTAAATAGAAATGCTTTAATGAAAGATAGAAATCAAGTAACTTATTGTGCCCTCTTTTCTTGTAAAGCTCTATCGGGGGCAGACATATTGTTTGTTTATAATCTTGAGTCAGCTGAAGGACGATCTGACCCAAGATTTATGCTCCTTGATGCAATGGAAGTGGAGAGGTACTTATTTTGTATTCTTTCATTAAAGCATTTCCATTCAAAATGCTTACGCTTGATGCAGTCTTTTATTTAAACAGATCTTTAAACTACCCATTTTCTTGCAATTTTGCAAACCAGAATTTATTGATTTATTTTCATCACTTTTATGCTTTTACATTTACAGTATAAACAATGTTACGGTTATTGAGTCTTCTTTAACTGTGACATTTAATGGAGATTTATACCAATCTTCATAATTAAATATTTATTTAAAATTCACTGTTAACTTAGGATAAGACTCCAATTTCTTCCTTCAACCACTCCTGGCTTATTCCAAGAAAAAGAAGTTATACTCAATGACCTTAGAAACCAAATGGCTTTACGAATATATATATATTTATAAATACCTGCATGTAGTACACATATTAGGACATGTTTTCACATAAAATATACTGGTATTTATAGAAGCCTTTCTAGTTGTCACAGTTATTTACGAGTAACCCAACAAGGAAAACGTTCAACGTGGAATGGAGAACAATGTGGCACGGATTAAAATGACATACACGGTCCAGAGATAAACTCTCGTTCTAAAGACAGTATGACTATTTCCACGTGTACTTATTACATAGAAAAGTGTATTGGAAACAGATGTTGCATTTCTCTTCTTGTAAAGAAACTATTAACCCTTTCAGGAACGTCGTTCTTTAGAATTCTAAATGTTTTCAAAATACATTTATATTTGCACTGGCCAATTGCAGGATTATGGGTGTTTTTTAAAGTGGTGATATCATTAGCTGTCGGTGAATCCCAAACATCCAAATGTCTGTCCAAACTTGTTACAGCAGCTTGTGAAGAAAGACGATGGCTTCTATGCATTATGGGAAAAATCTCAAAAACAAGACTGTCCCCCGGTACTCACCCGTCTTCCTTGGCTCCCCTTGGTCTCAATTGCTGCAGCCATCGGAGGTATGCAACACCATCTTCCTGGAGTCCTATCTACTCTCTGATTTGGACCGAAGACCTCCTGTTTACCATTCAAAGGCCTAGTATATGGGTTATCCTTGAAGGTCTGCTGCCGTCTAAGAAGGTTATTGCACTGTGAATCCTACTTGCAAGTCAGTACACCTATCAAATACACAACTGTTGCCAGCTTATGCCATCACTTTTGTAGTTTATTGAACACATCTAGCTTCAGTTAGCAACTTTTCTTAGATCAAATTACTTTATATGTATTTAACATACCGTATTTGCTCAATTATAAGACAAGGTTTTTTTTCAGAAAAAAAATTCTGAAAACTACCTCTCGTCTTATAATCGAGGTCGTCTTATAATCTGACCTCAAATTGAGGTCAGACTATAAGAATGGGATCCAGGTCCCCAGCAGAGCTGCAGGGGACCTGGATCCCCCTCTCTAACAGCAGCGGATATCCGTCATAATAGACGGAGGTGTCGGGCAGCATGGTGGATGTCTGCACGTATCGTGCAGATATCCCCCGGCTGCCCCCACTAGCCACCAGGGAAAGAGAACAAGGTGGGGGGGTGGAGGGAGGGAGGAGGGATCAGAGCAACAAGGGCAGGAAGGGGGGGGGGCAGAGACAAGGGGAGGGGAGGGGGGAAGACACAGAAGGAAGGGAAAAGGGGAAGAGAGAGACAAGGGGAGGGAAGGGGGGAAGAGAGAGACAAGGGGAGGGAAGGGGGGGAAGAGAGAGACAAGGGGAGGGAGGGGGGGAGAGACAAGGGGAGGGAGGGGGGGAGAGACAAGGGGAGGGAGGGGGGCACGGGGGAGAGAGAGACAAGGGGAGCGAGGGGGGAGTCAAAGGGAGGGGGAGAGAGAGAGAGAGACAACACTAAGGGGGGGGAGAGAGACAAAGTTGGGGGCAAGGGAAAGAGAGAGGCAGCATTGGCACATAAAAGGAAATTAAAACAATAAATGCATTTTTTTGATATAATTTTTTTTTATTAAAAAAGCAATTTACATGTTAATATATACAACCTTTTTCCTATACGGTAGTCTTATATTCAGGCTTTTAGTTTTTTTCCTAAAGGAATATCCAAAGTTTGGGGGGTCGTCTTATAATCAGGGTCGTCTTATAATCGAGCAAATACAGTATATTGTTGTTTGTATTCCCTCCACATTTTATACAAGAACCATATGGAATTAGAATATATTTCTATTGCAGTATTCTGATGATGAGTCCAATATTGGAGGGAATATCAGTGGGGGTTTAATATGTATATGTGCCTCAGCAACTCCATCTGCTGTATTTTTTTTTTCTAAGAGTTTATTTATTTTTATTTTTTTAAAGAATTTTAATGTGCCAAGCTTAACCTTATAAAACAGAGTTATGTTTTGTATTTCTGTGTATGAAAAAGAGGTGGAAATCGAGGTCTGGTTTCGACCAGTTAAAGGAATAACATACATATGTGCTGATTGAACTGTCCATCCTGTCAGTTGCCACTGTTTATTTATTGAGCATGTCTCTGTAGAAATGAATCACACTCCATGTATACAATAACCTGCGGAACAAAGCGTTTTCCGAGTGCTGTGATTATATTAGGTCATCATGCTGACTGTTGTTGAACGTTCCTTGTGTTATTACTATTAGTTATCACGTTCCTTGTGTTATTATTATTAGTTATCACTTTTGCAGTCTCCTTTAGAGATTAGTCGTTAACTTTTTTTGGGGGTGGCAGGGGGGCACATGATATTCACTGAATGCAAATAGTAAATCAAATATTTAATTAAGCTGCTTCTTACAAAGAAATTCCCTTTTTGTATTTTTTTTTTTATATATAAACTGGATCTGTCATGAGAATGTGTTTGAACTGCTATAAAGCTCTTTAAAGGCCCACTCCTAGCTAAGCAGACATTCCTCTCAATCACACCTTCTGAATTGCTACTGTTTTTATCTATTAACCGTTCTACTTCTAACTTCATGCAAGGATATGCATGTTCACCCATGTTTTGGAGGGACACACATAACTTTTACATGCTCCCCCACAGACTTGTACCCAAAGTTAAGTTTTTTGTTTTTTTTTAACAAATGGTGGCACAATGTATAATTCAGATGTGCTCAGAGTGAAATTAATTATCCAAGGGAGCTACTAAGGCAGGGGTGGCAAACACAAGGCCCGCGGGCCGAATCCGGCCCGCCGGACCTTGTAATGTGGCCCGCACAGCCAGGGCCGGCGCTACCGTAAGGCAGCACAGGTCGGCTGCCTTAGGGCGCCCCAACGGGGGGTCGGGAAAATCGCCCGCTCCCCCAGGCCCGTTTACTTACCTCCATGCTGTGCGCTCCCCTCAGGCCATGCGCATTCAATAAAGCAGGGCTTGACAAATTTAATTTAGTTTTAGGAGCCAGCTAAAAAATTTAGGAGCCAGACAACGGCACATCACAATATCATAAACACACGGAGACAGTCGCATACACCCACCTCACATCCACAGCCAATTCCATTCACACATACATCCACAGCCAGTTCCATTCACACATACATCCACAGCCAGTTCCATTCACACATACATCCACAGCCAGTTCCATTCACACATACATCCACAGCCAGTTCCATTCACTCATACATCCACAGCCAGTTCCATTCACACATACATCCACAGCCAGTTCCATTCACTCATACATCCACAGCCAGTTCCATTCACTCATACATCCACAGCCAGTTCCATTCACTCATACATCCACAGCCAGTTATCTTCACTCATACATCCACAGCCAGTTACCTTCACACATACATCCACAGCCAGTTACCTTCACACATACATCCACAGCCAGTTACCCTCACACATACATACACAGCCAGTTACCCTCACACATACATACACAGCCAGTTACCCTCACACATACATACACAGCCAGTTACCCTCACACATACATACACAGCCAGTTACCTTCACACATACATACACAGCCAGTTACCTTCACACATACATACACAGCCAGTTACCTTCACACATACATACACAGCCAGTTACCTTCACTCATACATACACAGCCAGTTACCTTCACTCATACATACACAGCCAGTTACCTTCACTCATACATACACACAGACCAAAGAACAAAAATGTATTTCTTAGGGTGTCCTCCCTCCCTGCTGCTTACCTCATTGCAGGGGAGGGGGAGATTTATGCTGGAGCCCGATCTTCTTTTGGTTCATGCCAAGTGCCGTGTTGTCACGTGACAATCGGCACTACAACGTGTTGCGCGAGGGGCGGAGCTTACAGTCTGTGTGATCCGCACAGACTTTCTCCCCTCGCGCTGAAAGTAAAACGGATGGCAGCCGGCAAGGGCTCCCTGTGACAAACAGCACCCGGGCGCCAGGTCTGATTTCCTGGTCGCCATGGCGACCTGGCGCCCGGGGTTTGTCGAGCCCTGCAATAAAGTGTGTTGAAACTTTTTTTTTCAACACACTTTATTGAATGCGCACGGCCTGAGGGGAGTGCACAGCGCTTCCCTCTCAGCCACTGACCTGAACAGCGGCATGGAGGTAAGTACTGGCGTCTGGGGAAGGGGGAGGAGGGAGGTATAACGAGCATCTGACTGGCACAATATTCCTGGGCATCTGACTGGCACAATATTCCTGGGCATCTGACTGGCACAATATTCCTGGGCATCTGAATGGCACAATATTCCTGGGCTCTGACTGGCATAATATTCCTGGGCATCTGACTGGCATAATATTCCTGGACATCTGACTGGCATAATATTCCTGGGCTATGACTGGCATAATATTCCTGGGCATCTGACTGGCATAATATTCCTGGGCATCTGAATGGCATAATATTCCTGGGCATCTGACTGGCATAATATTCTTGGGCTATGACTGGCATAATATTCCTGGGCATCTGAATGGCATAATATTGCTGGGCATTTGAATGGCACACTATTCCTGGGCTTTGACTGGCATAATATTAGATGCATAATCCTATACAAATGGCCCTTTGAGGGTAACCATACTGCTGATGCGGCCCCCGATGAATTTGAGTTTGCCACCCCTGTACTAAGGGATCCCCTCCTTGTTTAATTGTTGCTTGTTTGCGACATTTTAAAATATGGCTTTATTTTCTTCCCAGGCTCCAGCCAAATGGTGACAGTTGAGTGGGAGGGTTAATAGAATAAAAATGTTAACATTGTAATGATTTACATACATTTGTATCATTGTTTCACTTTAACATGCATGAAAAAAGGTCGGCCGAAGTGGTCACTACACGGGTAGATTCAATCGCCTCCGTTATTAATAAAATAACTCCATTAATAAATGCAGTAATATTATTACTGCACTTATTAAAAAAAATGACTGCACCCGTTACAGTGATTTAATGACAGCCGATAAAAATGAACAGGCACTTTTGCCTGTTTAACTGAAATAAAAGGACGGCTTAAATGTGCATTGGCGCTTAACAGAGACTGTATATGCACATTCAAACCCTTTCAGTGCTCTAGGGAACATTCCCAGTACTACCTACAGCAGAGAAATCTGTAAAGAAAAACGTTGGAAAGAAAATAGGATTTATATCAGTCTGTGGTGACTTTTGTTTGTGACATCACTTTTGACTTGCTATGCACAATTATAAATGGGAAATGTGTATTTTGCATATTAAGCCACCAGATGATGTCATGAACAGGAGACACATTTACAACAAATGTTTCTTTTAATCTATGCATGTGCTTGCAATTCTGCTAACACAATGTATAGATTTTTTTTGTTAATCTCTACATTCACAGTACAAACAATGTCTCGGTGACAGTCCCTGCATACCGTGTCAATTTTTTTCATCCCTAATTGAATTCGACTGCCTATTTTTGTCTGTAGATCTTTAACATTTTTTTAAGCCTTCGCGGCTGTTCGTTTCTTTACTCCACACGCAATCTCTCATCCATGACTTTTTTAATATATGAATTTCGTAGTCACTTTGTGTGTTTGCTTCTGGATTATCTTTGGATTCTTTATGATAACCCCTGGGCAGGGAGCATCACAAAGATGTTTTTCTGTTCATTAGACAAATCATCTCTGTGGATGATAACAACTACCGGTATAAAAAGAAATTCTTCGAATAATTGCTAAATGTGATGATGTCGGTTAGGGTTAAAACAGGCTTCTTTCGGTTGAGTCATGTAGCTCAGGAGTTGTGCTAACACCATAAAATAGAATTGTGCAGAAAGACACAGTCTGTGGTAAATTGTTTACAGAGCTGTCCTTTTTTGACACTGTACATAAAATCAACTTAAGTGGAACATCTTATTGAGGCCCTTATTCTGTATAATGTTCAATTTTCTATTGTTTACTCCCACCTACAGCAATCCACATATGTATAATTTCCTAGCTAAACTGCCCATGTTAAGCTAGTTGCAGATGTTATAGACGGAGAAGCACCTCTTATTCTGGAAATATCTTTTCTTTTTTTTTTTTGTGACAAGCATGCTCCTATGTTCATAGATAGACTAAACCCTCCTAGCAACTTTTAATCAAACAGAAGGCCACTTTTATCTGGTTATATAGGCCTTTGAAAGATGCTCTTAAGGAATGCAAGCATAAATCTGTTGTATATATACACCGATCAGCCAAATCATTATGACCACTGACAGGTAGCGTACCGGCAGAGGTAGTGTTATGCTTTAGGCAATGTTCTGCTGGAAAAACAACTATCGCCTACCTAAGCATTGCTGCAGACCGTGTACACCATTTCATGGAAATGGTATTCCCTGATAGCATTGGCCACTTTCAGTAGGATAATGTGCTCTGCCACAAAACAAAAATGGTTCAGGAGTGGTTTGAGGAACACAAAAACGAGTTAAAGGTGTTGATTTGGCCTCCTCATTCTCCTGATCTCAATCGAGTTGAGCATCTGTGGGATGTGCTGGACAAACAAGTCCAATCCATGGAGTCCCCAACTCAGGACTTAATAGATCTGCTAATGTCTTGCACACCTTCAGGGGTCTAGTGGAGTCTCGACAGGTCAGGGCTGTTTTGGTGGCAAAAGGGGACCTACACAATATTAGGCAGGTGGTCATGATGTTTTGGCTGATAGATGTATATAGAGCGAGAGAGAGAGATAATATGATGAGTACACGGTAATTGTAGTAAAAAGCTTTATTGTTCTATATTTACATTTTCAGTCCTGGGTATTTGCCAATATAATATTCTATATCTTGTTCAAACTCTAAGATACACCTGGGTACTTCGTAATAAGACTGTTTTAATTTTATTTTTTTACCCTTTGTGACAGTGGTTGTTTTTACACTTCTGCTGCGTTGGTGTTTAGCTGTAATTTTCCTCTCATTTTTTGTACCCGCAAATATTATATACTTTTTTTGTCGCCATAAAAAGGCCTTTCTTTAGATACCATGGTTTTCATCATATCATATGTAATTTCATCATAAAATATGATGAAAAATATTTTACTACAAATATTTTACTACAAGCGTTTATCTACAAATGCAAATAAAACATCTGCCAAATAAATTCTAATATTTGTCCTTAGAGTTTAGAAATAGCCCCCACTTACAAGTTACAGGGCAATAACGGGAAATAAAATTTTTTTTGTTTGTTTCCTAACCATTTAGCCCTAAATCTAACCGTAATCCATCTGTAACCCTAATAGATGTAGGGTTAGCTTTGTTTTTTACTTGTTTTGTTACTGCAATGTTGGTGACTGCCTCTTGGGGCAGTTTTGCAACAACAAGAGACAGAAGTTCTCTGATCACTTCCAAAGCCATTGCCAGCTACAGGACCGCACCATATTGGAGGGCCATGCTGTCACCAATATGACGTCTTGTCAAGTAGCACTTTGAAAGAGGTTCTCTTTTCTATTGTCACAGATGTAGAGTAAACATTATTGGATATATTACCAAGCCTTGTGCTGTCAACCAAGTTACAAAACGTAATCCAAACCAGACAAATGTGAAACATTCTCCAGTGACCATTTTTGGCCTATTTAACTAGGCCAATGGTTTTTTTTCTCCATCAAATCATCCTGTAAACACCTCCCATGTGCTAGAATTTTTTACCATATAATAATAATAATAGCTATAAATCTGTGAACATACTCTTGAACACAAATATTTGTGCTGTCCTTATCCTGGCTGAAAATCCCATTGGTTCTATTCTCTTACCTCCTGAAATTAATAATGTAAGCTTCTGTGTTGTATGTGACCATCCACATTAAAACGTTCAACAGCATAAGCTACGCAGTCCCTACTTAATAAATAATGATTATTTATAGTTACATAACGACAAAAGGTTGTATTTCTTTTTCATTGACCATGTCTGTACTGGTAATATTTTGGCAATAAATGCAAGTCTGTAGATCATCTCACGTTCCCAGTGATTCTGCATTTGATGTCCTCTTAATTCTTTTCACAATACTCTGAGACACAAGCAGTGTCCTACATGACAGACATGCTATGACGCTGTTATGGACAGTTGCAACATATTTGTTAGGACAACAGATAAGAGCGCAGTTTATTTATCTCATGCTTTCTTAGATGAATATACATTGTTGAGTAAAAGGGGTCAACAGATAAATAACCTAGTTTAATTTGTGTATTGAATTGTTTACAGACTTGTAATGTTAGATATCTTGGACTTGCAATATTCTAGGATGTTTTGAAAACCACTTCCTCTTTTTATGTTTCTTTCTGTTATACTTTATTTTGCAGAGTTGCTAAAAAAATAAAGGAAGGAGGACATGTTTACTTTTTAAACATTCTGTCTTGATAATGACGGTATCCAAAACTTTTAACCACATCCTCCAATTGCTATTATTTGTGTACACAGGGCCACCATAATCTGTAGGACTGTAAAACAGACAATACAAACATACAAATAGTAAATTGCATGTGACAGTTAAACATACTGTAACAAAAGTCAAAGAGGGCCTTTTTTTATCATTAATAGGTATGTCTAATTGATATCAAATTCCACAGAGCCGTACAATTTGACTATGGCGGTAAAGCTGTATGTAATATATTTTTTAAAACGTAGTGATGTACACAGAATTCTGATCTATAACCATACTGTCATTTTTAGCACCTTTACAATGAGTGTTGAAGCAAGGCATAACTGACTAATGCAATGTAACTCCAAATTTAGCACTTTGCACCAAATATTTTGGCAAATATTAACCAGTATAACCTAATGTCCATAATAAGATGGCATATGTGAGTCTTTCATAGCCTCAAATGTCTGAGCCAGATTTTCAGGATTTCTGTGGAAATCGGTTACATTGGACATTGATTTCTATGAATTTGTAGTACTGTATAAGCTTTTGACACAGTCTTTTTTTATTCTGATAAATAAAGCTTTCTTAGACTGCACAATGCTTTACATTAACTATTTAGTAGACTGTTTTTCAATATGTGTTTTGGTTCAGCTTAATTATCATATTTTTTTTTTTATGTAGAGCTTTATTTTGATGATATCTACTCATCAAAATAAATACTGAGCTAGATCTGTGCTGTATATTTTTACTCTTCCCCAAATATAGCTGGTAACTTGGCAAATACACAGACAGAACAGATATACTGACAAATAAGGTACAAATAAGGACAGAGCAGAAACAGACAGACAGATGCGGTAAAGAGCTAGATAGACAGACAGGAAGATATACTGACTGTTAAGGTGCAACAGAGATTGATAGACATACATAATTATTAGCTAGAAAATGCTTCACACTAGGACTTAGACGTCTATCTGCTACTCTCCAGGTGTTTCTGTACCAGAAATACCATACTTCCCTGCCTTTCTGGAAAGCTGGCGGGGAATTAAGGGGATGTAGTTCTGCAGCAGCTGGAAGGACACAGTGGGAACCTTGGCAGTAGGGCATTTAGAAGTGAAAAGTGCAGCAGTCTCAGCGAGCCAAGATAGAGGGCACTCCAGGGGGCAATTGCCCCTCTGCCCTCCTTGCCAGTCCTACCTTGTGTACCATAACTGACACCCAGCTGGTGTATTATTGACAACTTGGAACCACTAGTAATCTAGTGCCAGCAATATGCCATTCAATTGTTGCCGTTATTATTAAATTGAATTAAGCTACACCTGCATCACACACAAAACAATTTTTTAATAGGTTGGTTGCGTCAGATCATTAAAGATTGATACAAAAAAATCATTAGACAAAAGAATGCCCAAAAGATGATCTGATTAATGGCACACACCTACTGGGGCTTCTTCCAATTGGTGTGGTAAAATGATCGTTGGGCTTTGATGAACTAAAAATGGGTCAGGCCTCTTCAAATTTGGCATGAGAAGCCCAAAAGCCAAATTATTTAAGTTAAATGCAGAAGTTTTGCAATCATCTAAAAATAAGCCAAGTTTCTGTGTGTTTATGAATCACAAAGAGGCTGGATATTTGAGGGATATAAATACCTATAAAATGACATTTATAGTGGTCATTAAAGGGCCATATTTCGCTTGCTCTATAGAACTGTTTTGGGATATTTAAATAGTGTATATTTGGTTTGGAAAGTACCTATATGTTTTATGTGCATTAATATGGAATGGAAGCTGGGTTTTCTCATGCTCATGGGGCTATGGAGAGATAAAAGGAGATTTTGGCACTCCTGGGATCTGCTAGTTCGAGACCAATCTGTCACTGCAATCCTCTCTGTGGGCTTTCCTGCCCTGTGCACTCTCAGCGCTTAGTCACCAGTATGAATGGATGAGTTCTGATTAAGCGTTTTTTGTTGTTGGTTTTTTTTACACAAAACACGTAAAGTGCATTTTTTCCTCAATGCCCCATATTTTTTTAGAGATGTGATCTTTAATAAGTCATCAATTTTATTGTAAATTATTTCTTTGGCGTGCCGATTTACTTCTGCTTGCTATCAATGGATGGGCTGAATGTATATTGGATGATTTTTATGCTTTATATGTGCCTATATGGGTTCTGTATATAGCTTGCTATATAACTCGATCTATATAACCCCCCCCCCCCCCCCCCCCCGGATGTGGGTCAGTTCAGACAAGGGATACTCACCTTCCTGGTGTCCTCCTGGGCGCCTTAAATGTAGTTCCCAGAGTGGGGGGCAACGGGAGGGAGGGACTACACATGACAACGGATCAATTCGGCAACACCATGCAGCAGGTAAATTCACTAGCTCCATTGGTAGAAATGATCTATATTACCTAAATACAATTTAGGTAATATAGATCATTTATAGGGCTGGTGCTGCCAACCTGAAATATAAACCGAAAGTATACATTATCCAAAATGCTGCATGGGACTGAAATGTGACTTTGGAATAGAAAACATGACTTGCATAAATGTTAAATCATGCTGGATTTATTTTTACAGTCAAATAAAAGAAATAAATTAGAAAGGAAAGTATCTATCTACATGTTCAAGCATATAGGTATTTTGTAATACAGTATAATATTGTTTTAAATAAATAGCATGCTCACCATTGTTTCTACATTTTGTTTCACACAAAACAATACTGTTTATTTTTATGCAAGTTGCAATATCTTTTATTTTGACTTTTATTGTTGACACATTGAGTCATTGCTTTTAGCTGCTTTTTTACTTTAAGCATATTCAACAGACGTTTTTCTCATCGGACATGTTCCATATTGACATCTAAGTAAACTGATTCAGCCTCAAGCATAGGAGGATGTTAAAAAAACAAATTCATTGAAAAAAAGAATGCCCAAGTCTAGTTAGGAGTAAGATGTACAAGTGAGATGTTATATGTGAGCGTGTACTAGTGTGTGTGTTATGTGTGAGCGTGTACTAGTGTGTGTGTTGTGTGAGCTTGTATTAGTGAGTGTTATGTGTGAGTGTGTATTGGCGAGTGTTGTGTGTGAGCGTGTATTGGCGAGTGTTGTGTGCGAACATGTATTGGCGAGCGTGTATTGGCGAGTGTTGTGTGTGAGCGTGTACTAGTGTGTGTGTTATGTGTGAGCTGGTATAAGTGAGTGTTATTTGTGAGCTTGAATTGGCGAGTGTTGTGTGTCGTGGTGTATTGGCGAGTGTTGTGTGTCGTGGTGTATTGGCGAGTGTTGTGTGTCGGCGTGCATTGGCGAGTGTTGTGTGTGGGCGTGCATTGGCGAGTGTTGTGTGTGGGCGTGCATTGGCGAGTGTTGTGTGTGGGCGTGCATTGGCGAGTGTTGTGTGTGGGCGTGCATTGGCGAGTGTTGTGTGTCAGCGTGCATTGGCGAGTGTTGTGTGTCGGCGTGCATTGGCGAGTGTTGTATGTCGGCGTGCATTGGCGAGTGTTGTATGTCGGCGTGCATTGGCGAGTGTTGTAAGTCGGCGTGCATTGGCGAGTGTTGTGTGTCGGTCGTGCATTGGCGAGTGTTGTGTGTCGGCGTGCATTGGCGAGTGTTGTGTGTGGGCGTGCATTGGCGAGTGTTGTGTGTCGGCGTGCATTGGCGAGTGTTGTGTGTGGGCGTGCATTGGCGAGTGTTGTGTGTCGGTGTGCATTGGCGAGTGTTGTGTGTCGGCGTGCATTGGCGAGTGTTGTGTGTCGGCGTGCATTGGCGAGTGTTGTGTGTCGGCGTGCATTGGCGAGTGTTGTGTGTCGGCGTGTATTAGTGAGTGTTGTGTGTGGGCGTGTATTAGTGAGTGTTACGCAAATGGCATCCTGACATTTTCCTTTATTGTGCATTTGGTGTTTCATTCAGCCTCGCATTCGGGCAATTTAATTTTGTCTACCACCACCACAGACTTTGAAACACATCTCAGCTTTTAGTTCTTATTAGTATCTTAATAGTACTTTAATTTTCACTTTAACTGCAATTACTGCACTATTCATTTTGTGAAGAAGCCCTGTTTTTTATGGATGAATTGTTTTGTGGAATAAATTGTAATGTTTTGGAAATTAAATTATTTTGAGGTTGTGACCAAGGACAAATGTGTGCCCTGAAGTTAGACAGGTTGAGAAGCTCTGCTCCAAACATTATGCTAAAACACATTTTTACTCCATCTTCTCAGACCCAGAAATGATTGCCTCCCACTAATAGACTTTCCACTGACCACATTTCTTAAAGTGAATTTTGTATTTGCTCTTTTCAGGAGGGTTCTCTACCGTCTTCCTTGTGCGCACTCATGGAGGATTACGCTGTGCGTTGAAGAGAATGTATGTAAACAATGTGCCTGATCTTAACATTTGCAAGAGAGAAATAACAATAATGGTAAGTCAGCCAGCAATTGTATAAATTGTTTGTGACTTTGTTTTTAACTACAAACAGCAGTATTACCAACATTTGGTACTGGTTCAAAAACATGTAGTCAGACGTGATAACATTAAAATATGGACCAATGGTATGTCAAGCTTTAGTTAAGTTCTGATAACATTGAATTATTGGCCAATTTTATATCAAAGTATAATTAATGTCTAATAATACTACCTAGCATGGAGGAAGCACCCGTCAAGGGTATGCGCGATGCTGACACGCTCTCTAACATCTGCAATTAGAATTAGGAGTCTGATAGCTTCATAAAAGTCTCAATGAACTGTAATGACTGTGTCAATGTCACGTTTCAACACCTAAATAATAACAAAAGCAGGGTTAATTAAAAACTATGTAAAGAGTGCTGTGTTCTGGCCAAGTTGGCATCAAAACAGGTTAATTTAAACATTTAAAATCACTTAATGTATATAAAAAAAAGAAGAAGTGACCAAAGGCTAACAAATATAAAATTAGAATTAAAAGCTGAGCGCCATGGTTAAACACCCAATATATGGATGGTGAGGAATTTTACAGTTTAATTAAGCCGTGTATAATACCTGCCTACCCTCAATCATTCGAAAACCAGGTTTAAAAAAGACTGATTGCCACTATAGAATATAATGTGATGTGTTTAGGAAGTTTCTCAAATCTGCTATGTATTCAAAATAAGTAAATTATATGTAGGTTCGTTTTGAAAGTCTTATGCACTTATGTAAGTAGTTTTATGTACTGTATTTTTTGTTACTCCATCCATTTTCACACTTCTAAGCTTCCCAAGAATGGTATATTCCATTAGTTACGTTAGTCTTAGAACATTGTCTGCAAATACAAAATGAAAAAAGAAAATATGTCATTGTTTAAATGCTTTGTCGAAAATGTGACGATAGAAACAATGTCTTTTTCAGGAATGTACATGATGGTGCCAGTTGGTTTAGACACAAGAACTGTTCCTTTTTTTAAAGAGCCATTAGAAACTGGAAAACAGTGGCTATACGATTATAAAAAAAAAAACACTTCAGCACTATTAAAAATATTATTAATAGACCATAAAACAAGTAAAAGAGAAGTGGAAACTGACTTTAGTGTCATTTGAGGTTTTGATTTAAAAAAATAATATATATATATATATATATATATATATATATATATATATATATACATACATATATCAGAAATTGCCTCTCTGTATACAGATATCATATTGTGAGTGCACTGTGTGGATGTATAAAAACATATAATATATATGTTAGAAGTAACCTGTTCAAATTAACACAGAACTTTGTGCAAGATGTCAGCCACTTGATCAGTTTTACAGTTCTATCCCACTGCTTTAAAGACAAGAGCGCATTATAGTTATTTTCGCTGCAAACAGCACGTTAGAGGGCAGTTAAAAATAGTATCACTTTCTTTATTGCCAAAGAGACAAAATAAAAATACATGAATTATTTAGTATAGTTGCAGGAAGCCACATGGAGTTTATTGTTTGGGTTTTACCAGTAAAAGGTTGATATTAAAGAACAGGTTTTCGAACATGGTTTAATTGCACAGAACACTGTAGACATTCCAATCACTTACTATCTAAAATAAATAGGCATAATGTTTAATAGTGAACACATATATCATAGAGTCTATGTATAATTTACCACATCTTGATAATTATGTATGCTAAATATTAGTTATTCTTTTGTGCAAAAAATCTATGCAGTGCTCTACTAATTGGATAAAGTCTAGTTGAACCCGGTCAGGACACGAGGACCTGGTGACGGCATGGAACGTCCTTAAGTAACATACATTGCACCCTCAAATTACTGTATTAAGGTTGAGTCAACAAAGAAAAAAAAGGAATACTACAAATATTAAAAGCTGGTTCAAGAAGAAACAATGAGAAATATTATGGTTGTGTAGTTTGTCTTTAAGTTTAGAGAATAATTAGGCCAAGCTATATATATTTCAGAACTTCTGTTGTTCTGGACTACAGGTCTAATGATGCTTAGTTAACATGTGGTTGGCTGAACATCATGAGAGTTGGATTCCACCACAGCAGTAGTGGCAGCAGAAATACTAACTGAGACACCTACAGTTGTCCCTTAAGAGCATATGTGTTGTGTTTACTTTAAACTAAAATACTTCTATTGTGTTTCAAAATGGCAATTGCTTTTTGTAGTTACTCTGGCAACATAAATCTCCAGCTAGTTGCCTGATGGCTAGTTGCGACCCACATGCACTTTTTTTTGTGTCTAAGATTCAGATTCACCTCGCGCTTTCAATTAAGATTCACTTCACCACTTCAATTCACTTCTACATACTCATTTGCACTGCCATTCACCTCAGCATTTCTATGTGTGACAGCCAGTCTTTCAGTTTATAAGGTGTAGGGATAAGGCATATCGGTAGATGATCGACACAACAACAGACCACTAGGAGCAACCAAGTGTTGTTTGACTGGTTCAGTGAAGCAAAAATTTCACAGAAAATAATATATCCAAAGTCTTTTTTGATAAAGGCTGTCCGATATCG
This sequence comes from Pelodytes ibericus, assembly GCA_036172795.1. Classification (NCBI taxonomy): domain Eukaryota; kingdom Metazoa; phylum Chordata; class Amphibia; order Anura; family Pelodytidae; genus Pelodytes; species Pelodytes ibericus. Next base: position 76,763,787 of record CM069863.1, read on the forward strand.
CACAAAAAATGTTTTGGGTTTAATGGCTATTTAAAGGTGTCTGACTCTTAGAAGGAATATCAAACAATTAGCCGTAATAGTTGTCATTTGTGTGGAGAGCCTTTTTAGTAACTTAAATCTAGCTTATAACACATATTTGTTTGAATAATATTGCAAAGTTCAGTTCTGGGTATACAGGATAGATGAGAGTAGTTAGAAAACACAGAAGGACACTCACAATGACACTGCAAGCTGATGCAAACCGTAACAGGCTCCTCCCAAAAGTACAGGAAAAGTACAGGAATGGCAAAAGTTGGGATGAACACACACAGGACCAACAAAACCGTTTACACATACAAAATACAGTTTAATATTGTTTTTTTTTTTTAAAAGGAGCCTTTATATATAGTAAAATCACTTGTATAAAGATATTTGTTCTGATAAATCAGCGCAAAAGTTTTATAGTTATAGTCTCCTGTGTATGAAATCACATTGCTTGCTCAAATTACATCATTTTTAAATTTCCCCTTTTGTAGTATAAATAATGCTTGGTGATGGAGTTTTTCCAACACTGAGTCAATAATTAACTTAATTAAACATAATTTTTCTTTGGGGTTTGGGAACACTCACTTTATAGTTTATTTGAAGTCCCCAGCCCCTCCTACTTTCATTCCTGACCCCTTGGCTTAGTTATGTCGTCAACACAAATGTACCAAGGGGCCGAATGTGGAATCAGCCTGTGTTGGGAATGCAATTCTGTATGATGCCCGAATTGTCTGCGATCATAGCTTTTAAATAAAAGCAGGGGCTGGAGACTCTATGAATGAAAAATTGTAAAAAGTAAGTCCCCCCCCAACCCCCCAAAAAAAGATCACTTAAGTTAATAATTGACTCAGTGTTGAATAAAGTTTAGTTGTCCTTTAATGGATGATATCTTCTGAAGAAATAATAATAGAAAGGTAATTTAAAAAGTGAAAAATTATTTTCCATTAACTATGATTAGCAGTAGTATAGTAGACTTCGACCTCAGGGTGGTTAGCTATAGATATAACAATTATTGGAGACTTATTCCAACAGCACTCTTTTAAATCCTATCAAACACTTAGGCAGGAGTGCTCTCATACTTGAGGCTTGAGGAAGGGATTTTTGTCCAAGTTTATTCACAAGGCTATAACATTCTCTGTGGGTCAAAATTGAAAACATTGCTTACACAGAAGAATACCAGGCACTTAATTTCCAAGATTATGAAACCTAAGGTTGAATTCCCGTCAATTAAAAAATGGCAAGAGGACGTAGACATTAGCATTGATCAGGACAGGTGGATTAGTTACCTGAATACATTATATAAAACAATTAATTTCTTAAACTTGTTGGAGATCCAGTATAAGACACTAAATCGATGGTACTTAGTTCCTAAGGTTTTGTCTAAGATATATTCTGACAAGGAATATAGAGATTTTTGATAATTAAAGCATCAGTTACATAAAATGCATTAAAAACAAAAAGGGAATCATTCAGAAATCAGGGCATTTATTTCGTTTTCCATTTTTCCATTACTCCCTATTTTGGTATGGCTCACAATCTACAAAATATTGAAACTGCAGAACCCCTTTGGCTTGGGTAAGTTATATGTTTTGTTATAGCATTTCTGATTACTTGCTCTTTCTTTAGGGAGAAGGTCAAACACAATTTTATATCTTTACTAAACATTGATTCACTGGTTTACAACAGTAGGTATCTATTTGACAAAACTTTTGGAAACATTGTGGTTTCAGATTGTATTCCTGACCGTTTCTTATCCTACCAACCGTTCTGCCATGCATCACATCTTTTTGGCAGCCAAAAGTATTTTAAACTTTGCAGTGATCATAATGTCACAGCTGTCAGATTTCCTATAGATGGAATAATACTCTATCCCCTGCATGTATACATGCAATAAAGGTTTATAATAAAAACCAAATGCTTTCTAACAACATAAAGTATAAATGTTGATCTGATAGGAATTGGATTATTTTGACCATTTACATACTGTGAATATACAAATATGAAACGGCCCCTTATACATAAAATTAAGCTACTGGTACCATTATGAAAATATTACATACAGTATTTCTCAAAGCCCCAAGCATCTTTGATCATCTTTCTTCTTGGCACTGAACTCTCCCTAAAGAACATGTGACATCACAATTATAATTCAGAGATGTTATGACATAAAGGAGAGTTTAACACAGATGTCCTCATAATTGAAGAAGCAATGACAGCAACTTAATTTATCTCTTCAAAGTGTGAACTTTGACTTATAGAACTTATTAAACATTTACCTTTAAATTATTATTATATCATAAGCCTTGTCAGTGTGGTATGGCTGTTGTCCCTCTAAATGAAATATCTAGAGACATCTAAACTCCAAAATCAATTTACAATGTTTATACTGACTTAAAGTAGAATAGCATAATATAACATGTTGATGGTACTGTCCCTTTAATAACAACATAACATTATGTACATTAATTATATTTCAGACTATTCCATTATAGATACTGTGCATGTGTGGCACAAAAATGAAACTTATTGCTACTTTTACAAGGAAAAACTCCTTTCTTTTTTTTTTAAACAAAACTTTTGCAGGAAAGAGTAATAGAGGAACAGAAAGTTCCTTTTTCTAAATATAATCAAGTTAAAGGTGCCATATCATATCAACGTGTTGTGTTAAAAATAAAAAAATCCATATTTTAAGGCGTGTTTTGGAGCAGGCACATTTTCAAAGTGCTCCTGTGCGGCCAAATTTTCACAACGGGATACAGGTCACATGGGGCCGACATAGTATTTAGGAGTCACATTGCAGAGATGGAAACACAGGGCCTGATGCAGGGTAATTGAATTCCCACAGAGGCTTGACCCCTAGGTTTGTGCAGCCACATGCCAAGGCCCTGGGGAAGCAACAACTGGTATCTAGTATAAAGAACAGAACTGGCACTAACTTGGGAGTTAACTCTGCAAATAATAAGCAGAATGCTACAGACAGGACCAAGCAGAGCAAAGGAATTGTAAGAAAGCAAAGACAGGATACAGGGTAATGAAATAAATGACAAAACAGGACTAGGGCAGGACAGGGGCAAGACCAAAACAAGGACTGGCAAGACAGAAAAGGCATAGACACAGGACATGACTAACAGAACTAAGGAGATAAAACAAAGCACAGCCTAGGGCTTTAAGATGGTAAATAGTGAGGGTTCAGTTACACCTGGTGGCCATGAGATGGTAAGCTTTCCACCAGTGTCAAGGTACCTCACATCAGCAAGTTCCCAGCTCTAACTTTGCCTACATCAGACAAGAAACAGACACCAAGACATATCTGTAGCAGAACAGACTAGGGAATGAAATACACAACATAAGCGGGTGGGATACGTATATAGAAGATGGGACAAACAAGTCTGAGGAAAACCAGGAACGGGACAGAATAGGAAATAAGCAACACAGGGAAGGGGCAAAAACAAGCACAAAGCAAAACAAAGGAAACAAGGCAAGAATAAAAACAAATAAGAACTGTAGTATGTTCTATTGTAGTGTTTGCACAGCTTATGTACCAATACCGTTTTTTATTCCATCGAGAAACTCTTCTGGTACCACTTAGGCCTTTCCTTCTACTCTTCCTGCGTCCTCTGTCCTGGTGCCCCCCTGCCCTGATCACTGGCTTACCATTTTTGGTATTTTTTTTTTCTTCCATGTTGCCTGCTATCGGTAATCCTGCTATGAAACGGTGTTCCGGACATTTCCTCATTATTAATGTAAACATTCCTTGTCCGTGATTTGGATTCAGTTTATTGCAAGAATTGTGAACGTTTTTGAAGGCACATTAGAGCAACCTTGGTAGCTGGTAAATCATTTCTTGATGTGTCCTAATTCAGTCCGGACTTCGGAGGCACCATTTTGGGGCACATATTGGTTTGACCCTCTGATCTAAAATAGGCCTTGTCTGTGAGTTTTAAGTGTTTCCTTCTAGCCACAGTGAGCAATTGCTCTGTGTCTGGAGATACACATTACGCTCAGAGAGAGCCTCTGACAGTATGCAAAACAGATACAAGTGTGTAAAGCAAAATATTCAGTAAAGCAAAATATTCAGTAAATCAAATGAGAATCATGAGAAACATTATCCATTTTCAGTAGTAGTCAAACACATTTTGCAGATTTCGAAGATGATTTTCTCACCCCTTGCAGAAGTTACCTTTTTTTGTCATTTGTTTTCTGTACTCTACATTCCAAATTATTTTCAATGTATCTCTTGTAGCATTGTAACAGTGTTTCATTTAACATTTCCATGGGAAAGGCTCTTGAACGTGTGACAAGGTACTGATTTAAAATAAAGTGACATGTACATCAAAATTAAATTTATGATGTCATCATAGCTGTCAGGAATATTTATTGTTCTAAGCGCAGTTATTGTATAGTAATGTATTGTGTATTGCATACTTCAGAAAATCCAAAGAAATGGGAGATAACACTGAAATATAGAGAAACTTCTCATTTGCACAAAAGAATGAAATAGCGCAACGCTTCACGCCGGCAGTTATTCTCAGAGGCTGCTTTGAATACCCCCGCGCATACGATCAGTGCAGATGTGATCGTATGCATTCAAACACACATATGCCGTGATCAGCTTTCATTGCCTATGTGTGAAAGGTGTTGAGGCATCATGTAACACCCTTATCTGCCCCCCAGGGGTGCCGTATTGGAGGAGCATGCTCCTCCATTACAGCGTGCCCAGAGGAGAGCGACAGAAGTGAGAAAAAAAAATCTCTTCCCTCGCTCTGAAACTGTTGCTTGACTGACCATAGAGGCAGTCAGCAACATTACAGTTAGAAAAGAAAAGGAAAAAGCTGACCCTAGATCTACTAAACCTTGGGTTAGAGTTACAATTAGGTAAGGGTTAGAATTAGGGTTAGATTAAGGGGTTGGGGTAGATTTAGGGTTGGGTCAAAAGGTCACTGTACAAGAAAATGGTTAGGAAACAAAAAAACATTACTACTGACTATTGCCCTGTTACTTGAAATAAAACGTAGAAAAACATGGAAACATTGTTATTTCTAAACTCAGGACAAATATTAGAAATGTATAGACATAAAGGTGTTTTTTACCATTTGTAATTGTTTTAATAGTAAATTACAAAGTATATGATGAAAATAACAGTATCAAATCAAAGCCCCATCCATCCTTTAAAAAATGATATATAATATGTATACTGAACACAAAGAAAGAAATTCACAGTTCAACAAATGTATGACAAAAATAATGGAATTCTGGTCTTCAAGGTACATCAAATGCAACATAGAACTCTGTCACTTAGGGGTTAATCATTTCAGTATTGGAAATACAACTACTCCAGGTATATTTGTTGAGAATTCCCCTTTTATTTTAAGACTTAATGCAAATTCAGTTTTTGAATCTCCCAAGCTATTTTTGGTACATGCACATTTTTTTGGTATCACAAAGTACTGATGCCGAACTAATTTGCATAAGGTTGTCATGCATAACTCAAAAATGTATGCAATACCTTAGAATTCTTCAATACAATCTTGAGCTGTTATTTTTTTAAATACAAAATTTTCTTTTTTAAGGGTTGAGTCAATCGCATGTGGGCAGGTTACTTGCAGTAAGGTTCAAGTTACATGGAACATAGGCCGATAAGCTATGAGCTGAACAAATAGGCCTGAGTAGGCCTTAGTAAGGCTTTACTTACCTGAAAGAGTAGGGAAGACCTCTTATTATGACTTAATAGTTTCAATTTTGTACATAAGTCACAAGTTCCGAAACATCTTTTAAATTACCACTTAAGCTTAAAAAATACCTGAATGATATACTCATTAATAGCTCACGGCTCAGCATTTGGCTAGAGCCTGTAAGTAAAATCACAAATTATGACTATTTTTGCAATGCATGTATATATTTATTTCATATGAAGAAGTCCTCTGCAGGTTTTTCCACTAGTTGTATAGCTATGGTTGCCAGGTCAATTTTTGTTGCTGGACACATATAACCTTTGCAAATTGAGAGGAATGCCGGCTTGTGGAACAAGTAATAAAACAATCTAATAAGTTTTTGCTTGCAGTAGGCTTTTAAGAACACATCATTAGTAGCACGTATAATATAGGCTCATCGTTGGATGTCCTATCGTTTGGTTTTGGCCATTTATTATATACTAGACCAGAATTATGTTATATGTGCGGTCACCTCCTCTTCAAAAATAATGTGACATTACAATTTAACAGTTTATTTAATGGAACTATTTTATTTAATGGAACTATAAACTGTGTGGAATATGTTAGTAAGTTTAACTGCCAGTCAATATGGGAAATATTTAGAATATACTATCTAGGCCTTCTCTGCCAAGATCAAATTATTGCACGGTCAGTAATAAATAGTAGGAATCTGACAGGCTTCTAACTGTTACGCCTATATACATTTTATTTATTGCATATTTTCTTAACCCATCTCTGACACACACTATACATACCCTATAAACTATTTCTAGAAGGAAAAATATTAACTCTACTTAAAATATATATATATATTTTTTTTACCTCGTTTGTAATAAGCCTGTTGCCATGGGACCCTCAAGGTCTGCGACACAACTGAGCCAAGGGGTCAGGAATGAAAGCAGGAGGGGTTGGGGACTCTCAAGCAAATAAAGTGCAAAGAAAGTCCTCACCCCCAAAAATGAAAAATAATGAAATTAAGGTAATTATTGAAACTGTGTTGAAAAACACGGAGTCAAAAAATAATTGTAGTTTTCCTTTAATAAAATAATTGTAGTTTTCCTTTAATAAATCTATTGGGATGAATCATAAGATTTGGACAAATTAACCATTTTATTTATTTTCCATTTATAATCTGTCTAAAAAGAGCCAAAGTATAACTACAGGCCTTTGACCCACAATCCACAGCTTCCATGAATTCTAGTGACCCTGTCTCCCCTCTCACTTGCATTTCTGTATCATGAGTTTTTCTAGTGATTATTTCCGGAAAAGTGAAGAGCTTTGGGAATACGCATATAAAGAAGTAGGATGTGGAAAACAATGAAAAAGGATGTACATCCTTTTAATTGAAGGTGCAATTGAATGTTTTGCAGAATTTATTAATTGGTGCTCCAAGAACCCTTTTATATACTATACAATAATGCAGGATCTACTTAACCAGTGTGCATATTAATTCTGCACTATACAAACATTATAAGTTATAAGTCATATCTGAATTCTATTTCTCACTGAGTGATCCTCTATTCTTGCATCAAATATCCTACTTATCCATTGTCTTAATACTGTCTAAATACTGTCCCACGGAGCGATCGCGGGAGCATGCTCCGTCAATATGGCTATGCCCTCTGGTGGTCTGAGCTTCGGAAGTGAAAGTAAATTCACTTCCGTCGCTCTGAATATGCTGCTTGACTGCCCATAGAGGTAGCCAAGCAGCATAGCAATGTAAAAAATTTTTTAAAAATATTTAATTAGCTTAAAACTGGTTCTATAGTTAGATTAGCCTATAGGGTTAAAATTAAATACTTTTTAGCATAAGTGATAGGGTTAAAATGTAATTAAAATATATTAGGGGTAGCACAAGGGTTAGAGTTGGGGTTAAATTTAGTGTTAGGGTTACATGTTTGGGTTGGGGTCAAAAGGTCAATATAGGAAAAAACAAAAAAACACTATTTTTTTGCCCCATAACTCTCAAAAAAAAAATACAGAAAAATATGAAACAAGCATATTTCTGAACTCGGGACAACATTTAGAAACTATTTAGACCGAGTCTTTTTTAATGATTGTATTTGTGTAAATTTTATTTTAGGTCAAAGTTAGAAAAAGAGGGTTTTTTTAAATTTTCATATTTTATGATTTTTTTTGTAGTGAATTATGAGATATGATAAACATAATGGTATCTAATGAAAGCCCTTCTTATGATGATAAAAACGGCATATAATTTGTGTGGGTAAAGTATGTAAGAAATAAGAAAATTGCAGCTAAACACAAACACCCCAGAAATGTCAAAACAGCCATTGTCACCAAGGGAAAGTCAAGGTGAAAATGACTTGTCACTAAGGGGTTAATAAGGTATTGGTTTTATAAACATATACTATAAATATAGTAGAGTGAAAACATTTTATATCTGCTATTCAGGGTCACATTTTATATTATATAAATTATTAGGATGCCTTGGGAACCATTTAGATTTCAAATCAAATATTATATTTATAATATAGTAATTATCAGACAGGAGCATTTTCAGAGTTTTTATCCTCCTCTAGTTACCAGCTAGGCAGTTTCAGAACATCAAATCCCCTCTAGCTGTCAGAGAGAGAGTGGACTTCATTTTCTTACCTGGTGTAGGCAGGTTGCTGCAGCTTCAGACTGAGCCAATCAGTAGAGGCTTCTGAACTCTCAGCCAATTAGGTCAGTTAAGAGGTATCACCTGATTGGCTGAGACTTCCTTCTTTCAGACCTCTCAATCTTGAACTTTTTATTGTCCTGGATTGAAGCTGGCCCGGACCCAGGGCAGAAAGTCCCATTGCGGGACTGTCCCGCACATTCTGGGACATATAGTCATCCTAATATATATATATATTATATAGTAGTCACAAAAGGTTAAGGATAAAGATTGTAAGGTTTAATAACTTCAAAGAGGGAGATTTTACTCGCAGTTTTCTATGCTGAAGAAATTTCCGCAAAGCCAGTTACATAACTTCAATAAACTTTATTAGCAATAGTCAGCAGGGGGAGTAGAAAACTGCAGCAACCATTTTACAAGTTTTAAGTCACTAACGTGTTTTAATCATAGGTTACTAGGAAAGTCAGAGTATGTGTTCAAATATGTAAAAGATGTACACAAAAAATAAACCAGTGATTTAAAAAAGAACACAATTAACTCTTTATTAGATGTCACCGTAAGTTTCAATCTCACTTACTCATCATACTGTGCAGAGACAAACCAGGTGAGAAGAACAAAGTTGGCTATGCAGAAAGCATTATTAAAAAAAAGTGAAAGCTTTTAAAAATGTAATTATGCGTTATCTATGGCCAGCAACAGTCTTCTAGCAGGAGAAGCTCTCCAAGTTTGGTCCTGTAACATGTATAGTGATAACAACAGGGAATTCCATGTATTAAATGTGTATGAATAATGCACAAACAAAGCGTATCCATCTTCAGCTGTCGTAACCGCAAATAATGTTTTTAGGTATTCCCTTGGTGGCACAGCTGCTCAGTTAAAGTTTTGTACACGCAGAGGTTCTTAATCATAGGCATTGTTTTTTTTCCACTTCTCTTGTTCCCCTCATATGCTGATTATATTTAAATACATGTTCCTTCGCTGGATTAACAGAATTGTTGTACAGCATTTTCATTTTATCCCATGGTCTATCCTCAGTAGATCCGATAATATCTTTAACTTTACCCACACAATGTATAGTTGATCCAGATAGATGACTACGCTGTATAATACAAAAAGGAAGAGAAAAAGAAAAGCAATGGAAAAAAGGGGGATACTCACAAGAAAAACTTAGAATAAACAATTTGTGAACACATATAATATAGTTAATAAAATAAAAGACAATGTTCAGCAACAAACTGATAGAGCGTCTCCGTGTGCGGCAACGTTGACGATTCTGTGTGTGTTTTTTTACATAAATATGTGATAAATAAATACGTTTGTGTATGCCTTATACCATATGTAGGTGTGTATGTGTATGCTGCATATACACACTAAATAACATACAGGCCTAAACATCTGTTGGAATGCATCTTCCCTCATTTGTTGCAGCAGGGATGTATACAAACTTTTATGTGTTTAAACTCGGATGTTTGGAAAACCAGACACTGTTAGGAAAACTGAAAGCGAACATGATCTTTTGACACTTGTTTTATAGAACAGAAATAAAAATCACTGACAATACTTCCAACACTGGTTGGTGAAATAATAGAGACCATCCTCTAGGGAAACACTCAGTGGTCTCATTTGCTAATAAGGTCACCCCAAGATGTGTCATTTGATAATGACCTCTTCACGTTACAACAGGTTTGAACACTTGCTTATTATGGGAATTTTGTGTAATCCTACTATCTGTTCTGTAAAGGCTATTCTTCAAATATTTAACAACATTTTTTCCCTTTCTTTCTTTATAAACCAGTTTATGTGTTTACAATTGTTTGATATCCATGAGAGCAGGGTATTTTTGTGTATTTTTGGTAGAAAAGATCAAAAGCTTAAAGGGAATCTCCCACCCAAAAAATGAAAAGTCTTTATTTTGTATTGTTCATTTCAGATATGTTTTTTGTTTTTGTTATTTGACTCTATTTAATAATAATATGTAACTAAACAAGTGTGACTGGGCGCCACCATTTTGTGAAATATAGTGTTTGGGTGCCAGCCCCTCCCTAGTGACTTTACAGCACACATTTCTTACTTTAGGCTGGGGACACATAATGCAGTCTATAAGTCTGAATTCTGACCACAAACTTGCATTGAATGGGAGGGTAATGTAACTATTACTTCACAAGGGGGCAGAGTTATGATCCTGTTTGATCAGGTCAATCTCCTCTCTTTGTGTTGGAAGGTAAAAAAAAGTACACAGCCACCTAGTTCTACCCACTATGATACACAGGAGCCGATAAGAGAGCAGGGGAGTATCTTATGACATCACCATGCAGCCTTTGGCCAAATTTTATTTTTCATTTTATATGCTATCTGGTCCAGTCACTGTCATTTTATTTAATATTTACAAAATGGTTGCCTGTTTTCTTAATTTATTTTATTTAATTGGTTCAAGTAATTATGAAAGGATAACTAAAGCATATATTAACCCTTGCTTCCAAAGAGGTAGTCCTTTTTAAAATTTTATAAAAAAAATACATTGAAAATTATGTGGTCATGCTTTCTAAGAGTTTTTGTATAGTCAAAACTTATCAAGTCATAACAAAGATGATTTTATGTTAATTTCAAGTACATTATATGGCGTGGAAATTTCATAAAGTACATACAGTTCATGTAAATGTCATAAAGTGGATTCTTTAATAATTCTAGAACATTTTACTTCTATTATTTTTCAGAAGGAACTGTCCGGACATAAGAATATTGTGGGATATTTAGACTGTGCCATTAACTCTACCAGCGATAATGTCTGGGAGATCCTAATTCTGATGGAATACTGCAGAGGTAAAAACTTGGATACTTATCTAGTGCAAAACAGATGAGGTTGCTCGTTAATATTGTGAGTTCATCAGTGATGTTATTTTATATTATAGTATAAACAGAAATATTATCATTCTCTCCAAATTGTGCAAAATAGTTGAATATCGTTGCTCAAACTACTTGTGTGCTCTCTATTAGCAGTTTTTCTTTCACAGTCATACTTTTAAGTCTAGTGCAGATTTCACATCAGAACTCTATTAACATGTGCAAAACTGCAACTTTGATAATGTAGAGAGGGCTGATGTTTAGCAGAAGGCTTAAATGTTCATTTGGGACTAAAAAATTGATCACTGTAATCATGGGTGTCCGCAGGATTTTTTCCAGTTGGGGGCGGGGTGGTCTGGTCCAACATTACTGCTAATCACAGACTACCAACACTCCACATTTTATTTGTTTTTAATTTGATTACCATAAGGGTAGCATCGAAAGGTTAACAAATAAAGTTCTTCTTAGTAGTTAGCAGCTCCTCCACAGGAGGAAACAAGAGGAGTAAGTAAACAGAAACCAGCCAATCCAAGGTAAAGGAAGTCAGAGTGAATTTTAGAGAGACCGATAGGATGAAAGGAGGGTTCTAAAGCTGGCCAAAAGGATGAAAGACAGATGGTTAATGGTCCTTGGGGTGAATTAAATCAATGGTAGTTGAAGCTAATAGAACTTGGCAATACCATAATACAAGGGGATTAGTGGTGAGGCAAAGAATAAGTAATACGGTCATTTAAACGAGTCTAATATCACTCACCTTGCCAAGTGAGAACATGAAGAAAAAGATTCAGAAACTATAGGGCTCAAGTAGCAGAATCGGTGGACCCTGCAGTGGTAGTGGACCCTTTTACTCTGTAGTAAAGATGACGCTGAGAGAGCAGACCAAACCACTCTGGCAGTTTTTTTGCTGCAATTCTCTGTCTGACAGGTACTTTTTTATGATCTGTATGTCTAGTTAACCTAACCTAAACAGCCTGTAATGCACCTAAAAGTGGTGGCAATTCCAGCACACGTCAAAATATTTAAAAAGGGGGGGAGGGCAACAATTCGTATGCATAAGACACTGGCAAGTGCCTCCTTTCCCCATTTTATTAAAGGGGCTAAACCCCCCCAAAACTTCTTAACCTGTCAAAGGCACACCACCCTGTCTGAGGTATTGAAACTTTTTACACATACATTTTTTCAGTTTTCTAAAATCTTGCGCCGAGGAGGAAAATTAAAAAAATCTTATTATTGAGAAAAAAAATGTTTGTTAGTAATCAACACGGATCATAGCAGTGTGGTTACATTGTTTCATACACAAAGGTTGCACCTCAATTGCTTGAATGATATCTGCCATGTTATGTATTACCAATTTTATAACACATGGTAACATAGTCAATATATATTTTACTTACATTTAGTACTTACCTGTGCCTCTCATAGTACGATTCTGTTGTTTCCAGTGTACATTAAATGATTGCTGTAATATTCATTGTTTTTTAGCTGGACAAGTAGTAAATCAGATGAATCAGAAACTCCAGTCAGGTTTCACTGAGCCTGAGGTCTTAAGAATATTCTGTGATACTTGTGAAGCTGTAGCCAGACTCCATCAATGCAAAACCCCAATTGTTCACAGAGATTTGAAGGTAATTGAAAAAAATAAAAAATAATATATATGTGTGTGTGTGTGACTGCAGCTACTATAAACTGTAATTAAATATTATAATTAATTAAATGAGTATTAGAACATTAAAATGACTATCCTATAACTTTTTTCTGTTAGCTAGTTTTTTTTAACCTTCTTTGTTATACTGGGTAACATTATTATGTATTATTCACAGGTTTTTAGTCTGCTTAGGGCAGCACAAAATCAAGATACACCATTGATAGAACCCTTGATAACTATATATACTACCATAGGCATGTCATGGAGCAGGGGACCCCAGACATTTGCATTACAGCATATGTCAAAAAAAGAAGTTTTCAAAAGATCGGGATGCTCTGCTGTATCTTTGTGTTACCGTTTGCTGCTTACTGTTTATAGGTTATCTTTTTATATTTTAAGAAAGTGATTTCATCATGCTTACATGAAAAAAGTTTTAGGGTGTGCCTGTGCTTGCTACTCGTTTACATTTACTTTCTGCTTTGGGGTACTAGGACATTGGAGTGTGACTATGAAAGGCTATGCCTCACATTGATTAATTAACTGGGCATGCCCAGTGCAGTTCATTAATTAGACTGTGCATACATACAGTTGTGGGCAAGCTCTTTATTTCTTCAGGAGACATTGAGAGTAGATGTGGTATATTAGAATGGTGGAACCAAAGCTGAGCAGTTAGGATTTCTTATGCAGTCTAGCTTTGGAAAACTGCGTCCTCTGGAGCTCTCCTATACTGCCTTTCTATGCAAGAGATAGAAAGCACCTATGTGAGTATAGTCAAACTCCAGTTGTTCTTTATTGTCCTTGTATAATTTAGTTCTGCTGCCTAATAATCTTACATATGATGAAAAACATATTTTTGATGACTGTATGCTCCAAACACAAAATGCACACATGGTTTGGGGAAAGATTATAGTCAGCAGAGCACATCAGCCTTACCTGTGGTTTTGATTGAGGACCTTTTCAAAATCTATTTTTATTCTTGCAGAGCAAGATACGGTACAAATAGCACAAGAGCAAACCGTTAACCTTGTGTTTTTAAAATGCATATATTTGAGACTCCATGTACTTCACACACCCTGTGCTTTTGTTCTCATATTTACACATTTTACGTCAATACTTTTTTTACATCTAGTTGTCATATTGGTTTAGCTTCCAATCTAACCAAGATAATAATGTTTTCTTGTATTACTTTCTTCTTCTAGGTGGAGAACATTTTACTAAATAACAATGGGAACTATGTTTTGTGCGATTTCGGTAGTGCTACCAACAGATTTCTTAATCCACAGAGGGATGGGGTTAACATTGTGGAGGAAGAAATTAAAAAGTAAGAACTCTCAAGAAGACTATTTTGTTTTCTGATCATCCCTCCCTACTTTTCTGTGTATGTTGTTGAAGTTTGTGAAAGACCTCATGGAAGAGTTACTGGGGTCCATCAATTCCATAAGATCTGGTACCCATGGTTAACGATCTTTCCTGGCCGTAATCATTCTGCGACTCTACTTAGTTTGGATGCCAGGATCTGATCCTCCAAGTGAGAATTTTACTTAACTTATGCTATTCTCCTAACCTTTTTATTATCATTATTTGAAATAAAACATGTAAATCTGGCTTACAGTCTGATTAGAGGCACCTGCAGGGTGCTCACTGAGTTAACAAGGTGCATTCAAGATAGCAAAAGACAAAGTAAAAAAAAAAAACATGCTGGCGCTTACTCAAGGTGCCAGCACGGGCGTGAAAAGCGCTTATCTTTTACCAGCTTATCTGCTTTTGACGCTTGTTCTTTTGAGCACATTATTACCATATTAAACTATTGACGCAAGTGGACGTTGAGTTTTCTATTTGTTTTTTTATTATCATTTTGCCCCTTAAAATTGAAGTTCCAAGTGCACTGCTAAATGTGGTGAACTGATAAGTGAATAACAAAAATCAGGCATTATTATCTGAATTGGAATAATTCTCCAACTTGCCTGTCTTTCCAAATCAACTGTAAATATTTTACTTTTCCATAGATTTTTATGTTTAATGCTTTTGAGAGAGTTAAACACATTCTTACAAAATTCTTTCACTAGCTATGTACTCATTGCAGAGCTAATGTTATACTAGTTGTGCAGCTTACTAGCTGCATCTCTGTAGGATAATCTGGATATTGTGTGACATTGAAGGTCATTTGTCCAATGATCCCTGCTATTTTGCGATTGACTTTTAAATATTATGGTTAATGTTATGTAAAAAGAAGAAAATACAGTCTGCTAGTTGACATAGCTCACACATTACACACACTGCAGATCAGTGGACTGGACTGTGAATAAAAAGGTGATGTTTTTCTGTAGAGAACAGTAAATTGTGTCTCTTGTCAATATAGCTTTTTTGTATTTATATTCTCACTTTTTAGCTAGCTTTTTCCTTTGGTTGTGAAAACCATTTTTCCACTACACAGACCTAAAACATCACTAATTACACTATTGCAGTCTATGGGGTTCAATGACATGAGATAAAGTAACTCATGTCATCGAATAGACCCCAATAAATAATACATTTGTCACTGAGTTATTCATCTTTATGATTTTAACTTAAACCAGCAATATTTGCATAGAATACAGAAATATTTGTGAATAAATGTGTTATAAACTGCTAATTCTGCTAAAGGAATAAAATAATAGAAAAATGCGAATTAAAATGTTTATAGCAGAGAATAGATTAATGTTGTACAAATGCGAGTTTTATTTTGCACTGATCTTTTCTATTTACTTCTTTACTAATCACACAAGCTGTGCACGCTTCCTTTTGATTTCCCTTTATGTCTTTGTTTCCATTGAGATCAATGGTTTGGAGTGGATAAACATATACGCTTAAAGCTAAAGAGATCAAATCAGTCTATAGCTTGGAGCAATGTAATCAGTATTTTTAGCAGCATAAATAAACAGCGATATAAGTAATGACAGTGTATGAAGGAAACAAAATTCCAAGAATTACACTTTTATGAAATCTGAAATCTATATTATTGTAAAACCTATTTTGCTCCATTGTTGATTGTGCTTACAGTCTATAGTTTCTATTTAAAATTGTAAAATTTACTGTTATTAAACAGTATCTAGATAAATGTTAATTTAGGTTTTGTTTTTGTATTCATTGAGTTTTCTTTTCTGCACAGAACATTATTTTTCATCTCCTGTTTGGTGTGATTTAACATTCGTGACTAGCCTGTGAATGATTCCCTTGGACAATAGTCGGAAAATTGAAAACACATTTGCTTTACATGTTGTCAAACATCACTGCCTTTGACAGTTTGTCTTCAGCATGGCACTCTGTTTAAATTATATTTGAAGAGTGTTTATTAAAATCATTCTTGTAGATGTTTCTATGTAAGGAGTGGAAAGTCTTTCCTCTTAGAGAACGTCTACTCTTAGTACATGATAACCTATTTAAACTTTCTTTATGTCTCCCAAATGGAGCCTGTTTATTTATCATAGGCAAAGATTAACAAAATTGATAGTTACTCCGATTGTAAGCTGTCGTTCTTTTGTGTTCTATCCATTCATTATAGAACTAATCAATGTAAATTCCTCCTTAAAAGGACACTACTACCACTTACATAAGATGTAACTAGATTACTTGTGCATTAAAAACATACACATAGTATGCCACTGTTTTAAGTCTCTCTTTGAATTAATTGCATATAAAATTAGGTGTCTATCGCCAGCATCCATTTTTTGCATTTTACCCATGATGCAACATGATGCCTTGGCTGTGTACCTTTTTTTGTACCTGTCTTCCAACACAAGAGATAAAAGACTGACCTGATAACCGAACTCCCCTCCTTGTGATGTAATAGTTACATTACTCTCCTATTCAATGCAAATCTATGGTCAGAATTCAGACTTATAGACTGCATTCTGTGTCCCCAGCCCCATAGTGAGATACTAGTGCTGTAAATGCACTGTGGGGTGGCACCCAAAAACACTATATTTCACAAAATGGAGGCGCCCAGTCATACTTATTTAGTAAAATATTAAACGCACGTAACAAAAACAAAATACATTTTTGAAATCAATATTGTAAAAAAGAAAAAAAAACGGCTGATGATGCCCATCTATTTATCCATTGTGTAGCTTGAACCATTGTTACTCCCTCTGAGACAATTTGTTCATGTCTGGCACGATTATTTAAACTGTTGAACTTCACATATTTAGGGAAATCTGATACAATATAAATATTGTTTATATTGTAAATGTCTAAAAAAAAAAAAAAAAAATATGAAAAACGATTTATACATTGCATTAGCAAAAATTCATGGAAATCCATAAATAGAGAGCAAGATGTGCCAGCGGTGTCTTCTTTTTATGACATCACATGTGGCTTGATATTCAGAGAAACATTTTTTTTAAAGGTGACTTTATAATTAGCACATCAAAAAATAATGGGAGTGTCAAAAACAAGACACACAGACATATTTAAAACAAATTTTTCTCTTAATTTTTGCATTTCCCTTTTATTCTCTACAGTCACATTATAAACAAAATCTAGGTCCCTTTAACTAATATTGCATTTTTTTTGACCACAGCACCTGCATTTCAAGCACTGACTACTTGGCCTCATAATCAGACCTCTTAAAGCTGATACATATATTTACAGCTAACTGGCAATCAACCCAATATGACTCATCTACATTTATAGTTTTGATTTAGATGCAGCAGTTTCACATGTTTGGTTTCTGTTACTTTATCTGTTTTGATTATTTTATGCTATATCAATGTTTCCTTGATTTGTAATGTTTATTAATGCAATGAGCATTAGTATATGTTTTTGCTTGTGTGTTTGTTCTATGCTATCATTGTGACAATGGCAATACATTGCAGGGTTTGTTCAGAGTTTATAGAATCTGTCTCTAAAATGATAAATGTGATCCTCTTTGCAGATATACCACTCTGTCATACAGAGCCCCAGAAATGATCAACCTTTATGGAGGGAAGCCAATTACCACTAAAGCTGATATCTGGGTAAGAAATAGATCATATTAATATAAATGAAAACCATTTTGCACTGATGACAGGACTATGATGACTTCCACGTAGCTATGCTATTTATAGCTTGTCTTTCATATTTCAGTGATTTATGTAAAATTCGTTTTTAAAACTTTCAACATGTTTCATTGGAGCCATCTTTCACTCTGACAGGGAACATGCCATGCTGAATATTTCAAAGCCGCTTCTTATACTTTTAGCCAATCAAAAGCTTCTTTCAGTTTAACATTCCAAAACACAGCTGCAGTCAGGAAATAACAAATATCTGAAATTTCACAGCTACTGACACTCATTCTACTCTGTACAGTATGATGAAATGGAATACATATTGAAGCACATTCTGCAAGAAGTGTGGCTTTAGCGATCTTTTGAATTTATTATTTTGTTGTACATTTTTTACTTTTGGTCCTATTGTTTTGACTAACGAGTGGCCCTCAAGTGCTTTTTGTGTGGCCCCTTTCCCGCCTCAAAAGTACATTGAATCTACAGTATATTGTTATTAAATTAATAATTGCTGGCCCCCAAACAATATTCTGCATTATATGTGGCATGCACCATTTAAAAATTGAACAACACTAGTTTAGACAATTTCGTACTTTTAATGCAATGTAGGTATGTGATTCCTCATGTGTCTGCTATTTAGACTACCTCTTTGATCATAATCTCTTCTTGCAGTCCTTTCTTATCAATGTGTTAGCATGCGATACACTGGCCAATATATATGTCGTGATATCAGCAATGTGACTTTATTGGAAAGTAAGGATTATTAAATGCCCAATATCTAAGTTAAATGCCAGATATGTTATCAATTGGTATCTGTTTAACGTTACAGTTTGGCTCCCATGGTTACTTATCACAATAGGAGTCAAATAAGTATAACTTCAACAACAAATATTATTTATTTATATATATATATATATATATATATATATATATACATATACACATGTTATTGATTGATAGATATATATATATATATATATATATATATATATATATATATATATATATATATATTTAAAGGTAACGTACAACAATTACATTTAACCACACAATATTATTAGAGAGTTATATTCAATAACCAAATAACAGAATATCCACACACCTGAATAGGTTGAAGCATAACAACGTTTAATGATAACTACAACAATATCTACTATAGGTGATACAAATAAACATTGCTAAAATACTCAGTCTATTGAGAAACAAGAATAGTTAACTCTATTCAAGTGAAAAGTTAAAGTAAAATGTATGTAAGTTGATACTTAGATGTTACGTTGCCAGGAGATCTCAGGTGGAAAGACTGGCTTCAGCAGCTTCTATTGGGTGTCCATTCAGGAGAGTTCTGAAATCTCTCTTCTGTGTATCTCTTTAGAAGGATGCTATTGTTGGTACAGCTTTTCCATAATAACACTGGTCCGGTGTCCAGACTCTGTTGTTTACAGTCCAGCCTTGAACAAAAGCCAGTATGTTTACCTGGAAACACTGTTGCTTAGACCACCTGTATCATTATGGCATATACCACACACATATAAACCTATGTATATGTACATACAAATACACATACATATTGCTATTTAAGCGATATCTGTGTATAAGACCACCAAACCAGCATAAATATGAACTATGTCAATTACAATGACAGAGCATCATATGATCACTATTCAACAGGAGCTGGGATACCTTTTAAGTAAGAATCACTGTTTCAACTTTGCATCTCTTTATTGCCCATATTTCTCCCCTCCACTGCTTATTTTGGTGTTACAACCATTCACCTAATACAATTACTGCAGTTTTGCTTTTTTAGGCATGTTCCCAACTTTCAGATGGATGATTGCCAAACCTGAGGTTGCTTTCCAACACACAACTGCAAACAAATTAACCATGCTGGCACTTGGCAGTGGCACATGTTAACATAAATATTTGTTCTATTAGTATCTTTTCTTTTCTATAGAAAATGCTGTACATATTTTTATTTTCCATAAAGACTGAAGCAATTTAAATGCACATAAAAATGGCTTGCTCGGTGACTACATTCGCAACAGAAGAAAAACCAAAGAATTGGGAACCCTGCCGAGAATGGCAGGGTGTTTGGGGCTCCTGGCTATTTGATTTTGTCTTCATGAGTAATGAGTGCATTCTCAGACGTGGGACCTTGTGCTGCACCTAGAGGAACACCAAATGTACCCTCATGACAGGGCCAATGAAGGCCAAAACATATGTCTGTGGTTGCTGTGTCCCTGTGCAGAGGGGGCTCATTGTAAAATGAGTAGTAAATATAGTCAAGATGTTGGCAAGGTGAGAAATAACAATTTTAAATTAAAAATATAATTGTGTCCTTCAAACTTTGCTTTCCTCAAAGAATTCTGCATTTGCAGCAATTACAGCCTTGCAGACCTTTGGCATTCTAGTTGACAGTTTGTTAGGGTAATCTGAAGAGATTTCACCCCATGCTTCCTGAGAAACATCCCATGAGTTGGATTGCTCCCACAGCAGCTCAAAAGGGTTGAGATCCAGTGACTGTGCCTTTCCTTAAATAGTTCTTGGATGGCTTGGAGCTGTGCTTTGAGTCATTGTATTGTTGTAGGAAATTGGTTCCAATCAAGTGCCATTAACAGGGTATGGCATGGTGTTGCAAAATGGAGTGATATCCTTCCTTCTTCAAGATTACTTTTACTCTGGACACATCTTTTCACTTTTCCACTACCAAAGCATCCCCAAACCATCACATTGCCTCCACTATGCTTGACAGATGGAGTCAAGCACTCCTCCAACATCTTTTCATTTGGTCTGAGTTCTTTGTGATCCGAACACCTCAAACCAAACTTAGATTTGTCTGAGTTGCCTCTTCACTGCTGAGAACCCAGTTTCTCAAACTAGGGTTCAGAAACCCAGTCTTCAAGGCCACCAATAGTCTAGGATTTAGGGAGTACTCAGATAAAAAAAAAAAAAAACCCACCTTGGACACATCTGGGTTATCCTTAAATCCTGGAGTGTCTGGTGGGCCTTGAGGACTGGGTTGGACACCACTGCTCTTATGTACTTATCTTGCTCCGTTAGGCCTCGGGCCGTTCACTACTCTTTCTGTTCTGGTTAGAGACAGTTTATGCTGCTCTGTATACAGCGTTGTACGATATCTTCAGTTTCTTAGCAATTCTGAGCCTGTAATCAAACCCACAAATTCTGATCTACACTGTATTTCTGATACATTTGAAGTTATTTTAATGGACAACTTTAGCCTTTCTTTCAAAAAGAAGGACTTGGAGGTGCACTTTTTTATGGATACTAATTGCTTAAGAACCTTCTGACTAGGAAACGGTATTTGATAAGCAGTTGTTTTTAACAGTTATGTGATATATTATATTGTATCCTAATTAATATGAAGAGCTCTCGGGACAGATCAGTAAATGGACAGTGGAAAGGGAATTTGTGCCCTGGGCAGCAGATATAATACAATTTTTAGTTTCAAATACCTCAACCACTGTCAAAATATCACAATGTTAGTTTAATGGTTTAATCCACATCTTATAAGTTCACTAACATTTACCTTTTATAATTAAAAAGGTTTTATGTTTTGTTGTTTTTAAATTGGTAGAACATTTCCCAGCAAGCACCTTACTTCCTCTTCCTGAATGACAGTCACTTTACATCTTTGAAACTTGGTAACTACTGCTGCAAATGTCCACATAGAATAGGATGCTAGATATGTTCTTTTTTTTTTTTGTACTTCTTTGTACAGCTAATAGTTTATAAAAGTTACTGTTTAAATCTGCTTTTCTAAACTGGTTATGCTTTAGTAATTAATTTAATGTTTGTCTATGAGATAGGTCCACTTTAGTGTTTAGTTTTCCTTTTTTCTGTTTATTTATTGAAACTTAAAATAGTTTTGACATCCAGAAGAAATGTAAAGTGAATACCCTTTTTTATAAAATGCTTACATACCTTGCAGTGCTGACTTCAAGCAGCTATAATGAGTAAGTTATCTCTATTTTGGAGTGATATTAAGCGGTGTACTAATGGTAAGTTGTGTACAGGGCGAATCGCTCCGTGTGCCAGATAGACAGGGGTGCTATTGGGTGCTCCAGGATGTCACAGGTGCACGCTGTAACGAGAAGGCTCAGTAGCCAGATGTTCTCGTTTATGTGTTCAATATCTCCTCAGCCCTCAATCTTTTGCTATTGTCAGCTCCCTGGTCAGCACCCCTTAGTAATAAGTGATTTGTAGCAGTTTCCAGAAGTAGACACAGCCAGCTACCAAGGATTTCCCAGCAAGAACTATTTATTACATTACATTACATTAACATTTATTTGTACAGCGCCACCAATTCTTGTAGCGCTTAGTACAGAGCATAGAAGGGAACTACTTACTAAGTTAGACAATCTAGTACAGACTGGTACATGAGGTAGAGAACCCTGCTCGTAAGCTTACAATAGAGAGGGAATGGGGTCCATGAGACAATTAATGGATTGAAGAGGTCAGAGGGATTGAAGTTGTAGTAACAGTAGAGAGGATGGGAGGCACTAGGTGGGATAAGTCAAAGAGGGAGTGTGTGTTCCAGCTAGGTGGGATCGGTTAGAGGCAAAGTGCCTGGTAATCTAGTGGGTTGGTTAGTAAGCCTCTCTAAAGAGATGAGTTTTGAGGGACTTTTTAAAGTTTGAAAAGGAGGGAGAGAGCTGGATGCTCCGGGGAAGGGAGTTCCAGAGAGATGGGGCAGCTCGGGCGAAATCTTGGAGATGCGAGTGAGAAGTGGTGATGAGATTAGAAGAGAGTGTTAACCCCTTTGAGGAGCGCAAAGGTTGTGCAGGGAGGTAATGGTTAACAAGGGAGGAAATGTACGTAGGAGCAGAGGAGTGGAGGGCTTTGTAGGTTAAAGACAGAATTTAAAATTTTATCCTTGAGCAGACGGGAAGCCAGTGGAGGGCATTGCAGAGAGGAGCCGCCGAATCAGACCGACTTACAGACAGGGCAGGACAGTACATTTATACTTTTAAACCTTTAAATCTTGATAACCAATGATTGAACAATACACTCATAACAGGATTACTTCCATACAATGGGTAACACAATTAAATCTGGCGCCAGGTTTAGGAGGGAACCAATGGGAACATACAGGGGAAAGTAGCAACCAATGAGGCGAGCGCGTCAGAGCCGGGTCCCTTTAATCCCTTTAACTTTAGGGACCTTTAAACTCCTGGCCAATGGAGTGGGCGCCTACCATTTCCCCTTGTAACCAGGGCAACCAATAGGATCTGTGCCGACAGTCTGGAGCGACCAATCAGCAGCGCCCCAAATATGCCAAGTGCTGGCGAAAATCCCAGACGACCGGACTTAACCTAGATTGTGGCTTGCCGCCTAGGGTGCTTTGCCACCCGGTAACCATACTGTCCTGAAAGGGGGCTAAATCACCGACTTGTAATTCTATTTAACCTCACCCTTTGAATACATTTTCGTTTCCCTATTTTGGGGCTCAGCCAATAGGTGGGAGAGCTTCTCGACCCTTTAACTCACCAGCCAATCCCCATTCGAGTGACGTTGGGCGGGTTGCTGGAGTTTTAAATTAACCAATGGGTGTCTGAGCGAAGGGGTCCGTAGTCTCTAGCTCTAGGTTGTGGTAATGGGGTTGCTACTTGGGATGTTGGGGGCAGGGAACACGCAAGTGATTTGCTCTTTTGGGAAGGTATTTATTTGGATTTTTGCAGTTGCTTTCTTGCCTTACATGGTAAATGCTTAATTTAAGCTGTTCTTGTATCTGGCACAGTTTCATATACAGCTGGACTGAGTCCTGTTACTGCCATACTGAAACTGATTGGAATGATTAGTTGCAATAGTCTATGAAGTATGCTTGTGGCACCCTAACCGTTAAAACGAGGGACTTTAACCTCTATACAAAGTGGAAAAACAGTAATTTTGCAAAAGTTTAAACATACATAGCTAGAAAGCACCTTACGATAGTGATATAGCTAAAAATTATGTCATGTGAGTTTCTGACACTGTGTTAGTAATTATTTAAAGTAAGTATAGTTATTTTTATTGTTTTAAGTGAACTTATTAGTCCCTGCATTCATCTGATATATGCCATGCTTAAACTCTTTCACTGTATTAACCTCTATCACTTCTACAGGAAGGCTACTCTATGCAACCACTACTCTCTCAGTAAAGTAATAGTTAATGATATTACTTTTAAACCTTTGCTCCATCAAATGTAAGACTGCTGTCCTCTTGATGTGGTAATCTTTCTTCTTTTTTTCTTTTTAAGTATACTTTTAAGAGTTTTGTCAGATGCTGAGGTTTGGATACTCTGCCTTTGGGTTTTAAAGCCCAAGGTGCATTATCTTGCACGTATCCACATTAAATGTCAGTTTCCACAGTTCTGACCATATTTCTAGTTTACCTAAATCATTTGCGATTTGGCTTATCCCTTCAGTAACATCAATCCTGTTGCAAATCTTTGTGTCATCTGCAAAAACATCTTAACTTACCATCAAAATATTAAAGACAGTGGGTCCACGTACAGATCCCTGAAGTACCCTTGCTCTGAATATACTTACTTGATTACAACCCTCTGTTGTCTGTCATTCAGCCACTGCTCATCCATTCAACTATACTGGAATCCAAACTTAGAGATTGCATATTTTATCGATTAGCCATTTATGTGGGACACTGTAAATAGGCCTACTGAAAATAAACAATGCCCACTGCATCACCGTGATCGATTATCAACAATATAAGATTAGTTTGGCACGATCATCCGGAAATAATTTCATGTTTCTGATCTTGAAATCCATGTGAATTTAGATGTTCAACAATACTAACCTTTAACATAGTTTCCATTAATTTCCCCTCTAGTGATGTAAAACTTACTGGCCTATAGTTGCCCGACTCCTACTACCTTTCTTGAAAATGGGCAAGCAGTCGCTACTTTCCAACTATCTGTGACTACTTTTGTTTACAGTGATCGGGTAAATAAATCCAGTTACTGTTTAATCTAGTACAACACTAAGCTCTTTTGTAACTTTGGGTGTATTGCATCAGACTCATTCAATTTATTTGTCTTTACTTTAGACAGCTGAAGTAGAACATCTTCCTCTGTAAATACACATATATCTAATTACTCATTAGTCTTTTTATACTTACTGAGGTCCCTTTCTTTAATTTTCATCCGTACACACAGAACAAAAATATTAATTGAGGCAGTCAGCTAGACCTTTATCATTTTCTACATACCTTCCTTTTGTTTTTAATCAAATAAATCCATTTTTTTTACTTTCCTCCTCTCATATATGTATCTAAAAATGTTTGATCCGCCTTCTTTACTGACTGGGCTATTTTATCTTCTGCGTATGTTTTGGAAGCTTATATAACTTGCTTTGGGTCTTTCTGCCTAATCATATAGCACTGTCTATCATCCTCACACTGGTATGTTTAGCTATTACTAAAGGCTATAATTTTGTTTTTTACTACATTGGCCACTGCTGCAGAGTACCACAGGGGTTTCTTCAATTGTTTGCTCCTACTCACAATCCTAATCATGTTTTCTGTTGTCATCAGTAGTACAACTTTAAAATAATCCCATTTCTCCTGGACTCCATTTAAATCACTCCAGTCTGATAATGACTTCTTTACGCATATTCTAATTTTAGAATCCTTTTTTCTAAAATGAAATGTTTTTTTCTCGTGTCAGTCACTGTTCTTACATTAAACCACACCTACTGGTGATTACTAGATCCTAAACTTTCACCTACTGTAATATCTGATACCAAATCTGCGTTTCAAAAAACTAAAATGGCCGCATTATAAGTTGGCTTCCCAACTACTTGTTTTAGCGATAATCTCAGTAGGGAGTTTAGAATATGTGTCATTTTCTCCACAAGTAGATTATCTAACTCTTATACTTGTCTCAGGGGTCTGTAAATCACACCTTCACGAGTTCCTATAAAATTGGCAAATTGTAATATAACCCAAACTGACATTATGTACGCTTCACTAACTTGTATTAGGTTAGATTGTATTCTACCGTTCAGGCTACTACAGGGCCACCCCTCCCCTGTTGTGCCTTCTCTATGTTTTATATATATATATTTCTCTCTCTCTCGCTCGCTTTCTTTCTTTCTCTCTTTCTTATCTTCCTTCTTTCCTATGTTTACGTGATGCATTCTATTTATTAGACATAACTTCATTTTGGCTGACAATTGTCCTTTAAGTGGAACCTTCTGTTAAGCAGCTGACAAGATTAGCAGGACTGTTTGCAACTGATTTGGGATAGATTTTTGTCTTGCTATTTACCTTTTACAGATATGAGTTTCATTTTAGAACACAAACACATATAAGTAATGCTTTATTTACTTAGGCACAACTGTATCCATGTTATTTTTCAGGCTCTTGGCTGTTTACTGTACAAGCTTTGTTTCTTTAGCCTGCCCTTTGGTGAGAGCCAGGTTGCTATTTGTGACGGAAGTTTCACCATTCCAGACAATTCTCGCTTTGACCACAAGCTGCACTGTTTAATTAGTAAGTAAAACATCAATTAAAGCTCTTGCTTCTGTTTTTGCTTGCTCTTTTGTTTTTGTACTCTTGTATGTTCAAAATTAATAGTTATTTATATATTATTTATATATATATACATACAAATATACATATAAAGTTTGTATGTGTACAGGGCTGCCATCAGAAATTGTAGGGCCCCTTACAGATCAAAAGGTCTGAACGCTCCGTATATACACCCCCATTCCCAACACTTACCCTCTGGTGGTCTATGGTATTGTTAATTTATAGGAAGACCAGCACCAAACAATGAAAATAAAAACATACTTTATTTGCTCACAAGAAAGGCGACGACCCACAAACTTACATCTTAATGTGTAAAAAATGTTATTCCAGTTCTGCCCACCTTTCATTATTGCGCCAACAGGACATGCCCCATGCACCACATTATAGCACCCACAGGACTTGCACCCACATTGCAGCACCCACTGAACTTGCTTGCGCACCTCACTGCAGCACCCACAGAACTTTCCCTTGCACCATACTGCAACATCCTTTGGACTTTGGCCCACATCATACTGCAGCATCCACTGAACTTGCTATTGCACCCACATGACCAGCCCCTGAACCCACTGGACTTTTCCCCTGAAATCCCAGGGTTTGCTATTGCACCTTCTTGACCTTCCCCTGCACGCACTGTACTTTTCCCCTGCAACACCTGGACTTGCTATTGCACCCATAGACATGCCATTACACCCCCAGTACTTTCCATTACACTCCCAAGACATGCTATTACTCTCACAGGGCTTTCCATTGCACCCGAGGCCTTGCCTTTGCACCCACAGACTTTCCATTGCAGCTACAGATTTACCATTGCACCCACAGACTTGCCAATGTACCCCCAGGACTTGCTAATGAAACCTCCAGGACTTGCCTTGCAGCCATTTCTCCCTGGTGTCTAATGTCGGCAGCAAGAGGGAGTTTGTGCACTGTGCGCAGACATCCTCGGATGCTACCTGATGCTTCTGGCGGGTCTTCTGAGCTGGAATGCCAGGTCACATGACCCCCAACCTTTCTGACTCATAAGACCTTCCAGGAGCAGTGGGCAGCATCAGATGCTGTCTGTGCACAGTGCACATACATCCTCTGGCTGCATTTCAGGAGAATTTGTCTCCACGAGCATGCCTCTTAAAACATCTAAGCCCCTTACTGTGGTACTAGTTGTACTCCCCTGGTGGCAGCCCAGTATCTGTACATGCATATATGTGTATAGATATAGAGATATCAGAAGTTATTATTTAATGAGTTGACACTGTATGCTAATACTAATTAAACAAAAATAACTACTGAACTGTTTTGGTACCCACCCCACTTATACACCTCTGTAATTCACATTCGTTAAAGGAATATCTATTTACATTACAATATAACAACCCTTGCTGCTTCACTTTTTTTTCTGACACCAAACTTCCATTTTCTAAAAAGAAAATGTATATGTATCATTTTCAATAATATGCTTGCCAAGACAATTTTGCAGATTTTACTATTCATCTGTTTTAGCTTAGATTATAAAAGCTGATGACAGAAGCCATTATTGTATGTGTCAACAATACGTTTTGCAAAAAAAAAAAAAAGGAATGTTTTTTGGCTGTTGCAATATTGAGAGCTGTAATAGGAACTGAATAAAAATGTTCAACATGCAAAATAAAAAGGATTTTGAAACGGAATTTCTTTTTATTTACTCCAATATTTGATTTTAACACAGGCAGTTAAAAAAAAATTATATGTGTGTGTATATATATATATATATATATATAAATATATATACGCACACACACACACACACACACAAATAAATATCCAAATGTGATGCACTCCACTTCAAATCACGGCTCTGCCCGGGTGCTGTGATGCTCCATACACAAAATCCCAAAACATACACCCACTCACAGGGCCCTGTGTATTTTTTAGGATTTTGTATATACACCTATATAAACACACACATTTCCATGAAAACATGCATCGAGTGAGTTGCAAAATAAATAGGAAATAGGCAAGGTTAGACAAGGTTAGAAATAATGATTTAGATTCTAAAGAAGGTCAGTTGTATTGGTTCTTTAATCAGCAGAACAGTTAATGCAATTCTGGGCTTCTAAAACTGGAACTATCAACTTGGAAACCAATGGAATGTTCCTGCTTGTGGCTTCACTTTTAGAACTATAACTGAGAATTGCCCTTTATACATTGTGCTGAACTTACCCAAATATGCACATGCAATGTACAAACACAAAGCATACATCTTCAAACAAAGTGATTGGTCCTATGACATGCGTTTCCCCTGCCCATCCAATAACATAGCTTGATCTTTTGCCACCTGAGGCAAAAAAAAACCTTCCTGCCGTATGGCTCTTTTGTTTTTAAGTGATCACTGATTGTGAGCCAGGGACTCATAGGCAGAGAAACAATTGGGGTCTTTACAGACCCTGTGGGTTCCTGCCGAAATATTGTGAGACCTTGCAGTGTCACTTGTGAAGTCTGGACACGCGATTTTTAGTTAAATGTAGCTGGCGCTCACTTTAACCCCTTCGTGACAATGGACGTGTCAGGCATGTCCAGCCTGAAACTCCGTTCCCGACAATGAACGTGCCTGACGCATCCTGCAGTGAAACTGCTCTGACGGTGCTAATCTGTTCCCTCGATGTCGAGGCAATAGCAAGCACCGAAATTCAGGCTCTGGGGCACCTGCAATATGGCTGTGCCCTCTTGTGGTCAGAGCTTCTGAAGTGAAAACAAATTCACTTCTGTTGCTCTGAATATGTGGACAGTCAAGCAACATTGCAATGAAAAAATAAGACTTAATTAGCTTAAATCTAGGATTGGGGTTAAAATAGGTGTTAGGGTTAAAATTAAATTAGGGTAAGCATAAGGGATAGGGTTAAAATTAAATTAAAATATATTAAGGGTTAGCATAAGGGTTAGAGTTGGGGTTATGGTTAAATTTAGGGTTTGGGTCAAAAGGTCAATATAGGAAAAAATACTATTTTTGTTTTCTGCCCCATAATTCACAAAAAAATGCAGAAAAACATGGAAGCAAGCATATTTTTGAACTCGGGGGAACATTTAGAAACTATTTAGACCGGGTCTTTTTTAATGATTGTATTTGTGTAAATTATATTTTAGGTCAAAGTTAGAAAAAGTGTTTTTTTTTCATCATATTTTATGATTTATTTTGTAGTAAATTATAAGGTATGGTGAACATAATGGTATCTAATGAAAGCCCTTTTTATGCCGATAAAAACAACATATATTTTGTGTGGGTACAGTATGTGTGTTTAGCTGTAATTTTCTTCTCTCTCAAACACCCCAGAAATGTAAAAACAGCCCTTGTCACCAAGGGAAAGTCAAGGTCAAAATGTCTTGTCACTAAGGGGTTAAGCATCGGCTACGTTGTTTTTCTGTTAGACTGAGGCCGCTCAAAGTGACTTCATCTGACAGAGGGGATTCTGCAGCACAGCTCATCGTGGGGGACTGCGATGAGCTGCAACCCTCAAAAAAGTGATACCTGCGGCATGCCACCCCAATGACACCCTTCTGTACTCATCTTCGTGCTAACCTGCCATCCTGATTTTCATTTTCCAGTGTTTGGGATACACTTCTATCTATTTGGGTTTACATAACAGAAGGGGCTCTATGTTTTTAACATTGTAAAAGAAGAAAATATAAAAAAATAATAATAATAATATATATATATATATATATTTATTAAGTACTACTTTAAAAAGTATGCAGTACATTCGCATCTGCTGCGAGTAGCTGCTTGATGAATGCTTTGCATTGACCTCTTTCTTTTTCCAGGATACATGCTGGAACCTGACCAGGAACGAAGACCTGACATCTACCAAGTATCTTATTTTGCCTTCAGACTAGCTAAAAAGGATTGTCCAATACCGAACATATTAGTGAGTATTCAAACACATATACTTTACAAATGTTAAATTATCATTTGTACATACCTTGCTCCATAGTATCATACATTCCTAGGACTGTATGTGCATCCTTGTCCTGGAACACAAAGCCAATGGGAAAAAAAATCTGCATTGTTAAAACTCTCTAAGAGGTGAGAAATAAAATCACAATGCTAAATTTCTTGACTTGAAATAAGGAAATACTAAACCTAAAAAAACCTAAACTAAAATTGGAACTATCAACAAAAAAAACGTTAAACTATATCACCTAAACATTGCTTTTACTGGTAATGTAGAAAATAAAAAATGATTGAAAATGATCTATACATTGTGTTAGCAACACTGAATGCAGATGCCTACATTTTAAATGCGTTTTTAGGGTATTCAGTTTATGATGTCACCTGTGGCCTGATATGCAAATTACACATTTTCCATTGAAAAGTAGTTCATTTACATATCCAGAGCTGATGTCATAAACTGGGGACTCTACAGACACATTTTAACAACATTTCTTTCTCCTAATGTAGGCATTTGCATGCAATTTTGCGAACACAATGTACAGATCATTTTCAATCATTTTTTTATCCTCTACATGCACAGAAAAAAAACAATGTTTAGATGATACAGTCCCTTTAAAGGACAATTTAATTTTTTAAACCTTTTTCTTTAAAGAAAGCAAGGGTTAAAAACGATATCCTGCGGTTCCCCAGTAAACCTGAATTGTATCTTCATAGATACACTCGGGTATACTCTTGGCTGTGTCTCACAGCTGAGACACAGCCAACTGTAGATGAAAAATAAAGTTTAGTTGTCAACGGGGAAATAAGTCTATGTTCTGTGTTATATTTTTTTATTTTTTTTTTAATTACTTTTTATGTTTTTAATAATAAACATCAGGGAAGGTGGGAGTAAGATACATGTAATGGAAGTTTTGTCACCATAGAGACTGGAGTAGGAGAGCATTAATGGGTGCGCCTTATTGATTTGCACATGTGTGCACTACTCTGTACTTTCTTGCTTTCTTGAAGCTCAGTGAAATTAGAGATCTGTTCAGAGTTTTGACATGAAATTAAATAAGCAGAGGTTTTCTGATCTCAGTTATAAAAATGTAGGAGTGTGCTGCTCTTCTTCAGAGTCCGTCACCTAAACATTGCTTGTACTGTGCTTTGTAGAGAATAAAAACATTATGTTAAAAAAAAAAAAAACTGTAAGCAATGCATAAATTAAAGGACAACTCTTTATTTGTTAGAGAATGCACAGGTTACTTATTTTTTTGTGAAAATGAAAAAGTGACTGGCGCTACTCGAATGTTATACTAATTGAGCAATGCAGCTCACTTCAGAGCGGAGAGCATACCTCTACCTCCACTAAAGGAAAAAAACTGTGAAAAGACAGGAGTGCTTGATTATGTGTAATATATCTATAGAGAAATGGTACAAATACTTAGTACTGTGTTGATGTGGATTTTTGCTGGAATATCCTCATTAGAATGGATTCTGGAAAAACAAAAGAATTTTGCACAAAATAGTGTAATACTGTTTCACATAAATACAGGGCACTGCTTCCTATGTAACGACTCAACAATTAGAAAAAATATCAAAATACAAACAAAGTGGCACTTCAATGTTTCAATTTGAAAGCAGTTCAATCTAGTGATCTTTTCACAATTTTTTTTTTAATTATCTTTAGAGATACAAGTGGGTCTACTCTTGGATCAGCCTCAAAGCAGAGCTGGTGACGAAGGAGGAGGGAGCACGTTGACTTGTCAGATTCGGGTCTGCACTTTTCTATTAGTGCAGAGAGGGACCCTTGGTTGTTACATGGGATCAGCAGAGGGACCTAGTTAAGGTCCCGTTTGCTGATCCCATGTAAAAACCAGGATCTCTTTCTGCCCTAGCTGAGAGAGACAAATGCTGACCTGCCTGCTTCCCATGGGATCCATGGCAGTTGGCAGTCAGAGGATAAACTGGCATGTACTATTAAAAGTATAAGTGGGGAAAAAAAAGTTTAGTTGCCATAAACTTTTGAGCAAAATGTTCTAGAAATTGCCTATGGTGTCTTCTGGATATGACATCACCCTGTGACTTGATATGCTAATTGGAAAATAATACTGGAGGCTCATATTATGTAAATTATACACTTCAAATTAAAAGTTAATTTTCATATCAAGCCACAGGTGATGTCATACACAGGATTCATCACATTTACATTAAAAAAAACATTTATTAATTTGCTTGCCATTCTACTAACACCATGTATAGATAAAAACAATGATTGTTATAATCTTTTATTCGCTAGGTTCACAATGTATATAACGTTTTGGTGACGCAGTCCATTTAAATTTAATAAATGTCATTGATAATATGTACAAAAACAATAACCAATATGTCTTACTTCAGTGTTTTAACATTTTTGCGGTGTCATTGAATTCTTAATGCATTGAGTATAATGAATAAAACGATTAATTCTACAGACATATCACATGATTTGTCATAATATATGCTTTTTTTATTTTTAAAGAACTCCCCTCTTCCACCTGCGCTTCCAGAGCCCATGACAGCCAGTGAGGCTGCTTCAAAGAAGAGTCAGATAAAAGCCAGGTAATGTAAAATCTGTCAAATATAAAGCTCTGCGCTTAGTAATTGAATACTTTTTCAGGGGGTCACACAGAAATTGCTTCAACATATTACGAATCAAAAAAGTCCAATTCTTATTTATTTGGTCTCATGACATTTAATCATCTAGTCAAGATTCATCCATATTGCTTGCTTTGAAGATGACTTCTCTGGTTTAAACGCTGCGGTGGGGTATGTTTCACTTAAGTGTTTGGAAAATTTGTGTTAAAAAGGGTCTTTCTTGAATTTTTCCCTGCCAATATTTCACAAGTATGTGATGGCCCATATTTATTTCAGTGCTGCAGCATTAACTCATTATTATAGACATTTTTGGACTTCACAACTCCAACCTAAACTACATGATAGTAAATTGTACAAGGAATATGTCTTCAACAGTGTTTTCTGCTGTCATCACAATCTCGACCTTGAACACTTTACCACCATGGAACGTTTTGTCTGTTTAGCATTAAGAGCTCTGAAGAGCAGTGCTGATTCTAAATACAATGCAAAACATTTCTGTTTTAATGAATTTAAAATTATTCTAAACTTTTTTTTTTTTTCATGTGAAAAATTGAGTGTTCCTGATATGAGGTTAAACTGGCATTTGAAAGGCTGTGCCAGCTTAGCCTCTGACTGGCAGCTGCCATGCTTTCTGTGTGAACCAGTCAACCTGGTCTGGTCAGCGACCTTGGGAAGCTCATGGTGCATATAATGTAATTTAATCATGTAGTATTTGCAAAAAAAGGTGGATTATAGTTCCAAACTCATAATTTAGGTATTTATAAAACGATTGCCTCAGACCACTGCTGATTAAGGTCTGTCGGGATGTTGCTGTGTTAAGCAGGCAGACCGGTCTGGTCAGTTACTCAGCTAATGCAGAGAAAGACCCTCGTTTTGACAGCGGATCAATACAAGGGACCTTAATTAGGTTCCCTCTGTTGATCCCTGTCAAAACAAGAGTCTCTAGGTCCCCTTTGTTGATCCCCTAACAAAATTAGGGCCTCTCTATATATGCACCATGAGCTTCCCAGGGCAGGCTAAATTTACATGAGACATCAGCTAAAAGGGTGGAATATATTAAATGGCAAGCAGGGATGGGCAAAGCTTCCATACAAGGACACAAGTGCCCAAGGCATGTTCTGTGAAACGGTCGTCCAGTAAATGTCCACTATGAAGAATGTTTGTAACTACCCTGATGGGAAGTTGTATTCATGCAAATGTTGGTCAAGGAGGATGTCCCTTTAGTAAAAGTTCAATTTGTTTACTATTAATATTTCTAATTTAATATTTCTTTGTTATAAAAGCCTACCACATAAAATGCCAGAAGCATATTGTATTGCCTTTGTAAACTACCCCAATGTACGTAGCGAAACATCTTGAATAAGATATATCCAAGCATACCTTGTTTTTTATTTTCTTCATTAAATCAAACATAATATGGTACGGTATGGCACATTGACAATTTTTTGGAGAATAGTTAAGCATTGATCACCATTTAGTGGTGAATATAGGAAGGCATTTTTTCAATACTTTTCTTTCTCGAATATGAAAAAACAGTTTACATGTGAATTAATATGCACAAATAAAACATTTTTTCCTATGGACAGACTTTTTCTGTTTTTAATATCCAAAGTTAGGGGGGTCGTCGTATAATCTCCGTAATCCTACATTCAAGCAAATTTTACCAAGAAGGATACACTGAGATTATTCTTGATTTCGAGTATGTCTTTTGATCACCATCTAGTGGTGAATATAGGAACGCATTAAATGCTATTAAATTTCTTTTTTTCTATAATGTAATGGCATAACACATTAAAAAAGAATTTTACAGTAATATGTTGGATAATTACACTTATGTTTAAACACATTGTTGAAAGATTTTAGTAAATTTTAAGTCATACGAGGGTATTATCTGGCATTAATAGGATAAATGACATACTTGGCTCCTACCAAGGAACTCTAGTGTGTAGTATATATCCTATTTCAAACCTTGCATGTCTTTTTTTGTATTATAAAGATTACTTCAAATCTCCCATGGATTTTGTAGAAAAGAAAGAAACATGCCACTGGTCGTCAAAAGACACACAATAATGTTTGTGAAATTCAAATTACAGATTAACAGATGCACTTGGGCCTACTGAAACATCTATCACTCCAAGACAGAGACCCAAGGCTTTTGTCAGTACAACCACTACAAAGGTGCTTCCAATCCAAAGCTCTGCTACCCCAGTCAAGATGCCCATACAGAGTGCTCCGAGTCAAAACAGCCATAATGGTAATGAAAATCTGTAAACAAGTTTTACTTAGGTCTCTGGAAAAATCATGCATGATAACATTTGGAAATGGAATATACAAGACTACTGTGAAATCAATGCTACTTTGTAGGTTACATTCCAATTAAACTAAAGCAAATTAGACAAACTATCAATTAGTTCTTACTTACTTTATTTTTAAGTATGCATTCTTTAGAAGATTTAAATAGTTGAGAAACAAAACACTCAATTTCTGCAATGTCTACTTGTGAGCATGTTCTGTTGTGGCCTTTTCTCATTGTCTGACAAACCTATAGGAGCATTAGCAATGCTTTATCTGCCAAACTGTGTGTCCGCAGACCAATAAGACTTCATGTCTGTCAGTAACAGACAACACCCTCCTGGGAACATTCGGGAAAACATCTCCCTGCTGCTTAGATCTCTCACCCTGACATAACCAGCAGTACTAAACCATGCTAGAAAGAGAATTGAAAATGAGATTCAATTAAATCAACAATTTATTAATAGTTATAACGTTTGGACAATACTTTTTAAAAAAGAAACTAGTTGTTTTATGTAAAAAAAAAAAAAAGTGTTGATTCAATAAAATGTATAAAGTGACAAAACTAAAAAATATAAAAATGGACTGACACCATTTTTCCATAATTTTGTTTAGGAAACTATATTAATTGCATGTGATGTCTTTACTATTACTAATTTAATTACCAAGTAAAAATACAACACATTTCAAAATTCAAACACATGAAATACATCTTTTATCATAATATAGCCAAATTGTAACTGCCTAAGCATCTATTCATTTTTCGTAATTTGACAGCACACGGTCACACAAAGGAGACTTCTAGGATATTATCCACAATGTTGAAATTAGTATAGAAGCGTATCTAGTGTAAATTCAACGAGTTGATAATCCATGTGCCTCTATGAGCGTATGTATGTGTTAGTGCTGTATGTAATATTGATATATGCTTATGTTATTTTTATCCACAATATATTTTGTACTGTGTTTATCTACAGTAAATATCTTTCCACCAACACATATAAGTATATCTGTGTGTGTGTGTATAGTGAGACACTTGCTACTGCCGGCACAAAGTCATACTAGACCAGAGATGGTTAACCCTGGCATCGAGCTGAACTATATTTTCCAGGGGAAAAAACAGTGTAGGCCTTGGGCTAAAGTTAAAATGTGTTACTACTACATAGGCAGGTTAAGTTGCACAGGTAAAACCAACCTGCAATAAAAATAATAAAAAAAAGAAGGGAAGCTGAAACCATACAGTGAAAAATATTTACATATATGATAAATTATGTGATATACATAAACCAGTGGTGACCACAAACAAACAAAAATCAACAGATGCCTAAATACACAGGAGGTTCCTGATGAAGTTCAAAGGAACGAAAAACATAGGGTTTGTTTGTACCTTGTGACTCTCCGTAGCTACTTGAGGCAGTTCTATCTTCTGGGAGTTCAATTCTTCTGGGAGAATCCAGCCTCTAGCGCTCTACCAGCGGATGTGTTCCAGTCCTGTCAAGGGCTGGATATTGACACCCATTATACACTGTATTTGCTCCTGTCTTACTGGAGTGCATTTTGTGAGTAGTATCTGTTTATTTTTTGATATACATGCTCACTTTCTCCAATATACCGCACTAGTATTTTGCGACTTTTCTTTCAGGTATTTTTCTATGGACCTGCCTTTTTTCGTAAGATAGTTTTTTTATTACATTTTTTCACATCAGTGGAATTTTGTCCCTTATTTTGTCTCACTTTCAAAATTGTGTATTGAGTTTTTTTTTATCACTGCTTATTTCTGAATAGTGCTTATTCTCCATGAACATTTTTTTATTATTTATCCTGCACACATTTTATGATTATTTTTTTTTACACTACATCCGTTTTTCACAGATATTTACTGTGTGTTAATATTTTGATATGGGTCTTTCTCATAACCACATGCAGGTGTTACTGTATATTGTATGATTATTGCTGATTTATTTTATATATATATATATATATATATATATATATATATATATACCATATATATATATATATATATATATATTTATTTTTTATCTCATATTCAATGTGTATTCATTCACCTGCACATTTATTTTTCTTATAGTGTATAGAAGTGTTTTTCACTGTGCGCTTTGAGGTTCCTTTCCATTGTTTATTCTGAGGCCTACATTTCCCAAGATGATCTGTTACCATTGCAAGCTGTGCATCATAGTAAATATATTCCAATGCAACTACAGCTAATGATAGGCTATCCATGTACTACACTAATGTAACCGGTGTCCTTTTGTAAACAGATCATGTTGTTACATTTTTTGATGTATATAAACCATCTACTTCTCTTAAAGCAGCAACAATGGCGCCAAGACCAGGTAATAGTCATGAACCACTGCTAGTCCAGGAAAGCAGCCAACCACCTCCACAGCAACACAGGGTTTTGCAGCAGTTACAGCAGGGAGATTGGCGGCTACAACAGCTGCATCATCTACAGCAGCAGCAACAACAGCAACATCAACTACTCCAAGAAGCCTACATGCAACAGGTAGGTAGACCCTTCTATCACAGGACAATATGATGTTTTAGTATAGTGGGAACTCTCCATATGTTAACCCAAAGATATAATGATAGCTACTCTTTATATCTCCCTCTGTTATGCGAACACGCAAACCAAGCATGTCGATGTTTTAGGAATAGATGCTGTGCATTTAGTATTTAACTAGCATCCTGAGAACGGTAAGTAGAAACAAACACTGATATTTCCCAACATACAAACAGTGACGACTTTAACCAATTCATTTAAACTTCCTTTTTGGACGATAACATAGAACATATCAATAACCATCCATTACTTTGGGAAATGGCTAAAGTGGTCCTACAGGGCTGCATAATATATACTAAAACAAAGCAGGTCAGGAGCTCCATTCCATGAAATAAACAAAGTTCAAAACCAAGACTTGGGTAGTAGAAGATATTATAAGAAAAACAATGGGACTCCAGGCGCCTCTTAGTGAGGGCTTCCAGAGACCTTCACATCTCCTCCAGTACACACACATACATACACAAAACTGGTCCATGTAATAAAAAATGATATTTTATTAAAAACAAAAATAGTAGTAGTAAATATAATCCTGACGAGGATGGCAGTGGTTGTCAGCTGCCTCACATGTTTTACACTTGGAGGCACTTAATCATAGGTTGAGGCATAGGCCTTAGTGATTAAGTGCCACCAAGGGTGAAACATGTGAGGCAGCTGGCAACCATTGCCATCCGTGCCAATATTATATTTACTATATTTATATGTGTACTGGAGAAGATGTGAAGGTCTCTGGAAGCCCTTCTGAGCAATAACTAAGGCGCCTGGAGTCCCATTGTTTTTCTTTTAATATCTTCTACTACCCAAGTCTGGTTTTGAACATTTAAATGATGTGCTCACAATTCAAGTCCCCCCCCCCCGACTCACCAACAACATTGCCAATAATAAGTACTTTGTTTGATTGGCAGGTTTTCATACACAACACCAAGTGATATCTTTGTATCTCTAAGAGATTTATGGTTGGTGAGTTTTGTACGTTTTTTGAGGAATGTTCCCTTATCGTTGGTAATAAAAATCAATCACCCAATATTTAATACCAAATCCATGGCATTTCAACATGCTACCAATGTTTTTATTATGCAATATAGAACATTCTTTTTCTTGTAATTGTACATCAAAAATATTTTAGATTATTCAAAAGTTCTTATCAACGATCATGTCCAAAAAGGTCAATACAAAATCAATTTATAATAATACATTACTTCTCTGTGTAACAGCAGAGCTAGGGTAATTCTCTTAAATAAGCATTTCATTTGAAATTCACACTAAAAAAGTATTTGAAAAATGGGAACTCCTTGGGGAAGGTTTCCTATACTAACGGTGAAGGAAAATGCTTACATAATCAAGCATTTACCTGCTTTACATTCTGCACTGATGTTTCTGAAGCCAGTTTGTGTGCCTTAAAAACAAATAGATCACATTTTTGACTATTGCTTAATTACACATACCTACTCACATATAGGGAATATATATATATATATATATAGATATATAGATATAGATAGATATATAATTTAGAATATGAATAATAATAAAAACCTAAATCATTCGTTGTTACTAAAATAAAAAGTCCAGGAAAATTCAAATATTCTCTTAAAGGGACACTATCACTTACATAAGATTTAACTAGATTACTTGTGCATTTAAACAAACACATTAAACTAAATTACAATATGTTACACAAAAACCACAATCTATATACAATAAGCAATTCTGACAAAAATCCATCTGCATTATAAGTGTGGTACTGAAAAGTACAAAAAAAAAAGACCCAACGCACTTAGATGGAGATGTTAAAAGGGCAAGGTATTTTTCGAATTGGATTCAATCAGAATTTGTACCCTTGATTTAATTCTCTATAGTGATGTCTTTTTATATTTAACATGGAACCATGTACAAAAAGGTGAGATATTTCGTACCTTGTGTTCACTGGATAAGGTCAGTGCTATGCTGGAGAATGACGATCTTTGTGTAAGGCTGAAATTCCCAAAAAAATTTGAAAAATGAACATCTGTGAACATCCTATTTTGTAATAGTTACAGTAACCTCCCATTCGATGCAAATCTATGGTCAGAATTCAGACTTAAAAACTGCATTCTGTGTACCGGCCCCAAAGTGAGAATCTAGTGCTGTAAAGTCACTGTGGGGGCGGGGTGGAACCCTTTTAAAAACACTATATTTCACAAAATGGTGGCACCCAGTCAAACTTGTTTAGTCAGATATTTCATAAAATAAACTCACATAACAAAAACAAAAGACATATCTGAAATCAACAATGCAAAATAAAAAAAATAAACCATTTTAATTTGTTGGTGGCAGTGTCCCTTTAATCTATCCTCCACAAATGAATAAGGCTGCTTTTGCACAAACGTATAGTAATAATTCTCCAAATCCTCCTGAAATCATATAATAAAGCACAAATGTACATCATTCTCCTGCAAGTAAAAGACAAAAAAATGTAAAACGGCAAATGACCACTAACATTATAAAATAAAATACAGGCATTCTGTATTGTTAAGATTGGACCACTGTCTTATTAAAGTAGTCA
Organism: Pelodytes ibericus; assembly: GCA_036172795.1. Classification (NCBI taxonomy): domain Eukaryota; kingdom Metazoa; phylum Chordata; class Amphibia; order Anura; family Pelodytidae; genus Pelodytes; species Pelodytes ibericus. The sequence continues at coordinate 76,804,146 of CM069863.1, forward strand.
TGGCTCTGGCTTGCAATATACCAATAGTTTTTAAGGCTGCATGGCCTGAGCAGAAAATAAAAGACCATTTTATAATCTATTTTTCTCTTTATTTTCATGCTGTTCTGCTATCCCAATATAACACTTTTAATCATCATACTATTCTATACATTCACAGTATCAAACAATAGTTAGTGAGTTACTATGAAACAAAAAGCTAACCATTTGTTCTCCCATTTTGTAAAAGCAGTCTGATAACGGTTCTGTTATTTTGTTTTTTTCTGTACAGTATCAACAGGCGTTTCAGCAACAAATGTATCAACAACAGTTTTTTATGCACTCCCTATACCAGCAACGGCATCCATCACCTCAATATCCAGCCATGGTAAGCTCCAATCATCTCAGTAAATCTATAAAGATAACTAATGGATTTTAAAGAGAAATTCTGGGTAATAAAGATACATGCTTGGTTTATAAGAGAGATGGAGGAATGACTTTTGTGGCACTTTAAATGCTTAGTGCCACTTTAAATAGACCCACTCCAACTGTAAATGAACTACATTTATATAAGATAATAGAGATTTCTCTGGTGATGTGCAAAAAAATTTACAAAATTAATTGGGAGGAATAAATGCTTTCTGCATAAAAATGGTTTTACAACTGGGACTGGAAGTATATGTTTCTACTATTCCTAAACCTTAAATAAATTAGGAAAAATAATTTTTGGACTCTGCACACACCTGAATAAACTGTTGTGTGCTTGCATTCTGTGTCCAGCCCCCTTAAGCTGTCCCATGCCTACAAATTGTAATACAATGACACGTGTGCAGGCCTGATGTGCCAACAATGCCTTATATCACAGCCAAAAAGTGATTCATTTGTTCTGTGCAGTATTTCAAATGGTACTACTGTATTTCATGAGTGCTGAGAGGCTGTAATATATCTAGTTGGGGAAAATTGTCCATTATCCGAAATTACCAAAAATCCAAAGCTCTCCTGGTACCAAGCATTTTGTATAAGGAATACTCAATCTGTAATGTTTAGATTACGTAAGATGTTTTTGAGAATTTTGACCTGTATGTTTTCCCATAGTATTTATATTTATTCCATAGGTCCACCAGTATCAACAGGCTCCTGTACAGCAGCAACAAGTCATTCTTCAGCAGCAGCCCATTCCTCCTCAGTATCTGACCTCCCCTCAGGAGTTCACGCCTGCCTTAGTTTCTTATGCAGTTACACATGCCGATCATGTGGGATCCGTAAAAAACACGTGTAATGCCAACCGGTACGTAGCCATGTAATCGCATGGTGCTGATATAGCTAACAAAGGACCCCTTTGTAACATAGGAGCCGGCAACTCCATTGCTGACATAGGACGTGCCTGACGTCCTGTGATGGAACAAGCGGTTTTCGCAATCAACGATCTTGAAAACTGCTCTGGCAGTGTTGTTCTAATACTTTAATGTCGAGGCATTAGGCAGCACTGAATTTTCTTCATGGCAGCTACAATCGCTCCTTGGTGCAAATCGTAGATGTGATATTGGAGAGCAGCATACTCTTCCAATATGGCTGCTGCCCTCTTGTGGGAAGAGTGAGAGAAGTGATGGATTTTCACTTCCATCACTCTATTGCTGTTGCTAGACTGCCCCTAGAAGCAGTCAGCAATATTGCAATGCAAAAAAAAACCCTAGGGTTTAAATCTAAGGTTAGGGTTAGCATAAGGGATAAGGTTACAGTTAAATTAGGGCTAGTGTAAGGGTTAGGGTTACATTTAGGGTGAGGATTGGGGGTCAAAAGATCACTGTAGGAGAAAATGTCTAGGAAAGAAAACAATGCTATTTTCAGTTATTACCCTATAACATGCAAAAAATAACAACAGAAAACCATGTAACATGGCATATTCCTAAACTAAGGACACAATTTTGAAACTATTTAGACAGGGTCTCTTTTTACCATGTGTAATTTTGTAAAAGTTTTTTCAGGTCAAAGATAGAACATTTTTGATTTTTAAAATTTCTCTCAATATATTTTATAAGTTTTTGCGGTGAAATATACAATATGATGAAAATAATGGTATCTAAAGAAAGGGTATTTTATGGCGGTAAAAACAATGTATAATTGCGTGGGTACGGTGAATGAGAGAGGAAAAAACTACAGACTACAAACTCCAGACACATTAAAACAGCCCATGTTACCAAGGGAAAGTCATGGCAAAAAATTCCTGTTGCTGTGGGGTTAAAGGAAACTTTTTTTTTTTTTTAAGATTTTTATACAACTTTGAAAATGTTCACATCTGTAAATATATTCTGATGAATGCATGTGTAAAAGCTAAACAATTCTCTTCTATTTAAAAGTGTGTATTATAAAAGTGATTGATAATCTCCTTTTAGTATTTTGTTTATTTGCTCATGAAACATTTTCGAAAATTTTAATCCTTAAATTGTAGGGTAAGGTAAGGTTAAACAGTGGAGGTATTATAATTTATAGATGTGATGCTGTTTTGTTTAATTTTAACATATCTTATTTTGTATCCTTGCACATTTTTCTGTAGGAAAGTGCATCAATAGTTACACATTTTTATTTTTCTTACATACTTTAGATCCCAAGGTGTCCCAGAAAAAGAAACTGCCTCTGACTTTACAAAACAGAGTAACAGTAACCTTCCAGATATGTCAGGCTGGAACCCCTTCGGAGATGATAATTTTTCCAAGTTAACCGAAGAAGAATTACTGGACAGGGAATTTGACCTCCTAAGATCAAGTAAGGGGCAATTGAAGGCTTATTTTGCTTCTCAATAAATATGGACACACAGCTATTTGCCAGAAAGTGCCCTGGCTTTTTGATTCATAGAAACTTCTTTCTGAGCGTCTGAGGGCAACATTGTGTCCATTTTTGTTGGAGATGTATTCTGTACTTTCAGTGCAGACAAAAATAAAAACAGAAAAATGGAGAATATTCTACAGTCAACATCAAACAACAGTGGTGATCACATGAAAGCAACTGCAACAATGACAAGAAAGGACTTCTGTCCTACTTGCTAGCTACTTCATTTTTACTGGTTGCGTTGGTCCAATGATGCCCTTTGACGACGCCTGAAAGAAGAGCTGGTCCTTTTCATGTCATGTTAATCTTTGTAATGTCCATTTGATACATTCTGCCTGTAAGAGTCTCATTCTTGTTCTCTAACATGGTAATAGCTGAATAAACCTTTTCATCTCCTGTTTGTTTGTTTCTTCAACTTGCTATTCTTCTTTCTCAATGGTTTAGTTGTATTAGCATTTGGACAACAAAAATGTGTAATGCTTGACTATGTCAATTTAACCTCCATAGCAGTGCGTTATAGCACATAACTGTCTTTGTACATTTAGTTGGTTCAAATGGTTGGTGCCAGGGGGAAGGTAGAAATGGGGCAAGGGTAAATTGAAAAGAAGAGCATGCTATAAACAAGGTGAGGTGACCTAAAATTGGGAAAAGGAGAAAGCAGACCGGGATTGGGAGAGAAATTAAAGAATGGACAGTATCTAACTTGTACACCTTAAAGCAGATTCCCATATAGTTTTGTTTAAGTTTTAACCAGCATGTGTGTGTGGTATGTCTGGCCCTGTTTATGAAAGTGTGGTAGGGACATTAGCAGTAGGACAGTCACTGAAGGGTCTGAATGGTACTCAGAACCTTTAAAAATGGTCGAATACAAAGAATGGGAATAAGGGAATATGTCATCAGAGAAACTTCACTTGTGTATGAGACTATTCGGTCAGGAAGACACTATTTCATAAGTAGAATCTTATCTTCAGAAAATGTAAAATTTATATACATTTTTAAAAACAACATATTAAGATGCTAAAATGGTCTACAGACACATTTACAATGAAATAGCTTATAACACATCATGCAAACCTAAAATGTAAAGCTTTATGGAGTGTTGCAATTCATTTTTTGATGTGTTTAGAAATCAGATGTTTTCATTTTTATAACAAAGTATATTAAACAGATTACGAATAACCTTTATATTAGATCTGTGCACCCAATATTTTCAATTCCATATTCTATCACTAGATGGCACTATATCTCATAAAATATTCCTTCTTTGCAATGATGTAATTGTGTGTTTTGGTCCATAGTTTAGAATTAATACAATAAATATTATTAGAACTGTGTAGCCTTGAAGAAGCATGTAACCACAGAATATATGTGTATTTATATGTTTGTAAATGCATATTATTTAGCTATCTGCCATACCCCTATGGGGGCTCCTGGATGCATTTATAACTGAGCATATTGCTCAAGAAAATGTGAGTGGATTTGTCCTATTTTTCACCACTACAAATCACTCTGTTTTAGGCATAATTCACTATTATGTATTCTTATATTTTTCCCTCTATATAAACAATTGGAGGAAACCATACCTCATTATAGGGTAATTAAAAGTGTGTGGAGTGTTGGAGTAGCACCCTCATTCACTGGTTGTATTATATTATGTAGTACAAAATTATTTTTCCATTTTCCCAATACCGGTACAAAAGTAATTAATCAATGCATGTGCCCAAAAGTCTACAAATCTTCATTTTTTTGGCAAATTCTCCCATGCATGTGGGACAGTCCCACATTCATGGATTCCCCCTCTGCATGCCTCCCAACTGGGACTTCATCCCACCACATTTTAATGCTGTCCTGCTTTTCGGGACAAAGGTAGAATTTGGCAGGGTTCTGGACCACAATCCTGTGTTCTTGATTTTATTCTCCTGTTTCTGGTACATAGAAGAATGCATCATACACATACGCATTTTGAACAACGCTTTTTTTCAGCCCTCTTTGGAACACCAAAGGTCAAAGATTTCCGTAAATTCATAATATAGTTTTAAAATACCTTAATCAACACTTTGCTAGTTTGTAGTCAAATATTTTATCTTCAATTTGATCAACAGCGGTAAACACGGAATAGGGAAAAGGTTGAACTTTATGGACACAACTCTATTTTTCAACCTAAACTACTCTGTAACTATGTAATTTAAAAAAAAAAAAATACTATAGAATAAACATTAAAGAGACTACTCTAGTAAATCATTGATTTGTACCACTTTGTTTGAAACTTTAATATGGCCAGGTAGCATATTCATATAACTTTTTTTCTTTTGTTCGATTCTGTGGCATTATCTTAGTCTACATTAACTTGTAAAAAAAGATAATCCTGCACAAATAATGACACTTAAAATAGAAAAGCACCCAATAGTTGCTCAGTGAAAAAATGTGAACATTTACCAAATAAAAAACTAGTCTGTCTGATGCTGCAGTAACGGAATGTATCTAAAACAAGAAAAAGATACAGATGCAGTGCAATATTGTAAATAAATTGAAAATAAAGATATGGTAGTGAATGGGGTACTCATAAACACGGTTCCAGTATATAATGGAGCACTAAATGCACATATAAATAACATGGCTGATGGATTCCTGTGTTGACGAAGATCCACTTAAATGAAAAGAGCTATGAAACGCTCAATGTGCTAAAAGATAGCAATGTTTTTATAATCAATAAAAATGTTTAAAAGGTGGAGAAACTTTTTTTATTTAGTAAATGTTCACATTTTTTTCATTGAGCATTTATTGGGCACTTTTCTATTTTGGGTGTCATTATTTGCACAGGGTTATCTTTTTTTTTTTTTTTTTTTTTTTTTTTACTGTTCACTATTGTTTAGCTTTTGTGCACTATTCTCACCCTTGCTGCATTTTTTTTGGTTCCCTTTTTTTCCATTTCTCACTTACCACTTCTTTCCTTACATTAAGATGTGCCAGTTCCCCTTCTTAAATGCTTTTTGCTGACATCTGGAATCAAAAAATCATCAAAGGAGGAAGAAACCATTAAAAATGCTAATGTAAACATCCAAGTGTCTCTTTTCCCTATTCCACTCTGTAAAAACATTGTAGCTTACTACCCATGAATAATATGTTTCTCAAGTAAGATGCTAAACAAAAAACTGTGCAATACTCTGATACAGACACACAGACAAGTTGGATACATTATTATAGAAATTGCCACTTAGGCTGATTTATCAGATGATAAAAGAAGTTATAGGTAAATGATTTAGTGTAACAAAAAATAGGTATTCTGCGTTGCTGTTCAACCTTACTGCTGCTGTTTCCAACCTATGGCTGTTTCAACTTTTCGGCATGTTGGGATCTGCTTGGTGCAATTCAGCCAGCTTCCTCTACTGTGATGTAACACAAGGAAGGCCAGTGGAGATAAACAGAACTAACTCACTAAATAACTCACTTTAAATGCATTTTTGTAGATAGGAAGAATTAAAGAAAAATAACAGCTGATTTGTTTTTCTTTACTTTATATGATAAAGCAGGTCATCATATTTTTTCTGATACTATACATTAGGGGTATCCATAGTGCAGCTGTGGCCTGTTTAATAGCAAGGTGTGGCCAAACTGACCGTATTCTCGTGTGCATTTTGAATAAAGTTTCGTAGGGCTTCTTTTGAAATTTGTTTTGGTTTACCGCTAAATAACCAAACATTTTTCTATGGATATCAAGCTATTCTTTTACCATTACTGTAAATAGAAAAATATTGTGCGGAATATACACATGCATTCCTGATTATATGGCCTGCTTGAGAAAAACTTTGACTAATCTGCTGTAGGTAGAACTTTTGTAGGAAACCCAGTGTTAGGTTAATTCAACTGCAAATGACACTGATTATTATTAAAGTTTGGAATACTGAAGAACTTGAATCTTATTTGCAAGCACAGCAGGAGCAAATCACTAAACATACTAATGTACCTAATTTGAAGCCTTTTTGTTATGCCGATCATTTCAGTAGAATCTGCTGTCATCACTTTTAATAATACAAAAAAGTTCTAACTGAGTTGATTTAATTCCACTTGTACAAAAAATGCATTCAAACCATTACAGGCCTTCTTTTTTGGAGTTAAAACTATCTGCCATATGCTTTTATTACTTTTTTTTTTATCTCTTGGGATAAGGTATATCGCTTTATACTGCTCATCTTGCATGCATGTGTTGTATGGATTGCAATATGTTCAAAATATAAATTACTGTCTATTTTAATTAATTCATTTTACACCAGAATTCCAATATTTTATACATATTAATGATAATCATTTTCAGTGGCAGCAACATGTTCTATCTAAAACATACCTAAATAACATTCACGTCTATTTTATGGCAATATGTATTTACAAATCTTTTTTCACTCCTTATATATAATATAATTTCCCACTGCATAGTGTACAGATGATAAAGAAAAAATATCTGCACTGTGCAGCAGGTTAGTACAGAAATGTACAAAATATTACGAAACCTAATATGTCAATTTGTAATATTTGAAGCCGATAATTTACACATGGGACCTCATGGTGATATCACAAGAAGGATGGACAAAGCACTTCTAAAGCCCCTTTTTCTTTTATCAGAATATATAACTGATGTTCTGCAATAATATGGCAGTTGTTAACTATGCCCTTTATAGGTATAATTATTGTAATCATTCTGTTTTAATTAGTGATAATAGTAATGTGCACCATTTTTGTATCATTGTGAAGTATCACTAGATGCTATCATTTTTTTCTACAGATAAATCTGGTCAAAATTAGAATTAAAAATATTTAAAAAATAGCAAATTTTGATTATAGTATAATTTGCTCTAAAATTTCTAGCATTACCCATTTTCTCTTTACATTTGAAATGTTACATAATGTAGGTAAGTTATAATAGTCGTTTTATATGTTTTGTGTCTGTATTACAGGTATTTAAAAATATATTTGGTTTTGACTGACTTTTTGGTTTACTATTTATAACCACTTTTGTTAAGTCACAAACATTAAAAGAAACACAATTAAGTAAACCAATTTTTGCAGTCTGTATTTTATATTTAATATGTCATTGTTTGATTTTTTCACACATATTATTTGTAATATAACAAAATATATATGTTTTGGGTGTTACATTTTGTGATTTAAAATGCAAATTTGTAATAGATTGTCTTCTTCTTAGCTTTACAATGACTATACACTGGTTTGATTCTCCTCAATAAAAATATAAGTGTTTTGCTACTGATCAACCCTCTGAAAATTTAAAGCATTTGTATTTTTTTCCAGAAATCAAAAAAGCTGAATAAAAACAAATATCTGTAAAGGTTTTAAATTCCTGCAGCATGATCATTTATTAAACATCATTTTTTTCCCCATCAAATATATTGTCATCTATGATATTCAACAGTAATAAATGGGTAGTTTACAACTTACAAGGAATGCATTGTGAACTATCCCATACTTATTTCATTCTACATGGGAAGAAAAAAAACCTTTTCTCCTTTTTTTCTCTCTTTTCTGTTAGATGTTACTTTCACTTGTTTTGGAATGTTTGTTTTATTATTTTTTTATTTTCCAGTTGACATTCTAGAAGGGCATTGCATGCCTCCATTTTCATTTTATGTTTTTGTTTTGTTTTATAAAAAAAAAAAAATTACAGATAAATTTGAAGAGCACAGGTCTTCTGCGAATGCCTGTACAGAACCTGTGTCTGTACCTCAAAGCCAATGCATGGAAGATGCCTTTGGTGCTGTCCCCTTCATCTCTGGCTCAGGCAAGTTTTTCTTATGGTTTAATAAGTCATTGACTTTATTTATCAATTTAATGTATAAGACATAGTGTAATATTACATTTGGGATGCTACCTAAACAATGAATTAAGTTTAGGGTAAAGAAAAACACCAGTTAAGAATTTTTAACCTTAAAAAATGAGGTCTGCACTTTGCAGAGAATCTTCCATAAACCATGCTCAATTTATTTTACATAAAAGACTTCTTCTGACAGAGTAAAGTAGTTTTTTTTAGTTCCTCTGTAAAATATATTTTAAATTACAGAATGCTATTCAAAGACCAACCTTTTCAACAATAGCTCTGGTCACTTGACGATTTTACCAATTTGGTTTGTTGCCAAGTCACCACTATTCACTGTTTGTAAACATTTTGATCTTTGAAATAATGGGACCATCCCACATAGACGGTGGAAGTGTCCCATGGGTGTTGGTGTTATATAAAACAGAGTAGTAGTAATTAGTATGTGTTACAATTCATCCTTATAGGAACGTACTAATGTGGAAATAGTCAAATATTGTATGCTGGCAAGTTTAAGCCACCAAAAACATTATATAACAATATGGTATTGTACAGTATTATGCACAAATTTGATGTCTAAACTAAGATACTGCGGCAATAAATTATACTAAAAAAGAAAACCTTTTGATCTATTTTCATACTGTGTGTACATAAAAGAATACTAATATACTCACTGAGCACTTTTGACAGGAACCATCATAATATGGATATTTGAAAACGATTAGAAAGCCTAAATAGGGAATACAGTCAACAATTGAGACAACACTTTTTTTTTTTTTATCCAGGATTCGAGACAGCTGTTTGTTGTCTTTCATTATGAGAACATGTGTGCGTCATAATTCTCATATAGCATCATTAAATCACCACATATATTTTGATCGTATGTAAATAGCTAGGTATTTCATTATCAGATTTTGAATGTTCATGTTAAAAGTCATCCTGCCTGGCATTGAATGAGTTAATGCTGCCAAGTAAGCAAGTGTCTTAACAGGCTGACATGAGTTGATGAGTTGTTGTTGGGTTTTGTTGTTGTTGGTTTTTTTTTTTTTTTTTGGTTGACCTACATCCAAGATTTATATATTGAGATTTTTCTTTTTTAATTTCTGAGTCTTGGGACATCAGACCAATAAAAACCCAGCCAATCTGAGCAGCTGCTTCTCTGTCTGTCCTCAAAGAAATTGTGCAGATTTAGGGGGGATGTCTTGGTTAATCCATTGCCTTGACATGTGGCAAATTGCTATGAAATGATGGTGTCAGTATGTTACCAATTGAAAGAAAGCTTAAAGCTTGTTGCTCCCACCCCACGATGACGATGCAACAGAAGGCATGTAATTACTAGTTGCACGGCATTAATCAGCTTTAATCGGATGTTGGGAAAAAGAACATCAGAACATAACATTTTCTTGAAGATTGGGATGATCTTATATGATTAAAGATGCCCCCCTGGCTGGTACTGGAGGGATGAGCAATTGTCCTTGAAAGGATGCAGACGTGATTATAAGTGGAGAAATCTAAGCTTCTCTTTCTAAGCAGATGGTGACGTCTGCTTTGTTTTCACTTATTTTTATCATATATTTCTAAAAGGTTATTATAAATAAAAAGCTGAAATTGTGCAGTCAAGATGGGACAGCTGGTTACCTGTTGACACATGGTATGTTTTGTTTAAAAAATTAAAAACATTTTTTATAAATATATATATAGATATAGATATATATATATGCTATACAGAATATGCTATATATACATATATAGATTGAGAGATAGATATGTGTTTATAAAGTGCCAGCATATTCTGTATAGAATATAATCATATTCCCTTTGTGAATAATTAATCTATAGAAAGGTATAAATGAAGAGAAAAATATATATTTTTTAATGTGTCTTGTTTATGGCTTGATATGCAAATTACATGTTTTGCATTGAAAAAAGTTAATTTGCATATCAAGTCACAGATGCTGTCATAAACAGGAGACTCTACAGACACATTTTCAACACAGTGTTCTCTTAATGTATGAATTTGCTTGCAGCTCTGCTAATACAACATTTAGATACTTGATTGTTCTCTACATTCACAAAATAAGCAATGTTTGGGTGATAAAAAATAATGATGTATAGGATCTACTTAAATAAATTGTAAAAAGTCAAAATTATGCTGCTCACTGATGATGGAAAGTTCCAACTAAAAAAAGAGTGTGGCAGGAGCGCAGATGTGAAATAAACTTCAATTAAGTGAAAAACACTTGTGAATATATTGTGCAAAATTTGCTGAAAAAATACTTATAATTGAATATAGACACAGATCTCTTGAAGTCTTGATTGGATAATTAAATTTGTTCAGGGGTACCCAAAATATAGAGGGAGAAGAAGATACAATAGTGTTTTCCGTTTTAAACGCAGGATTTTTCCGTTATAAAGATGGTAAGTATTTTACTCACTTTTTAGAGCAGTATACTGCTCAATATATAGATGGATGTAAAGAGATCCCTTAGATGTCTTCAGGGAACAGTGAGTCTAGTGGATGTGATCGTAGGTATCTTTAACTTGTGCAAGTATTACATATAAAAGAGGAAAAATGCCATAGTGATATAACGTTAATATGACAAATTTTAATAGGCAAAAAAAGGCCTACATGAAAATGTTGTGAGTACTGCAAAGTATCTCACAAATACGCAAAGTGCCAATCGGAGAATCAGCTGATCAGCAAGGATTCCGAAGCTGCAGATAAGAATCAGACGTCCGTTCAGTCTGAGATCCAAACAGCAAGTGCGGGAATCACAGAGAGGAGGGGGCGTGTCGTACGTGTTTCGCCGGAAACGGAAAACACTATTGTATCTTCTTCTCCCTCTATATATTTCGGGTACCCCTGAACGAATTTAATTCTCCAATCAAGACTTCAAGAGATCTGTGCCTATATTCAATTATAAGTATTTTTTATGCAAATTTTGCACAATATATTCACAAGTGTTTTTCACTTAATTGAAGTTTGTTTTCAATGTTTGGGTGACCGTATCCCTGTGAACAAATGTTGCGCCCAGAATCAAACTCTAACCAAGATGAAAACATTTATTTTGGGGAAATTGATAAATAGATTAGGATTAGACTACACTAAACTTTCTTATGAAAAACATTTATTAAAAAGGAAATATTTCTACAATTTTGGAAATAACGTTTGCATAACTTGAAAATGTCATATATTACTGAAGTTCTATAGTGACAATAAACAAAACATACATTTAGCCAATGCTTACATACTGCTTATGGTCAATCTCTAAAAGGGACCATCAAATTAAATATTTTAGTTCACAATACTATATGTCAAATCTATGGAATATGTCTGTTATGGAAAATGTTGACACTTTGTAAGTAAACTAATAACTTAATTAACATTTACGGTATATGTATTATTACACAGAAATCTGTAGCAAATTAGCAGGGGTCAGAATTAATTTCTGGGACACATAAACATATTTACCTTTTACATATAAGTGATGCATAGCTATAAAGCATCTGTGTTTGTTATATGTCCATTGATTAAAAGGTAACTACTGTTTTAAACATGTTACAGGGAGCAATCTGAAATCCAACTTTATGTTTCTGAAAATCAAGCAGATTGCTAAAGAAAGTATTAATGGTATTTGGGGTGACCTTGAATTAACTTTTAAAACATTTTTTAATATGTACTACTAGAAAAAAACAATATATATATATATATATATATATATATATATATATATATATAGATATATATATATAGATAGTACCAAATACACACAATCTTAATGGGTTTCATAATTTAACATTTGTGAACTTAGACACCTACATCACTATTTCCACAAGCATTTGTAATGTAAGGATTTAGAAGACAAAGTCCAACATTAAGGTTGTACCTCTGGGAAATCTAAATGATCTTATAATCCTGATTGTAATAACAGTAAATCAAATGTGCATTGCTGTATTTAAGCTAGCAACTGCTAAACACACTGATAAGAAGACATAAATAAAAATAAACTAGCAAAAGATAAAAGAGCTGTAATCACCTGATGCTTACTGACACAAGTCAGCTTTTTCTTCAAAATCCCAAGTCAAATCCACTATATAACATTATTTAATTACGCAAAATCTGCTGCAACTAGGGACATAAAACATTTCGTACATCTTTTTCCAAATCACTTTTTATTATTTAACATCCGTCAGAGTGGATAAAAAAAAAGCCCCTTGTTATTAGACTTAAATCTTGTAAGATTAATATTTTTAAGATGACAAGGACGATCCCATTGTTCAAATGTCCTGTGAAATATCCGTTTTGTTTACGGCACTGGTTCCTTTATAGTCCCTTTTAAATAACCATTTGCTATCCATAATAATCACTGATAAGAAGTAATTTACATACAGCAAGTTTATAATTTAGTATGGAAGTCTGGTCTTCCTGTGGCTAAGTTTTTTTTTTTTTTTCTTTTCTTTCCAAATCCACAACAGATTAATGAGTGGCTATTTTTTAAAGTGAATCTGTCATGCACAAAACTTAAGGATCACAAGTTCATATTATTAAGTATTACTAAGCAAGAATGCCAGCAAATACGTTGATTAAAGAGCTCCCTGTACCTAAAGGGAATTGTTAAGTTCACCAGCATGGTTGCTGGTTCTGCCAAGAGAAAGAGATGTGCACACATTCACCCACCAAATGCTGGTGTTGGCATTCCACAGTTAGTATTTCCCTCCATTATCAGTCTATGCATAAAACGTGACAAATCTGGTAATGCTAGATATGAAACAAACACCACTCCATGGTTATATGTGGTCTGCGGTTGTGAGGCCAGTTGGATGTACTGCCAAATTCTCTGAAATGCCTTTGGAGACAGCTTATGGTAGAGAAATGAACATTCAATTCACGGGCAACAGCTCTGGTGGCCATTCCTGCAGTCAGCATGACAATTTCACGCTCCCTTAAAACTTGCAACATCTGTGGCATTGTGCTGTGTGATAAAACTGCACATTTTAGAGTGGCCTTTTATTGTGGCCAGCCTAAGGCACACCTTTGCAATAATTATGCTGTCTAATCAGCATCTTGATATACCACACCTGTGAGGTGGATGGATTATCTCGGCAAAGGAGAAGTGCTCACTAACACAGATTTAGACAGATTTGTGAACAATATTTGAGAGAAATACAAGAAAGATGAGTGGCAGCTGCGTTTTGGATAGATTGCAGGGGAGACAGACGAGTCAGAGGTAGTCCAGTCAGGAGGCCGTTACAGTAGTCAAGGCTAGAGATCACAAGCAAGTGCACTAGTATTTTGGCGGTCTCTTCGCTGAGGAACGGGCGAATGCGTGCGATGTTCCTTAGGTGCAGTCAACAGGATTTGGCTAGGGACTGAATATGGGGAACGAAGGAGAGAGCAGAGTCAAAAGTGACCCCAAGACATCGAACACAATCAGCCGGTACAATTGTAGCATTTTCAACGGTGACTGTGAACCCAGGTGTAGGGATAGAGTTTGAAGGTTGGTTCTCAACCTGTTTAACCTCAGGACAATTAAATTTGTACAGTATTCCATAAAGTATATATACACTGTTCACAACATGAAACAAAAAAACAGGGCTTCTTCACAAATTTAATAATGTAATAAATGCAGTGCAAACAAAATTGAAAGTGCTGTTGAGCACCTTATTTAAAAAAAGTCTGCAGTCATTTAAACTAGTTACTTCCCAGCATTCTACATCTCATTGGAATTGTGGTAAAGAATATAAGTGGTGATGTAGGATACCAATTATGCCAAAGGAAAAGGAAGAATTTATTTTTCAAATATGTTATTAATTTGATATACAAATTATCAACACATGATATATAATTTTTTTAAGTACTAAATGATTGTGGAAAGAAAAGGTCTCATGAAAGAATAACCTTTAAGTAAGGTTGATAAGTACAGGCTTTTCACAAATAGTTCACTCGAAGGTAGATCTAACTAGTGCTTATTCCTGTGTTGCATATTGCTTGGCTTGACCTGCATTTAAATATGTTTTCATTTGAAAAGTTTAAAAAAAGAAAAGAAAGCTCAGACTAAATATGAAACATCTAATGAGGTGAGATTTAGAAATATGAGGGGGCAATGATGCTTGTATTGACCCTAGGTCTACTCAATAAAGAGAGAATTGCATGGAATTGAGATTACAAGCAGCTGAGTTGGAAAAATTCTCACATTCAGTTGCATTGGATAATTCTTCCAACTTGGCTTTATTGGCCTAAAATTTAAAATTCCCTGCAATTCTCTTTTTACCTTTTTTGGCTCTCATGGATAATTGTATCCTATGTAATAATGCTTTTACTTTTTTTATTACATTAATATTATAGGTTAAACATGCTATGATTATTTTTTTTTCTGATATGAGGAGATTATATGTGAGATTAGGATGTATTTAGTGTTATTCCTGTGATTATTTTCTAAAATATATTTACCTTGAATTTCAGGGTCCCTTGGAATACTTTCTGACAAATCAACATGTAAAGATGGTGGAATTAATAATATTCCAAATAAAGAGGAGAAGCGGAATCAACCTTTAAGAGAACAGAGAGTTGGTCAAAAAGGACAGGAAAGATCTTCTGGCCAGAAGACCACAACAAAGGGAGGAGCAGAATCTGAAAGTGATTTTGAGTCTGATCCTCCTTCTCCCAAGAGCAGTGAAGAAGATGACCAGGAGAATGAAGAAACCATACACGGTGAACAAGAGATCTTCAATGATGATGATACAGAGCCAGAAATTATTGGGCAAAGACCTCTGTTGATGGATTCTGATGAGGAACAAGATGAAGAAGAGGAGGAAAAACATAGCTCTGATTCGGACTATGACCGCACAAAAATTATAAACTCCAGTGCAAAATTTTGCAATAGATCTGCACAAATTATTGAAAATAGTAAGAGGAATGAAAACATTAAATTTGCCAGTTCACATAATGTACAAAATAATGTGGAGCAATTAATCTCTAATCAGCAACTGGATGCTTTTGGTGCCATTCCCTTTTTCTCTCTTAATGCCAATACATCTGATCAAGAAAGAAAAACTATAAAGGATCCTACATCACCAATAGCATCTAGTGTCGTAAGAAGAGAGCAAGATGAGTTTGATGTGTTTTTAAAAGCACCCTTCAATAAAAAGTTTGGGCAACAGGATTCTGTGGGGACTCCCCCAATTTCTCCAGAGAGTGTGGATATATTTGGCTGCCCACCATTTCAGCCACTTTCTAGGCCAGAAGAAGAGTCAATTAACAGAGAGGATATTTTTGGGCTGGTGCCATTTGAAGAGATAGCTGGAAGCCAGACACACAAAATAAAACGGCAACGAAACGTACCGAAGATAACCTCCCGCTACCGACGTGCAAGACAGGAGCTTTCAGCCAACAATGGGAAACGCCACAATGGGACACCATCAAGCACTAAAAAGTCTGCTAAGCCCATTTACCGTACCCCTGAGAAGATTCGTAGGCACAAAAAAGGAGGGCGCCGTGATTCACAGAGCAGCAATGAGATTCTCTCAATATCTGATTCAAAGGAGAACATCAGCGTTTCTATGACTGATGGAAAAGATCGCAACAATGTTTTGCAACCAGATGACAGTATTGTTGACCCTTTTGGGGCCAAACCATTTTACCCTCAAGAGTTGCGGCAATCGCAACATCAAGCACTTGCAGACAACCGAGGAGACAACCATTCCATGCCTGCAAGCAGGCCAAGACAGAGCTCACTGCATGGATCTTACCACAGCAATGATAATCTCAGTATGGATGACTTTGGTGCAGTGCCTTTTACAGAACTAATGTTGCAGAGTGTAACCCAGCCTCAAAGTCATCAGCAACAGGCATTAGAGTTAGACCCATTTGGTGCAGCTCCATTTCCTTCCAAGCAATAGATGGCTTTTGATAAATATTTTGCATGTGAATTTTTTTTTTTTTACTTTAACTCTAAAACTTATGTTAGCTCAGATATTTTTGGTGCATTATCCTAACACGTGGCACAGTTTTACTATTCAGGCACCTTATAAAATTTAAAAAACAATGCCAAGAAACTCTTAATTCAATTAATCTGAAATTAGATTTTAAATTTTTTTATCTTTTAAAATAAAAATAAAAAGTCATAAAAATTCTAAAATATATAAATATAATTGCTTTAATATATCTCTTTTAAGATAGTATGTTCCTTCTTAGATAATTGCACTTCTGGAATAATTATGCTTATTTGATTGCCAAATTAAATTTCCAGTGTGTAAAATGTATTATTTTTAATAAATAGTCCTTCCATAGTACTACCTGCACAATGCACTCAGAGGTCCATTTTGTAATGTAGTATTACTGATGTTATAGTAAGTTTAAAACAAATCTTAGTGGCAAAGCCTGATATTCAATAGGCCAAATGAAATGTAAATACAATTGCTGGGTCAAATTTTCCTAACACATTTTTTTAAGAAAACATTTTTAATGCAAACTGAGCATAATTTTTTTTAAGTTCTTGAATGTATTCATTTCATTTGTAAGTTAGGCCCAATGAAAATGTTGTGATTTTGCAATGTACATAAAACACTTTTCATGCATACCCAACAAGTATTTCTCAACCGGCTAAACTGTAATTAAAACACTAGCAGTGGTTAACTGCACTCAAAATCCACCAAAATGCTAGTATTTTGTGGCAGTCAGCAGGAACATTCCATCTGTTTCCATGGTGACTGCGCCATTTTAGATTTTCACAAGTATTGACCTTGTAAATAGTCTCCATTGTTCCTAGTAACTTTAAGTCCTTAAAATCACTCCTTGTTAGAACCTAACATAGAAAGATGTCGGCTATTCATGCTTGCAAATGTTTAGATAGATAATTATTCTGTATTGTAGATTGCAGCTTCTATAAATACAGAAAAATGTCCAGAATGCTTTAGTGCATAATATCATAATTCCCAGAATGCATTGTTTAGTCGCAAGTAGTGTGGGAGCATTCCCACTCACCACAATGCATTGGCCCAGGAAGGAAACTTCAGATAAGTAAATCATTTGCCTTTGTGTGTGTGCAATTTTGCTGGCACAATGTATAGATTAAAATATTACCTGTTTGAAGGAAATCCAAGGAACCACACTTTTGTGCATGACTGTTCCACATTATTAGTAAGTTCCAAAGGGGAAAGCACATTGGCAAACCAAACATGACCCTATGTCAATACAGTACATGACCCTAGGATTTAATACACTCCAAATATAGACTTTATGAAACTGGGTATAGGCAGTGGTTACAGTGATACGTTGTAATGCACCATCATTAGAGATTGTCTGCAGAACTTCTTATATGCAAAGCTACACTAGTCCTATACAATTAACATACAAATTGACAATGAAATGTGTATATATAAAATTTAAAATGTGATACTGAATTATATAGACCTGTTCTAAAATATGGAATATTATACTACATACATTTGCACTGAAGGGGAGTGTCCATAATGTAAATGAGCTTAATTTTAAATTACAAATCATTTATGTCACTTTATTTGCTTTGTAGAGATTCTACTTATGGTTCCAAACTAAAGATGTTTTTTACTCCATACGATTTTGTTTTAATTCAAAAAGTTATTGCACAATAAGATAATGTTGAAATGACCCTTTGGAGACTAAAAAAAAAGAACTAGTATTACTTGATCTTTTTGTAAAGTATAATTTTAAAAAGTGCCATAGACTCCATAAAAATATGACTATTGATAGTTTATGTAAACTAATGTGAGATAGATAAATATTCTATCCAGGATGAAATCTATATAACTAACTTATTTGAAGAGTTTCAGTAAATCTGCATATAATAAAGGATACCATGTGACAATGAAGGACCGAGTATACAAAGAGCAAGTCTCAGGTTAAGTCCGAAATGTTAACCAGTGAAATCATACTGATGAATGCTCCAGACATAGATCCCTACAGTTTTTATAGCATTACACTAAGATGGGGTGATTATTTGCTACAAAAAATACCTCCGTCAGAAAAAGCAGCTATTAAAAGTATCACAGAGCCTATTTGTTACATACTGAATAAGTGCCATTATATGCTGTGAAAATTGCATTGGAACAACCAGTGTGCAAGAGCAGAGTTCAAGAAACTTGATTGAATTGTTTTCAGTATAAAAAGAGCAATTTGAAACGTTCGCAAATATATATACAAGTTTCCATACCATGGCAGATCTTTTTGGCTATTTCTTCCATTTCTTCCTGCTCATGAGATCAAACTAAAATGGCCTCCTTCAGTTTTTTTTAAAAATTACCGGTGTTATTAAAAATATAAACATTTCTTGGGGGTTAGCCACAAAGATAATGCCATTCAACTTGGGGGTTCCAAGTTTTCAAGAATACATTTTTTTGATAATAAAGTGAAAAACAACATTGATTGTATAATTGACAAAGTAAATGCATTGCATATGTAAAGGAAATAGACATACATTTTTAATATGTTAAATATACATATATTTGTGAATGTTACAAAACATCTTTTTGAGGAGCATGATGTAAAATACTTGTATTCATGTTTAAAAATTGGTGAGTTCCTTCCCAAATTTATATCTTACAAAGGACTGATTTTTGTTAATATTCCAACAAATGTTCTTTTACTATCCCTTTGGTGTGAGTTGTCCTAATTCACAAGAAAGAGTAAAAATATGGGAGGTGAAGTTATGATAAGAAAATAAATAATAATGCAGCATTTGGGAAAAAGTGTCTAATATTTTTAATCTCGCCAAATTCTTACACAAATGTCAGGCTTTTTGTTTTAACACAGATAAATCTGAAAGTTGTCAGGTCCACATTAATGTCACCATAAACCTTGAATTATTTATACAGGGGCCATGGTGTGTAATAGGGAAATGTTTCTGATTTGAATTATACCTATACTATACCTGTCTCACTCTTTGATAAATAAGGCCGAGATTTACATAGTGATAGGTCTGCCTTTCCTCACACATATGCAGGTTAGGAATAAAAAAAATTCTGTAGATATGTTAAGTATGGACACTGAAAGATGAGCCAGCTCAAGATAATTAGGACCAACTAGAATAGTTTTGTTTGTCATATGTGTTGGACAGAGAGTGAGAGAGCATGCTGCTTTCATCATTGTGAAGAAAGCTTGCAAATTTCCCAAGGTTGCCACTACATAATGTATTTCTGGATAGTACAAGTGCAAGCAACTCTGTCAGTAGAATCTATATACTACAAGTGTAAATAATTCTGAATTTTGCAATGAAAATGTATGGTGACACTCAAAAAGGTATTTCATCAGCATTTGTGTACTATGCTGGATCTTTCCAATCCAGAGAGAGCTTTTGGAATTGTATGATTGTATAATTTGCCTAAATTGAGACTCTGAATGTTTAACCCTTTAAGGACCAGGGATTTTCCTGGGTCAAGGACCAGAGCGTTTTTCAATTTTTAATACGCGGTTTTTGAAACATAATTTTCCTCTCTCTCATTTAACGTACCCATACAAGTTATATGTGAACTGTGATCAGCAATGAAAGGGTTAATTTTTTATTTTTTTTAACCTCAGTGACCTGTAAGTAAAAATAAATTAATTACATACACACTCTGTGCTTCACTATTAGAATGTGAAGCACAGAGAGTGAATTAGAGGCTAAGTCAGTGTGTGATCACACTGACTTTGCCATCTAATTTGCATGTTATCGCGGTGATCACGTTATCACCGCGATCACATGCCCGGAAATGCACCAATCGGGTCCAGGAGCTTTGCATCGGGTGCGAGGCTTAGTCCTGGACCCGTTGCAGACTAGCGCACCGCCGGCTAGACTGCATGACGAGTTAACTCGTCATAAGGTCGCTAATGGTGCGGCTCTTATGACGAGTTAACTCGTCATAAGGTCGGTAAGGGGTTAAGCACCAAAATGCCTAATCTCTTGATTTTGTATTTATTTTTAAGCAAAATACAAGTACTTATTTTAGGACCAGGTTCATTACGTATAAAGAGGAAGTAAAAAAAAAAAAATCAGTAACATAGTAATTTAGGTTGAAAAAAAGACCCAAGTCCATCAAGTTCAGTGCTTCTCAGTGATCAGGAAAGTTTCCAAAAATTGCAATGCATGTTAGAACGTGTTACATGTCATTACAGTCTTAAAGATCACAGAGGATCATCTGAAGTTACAGATGATGAGCACTGATTAGAACATTTGCTTTCTGGGGTTATTTGTAAAGTCAGCTCTGAAGTGCTCTAAAATGCAGAGTATTCCATTGATTTCCATGCTGTCTGCTTCACTTATATAACCTGTTTTGACAGCTGACTGTGGTGCTATTATTCTCCCACTACTCCCTCACACTGACTCTCTCAACTTTTAAGAGCCAACTTTTTAGCCAGTGCCTCGCATTTTGGAATTTCTTCTTCCCTTATTTAGTCCGGGACAACCCTTTCCCCCTGAGGAATAGAGCAATATCTAAGCCAATGATCTACCAAAATATATATCATAGGGCACCAACAATATAAAGATAATAAGCGCGATATGTACAATTTTATGGCATCAAAATCAGCATAGTAGTAACATAAATTGTATCAAATCTTTTGATGAGGGCCTCATTAAAATGCTAGCCTTTGCTTGGGTAGCCTGTTTCCTAGTGTCCCACTGTCTGTGCTGCATTATTAATAGCATTGTGGCTCTCCATCAAATAAACAGTTGGCTAGAAAGTCAGAATTTCCTTTTTAAACCCTTGTGGATCACAAGCTAAAACAATTGCTCTACACAACACTTCATATTATTTTTAATTGAGAATAATATTTTATGTGCTATAAGGCACTAAAATATGACTAATGTGCACATAGAAACATTTTGGTGGCTGGATATATTAGACAGTTTGGGGTTATTAAAGGTAAAATCCTTTTTTAACATGAGCTCAGGGTCCAAAGAACCACATTGTGATAAACGCAGGATTTTACTGTGAGTGTTTGTACGCCATTCAGTGAGGAAAAACATCTGTCCATTCTGCCTTAAACCAGAAATGGAAGGAAAATTGGTTCATCAAGTTGTAAGTGAAATGCATTGCATTATAACTGGTTTTAATTGTATTAAGGGTATCATTTAGGGATTCTATAAGTGGCTATTTTGAAATTAGATGCAACATTAACACGTGCTCAAAATTGTAAAGATACAATTTTAATGTAAAAAAATATATCTAACCACTATTCTTCCAATAGGAGAAAAAAGAAAAACATTTGTATTTGTTTGTTTTTTATTGATTTTATACATGTTTATGAAAGTGGGCAGAAGCATTTAGAGCTAACTGTATGTGAACAAGAAAGCCCTGTGAGCTTTCTCCTACATGAAATAATATGATTTGTTGTATTTCTTTGCAAATACATTTTTGATAACAAAAAGGAGGTTGCTGCTTACTGGAGAGAGCAAAGGAAAGGGTGTATTGAAGAGAACAGGTGTTAGATGGGGCAATGTTTCTTAGCCGTCAGTGCCTGGTAGACATCCAAAGATGGAACAAATTAAATTGTGGACGTCTGATAGGTCTAATCCTATGTGCACATGTTTTTATTATTTTATTTTTAATATTTGCTTAAGTCATTTGTATGTCCATTCCCAATTATTTAATAAAACACACAATGCCTTTAATACAAGACTTTCCTTTCTGTACTTTAATAAAAAATTAGTCACACTTTTAAACTTGTTTCTAATCCATGATGCAGGATTTTCATTTCTAACATTATCTAAATTTTATCCTATTTTGAGATATTTTTTTTTCGAATCATTAACTATCATTTTATTTTCCTTTTATACGTATGCTTCAGTCTAATATATTGTCATCACTGTAATTTCACTTTGTTTGTTTTCGAGGGGAAAAACCAGTACATTGACTGCAAAGCGTAGTATTTTTTTTTTTACCCACAAGGCTGTGGGATCTGTGGTGCTGTGTATGGGCCAAAAGATACACACCTAACAGCCCTCTGCCTAACCCCAACTACGATAACCAGGGTTGGTAGTTCAGCCATTTGTTCCTGGACATATAGATTACATGCTTCGGGCATGTGTCCAGGAGGAGCATCCCTCAATAAAGGTGTTCTCTTTATTCACTAGAATATTATATGTTCATATAACCAAGTAATAAATATAACTTTAATCACAATGGGGGTCATGTATAAAGACGGCACACATGCAGATAATGGAGCTATCGATGTGTGCGCCTATGTGTAGAGCAGACTCCCAACAATTTTCAGGAGTCTGCAATGCGTCTGCCGGTTCCACATTTTTGGTTGGGCTGTCGATCACTACGCGCAGCCAATGTATACAAAAAACATTTTCAAGGTATACAAGCTTAGCCAAATAGGAAATGGCTAAAATAAAAATAGCAAACAAAAAGAACAATTCTAAATTTGCACAGTGAACTCATTCAACATGCGAGTTCAGTCCTCACCAGACTATGACTGCAGCTGCAGATACTTTTCTGTATATGAGAAGTATTTTTTTTATGTATTGAGGAACATATAGGTTATTGCCGCCTTTGTTCAGGACTATTTTCACGCTGTGTGAATTATTGCTCCAATTTAAATCTAAATGAAAACCTTTGGTGGGTGGCAAAGACCAGCAGGATGGCATCCCACAGAGAAGAACATTGTTTAAAGTCTCGGACAGTCACCTTGTGAATATCAGTTGTGAGAAGAATAGCAATGAAGAAACCAAGTTAAATAACCACATCATCATTCAGTACACACTGGATGTCATTGACAGCTGCAGCTTACCACAAAAAGCATAATGCTGCCTTCTATAGAAGGGGAAAAGTAGGGTCACTGAACCAGATCATTCAGTCTTCACTGCAAGCCACAACTGGCTAGTATTGTCTGGTTTGTGAAAGTGCATATAGCTACATCACTCTATATACAGCAGTCTGTAACAAATTACATTGTGTGGATTAAGGACATTCATGTTCTTAAATGCTGTGTCTATCCCTAACAACTATTTTTAAAAATAAAGTGCCAAATTAAAACCCAACATGTTTCTAAGCCAGGTTGGGATATGCATGCTAGTGCCCCTACATAGGATTGATGAATAATAAAAACAAATGTCAGTAGGGAAAGTAGAGTATTACAAATGGTACAACTGTGACCAAAGTGGGCAGAATGATTAAATCATTATCATTTTGACTCCATCGGTATTTTTTAGGCATGGACTTCTGAAGAGGTAAAAAATGCTTAGAGGCATTTTAATGCACTTGGCATGTGAATTATTATATTCCAGATTTTCAACAAATTGTGTTGCTCTTAGCACTGGCTGTAAATGTTGGTTTGAAAATAGTTCACAATGATAATTCTGCAATTATTTTAATGTTAAAAATATATAAAATTAAGAATTTGAAAATAACCAATAAGCAATATATATTATATATATATATATATATATATATACAATATATATTTATATATATATATATATATATACACATACACACACACACACACACACACACACTTATTTGGAACCAAGTGCACACTGTGGTGTCAGTAGGTAGCTTGATGACTTATGACTATCAAACCCGCAGAGGCTACTAGTAGGGGCTTGAAATGCATAAGGCTCCAAACTACCAGCTACCATCAGAGCACAGCAGATAAGAGCCATGGGCAGGCTTGAAATGCATAAAGCTCACCATGTATTCTCTTTTTCCTTCTGGAAGTCATAATGTGGAATGGTCACACTTTAACTGGTACAAACAGAAAAGATTGACAGGGCACTACTCTATTGACCCTTAGCTGAAAGAGTACAAACTGATAAAACACAAAGTCCAGTGGCAAATGAAAGTTCTAAATACAGTACCCTTGTGCAGCCTATGTTGGGGAGTTACCCAAATTCTGTAGCAGTAGAAAGTAAAAAACAGAGTGAGATCATTGTGTAATGTTTAATTTATGAAAATAGTGCCCACAATGGGCTACTTACAGGAAACTGGTTATGAAAACGCCAATTAAATAAATGTAGTGGAAGTGAGAGGTCAGTTCAGCTGGAAAATCCATTGGAGAAACTCAGTAACTCAACTGGAAAGCAGGTGGAACGCAGACCAGAAGTATGGGTACTAGAAGTGGACCAATGTGGGAAGAAAACTGGAGGTATCCAGTAATATATTACACAATGTTATCTTCGTCTGTTGCGCTTTTATGTTTTTGTTTCCTTTATGTTTACTGCTAATGTAAAAATTAGGAGTAAAAAGAAAATACCATCAAGCTCATTCCATAAATACATTTATTATGAAATGTTTTATTCACACTGTTTTATAAATAAACTTAATTTAAATCATTATAAAATATTAAGCCATTGGAATTAAGCAATGCTACACAATAACAAAATAGATTCATTCCAAAATGACACAAAACAACATGACAATACTAGAAGTTATTACAGAAACAACTGCATTTCATAAAAGTAGTTCACACAAAAAAGTTTAAGGGTAAAACAATGTACAGCCACACATTTAACAACTTGGAAAAAAAACTAAATAAATATGGACTTTTTATCCTTTTTAGGGTAGTATATCTTCTAATATCTGTAGTGAACTCTTTGACTTGTATACTGTATTTCCCTTTTAGAAAAAAGATTTTTTTAGATGGCAGCAAAACATCCGAAAAAGGTATTATTTAACACCCCCCTTACCCCCCAAAAAGATATAAATGCTGTTTTAGTAAATGCCACTAATTTTTTCAAAGGCCAATATTTAATATGAGAGAGAAGGTCACTAATGCTTAAGGGAAAGTAAAACATTTTATTTTGGTACATGTTATTATATAACCAATAAAAGGTTATGTTAAGTATTCCAACTTTTAGGACTTATTTATAGATTATTTTGCCAATATACCTGTTAAAGTCACACTTAAGGCTTATCATTAAATAAAGATAACAGACTATATAGGATCTTGAACTGATGGGATAATTTTGTGGTGGTTAGTCACATATGCTATACACTAAACCAGGTATGGCCAACCTTTTGCATTGCAGATGTTTCGGACTAAAGCTCCTGTGAAACTGCTAGCTGGACATTATGGGAACTGTAGTGCCAAAAGTTAGCCACCCTTGTACTAGACATTGTAAACATTGTTATTTGGCTGGCACATCATAAAGCTGGTTGTATTTCTATAAATTTCAGAAAAGGATTTGTAGTTTTCATCAAATGCCGCCAGTTAAGAAAATGTAATTATTGATAGACAGCACGTAATGGTACAGGTTTCCTAAATGCAACAGTTAGTAGTGACGGAGTAAAAACAAAGTGACAGTAGTCAGTTAGTACATTTTTAGTAAAATAGACACATTGCCAGCAAGGAACTAAGGCAAGAACCTTGATCAAACCTTGATCGAAAATAAAGGTCATCATCTTCCACAATGAGCAAACTTCTAATATCATCACAGCCAATGTGTTGTTACAGAAAAAAAAAACTAAATCTCGCAATAACAGTATTATGTTTGCTTACTCATGTTAGCACTTGCATGCACAATTCAGCTTTCAATACTGAAATTTGATCAGTTTCAATACAAGTTACTGGAGCAAGTAACAAAAAATAAATACATATTACACACACACCTTCTGTGCTACTAATGGTGCACATGACATGAAATGAATACTTCCATAATTCTATATTTGCATTACTGCATACTTTGTGGTTCATTGGGAAAAAAGATACATATATATTAGTTTGGTATTGAGCTGGGACTTTGTTTTTACTGTTTTTCCAAATTCAAGGTTTTTACAAAACTTAGCAGCATAATAAAGTCTTGTAGCTAATGTTGGAACGTGGACACCTCATTTGTGAGGCAGGAGACACATTACTCCAAGGTAAATGGCAGTAGCTTTTAGAAACACAAAAATGACATAAAATGTATGCAACTTTTGATACATTTGTTTAAAGCTTATATTACAGCATTTGCTGGTTGGAGCCACAGAGAGAGTTGAAGCGAGCAAGTATTTCCTATTATATATTACATATCCCCCTTCAAACAATTACACATGGACATCAAATGTTTTGAGAAAGTGCTATTAATGCATGACGGGATAGACTTTACACCCCATGGATCTAGCCAGGATGTGCTTTAAGAGAAGTGTAAAATATTAGTAAACAAAAACATATCATATTCTAACTTACAGGACTGATAGGAGAACAAGGATTTAACAAAAGGATAACAGCTGACTGTTATTTTACATGTCAGATTCCACCTACAGTCAAAACCCTTTGCTCACCCTTAGACATTAAAACCTTTTAATATCTTGGTGATTAACGAGTTACACATTTTCATGGTCTCTTTATGGTTAAATGTAAAATACTTTATAGCATAAAATAATGAAAGAAAAATGTACAACATAACATCAATGATGAAATTAAATTTCCTTGCAGGACGATTAAACTTTTTTTTTTTTTTACCCTTGCTTCCACTTCTAAAATCCAGAAGATCACTCAAAAGGAAGAGTGAAGTAGTGACGGCATAAATCCTGATGATGCCAATGGCAGGTGAAACGCATTGTATGTGAGGAGCTTGGCAGACATATCAACTTGTATTGGGACTCCATTTATGAATAAGAGTTACATCACTTATTTTAATGTAAGATCTATACTTAATTTACTGCTTATCTATCCCATCACTTCTCCGCTGTTCCTTTTGCGTGATATCCTGGAAGAAAAGGTGCTCGACTAAAGGGATGTCTATACATATGATCTACATGAGCAGTATACTGCTCTCAACTGAGTGCAGGGGCATTACCCACGTCTGATTTCTAGCACTTTGCATCTTGCACTATATTTGTTTGTAATTTTTTATTACATGTACATCTACTGCATAATTGTTTACAAGATGCCATTTTTTAGTTTTTAGTGCACAACTAATTTTGTTAAATTCGGAACTTTTGTATTTACTGACTGAGACACTAGGGGGTAGTTGCAACTGGTATTAATTTAGGCGTAGTGAATTATACCTTCATTTTTGGATTTTTTTCCTGTGATTTTATTATGTGCTACCAGGATGTTTTGGCTCTTCATTCTGTACTAGCTAAACAGATGCCGAGATCTTAAGTAAATGTGATTTACTACCTTTAGTTCCCTGAAAATTGGCCCTAGACAGAAGATGAGTCGTACAGAACAGGATGGCTTTAACAGTGCATACTCAGAAGTTTGTAAATATTGCATACAGGAGCAATTTGTTCCTATAGCTCTCCTAAAATATTAATTGTAAAGCCCATAGCTTTTCTTACTGTAAACAGTCAAGTTCTTTTACGTATGCCAGCTAAAAATAAATATAGATTGGCACACAGATACCTCAAGCATGGCAAAGGTTTACAGCTCACAGCAGGTCATGGAATGTTAGAACAATAGTTTAGTCTTTAAAAGGCCATAAATATAGCAGCCCATTAAAAAGTTTAAAGCCTCTTGGACAGGCAGCGGACAATTATTCAAAGATGCCTACCCGTTTCTGAATTATACCATTCCTTTTCGGTTTCTGCACACTCTTTCATTGTGCCAAAGTTAAAACTATTCCATGTCTCCTACAAAATTCATGCGGGCAGCAAAATAATCATTTTGGTGAAGAAAACCATTGTTGCCTCCTTTGACATTAGGTCTTCATCTTCAAAACAAGAAACCATGTCTGAGTTTTTCTAAGATGAATTAAGACATCGTGCCATTCGCATGTCTGTTAACGGATGTCGTCTAGTTCTGTCAGAGATTCTGTCATAGAGATGAGACAATCTCTAAAAATGTTCCACGTTCATGGTTTCTAAAGTCTTCGCTAGGAGAGTTTCTGCTCCTTTTTAAAGATAGGGTGAATCTGTAAAACAAAATCTTTGTGTGAAGGTTTGGTCCAGCCGTGCCCCTGTATAACAAGGGCTTCCAATGGGCAGCCGATGATCCAAATGCAGGCCATCTAACTACCCATGTTCTCTTTGAATCCAAAATAGAGGCACATGTTCA
Source organism: Pelodytes ibericus (assembly GCA_036172795.1). Classification (NCBI taxonomy): domain Eukaryota; kingdom Metazoa; phylum Chordata; class Amphibia; order Anura; family Pelodytidae; genus Pelodytes; species Pelodytes ibericus. The sequence continues at coordinate 76,832,714 of CM069863.1, forward strand.
TGGAAAAATAACCCCCCCCCCAAAAAAAAAAAAACCTTTAATACGCAGTGAGCACTTAACCCTTTTGACCTTGTCTTCCCCTAGGTGACAAGGGCTGTTTTGACATTTCTGGGTTGTTTGTGTTTAGCTGGAATTTCCTTCTTTCTCACATACTGTACCCATACAAATTATATTGTTTTTATTGTCATATGAAGGGCTTTAATTAGATATTATGTTCATTATATCTTAAAATTTACTACCAAAAAAATCATAATATATGAAGAATAAAAAACACTTTATAAATTTGACGTAAAAAAAAATTCTTTACACAGATCATTAAAAACGACCCCGTCTAAATAGTTTCTACATTTTGGCCAGAGTTCAGAAATATACTTGTTTCCATGTTTTTCCTGCAGTTTTTGTGAGTTATAGGGCAAAAAACAAAAATAGTGGGGAGTTTTCTTACAGTGACCTTTTGACCCCAACCCTAAATTTAACCCCAACTCAAACCCTTATGCTAACCCTTAATATATTTTAATTTAATTGTAACCCTATCCCTTATGCTAACCCTAATTTAATTGTAACACTAACAACTATTCTAACCCTAACCCTAGATTTTGACTAATTATATGTCTTTTCTTTATCGCAATGTTGGTAACTGCCTCTAGGGGCAGTCAAGCAACAGCATCAGAAGTGAATTTTTTTTCACTTCCAAAGCTCCCACAAGAGGGCAGCAGGAGCATCCTGCAATATGGTGCCCACGATCGCTGGGGTTTCCCAGACCCCGCAATTTCGGTGCTGCCTAATGCCTCAACATCGAGGCAATAGTGCAGCACCTTTAGAGCGGTTTTAGAAAACGTTGATTGCAAAAACAGCTCGTTCCACCGCATGACGTGCCAGACAAGTCCTTTTTTTGCGAAGGTGTTAATAGTTATAATATATTGTTGATACACTCACAAATAGAGGTAAAAATCAGGCCTTTCTCCTAATAGTAAATATACTAGATACATTCTCAATTGTTAGTAATGTGACAGGAAAAAAAGTATGGAATTTCTCTCTTTAATTGCAAAACCCCCAATGTTGTGTATATATTACAATGCTCTTGTGGCAAACAATATATAGGATGAACCATTAAACCTATAAAAGAGAAAATATTGGAAAATATTGTCAGGAAAAGCACAAAAATTGCAGTGTCCCTAAACATTAACAACTGTTCTCTTTAGAAAACTGTTGACCTGTGGGATCAACAAGATTATTCACGTTGGAGAGGTGGCACTGTCACATAGTTTTTGTCCTAAAGGGAAATTAAATGGATTAATGAACTGAAAACCCTGGGAAAACTAGACTAAATATTGCTTTATAGCTCAATATCGTGTCCCCTTACGATAAATAAGTTAATGGATTTTTTTAATCACTTTTTTTTATCCTCTTTTATTTATTTATTTATGTATGTATGTTTTCATACACTGACTTTGCCTCCAATTCACACCTTGTACTTCACATGCGGATTGTGAAAAAGAAAATACAAAACCCATTTCCTGTAAAAAAATAAAAATAAAAATAATGAACCCTTCCCATCCCTTTCCTTTTTGTTACTGTGATCAGTTTCCTTCTTACTTTATGGCCCATATTTTGTTTTGTTTTTCTCAATTTTTGAAATTTACATGTTTTTTTCCCAAAAATATATTATTTTAATATATTAATGTATATTAGAGTTGCATGCCCGCGCTGTAGTTCTATTTTCTCTGACCAGTACATTGCACTGGTCAGAGTTGTTTAATTTTTGAGGGGGGTCTGGGAACCTATATTTTCTTTTTATTAGCTAGTTAGTTGGGATAAGTGGGTCAATGTTAGTGTTGTACTAGTTGTGTACAATATTATTGGGAAAATAGTGAAAAAAGTATTTTTGAATACTACATTTTTTTTTTAATGTATTTTTTATGTATATGGTATCCAAAGAAAGCTCTACCTGTCCTTTAAAAAACAACATATAACTTGTATGGGTGTGTTAACTGTCAGAGGAAAACTACGTTTAAACAACCACATGTCAAAATAGAACAAACGACTCTGGTCATTGGCCTAGGAATAGATGTAGGGGAGGACCTAATGTGACCTTCAGATGGATTACTTTTATATAGTTGTGGCTATATAAATTAGCTTGGGTTCATTTTCCAAACAACAGCTGATGTGCGTTTATTTCAGTTGCATGCCATTTATTTCCCTTACCATTGTTCACAAGTGTTCAGCATATACCGGGCAAGGCTGGCTATGTCTGTACTGCATGATGTGAACTGTAGACTGATGCCACCAATAAAGCATGACCACTGCCAGGATGTGCCACAGCTGGTGACTTGAACCCAGGTAGTTCAGTTGCCCTGAAAAGATAAACATGCAAAAATGTAATGGTCATATCTTCATTTTACAAATAATGGATGCCAGTCTCCTCCTTGCATGACATGAGTCTGGACTGTCGTGAAACTGCATCATGGCTGCAGGGTGGAATTTAGCAGAGTCATATACCATATTTACTGTATGATCACCCCTATAAATACGTGCCTGCCCCCCAATCTTTGGATCTTACTGAAACCTCAATAAGGTGCCCTGAGGGTAATGTAGACCAATATTTCTATATCTAGTCACACAGAATTTTTTTGTTGTTGTTAATAACTTGTGATCAGTAGCTTTTCTTTTCGCCAGAAAAGTGATCAAAATTAATAAATAATACATATTAAATTACTAAAATGACCCTGCAAAGCTACAATGTTGCTCTAAAAATCCCATCACACCCATTGTAGGATGATGAACCTAACATTGTGAGAGGAAATTTTGTTAAAAATTCAAGCAAAATATGCTATTTATATCTCAAAATATTCCATGGAAATTGTTTGAACGATCACAGTTATTTAAAGACCATCTTTGGATGACAAAAGCTACATACACAAAGACACACGAATATTAATTTCAATGCTTTGCCCTGTGGGACCAGTGTCCAAGTGTTTGGGTTTTTTGCACTTGACTAGAAGGGGGACATGATCTCAAAAAATTGGGAAACCCTGCTGTGATGGGATATAATTAATTTGTAAATGGTGGCAGTCAGTTTATCGTATTCCTTTTGGACACTGAAGTTGTTAATTCATTTGTGTCACTGTTAGAGAGACTATGTCAACTTAAACATTGCTTATACTGTGAATGTAGGGAACAAAAAAAAATGATCTATACATTGTGTTAGCATAATTGCACGCAAATGCCTAAATTAGGAGAGAAATGCGTTTAAATGTGTCTGTAGTGTCTGCTGCTTATGACATCACCTGTGGCTTTATATGCAAATGAACTGGTTTTCAGTGGGAAATGTGTAATTCTATATCAAGCCACAGGTGATGTCATAAGCAGGAGAGACCACAGCCACATTCAAAATACATTTTTCTCCTAATAAAAGCATTTGCTTGCTTTTCTGCTAACACAATAGATCATTTTCATCAATATTTTAATCTCTACATTCACAGTATAAGCAATGTTTTGATGTCAGTCCCTTTAACACTATACAAACCTTTTGTGTATGTTGCACTGCTATGTAATTATCTAGCACAAACGGATTTTAATTCCGATAAGAAAACAGATCTAATTCTAACCATAACGCTACATGCATTACCCATCTAGTGCTGTGCAGACACTCTTATGTAAAACATTAATGCTAATATGACATTAACTGCATAACTATGGCAATTGTTAGGAGGCTAGCCTCACTCAAAATATGATTTCAAACCCACCATTGAATTTAAAAAGTTATTCCCTCTTTAAAATACACAAGAATAAAATCATTATTATCCTGTTGTAAAAAAAAAAAAAAAAAATTCAGAAAAATATTAAATCACAAATGGGATAGTTACCAACTTATTACCTGGAAAATACCTTTCTGGAACTTTAGAAATGTAGAATAAAAACGCAGCAGCTGCAATCAAGTACATGACAATTACACGTGGAGCAAACTCCTGCAACAAATGAAAATAAATATTTGTATGACAAGTTCATCAGAGCAAGAGTCAGTCACTTGGTTTAAAATAAAAAACAGTAAGAAATCAAGCCTCTTTCCAAATTCAAATGATAAAAGAGATAAGTTGGGCACAGTAAAATGTTAAAAATAAAAAAAAAATTGGAATATTGGGAAAGAGAATGGAAGTCCTTTGAAGCTTAACCGCTGGCACATACTTTCATTGACAAGATAGAACAATTAGATTTGGTATACATATTCCCCTTTTCTTTGGCTGGCAAATGTTCTACCGGAAAATAAGAATTGACCCGGTTATATGCACATTAGTTAGAATTTTTCAAGGTTGGAGATTTTGCACTTTAGCATATCTTTGTATTAGATTCTTTGCCAAGATATAATTAAAATTAATTGTTAATGTTTTGTATGTTGTGTATGGTGTCTTGTATAATGTTATTTTTTCTATTTTTGTAATAAAAAAAAATAACAGACCAAAGCTTCAGCCCATGATAAAAAAAAAAAAAAAAAAATATCCAAAAAGAACAAAAGGGTATCTTAAAATATTAATGGTATATTTATCTAGGCACGGAAGCACAGTATATGTTTTCTCTTTAACACATTCAAGGCACTGTACCAATACAAACTACAGACTACAGACTGGGGTACAAAGATGGCTCCTAACTGTAATGAATCTCTGCCTTGCCTCAACTTATTACATTTAGCTTCCAAAACATCAAAGTTGTTTGTTAGTTTGGGCGATCTGAGTGTGGTTTTTAGACTGGATTTTTTTCTTCTACAGGGAGCTGCACTTTGAGCAAATTTTTACTCTCACTATGGAACATTATTAGAATTTTTGACATTTGTCTAAGAACAGTTTGTAGAGATCTCCAGTAATAGAATGTTAACCTATGTGTGTAATGTAAAAATGTCATACTTTGAAGAAGGGTAAAATGATGCCTGTATTCTGAGCTAGATAAATTGGCCATACACAGATAGAAATGTTTTTATAATGGAATACGTTTTTATACCTAGGCATAGAACCTACAAAAAATGGTGTTGGGTAGAGATGAGCACATATCTGCCTGCCCCAAACAATAATGATGGCATCCCAGACTGCTATTCCACCAGCAAACATGTAGATCACAAATGCCATCCAGAATCTGAATTTCTTTTGTGGAGGACAGATTCACTTTAACATTTCTAACACTTTAATGATAACCCATGCGTTTCACTCACATGCACAATGGATGCACCGATGCCTCCATTTAACCATATCCAGTGCACAGTAGGAATGATTCCATAGCCAGAGACACAGCAGAAGATTGCAGAGCGTAGTCTGTGCCATTGCTGTGTGAGGTAGCTGGGGTGAATCTGAGCGAAGAACACTGCCAGGATCATGGCCAGTACTGTGATTAGATAGACCTGGCGCCAGTACTGTAAGTAAAGAAAACACTGCTTAGTTAATGATACAAGTGTTTTTTTTTTGCCTGCTAAGAATTCACTTGCTTTAATCTATCTATACATATTAAGTTCTGTGGAAGCTTAATGACATTCATTTTATTGACCCCAGAAAGATCCATGGCAGAGTTGACTATATGAAAAATTGAATCTGTAAAACTGAGCATATTCTACAATTGGAGCCATGGTACTTGCATCCTCGACTTTAAAAGGTATGTAATGGTGCACTCTTGAAAAAAATGTCAGTGCCGCATTTAAACTGCAGGAGCAGCACCGGACTGCCAAATATCTACTTTTAACGAATGGCGCAAAGAGGATTTGGCTGGGTAAAAGATTTCTTGACCATCAGCTGCCACGAACTCCAGATAATCTAGTGGTCAACTGCTATCAACTGCATCATTGCTACAATGAGCATTAGTTTTGTATTTCTCTTTGAATTGTGGAAGCAGTTCCATATTAATATGACATAATATTTATATTTGTTGTAGTTAACAGGTTAAATATTTGTTGTTGTTGTTAAGGAACACCAATGGTTGTGGCTGGGGGAAGTGGCAAATCCCAGACCTATTCTATACTGGAAATGATGTAGAACAAACATACTATTAAAGCAATGAAATGGGAGACACAAACCCCACATATATAAATACAATATAAATATGTTGCAGAGAATGCATTAGACAAGTTGAATATTAGACACCCATTTATAACATAGTCCAGGATATATCTTGTAAAACCAGGTTGGAGCATTTTTTTTTTTAGTTTTGAGGGAGAAAAAAATGGATCAATGACTGTAGGCTGAAATAACATTCAACAGAGACTAAGAACACATTTGTAGATGTGAAAACGTCAAAGCGATGATGGGTGAGCAAGGCCCAATTATGGACTAGAGTTAATTAGATTGCTGAGTGGATTTTATGTTTTTAGCAGTTTTTATGGCTGGTGGGCACTACAGAATCTTGCCTTGTTTGCTTATTCAAATCTGAACAGGAGCCAGACACATTTCAGATAGTAAAGGGGGACATAAAACATTAGAACACCATCAAGCGTTTGAGCTGCCAGTTCAGCATTCGGTTAACGAGTTTTCTCCAAACAGAACACAGAAGGGTTAAAAAAAACTGTAAGATCCTTTAGATAATAGGCTCAGAAAATCCAGTAACAGACCACTGAGCCACTCAATTCCTCACGACAAAACTACAGCTAATGAACCCCAAATGGCTCAGTTGGCATTTTCCCTCCCGTCCCATAAAACACTGTTTTTGAAGTACTGCTGTGTAAGCTTTCAGACTGCGACTGCAGTTGGCAAAGAGTGTTCAAACAGGACGCACAGAAGCCAGGAGTTCAAATGTCCCTTCACTCATTATTTTTAATATGGAAATTCACTCATGTAAATTATGTGGACCTCAGCTCCCAACAGTGCTCATTAGCAAGATAAATAAGACTCAAGGTCTGGAGAATACAAAATAAAACCTTGCCTGGGGCAGAACTGGAAACCAATGTGATAGCTTCATTGGTCTGAGCCAGGAAATGAATGGTTTCCTTCACTGAATGAATTTGAAAAATGGGAATAACGGAGGGAAAAAAAGCACAACACCTACATTGTTACAGTAGAAAGCATAAAACACTCCAGAGACATAACAACCCAAGATGCCTATTGAAATGCCAGCATAATCTAGTGCCATCCATCGACGGCTGGTTTTCTCTGAGCGGTGACAGCAGAAGAGGTGATATCCCACAGAGCACAGCATGCAGATCTAAAAAAAAAAAAAAAATGTCAAAAAAAAAAAAAGACATGGAACTGGTTGATAAAATACACTCAATGATATAGCACAGCAAATGGCACCTAATAAATTTTGTTTTTAATGATCTCGTTTTTATTGTCATTTTATTTGAAAGTTGAAAGGAAAAAAAGGAAATATACAAACAAACAAACAAAAAAAAAACGATTGAAAAGAGAACAAAGCAGTTACAAGGGATTTTATATTTGTAGTGTTTATTTTTAGTGTTTACTTTTGCAAGCTCATCTTTTTTTTATTGGGTGTTCAAATATTAATCCCACACAAAACACATTTTACTGGGGAAAACAAGTTTAAATTACATTAGATCATGAAACTCCTCAATGTAAGTGTATACATATAAAAAAGTAAAATAATAAAGCTTAGTAAGAAAATCTTCCAAAGGGTTACTATATAAAAATGGTACAAAACCTGTTGAAAGAAGGTCTATTAAGCCTTTTTTATACCTCTATTTAATATAACATGTATGCCAACCATAACATATTCTATAAAGTATAGCTTGTGTAAGTCAGCACTGTTTTAACAGACAGCTGTTGTTACCATCTGGGCTTCTGCAGGGATGCTCACAGGCTGCTCTAAGTAAATATGGGACATCAAGGTGATTAACGTTTTAAATACTGAAAATGGGTTCACCATTGTTGTGTCAAAAGTTATAACATGAATCATCCCCCTCTCCTGCACAAGGGAATGCTGGAAGCAACCGGCTGGATTTTTTTTTTTTGATTGGCTGTTGGCAGTAGTTTTTTTTTTTTTGTAACATGAGTTGGTTAGGTACAAATAACACTTTATGCTGGTAATATATTTTAAGTAGATACATTTTCAGGTGACAGAGCCACTTCAATGTAGAGAATGCCACTATAGCTATTTTATATAAAAAAAAAATAAAAAAAAGGCTACCCAGAGTATTTCGGGAAGTATTCACAGATAGCAGCCAAGAAAAGCCCAAACTATTCTTTGTAGTACATTCACAGTTAGTGTCTGAGTAAATCGGGGAGTATTGTGCAAGTAAAATCACAGTTTATTACACACATTTTACTTTATAGTAGTTCTGGACTTCATTTTAGCTACAGTAGTTTTTGCTAAAGGTCAGAGGTTTGCACCAACAATTCATGGTGGAAATTTTGAAGAATAATTTAATAAACTGAAATAAGTAGCGAGAAGTATGCATGGATACAAGTCTATTTTACAACCTATGAGAATGAGAACTAGAAATGTCTGGTGCCCAAAATACATCTTCCAAATATTAATGCATATTAATAGGCTTTCAAAATATTTAAAAAGGCATGTTTTATATTTTGCATTTTGCTTAATTAGTGAAATTACAGCAGTTTACAAGAAACCAGGACTGCCCACACTAGCAGTAAAAGTCAATATCCTTTTTTTTCCAGCAGGAACCAATGAAATTCATTTAAATAAAATTAATGGAATTTCCTGTCTCTCTAGTGATGTCATCAGACAATGTGTTACATTGCGGCCCGCCGAGGACATTTATACGGCCGGCACCCCCCGCGCTGTTTACCTTTTATTTATTTTTTTCTGGCAGCCGCAGCGGATTCGGCTGCAGGAAGAAGAAGAAATAAAAAACCACCGCGTCCGGATGCGACGTTACGTCACATGCGGATCCGGTGACTGTTTCCCTCCTCCGTGCAGGAGGACACTGCGCAAGACGTCCGGCCGGGGACACAGCAGCTGGAGGTAAGTGATGGGGAAGGGGGGGAGGAGGGAGGTATAACGAGCACTGGAATGGCACACTATTCCTGGGCATCTGACTGGCACACTATTCCTGGGCTCTGACTGGCACACTATTCCTGGGCATCTGACTGGCACAATATTCCTGGGCTCTGACTGGTACAATATTCCTGGGCTCTGACTGGTACAATATTCCTGGGCTCTGACTGGCACAATATTACTGGGCTCTGCATGGCACAATCTGACTGGCACAATATTAATGGGCTCTGACTGGCACAATATTACAGGCATCTGACTGGCACAATATTACATGCATCTGACTGGCACAATATTACAAGCATACAAATGGCACAATAATAGTGGCATCTTAATGGCACAATGGTATTGGCATCTGGCACAATAAAACTGGCATATTAGTGGGCAAATTGCCTGTTATATATATATATATATATAGAGAGAGAGATTGTTTTACAATTTGTTCATAGTTTTTGTTTTTACTATAGTCCGGCCCTCCAACGGTCTGAGGGACAGTGAACTGGCCCCCTGTTTAAAAAGTTTGAGGACCCCTGTGTTACACTGTTAAGAGATACTACTGTGTACAAGATAACTTTGATTACATTCCACACAATGCATTATATTCCAGCAACACAGGAAGTGACTAAATGAAACAAAATGTTATATGCTCAGTGTCTATATAATCAGTGCTGCCGCACCTGCAGTATGTATGCAGAGTAATCACTCAGGGAGGGCTTGAGTAAAATATTAAATATTTGATGTATGTAGAATGCCTGCATCAAATCACACTGGAAAATACCCTGTGCACTATACAAGCAATAGTCTTTAACGTGTACCAAAGTGAGTTTGGGGACTATACTGTCCCTTTAAGGAAGCTCTTTATCTTGACATTCGCTTTTATATGTGGTATTCCACTATGGTGTTTATCATTTGAAGAAAGACAGTCTGATCCAAGCAATAGTGCTGTTCCGAATGTAACCATTTGAACAGACTGTATACTTAGAAAAGTTTTTGTAATAATGATTCAGGAAATTTATGAAAATGTTTCTTGCTTTTGTGACCATTTTCTTTGACAAAGAAGGAACTAATTAACAGTATCACTACAGTAACAGCAATAGGGACATCCCAGACATTACCAGTCTTCACTTCCTTTTAAAGAGATACTGCCTTGCTAACTTAGTTCTATGCTGCATTTGATGTGCCTTGAAGACCAGAATTCCATAATGTTTGTCATACGTTTGCTTAACTGTGATTTTTTTTCTTCGTGTTCAGTACACCCACACAAACTATATGTCATTTATTAAAGGACAGATGGGGCTTTCTTTTGAAAATATTATTTTCATCATATGATTTAATTTACTATTACAAAAATATAAAATATGATTAACATATGCCAAAAAACACGTTTTCTAAGTTTGACCTTATTTATTTTTTTTTTTAAAACAATTACAAACTGTAAAAAAGTCCCCAACTATATAGTTTCTAATATTTGTCCTGAGTTTAGAAATACCAATGTTTCCATGTTTTTCTGTGTTTCATTTCAAGTAATAGGGCAATAACCAATAGTAGTGTTTTTTTTTGGTTTCCTAACCATTTTCTTCTACAGTGACCTTTTGACCCCAACCCTAAATGTAAACCTACATCTACTCCCACCCCTTCATCTAACCCTTGTAGTAACCCCTTATTCTAATCCTTAACCCTAATTGTAACCCTATCCCTAATTCTAACCCTAGATCTAGGGTTAGCATTTCCATTTTTTTTTCTTTCTAACTGTAATGTTGAGGACTGCCTCTAGGGGCAGCCAAGCAACGATTTCAGAGTAAAAGGAAGATAATTTTTTTTTTAATCACTTCCGTCGCTCTCTGCTGGGCACACCGTATTGGAGGAGCATGCTCCTCTTCAATACGGCACCCGCGATCACCGGGGCATGGGCAGAGACCTTGATTGAGGCATCATTGAACCACCATTAACACACAGGTAGTCAAATTCACTGCCTATGTGAATTTGAACGCATAGGATCACAATCGCGGTGATCGTATGCATGGAGAGGGCTGAAGGCACTCTCAGAGGCGGCTTCAGATCCATAGGTGCCAGCATGTAGCGTTGCACTAAGGAGCGCAACGCTACATGGAAACTCAGGATGTATATATACATCCTCATGGTCCTCAAGAATAATGCTTTGCAGGACGTATATATACGTCCAGGTGCGTTAAGGGGTTAAAGGGCTTTTGAATAATGCTTTTAGGAAGCACTACTTCTAGGATACAGCTTTGATGAAAGCCTGTCAACATGGAGACCAAATGACAAATTGGGATCAAGCCACACCAGTTATTTAAATGCTATCTAATGAACACTAAAAATATTTTAATAAAATAGTGTTCCTTTAACCATAATTGGTTATATAATTTGCACAGTTACAAAACAAAGAATGAAAATATTTTACCAAGATACAGTTAAAGGCTTACTTGAAAGCAGAATAGGCAAATGGAGCATATAACAAAATCTTCCCGTGATGCATTTGCAGACGGCAATACTGACATCATGTCGTACACGCCAAGACTGAAGAATAGTAGAAAGCCCAGTAGGTGACTCCAGATGTTAACAGTCTCATTAGACAAAATGAAGAGGCTATAATTGAAACAAAGATAACATAGGCAGAATGTGAACAGGATGCAGCAGAACATTGTAGAAAAGGTAGTTTGTTCTAAAGACAAAAAAGGGGGATGGGAGTTCAGCTCTAATTGTGGGTTAGTTATTGAACAGCACCCACTAGAGAGCAAAGAAGCATTCTGTACCACACAAATTGTTGCAGACATTAGTAACATATTGGCCTTTTACATTGCTTTAATATTTATTTTTATAAATACAAAAATGTACACAGTGGTGTATTTTGGTTTTGCACTGCCCTAGGCATGACTAAACGTGTGTAAACCCCCCCCCCCCCCCCCCCCCAAATCTAAATGCACCCATCCCTTGGACTTCCTGCAAGGAAACACTGTTTCCTGTTTAAGTCCCACCCCCGTATCTGTCCCACATGAAAAATTGCAAAGGAAGTAGAGGCACGTGGAGTATTTGGCACACAGGGTGGAATGTATGTTTGTCATTTCCCCCCCCCCCCCCCCAATTCTTTAAGTAAAAAGTGACCTCTCTGTCCCCAAGAAGCTTGTCATTGCCTTTCTGTCCCCAAGCAGCTTGTAAAGTGCTATCTCTGTCCTCAAGAAGCTTGTCAGTGCCATATTTGTGCCCAAACTGCTTATCACACTCACACACATTCAGTCAAACTCATATCACACTTCACACTTAAAGTGTATGGATTAAATAGTTTCAATGTTTCTTTGGCTCGTACTGGAGAAAACCTGTCCTCATTGACCCCCAACTGTACAAGATTTAGGGATTACCCAGTTGTGTTTAAGTAATAATATGTATAACACCCGGTGTGGTTCCCTACGTGTTGCTAAACTATACCAGATGTCATACATATTATAATTTAAACACAACTTGGTAATCCCTAAATCCTGGACCGTTGAGGACAGGTTTTGAGAGTTAAAAAAACAAAACACTTTTCAATGCAACTGAATGGAAGAATATTTACAACTCTTCTACATTGCCCCAATTCTCTCTTTGCTGAATAGCCCCTTATGAATCATAAGTTAGAGTGGAAGAGCCAGCTATTTCTGCGTGGTGTGAGTAAATATTTGAACAATGGTCTTTTCATGGAAGTGGTATGACATAGATCCACTAAGGGCATTAATGATAAAAGAGAGAATTGCAGGGAACTGACCAGGGAATGTAAAACTTAAAGGGACACTCCCACCCAAAAAAAAAAGGTTTTTATTTTTTTTATTTTGTATTGTTGATTTCAGATATTTCTTTTGTTTTGTGACTGATTTTAATAAAATATGTAACTAAACAAGTGTGACTGTATGCCGCCATTTTGCAAAATATAGTGCTTTTGGGTGCCACCCCCTAGTGACTTTACAGTACAAATGTCTCACTTTGGGGCTGGGGCCACAGTATGCAGTCTATAAGTCTGAATTCTGATAATAGACTTGCATTGAATGGGAAGGTAAAGTAACTATTACACCACAAGGGGGCACAATTATGATCCTGTTTGATCAGCTCAATCTCCTCTCTTTGTGTTGGAAAGCAAGAAAAAAAAAAACAGGAACCAGTAAGAGAGCAGGGGAATATCTTATGACATCATCATGCAGGCTTTGGCAACAGTTGTAAAGTGAGACTGGCTGGGGGAAAAAATTGATGATGCTGCATCATGGGAAATATTCACAAAATGGAGCTAGGAGATAAACACCTAATCTTACTTTTCCTTTTATATGCAATTAATTCAATCAGATAGAAAAAAAAAAACAGTGGCATATGAATATGATTTTTATATATATATATATATGTTTGTTTTAAATGACCAGGTAATCTATTTAGATTTTGTGTAAGTGGTAGTGTAGTGGAAAAAATCTCAAATTCAAGTGCATAAAACCATAAATGAAAGGTATTGAGTGCCATTGGTTAAATAGGGAGGTTATTATTTTCAATGGACTGACATAGACGTGGATTTAATTAATTAAGCGAACCACTTACACACTTAAAAAAATATGAAACTACCGGAGAGCCCCTTGGTATTTGATGTAATGTTTCAGATGATAAACAGTAAGGTAGTGGCATTTCAGGATATTTAAAGATAGCTGGGAGAAAAAGTCCATGATCTATGGCCTCACCTTTTTAAGCACAGTCTGGATGGAAGGTAAGCTCTGTAGCCATCTGTAATATAAGGGTTGTCTTTGAGGAAGACTGGAATTTGCTCATAGGTATATAGTCTAATTCCCCGTGGAAGCAGGACAGGCCAGTACTGGTAGCTGCCTAGCTCTATGTAGTGAGCACTCTTCAGGACTTTCTGGTGCATGGTGGAGATGCTGATGTCTAAACTGAACATGTAAAAAGAAATGTACACGTTATAAACATCTTGTATCTTTACATAAGTTGCTGATACATTTTCAATCTAGCCAGAAATTCCTTAATTTAATTCATAAATTCATTTTTTCATCCCGGAGCAGTAACAAAGCAATTTCTTAGGCTTAGCCTAAAAAATAAATATATTTTGTTAAAATATAAATTAACCCATTTTCTTTTGTGAATGAAAGCTTCAGCATTTATAATCTGCAATTTGATTATTTAAGCTACAAAATTGCAGTTCTTCATAGAATACATTTAAAGAGGGCATACTATAGCATTCTGAGCATGTGTGTGCATTGCAACATCCACATTACTTACTTATATAAAACCAGTAAGGTTATTTTAAAATGGTACAATTTCAATATGATTCTTCTTACACTAGTAATACAAATGTTTATATTTTGAAATACCATAACATAGAATTTGTGTGAAACATGTATAGATGAGTAACATATGTATGTAAACAACCTTGGACACCTAAATACATACATAGTGGCAACATGCAACGATGAATGCTAACATTTGCCAAGCCAGCATTTGTGGACTACATTTCCCATGACGCACGGCTAATCATCAGACTAGTTGAGCATCATGGGAAACGCAGTCCACAACCGCAGGAGCGACAAAGGTTTGCATTCGCTGGTATAATTATTTAAATGCATAAATAAATGCCGTTCCTGATACCATGTGATTTACCGCTCACCTGTAAACAGACTCCTCGGCGTACACTGCACATTAGCACTGTCCCGTGGAACCCTGTCTCGGCCAGCTGCAGACACACAGGAATGGCTTCCGGCTCTGTGACGTCGTATTCGCGTGCCCGGCGCTTGCTGCGTGGGGGGTACAGAGTACAGGGATAGCATTCACATTAAAGAATGGTCGAATGCTACGGTTACTAATGCAAGTTAAATAGAGATATTACTACCTGAGAATTAAATTATGTCACTAATTAGTACCCTTACTTGCTAAACATGTATATGGCAGACATTTTACTAAGTGAGTGGCAGCTTTTGTAGTTTTTTCAATAATTTTTCTTTTGTTAACGCATAGGTAGCCTTGAAAATACAGACATGGATATTTTTATTAGCGAACTGCATTTGATAGCAAACTTTCAAAAGTTGCCTGTTAGCAGCTGAGTAATACCTAAATCCTGGAATGTTGGGTGTGCCTTGAGTACTGGGTTGGGAACAACTGCTTTAGGTCAGTGCTTCTCAAACCTGGCCTCAGTGACCCCCAAATGGTACTGGATTTTGGGATTACTCAGTTGTGTTTAGGTATGAATATATATATAACACATGGTGTTGATACCTACCTGATACTAAACTATACCAGATGTCATACATTTTCTTATTTAAACACAACTGGGTAATCCTTAACCCCTTCGCAACCTTATGACGAGTTAACTCGTCATAAGAGCCGCAGCATTAGCGACCGTATGACGAGTTAACTCGTCATGCAGTCTAGCCGGTGTTCTGACAAATTTCTGGAGCAAATTCTCCTGCGCAATCGCAGGAGAATTTGCTCACTGCGCATGCGCATAAAGTTACAGCTGATCACTCAGCTGTAACTTTGTGACCACCGCGCATGTGCCAGCTGCGCAACCCACATCCCGCCCCCCGCACACCCTTTCTTACCAGATGATCGGACAACGGCGGTCCACAGCGCATGCGCGCGGCTATCAAGCCTTGTGGGAATGCGCGCGTCCGTTGAATTAAAAACGCTGGTAAGTAACACAGGGCGGGGGGGGACATAAGGAGCCAACAGAGAGGTAAGCACCCTGGTGAGGGCTGCCTCATCTTCATGGGAGTTGTGATCCTCCTGCTGTATTATTGATGCAGCAGGGGGATCACAACTCCTATCAAGATGAGGCAGCCCTCACCAGGGTGCTTACCTCTCTGTTGGCTCCTTATGTCCCCACCGCCCCGTGTTACTTACCAGCGTTTTTAATTCAACGGACGCGTGCATTCCCACACGGCTTGATAGCCGCGCGCATGCATCTGGAAAGAAGGGGTGTGCGGGGGGCGGGATGTGGGTTGCGCAGCTGGCGCATGCGCGGTGAGCAAATTCTTCTGTGATTGCGCAGGAGAATTTGCTCCAGAAATTTGACAGAACACCGGCAGCGCACCACCAGCCAGTCTGCAACGGGTCCAGGACTAAGCCTCGCACCCAAGGCAAAGCTCCTGGACCCGATCAGTGGATTTCCGGGCATGTGATTGAGTGATCACCGCGATAACATGCAAATTAGATGCAAAGTCAATGTGTTCACACACTGACTTTGCCTCTAATTCACTCTGTGCTTCACGTTCTAATAGTGAAGCACAGAGAGTGACCTGTAACTATAAATAAAGAACGTTGTATGAGAAAAGAAAAAAAAATTAACCCTTTCAATGCTGATCACAGTTTGTAACTGTGATCAGTTTCCTTCCACTTTATGGCCCTCATTTAGTTTGTTTTTTTTACAATTTTTTTTATTTTTGCAATTTATAAAGTTTTTTTAATAAATAAAGGTAATTTTGATATATTTATTTAATAAAATTTAACCCCTGCATGCCTGTTGCGTGATTTTTATGGATCTGACATCGCACTCTTCAGAGGTTTTTTTTTAATGTCTTTTTTGTTTAGGGGGGTTTGGGAACCAATATTTTTCTTTTTTTATTAGTTAGTTAATTAGGGGGGATAAGTGGGTTAGTGTTGCACTAGTTGTGTAGCTTATTATTGGGAAAAATAATAGGGAAAAACTTTTTTTCCCCCAAAAATGTCCTCTTTTATATGTATTTTTTAATACTAAAATGTAAATAATTTTTATGTATAGGGTATCAAAAGAAAGCTCTAACTGTCTTTTAAAAAAACAACATATAACTTGTATGGGTGCGTTAAATGAGAGAGGAAAATTATTTTTCAAAAACCGCATATTAAAAATTTAAAAATGCTCTGGTCCTTGGCCTTGGAAGATCCCTGGTCCTTAAAGGGTTAAACCATGGACCATTGAGGACAGGTTTGAGAAGCGCTGCTTTAGGTCAGTGTAGCTGAATTGGAAATATTCTCCATTGCATGTGAGTGTGACTGAATGGAATAATTTTTCTAACTCTGCTACATTGGCCCAATTCTCTCTTTGTTTAGTAGACCCTTATGAATCATTAGTTGGAGCGAAAGAGCTAACACAAATTTAAAAGTTCATAGGTAAGTTCAGGGCTTGACAAATTTAATTTTATTCTAGGAGCCAGCAAAAAATTTTAGGAGCCAGACAATCACGCAAACATACACGCAATTCATAAACACACACACACCAACCCACGTCACATATACACCCCACACACACCAACCCACGTCACATATACACCCCACACACACCAACCCACGTCACATATACAGCCCACACACACCAACCCACGTCACATATACAAACCCCACACACCAACCCACTTCACATATACACCTCCCCCCACACTTCACACATATATACCCCCCTTCACATAAACACCTCCCCCCTTCACATATACACCTCCCCCCCCACATTTCACACATATATACCCCCCCTTCACATATACACCTCCCCCCACACTTCACACATATATACCTCCCCTTCACATATACACCTCCCCCCCACACTTCACACATATATACCTCCCCTTCACATATACACCTCCCCGCCACACTTCACACATATATACCTCCCCTTCACATATACACCTCCCCCCACACTTCACACATATATACCTCCCCCCCACACTTCACACATATATACCCCCCTTCACATATACATCTCCCCCCCACACTTCACATATACATCCCTCCCCCACACTTCACATATACATCCCTCCCCCCACACTTCACATATACATCCCCCCCCCCACACTTCACATATACATTCCCCCCCACACTTCACATATACATCCCCCCCACACTTCACATATACATCCCCCCACACTTCACATATACATCCCCCCCCACACTTCACATATACATCCCTCCCCCCCCACACTTCACATATACATCCCTCCCCCCCACACTTCACATATACATCCCTCCCCCCCACACTTCACATATACACCCCCCCCACACTTCACATATACATCCCCCCCCCACACTTCACATATACATCTCCCCCCCACACTTCACATATACATCCCCCCCCCCCACACTTCACATATACAACTCAAACATACACAAGTTTTTTTTTTCCTTCTTAACTTCTGAGTGCTGGGTGTCGTCTCTTGACAACCCAGCACTTAGCCGAAAGAGCCATGAAGATCGGCTGCGGCACGAATGTTTCCCCTCCCTGCTGCCTTACCTCATCGCTGGGGAGGGGGAACATTCGTGCCGCAGCCGATCCTCGTGGCTCTTTCGGCTGTACACTAACACACGTGTTGCGCGAGGGGGCGGAGCTTGCTGTCTGTCCCCTCGCGCTGCAAAAGACGGATAGCACCGGGAAGGGGAACATTGGGCAACGGCACCCGGGCGCCAGGCTCCATTTCCATGGCGACCTGGCGCCCGGGGTTTGTCGAGCCCTGGGTAAGTTGATTGTCCCAGCACATTGCACGAGATGGGATGATGTTTTTTTTTGTGTAGCGCAGGGAAACAAAGTCTGTGCTGGCTTCACCGAGTGCCAGCTCCACCCCCTTGGGAATTGCGTTCTAGTGTGTAAGTGCTGGGTGACACATGACATCCCACCGCGCAGCACGAAGACAAGTGAAGATGGTCTGTGCCTGTGTGAGAGACACGAACCAGGCTGTAGCAGAAAAACCCTCGTCCCCTACAATGAAGTAATGCAGCAGGGAGTGGAGACACATTGAGATATGAACTTTTTAAAGAAGATTATTTAACCAAGTGGGTTTTATCCCCAACCGACAAGCCCTGGACAACATGAGACATTGTATAGACCTTCTGTGGACAGCGACACAGACCCAGACGCTCTCTCTGTTTCTATCTGTGGACGCAGAGAAGGCGTTTGACGCTTGAACTGGTCATTCTTGAGGCGTCACACTAGAACACATGTACTTCTCACAAAACTTCTGGCCACTGTTTATTACACCCCTTCTTCTATTATTAACATCCTGGGTCCTGGACGTTTCTATAACCATAACGGAACAAGACACGAATGCCCCCTATCAACCCTTCTGTTTGCCCTCTCACTGGAACCTTTACTTCACGCAATTCATATTAACCCAGACACAATAGGACTGACTGTGGCAAAGGTGCAATACAAAGTGGCCGCACACGATATACTTCTCTCCCTCACCAAACCACTCATCTCACTTCCCAACCTGTTTGAAAATTACTGTGAGTGAATTTTGACATCCCGATTTCAGACAAACCATTAAGGTATCTAGTACTCAAATTGACCAATGACCACTCACAGCTCTATGGGCTCAATTATACCCCTTTCTTGCGAACTATGAAATCAGACCTACAGAAATGGTTGCCTCTTTCATCTCATGACTGGGGAGGCTAACACAGTTAAGATGAACCTCCTGCCCAGACTGCTGTATCTCTTTCAGGCCCTGCCAATCCCACTACACATCAAAAACATCACTACAAAAAGCATCAACGCATTCATCTGGCACACAAAAAGACCCAGAGTCAACAAGATCACCTTGCACAAACAAACTCTCAGGGAGTCTGAGGCTTCCAGACTTAACCAAATATTACATAGTGGCCCAAATATCAGCTTGGCACATTCCAGTCCCCCACATTAGATGGGTACACCTGGAACATGAGTTACTTCGGCCTGATGTCCTATGTCAATATATCTGGACACCCAAACCGGACTGCCCACTCCTTTACACTAAATGCCCTGCGATCATTAACTTAGTTCTGATATGTGATAGGTACGCGAAAAGGCACACCCTCACGACAGACTACTCACCCCTATATACCGAAAACACAGCTTCTCCGCAGGCATGACCCCATTTCTATTCCGGACCTTTTACTAAGGGGACATTTCCAGGGGTTTCGACCTATATTGGGACGGCCAACCTAAACCTTACTCTGAATTTGCTACAGTTCTCACACTGCACCCACCTGATTATTTCCGATACATACAACCACAAGATTTTGCTATACAGCCCCAGGTGAGACAAGCTGCCCTAATCACCCCATCCTGGTTCGAGACAAATGGTATCTGACATATGTTCAGGAATGGGAGAAAGATCTAGACAACCCATTAGACAATGAGGGTTGGAGGGGAATCTGGGATTCTACATCACAAATCTCGATCTGTGTACAAAATAAAGAACAGGCATACAAAATGTTAATGATGGTACCTGACCCCGTCTAGATTAGCTAAGATTAAAGTGATTCCCTCCTCCCTGTGCTAGAAAGGATGTGGAGCTTTGGGCTCTTACTTCCACACGTGGTGGGAATGCCCGTTGCTACTACGCTATTGGTCCCAGATCCAAAGTTCCCTCTCCAGAGTACTACTAAAGCCAGTCCCTCTAGGCCCATGCTCCTTCCTCTTGTCAAAACCCCATGACAATTTAACGAGACACGAAAACTGGCTCATAGCAAGAGTGACGTTAGCTGCCAGGAGAGTCCTTGCCCAGGTCTGGAACCAATCCTCTATACCTCCAATGTCCAAGGTCATAGAATTGGTTGACTAACTTACTGCTCTGATTCACGATACCTCCACCTCCTTCTATAAAACCCGGGGCCCCTGGACGGCATGCTTCCCTCACTAAATCCCCATTACAAGATACACAGATACCCCAAGTTGAGTGGCCTGCACAGCACGTCATATCCGGAGATTGTTTCCCTTCTCCATTCAGGAGATGACCGAGGACACGGAGCTGCCAGGAGGGAGTACTGGGGATGGGAGGGTGGCATATAACGAGCACAATAACGCTGGCATACTAATAGCAAAATACTGGCAAATATTAAATGGCAAAATACTGGCATATATTTAAATGCAAAATACTGGCATATATTTAATGGCAAAATACTGGCATATATTAAATTGCAAAGTACTGGCATATATTTAATGGCAAAATACTGGCATGTATTTAATTGCAAAATACTGGCATATATGTAATGGCAAACTACTGGCAAATATTAAATGGCATATTATTAATATTAATAAAATAATACTGGCATATTATTGGGCAAATTGGCTGTGGCATATTAAATGGCAAAATAATACTGTCATATTATTGGGCAAATTGGCTGTGGCATATTAAATGGCAAAATAATACTGGCATATTATTGGGCAAATTGGCTGTGGCATATTTATGGGCCAGCTAACACTAGGATATTAATGGGAAAACTTTGGCTTATTTGAATTGGCAAAGTGATGCTGTGGAATGGTCTGTGGGGCAAAATAATATGTACTATGGGGAAAGTGACTCTGGCTTGTTCTGCTGAGGCAGTTCTGTTGGACAAAGTGCCACTGTGGCATGCCAAATTGTAAAGGTGCAATATGAGTGCAAGACAAGTGCTGTGGGAGCAATATAGGTGCATGGCAAGTGCTGTGGGTACTGTATGGTGCTGTGTTAAGTCCTTTAGGTGCAATGTGGGTGCAGAAAAATGGAATAAAAACAATTTCTCAATAACATTTTTATTACATATGAAAATAGTTGAATATAATATTAAAAAGTTCAAATAAGTATAAATGCAACTAGTTATAGAGACAGGGACAAAGACAGAGATGCCTGTGTGTATATATATTTATTGTTTTAGAATTGTATAATTGTCACCTTGTGGGGCTCCCGTGTGTCGCATAATTAATGGGGGTCCCATGTGTGGCATATTTATTGGGCCCCCATGTGTGGCATAAGTATGGGGCGCTTGTGTGTGGCATAACTATGGGGCACTCGTGTGTGTGGCATAATTAACTGGGCTTCGAGGTGAGGCAGAATTTATGGGGCTGTGGTGTGACATAAGTTATGGGGCTCTTGTGTGTGTCATAGTTATGGAGCTCCTGTGTGTGGCATAGTTAATAGGCTCCTGTGTGTGGCATAATTTGTGGGGCTCCTGTATGGCATATTTAATGAGTCATCTGACTGGCATTACTAAGGAATCTGTTTGGCATGGTATTGGAGGAAATCCAGGGGGGTGACACCATGAGTTACCGCACCAGGTGACACCAACCCTAGTGACGCCTCTGGATATATGCGTATATGTTTCAGAAGGTACTAGAGGATATTTTTACTGTTCCTGTATAACTTCTCTGGTAATTTACAGTCAGCACTCTTATATGCCGAAACAACTCCTACCTGATATGTTTCAATGTCAAGAAACGCATTATCTGTTCCTGTAATTTCAAATTGTCTGTACCTCTACTGTTATGTTTTCTATTGATACATAAAATTATAAAATCCAAAAATAAAGAATAAAAAAATATATATATATTTAAAACCCCTGAAAACTGCTGACCTGTATGTGTGTGTGCGTGATTGGCTGCATGATTTTGCTCCTAAAACTAAATAAAACTTGTCAAGGCCTGATGTAAGTAATATGGCAAGTTTTTAACATCTAACTCCCAGCTTGCCACTTTAATGTGGAAACACAATTTGCAAAATATGACAACATTATACAATTGTAAGGACCACAGTATTCATTTACAGTAGATGGCACGAGTCAAGTGAGCTTGAAGACCAAGGGGTCTATTTACTAGAAAGTTAACTGAATTAAATAGCAAAAAACAAGCATTTATTGGGGAGTTGGGAAGATATGCAAGTTGCATATATCAAATTAGAGACTATGCACAGTACATGATATGCTTCTTCAGTGATTTTAGCCACACCAGGATTTATGTTTCTTTGTGGTTTTCAGGAATGTTCGATAAATATCTTTTTTTGGACATACAAAGTAGATTGCAACTTCAAACCACTAGAACATATAACAAAACTAAATGGCTACAATAATAATACTGTATAATCATGGTAACCAACTCATATAATAATGGGAAACACAAATAACACAGGGAAACAATGTGGAAAATAGCTAACCTGGCGAGAGACCATCAAGATCTTACCAGGGTTGATACACAGATCTGTGATATCAAGAGAGGAAAGAAGATGCTCATCCACTGTGACATATGGTTGGTTGCCCAATCATTGTTTGGAAATAATGGATATGTGGAGACTAATCACGTGAGCAGATACTTTAACTGTCCTTTAAGCTCAACACTGATGTGTTAACAAACAATCGATTGGATAAACTGAGTAAAACAGAAGAAACAAAGAATTCCTGTATATGCTGGCCAGTGTTGGTTTTATTTTATCATTAGTTTTAGATGTAAGGTATTGGTTGCTCCCATGTTATTTGTGAGTGTTCTTTTTTTGTTGTTTGATTAGTTTATGTGTTTACCAACATTATAAAACATGGGTAAATACTACAAGGTACAAAGTTAATTATATTTCTAAATATTATGTTGTGGTTAACTGATCTTTTACTCGCCCAACAGAGGAATAAGCAGTAATTAACACTACACCCTCAGGGCCGTCTTTAACGCGGGGCAAACGGGGCAGCTGCCCTGGGCCCAGTTACTCCTGGGGGGCCCAAGGCAGCTGTCCCGTGGGCCCCCAGCCCCTGCTTGCCGTGTTCACAGCGCATTGCGCTTGTGAACGTTTTTTCCGGCAAGCCGCATCCGCTGGACCGGAAAAAAAAGAAAAAAAAAACTGATATGGATGTGACATAACGTCACATTCGGTGACTGTTTCCCTCCTCCGTGCAGGAGGGAAGACTGCACGGAGGAGACATCTGGCCGGGGACACGGAACAGCAATCGGTGAGTACTGGGGGGGGGGGGGGGCTGTGTTGAGGGAATACAGGCATCTGAATGGCACAATATTACTGGGCTCTGACTGGCACAATATTAGTGGGGTCTGAGGGGCACAATATTACAGGCATCTGACTGGCACAAAATTAGTGGGGTCTGAGGGGCACAATATTACTGGGCTCTGACTGGCACAATATTAGTGGGGTCTGAGGGGCACAGTATTACTGGGCTCTGACTGGCACAATATTAGTGGGGTCTGAGGGGCACAATATTACAGGCATCTGACTGGCACAATATTAGTGGGCTCTGACTGGCATAATATTACTGGGCTCTGACTGGCACAATATTACTGGCATCTGACTGGCACAATATTACTGGCATCTGACTGGCACAATATTACTGGCATCTGACTGGCACAATATTACTGGGCTCTGACTGACACATTATTACTGGGCTCTGACTGACACATTATTACTGGGCTCTTACTGGCACAATATTCCTGGGCTCTGACTAGCACAATATTACTGGCATCTGACTGGCACAATATTACTGGTATCTGACTGGCACAATATTACTGGGCTCTGAATGGCACAATATTCCTTGTATCTGACTGGCACCATATTACTGGGCTCTGACTGGCAGAATATTACTGGGCTCTGACTGGCACAATATTACTGGGCTCTGACTAGCACAATATTACTGGGCTCTGACTGGCACAATATTACTGGGCTCTGACTGGCACAATATTACTGGGCTCTGACTAGCATAATATTACTGGGCTCTGACTGGCACAATATTACTGGGCTCTGACTGGCACAATAGTCCTGGGCTCTGACTGGCACAATATTACTGGACTCTGACTAGCACAATATTACTGGCATCTGAGTGGCACAATATTACTGGGCTCTGAATGGCACAATATTACTGGGCTCTGACTGGCACAATATTACTGGGCTCTGAGTGGCACAATATTACTGGGCTCTGAATGTCACAATATTACTGGTATCTGAATGGCACAATATTACTGGGCTCTGACTAGCACAATATTACTGGGCTCTGACTGGCACAATATTCCTGGTATCTGATTGGCACTATATTCCTGGGCTCTGAATGTCACAATATTACAGGCATCTGACTGGCACAATATTCCTGGGCTCTAACTGGCACAATATTCCTGGGCTCTGACTGGCACAATATTACTGGGCTCTGAATGTCACAATATTACTGGTATTTGACTGGCACAATATTACTGGGCTCTGAATGGCACAACAATTATGGCATCTTAATGATACAATAATACTGGTATCTTAATGGGCAAATTGGCTGGGGCATCTTAATAGTACAATATTACTGGTATCTGAATGGCACAATAATATTGTCATTTTAATGGGAAACATGTCTGTAGCATATTTATGGCAAAATAATACTGAATATTAAGGTTCAATGTGGGTGCAGAAAAGGGGAATAAAAACAAGAAATGCAACTCTTCAATAACATTTTTATTACATATGAAAATAGTTAAATATAATATTAAGAAGTCCATGTAAGTATAAATGCAACTAGTGAGAGAGAGTGA
This sequence comes from Pelodytes ibericus, assembly GCA_036172795.1. Taxonomy (NCBI): domain Eukaryota; kingdom Metazoa; phylum Chordata; class Amphibia; order Anura; family Pelodytidae; genus Pelodytes; species Pelodytes ibericus. Next base: position 76,857,888 of record CM069863.1, read on the forward strand.
GATGTGTATAGATATTTATAAATATATATGAACATATGTAAGTGCTCTCTAATATCTGTGTATATTTTTGTCATTTGGGTAATGAGTAGTTGTAGTGCAGTGTTGCATAGTAAGATAGTATACATATTGCAGCCATATATACACATTTTGTATCCAAAAATACAGTTTATACACTGCAATTATACACGTAATATACACATTTTATTCAATGCAATAAAAATACTCACTGCAAGAAAAATCCAACTGTGTGTGTGCTTATTATGTTTTTTTGTGTGTGTGTGTGTGTGGGGGGGGGGGGGGGGTGAGGTAACATTGCGATGGATGGAGTGATTGCATGCAGGGGAGGGGGCAGGGTCCAGGGGGCCCAAGCAAATGCTTGCCCAGGGTCCAATCACTATTAAAGACGGCCCTGTACACCCTAGACACCAAAAAGGCATTTGAAAGGGTGAACTGGGCATTCCTTTTTGCTACTTTGAAGCTTCTGGGGATGGGACAAGGTGTGTTTAGATGGATGGGAATGCTGTACCACTCCCCCACTACACGAGTCCAGGTAAACCAAATACTCTCAGGCCCAGTTACCCTGTCAAACAGCACGAGACAGGGCTGCCCCCTCTCACCCCTGTTGTTCGTTATAGTTATGGAACCCTTCCAGGAGGCTATACACTCCAACCCTGACATCTCAAATCTCTGAATTGGACCACACACCCACAAAGTCTCTGCATTCGCTGACATACTGTTCATTGTATCCAACCCCCAAGTATCCTTACCCAACATTGTAAAAGAAATGTAAACCTTTGCTGCCTATCCTATTTTAAAGCCAACCTTACCAAATCTGAAATACTCAATCTCTCCGCCTCGCCCGCTGCTGAAGCCTTTCTAAGATCGAGTTTCCCATTTCGATGGTCCCCATCTGATATTAAATACCTGGGATCCGTATCCCACACAATCTCTCCTCACTGTTTACTTGGCCCCTTCTACGGACACTACAAGCTGATGTGGCTAAGTGGTCAAAAAACACATTACCTGGTTCGGCCGGATTAGCGTGGTCAACATGAATATCTTCCCTAGAATACTCTATATACTCCAAGCGCTTCCCATCATAATACCTAAAGCTTACCTTACAGAGTTGAAAAAATTAATTACCCACTATATATGGGGAAACACACAGACTCGTCTGGGTTATAAATACCTTACTAGATCCAAGCACCTGGGTGGTGTATTCCTCCCAGACCTTGGTTTATACCATACGGCTGTCCATCTGGCTAGGATAGTGGAGTGGTCTAGGCCATCCCGCAAGCTCTGGATATGCGCAGCAGGGGCTCACCGTACCGATCCCAACCTGGGTACCCAAATCTCAGTCTATACTCGACTCCCCCTCCCACCCCACAGTTCCTGCAACTCTCACCACATGGCGGCGTTTGGCGGCCGCTATGGCCTGAATGAAACACCCTTACCGCTTACATCACTCATCTTTAATAGCCAATTGTCCATACAGAACCTCACCACAGAGGATGTACGATATCCTAGACTGGGACACGTGATGGTCAAAAAATATGAGACCCTGACCATTGACCAACCCAATGACCCACTCCGACTTCACACTTATAGACCGTTTCACCACTATGTAGCCTCAGTTCTCAGGTCACAACAATATCCTAAAACTTTAACTCCTTTCGAAGCACTCTGAAGAATCTCCTGTCAGGCTTATCTCATTCATCCACACTATGCTCCTCCGCTCCCACCCTGACACTAGACCCTATTTTGTATGGCTGTAGGAAAGGGATGCTCACAATACCCTCTCTGATACACCGTGGACTAAAATCTCAACTCTTATCCACAAGAGTACCCCCTTCTCGCTAGCACAAGAAAATTTATACAAAATATTCACTAGGTGGTACAGGTTCCCCTCTGTCTTGCACAAGCAATATTTGAACATGTTGGACATATGTTGGTGGTGTAAACGGTACAGGCAGACTACCTACACATCAGGTGGTCTTGTGCAACACTCAAACCCTTTTGGAACCTAGTACTCAACACCATTCGGTCAAGTGATGACCCTGTCTTTCAACCTGACCCTCTACGAGCCCTCCAAGATCACATGCCTTTACCGATGAGTAGCTACAAACATTCCTTAACCCCTCCTTATTAAATGCTGCAAAAATGCTAATCCCAAAACTTTGGAAACAAATCAGATGCCCAACATGTGCAGAATGGGTCACCTCGGTGGAACAGATAATAAAAATGGAGGACCTCATGCTTACTGCACATGGGTAGGGCATGGAGGAATACAACAAATGGTCCCAATGGACCTCATTTTTACAGACATTAACAGCCTTTCTACCCTCCCTGCTATAAACAGCGACCCTATATAGACTACATTATATTGTATTTAGGACATCGAATTTTACTCCAGCCAATTGAGATCATATTTCGACCTCTGACTACATTTCTGATATTGGATAGGATACTTCCACCTTCCTTCTTTTATATTGTGACTTGTAAAAAGTTAATAGCATATCATAATGTAGATGTATGTTTAATGATTGTTCATCAAATGATCATTTATGAAATAAAAAAGAGAATTCTCCTTCAATAAATCTGCCACCTACACTCTGCCCTTGAAATTAATGTATAATCAGTGTAGTAAAAGCTGTCTGTCATTGGCCTCTTGCCTGATTCAACATAGCTATTTGTGCTAATAAATCTTTAATCATAATTATTTCTTTACTGATTCCATATATAGCTAAAACACAAAGGCTTGCAATCAGATTCTTACATCTTTATAAAATAGCCAGTTCCTGAAATATTCAAGCAGAATTTTTTAGGTAAAAGTTGAAGGATACATTTTCAAATACCCATTAAGTACTAATAGCTAACATGGCTGTTTGTTTTCACATGATATAGTGGGTTTAGCTAGTAAATTTGTTAACTGCCTTTTTAACAAATCTAACTTAGTTGCTTTGAAATAATATATCCTTTAGGACAGGCTTGTATTACATTTTATGCAGAGGACCACATACAATGCAAACACTTTGGTGACCAATTTATTTTGGACCAAGTTTCTTGGATGGACTAGATAATGAGATATCAGCAGGAGAGAGCCATACCTTGTCTCCAAGTCGATACACTGGTGGACTGTAAAGTTTACAATCAGCAAAGTGTTTCTTTGTCTCTTGTGCCTTACAAAGTGTGTTCACATAAGATGCTGAATTTCTGTGTGAGGAGGGTCAAGCAGTTGGTAACTTTGGGTACAAAAGGTCAGTAGGTATTCCAGGTAGGGTTGTGAAATTGAACCATAGTGAGTCATTTTAGTTGAAGATTGTGTCTGGTTGTCATAAGTAAAACTTGTAGGTAATATAGTGTAACATCTTAGATAGTCTTCCAACATTTGATTCAGCCTTTTGCTGAATAGCTATTAGAAAAATGAATGGGAGGTATTGACAGAGATTGACTGCAAAGTGCGGGAGTGGATCTGATCTAGCAAGACTGTTTGTGTGGCCATGAATAGATGAGGAGGCAGGATGGTATCAGGTTCACATTTAGGTGGAGCATAAAACAGGTGAGAAAGGGCATCTACCTTAGCATTACGATTACCAGATCGGTATGCAATATGCAAATTGAAGTGTGCACAGAAAAGGGCCCATTTGGCTTCTCTGGCTGACTGAAGGTATTCTAGCTTAAGGTAGCCATTAAAAATTGTCACGGGGTGTAAGGCTCTTTTTAGTAGATGTCTCCATTCTTCTAGGGCTTGTTTAATAGCCAATATTTCGCAATCTCCCACATCATAATTACATTCGGGTTGGTGACCGTCAATGGGAAAAGTAGGCTATGGGATGCAAAAGTCTTTTCTCTGTGGGTTTGTGAAAGGAAAGCCTCTAGAGCAGTTTCTAAAGCATCCCCCCCCCCCCCCCCCCCCACACACACACACAAAGAAACAAAGAAAGGGTGAGTGATGCTAGGTGAATTAGGATAGGGGCTTACATTAATTATTGTTTTAAAACATCTTAACCTTCTTGGCCATCTTTAGTCAGTGATAGGAGCCACAACTTGTGAAAAGCCGCATTGTGCTGCTTTTTTATCTGTTGGTGTGGGCCATTCTTGGACTCCATCTCGCTTTTTCCTTGGAAAAAAAATGTATCCTAGAAAGTCAATCTTGGAAACTTCAAAAATACATTTTGCTCATTTAGCATATATATGGTGATTTCTTTGTCTCTGTTTAGCAATTCAGGGATGAGTTGCAAGGGATACCGGTTGCAACATTATTTAATGGTAATATTGTTCAGTTCCCAATAATCAATGCAAGGTCGAAGCCCGCCATCCTTTTTCCTTTTTAAAAAACATAGCTGCCCCAGCTGGAGAAATGTAGGGATGGATGAACCCTTTGTCAATGTTTTCAATAATATAGTCTTTGAGATGTAGACCCTCAGCACCCGAGATCAGGAGCAGGGTGCAGACACAGGACCTGGTGCTGGGTAACTGAAATCCCTTGGAGATTTGGGACCCCAAGTTTATGCAGCCACAACCAAGCCCTGTGAAGCAGCTGCTGTATCCAGGTCCAAACAGAAACCAAACTAAGGGTAAATAGTACAAGGCACAGGGTTAAGGAACACAGGAGACACACACAAAGGAACAAACATAAATACAGGAACTAGCCTAACACTAAAGATGGTCAAAGGGGGGATTTGGTTCACTAATTGGCCAATTAGATGTTAGCTTGCCAACCACGTCAAGGTACCCCACATTAGGCAAGTCCCTAACTAAGACATAATATAAACAAAAGAATAAATAATATAATCTAAGATACATACACATAATTGACACTTAAACACAGAGAAAATACCTGTAGACTGCACTTCTAAGGACTGAACAGAAACAAGTGTGGTTTAAATAGAAGTAAACTGACAAGGCAGAGGGAATCAGAAAACCTGGAATGAAACAAAGAAAGGCAGAAAGAAAAACATAACAGGATTTCATGGGAAGGCAGGAACACAGGGCAAGACAGGAATACAGGGCAAGGCAGGAAAAAGCATAAAAAGACAAGAAAGCAATACAAGACAGATAAGGAAATTCCTAGATACAGCCTGGATAAGCCTGCACAAGGGTGCATGGTTACAGAGTAGACATGTGCAAAACTCAAATTTTCGTTTCGTTTTCGTCCATTCGGACGAAAATGTTATTTATTTCGTCTAAAATGAATTTCGTTCATTACTGCATTTGTTTCAGACGAAATTCGTTCATTATTTTCGTTTCGTTAATTTTAATTCGTTCGTTTTATTGAAATACAATGTAATACTATTGGCTTTCTATAAACTCGTTCGGTTCATAGAAAGGCAATAGTACTACATGTTTTCTATAAGCCGAAAGTCTATAAACCGAACGACTTTCGGTTTATAGACTTTCGGCTTATGGAATACATGTAATCCTATGGCTATTCTATAAACCGAACGTTCGGAGACAAAGTCTCCATTCATATGAATGGAGACTCTGTCTCCGTATAGTTAAATGCCCACAGCCTATAAACCAAACGTTCGGTTTATAGGCTGTCGGCTTTTAACTATACGGAGACAAAGTCTCCATTCATAAAATTATGAATGGAGACTTTGTCTCCGTATAGTTAAAAGCCGACAGCCTATAAACCGAACGTTCGGTTTATAAGCTGTCGGCTTTTAACTATACGGAGACAAAGTCTCCATTCATAATTTTATTCATATGAATGGAGACTCTGTCTCCGTATAGTTAAATGCCCACAGCCTATAAACCGAACGTTCGGTTTATAGGCTGTCGGCTTTTAACTATACGGAGACAAAGTCTCCATTCATAATTTTATGAATGGAGACTCTGTCTCCGTATAGTTAAAAGCCGACAGCCTATAAACCGAACGACTTTCGGTTTATAGACTTTCGGCTTATGGAATACATGTATTCCTATTGCTATTCTATAAACCGAATGTTCGGTTTATAGAATAGCCATAGGATTACATGTATTACATAAGCCGAAAGTCTATAAACCGAACGTTCGGTTTATAGGCTGTCGGCATTTAACTATACAGAGACAGAGTCTCCATTCATAAAATTATGAATGGAGACTTTGTCTCCGTGTAGTAAAATGCCGACAGCCTATAAACCGAACGTTTGGTTTATAGACTTTCGGCTTATGTAATACATGTAATCCTATCGCTATTCTATAAACCGAAAGTTCGGTTTATAGAATAGCCATAGGATTACATGTATTCCATAAGCCGAAAGTCTATAAACCGAACGTTCGGTTTATAGGCTGTCGGCTTTTAACTATACGGGACAGAGTCTCCATTCATATGAATGGAGACTCTGTCTCCGTATAGTTAAATGCCCACAGCCTATAAACCGAACGTTCGGTTTATAGGCTGTGAGCATTTAACTATATGGAGACAGAGTCTCCATTCATAAAATTAAGAATGAAGACTTTGTCTCCGTGTAGTAAAATGCCGATAGCCTATAAACCGAACGTTCGGTTTATAGGCTGTGGGCATTTAACTATACGGAGACAGAGTCTCCATTCATATGAATGGAGACTTTGTCTCCGTATAGTTAAAAGCCGACAGCTTATAAAGCGAACGTTCGGTTTATAGGCTGTCGGCTTTTAACTATACGGAGACAAAGTCTCCATTCATATGAATGGAGACTCTGTCTCCGTATAGTTAAATGCCCACAGCCTATAAACCGAACGTTCGGTTTATAGGCTGTCGGCTTTTAACTATACGGAGACAAAGTCTCCATTCATAATTTTATGAATGGAGACTCTGTCTCCGTATAGTTAAATGCTATTGTATTCTATAAACCGACTCTATTTCGGCTTATAGAATGCAATAGTACTACGAATGGACGAATGAACGAATGATTTTCGTTTATTAACCATTCGTTCATTCGGCTTTCGTTAGCTTAGCATTTTCGTTCTTCGTTTTTCGGACGAGTGGACGAAAATGCTATTTTCGGACGAAAATGCATTCGTCCGAAAACAAATGCACATGTCTATTACAGAGATTGATAAGACAGTCAGCCTGCCTTATAGGTAAGCCTTCTTTTTTTCAAGTACAGTAGTCAACATAGGGTGCTGGGATTGTCTCAAGAACAGGTTGCAGGAGTAACGCCCTTACTATAACACAACTGTCAAAACCTACAAGGACAGGTATGTTGCATTGGTATGAGCACCAAAGAGAGGATGATGGGATCTGGAAGCGGTAGTGCTAGATAACTGCTATGATAACTTACTGCGTATCATAGAATCAGGACCAGGATACGATAGGTAGAACCATCCTTTTGTACTATACTAGATATATGCTACAATATTGCAAGCAGGAGAATCATCAACAGATGGTCAGTAGAGAATTTCTCCGAGTAGTACAGGGAAAATACCAGCAAATGACATGCAGAGTACTTTTTGGTGTAATACCAGATTTTGGCATGCACTGCTCTTGTAAAAGAGCAAAGCCGGATCAAGAGAGCCAGAGATCAGAGGAAATACAAAATTCATAAAATATAAGGGGAACAAACCAGAAACAAATAGTAAAACAAGTGATGGCGCAGACAACTGAGCAACAAACGGCTATTCCCTGGAACTTTTAAAAGGGCAAATAAACCTGAGGGAAGTTATTGGTCGGTAAGGTCCTGGAAGATGCCATTCGTAAGGCTTCTGAGGGGACCAAAGTATTTTTGCCTCAAGTTGGGGCTCACCTTCTTGTGTTTTCAGTGGTCTGGGCAGGTTTTTCCTCAGACTCCTGGGTCTGTCAGGATCGCCGCCGTGCCATCCAGACTGCCAGATGTGGTCGCCCCAGATGCACCCAACAGGGGATGTGAACTGTGGTTCTTCTGGACCGTATCCTGCTATTTTGCCTCTGAGCCATTTCAGAACTTTGAAATACTCCTGTTTATGTTTGTATTGCCTGCAGCACTAAGGGGCTGGACTTCACCAAAGGCTCAGACCTGTCAGTAACTCTCCAGCTGAATCACATACCTAATTAACAAGGTATAAGACACTGCCTCTCTCTAAGGGCAGTGTCAGTTCATTGACTCTGGATTCCTTGTTTGGTTCCTGTGATTTTGACTTCCAGTGTTCCTGATCATTTTCGGCTTTTGACCTTGGATTTGTTACCTGTTTATTCTGAATTCTGGCATCCTCTGACCTCTGGCTTACCCACGAAGATTCTTTTGCTCTTGTCCTTGTCTGTAACTTTACCTGGATATCCTGACCAGCCCCCGTGCACAAACTCACAGGCCACGTGGCTTCTTATCTGGTCACCCTGGTCTGTGTTTGTTTGCAAGGGTGAGCATACATCTCTGCCTAAAAGACTCCCAACAAAGGTAAGCCCTGACAAAACATCTCTTCCTAAAGGACTCCCCACAAAGGTTTCCCTGACAGGGTCCATCATTTCTGGAATTTTGTTTCCCTCCTCCTCCAGTTTTTTATCAGCACATGTGTTCCAGTAAATCCGAGCAAAAGAAAAATCCTTTTGGATTTTCTGAAGTCCCTTCTTTGGGACAAAGTCATCATTCCAGTGGGTTGGCCCAATCGCTTCAAGTGAAATTACTCACCCCTGTTTTTCGTCTCAAAGGTCTCGAGGAATTGGAGACCAGTCCTTGACCTCTCTATTCTGAACAAGCCTACATTTTGCAGTAGGGGAGGCCCATTTTCAGTTCCCGGCCCTTCCATTTTGTCTCAGCACAGCTCCCCGAACGTCCTCCAAGGTTTTGGTGGTTTGCATAGTAGAGGGCCTATTTTTCATTACTTGGTTGACATTCTCATCGTGGCGTCCTTTCCCTGCCTTCTGGCCACTCACAGGGACATGGCCTTGTGCTTCCTGCAAAAGGTCAGATAAAAGATCAATTTCATGAAAAGCCAGTTCCATCCATCCCAATTCCTGGTCTTTCTGGGTGTAGCGATCAACACTGCCACCTCTACGATTTCCCTGTCGCTGGACCGTCAGTCACGTCTGATTTCCGCCATCCAAAATGTCAAACTCCTAGGATGGTTACCCATCAGGAAGCTTATGTCTCTTCTGGGAGTGCTGGTCTTGACTATTGGCCTGGTTCGATGAGCCCAGTGGCACACTTGTTTCCTTCAATCCCTCCTGCTGCCTCGTCTTCTGGTTCCCCACTCACTTCTGGACAAGTAGATTTTTTGCTCAAAGAGAGCAGTCATCATCTGGCCTGATGGTTGAACATCCATAACCTCAGAAGAGGTTTTCCCCTGACAGATGTTTCCTACAAGGTGATTACGAAGGGTGTGAGTGCTCACAGTTGGGGGGCCCATTTGGAAGGTCTCTACGCTCAAGGCCAATGGCTACCATTGGAACAACATCTTCATGTGAACATCTTGGAGCTGAGAGCAATCTACAGGGCTTTACTAGCGTTTCAGCCTTCTGTTCTGGGCCACTGGTTGAAGATACAGACAGACAACAGATGCGCGTCAGGGTGTCTGACCCTTTGTCTCATTCTCTGCCGGATGTCCTGGCTTTTCTGCAAGCCGGCCCGGATTGGGGTTTGGGTTTGAATTCCCTGCTTATTCAAGTTTCAGCACTGTCTGGCCTCACGTTAGTACGTTGGGCATTGGATACATTGTCAATTTTTCACGGCTGTCATGAAACTTTGTCCTCCCGCCCATTCGTTTAAGACCCCATGGAACCTTCCTCTGGTTTTTCATGCCTTGATGGAGTCCCCTTTTGAACCCCTTCAGGATACTTCTCTGTGGTTGCTGACTCTGAAGCTGTCTGGCAGACCCCGCTGCTGTTGGCCTTAACCTTCGCCAGGCAGTGTTCTGAGTTATAGGCTTTTTCGGTGGAACCTCCCTGCACTGTGTTTTTTTCAAGATCCGGTCATCCTCCGTCCTGTTCCGGAATTTCTTCCTAAGGTTGTGTCTGCTTTTCACCTTAATTAGGGAACTGTGTTGCCTGTATTTTTCCCGGATCCCTCGACTCCTGAGGAATCCCGCTGGCATACTTTGGACATTGATCGTTGTTTGCAGTTTTACGTTGCCATTTCCTTGCCTTTGAGAACATCTTCTAGACTATTCGTTCTTCCACTGAGATTCCGCCTGAACGAAGCTGCTTCCATCTCCACTCTACGTCGTTGGATCATTGCTGCTATCTCTAGGTTTTAATTCTCCTATGGTGTTCCAGTTCCCCCAGGGCCTAAGGAACACTCAACTAGAGCGATTTCATCTTCATGGGTGGCTGAGGCTGGTACTTCTTTGGCATCAGTTTGGCATCATTACTCCGGCATTATCGTCTGGTCGTCCTTTGCCCACACCATTTTGTCCTCTGTCGCCTCTCATTAAAGCCTTTCTTATTGCAGTATTGAATAGAAGAAAGTGTGCACTCCACTCACCAGGTAATGGATAAATAAAGTGCTTTAATATCATAAAAATGGGTGGCCTTCCCTCTGACTTTTTTTTATCTGTGGATTGTACTTTACCCTGTTTGCTTTGGATTTTTTATGATTATTAAAGCACTTTATTTATCCATTACCTGGTGAGTGGAGTGCACACTTTCTTCTATTCAATGCTTAATTGTGGTGCCTAACCAGCGCTGTGGAGCACCCACCCACCCTTTGCACATTTGTTCCTGTGATTGGAGCTGGTGCTGCTTTCTTTTTCTTATTGCAGTACCTGCTGCCAGGGAAATCGAAAATAATTTTCTTTTCCTTGTTATTATCCATGGCAGTAGTGAGTTCCCTCCCTTTGTTAGTTGATTTTTATGAGGAGCTTGGAACTTGGTCTAAAGAGGCTAGTGGTGGAGGCTTGCTTATAGTTTTAGTTTTCTGTCTTGCCTACCTTGAGGGCGGAGCTAAACCCATACTTAACTGCTGCCATGGATAATAACCAGGGAAAGAGAATTACAGTAAGTATGAAAACAATTTTCGATTATGTTGCACAATATAGGGAATAATGTTTTTTGTATAATGATTATATTATTTTATTGTTATAGAAGTCACTAGCTTAACATGTCTTTTTATACACGTATTTAGCATATGCACTAATAAAATTTGTGAAATCATGTGTACTCAAACGGGAGATATGTTCATGTATGTTCTTTTATACAGCCACACATAACAAGTTTATTTGTTGTTAATTTGTCACATTCACATTTAACTAGATCCTTTTATAGTACTTGCCTAGTTTTTTGGTTTAGTTTTTTCACTATTTTTCTCTTTTGCCTTTTTTTTTATGCTCTCTCTTTTACTAATTTTATTTTTTTTATACTTTTTATTTATTTACATGTTTTTCCTTCAGTTTTTTTATTCAGTTTTACACTTTTTTCTTTCATTTATTACATTCTTCTACACTTTTCATTATTATTTCCATTCACAAAATTACATTTTTTGCACTGTCACTTTTAACTAGAAACATTTTTATTAATTTGTCAACTATGTGCTTATAGATTGTTTATTATGCTTATTATCATCCATGTATTATTATTATATAAACAAATATTGTTCTCATGTATGCGTATCATAATATTATTTATTTCCCTCATCTACGGTATTTAATTCATTTATTTTCCCTTTTCACATTTTTTTTACATTTAAATTCACCTTCACATAGAGACCAAAAACACAATTGTTTCCCTGTGAGACACAACAGAACCTAATATAGCCATACAAGTGCCTTCTTTTAAAGTGGGACTTATGCACTCATGCACTACTGTACATAATAATGGGAAAAGAGATCTGTGGAACATTTATGTATAATCACAAAACCATTGAAGACCTCATGTTGACAAAGAAAACTATAGTGACCTTCCAAGAATGAAAACAAGCTCTCTCTACCTCATCTGATGATAGAATTAGAGGAATATAGTTCTGTCTCTAATTATACACTAAATATCAATAAAACGATAGTAATATCATCAAACTTGCAAATGGCGCTACTAGTTAAATTACAACAACAATTTGGCTTTACGTGGACAAGGGAAGAATTTAACTACCTGGGTTTAACGATCACAGCTGAGGTGGATAGATTAATGGAAAGACATTTTATGAAATCACTCATGGAAACTAACAAAAAAACTGAGAGGATGGTCTCACTTAGAAATATTGTGGTGGGGAAGAGTGAACCAAATTCAACAAAGGAGTCCACATTACACAACAGAAAGCATATAGGGATAAAGCACCGCGTCTCTTGATATTCTCTGTGGGTGTCAGTGCTTCTACAAGTTAAAGTCTTGGAGCATGGGTTCCCAGGAGAAGAAGCTCAAACATACATCGCAGGAGAATCCGTTAAATATTGATGCTTTAATGTAATCCAAATATGGTAAAAAAAAAAAAAAAAAGCACTTCTAATATACAGAACAGTGAAAAAGGTAAGGCGACAACATAGAGGGCTAAATCCCCAAACAAGAATGAGGGAACATTAAGAACTTTTCGGGGATAAAATCATAAAAGAGTGTAAGATATAATTTCTTGGATATATTATAAAGGACCTATCTCTTAAGGATTGGAAGGGAATAGAGGGGATAACCATAATCAAAATACTGGAAAACAAGTCTCTCCTCCCATACTCTCAAATGGCTAGCAAATTCCAATTACCAGACAAGTAGATATTCACCTATTTACGAATAAAATCCTATGTGGAGAAACATTTGTTCAATTCATATACACTCGAGAACCAGTTTAAAAATATCTTCACTTATAAGAGAATAAATAAAATTTCATCTAAGTGTATGAATCTGATAAACCACTTGAGCAACATTACTGAATTTCCAGCTTTGAGCTTGGGAGAGGGAACTAGCAACAACAGTTTCAGGGGAGGAATGGATAGATTCCTTAACCCAGGTGAATAGGAACATACCTTGCCTGCACTTAGATGAGTGCCATTTGAAACATATGAACAGGTGGTAATTAACTCATAAAAAATTTGATGTACCCTCAACAAATATCTAAATGTTGGAGATGCGATAAGCCAGATCGTTCTTTTCTACATACAGTGGTTATAAAAAGTCTACACACCCCTGTTAAAATGTCAGGTTTCTGTGCTGTAAAAAAATGAGACAAAGATAAATCATTTCAGAACTTTTTCCACCTTTAATGTGACCTATAAACTGTACAACTCAAATGAAAAACAAACTGAAATCTTTTAGATAGAGGGAAGAAAAAATATAAAAATAAAATAATGTTTCAGTTTGTTTTTCAATTGAGTTGTACAGTTTAAAGGTCACATTAAAGGTGGAAAAAGTTCTGAAATGATTTATCTTTGTCTCATTTTTTTTACAGCACAGAAACCTGACATTTTAACTGGGGTGTGTAGACTTTTTATATCCACTGTATTTGCTGAAACTGCGACTCGGTGGAAATACTGTGGAAATTTGTCACCAAAGAGATACAAAATATCACAAAGGCTAGAATAAAGATGCACCCTAAAATGGGTCTTCTACATCTTAATCTGATTGAGTTAAGCAAAGAACATCGTACTATAGCTCTGCTAGACTGTTGAATGTTTTTTGTCTGTCACTACTCTGAGGTTTAAGATGTATAGATAACCCCTCTTCTGGACAGATTAAGGTCTGGATTGTTAAGTAATCACTGATGAGTATGAATAAGTAATGACTTGTATTTTTATAAATATTTTGTGTCTTTTTATATGTGAAAAATGAAAAGAAAGAATATTTAAACAAAAAAGGAAGAAGCTCAAGTTAATATGTCTATTTGACATCCATATTTAAATGTCCACCTACAGTGTCTGCAATTTTTGTACTGCACTATGTAAGGTAAATAAAAAGATACAGGTTTTTTGTTATCTACTTTTTCCTCAACTCCTTCCGTCGCCTAAGAAATTACAAAGAAAGTAAAAAGATTTATTGCTGTTGCTGTAACAAAAGTCCTACCTATCTATAAGAAAGAGACGTCTTACGTGGAGGAGGCCTGTACCGGACAGGCACGGGTCATATATCATCTATCTATCTATATATCTGTAAGAAACAGATGTCTTACCTGGAGGAGGCCTGTACCGGACAGACTTGGGTCATATATCATGTGGCTGTTTCTCTATAAGAAACGGATGTCTTACCTGGAAGAGGCCTGTACTGGACAGGCTAAGGTAATATATTATCTATCTATCTATCTATCTATCTATCTATCTCTCTAAGAAACAGATGTCTTACCTGGAGGAGGCAGGACTGGACAGGCTTAGGTCATATAATATCTATCTATCTATCTATCTATCTATCTATCTATCTATCAGAAACAGATGTCTTATCTGGAGGAGGCCTGTACCGGACAAACTCGGGTCATATATCATGTGGCTGTTTCTCTGTCAGAAACAGATGTCTTATGTGGAGGAGGCCTTTGCCGGACAGGCTCGGGTCATATCTATCTATCTATCTATCTATCTATCTATCTATCTATCTGTCTATCTATCTATCAGAAACAGATGTCTTATCTGGAGGAGACCTTTGTCGGACAGGTTCGGGTCATATCTATCTATCTATCTATCTATCTCTCTAAGAAACATATGTCTTACCTGGAGGAGGCAGGACTGGACAGGCTTAGGTCCTATAATATCTATCTATCTATCTATCTATCTATCTATCTATCTATCAGAAACAGATGTCTTATCTGGAGGAGGCCTTTGCCGGACAGGCTCGGGTCATATCTATCTATCTATCTATCTAGCTATCTATAAGAAACAGATGTCTTATCTGGAGGAGGCCTTTGCCGGACAGGCTCGGGTCATATATATTTATCTATCTAACTATCTATCTATCTATCTATCTATAAGAAACAGATGTCTTATCTGGAGGAGACCTTTGCCGGACAGGCTCGGGTCATATCTATCTATCTATCTATCTATCTATCTATCTATAAGAAACAGATGTCTTATCTGGAGGAGGCCTTTGCCGGACAGGCTCGGGTCATATCTATCTATCTATCTATCTATCTATCTATCTATCTATCTAACTATCTATAAGAAACAGATGTCTTATCTGGAGGAGGCCTTTGCCGGACAGGCTCGGGTCATATCTATCTATCTATCTATCTATCTAACTATCTATAAGAAACAGATGTCTTATCTGGAGGAGGCCTTTGCCGGACAGGCTCGGGTCATATATATCTATCTATCTAACTATCTGTAAGAAACAGATGTCTTATCTGGAGGAGGCCTTTGCCGGAGATTTTTGAGGTATATATATATATATTAATGTTATATTCTCCATGTATATCAGGTTATATATGTATATATTAGATATATGTACGACATACAAAAAATAGGCTGAGTTGATATGCCCCTTTACTGGGTTCTTTACCTCCAATGATTTATGAAGAGTTAGTGTTAATGTTAAACTCAGATATTACACATATTTAATACACTTTAAATACTTCAGGAAGTTGAGCTTGGTGATACCTAGACAGTATCATATCTATTTTAGAACAATTGTTCTTGATGGTATTTATGGACAGATTTAAATGCTAAATAATAGCAAGTGCAAGGATGTGTTTGATTTTTGTATTTGTGCTGTTCGTGTATGTTGTTTTGTAACCTTCCTCCAGATGGCAATGAAGTACTTTTGTGTCAAACAATCACTGCTCTTTAGTCAGAACGGAGATTCCTATATTATTTGTTGTTGTGTAAACAATATTTAATGCCAATTACAAGTAATTTTTTATTGAAATTATTTATTTCATCCTATATCTTGGTAAACAAGTTAATTCCTTATATATAATACAGACATAATCTTACAATAACTTTATACATAATTAGTTTGTGATTTGCACCTCTAATATAAATCTATACCGTATTTTAAAGTAATCATTTAAGTAAAGATGAAAAGAAAAATGGATAGTGTTTTTAGATGATATGTCTTCTATTGAGAAGTATAAAACTAAACGCTGGATTAACATTAAATTCAGGATAGATTGTGTAAATGCTTACTTAGAGAGCTAGTATATAGGCAACTTCAGGCCAAAATAGGCAGTAATTATTTGCTATGTTACCATATTAAAAACATTACCAATAATTATATTGTATTATTGTATAATATGATAAGCAAACCAAAAAGTAATAATATGGTGCTTTAGAAATTCTAATAACAAAGAAAAAACATACTATTTACATACTACATTACTATTACTAGAATGCATACATGTGTGTGTATCCAGTACATAAAGAAGACAGATACTGTATATATGTATAATTATAAATATTATTTTGTTTTTAAATGGGTTACAGATGCAGGCAATAAATGTCAGATGAACCTTGAAAACCAAAACATCTGCACTTAAGTGCATACAATGTATGCAAGCAAAATAATATCAGCATCTAGCAATATATTATATGTAATATAAAACTCATGAGGTATAGGGGCATTATTTTCCTTTAAAATAGCTCCAATCCTTGTCTAATGGGATATTGTACAGTTTCCAATTCTTTGAGGGATGTGCATGTTGGAAATATACTTTGCAGCACTTCCCACAAAACTTCTGTTTAGATTGGGATCTGGTTTCTGGGGAGGCCATGGAAGCAATTTGATTTCATACTGGTGTTCATGAGACTACTCTTTAATTTATTTAATCATCCTGGATTATGGAAATCTTATAAGGAATTGATATTTTCATCGTAACGAGCATCCAGTGCAGTAAAATGGCCTTATATTCCTTAACTTTTAAGACCATGCAGAATTCCATATCACCCACCCTTTTAACAGTTGGCAGCAAACGTGATGGGTGGAAAGCATAGGGTGAAAGGTGACAATTATACTTTTTTTCCCATTGCCCAAGGGTCCAGTTAGAGCCATAGTTACAATCAGCTTAGAAAAAGAAACATACCGTAAATTCAGATTTGTGAAGCTGATGACATATAGTTTTTGTAGACTGCTAAAACATTTCTGTTAATTTTTGAAGCAACAATCGACCTAAGTGTCCACTGATGCTTGGTGTCATGTCATGGTTTTTGAGAAGGTTCCCATTGATACATTAAATAATTATGCACCTGCAATTCGAGCACCAACAATTGATGCAGCATTTCATGCTGAACATAAATGGTGTAATAAATCCAATTCAATATATTTCTGTGTGATTGTGATTAAAATGTTAATATAACTATACTATATAATTGTTGTGTTTTTAAATTAAGCAATTATATTTATTTTCATAATCCCTAATTACCCTCTACTTTTCCAGATCCTTTTGAGGACTCTCACTAGCATGATCATGTTATGACACAAAGGCTCTGTAGGAATTCCCTTTGAACTAATTAATGTAGTGGCATCTGTAACAGAAATCTGTTAAGACAAACCCAAACGTACAAAGCTTCAAAAAAAAAAAAAAAATCAGAAAGATCATCATTATAATGCTGAATACAAACATTAAATTAAGAATAATGACAATACAGGACCATAAATAAATTACAACTATTTTCCTAATTTCTAAACTTTTTAAATGATCATGTTTTGTTATTAATTTACATTTTGTAAAACAATATGATTAGATAACCTACAGCACACTGATGATCTCCTTTTATTTTGGGAAACCGCAAAGGTAGTGTTACGGGGACAACTATGGAGTCATGTATAAACACTGCAGACCCACAGATTGCGCACAGCATAACGCAGAGTCCCAAAAATGTCTTGAGTCTGCGGTATCTATGCTGAATGCACAGATTTAGGTTGAATTGGCACTCATTATGCTGGTGCAGCCCATATATGAGGGGGGGAGGGGGGGGGAGTGTCAGGAGTTGTAAATAAATTGCAATCCCCATTATACAAAGCCTGTGCTTGGAAACTTTGGTTACAAAAATCAGAGATCTTAAAAGTACATTTATCACAAGCCTAAACACAGTTCAGATCTTCTCCAACACCTCAAAATTAACTTAGGTATGACCAAATGAAGAACCTTTTTAATACATTTCTTTTGAAAAAATCCCAGACTCAGAAAGTCAATTATAATAAACAGAAATTTTACAGATGCGGAAACAAGCCATCTAGGATGGTAGAGCGACTACAAAACCTTAAAATTCCCAGACATAACATCCCAACCATACAGTCATCAGATGGGAGGAAGAAAGTGAAATTCGACCTTCAATACATGTTATCAAGACCTTTAGAGGGCTGATTCTGATGACAATAGGAGGTTAAACTACTGCAGACACCCAGGTCACCTAGGTTAACTAAGTAACAACCACAGAGAGATATTAAAGGGACAGTCTAGTCCCCAAACTTACTTTGGTGCAAGATGAAGATTACTAGTTGAATAGTGCACAGGCTATTTTTCCAGTGTTACCTTGCTCTTGTACAGGGGTCCTCAAACTACGGCCCGCCGAGGACATTTATGTGGCCCGCGGGGGGTGCTGCTGGCACCCCCCCTCCGCACTGTTTACTTTTTTTTTTCTTTCTGCAGGAAGAAAAAAAAAAAAAATCACCGCGACCGGATGTGACGTTACGTCACATCCGGATCCGGTAACTGTTTCCCTCCTCCACAGGAGGACACCGCGCGAGACGTCCGGGGACACAGCAGCTGGAGGTAAGTGATGGGGAAGCGGGGGAGGAGGGAGGGATAACGAGCACTAACTGACTGGCACAATATTCCTGGGCATCTGACTGGCATCATATTCCAGGGCATCTGAATGGCAAAATATTCCTGGGCATCTTACTGGCATCATATTCCTGGGCATCTGACTGGCAAAATATTCCTGGGCATCTGACTGGCATCATATTCCTAGGCATCTGACTGGCATCATATTCCTGGGCATCTGACTGGCATCATATTCCTGGGCATCTGACTGGCAAAATATTCCTGGGCATTTGACTGGCATCATATTCCTGGGCATCTGACTGGCACAATATTCCTGGGCATCTGACTGGCACAATATTCCTGGGCATCTGACTGGCATCATATTCCTGGGCATCTGACTGGCACAATATTCCTGGGCATCTGACTGGCACAAAATTCCTGGGCATCTGACTGGCACAATATTCCTGGGCATCTGACTGGCATCATATTCCTGGGCATCTGACTGGCACAATATTCCTGGGCATCTGACTGGCATAATATTCTTGGGCATCTGACTGGCATCATATTCCTGGGCATCTGACTGGCATAATATTCCTGGGCATCTGACTGGCATAATATTCCTGGGCATCTGAATGGCATAATATTCCTGGCCATCTGACTGGCATAATATTCCTGGGCATCTGAATGGCATAATATTCCTGGGCATCTGGCTGGCATCATATTCCAGGGCATCTGACTGGCATCATATTCCAGGGCATCTGACTGGCACAATATTCCTGGGCATCTGACTGGCAAAATATTCCTGGGCATCTGACTGGCAAAATATTCCAGGGCATCTGACTGGCATCATATTCCAGGGCATCTGACTGGCATCATATTCCTGGGCATCTGACTGGCATCATATTCCTGGGCATCTGACTGGCATCATATTCCTGGGCATCTGACTGGCATCATATTCCAGGGCATCTGACTGGCATCATATTCCTGGGCATCTGACTGGCATCATATTCCTGGGCATCTGACTGGCATTATATTCCTGGGCATCTGACTGGCATCATATTCCTGGGCATCTGACTGGCATCATATTCCTGGGCATCTGACTGGCATCATATTCCTAGGCATCTGATTGGCATCATATTCCTGGGCATCTGACTGGAATCATAGAAACATAGAAACATAGAAACATAGAATGTGTCGGCAGATAAAAACCATACGGTCCATCTAGTCCTGGGCATCTGACTGGCATCATATTCCTAGGCATCTGACTGGCATCATATTCCTAGGCATCTGACTGGCATCATATTCCTGGGCATCTGACTGGCATCATATTCCTGGGCATCTGACTGGCATCATATTCCTAGGCATCTGACTGGCATAATATTCCTGGGCATCTGACTGGCATAATATTCCTGGGCTCTGACTGGCACACTATTCCCATTAAAATACTGGTAAGTTTGTTGATTTAACTTTACTTTAAATATTTTATTTGTTCTCGTTTTGTTCAAAATAAGATATATGCAGTGTGCATAGGAATTTCTTCATAGTTTTTATTTTTACTATAGTCCGGCCCTTCAACGGTCTGAGGGACAGTGAACTGGCCCCCTGTTTAAAATGTTTGAGGACCCCTGCTCTTGTACATAGTAGGATCTTTTAACAGTGCAACACATTGTCATATGGCGTCACTAGAGAGACAGGAAATTCCATTAATTTGAATTAAATTATTCTTATTGGTTCCTGCAGTAAAAAAAAAAAAAAGTATATTGTGTTTTACTGTTGCTCTATAAAGAATACCAAACAATCATAGCAAACTGCAATCTTGCAAACTGCTGTAATTTCACAGTTTCATCTAGCTGTAAGTATTTTATATTTTAAGCAATGCAAAATGTAAAATATGCATGTTAAAGTACTTTGGAAGCACATAGATTTAGGATACTATTTAACAATTTTAGAACATTGTCTTTTACTCCTTTTTTAACACCAAAATTACAGAACAAGAAATCTCATGGACTAGTAAAGCCCTGAAAAATGGTTACTCAGCAGAGTTTTAGACCTTAGCCCTTAAATCCTTGCTACCTCAGTGCGACTTTACAATGATGCCCTTCATGGTGACACTAATCTTAAAGACTGTAACTGAATCCAGAACTGTCCTTATACCGAAAAAAGAACAAAGACCATTCAATTTTGACATCATATCGACCATCACATTATTAAACCAGGACATAAAAATACTTTAATTTTAGCACACTGCCTTGGTGGGTATCTAAGCATGCATGGAAAAGCTATATGGTATCTTAAGGGGGCTGGACAAAAAAATAAAAAGTTGTATGTTTGCATTCTGACAGGTGTGTGTGAAATATGCAACTTATGGCAAAATCTAAATTTTGGGGGAAAAAAGATAATTTTGGATAACGAATTTCTGGAGAAGGGATACTCAACATGTACACCACATAGCTAATTAACATGACACTTTAGACATCAGACACCAGTGTAATTACCGATCAATAGTGACTGATCCTTGATTCCATACATTCTGTACCTTCCATTACACATTACAAAAAGTAAGTGGGTTGAGATGACTTCTCTCACAGAGCAGCTCAGATGTGAAATAACCTTTCTGACAGTATTGGAGGGTCTACTTAACATGCAGCAATCTTGGCCAAAATTCATGCGCCAATCTTGCCAGGAATTTCACTTTTAAAGTTTTCACAGATTTTGGGATGATTTTCAGCTATATTTGGTTCAGGAGATTTTGGCAATGGAAATCCTTTGGATTCTCCCTACTCAGTATGGGCTGAAATCCCCTGACAAGAACCACAAATTGGCAAAAAAGCTGAATTTTGTGCATTTCAATTCCACCAGCCAAAAGCTGATGGGTGGTATAGAGACTACCACTTTGGTTCAGTGCGTTTCGAGCATGTTTCAGTTGCTTAAGGTTTTGTAACCTATCAGTGTGTAATTGACTGTGATGTTTGAATTGTGGACCTATGCTGAGGCACATGGGGGCACACTGGGTAGCTCGTAATTAGCTTCCCGATGTTACCGGGAACGGGGGACTAATAAAAGTACTCCAAAAAAATTGGGCAGACTAGATGGACCGAATGGTTCTTATCTGCCGACACATTCTATGTTTCTATGTTTCTATGTTTCTACCTGAATCAGTCCAGGTCTTGGAGGCATAATTTTCACCCTGCATGGAAAAAATGTAAATTTACTTGTAATAGTTGTTTTACTCCACTTGGGTTGGCCCAAAATGAATCCTCCCCCGCTTGCACTAACCATTTATACTTTGGTGGCGGTTAAGATTCTAATTGCAAGATGGTGGAAACAATCAGGTTTACTTTTAAATGATCAACTGAGAAACCAGATTAAACTTCCATTAACATTAGAAAGAGGACTAAAAAATATTGGGGAAATATGTTTGTGACCCCGGCCCTCCCACGTCTCTACAATCGGTATGTTCCAGCTTTAACATCTGAGGTCTAAAATATAGATCAGCACTAAAAATATATCAATGTAGAGGAACCACAAGAGTGTGGTAAGGAGGAATAGTAAGGAATAATTACCCAAGGTATGCCAACTAAGATTGAAATGCTGGAGAGATGTATATTGTTACGTAGAACTTTTGTCTCTGTTATTATTTATGCATTTTGTGTCATAATAATCTTTGTACTGAAGTTTGCAAATAAAGAGACTCAAATTTTTTTTTTTTTTTTACTAATAACAGTAAAATCTGTTATTATGCTGTACTTTTGATTAAGCATGGAAACACGCTAAACATGTGCCTTGGTGGAGACAGGGATATCTCTGTTTGGGGAAACCTATTTGTTATTATGCTGTACCTTATACATGGATTTTACATTTATATTGTTAAATGTATTACCTCATGCTGTGTGCTCTCTGAGCACATTTTGTGATTGATGTGTTCAAATATGTGAAATTGCATTGTACATGCTTTCCACTAAAAACTTATAGATGAAAGAAAGTAGAAATGCATTTCTACTGGTAAATCGTGTTAGAAATAAAATAAAAAAATCATGTCCATCTTCAGGAGTTAGGAACTCATTAGTATTACATGCTACTGTTTGTATAGATTATTTAAATCAATATAAGGCAATATATGTACAATTTGGTCATTTGAAATGTTAAAAACCATCACTAAAATTAAATTGTGACATTTATAATACAATCCTAAAATTAATGTAAAGTATATTTTTTCTTCAAAATGCTTAACCTTGGAATAGAATGTAGGGACATATAATTTAGCTTTCCTATTTGCCTCCTGAAAGTGTATTCCACTGATATTCCAGAATGATGTCTTCTTGATATGACAACCAACAGGACTTGTTCAAAGTGATAGAGTAGTATTGAGCTGTTTCAGTGGGTACTACGGAATACATATAGGTTCGATAGGCACAGGATGTTATGTTGGAAACAAAAAACAAAGAATACAAAAGTGCAGTTTATAAAAAAAACAAACACTTTGGTGCATTAAGAAATGTATATGTGAGAACTCACAAACATGAGTAGCTAGTGTGCCTCAGTAATGAAGACCATATATAGGAGGCATCCAGAAAAAAACTTTACTCTGAAATAAAATATGTGCATAGAGCAGTACTGCTTAATCCCTTTGTGAAGAAAGGACACTAGTGGTCCTAAAATATGCTAGGACACCATAGAATGTTAGCATTAAACAGCTCATCACGGCTCTCCGCGATGAGCTGTGCTTAGTTCCAGCTGCAGGGACCCACAGGGTGTATTAAGACCCTGATCTGGTCTCAGAAATTGTTTTCCTGGCTACTTGGGATAGGTGGCCAGGAACTAAAAGTGGCATTTTGATGTTATGTCATCTGGGATGCAAGCACCATGTGTCACAAAGGGGTTAATAACACAAATGTGCTGACAGAATGACACAGTGCAGTGGAAGAACTTACCCTCTTCACAGTTTTCAGGCTTGGAGAGTATTTTAATGTCTATTTCGGTAAACCGGTTATTGTAAAAAACTGAAAGGGGACTATAGAAGTCTATAGGCCGGGATGATTTGGAATCTCTAAGACTGAAATGGACTGAGTATCTTGGTGTTATTAATCAAATACAATGTCAGAAAACATAACGTTTGGTATAATTAATTTCAATTTCTGAAAAACATAGATTAACTAAATTTAACCTTATGTCCAAGATGTAATATGAAGGTTGCAAAAATCTATTCAAATGATTTGGGAATGCCCTATAATTAAATATTTTTGGAATCTGTTTATTGAAGTGATTATGAAATGTAGAGGTGTAAATATGAGAATAGATACAAAATGCTGTAGAATGGGTGTGGAAGTCTTATTACATACCCTAAATGTCTCGTATAATTCTTCAATTTTTTGGTCGCTTTCATTTCAATTTTTCTCTCTTGTCCCCCCCCCCCCCCCCCTGTTGTAATGGTTTATAATGTCTATGTTTCTCTCTAATTCTATTGTCTATTTTTTGCAATGTGTGAACAGTGAGACTCTTAACTGTAAAACCGAAAATGTCTGTTTATTAGTTTGTTTGAAAGTTTGTCGGAAGCGCTAAAAACGGTATATTCCAGAAATTTTCCCAGTTTATTGATACTGGAATTTCTAGGTCAACGCGAATATTTTCAGCTCTCTACCTTGTTCCTTTACTGTTATCAGTTAATTAACTTTTGTGGTGAATGATAATCACATTGGTAAATGACATTAGTAAAGCTAGCTAAAAATAAAAATATTTTTAAGCACATTAAAGCATAATCGGGATTTATATACAAATGCCCATAAAAGAGAACACAACCCAGAATAGTCAGAAGTCAACCCAGAGTCATCTGACTCTTGAAACAGGCAAGAGGAAACGTGTTAATAGAGCTGACAGCAGGTTGAATATCTATCTCTTCTATCCTTTAGGCTGTCGGTTCTGCACATAGCAAACAAGCACGGCTGAGGAAGAAATTTTACCAGGGTTTACATGTCCCCCTAAGTGACCTTTGCTACGGAATCATGAAAACAAACTCTCCTCTCTAACCATTTCTGTACTGTCCAGTTTCAAGTGATTAATCCCTGATATCTGGCTAGTAAATTGAGAAAGCTTTAAAACGCCAGTGGGGACTACATTGATGTATGGAGCTGGTCTAACTGGAACCATCTTAAAGCTCATCCCATCCATTTCCTCTAAAATGGTGGGACCTTCAATTCTCACTTATTCCACACCAGTGTCCCACCCTGAATTTTTATGATGTGCCCTACCCTTATGCACTTATTTTATGTATGATTTGTTCTATATGCGGTTTAGAGTACTTGTATTTGTGCTTGCTTTATTAGATCCTTACCACATGAAGATTACCCATATTCTTTTTCTTTCTTTTTACAGTATGAAGATCTTGATGTCATGAACATAGCCACGTTTGGTCATTGTAACGGAACGATGACCCAGGTTTGGTAGCACCTCTGTCCGTTGTGGGAAATCACCTCCTTAGCCCCCGATTAAAGCTCAGCATCCACCCAGCAAGTCTTTCCTGGACCTTGCTCTTTGTACCCAAATATCAGACAGGACGACTAGCAGTTAGGTACAGCAAGAATGAGCAACCTTTATTTGTCAAACTGCACACACTTATAAACACACAAGCATGACATCAACTGGGGGGAGGCACAGGATAAACTAATTATATTATGGTAAGATTTAAAAAATAGCAGACCTTATTTAAACAGGTCATTTAAATACAGTAAGACATAATCTACTTAATCATGGCACCTACAAGAGACAATAAACACAGGACAGTAGACTCTAGTGTTGAAATGTGCACTTATCTAATCAATAACATATAATAACATTGCACACACTACTTGGAAAGCTCTGCCTGGGCAGAAAGTCTTGCTGCACTGAATGGGTGCCTCTGTACAGGGCAAAGGCCCTGGGTAGTGATAGGCTCTTGGGGCTTTTGGAACAGGTGACAACATGGGGGCACATAGAGCAAGTCAATAATAAATCCAGGGGACAAGTAACAACGTGGAACAAGCGGGGCAGTGATATGTCCTTTGAGAATGCTATAACTTCCTTCCTTAAGTGAAGCCTAGGGCCCGCAGGCTTCAATGACACAAAGCTCCTTCGGGAGGGGGTGGTTCATGACCCACAGTGGATTCATAGCCCACAGGGAGGTGTTTGGACCTCAGGGCCCTCCAAGAACCGCAAAAACGCAGACTGTCATGATTCACTTCATAACAGGTACCGTAACAGTCATCTTCTGTTTTATTTTATTTTTTTATATTGTTGGAATTAAGAAAATCTTTTTATGAAGATATAATATGTCAAGCTGGTTTGGTTGAGAAGATCTAAGTATTTTACATCTAAGAAAGAGGAGGAACACTTCCTATACAACAGATTTAGGGAGAGGGAGGTGTTATTATTAGATTACATTTGATTGGTTAATTTTTTATATTCATTCTATGTTAGTTCTTTCATTCTGCTGAGGGAATAAAGGAAAATAACACTTGCTTCCATGTATTTATAAATCATGACTTTACATCAAGTCTTAGCAAAATCTTAAAATTCATGCATTTTATGCTAGTGAACATAAATATTCTACACAAAAAGTCAACACTAGGAAGTTAAAAGAGTGAAACATAGTTGAACAGATAAAAGCATTGAGGTAAACTGAAAAACTGTATGTGGCTACCATCATAATAGGAAAACAAGGTCAAAATACCTGAGTTTGGAAAATTTTCCATCCAGTCTATTTTTCACGCCTGGTATGATTTTTACAACGCAATAGTTGATTCACTTTGGGTCCCTGTTTAGTAAGCCACACCCATACTAACAGTTAGGTTTCTTTTATGAATAAAAGGTTTTTTTGTGTTTACACATAATAAATGCATGCCTCAGTGGTAACTAATAACTTTACTTTTTTGATTCATGCTGCTGTATAATTTTTTTATTTATTTAGAAACTGAGAAGAAGGGTTGACAGGCATAATTGCTATGTTCTAGCTATCATCTCATACTAAATGCCTGAAAGGTGTTGGTACTGGATCACATAGAATGGTCAATGATGCGTCATATATTTTTAATAAATGCAACATTTTAATAAACATTCACCTCCCAAAGCACAGGATTTTTTTTGTTTAAATTGGCTTTTGCCTTAAGCCATATAGCTACCCAGCTGTGAAGGTTTTATTTTAATACAAGACAACAATCTCCAAATCATTAGATGTTTTGACTCAGGCAGAGCGTATACAGCTGCATGTATTAAAAAATAACTATGAAAGATAAGAAAGACTGTGATTACAAGTTATCAAACCATGAAACATGCTGATATACAATGCCGTGTCATTGTTTATTTTTGGCTGTCACCACTGGCTGAAGATTAACTGTATTTTGAAAAAAATGTGTTGTGTTTACAAAAGAGAAAGACAATGCAGAGAACAGAACAATTTTTAGCAAAATGTTTGACTAGAAATACAATATTTAACCATTTCTTTAATTGGGTAGAAACCCGATCAACTGGTGAATCACTCCATATTGATGAACCCACAGGGCGAACCTATGTTCCACCCCATTACCCTCCAACACCCCTGTTCCGTGAGTTTTTAACCCTAAGGTATTTGGAGGGGCCAGAAGAGGCAGAGGCCGTCTGGCTGTCCATAAATGTATGGGTCCATTCCGCGGGTCCCGAGGCTTCAATATCTCAAGGCCATCCTTCTTGGATAACAGACCTCCTACCTCCAGCTTCTTTCCACAATGTGGTCACCCCTGACAGACTCATGGATATTGTGGCTCATAGCAGTCCATCCGCTCATATAGTGATCAATTTAACACACCTTTCTTCCCATCCAGGTGTAGGGGGCCTGTTTAAACAGTTTCAGAGAAACTGAGAAAAGCTGACCTCAGATCCCAGGGCCTGCAAGCAATCCATCATTCCCACCCCTCTCCATTACCGAACTCTTCAGTGACTCAGAAATTGGTCTCTGCTCAACAGCTTGTCCTATGATGAGACAGTACCGATAGATTGTGGAGCCACAGAGGAACTGTCCTGGTGGATCCATCACATTGACACCTGATTATAGAGTCGGATGCCAGAATTGAAAGACTGTTCAGTCTTGTCTCGGCTGTTCAGTACATCAACCATCTGGGTGGCACGAGATCACAAGTACTTTCCCATCTAGAAATGGAATTTTTAGCACTTCTGCCTGGCGCATAGTATTTCAGTTCACGCAGAACACATCCCGGGTCTGTCCAACACCATCACAGATCCAGGACTCCGGGGACTGGCGTCTGCACCACCTTGCCTTCCAAGATCTCCTGACTCTTTGGGGCCCACTGGAAGTGGACCTGTTTGCATCCCTCAATTTTTCAGCTGGAGACTGGACCCAAAAGCTTTAGCGGCCGATGCCTTCCTGCAGGTATAGCCTCTGGGCAGGCATTATGCCTTTCAACCATTTTGCCTAATTCCACGTACTCTGATACAGCTTCAACGTCATCGGGCTTCCATAATTTTGATCACTTTATGGTGGGATACCCAACCTTGGTTCCCAAAACTTATCTTGCTGTCCACGGACATACCCATTCTTCTACCATCATATCCACCTCTTCCTCTCTTACAAGATGGCTCTTTACTCCTTCTAGCTTGGTCCCTTTCAGGGACCAGAATGTTGCATCAACAACTCTGGATCTCCTGGAAGGAGCTTGGGCCCAAGGTACTAGACAAGCCTATGTTCATGCCTGGAACACATAGGTTGATTGATGCGTGGGACAGAATGTGGATCCTGTTTTGGCACCTGTGACTTTTATCATTCAGTTTTGGACATTCATGTTTGAAGAAGTTCAGGAATACAGGACGATTAACGTCTACAGATCTGCCATTTCGCTGGTCATTTCTGGAATTGATGGCATTTCAGCAGGAAAGCAGCCTCTTATCTGTTGGCTTTTGAAGGGTTTTCGGTTGACCTCATTATTCTTCTGTTTGGGATGTGAACATTCTTCTTCAGCTTTTTGAATCTTGGCCTGCAAATTCGGATTTATCCTTACACCATCTCTCTATGAAATTAGTTACATTATGCTGCCTTGTATCATGTACACGTGTGTCTGATGTTCGAGCCTTGGATATATTCTCTCTGTTTTCTACCCTTGTTTTCCTCCCAATAACAAATTGTGCCTGGTCGCTTGCCCTCAGGAATAAGGCTAGGACTGGGACCTTTTGGATCTCTTCTTGTCCTGAATTCTTTCTGGCCATCAGCCAACCACTTCTCCCAGTTTCTACTACCTCCCTGGTCAGATGGGTTCTGAAGGAAGCAGGGGTTAACGTCTCAGTGTTTGGTCCCCCCTCTGTTCGAGGAGCTATGGCTTCTAAGGCAGTCTTATTGAGGTGTAGGTTGGAAGACCTTCTTAAGGCTGCTGATTGGTCACATGAATCAACCTTCCTTGAATTTTATTTTAGACCTAGTCCTCACTTTACTTCTACTGTGGTTGCTATGCTTTGAACTTGCATAATAGGAGCATCTGTGTCTTTATAAATTCCTATATTTTACTATTATTATGACGTAAATTGATGATTTATAAAGACACGGAGGCGAGTATTATTCCCACCCGGGTCTATTTGTTAGGGTATATGTTTTTTTCTTTTCCCCACACTGATAATGAATTGCTATATTATAAATTGATATATTTTTGCATTTAGTTTTGTACTTATGCACGTTTATTGATATCTGCATAAATCATTTAGTATGTTTTATATCATACAGTGAATGATCCATTATTGATTACTACAATTACTTTTCCATTCTCCATTAGCATGATGACTTGGATTTATCTTTGCAGATTTGGATCTCTCACTGTTCATGGTCGTTCTCCACGATTGCCTGATTGGAATTTTGTTTTTTCTTACTGACTATATGGACTGTTTCCTGGTAGCGGTAACTTTTGGACTTACGATTTTCTTACCAAATTTACATGGTTATATATATAGGAGAAGGGAGGGGAGTTTATACATGTTATGATTGGTTCATTTTTATTTCATTCTCTTCTTTTCTGCTGAGGGAAAAAAAGATATGCATATATGCATATGCCAACGTGACTTTGCCTCCAGGACTTTTCATCATAATAATAGTAAAATCTAGGCATTTTAGTTCAGACACAAGTGCAAGCCAGAAGATCTTATAATTGTGGGATAATTCTTTTGTCATATTGATAGCTAGGGACTTCTCATATCAGAGTGCATTCAACATAATGAAAGCAACAAAATGTTGCTGTATGTAAGTTTATGCTATTGGACTGGAGCTGTAATAGCCACCCCCAGCCACCTAGCATTCTCCCAAATTAAAATCATTGGTCCCCCATGGGATCAATGGCCTCTTGCTGGCCCCATGAAGCAAAATCTGGTCCTGAAGTGACTTCGGGCTTGTGGCCTCCCGCTGGCCCCATGAATAGAAATAATGTTGCCCCCTAGTGACCACAGGCCTCCTGCTGGCCACATGAAATAATTTTGCCTCCTAGTGATCATGGTCTGGCGCCATACCCCTTGGTCACTAAAACAAAATGCACGTGGCCCCAATATAATTAATTACAGAGCCCCAAGTTCTGCAGGCTGGAGTATTGCCATTTAGATTCTCATTGTCTGTCCCAAGAGTGAGGGTCAAAATATGCACCTGATGTCAGTTTGGAGAAAATACTGCAGGTGACCTATGCAGGGATAATGATGGAAACATGGTGTACTAATCAAGACTCCTGGTGCTTTTGGTGATGTTTCTGTTAGTGATGGAGCTGCTGCTGATGGGGCTGAGGTAGTTGGGACCCGAGAGGAGAATGGCAGCTCCTCAACTTCTATACTCTACTCACTCCCTTCCTCATACTTAGGTGGAGGGGAATCTGATGGAGGTAGTTGTGGTCTAGGTGGCTCATCCCATACAACATGAATTCCTGCATCCAGCTGGGATGAGGTATTTCACTGGGTTGACAGCAGTGTGCAGCTGGTGGTGTTAGTACAAAGCTCTTTTAAGGTGGAGGAGGCCAGGGCTATTCAGGTTATGTTATGGTAGCGGTGGGCAGCTCCATGCAGATAAGGGCTATCTCAAAGCCATGAAGCTATCATGGGTGCAGTGAATGATGCCAATTGGTCCACAATCATGCCCCTCTGGCATGCCCCTCTGGCTAGTTCACCCATTTTTTTTCTTGCTATTCCAGTGCTTATTTATGGCCTCTAAGTTCCTCTGGGCTACTCAGACACTGTTAGTAGCCTGCTTGACCAGTTTCAAGCCCTGCCTCTTTTTTCTGGCAAACAACTTCTCTTTTCCAAAAAAGCACAGCCACTGTAAGCCCTATAATTAAAATAACAAAAAACAAAAAATTTAGTTTTTGGAAAATATCTGTATTGATGTGCTATACCATGGTTGAAAAAGACTTTCCAAGCTTCAAGTCTGATATTTTATATTAATGTACTTTATTTACATTGACTGTCAAATTGAATGTGAAGATGCTAAATTATTGTGGAGCCATTGTACCACTGCTGGTAGCTGCTAGGTGGTGCTAGAACTGTACCGTAGTCAACAAATAATAATTCTCTATACACTTAAACTCATTTCGACATTGAGATACACGAATTTTAGAGATGAAATAGGCTTCATTCATTTTCATCCAGCACTTTTGGAAATGTATTCTATCTAAAGGCATATATTCGTCTATTTTCGACAAACTCTTCCGATTTCAGTCCAGTTTATCGTAGAAGGTTCATTTCAGATGAGTTTCTTCATTAATCTTTTCACCTTAATTCACCTCCTATAGCTTATTTCGCCAGTAAGGAGTTCATCTCCATTTTTTATTTTAGTTAGGCGAAAGTAGGTATTTCGCCAAGTGGTGTATTTTGATCCTTATAAGCCACCTTATTTTCTCATTCATAATGTCACTAAAAATACCGGGTACCTTAATTATTACATCATTTTCCCGTTTTTTACAGCTAACGTTTTTAATGGGTGAAATTGTCCGAATTGTGGAGGGGATAATTTAATCACTCCATCTGATTCCAGAGTTCTAGCACTGGCATTGGACAACAGCTCCTTAATTTGTAAGAACTAACAAGTGTTTTTAATTATGTATATTTTAAGTATGTATATATATTTGTTGGTTTTTGCAGGGTTTCTTTTGTGGGACAGCTTTTGAGAAAGCGCCTTTGGGGAGTGAAACACGTTAAGCGTTGGTCTCATTTCCATTGCCGTGTTACTCCAGTTTTCAATGTAAGTCTTCATACATCTATTTATAAGTTTTTCTATAATGGATCACTTTAACTATGGATGTTTTTTTTAGATCCCTAATAAATTCTAAAAATATTAAGCTCCCAATACAATAAATTATCTTAGGCTTAGGCTTTTATTGCGTGCCTTGAATTCCTAGTTAAGGGCTGACTTAGCTGTATAGTCATCTAGTTACTGTTTATATTGTATTTATGACTTTATTTCAGACTCATCAAATTTAAAAAAAAAAAGGAATAGAGAATCAATTAGCATGAATATTGCTTTCAGTAAAGCAGAATGTTTGCCTGGCTCAGCCAAGTCACAAAGACTTTGTGGGTTATGACATTCCCCTAAATGTGCTGAGCTTTCTTTAACCTTTCATAAAACATTGTGATCTTTATGGACTGTATCATATTGTGCAGTAATGTGCTTTATTGTCCACAGAATAAGCTTTTCTTAAAGATAATTGGAAAGCTGGAAATGGCTGCTATCGGCTGATTATTTTTTTAATACATTATTTCTGAAATGGTGCTGGTACAATAATGACCACATCTCCTCAAGATTGAAGATTTGTCTTGGCAGAGAAAATTGATCCATTTCACCTCTGTTTAATGGAAATTTTTATCTTGGATTATCTGTTTATGTAAATTAATGTTACCTAAAAGATCTTTTGGGTGCTGTAAATCTAGGTGAAAGTTTCCTTTAAATGGGGACTAAAATTCCAGGATTGTGTTGCTCATACTGTATTAATAAATTCATGTTATGCTGTAAAAATAGCTACTTAATATACTTTTGCTGCAAACTGGCATCACCTGCATAGATTACTGCTAGAAATTAGCACTATTAAATAAAATCTATTATTATATTTATAGATTGGTAAAATACTTAAATCCTACAATCAAATTACAAATACATCACAAGGGCTAAATATCTCAAATAAAACAACAGAGGTATTAGAAGTTATTTGCATAGTTTGGATATATTTGATTGCATTCCAGGCTATTTTTTAGGTATATTGACAAAAGAAGCAATATAAAATAATAATATAATAATGATGAATGTATTTTTGTATGCTCGTGGTATTAGACAGTGAATATGACATGCTCTGCTATTAATAACATTGCTATTTATATCTATATGCATACTTTTCAACTTTGTGGCAGCAGGACAAAAAGGAGGCGGAGCTACACAGCATTGTGTGACATCACTTGGTGTTGCAAAACTAAGCAGCATTGAACTCCAGGCTACCCAGTACAGATAAAAGACACTATGCAGAGGCAGTATTAATGCTGAGACATACTCGAATCTGATGGGACAGGACCCAAAATAAGTGACTTTCCTGGCAAATTCAGGACTGATGGCAACTATGTGTATGGCACATCTCAACTCCCTGTATTAATAAATCTACATTTGTACCGCACATGTGTGCTTTATACATACTAGTTTGCATTTGGTTTATTGGAACTTAAATGTGGCATATAGAGACCAAGGTTGAATAAAATTAAATGGATAACAAAAATGAAGCATAAACAAAATATATAACAAGGAAAAACAGTAAAGACAACATTTTTGTGAATTTTAGAGTATGAATTTCTAATATAAGACCAAAGTCCATACATAATTGTTTACAGGTATCTATTTTTAAAGTCTATGTAAATGATTAGACATGGGCAAAACTAAAATTTTCATTTCGTTTTCGTCCATTCGTCCATTTCGTTCATTACTACATTCGTTTCGGACGAAATTCGTTCATTATTTTCGTTTCGTTTTATTTGTTTTGTTTTATAGAATACTTGTAATACTATTGGCTTTCTATAAACCGAACGAGAGCCCCATTCATAAGAAATTCTTATGAATGGGGCTCTCGTTCGGTTCATAGAAAGGCAATAGTACTACATGTATTCTATAAGCCGAAAGTCTATAAACCGAAGGTCGTTCGGTTTATAGATTTTCGGTTTATAGAATACATAGAATTACATTATAAGAATTATGAATGGGTTCATAGAAAGGCACTACTACTGTTCGTTTTCTATAAGCCGAAAGTCTATAAACCGAACGTTCGGTTTATAGACTTTCGGCTTATGGAATACATGTAATCCTATTGCTATTCTATAAACCGAACGTTCGGTTTATAGAATAGCAATAGGATTACATGTATTCCATAAGCCGAAAGTCTATAAACCGAACGTTCGGTTTATAGACTTTTGGCATTTGTAATGAATTTAATAGTAGTACTATTGGCTTTCACTACACGGAGACAGAGTCTCCATTCATAAATTTATGAATGGAGACTCTGTCTCCGTGTAGTGAAAGCCAATAGTACTATTACAAATGCCGAAAGTCTATAAACCGAACATTCGGTTTATAGGCTGTCGACTTATGTAATACATGTAATCCTATTGCTATTCTATAAACCGAGACTCTGTCTCCGTGTAGTGAAAGCCAATAGTACTATTACAAATGCCGAAAGTCTATAAACCGAACGTTCGGTTTGTAGGCTGTCGGCTTATGGAATACATGTAATCCAATTGCTATTCTATAAACCGAACATTCGATTTATAGAATAGCAATAGGATTACATGTATTACATAAGCCGACAGCCTATAAACCGAACGTTCGTTTTATAGACTTTCGGCATTTGTAATAGTAGTATTGGCTTTCACTACACGGAGACAGAGTCTCCATTCATAAATTTATACCAGCTTCTATTGTATATTGAGTTTGCCGCCCCTCTCAATACACATTTTTTTTAACACCTTCCCTACGGATGGTGCTTTGGTCCTTAAGGCCATCCAACAGGAAGGTTTTAAAAAGTGTATTGAGATGGGTGATAAACTCCACCTTGACCCTTTATATTGTTTCATACATTTGCGCTTAATATTTCACCACTGGTGATTTTCTGTGCCTCTTTTTTTCGTTGCATATTTGCAGTCTTCCTTTCTCCTCTAATTAATTGGACTTTTTTTTTATTTGCTGGTTGCTGGAATTATTATACTTTTACTTTTTTTATTTTTTTTTAAACATTATAGTTATAAATGTTTATTGTTGTAATGGTTTTTATTGTTTAGATTTGGTATCTTCATTTTTTATTATTTGATTTGTTTGGTTCCCCATACCCTTTTTGTTTGATTTATTTGATCAATTCTATTGCTGTATTTCTGTACAAAATTGGCAGCTGTTTTCGGAATAATTTTCCAAATTTTTTTTATTTTTCCAATTGATATTTTTGGTTCACTTGCAGTTAAGTTGTCTCTATTGTATTAGTGAATAGCACCCATCATGTGTTAACTGCAGTCACACACCTATGCATCATTAGTGAGCAACATTTGGGCATAGAAATATATTGTAAGAGATTATGCATTGTGTGGTCATTGTCACCTCTTACTATTTTAGTAGCATATTTAGGCTTTCACCAATTTATGGAGTATTGTACCTTTATGAAACGTAATGCACATTTATAAACTGTGTGCATCCAGTAGTATTCTGTGGCAACCATGTTAACTATTTTTATGTAGTCAGTACGATATTGTGTCATTTATCTTTTATCAAGTGTATCAGACTTGAAAAGGTAGCATTTTGCTACATGATAGATTGAATTGTAAATTATCATCATTTTATATGCCTGCATACACAGCCACTTGAGACAACTTCTATATATGTTTATAACTGAATATTTTTACTTATGCATAACAGTGATATACATCTTTATGAATAACTTCCTAGTGACTTAAATACAAAATCCACTTGAAGGATTCATCAGGCCCAAAATTGTGGTTCATTTGTAACACAGCAGTCCTGAGGAAGAAATATTTCTGTACATGAGACTGTCTTATCTTATTTCAACTAGTTTGAATAATGTAAATTAGAAAATGTTCTCTCATTGAAAAGGTATATCTGATCATTTCAACCTCTCATGTTAGTAAATGGGTCACATTTTAGGTTTCAGATGATAATAAATCAAACTAGACAATTGCAGTAGCCTCAAGGAGGTTTGTTATCTTGTTCTACCTATAAAGTATACACTGTAACATTCTAAAGTGACATTGCTGTAATTTGGTAATTTGACAACACCATTGTGTTTGTTCAAATCTGGAATGTTAATACTGTAGGGCAGTACACTGTATTATCTACCATAAAAAAATAAAAGCCTGAAAAGTTACAATAAAGCATCAAAAAAGCATTACTTATGTTAATAGCATACAGGAATGATTCTCCTATTAACTGTTGATTTTTTTATTGCAATCGTTTTGAAGAGATGTTACAATAAATCATTTTATCTCACCAAACAACATAGTTATATTTATTCTTGATCTTTTTTGGGAGATGCCGTATATTTATTCAACTCTACTAAGTTCATAGTTCTTCTTTCCACTTCTACGTCTGTTGTTACCTGGTCAGAACGGCTGCCAGAATAAGTGTGGAATAAACTATGTGTGATTAGGCAAATATTTCCAACATGGCTGTCCCCAGTATGGTAAGCTAATTCATAGAATGTCTTTGTGATTATGATAATAGGCACGCACATAATTACATGTGGTTTTATCAGTGGCAAACTACATACATTACATGCAAGCTACATCATTAAATTGTAGCAAAATGCATGTATAGAGAGGGAAAAAAGTCAAAATCATGTGAGTTTACAACTTACCAATAGTAACTGTTTTCAAATATGCTTGACCCAATCAAATAACATTAAAGAAAATACCCATTGTCCATAGCTTGTTTATAAAATCACGAATTGCACATTAATTACCATAAATTGGTTGAACATTGTTTTCTTACATAATATATAAAAATGCGTAAATACACTTACAAAAAAAAATACTTATCTGTATTTTTCCCGTAATATACGGATCCCCGGGTATCCGTGATTATCTTGCAGCTCTCTTTGTGTTAGTTATTTTGGCGATAGCATATGTAAGTGACCTTATAATGACCTTTACATATATCACAAACAGATGATTTACATAAGCACTAATAAAGCTCCCTTATTTACTAAAAACATGTTGTTCGTACTAGCAGACCGATGTCGCAAAATTCAAGTGGATAAGTAGTTAGAGTTCTGAATTATACCCATAATTCTGAGAAAGAAAGCGTTAACCAAGCAGTGCTACGTTAAGGAAGCGAATCACTAAGGCTCATTTGCTTTACAACGTCAATAAAGATTTCACATTGCATGAGTGCTGGGCTGCACAGCATTTTTATACCAGCAGTTATTACAGCAATCACATTCTGCCTGTACTAGATCTTGGCTCAGGTTGGCGTTATATATAAAATAGAGAGATGACGCTCTCTTTTGCTCGCTCAAACAAGGTTTGTAGCAATAGTTCTAAACAGATGTGACGTAAGGCACAGTTATTATAGCTCACACAGGGAAAGCATTTTTTTGGAGGCAGACGACAGTCCTAGGCAGACTGAATATCCCATTACCATTGTTTCTTTTCAGCTCGGCACCTCCTTTCTACTTCCCCCTATCACTCCCACTCTTTATTCTCCCACCCAACAACATCTTAGCTTGTCTTACTTGTAATTCGTCGCTAATCAGCTGTCAGCGCTGCAGCAATGATGAGAGGTTCATCTCTTGCTGAGGGTAATGGCCTTAAAAGTCACAGAGTCAATGTCAATGGGATCGCTCCAATTCAATCAGAGAACTGAATGAGGGATGGCACCTGCTGACATTAGCACTCATTTTGAGCTCAAGCATCTGGGCCCTAGTAAATAACCATCAATGGGTGGATCCGGGGGACAGGTCATTAGCCCCACGAAAATAAATATCGCTTCCCTTGACGGCTGCGAGTAATTTAGCTCAGACGAGGAAATTTCACCCTAGATTAAGTATGATGAGCCAATATCAGTCAGAGGAGGCCAAACAGTGAGAGCTTGATGAGATAGTGGGGAAATTTATATGCAGCTGGCTAAATGCAAGATGAGTTTAAAGAAAGAAGAATTTTCTTTTCTTTTTTTCCCTGTTCCCCCATGTGCGGACGGCATGTAACTCCGATTCTATTTTCGACATTTCAAAATATTTATGAGCACGTTATTTGTTTGGCCGTACTGTCTAATTCAAAGAAATGACGGCTGTGCTAGGAATGGCTTTGCATAAATCAGCCTGCCAATGTCTGCCTGCAGGGTTGCTTCATTCAGGCCCCCTGCCTATGAAAACAAAATGCTGCTTAATTGTTTTGGAGGACTCTAAGGCCGTCTTCCCATTTGTTAGTAAAATGCACTTGTGTGTACGCGAGGGCTGTGTGACACTTACATGTGTCTGTTATTTGTTCCCCGTATGCAGTTCATCAAGTTGGTGGTGTCTAAATCAATGCTATATGTGATTATAATGGGAATGTTACCTTGTCCATAAACATCCTCAAAGCTCATCTTTATTTCATCTCAATCAGCAGGGGGTTTGTCCTCTACTGAATGAATTTTAGAAAGGGAAGAATCGTCCAACTGTGGCCTTTGTGTTGAATTTGAGCATATGTTATTGTGAATGTAACTCTGACAATAAAAAAAAACAAAACACAGCCATCTCCCTATTAGCTGGTATAGGGTAAAAAAAAAAAGAAAGTATTTTTTAGCAGGACTGTAAATATCCCAAAAATTTGACTTACTTTGCTATATTTATACGGATTATTGTTAGATCTAGAAAATTATGCATTATTCCATATTTTATATGAGTATTGTCCAAGTTGTTAATGTGTTGATCACAAACCATGCAGATGTTTAGGTTGAAGGGCTAATCATGTGTTAATTTTATGAGCTAACACAAATGAACCTCTGGGCTTTTGAGCCAATTTAGGGGCCAGACAAGAATTATTACGTGCCACATCCGGTCTGTCAGTCGCCAGTTGGATATTTATGTCTTATATGCTATGTATTCAATTCTTGTAAACGTATTTGTTTATTTATCTCTCCTTGAAAAGCAAACAATGTAAAATGTTGGTTTTAATGCATAGTCTAAATCATTGCCAGACCAGTCCATAATTCACCAAAAGAAAGTCAAGTTAAAGAAAAACAAAACAAAACTAAGCCACAACAACAAACAAAGCAACTAATATAATTTTTATTCTATACATTTAATCCAGGGTAACGTGTTTCTGCTGTGCTCCAAGCAATTTCCCCAAATTATATTTCAAGTTTGTCAGTAAATATGAGTAGTCATATCCTCATGATTTTTTTGTTGTTGTCTTACTCAAAATTTGTCTACAGCAAAGATTCTTCTAACATAATATTTTTAGGTATCAATTTATTTTCTACTCTTCATATACATTTCATCGAAAGAACCCTTCATTTTATGATTTTAAAAGTGATGAACTCGTTAAGCTAGATTTTTGGAATCCAAATCACATTGCCAATACCCGTATAGAAATCTGCACAGCTGATTTGGAGAACCAATATTATGTAAAAATGCATTTTTCGGTATCAATATCTGGGATGTTGCTTTTCACAAAACCTACAGGAAAATGTGTTCTTAACGTATGAAATGAAATATTTTACACATACTTAATAATAGATAAACTTATAGGCAATTTGGACAGTGAAACATTTGATTTACCTTGTTATTGAAAAGCAAGTTACTATGGTTTACTTACTAACAACAGACTATTATTTTCATGATAGTGATTTTAGCCATACTTGGCATTTACAGTGTGGAATTGGCCATTTTGAAACTACATTACAATTTCTCTCTTTAGATACAGTTAATAACAGCAACAAATCAGGTTGGAATTAGCTCCCAGTATTCTTTTAAACAAGGGAATGGAAGGTAAATGTTAAAATGACAAAATCCCCACTGTGACCAAAGATAATATTATAGGAAGAACATATTTGCTAGAAATATTAAATTCAATTTTAGTTTGGAGAAGTGTTGAACAAATTTATGAATGAGAAATGGTCAACAATTTTAATATTGCTTAAAATAGATGGTGTTTGTTGCCAGAGTATCGTAGTTGGGGTCTGTAAGGGTCTAGAGCCCCATAATCAAATGGACAATATGTAGAATGGCAAACCAGAATGGTTCTGCATTTTAGGCCACCATATTGGGCCACCATATGTGCAAATTGTCAGCTTTTGGGGCAAGAAAGCGCTAGCAATTGTCTGGAACAGAAGCATAAATTTGGTGCAGTTTGACATGGGTCCTACACCAGCAACTGAGTAGCTTAAAAGACATCTCTTGATATTTACTTGTGATTGATCAAGAAAATCTGGGACCATTGATGGTCAATAATATGAAGGTTGAGAGCGGTTTCCCAGGTTTTTGGTAGTGTGACTTCTAGAGTTCTTAATAGGAGTACACACACACACACACACACATATATATATATATATATATATATATATATAGGTTAAATGTTGTGACGGGGTGTTGAGGTGCAGAGCTCTGCAAAGTGTGTTTTAGCGAGTCAGTACAGTGGAGGAGCTCATGGTATTGGAGATGAAAGGTAGGAGTAGAATTCAGTAGGACGAGGTTAATCGAAGTACCTTTATGTATCAGTTTAGGTTTCAGTAGGAGGCTGAGGGTCAGGAGTGTGCAAATGTCCAAGGTTCAAGTCAGGGATGTGTAGGGGAGGGATAAAAAGAGAAGTATGTGAGGCTAATCATTTAGATTTGTAACTGATTCTCCTCCGGTGCAAAGTGGGAGTAATATGAACCACTCTAAAACTCTCTGTAGGTGTATAGCAATATAGTACCTCCTGCAAGCCCTCCATTAACTTTATTTTGAATTAGGATTTAAAATATAAAATGTGCGGAGGAACCAAACCATACGTAGTTTTAAAAAAGCTCTGAGGGATTGCAATCTGGAGCCAAAAAAATAGGTACAAAATTCAAGATAGAGTATTTATTTTAAGAGCTTGTATGTGTCCCAGCCATGATATATTTGGAAAGGCCGAGTTGTGGTGGTGGTTGTTGTCAGTGGTTTCAGAGTCTAGCAAAGTTCTCAATGTAAAAAGAGTCAGTGGAAGAAGTAAGCCAGATCCCCAGATACTTGAGTTTAGAATCACTCCACTTGAAGGGGTAACTAGATTGCATTGTTACCGAAGCTGGTTTGGGAATATATATGTTTACAATTTCAGATTTGGAGAAATTCATTTTTAGGTCTGATATACTTCCATGGGTCCATGGGTAAGTATCTGATGTGGGTCTTTTATGATGAACAAATGGTTATCAGCATAACTTGCCAGTTTATAGGGAATGAAGGGGCAAGAAGGGACAGTCCTGGTGGGTGCCATGAGTGCCATTGTAAACGGTTTGGCGGGTGTGCCATTGTCCCTGACCCTGGCTGACTGAGTTGAATACAGTGACATAATCCATCTCATAATGTTCGTGGATAAGACCAGACCGGTGAGGGTGGTATCCACAATGTGGACCCTGTCAAATGCATTGGTGTAGAGCAGCTATGTGTGGGTTTTTGAGGAGATGGCGTAATGAATAAAATTAATCAGTTTGGTCATATTATCACAGTCCTCTCTTTTATGAATGAAACACACCTGGTCAGGGTGAATACATTGGGTGGTGAGGATTTTGGAGAACAGTTTTAGATATAAACTTTTGATATGGATATTAAGAAAATACATTTTATTTTTACTTTACTGTTCCTTTAAAGATGTAACATAATACATACTATACAAACCTACTTGGATAGTGTTAATATCATTAATTTATTTATTAGTGACACTTTGGTGATTTATTCTCACAGAGACAATGCAGCAAAATGAAAAGCTGTAGACCTTATGTAGGCAAGGTCATAGTGATGCAAAGGTCATAGGGATATGTTCACACACATTTACTGCTGTATTTTAAATGGGATACTATGTGCCATTTTGACTGACCTACATGCAATGATCATCTGTAATGTCTGATAAAATACTGGTCCTGATTCCCATTGTAACAATAAGCCATTGGCTACCATAAAAAGAAAACACATTTTTATTATTTAAATTCTTGCATGTTTATTAACTTACTGATATCTTACCAAGAAACCAACACATTACACTAAAGAAGTATCTTGTTAGATAAAAAAAAACATAATATAGCGATTCAGATAGAGCACCAGAGCTCATCTTTAATCAGCTGGGATCTGAACAAAATTGTTTTTACTGGATAAAGTATCAATAAAACCAATGTTCTGCAGCACATAAAATGGTGTCTCGGAGGATTAAAATCACTAATGCTGTGAATACATTTTTGGAGGTCTTAATAGAGTCATATTTTTTTAAATCATAATACTTTCTCCCCTTTTTCAAGTTATCCCCACCCCATAAAATAGCTCTTTCCATATAAAATGTTGTGGTTAATTCTTAATCAATAAAAGTGTAGCAAAGCAATCACAAGGATATTTATGAACACATACTGTAAATTACATTTTTGTATTGTTATTATAAACTAATAAAAAATTAAAACATGTATATGCTTGAAAACTGGATGTTTGCATTTTACGTTATTGATGGTACAAAGACATTTGCAGTGGAAAGTACACTGGGTTATAGGCAAGAAGACTCCAAGATCACTGACCAGCAGTTTAATATTTTTAAAACTATTATCCATAGGGGTGCATGACCAGTTATTATTACCATAGCGGACCATTACTTTAAAGCTGTTTCTGTGTAGGGAAATACAGGGACATAAACCCAACTAGCTTGTAAAGAAAAAAACAAGTCCAAAATTTCCATTAAAATTATAGCAAAATTGAATTTCATTTACTTGTCTATGGTGCTAGACCTGCTAGAACAGCTGGGACATCAGGACTTTTCCTTGCCACTACTGAACAGCATGGCTGTTGAGTGGCCTGAATATATTTAAACCAATGTTTGGCTTTGGTGATGGGGACAGAATATAAAATTTATATACTCCCCAAAGAACAAATTTGTTACTACATTTCATAAATGCTGACACATTACTCCACCTTATTTTGCAATGCACTTTGATCAGCATTATGTGGCTAGAAGTAGATTAAAAAGGAGATTAGAAACCCTGTTTAGAACCGCTAGATTTAGTGTGAAATGGGTCATTTTGTGTGTGTTGTTGATCATTTTGACTTCTGTTTGTTAACACACCACGATTATTATGTGAGTATTCCATAAAAACATACATGTGCTGGAATTATTCCTTGCAGAAAGAAAAGTCCTGCGCTCACTCCCATCACTGGGCGGCTGCAATGACTACAGTACACATCAGCCCCAATATATAGTAAAAAACAAAGAAAAACAAGTTACCTGCGCTCTCTCCTTTATCCCTATGTATTATTAAACAAATGGAGGTTTTTTAGTTACCTCCAATGGCCATGAGAGGATGAGCCCACCTGCCAACGTCAAGGCAGACCCCCCTAGGTGGGTCCTAACTCTAACCATTCACCTTGCTTCTTTGAGCCTCTGGCAAAAATCTCTAATGAGACAGAAAGAGGTGTTTTTTATATACACCCCTATACATTATTAACCCTTAATAGGGAACACATGGGATGGGCGGCTGCATTGTAACAAGGCTGAGTAATACAAAAAATGGATACAAATGCAGAAAGAAAAGTCCTGCGCTCACTCCCATCACTGGGCGGCTGCAATGACTACAGTACACATCAGCCCCAATATATAGTAAAAAACAAAGAAAAACAAGTTACCTGCGCTCTCTCCTTTATCCCTATGTATTATTAAACAAATGGAGTTTTTTTAGTTACCTCCAATGGCCATGAGAGGATGAGCCCACCTGCCAACGTCAAGGCCATGGCCATTGGAGGTAACTAAAAAACCTCCATTTGTTTAATAATACATAGGGATAAAGGAGAGAGCGCAGGTAACTTGTTTTTCTTTGTTTTTTACTATATATTGGGGCTGATGTGTACTTTAGTCATTGCAGCCGCCCAGTGATGGGAGTGAGCGCAGGACTTTTCTTTCTGCATTTGTATCCTGTAACGGATCACCTGGCACCCCGACTGGGTACCTCCGTTGAAGGATGCTCCTAGCGCTTCCTGAGGACTCCAAGCACTCTGGCAGACACCACAATCACTGACCCGGAGAAACAAATAAATTCTCCCAAGCATATGAATGCTGTAGACAGTTGAATAGGAACCATACGAATAGGTTTACTCTCCTAGCAGTCAAACTGGAACAGCATACAATAAATCCTTCCCCCAATAATGAGACGACACTTCACTTTGAGGGTTAAAACAGGAACTCTTACAGCAAGATTGAACTACTTTATTTGAC
Source organism: Pelodytes ibericus (assembly GCA_036172795.1). Lineage (NCBI taxonomy): Eukaryota > Metazoa > Chordata > Amphibia > Anura > Pelodytidae > Pelodytes > Pelodytes ibericus. The sequence continues at coordinate 76,901,768 of CM069863.1, forward strand.
AAACAACACAGACTTATATACACCAAACTGCAATCAGATATCACTTGATTAAACAATAGAAAACTTAAACACATCACCAGTAAAGCAGTATCTAGCCACTTTAATCTGGAGCCAGAAGCAAGGTAGTCAGACTGGGTGGCTGACATAACTAAACAATGGAAGGCTTAAACACATTACAGACAGGGTCCATAATCTATAGGGAGGTGTTTGGCCCTCAGGCCCCTCCAAGAACCCCAGTCAGTCAGACTGTCAGAATTCACTTCGTGACAGCGGCCACCCCCGAGAACAAAGGACGGCTACTTACTGTTCAATTACCCGTTCGCAACAATGTTGCAACGGGTAATTGAGGACACACTTTAAAATACATAAAGTCACATTTTACACATAACACACAGACATTTCACATATCCCCAGATAGCTCAGGTCTGAGCGCACATTATTAAGTGAATGGCGCTCGGACCACACAAATACAGTTTAATCGCCATGGAGCCAAAGTCTTTACAGTCAGTTTCATACGAATGGGCTCCATGGGATTCCTATCTGGGGTATAACACATTCACATAAAGTCTGGTCCATAGTCCAAAGGCAAGAGGCGGGCAAGCAGCCCCCTCCAAGGACACGTGGCGAGGCCAGTTTCGCCACATTTCTCCCCTTTACCATCCAAACTAACAGGGTATCTGACCTCCTGCCGGTCAGTGCCCTGGTTAGTCCAGCAACCCACCCACGAAGCACAAACAGCAATACAACTCACCCACAATAACTGGTTACTACACCTGGATGAAATAGCAACTTGTCCATGTCCAGGTGCCTCACCACAGCTGTGCGGGGGGCTGGTAGACTGCCTTGGTGGGTTGCTGAGTGGGCAGAGACCAGCGGTACTCTGCCCGGGTGCCAGCACTACCACTGAAGTAGCCTGGTTGGAGCCTGGTTGGGGGAGGGGGAGACCGACTGTCTCCCCTCTGGATACACTGCTCTGTGGCTGGGGGACAGGACCGACCGTCCCTGCCCCTGGGGCTGCAAGTGCAGAGACTACGGTCCCATCTGCATAGTTGTGGGGCTTAACATCTCCCCTTGGTGGGTTAGGCTGCCGCTGGAGAGAGGGTGTAACAAGCTCCTCTCTCTGAACTGTAGACTGCCGCTGGGGAGAGGGGGTAACCTGCTCCTCTCCCTGACACTCTCTTTGCTGGTGGAGAGGGGGACCAACTGTCTCCCCTTTCAATATTTTGTCCTGCGGCTGGGGTGCGAGACAGATGGTCTCTGCTTCCTGGGGTACACACTGCCGCTGGGGAGGAAGGACGGCCCCTTCATCTCCCTGGGGTACACGCTGCCGCTGGGGAGGAAGGACTGCACCTTCTGCTCCCTGGGGTACACACTGCCGCTGGAGATCTGGGCCGACCGCCCAGCATCCCTGTAGGGCCGGTAGAGAGACCGCCATCCCATCTCCACCTGCCATCTGTGGGTCTTCCCAGGACCAGTCTATGAGGTCCCCTACTTCTGCCGCTGGTAGTGAAGCAGGGGGTACCTCGGCTGCGTTTTCCCAGCTGTAGGTTGGCAGGTCTGGGTCTCCCAGTTAGTTTTCCTGTTCTGTGTCTATGCCCTGTGGCTGACATGAGTTTAGTAGTTCCACATAGTCCATCTCTAGCTGTCGTTCCATGGCAGCCAAACGGTGGAGGTCTTGTCCCAGTCCCCTAGATCTCGGGCCCTGTACCATCTCACCCCGGTAATAAAAAATAGCCCAGTACCGTGACTCTGCTGGACTGCCAAAGTCGACGTCTTCTGCTAAGGCCTTCCACAACAGGCCAGGGCTAGTGTAGTTCTCCCCCTCCGGCTGGATGCCCTCTGCCCTCCATGTCTCTGGCTGGACAGTGCACCACCACAGTGCCCGGTATGAGGCGTCAAGGCTCAGTTCCCTTTCCACGAGGTACTCAAGTTGTCTGACCTGCTGCCCTCCGGGTTGGTCTCCCAGAAGCGGCATCCGCCAGGCCATTTGTTCCTCCAACCGGTATGCGACACCAGGAAGGCGCTGCTGCCGTTGATACTGGACTTCCTCCAGGGCATTGTACCATAGTTCTTGCCGGGCAATATCTCTCCAGTCCAATTCACCCTCTTCCTCAGGTGTGCGAGGTGCCCAAGGATCCACGAACCCCATTTTCCCAAATCTTTATGTAGACAGGGACGCTGTATAAACACTAGCGTCGCCTTCAATTTGTAAATCCAAACGACTGTGTCTCTGAGCTGCTTTACCTCGCACTAGGACGCCATCCCACCGCTTGCCACCAATGTAACGGATCACCTGGCACCCCGACTGGGTACCTCCGTTGAAGGATGCTCCTAGCGCTTCCTGAGGACTCCAAGCACTCTGGCAGACACCACAATCACTGACCCGGAGAAACAAATAAATTCTCCCAAGCATATGAATGCTGTAGACAGTTGAATAGGAACCATACGAATAGGTTTACTCTCCTAGCAGTCAAACTGGAACAGCATACAATAAATCCTTCCCCCAATAATGAGACGACACTTCACTTTGAGGGTTACAACAGGAACTCTTACAGCAAGATTGAACTACTTTATTTGACAAACAACACAGACTTATATACACCAAACTGCAATCAGATAACACTTGATTAAACAATAGAAAACTTAAACACATCACCAGTAAAGCAGTATCTAGCCACTTTAATCTGGAGCCAGAAGCAAGGTAGTCAGACTGGGTGGCTGACATAACTAAACAATGGAAGGCTTAAACACATTACAGACAGGGTCCATAATCTATAGGGAGATGTTTGGCCCTCAGGCCCCTCCAAGAACCCCAGTCAGTCAGACTGTCAGAATTCACTTCGTGACAGCGGCCACCCCCGAGAACAAAGGACGGCTACTTACTGTTCAATTACCCGTTCGCAACAATGTTGCAACGGGTAATTGAGGACACACTTTAAAATACATAAAGTCACATTTTACACATAACACACAGACATTTCACATATCCCCAGATAGCTCAGGTCTGAGCGCACATTATTAAGTGAATGGCGCTCGGACCACACAAATACAGTTTAATCGCCATGGAGCCAAAGTCTTTACAGTCAGTTTCATACGAATGGGCTCCATGGGATTCCTATCTGGGGTATAACACATTCACATAAAGTCTGGTCCATAGTCCAAAGGCAAGAGGCGGGCAAGCAGCCCCCTCCAAGGACACGTGGCGAGGCCGGTTTCGCCACATATCCATTTTTTGTATTACTCAGCCTTGTTACAATGCAGCCGCCCATCCCATGTGTTCCCTATTAAGGGTTAATAATGTATAAGGGTGTATATTAAAAACACCCCTTTCTGTCTCATTAGAAATTTTTGCCAGAGGCTCAAAGAAGCAAGGTGAATGGTTAGAGTTAGGACCCACCTAGGGGGGTCTGCCTTGACGTTGGCAGGTGGGCTCATCCTCTCATGGCCATTGGAGGTAACTAAAAAACCTCCATTTGTTTAATAATACATAGGGATAAAGGAGAGAGCGCAGGTAACTTGTTTTTCTTTGTTTTTTACTATATATTGGGGCTGATGTGTACTGTAGTCATTGCAGCCGCCCAGTGATGGGAGTGAGCGCTGGACTTTTCTTTCTGCATTTGTATCCATTTTTTGTATTACTCAGCCTTGTTACAATGCAGCCGCCCATCCCATGTGTTCCCTATTAAGGGTTAATAATGTATAGGGGTGTATATAAAAAACACCCCTTTCTGTCTCATTAGAGATTTTTGCCAGAGGCTCAAAGAAGCAAGGTGAATGGTAGAGTTAGGACCCACCTAGGGGGGTCTGCCTTGACGTTGGCAGGTGGGCTCATCCTCTCATGGCCATTGGAGGTAACTAAAAATCCTCCATTTGTTTAATAATACATAGGGATAAAGGAGAGAGCGCAGGTAACTTGTTTTTCTTTGGAATTATTCCTTGTTTGTTATTTTGCTTTGGCTGATGGATGGTGAGATTGCCATTATATCTTACCATTGGCTGCAAGCAAAAGCAAATTGCCCTTTGGCTCTGTCCAAAATGATGTCCTGGAAGGAACCACTTAGCTTCATCCATTTGTAGCTAAATGTCAAATGTGAAAAAATGGCTGTCTGTTGGTAATATTATTTGGTTTTGTGTTAATTCGTTTTTACAATGTAGTTTTACATTTGGATAGGTCACATTTGTTAGAGTCTTTCTCCCCCCCCCCCCCTCCTTATTTGTTTTGTTGTGGAGTTTTCATGTTTATATGCTATATTTATTATTCAGATGTACCTATTGTCATGTTTGTTGCAATGAATGCAGTAATCACTAAACATTTATGTCAGAAAAAGAAAAAAAAACATAATTTGTTTCTGCAACTATTTATCTGCACAACAAGTGTGTCTGTGCTATTCAGTTATTTATTGAGAGAGGCCCGAGAACCTATTTTCATTATTTTCCCATGCAGTGATAAATTATATTTATTGTGCCTTGCTGTCTGTCTCCTCAGTTTGCATTTGAGCATGAACCTAAATGAACAAACAGTTGATAAAATCCTGATGGGAAGGATGATGAATTGGCTGCCATTATTGCAAAGATTACCAGCTGACATTCTGAATTTTCCTATTAATACAATTTGTAGCTCATCATCCATTACGACTATTAGAGACCAGGCCTTCTAATTAAGCCTGTCGGGGTCAAACAACTTCTCTAATTACAGGTCTATGCATTGTGTCTCACTTTTCACAGGAAGGGATGGGCCTTTGTTGACATGCATCTGTAATCATCACCAGATGTACTACAATATAGACACGGTACACAGAGGTAGCATAAATATGAACATTTTCATACCAGTATATCACTATCTTTGATAAGAGAGAATTTTGTACATGTAGTTCTGTTGCCCAAAAATACTACTTTTTTTGTGTATACACCATGTATTGTAAAATTATTAGAGAGATTGGGGAGAAATGTTTTGCACCAAGACAAACTTGTTAAAGTTTGTTAAACATATATGCATCTGACATTTAGTAACTAACACGTGAAAATTTTACTTTGCTATTTTTTTCCTTGTTAATGAACATTATTAAACAGTATTAATTATTTAGTCAATAATAGGAGATGTAAACTTAATTTAATTACATAAAATCACTAGACTGGTTCTTTGTGTAAAATGGTTTAACTGTTATCATTGGGTTTAAATGATATAGTATTTATTTCTAAGGTGCCAGAAAGTTGTAATATGCTGAAAATTATACAACAAATGAAAAGCACAATGCGATGTGAGTAGAATTCAAGAGTGAGGTACCGAGAGACCAAATATGGTCCAATGGTCATGGACAGGCAGTAAAAATACTAGACAATTTACTGTACTAAAACAGAGGAAAAGAACACACCTGAGGGGAAGAAGCAGGGCTGCCATTAAAAATGTTGTGGCCCATTATAGAACAAATGGTCTGCCCATTCACCCCCATAAATATACCCCCACTCCCTAGGATACTGCTTATAAGTAGGAGGTATACACAGTGGTGTATCTTGATTTTGTGCTGCCCTAGGCAGACAAAATCCGGGCACCCCCCTACCCAAGCTGCACACCCACGTTACACCTAAGACATGCCCCATCACCTCCATTTCATGACCCCACATCACACAACATTCAGACTCACATCAAGCTCCTACTCCCATCACACTCAGTCACACACTCCTACTCCCATCACACTCAGTCACACACTCCTACTCCCATCACACACACTCTGACTGCCATTGTTCGGCTTCCCAGCGATTGTGCCGACAGGTCATGTGACTGTCAGCGCGCCCGTCACGTGACTGTCGGCACTTCCGTGTCACACTGCACGGGGAGCCGAACAGGCAGCACGGAGGTTTCTCGGCTCCACGTGCAGCCTGGCAGGCAGTGATGGTGAGGGGGGATCTTCCGATCCCCTCTCACCTCCGTCTCTGCCTGCAAGCGTTTTTTTTTTGTTTTGTTTTAAAGGGCCGGGTTTTTTTTCTTCAAATTTTTATTTAAAAAAAAAAAAAATTCTGTGCTGGGGGCCGCCCCCCAAAATTTGCATATCCTCCAGCTTGTGAGTTGTGTGGATGGATATGACCTCATCTGCTCACCCTTCCTCTCTGAAAGTGCAGCAAGCAAGATGGTAGTCTTTACTGCTGCAGTTACCCCTATGCCTCACCAACAAGGAGACATTGTTGTGCCCAGCCGCAGTTATAGCCAGGTGCTTGACCTCCTGAAGCGATAGTGGTGCTGTTTACTTGTCCGCACCACATAATGAAAACCCCCAAAACATACTGTATTATATAAAAAATATAAAAAAAGGCAATATTAAAGGGAATGTCTGGTGACCAAAAAACATTTTCCAAGTCTTAATGCATATTAAAGTACTTAAATAGTGCTTTAATATGCATATTTTATCATTTTCATAACTTAGAAAATTGATAAATTAACAATTAAAAGCAGTTTGCAGATCTTGAGCCTTTTGAAGCAATCCACTTTTACATTCCAAAAGTGTGACGATTTCCCTTTTTTTTCTGCTTCAACCAATCAGATCCATTCCCATTCATGTGAATGGAAATGAATACTGAGCATTCTTTCTATCACTGACTTCTCTCAGGCACCCCCTTGCTCTCAGTGAGTGTGGCACTCTCTCGATTTTGACTGACTAGCAGCAAGGAAGAAGGTTTGTTACTTACTTCCTTGTTGCTAAGTGCTATTCACCACCTATAAAATAAACTATACATCAAAGTGTAAAGGGAGAGAGGGTCTCTCACTCTTATTCTCTCACTCTCTCCTTCCACTGCCTGTTGCTATGGAGGCACTCGTGAATGGGGAAGGAAGCATGGGGAACCTGGGAGTTCATACATGCCAGAGTGGTGGTTGATCAGTAAATCATCAACTGCGCTTACGCATGGCCAGTGCGGCTGCACCGTTGCAGTACTGAGGACGGACACTTGGTGGTGCACTTACAACGGTAAGTATAATATTGTTTTTACAGAGAATAAAATAAAAAAACAAAAAGTTTCAGTCTAGTCTACCCTGTGGTGCCTACAACTTTCACCAAAGTTAAAAGGGTGACTAGTCTGTCCCTTTAATAAGCACCAGATGGTGTGAAACACGTCAAGTGTCTAGCCCCCCTCTTTTGTTGATATAAAAGTGTTGCGCAAAAAAGTGATTAGATAAATAAAAACAATACTTATCGACAAAAGGAGAGAAGCAAACTTGCTTCTGGGTGAGATAGGTCTCAAAACGTTATTTTCTCTCATAAATAATATGTAGAGACAAAAAACAAATATATATACAATGTGTAGTATTTTTATGCAAAATGTGAGTGTAACGGACCGTCTACCGGAGGAAGTAGACCCTCTGTCCGTTGTGGGAAATCACCTCCTTAGCCCCCACTTACAGCTCAGCATTCACCCAGCAAGTCTTTCCTGGACCCTTGCTCTTAGTACCCAAATAGACAGGACATCTAGCAGTTAGGTACAGCAAGATTGAACTACTTTATTTGTGATTTACACAGCACATATACACCAAACTGCAATCAGATAACACTTGATTAAACAATAGAAAACTTAAACACATCACCAGTACAGCAGTATCTAGCCACTTTAATCTGGAGCCAGAAGCAAGGTAGTCAGACTGGGTGTCTGACATAATTAAACAATGGAAGGCTTAAACACATTACAGACAGGGTCCATAATCTACAGGGAGGTGTTTGGCCTTCAGGCCCCTCCAAGAACCCCAGTCAGGCAGGCTGTCAGAATTCACTTCGTGACATATCTCCTTTTTCGGGGGGAGACTGACACCGGAGGAGCCCCCAGACGGGGTGACTCCTAAGTCAGTCTGTATAGAGGTCTCCCCATGGCCATTCACTAGTTTGCAGTCCCCACACTTTTTTTGTTCAAAAATGGAACTTACCCGACCAACCTCCACCTCTCCCAAAACATGCATCTGCCGCTGGGGAGAAAAGCCAAATGTTCCTTCTCCCAGAAATCTTTTCAGCCGCTGGGGAGCAGATAGGGTGGCAGGGTTAGCTAGGCTTGATACTTTGGGGGTATCCCATTTAGTCCCTGGGGACACTGATGCCAGCACTTCTGCTGGGGAGATAACATCCCGGCAAGGCACAGTTTCAGGGGTATACTGCAGGGAACAGGACAAGGTGGCTGTGGTATCCATGCAAAGGAGTTGGGGGAACAGTGCTAACTGCCAAACATTCAGGAGCCCCAGGTGTGGAGACCGCTGTCCCATCCACCCCTCCTGGGTCATTTTCAAAAGGTAAAGGGGTTGAATTCATGGGATGCAGTGGGCAGAGGCCAATTGCACTCTGCTCAGATGCTGGCACCTCTGCCAGGTACAAATACTCTCCAAGTGGCAGGGGTGGACAGAGGCCAGCAGCACTCTGTCCCATTGCCAGCTCTTCTGCTGGGACATAGGGCGGGTAAAAACCAGGAATTGCGTTCCAATAGGGCTCCTTGAACCCAGGTGGAGGTGGGCACAAGGAGGGCAGGTCCTGTTTGGTTTTGGGGAACAGTGCCAGCAGTTCAACTGGGCATTCAAGGGGTGGCAGGGGTAACGGGTCTGGGGACGTGATGTCAGCCGGGGCCTCCACAGGGGAAATGGGACACAGGTCTGGGGTAGGGGCAGGCAGGAGCCAGCGGCAATCTGCCCGGATGCCAGCTTTTCCACTAGGTCATCCACGGGGGTAAAGGGGCACAGTTCTTGTGTCAGTGCATCTGCTGGGGGAGGAGCAGCACTGATACTCACAGTTTCATAGGCAGGGGGCTGTATGTGGTGGAGTAGCTGTATGTATGTCTTCTCCAGCTCCTCTTCTTGGGTCACCAAATAGTCCAGATCAGCCTCCAGTTTTGGTACAGTGGGAATATTTGCCTCCCTTAACTCCCGGAGTTCTTCCCACCGGTACTCTGTATCACTCCCGAAGCCCGGATCCAACTGGAGATTTTCCAATAACAATCCAGGGCCACCAAAATCATAGCCCTCTGTGGGAGTGTCATCCTCTAGCTCAGGGTATAGCTGTGTGGCATACCACCGTAACGCCCGGTATCCACAATCCAGGACCATCTCAGCATGGACAAGTTCCCCTAACTCAGCCACCCAGTGTTTTTGGGGCTGCTCACCCAGGTATGGCATTCTATCACTCAGCAGGCTCACATACCATTCCTGGGAACTGGGGAGGACCTTTCCCTGGTACTCCTGGTCCCGTATGAGAGCGTTCATCCACAGATTCAGGCGGCTGCAAGCTCGCTGTAACATCTCATCCTGCGGGACCGGACCGGTCATCAATTTGTCGTTAACAGCCAAGGGGGCTGCAGTACCATCCTGGTACTCCCTGGTCAACAAGCCAGTTTTGCAATATTTATAATCCACGGCCATCATGCCGACTGCTATCCCTTGCTGGTGCTCTGCTGCTTCTCCACTGGGCTCTTGCAAGGAGGATCCCACCGCTTGCCACCAATGTAACGGACCGTCTACCGGACGAAGTAGACCCTCTGTCCGTTGTGGGAAATCACCTCCTTAGCCCCCACTTACAGCTCAGCATTCACCCAGCAAGTCTTTCCTGGACCCTTGCTCTTAGTACCCAAATAGACAGGACATCTAGCAGTTAGGTACAGCAAGATTGAACTACTTTATTTGTGATTTACACAGCACATATACACCAAACTGCAATCAGATAACACTTGATTAAACAATAGAAAACTTAAACACATCACCAATACAGCAGTATCTAGCCACTTTAATCTGGAGCCAGAAGCAAGGTAGTCAGACTGGGTGTCTGACATAATTAAACAATGGAAGGCTTAAACACATTACAGACAGGGTCCATAATCTACAGGGAGGTGTTTGGCCTTCAGGCCCCTCCAAGAACCCCAGTCAGGCAGGCTGTCAGAATTCACTTCGTGACAGTGAGTATGATTCCCCCAAAAGAAATTAACTCACACAGTATAGAACCTTTTGTACTGGCTCTAAGTATGTATCGCATGTGGACTTAAAATCCTGTCATTCCCAGATATTGCTTTCATCGGCAGCCTTACAGCTCATTCATCCCAGGAATCCTTAACCCAAAGAAAGGGTTTTAGGACTAATAATTTCAGAGGGTTTAAAGGTAGGTAGATAATTTAATAGAGCAGCCGAAAATGGTAGCAGCATGCTTGGTTGGATATGGAGAAGTATTAACAGTAGAAAGAGGGAAGTGCTCATACCATTGTAACTAGCACTGGTGAGACCTGACTCAGAGTACGGTCTCCAATACACAGTACTGGAGACCGTATCTCCAAAAGGATATTGATACTTTGGAGAAAGTTCGGTGAAGGGCTACTAAACTGGTTCATGGGTTGAAGGATAAAACTTACCAGGAAAGGTTAACGTATCTTAACATGTATAGGTTGAAGGAAAGACATAACAGGGGGGATATGATAGAAACATTTAAATACATAAATGGTATCAACACAGTAAAGGAGGAGAGTATATTTAAAAGAAGAAAAACTACCACAACCAGAGGACATAGTCTTAAATTAGAGGGTCAAAGACTTAAAAGTAATATCAGAGAGTATTACTTTACTGAGAGGGTAGTGTATATATGGAATAGCTTTTCAGCAGAAGTGGTAGAGGTAGATGCAGTGGAGTTAAAGCATGCATGGGACAGGCACATGGCTATCCTACATATAAGTTGGGGCCAGAGACTAATACAATTATTTAGAAAATTAGGCAGACTAGATGGGCCAAATAGTTTTTATCTCTCGACACATTCTATGTTTCTATTGTGTAATCCTGAGAACCACATTCTAAAATATAGTACAAACAGAAAAAAGCTATAAAACTTTCATGAATTATAGTTTGCTTTAAAACACTATGATGGTCAAGTAGCTATGAACACATTCTCTGGGCAGTAATCTGTGAGCATACATAAAATATACTGGATAACATAACTGATATTCATTAAACAGTGTTATTTCTCATTACCAGCACCAGGAAGGTACATATACACCAATAATTGGTGGCACATTGTAGATGACAGTAGAGCTGTGGAGGAAATAAACTGGCTCCTTTTTTACATTTACAACAGTAGTTAACAAGATGTGGCAGAAAACCAATAGATGAACATGGCCCTCAACACTAATCAATGAATTACTGTGTTTTTTTTCTCTTTACAGCTGTACGAGGGATTTAATGAAAAATCAATAGTTCTCTGTAATTCAAAACCTTAATCAGATGTCTGACCCCAGCAAATTTTTTCAACATTAAAGGACAGCTAAGTGGAAGGCACAGTTCCGTTACCAAGCGGATATGAGATTAAACTCTATGTGGTTATTTAGGATTAAAACAATATGATTAAGAACTATGGGCTAGATTGTCATCACTGCAGTTATTTTATTTCTTATTACCAAGCTAAAGCTACTTTTAGTGATTTACATCACCCAAACATTGCTTTTATTATAAACTAGCTTTACTGCCCCAGGATTTAGATTCTGGGCCCTGCTCCTCATTTCGATGTGATTATGACATCAGCAACAGTTATCTACACACACCTTTTCAGCTTATTCATGTTTCACAGCCATTATGACATGTGCAACATTCCCTCTGAGTGTATATTCCTAACTATCCTTGACACAGCTCATACATGTATTACATAAATGACAGGTGTGAGTTCAGTGTGATATAACATGCAGTCTGTGGTGTGTATTTTAAAAGCACTTACCTTTTCTTCACTACCTGTTATTCCCACCAACTGCATTAAGAGCAACTGTTCCTCCTATGGCTTGTCCTCTTTGCTGGTGCCCCATCACATGCTTGTAATTTTGGCATATTGCCTACCAATGCTGTTTTTGCCTCCGCTTAGAAACTCTGCTGGTACCATGCGCATTCTTCTCTCATTGCTCTGTCTTGTAGTACTTCACAATCGTTGTTCAGCAAGTTCCACGTCTTTTTCCTCAGCAGTTTCATTGATCCATCTTGTAGCAGTTCGCAGTCATTATTGTGCAAGTCGGATTTCTACTCAGAATTAATTAACTCATAACTCGGGAAAGGTACAAAGTAAAGAGCTTAAAATAGTTGCGTTGACCTAGAAATGCCACCCATAGAACCTTTGAAACCTATAACATAAGGTCTTCAGATTAGAATTGCTGTCATTGTTCTGCATCACCAGTGATGTCATAATCTCCTGTTGTCTATCCTCAATGTCTATACAGTTCACCTGATAACTATAAGATGGAGTAACAAGACACATGTCTTTTTTTTCTTGCAGTTCTGCACTTTATCTCCTGGATCCTTAGTTTTTGAACATTGGGACATTTTTATTAATACCTGTATTTATTTTGTTGTATTTGTCCAATATACTGCTATCTCTATTGTTATTTGCTGGTGTGCTGTTGAAGCAAACGACTGTATGCTGAAGCTCCAGAAACTACAGTATATGTAAGCATATACTATTTTTATTAAACTGTACAATATATTTTTTTCACTTATCCCCTGCTCCTGTGTATTTCCTTTGCTTAAATGTATTGGAGGGCAAAAGGGAGAGGAGGCCTACCAGAAATGTCAAGGAAACACTTTGTGAAAAGCTTTGAAAACCTGAAGTGTTTGTGAGTGGAACTAGTAATACTTCTACATCATTAAAATGGTATTACACTATGTATATTGTCTTGGTTTCCTAAATACTCGTGTTTTGAGACATCATTAACATTGGGAATCAATCAATATTCTAGGCAATTTATTATTTGTATATTTCTAATTTACATTTGGTGGTGGTTTCCACAGCGCACCAGCCAGATCACTGCTTTGTGTTTTTTCCATGTGTGTCATTCATTATGACATGTGTAATGTTGGCACAGCTTGAATACCAATGCTGTGTTCTCCTCCACTAACAAATTCTGCTGGTACCTGGCTCATTCTCCTCTTCAGCAGTCTTGTAGCAGTTATCACTCGTTATTCAGCAAGTAGCACCTCTCTTCATCAGTCTTGTTACTCCATCTTGTAGCAATTTGGCATCATTCTTCTGCAAGTTGCTTTCTACTCAAAACTTAATTAACTCATAACTCGGGAAAGGTACAAAGTAGAGAGCTTAAAATAGTTGCATTGACCTAGAAATGCCACCCATAGAACCACTGAAACCTACAACATAAGGTCTTCAGATTAGAATTGCTGTAATTGTTCTGCATCACCAGTGATGTCATAATCTGCTGTCCACTCACAAACACTTCAGGTTCCTTTCCTGAGTTATGAGTTAATTAAGTTATCAGGTGAATAACAGAATAACAGTTCACCTGATAACTTAATTGTTTGTGTTTTCTCCATGTGTGTCAATCATTATGACATGTGCAACATTCTCTATGAGTGAGTGATGATTCCTAGTTATCCTTGACCTGCTATTCCCGCCAACTGCATTAAAAGCATCCACAATCTGCTATCAGAGTTCATTTTTCCTCCTCTAGCTTGTCCTCTTTGTTGCTGCCCCTATGACACGGTTGTAAAGTTGGCACAGCTTGTATACCAATGCTGTGTTCTCCTCCACTAACAAATTCTGCTGGTACCTGGCTCATTCTCCCCTTCAGCAGTCTTGTAGCAGTTATCAATCATTATTTAGCAAGTAGCACCTCTCTTCAGCAGTCTTGTTGCTCCATCTTGTACCAGTTCCCCATTATTCTTCTGCAAGCTGCTTTTCTACTCAAAACATAATGAACTCATAACTTGGGAAAGTACCAATGCAGAGAACTGAGAATTGTTGCGTTGACCTAGAAATGCCACCCATAGAACCTTTCAAACCTATAACTTAAGGTCTTCAGGATACAAATCTCATTTGCTGTCATTGTTTTACATCAGTGGTGTCATAATTGCCTGTTGCCCATCCCCAATGTCCATATGGTTCACTGCACTTATTTAACTCATAGCTCAGGAAAGGAACAACAGAGGGAGCTGAAAATAGTTGCCTTCTAGTTTTTAGAAGTGCCAACATAGAGAAATAAGAAAATCACTTATACTAGCATTTAAAGCTATATAAACATTAATAAATATATGTGCAAAAGGAAGTGGGCTGAGAAAAATACATACTGGTACCCCTATTATCAACCTGTATCTATAAATCAGTGAATGTGAAATATGAACATATTTAATTAACTCCAATAACAATGCAGTGTAAGAACAATATTCACATTTACAAATGTTGCGGTGAGTATATAGATGTTGTTCTTATGTCAGGTAGCTGTATATAAGTTTCCCACCCAGTCAGTATTTTACCAGCAGGTCAGTTAAAATTTGGCTTAAGTCCAATGTTATGCCTATAGAGGCTGTAGCATGGCTGGTGTTTTTTTTGGAAGAGAAGGTTTCACCCCTAGCTGTATATCTGTGTAAGCTGAAGTCTCAATCAGAACACATAGATTATTGCAATGCAGCACATAACATTTATTATATAGAATCCTATAGACATTCATAGGCAGGATACATAAGCTGGCAATCTCAGAAGTAGCACTATCAATCCTAGAAGTAGTAAGAAGATTACTTATGGAGTAGAGAATACAAGTGTATTATGACCACACTATACTTATGATCAACCATGAAGCACTGCCATCACTCGCGAATCCTGTAATCCCCTCCAGACTTTATGTACTATGTGGGTTGATCGATGTCTATTGACATCACTTAGTATTGTTACATAAAACAAAAAAAACAAAAAAATGTCTGCGCTTCTCAACCTAATAAAGTTGGCAACAAATATATAAATATAAATGAGAGGTTTTGGTTATATGAATTGGCCAAAGCATAATTAAGCTCACCCGTCGCGTCAAGGCACACTCTCAATAGGGCGAGAACCTACTCTCACCTCCTATCTAGTGGGCACACAAAGCAGTAATACTGCTACCAAAACCTATTTAAATGTGTTGGAAGAGATGCAATTAAACCTCCTCCCAATTAACCCTATAACAGCAAGCTGCAACCAGACAATGAGGAGCCAACAACCTCAAATACGTGCAAGCAGGGAAAAGAAAAATGTCGGTGCGCTAAGCTAGTTACCGGCTCAAATAATATAAATGTAAAAATGATGCTTATTAAACAGGTGTGAGCATGCTGCAAAAACAGAGTGATTGGCTGTACAATGTATACAAAAACCAAAAACTGTCTGCACTTCTCAACCTTGTTGGCAACAAATATAAAAAAATATTTATATATAAATAAGTTGGCAACAAATATATAAATATAAATGAGAGGTTTTGGTTAAATGAATTGGCCAAAGCATAATTAAGCTCACCCGCCACGTCAAGGCACACTCTCAATCGGGCATTGTTACATACTGATATTGACCATCATCGACCTTAACGGAATGCTTAATTTAGATTTTTCTTACATGTAGCTACAACATGTTGCAGATTTGCTGTGAATCCAGAGCTATAGATTTAGGAGTCTAAGCTTTTCTAGAAAATAACCAACCAGAAGTATTTTAATGAAGTGTGCATATAATACATTGAGACTAGAATAAATCAAATTTAGCCTACAGTGGCAAAAAATAGCTTTAGGAGGTTGTGCTATCACTTTAATAGAATAGATGTGAGAAAAATTTAACAAAACAGGATGTCAGGAACTGTAATGATTAAATATTCTTTATAAGTAAAGTAAGTAAAGCAAACGTGCAGGTCTGTTAAAATTATTTTTATTGCATTTACAATTTTACTTTGTTAAAAAGCCAACTAAGGCAGCAGTAAATGTTATTCCTTATTGTGTGTTAGTATACTGAGGAATTCCAATAATCCTACACATTTATTCCAGGATATTAATCTTAGAAAAAATATTGTGAGCACACTTTCCTTTTTCCAGAAAATCCTCTAACCAATAAATAAATAAAACATAGATTTTATTGTACAGTAATAAAAAAAATGCAGGGGGGAACAGACTATCTACCACTTTACATGCTTCATGCTTGAGACTCTTAGTCATGGTACCTATTTATAGGAGTGGATAGTGCTCCTATAGTGAAGTACCTTACCAGAGATGAAGTGATCACGTGGAAGAGGCAGAGCCTATTATGCAGGGTGAATGGAGTCAGCAGAGTATACAAGTAGGGTGAGTAGTCATGGGTACCATGAGTTTGCAGATCCAGCATTTTTTGTGTTATTATCAAGGGTCGGAATGTACTGGACCTGAGCATATATAAATCAGAATGTGTATAGGTTTCTTGTAGAATGACAGTACTCAGACCTATATGATATTATTATTGGACACGCCTAACATCTTCTGACATCCCCTTAAAAAAAATGAACACTTCATTTTGAATATATTCTGGTTTAAATTGATAATGGACAGTAATGACATATATTATGGAAACAAATGCAAAACCCTTTAGAATACTTTACAGACCACTATACCAGTGAAACCATTAATGAGGCACAAGGCAATCTGTCTAATTTGACTACACTCCAAGTTAATATGAACACACATCTCTGCAATGAACATTGGCAATTAAGCATTATAAAAATATGAACCAACTGATGAGTTTGCCAGTGTTTTATTATATCTACAGGAAGTCAGTAGTATGTCACAAATTCAAAGGGAATTTTAGAGAAGTTTAACATTCCTGTACTGCATGCTGTGTTTTTATGTGGATGAGTGATACATTGAAATCAGATAACAAAGACTTAATAATAGTTATGGGATAAAGCATCTAGTAGCGTGTTTAATGGTTTAATAATTGTGAAAATACAGCTATCACGGATATAATTTCGCGTTTATTTTTGGAATAGCAACAACAAACTAAAATATCTATAGCTGTGTATAATTAAATAATAATAAAAAAATAAATAAAAGTAAAATATCTATAGCTGATTTAAAGACACACATAAAAGCGAAACATGCTGTTATAATTTTAATAATAACAATGTATTTTAGCTGGAAGGATACATTGAGAGATTTTCTTTTTCAAGTACACCCTATGGATGTTACTGCTACCAACCTTGAGATTAAGTCCATCCTGCTGGGACTTGAATCTGCCAACCGAGGACTGAATAGATATTGTGGATACATTAGCCAACTGAGCTCTTAACCCTTCCTTTATATATTTGTATACTGAAGTCAATATTTCTTCACATAGTGAAGCAGTTTGAGTAAGTTTCTTGCTCATTTCAAAACCTACCCCCACCATGTACTGTACTCTCCTCTGTACACCATGTGACAATTCCAACAATAAGTTGTATGGAATAATATGTGTGTCAACCTTGCTGCTTTCAAAATGATTGATACTTTTTTTTTTTGGTGTGGGATCTCAGCCATCAGTTGACATCTTATCAGTCTACTAACTGCATAGTAGTAGCAGCAGCGTACCACCAGCATTGACTTGCAAGCCAGGGGTAGCTTTCTAAAATTCCCTTCCACTAATGGCAGGAAGACATGAGGATTGTGCTACAATGGCAGAATCATGGATTTTTACCAAGTTATTAACTGCACTAGGGCATATGCCTATCCCATGAAATGCTTAAACTCCTTCACTGTATTAACCTCTACCACTAACACTGGAAGGCTATTCCATGCATCCATTACCCTCTCGGTAAAGTAACACTTCTTGATATTACTTTTAAACCTTTGCCCCTCTAACACTATCTCCTTTTGTTGAGGTAGTCTTTTTTCTTTTAAATATACTCTCCGTTTTTACTATTTTTATTACCTTTCTACATTTAAATGCTTCAACCATATTAACCCTGTCTCTTCTTTCTTCCAAGGGAATAACAGTGACTATTATTATATAGTACATGGATACACCTTACCTTTCATTGCGGTTATACATTGGTGTCTGTTCTGTCCATGTATTTTGCTTCCATATATGTGGAAATATATTAATGCTGGATATGCTGCAAGCACAAGTTTTCACTCTGCTGGCTTCCTTCCAACTGTCACTGCAACGGAATGCCAACTCTCTCAAGACCGTATCCATGAGCATGACATCACCAAATGACCCATATTATTGAGTGTACAATGGCTACAGCAATGACAGAACATCATAGTAATCAAATCTGAAATCAAGCACACTGTATTTTGTCTAATTAACACATATTTATTTACACAAAACATCAATATACAATAATGAGTGACAGTTGGGAACCTGGATTATTGTAACTCAAAATTACAGCATGGTTCCCCACAGCACAAATTAACCAAACTAGAGATGCATAACCACTAAAAAAAGAACTGTGGTCAACAGTAAGGTGAACTCAAAAAAATCCCTTTTTTCCCACAGTTATGAATGGCTGTTTTTTTGCAGTTCACTACAGCTTACTTTTAGTGAGTAAGCCACCTGTAATTGAAAAAAATAATGTTTGTGATGTCACATGTGAGGTCACTGGAGGTATTTCATCCATACCATATCAAAAGACTTGGTGAGCTTGTCTTGTAGCAAACGTCCAACTGGATACCATTTTGTAGAATCCTGTATCACCTGTATAACAACCAAGCCTTACTTATTTGGGGGTATGGTTTCACTTTAAATATATAAATTAAATATGTGTAGAAAGTTATTTAATTCAAAAAGCGATATTTTCTAGTGAATCTAAACCGTCACAGACCTGAAGAGTTGTGAGTCACAGTCTCCTCTGTTAATTAAATTGTATTTTGTAATTCGTGTCAGTGGTTTGCCAGAGCAGCTACAGTATTTATGGGAACCAATCATGCCCTGATAGATTAAAAAAAAATGAAAAAGGGGATATTACACGATTACGAATGGGGAATGTGCCAAATTCTTAATTTACTGCATTATTATTATTTTTGGTTTCTGCAGACAAATTTAGCTAATCCTTTTGCTTACAACTTTCACAGTGCATTCTATGCCCTGTCAGCATTGCCTAGGTTTATATATACCTTAATACACTTCTGGCATACTAGGGTAGTAATTGTTCTGCATAATCAAAATCATTACCGTTTATTTTCTATCATTTGTAATCAGTAATACCGGAAATGTTATCATTGATTATGAGTCAAACGTGATTGTGGAAAATAGTTTTATTTTACCTTTTTTTTGTTTTATATGTCTCTTTTCCTTAAAACGGAGCTGACACAGATCAATACCTTTGATGGAAAGTAATAATCAGGCCTATTAAGTGACAAAGGTTTACTCTGTAACAGCTGTGCTGGCGGGAGAGGAGAGCTTGTCTGACTAATGAATCGTGAAACAATCAGGCAGTAGCCATTTGTGTTTAGATCTGTAAATATGGTGTGGTTCAAGTGCCAGACCATTGCCGGCACTCCAGCTGGGGCCACAGATGGTCCACATTCAGAGCAGCACAAGTGTAAGAAGGTTTTATTATCGTTTTATTTTCAATGTCCCACAATGTCCCACACTGCAACTCTCTCAGAAACTATTCTTTAGTGTTATACAAAAAGTTTCAGTAACATAAAAATAATAAAAATACAACCTTCATAAGCAGACATTGACATAGGTCAAAGTTTCCTTCCATCTTATTTTTTACTATTACTATTCTGTAATTGCTAAATTATAGATGACATTTATTTCCTTTTTCATTTGCAGTTAGATGACGTAGAAGACTATTTTCATGCCTCATGAAATGTTTACATTTTAAAAACCTGTTCGTTTGAGGGACAGTTCTCAAGGACAATACATAAAGCATGGGACACCCACCGCAGTGTTCAGAGAGTTAAATTAAAGTAATTTGGGCTGGTGTTATATGACTATAGATGTTGCAAGGCTTATATAATAAATAATGTCATTAACGCAGTGTTCAGTAAACCCCAATAATGCTCCAGATGCCAGAGCAAACATCATCCACAACTCAAAATATCTGGCCATTCATGCAATTCCACTTGCATAGACCCACATGATCCCTAAAACTGAACTGACAAGTGATATGCAGAAATCAGGCATTAATAGCTGTGTTAGAAAAATACCTAATCTTATCTTTCCCACTCCGCTACTAATGCAGTTTCACACTTGCCAGTATTCTGTCTTGAGGTCCCAGGGTGAAATGGGGGCAGAGCCTAAAAAGGCGGAGTTATGCAAGCTGTGTGATGTCATGTGCCATTGCAGCTGAATTGGAGAATATTTACATCCAAGCTACTTTTAATTTGCGCAGTTCTCTCTTGAGTAGACCATACAGTGTTAACAGAATTGCATAAATTGAAACATTTATTTTAATTGTGTCTGTGGTGTCTCCTGTTATTATACCGCCTTGTGGTTTGATATGCAAACTATAAAGGACATTTATGCACAAGTTTCTTCAAGGCAGCAGCTGAGGTATCTGTTTTCCTATGCTCACATCACAATTTCTAAAATTGTCTTGTAGTAATGGCATTTACAAGGTAAAGCCCACTTTAAGAAGAATGGAACCACTGGCAGTGCAGTCAGTGCTATATACTGAGGCCTACAGCTAGGGTTGCCACCCGGTGTTTTACTGCAGACTGGTCAAAAAAATTGGCATGCGGCCAAAGCTCAAACCCTTTTTAAAAAGCACGATGTGTGCGATAAGAGTTAAGCGTGAGCATGTTATAATTCTCAATACCATGTGTGCTTTTCTCCTCACTTGATGCCAGAATTTGTTATTTGTTCATATGTTTATTTTTCATTGTTTCTTTCTTAAGCAGACTGAGGTCTGAATAAATTCATTGTTGATTTTATTATTCATATTGTGTTTGGAATGCCATTGGATGAATTTCTGAAGGTTTGCTGTGCAGTGGAGTGGGGTCCTCCCTGTTGTTTGCTAGCCGAGCACCCTGGGATATATAGCTATTAATATTTTTTGTTTCTTCATAACTGATCTGGCTACCTTTTGTGAGACTTAGCTCTATCAAAAGGCAAACATGTTGTTTAGATCAGATGGGTCAGATGCATGAAGACTTCCGATGTCTGCCCCCTCATAGAGCTATGTGGAGCAAAAAGGGCTCAATAATGTGTGTTATTTATATTCTTTCATTAAAACATTTATCTTTTAAAATGCATACAAAACATAACTTATTTTTTTGCAGACCGTTGTTTTTAAGACCCTGGAGGCTACAACATGGTCAATATTTTATGGTAGAAAAGGTGGCAACACTACATATGGGGAACTTATAATAAGCTCAGCCCTTCATGGCACTTATCAGTCTTATGACACTTCAGTTTTGGTCAGAATCTGGCTGCAAAAGACAGGAACACTTATGGATCTATTCACTACAATTCGACTTTGGAAGTCGACTTTCATTTTGAGGCTAAGTCAAATTCAGCGTCTTCCCCATTGAAAGTAATGGCAGGCAAAATGATTAAAGCTATTTTTGAGACTAAGTCAAACTCAGGTGCTCATTTCACCTCCCATTACTTTCAATGGAGAAGATTCGAACCTTTTTTTTTTTTCTAAGTCAAACTCGGGTGCCTCCAAAGACGAATTTTAGTGAATAGACCCATTAGTTTAAATTTATAGTACAGTTTAAAAAAAATCAAAAATGTAAGTGCTCCAAAGTGTATTTTCCCTTTAATAAGTTTAGCTGCTTTCCATTCACACTTCATTCCATATAACTTTAGATAGCATTATTACAAAGTTACAAAAATGAACATATTTTAAACAGTGAAAAATGATTATTTAAGTTTGGAGACATCCCGCATTCTGTGCAACAAAGAGCTTTAACCTCTCATTGTATCATCTAAAATGCTTTGGGCAAAAATAAGAAACAACAAGACACTATATGCTAAACCACATTCTCTTGAGGGTTTTGTGTTATGTGACGTTTTCACCTTTTTTAATAAAGCAATACAATTTTTATTTATTTATCTTTTGAAGAAGACTTTATCGAGAAAGCAGTCAGGGGATCGCAGCTGGTCTTTGAAAAAAGGTATTTCTGGAGAACCTTCCCTGATATCATTCTGACAATGTACTTTTTATAAAGGCATCCGCATATCGTATCTGACAATCAGTGAGCACGGCAGGGGACATCATAGCCGACCATCAGTAGAAGAAGGACACATGCAGACACTCAGTGCACCCTTGTTTAAACAGAACGATCATTTAATATTCTCATACAGGGAGTTGTAATGGTATATAGATTGTATGATCTTGCAATCTTTGCATTATATATAAATGTTGGGACCTCTTTCCTTGCAAAGGATAGTTTGATGGTTTCTTTGGTCTAAACCACAAGGGCTGTTGTATGAAGCATTCTTTATGACAATAATTGAAGGTACCTGCTGATAATTGCTTGAGGGTGATTATCCTTTAATTATTAGTTTCCGGCTTGGGTTTTTCCTTGAAGTAAGGGATTTTACTTCTAAATAGTAATTTTAATCTGAGGCACTTTTAGCAAATGTTGTAGAAAATAGTTAATTGTTTTACTATTGACATATTGCACCCACTGACAGAACAATAACTGGTGTATAAAGCTAATCTAACCTATCAAGACCTATCTACATGCTTTGTTTAACTATTCTAGAACTATTTAATGCAGAAATAAATGAGCACATTGCAGGTCAAATGTATCATTGGATTAACATGGTTAAAGAGCCACTAAACCTTTTTTTTCACCTGTGGTTCCTTTATGGAACACATAAAGGAACTGCATCCTACATGTAGCTCATCCTGTGATGCTTGGGGGAAATATGGACCAACTATAATTTACACCAGGAATATTTTAAACTAGAAGAAAGACCTATTCACAAACAGGGGAGGGCTGGCAGCCTTAGGCCTGGGGGGCAAATCCAGTCAAGTGGCCCATTGCATCATCGAATCGCCTCCCCATCCACGGCCATCTTTTCCTTGTTTTATAACGAATATTGCCAGGATTTTCCCCCACAATATACCAGGATTTGCCATTTAATATGCTAGAATTTTCCCTTACAAAATGCCAGGATTATGCCCCTCAGTATGCCAGGATTATGCCCCTCAATATGCCAGGATTATGCCCCTCAATATGCCAGGATTATGCCCCTCAAAATGCCAGGATTTTCTCCTCAATATGCCAAGATGATGCCCCCTCAATATGCCAGGATTATGCCCCTCAATATGCCAGGATTATGCCCCTCAATATGCCAGGATTTAGACACCCAATATGCCAGGATTTTCCCCTCAATATGCCAAGATGATGCCCCCTCAATATGCCAGGATTTCCCCCTCAATATGCCAGGATTATGCCCCTCAATATGCCAGGATTTAGACACCCAATATCCCAAAATTTGGGCACCCCCCCCCCTACCCACGTTGCACACCTACGACATGACCCATAACCCACGTTGCACACCAGGACATGCCCCATCACCACATTTACATGCCTCCATCATCCCATTACATACACATTTCCAATATTATTTGCCATTAATATTCCCCAGCCAATTTGTCCCATAATATGCCAGTGTTATTCTGCAATTTAATATGACTCAGTAAATTTGCCCAATAATATTCCAAGGTTATCTGCAATTTAATATGCCCCTGCTAATTTGCCCAATATGCCAGTGTTAATTGCCATGTAATATTCCCCAGCCAATTTGCCCAATAATATGCCAGTGTTATTTGCCATGTAATATGCCCCAGCCAATTTGCCCAATAATATGCCAGTCTTATTTGCCATGTAATATGCCCCAGCCAATTTTCCCAATAATATGCCAGTCTTATTTGCCATGTGATATGCCCCAGCCAATTTGCCCAATAATATGCCAGTCTTATTTGCCATGTAATATGCCCCATCCAATTTGTCCAATAATATGCCAGTGTTATTCTGCCATTTAATATTCCCCAGCCAATTTGCCCAATAATATGCCAGTCTTATTTGCCATGTAATATTCCCCAGCCAATTTGCCCAATAATATGCCAGTCTTATTTGCCATGTAATATTCCCCAGCCAATTTGCACAATAATATGCCAGTCTTATTTGCCAGCCAATTTGTCCAATAATATGCCAGTGTTTAAAAGCCCCCCCCCCCCTTACCTTTTTCTCTGGTGGCTAGTGGCAGGACTTCCCTGGTGGCTAGTGGCAGGAGGACTTCCCTGGTGGCAGGCAGCACGGTCCCTCCATGCTGCCTGTTCGGCCTCCCGGCGGTTGTGCCGACAGGTCACGTGATCGGCGCGCGTCTGACGTCAGAGCGCCGATCACGTGACTGTCGGCACTTCCGTGTCAGACTGCACAGGGAGCCGAACAGGCAGCACGGAGGTTTCTCTGTGCTGCCTGTTCGGCTCCCCGTGCAGCCTTGCAGGCAGAGCGGAGGTGAGAGGGGATCTTCCGATCCCTTCTCAGTCTCTGCCTGCAAGCACGTTTATTTTTTTTAATTTTTTTTAAACACTGGCCCAGCGGCCGTGTTTTAAATAGCTTAGGGCGGCCTGGGGGGCAATTGCCACCCTGCCCCCCGGCCCAGCCCGCCCCTGTTCACAAAGCTGAGAGAGTCAGTCATTGCTGATTCAGGCTTTCTCACTTAAAAATATATATTGCAATTGAATGATTGTATGGTAAAACATTGCATAATAAATACAAAAATGTATACAAATAAGCAATACCATTTCTGTTTTTGCCATTTTCAAGAATAACAATACTTTGTTCATTTGTGGGCCTTATGGTATTCTTACATGTACGCAGATCAGACTAAGTAAATCCATTTCCTCGTTAAGTAATAGAAGAAGCTATTCAGTGAACCTAGATTCCAACCATATTGTATATATCTCTACAGTTATTTTTATCATTTGAACTTCCCTGCTGTTCTTATGTCACTACCCCTATATCGAGTGATATGTTACTTAAAACTAGGTTATTATTATATTTCAGCCGATGTGTATACCACTAGAGTGTTACTCTGCCCTGTTGCCTGATTGTTTATCCCGATGCCTTCTGACTATTCCTGGAATCTCCTCTGCTATTCCTCTAAATATTAATATTCTCCTGCCAACCCCCAGCTTGGCTACATACCAACCCTACTATCTCCAGCCCTCTGATTCTGGTTTGCCTCTGACTAAAGTTATCCTCCTCCCTACTCACCTTGGCTATCAGTTATCCTTTTTTTGTATCGTTATATGTATGTGGATGTCAGGAACTGACAGTGCCTGGACTTGAACTCTGACTTCCATGTTCCTAGCTCTCTTCCTTACCAGTTTGCCAGCCTGTCTTTTACATTTTAGCCTATGTATTAGTAACAATGAATATACAAAGCCTTGTTATTCTCATCAACTCTCCACAGCTGTGTCTAGTCATGTGCTCACTCTCAGTCTATAAAAGCCTCTTCCTGTGAATGTACCCTTGACAGATTATTGTGCTTCCTGCCTGCAGTATATCATGCTTTCTATTGATCTTTACTTACCTGTTACCGATTTGGACCATCTCACTACTCTGATTTCTCCTACCCACTGACCTTGGCTTGCCTGACTACGCTTATACTCTTTGTTCCAGCCTCACAGCTCTGCTAAAGACCAGATTGTCCCTCAAAGCTCAGGGGCTCAACCACCTGGGTAACGAGTGGCTGCTTCTGGCAGAAGACCTTGCTGATCTGGCTACTGGACTCCAAACCTGCTAACATCATTATCATTACAGTGCTAGTCCATTATAGTTCAGCAATTCATGGGACCTACCTAATCCCCCAACAAGATTTGCATTCATCTTCGCCCAGGTGAAGATCCATTCACAATTCTGACTGGGTTCTATCTCTTTTTTTTACCCCCTGCTGTCCTTTAAAATTTCCTGCAAAGTCTCTGGCTTCTTTTAAGTCTTCTGTCACAGCTACCTGTTCCAGTGATCCAGAGTAGTTGGGAACAGTGAGGTAGTCCTGGGTACCACACCAGTCATTGGCCATTTACATCTAAGGCTCAACCAGAGGGAGAATAGTGGCCATAGTGAATACCGTCTAGGCTACCTCCATAGGCATCAAACTACTATTGTACAGGTTTCTGCATCATTGATTCTTCTAGTGTAACAATGTGTCTTGATTAGTGTTGAGCGAACCCGAACCGCACTGTACGGGTTCGTATCGAACATTACGGTTTTTGGACCCCGAACACGGACATTTCACTGTGTTCGGGTTGGAGTTCGGCGATTACATTGTATGTAATGCTATGGGCTTTCTATAAACCAAAATAGAGTCCCCATTCATTAGAATAGGGACTCTATTTCGGTTTATAGAAAGCCAATAGAATTACATGTATTCCATAAACCGAAAGTCTATAAACCGAATGTCTTTCGGTTTATAGACTTTCGGTTTATGGAATACATGTAATTCTATTGGCTTTCTATAAACCGAAATAGTCCCTATTCTTATGAATAGGGATTCATAAGATTAGGGACTCTATTTCGATTATGTAATGAGCCGATATCATTACATGTATTCCATAAACTGAAAGTCTATAAACCGAAAGACATTCGGTTTATAGACTTTCGGTTTATGGAATACATGTAATGCTATTGCTATTCTATAAACCGAAATAGAGTCCCCATTCATAAGAATAGGTCAATTGACCTATTCGTATGAATGGGGACACTCTTACCCACATTTTACTTCATTTTGCAGCCCTCTAGCCCTTTCCAGGACTTTTTTAGAGGCTTTTTAGTGGCCAAAAGTTTGTGTCCCCATTGACTTTAATGGGGTTTGGGTTCGGGGTCAAGTTCGAGCACGGACCCGGACATTTTTTTGAAGTTCGGCCGAACCTGCCGAACCCGAACATCCAGGTGTCCGCTCAACTCTAGTCTTGATAGCAGTAGGCCAAGTCCATCATGTTCCTCAACATAACGTTTAGAGTTTAATTAAATTGAATTATAGCAGATGCTTAACGTTTTGCACACAAAAAACTATGACTTACTCATAAGCCATTATCAAAGCCACATAAGAATGTGCTTTCAGAAATGATTCAACCTTTTGCCAGATTAAAACAGCTACAGGACCTAAGGGTGATTGGAGTACAGCTTAATACAGCCCAATGATAAAGCCCCCAAATGTATTCCAGGTGAAATTAATCAAATTAGAAGGATATCATGTTTTTTAGGGTGTAGTTTATAAGAAAGGAGAATTCCACAAAATTTGTGGTTTTATATTATTTTTTTAGTAAATATTGATAAAATGATGTAGTATTGTAAGCAATATGCATTAGCCTAAGGAGGACATTTTACAGTTCTTATGAGAACACAGAATTTTTGGTATAGAAACAAAATATTAGATTATAACTTTTTCCTACAGGGGTGAGGTAAAATGATGTATACGATATTGAACTCATCATTGCTTAATTCATTATCATGCATTATTTCTGAGAATTCAGTGTCACTTTTCTTGAAGTTCACAGTCATTACTTCAAATTAATTGTAGGCTTTCAATTTCAAGAACAGCCATTTAGAAAACATGGTGGTCCCAAAAGTGAGTTAGAGTTCGTTATTGTTCTGTGTCGAAGCATTGTTTGCAATGCAGTCTGCTAGAAGAATATCTTTGGTCATGTCACGTTATTTTGCAAGCTGAACTCTTGAAGACCTAGAGTTCAGGACTTAAAATAAATGTGTGTTGGACAATGATCTCCTCTACAATGTTTACATGGAGACAGCCAGGTCACTGACCTCAGTGAGGGTTTGTGGATGCTGAAGTTCTTTAGGCCATAACTGTAGACACATTTTGTGCGTTACTCAGCGATTCAACAGAAGTTATTTTCCTACATTCAACTCCCATTATTGCCTGTATCTTTGATTGATGGATTTATAGGATTCATCCATGATGGGCCCAATCTCACTAGACCTCAGACTTACCAGTTTGCCAGCCTGTTTTTCATAATTTAGTCTCACCTCCAGTAAACTTCAAACTACAAGTTTTGATATCATTGATAATTCTCTTCAGCTATAGCTGGTCAGGGGTCTGACTCTGCCTATTGAAGTCACTTCCTTTTGAGCAGCCTTGGACATATTATTGTGGATCCTCTCTGTCCTATCATCAAGCCTGCTATTGTGCACAACTTACTTATGTACTGATTCTGGACCATGTGACTTTGCTGCTATCTCCTACCTACTCACCGCTTTCCAGACAACTCTTCCTACTTGGAAGCAAGCTACAAGGCCTACAAATGGAAGTATCTCAGCCATGGGTGTCCACAGAAATATTTTAGGGGGGAGGGGGGGGCATAATTTAAAAGTCATCCATCTTCAAACCCTTATTGTCAAAGGGCAGGAAATGCAAAGGGTCATTTTTCCTGATAAATCTTTTATACAGTTAGAAATTGTAAGAAATAACACCCCGTCTATATAGTTTCTAATATTTGTCCTGAGTTTAGAATTATGCATTTCCATGTTATAGGGCAATAACCAAAAGTAGTGTTTTGACTTTATGGCTAATTGATTTATTTATGCAGTTTGGTTAGTTGTATAGATTAAGAATAACATATTGTATTTGTTTTACTTTTGCAAATTAATATATACACTCACATTTACTGCAGATTAAAAACACTTTGAAATAAAAAGTGAGTTTTATTGCTCTTGAACTCTTTGACACACTTTATAAACCATAAGTATTAAGCTCTGAAAAGAGGGACAGTAGAGGAGAAAAGAAGAACAGTGGGTTTTGGAGGTAAAATAGGGACTGTATCTCCTAAATATGGACACTTGGCAGCTATGCAACTATGCAGGTGTTTTGATGTGTGGACATCATTCCCCAATAGTTTCAGTGCACTAAGGTCAATCCAGTAAATATAAATTATTATTGGTTATCTGGGATCTAGTCAGTAATGTTTGTCTAGACAGAAAGGATAAATCCTGGCGCTTTAAACTGCAACAAAGCAGCACCAATCTATGTGTTCCTCTGAAGACACACGTGCAAAAAACAAAACATATAACCCAAACAAATAGGTGTGATTGGTGCGCTAAGTAAAATCCACCAGACAGTGTATAAAATTATATAGTAGAAAATAAAATATTTGCCTGAAAAAACTGTTGATTCAGTGCAGTATAATGAAGGTCTTCAATGTCTCCCAATGTATATATAAGGGGACAGAAAAAGACAAACAGACATAGTGTAATACAGTAAATCCTAGTTAATGTTTGTCTAGAGTCTTCTATGTCCCTTCTATGTGCCCCCGCCATTTCTTTCCCCCTTTATGTGTTATATCCCCCACCCCACCATCTTTTGTGTTACATTTCCCCACTCCTGCCATCTCTTTCCCCTTGTGTGTTATATTCCCGCACCCCTACCATTTCTTTCCCTTTGTATGTTTTCTACCCCCACCCCTTTCATCACATTTCCATTTCATTGAATGCATGTATTTTCTCCCCCCGCAGTAAGCTGTCACCTCCATTCCATTAGTTGTATTTTCTCCCGCATTTCTCTTTTTACCCTTTTATTTCTTTTCTTTTCCTTTCCGTTTTTGTTTGAATTTCCCCAGCCCATAATCCATGTGTCACCTATTTTAAATTACCATTATACTTACCTTTTAGTGGGAAGTAATGGCAGTGCCTCAGCACTGACGTCTGTCTGCTAAGCACGTGAAGAGGTGACGGTGCTGCTGTAGTGATGATGAACTGCCACTGCGCGCAGCTGATTTTGCGTGTTGACGTCATCAACACCAGCAGGCTTCTTTTTTTGGCATTGAGAAGGTGATGTGACTAATCCGTTGTTAATTAAAATTCCCCATATGAGACTAGGTTGATTTATATTTCGACATATGGATATTTATTTTTTACATTCTTCATACCTAGTCACTTAAATATGGCTTATGACCACAATAACGTCTAAATAATGCAGAATTAGAAAAATAAAGCAATATTATTGTTTATTTTTTTATTTAAAAAAATACACACAATATATATCTCATACAATAATTCAATTACAATCACAATTTTCATTGATGGACATGATTACATCACAGATTTCATTCATTTATGATCCATAACTCTTCTTGTCCACACTACTTACTTATTATTACATCATGTCCAAGGACATAGACTTTGTAATCCCCATGCCTGTAGGGAATGTATTTATTTCCTTTATTAAAGAATTTAAATTATTTTAATTTGCATCCAAAGAAATATTTTTTTATTGCATGGGGAAGACATGGGGAATAAAAACAAATTCCCTTAT
This sequence comes from Pelodytes ibericus, assembly GCA_036172795.1. Classification (NCBI taxonomy): domain Eukaryota; kingdom Metazoa; phylum Chordata; class Amphibia; order Anura; family Pelodytidae; genus Pelodytes; species Pelodytes ibericus. The sequence continues at coordinate 76,931,734 of CM069863.1, forward strand.
TTTATTTATATAATGACACCCCTGCAATCAATTACTGTTGTGTGCGGGAATGTGTGTCTGCAAAACATGTTTGATGGAGACTGTCCGCCACCTCTTAAGTACTTTTCTGTGCCTATTTGGGCTTTAAATTTACAATTGAATTACTAGCACTCCTAGAACAAACTCCTGGCTTTTGCTGATAGTTAGCGGTAGGTGTTGACATACACAATGATTGTGCCGCTATTTGTTCTCTCATTTTATGAATTTTAGAATCATCTTTGTTAGACTGTGTTAGATGTGAATTACTAAATCCTTACATCTAATAATTATTCAAAGTACATGGTGAGGTAGATTCCATATCTAAGGCAAATTTCCAATACATGGTACAGTTTTTAATACACAAGATGGTTAAATTATAACAATGGAATAAAAACAATCAGTTACAGTTGGTTGTGTATATGAAATCGTTTTCTATAATGGTTAAATTCTTATGAGTGCTTACCTGCAGAAAATAGCCTGGGCATATGATACAGTGATCAAAACAGTGATGAGATTTTTTTTTTTTTATCAGCATTAACCACCATGACCTAGCAAAATGAAAGGAGATGGTTTAACAGAACTGTCAGATTCAATATAGCTAATAAAAGCATGGATAAATGTTTATTACATAGCGGAGACAGATCATTTCTGTACAGAAATTGAGGATGACCTTTTCTGATAGGTCTTATCTGCCCGATATCCTAGAGAAGAAAGGGATGCAAAATAAAACCGTATCTTCTAATATTTATTCAAGGAATATCAATCCAATTTAAGCAGGTACATTTTCACAGGATGCAAGTCATTGCATAGATTTAATATGCAAGGCTGTCACCTTGTGTAACTTGGATATGGTGTCAGCAAAAGAATGCTGGTCCCTACAGTGTCTCTAATTTCCTAAATGTAAAGATGATGGCTTAGTATAGGAAGTAATATAACCAACATTTTTTGTGGAGTTTTGAGATTTTATCATGCTTTACTGGAAATGTACTATCATGGAGCACAGAATTTTATTAATACTGAACAATCTTGTATCAAGGGCATTTGCATCAAGAAGAGATTAGTATGCATACAGTATCATGAAAGCTTGGTACAACCATCAGGCTAATTGCAATGTTACCTACAATCGTTAAAGAGGGACTAAATGAATAAAATAAAATATATTTATTCATATGTATTTAAAGCCCTGTCTACCTGTTTTATATAGTTTTCGAATGGTAATTCTGGCCGATAACTTAACTAGTTCCATCCTCAAAGATATGGACAAAACGACCTTCGGGATCCCCCTTGACAGACTAAATGTAACAAACGCACAAAGTGAACGCTGGTTATATTTAGCGAAATTGCTCTATGCCCAAACATCTGGGTCTTGAGTATGGCCTCTCCCCCTGCAATGTCACCAGTAAAGTTGCTTTACATAGCAATTTTCCGGCAAGGACTCTGATCAGTTGTCTACTTCTGTGTTTCTGTGATCTTGATGGAGGTTTATTAAATAGCATTATAGTTCCTGGTGACAGCTGGGACTTAAAGGACAGGAACAACCCACACCAGACACCTTAAAATAATTGTATACAAGCAGTCCACCAAATGGAGGTTAAGTTCACAGCAAATCAAAAGTTGCCCTGAATGTTAGGACCTCCCACTCCTTATTGGTTCAGAGAAGCTTCTTAAGTCATGCTTTTAATATACATAAAAATGAGTGAATAAAAAATCAAGGAATACCTCTCACCTTATTGTGATGATTTATTCTCACCTTCTTCCTGGCATTTTATCCTCGTATTTTAGACATGGGTATGTCTCCATTGAAACCCCTGGATATAAGATACTAAACATGCCCCTTCTTTCTCCATTGCCAAACTTAGATGTCGAATTTACTCTACATCTAACTAGAAACTGAACATTACATTGAATATTGTTCTTCAGAGCTGTGTTCTTTCCCTTACTATCTACACATACAAACAAATAACTAAAATATCAGATTTCACAACATACTGTATATTTTAGACCAAACTTTACAAAGAATTGTAAGATGTGAAAAAAAAAAAAAGTTTAAAGTATTTTTTGTTCGCCGGCATAGACATGATTAAATGCCACTTTACTTTCAATTCCAACACTACTGAGCAGAATGCACTGAACTAAAAACAATCTGTGTATATTAAGCAAAAAAGTTATTAAATCTGCACATGCCTCTAGTCTTCATTCCACAGTAATAATCTAATCTTCTCCAAATGAGCTGCTTTACAAACAAATCTTTTTAAGCCCAAATCATATCTGTTTCATTGAGGAAGAATGATGCTAATGGCAGTAAAAAAATTCAAAGATTAAATGAAGTATGAATATTCGGAAGATGAGACAATTACTACCTCGGAAACAATGTATTTGTAAAGCTAATTTCTCTAGAACACGAACAATTTCCTCACAGTTGACCCTCTGTTCTAGTGCCTCATCCAGGCTTGAACTCTTCTTGAACTGTGAAGATCTATCTTGAGAGCATGAAATGGCCATCTCTTTTGCATCTACTTATTTTAGCTCCAATTTGCAGCCCTAAAAAGCAACATTATAGTGATATACAACCCTAGCCACCCGACACGGGTTGGTGTATCAGTCTACCTTTGTCGATGCACTGGTGTTACGTAATGTGTAAACTAGCTATGTTTTAAAATAGCTTGACATTAATTGCCCAATTCAGGAACCCATGATATTGAGCAGGTGCTAAAATTCCAATAAAAAAGTGTTGTTTATAATAATTTCCTAAAACATAGTTTGGATGCAGTGCAGAACAATCCTTTCATTATTTCAATAGCGCATTTATATTGAGCATTCAGTTTGGGTTGGGTATTTAAATAAGTTTAGAACTGATTAACACTTTTTTTGTGAAGAAGTTTTGTAAGTCTTGGGTTGTGAAACTATTGTATATAAGTGAATTGATAGATTAATTTTGGTATGAAATATAATATAGTGGTAATAAAAACCAAGAGTGCCACTATAAAGTATCTCTGCATAGCTCATGCATGTGCATATATACATTCCTGCAGGGTAAGACAAGAGAGGGCATTCCCCTACATTATAACTGTGCTCTTCGGAATTTAATTCTTTGAGTGCCCCATAACCATTCCTCTAGTAATCATTAATGATGGGATTTTCTATGGTATATAGGATCACGTACAGTAGTCAAGGTAGGTGTAAACTTTGGAAGTAGTTTACTCACTAGAGATACTCTTGCACAAAATGTGTGTGATAGCCAAAAATGGCTAGTGTATAGATGATATATGGTATGTTACACTTATGCCCCACTGATTTGACTCTTGATGTGCTTCTTCTAAAAAATAACACTTTACTCCTATCTACAATTGCTAGGGACCAAATTAAGCTTTCCATGTTTCCCTTTGAATTTACCTATAGCCCACATAAAAAAAATATCTTGTGGGGAAAAAGTAGGAATGTACTTAAAATGACCTAACTGTTCTAAAAAAATTAAAGTTCAAGAATTATCAAAATGTCTGCATATTTTAATATTTGCATATCTGTATTCTAAATATGTTTACAAACTCCCAAATATCAGATGTGGAGCCTGTATTGATCCTCCTACTCAGCTCTACAGCGTTTTGGTGGAGCCTAGATGTAAAAAAATAAAAATAAAGTGTCTAAATCACAACCATATTTGCAATGTGCCCATGTGTCACAAAGGAGCCTGTACCCAGCATGTTCCTCCAGGCATCACCACCAGGTGTAGAGCAGAATGGTTGGAATATTTCATATAGTCAGTGGACAGTGTCTTCACCCAATATATTTCATCCTGTTGCTGCTTAAAACTTCACAAACAAATAGCTTAGAACCTAACACAGCCTATTTTTCATTGCTTGGGAGAGGGGATCGATGGTGGTCCAGGGCACTAGATACAAACCATGCCCCCCTCTCCCTGCACATGGCTGGTTTGGGAAAATCCCAGAGTTATAAAAAAAAAGATTTGCATGACTGGGTGGGGATAGGGTCGAGTGCCCACCTGTATGCTTCATGATTGTAATATTCAAGCAATAGTCAACTATTGGCCCAGCAGCTGCTGTTAACTATTACTCCCAGTGCATCTGCCAACCTGCTAGGCCTTTGGTATGAAATATAATATAGTGGTATTAAAAACCAAGAGTGCCACAAAGCCTCCCCTTAGCCCCCAAAAAGTTATAGTTAATATCTACAAAATATATAACGTTTGCCTAGGCTTGCAGAAAATCAATAGCCATGCTCATCAATGCTGGTTTAGGTGAGTACATTTCTTTTGGACTCCTGGATATTTGAAGCTCAGACCAGGATTCTGGTTGGGCACCCCTCCCCATCACAGGTGCTCCATAAGTGGTGTTGAGACCTATAAATTGCAGGTATGTCTCTATATTGTACAATAGGAAGGCCTTTTTGGTGCCTGGTAAGCAATACACATGAAGAGATTAAGCCCCATAAGCAACATTACTTAGTGTCAGGACTCACCAATATTGGAGTACTTTGACGTTGTGGTGGGCTTAGCATAACCATGCCCCCCTCTCCCTGCACATGGCTGGTTTGGGAAAATCCCAGAGTTATAAAAAAAAAGATTTGCATGACTGGGTGGGGATAGGGTCGAGTGCCCACCTGTATGCTTCATGATTGTAATATTCAAGCAATAGTCAACTATTGGCCCAGCAGCTGCTGTTAACTATTACTCCCAGTGCATCTGCCAACCTGCTAGGCCTTTGGTATGAAATATAATATAGTGGTATTAAAAACCAAGAGTGCCACAAAGCCTCCCCTTAGCCCCCAAAAAGTTATAGTTAATATCTACAAAATATATAACGTTTGCCTAGGCTTGCAGAAAATCAATAGCCATGCTTATCAATGACCAACAGCATATGTATGTTTGTATATGCTGGTTTAGGTGAGTGCATTTCTTTTGGACTCCTGGATATTTGAAGCTCAGACCAGGATTCTGGTTGGGCACCCCTCCCAATCACAGGTGCTCCATAAGTGGTGTTGAGACCTATAAATTGCAGGTATGTCTCTATATTGTACAATAGGAAGGCCTTTTTGGGGCCTGGTAAGCAATACACATGAAGAGATTAAGCCCCATAAGCAACATTACTTAGTGTCAGGACTCACCAATATTGGAGTACTTTGACGTTGTGGTGGGCTTAGCATAATATGGCCATGTATGTGACAAAATCTCCAATTCTATTATCTTAGAAAGGTGTTTTTCGGTAGCTTTAATGAAACCTATAGCTTTAAGAGTTTTTTGTAACCTGTTTTGATGTGATTGCAATGATCTCTTTGAACTCTTTGTATAATTATTTGGTCTCCAGCAGCACCCCCTTCTAATAAATGCTAGTTTAGGTGAATGCATTCCTTTTGGACTTGTATATGAATATAGACACACACCAATAATTACTAATACACACTGATTTGTTTCCTTAATGTATATGATAATCTGTCTTATCTGCATTCTCTCTTCCAAGTTGTATAAATTACAAATAGCAAGGGTTAAATATTTCATGTTATGCCTTGTTATTCATTACAAGATTACAAGTGAGACTATGATTTAAATTGTTTTATAATGCAGTTAAGAACATCATAGCAAATTTATATATATGGGGCAACAGCAAAGAAATAATAATGTGCACCATGACTGTATCTTCCCCTTAACAAGAACAATGGAAAATAATTCACATCGTCCTCTCCAGATACGAATGAGCACGTTTTCTCTCTCCCTACCCAGACAATTTCTTTTTCATTTTCATTCCGCTTCCTAACCAAGTGTCACAAGATGGTAAAAGTGACAAGTTTAAGAAAATGAAGATCTCATTCTGTTTGAATATTATATTAACCCCCGAGCCTCACTGCTTCATTTGTCAGCTTTTCCATATCTCTGAATCCCCGTCATGGCTGACCCTTTTGGTCTGATTATGTATGATCAATGTGCACATTTACAGTGGGGATCTTCACATCTATCTAGACCCTCGGCCTCTAGTCATTCATGCAGATAATAACAGCAGTTCTACTCACTTGCCCATAACTTCAAGCTTCATTAAATCGAAGGGATGTCACCAAGTGTCCCTTTAGCTGTGCTTTCTCTTTCTTTTTTATTTTACCAAGCTGAGCACTGCAAAATAATGATCGTATTATAAAAGAAGATCATTTATCAGCATCATTTTAATAGGATCTCTCATTTAAAAATAAATAGTTTTTTACTAATTGCATGCAGAAGACTGAACTGATATTTTGTTGGTCAAAAATATCTGTTTTTTGTAATAAAGCCAGTGTTAACTTGTCAAACTTTGTTTTTTTATTTGTTTAAATGGCAAATGCTGATTGAGTAAGTACAATTTATCTAATTGGATCACTTTTACTTTCTATAAAGTCTTACTATGCTATGATGTAAAATTAATGAGAAAACTTTTACATGATGGAGGAAAACAAAGACTGCAAGTGACAATCAATGTCACCTGTTAAATGTCTTGATATTTTGTGAAGTCACTGAGCTTATAGTGTTTTGTATAGGAAACCACTGACACAACAACTGGGAATATTACTCCTATTACACCCTGCCAACCGGCTAGGCTTAGCATCATGTGAGTTATAGATAACAGGCACAAGATCTGTAAATGTTGCCAGTGCCTATCCAATAATAAGTGTACTCATCAACCACTAATGTCATATAGGTAGGCCTATAACTCCGGCACTCAAAATGTAATGTATGATAGACTCCATAGCCCAGGTGCTGCTCAAGCCAAAGTATTATAATCCATGATGAACTGTCAACTGACCTGCAAATGTTAGGCTATAGTATCTGAGTAGGAAAAAAACTGAGCTGTTTTGTAACTCAGTGGTCAGTTTACCACAGTTTTGTGAATAGACCTCTTTCTTCCCCAGATGTTGAGGTGATATGTATCAGTATAAAAAATTAGTCATTTATGGGCTACCATGCTTTGTAACATTTACCTTTAAAACATCTAAAAAAAAATAATAACGTTTGCTAGTATGTCATGTGTCTGTGTTCAAGAACAAAAATATTGACTATATCAGTCCCAAATACGGTTTGTAGTACAGGAAGACGATTTGTTCCATATGGCTATACATTGTTTGAACAAACAACAGCTGTTTATTCCTACAGGAAAAGAACAGACACAATTTGTATACATTATTCACACATATCCCTGCACAATGACTGAGGTAAAATATCAAACACAACTTAACAATAGTAATCTATTCAATGTTGGGGGCACTCAAGAGGGCACTAGATACACATGCATTTAAACTTGGAATTACTGAGTCCCAAAAACTATGTTATTGCTTAGTTAATTGTGGAGCATGGCACAATTTTTTCAATACCATTTGCACCTAGTATCATATGAGAATGTTATGGTGCTTGTAGAAGAAAATAGAAAAATGTAAGTATTCAAGGTTTGTTCAAAAGTATGACAAGATGGCACTGTTGGATATAAAATGCTATATCTGTTGTCCTTAAGAGAGAGATAGCAGACTGTGATATATGGAATAAGATGCAATCCTTATTGCAATTAAACTATTTACTTATAATGTTTAAACAGTGTTAATAAATGGTATGATATTGATATATACAGAATCATATAAACATAAGGACAAAAATATTGAAATAAAAAGATCTTTGCAAGATACTATGGGATATGTTTGCAAGATAGTATGGGAGCCCTCTTTGGGGGAAATTACCCATTTCACCCTTATTTGGGCTCCATGAGAGGTCTACTTCTATACCACTTTTGAAGTATACTTCCCCATAATAGTTATCGTTTCTTATTGTTTCCCCTGCTCCTCTTCTCAACTTACTCTCTTTTCTCCCATTTGACTTTTTATTATTTGTATTTATCATATAGGACAACTTTCTTTTATCATCTTGACCTCTGATGAAGCCCAAATAAGGGTGAAACATGTCAGATCTCCCAAAGAGGACTCCCATTCTATCTTGCAAATATCTTGTCATTTCAATATTTTTGTCCTCATATTTACAGGCTTCTGTATATGTCATAGTATTTATTAACACTGTTTATACTTCATAAGTAATATTTTAATTGTGAGAAGGATTTTGTTGTTCTCTTAGCGTGTGATTAACAGTGATTTAATGGTGAAATTTCAAAAATAGGTGAAAAAATACAAAAATTAGATCATCATATTCAAACGACAATCATTACATTAAGTGAACAATGATTACATACATCATAATGTTTACAGATGGCTGAGTGGAATAATAAATGATATTACATTCTCAGCTGTGGGCAGTTAAGTTCTTTCAGTTTAGTATTTATTGATATATTCTGTGGTTTATAAGTTATCTGGAGAAAAGGCTGACTTTAAGCCTAAACCCTCAATTTTTGTTATGTGTTATTTATAAATAAATTAAGACTTTTGAACGGTTAAGTCCTGTAAATGTGCTTATATCTTTGGACTTTGTATATAAAAAAAATATATATAACAGTCCAACGATTGTGCACTCGGCTCCAATAACAGTCAATAAAAAAGGTTACTGAACCTAGGTACTGTGTCGCCAAATATGTAACAGTTAAAAAAAAAAATACACTTACGAAATAAATGGCACAATGAGTCAATTTTATATGTGCACAGGTATACCATTCAGGGGGAACCAAAACATTGATATGAATTGTAAACCTATGCACATAAAAAAAATTCAACTAATTGTGGCATTTATCCCATGAGTGAGTGCATCTTTTTTTGGACTGTTTTTTCAAAAGTGGGGTCTCTTTATATTGCTCATAAAAGATGATAAAAAAAGAGAAACTTTCAAGAAGGATCGAAGGATCAGGACCAAGAAAAGGGTACATGAAAGAAACAGTTGCCATGGTGACCACACGCTCTACCACATAGCAAGCATAGCAAAAATAGAGAGGGTGCCACAGACACACCTCAAGACACCAGACCACTGATACCAATGCATCAAATCAATATCAAATGAATGAATACTCAAAAAAATCCCAGTTAAAGACAGCTCAGAAAGTTATTACCCCAGTGGCCATATTTATACTTAGGACGTACCCCAGTGGCCAGATTTGCACTCAGGCTGTACCCCCAGCAGCAATATGTGCACTCAGGATATACCCCAGTGACAAGTTTTGCATTCAGGATGTACTCCAGTGGCCAGATTTGCACTCAAAACTGGCTCCTTGACAGTTTTGATGCTGCCTATTTCACTGAGCACTGGATGTCACAAGATACCCGCCACTAATCTCATTCTATAGTGCTGTGTGAGGCGGGTGAGCAAGCAGTCTGTGTCATTGTTGTGGCACAGACTGTTTCCCCTCTTGCTGTGCTGCCACTACACACAGAACATAAAAAAAAAAAATGCTGGGAGGGGAGGCCGGCAAGCAGCACTGAGCCCACGGAGGGTTTGGGTAATTCATATGTTGGCATCCCTCTAATGAGTGGTACCCAGGGCGTGGTGCACACCCCATTAGTCTACCACTGTGCGTAACATTAGTCTCCCTATCCATTCCTGGGCTGTTCTATTCAGGCTATTTTATGCAGGCTGTTTTAAGTGTTCTCTGTAAAATTTTTTGTATGTGAACATTTTTGTTATGATTTTATGCATTTATTTTTTCAATTTCAAGGAAATATAAATGCTTTAAGAATGTCAAGTCTGTTATTAGGAGCGCTGTCAGTTTGTTTTATCAGTTTATGCTTTTTTTCCAGGGGAATCTCCTGATCCTACCTATCATTATTCCTATGATGCAGTTCTTTTTTCGGGGTTAATTTTCAGCTTCATAATTGTTTTTAGTCATTTATTCATTTTGACACTGGTTTGTATAACAATTATTTTGTATTTGAGATGGTGTGTGTGTTTTATCTATATATATTTTTTTTTTTTTTACTGATTTAGAGTACTGTGTATTTATAATGATAAAAAAGTTGCCAATTGACAAAAAAGTTGTAGACATGTACCGTATTTTTCGCCTCATAAGACGCACCTGACCATAAGACGCACCCAGTTTTTAGAGGAGGAAAACAAGAAAAAAAAAAACTCAATATGCCAGGATTTAGCCATTCAATATGCCAGGATTTTTCCCCTCACTATGCCAGGATTTAGCCATTCAATATGCCAAGATTATGCCCCCCACTATGCCAGGATTTTGCCCCTCACTATGTTAGGCTTTAGCCACTCACTATGCCAGGCTTTTGCTCCTCACTATGCCAGGATTTTGCCCCTCACTATGCCAGGATTTTCCCCCTCACAATGCCAGGCTTTTGCCCCTCACAATGCCAGGCTTTTGCCCCTCACTATGCCAGGCTTTTGTCCCTCACTATGCCAGGATTTTCCCCCTCACAATGCCAGGCTTTTGCCCCTCACTATGCCAGGCTTTTGTCCCTCACAATGCCATGCTGCTCTCCGTTGTGTTCTTTCTGTTGTTTCCTCCGTGCAGTCTAAAGTCCTGCACGGAGGAAGGAAGCTCTGGTCGCTTTTTTTTTTCTTCTTAACTTTATTGACGTCGCGCAATGTCAATAAAGTTAAGAAGAGGAAAAAAAAGCAGCCGGAGCTTCCTTCCTCCGTGCAGGAGGTTAGACTGCACGGAGGAAGCAACGGAGAGAACACAACGGGGAGCAGCATGGAGGTAAGTATAACATTCGCCTCATAAGACTCACAGACATTTCCCCTCACTTTTGAGGAGGAAAAAAGTGCGTCTTATGAGGCGAAAAATACGGTAATTAGAATGAGTTGCTAGGCTGCACACCCAACACCCATTCTTGCATCTCACAGCACAGAACCCCTAGTGGAGAATCCAACACAGACTTTATGAGATGCCATATTTACATAACAGACACCTCCAAGAACAGTGTATTTTCAGGAAAGTGACTAGAATGACTAATGAGAAATGTTTTCTTGCAACAATGCATTTTCATTGGACACAAAAATCTTCTACACAGAGAATCAGCCAGACTACCTTCTTGATGTTATATTTGAGCAATGTCTGACATAGAAGTAGGATATACTCACTTGCAACACTTTTCTAACTTTTAAACAGCTAGAGTAAAATTGAAGAAGTAATGTTTCAATATACATACTGAGTGTCCATAAACCATGGTTAAATGAAAATGATTACATTTGTTGATGATTCCCTTTAAACTATGTTGCCAGAGACAGAATTAGCATCCACCTAAATGTTAATATTGATCTACAACTTCACTAAAATAAGCATAGATAAAACAGGTATACTGTATTTCCTAAATACGCAGATTAACATTTCCTAAGAGACATTTCTATGTTGTAGCAATGTAAATAGAAGCGCAGGGACATTAATACTGACAGACTTGCAAGAATAACAAAATACCACTCTATCTTATAAATAAAACAGAAAATGTCTGTTTATATGTTTGTTTTTCTGAAGCTCTAAAATGCTGAACTCAAGAAACATTCCATTTGCACAACTTACTCATGCTGGAATTTCTAGGTCAACAAGACTATTTTCAGCTCTCTATGTAGTTCCTTTTCTGAGTTGTGAGTTAATTAAGTTTTCAGTTGAACAGTAATGGCATTAGGGATGGGCAACAGCAGATTATGACATCACTGGTGATGTAGAACAATGACAGCAAATTAGATTTCTATCCTGAAGATCTTATGTTCTAGGTTTCAAATGATCTAAGGATGGCATTTCTAGGCCAACACAACTATTTTCAGCTCTCTACGTTGTTCCATTCCTGAGTTATGAGTTAAATTTTGAGTAGACCTGCAGAAAAATGACTGCGAACTGGTACAAGACAGAGCAAGAAGACTGCTGAGGAAATAAAGGTGTAACTTGCTGTATAACGATTGCAAAGTGCTACAAGACAGAGAAGTGAGACTGTTGAAGAGACGAATGAGCATGGTACTAGCGAAGTTTCTCAGCGGAAGAGAACACAGAATTGGTACACAAGCTGTGACAACATTACAACCGTGTGATAGTGGAAGCAGCAAAAAGGACAAGCCAGAGAAGGAAAGATGAATTAGAAAAAATGACAACCGTTCAAAAATGTATAATGAATGAGTTAACCAACTATCGAGAGATATTCATCTTAAGGTATTTTTCCCACCTCTCTAAAGCCGGAATATTCTGCATAGGTTTGAGATTGCCTGTCAAATCAACACATTTGGATATCATATTTCTCATATTATTCAGACCCATCAAAGCAGCTAGTTGTTTATCTATATTGCCTGTTTGTCTCCTAACTTCCTTGATTAGGTAGTATTTAATCAAGAGGAAGTTGAATATTTCTCCTCTGGGAATTAGGGACTCTGAGCATAATTGTTCAAAGGTTTTTTATACTCCCCCCCATATGAAATAGGGCCTGTATTACATTTATGTTCTGCTCTATCCAGTTGTCTAGATTTAGATCCTCAATATTTATTGTAAGTATTCTTAGGGGTACACAGCTCAAGATCATATTCTGTAGCTGCATAGCTTTTTACATTTTATTCCAGCTTTACACCAATTCACTCAGAATTAAGCCTTTCCCTACTAAGCTTTGCTTAGGACCCTTCCTACTCATAGACCAGAATGAAGCTCCCAGATCCCTACAGTTCTTGTTCCACTTCATACCCTCAGACTGTGCTCTTGCTTATGTTATTGCCTGTGCTAATTTGTATGCTAGATGATAGTTCTCAACATTTGGAACCCACAGACACCCTTTTAGGGACATGGAGGTTAATCATTTTAAAGAGATAGGTCCACTTGTCCAGTACAGATGATTTCAGTATATTTATCCTGACCCCCAGGAAAACCCTAAATGCTTCCATCTCTTTAATTGCTTGTTTATCTGTTGGAGCAAAGGCAAAAATTGAATTCAACTATCTTCGTTGGATCTTAATTTCTAGGTGTATGATATAGTGTTTTGCCCAAGTAAAACCAAATCTCTGCATTAATACATCTTTAGTTCCCTGTGGAATGTTACTGGCAAATGGAACTGTTTTGCTAAGGTTTAACTTGTAACTTGAACAGTCCGAATACGTTTTTACATCTTGCATTTCACCTGCTAAAGAGTCAACAGGGATTTGAAGAGTCAATATCATGTTGTCTGCATACAGGTTTAATTAGGGTTATTATTTAGGGTTTTAAAACCTTTTATTTTAACATTTGTTCTAACTGCAACTGCCAGTGGCTCAATTACTGAATGGTACAAGAGTAAAGACAGGGGACACCCTTGTCTCACACTGTTTTTAAGATCAAACCACTCTGAACAGCATTTCGCCCCTTTAACTCTTGAAGACAGTCTGTTGTACAGTGCCATCATATAATTAAGCCCCCTGTCTCTGATACCAATTGCTTTTAGAACTTCCTCTATGAACGGTGAGCTGACCCTATCAAAGGCCTTCTTGGCATCTAATGACAGGGCCAGCATGGGTGTCCCAGACCTTTTAACTGCCTCTAAGATGTCTACAAGTCTTCTAATGTTATCCATGAATAATCTGCCAGGGACAAACCCCACCTGGCTATTGTGCACTATAGAAGTAACCCATTCATTCTTTCAGCCAAGACCAAAGAGTACAATTTTTTATCTCCATTCATTAATGCTATTGGTTGGTTGGTCCATGGTGCCCCAGGTAGAACTGACTTGACTTGGTGATGTGGTCGGCCAAGGGAGACTTATTGCATATTTGGTGGCAATGTGATAAAATCCAAGTGTTTTGGAAGTTAGTGGGTACCCATATTAAATCTCTCACAGGAGTAGACATTTCCCATAGACCTTAGTGTTGCCTCCCCCACTTGTTTAATCTGAGATGGCCAAAAAATATTATACCAATTCGTTACACATGTTCTGCTGGCAGCCAAACTAAATGTGGCAAGAAACTGGAACTCAGACTCTATTCCAGATTGGCCTGAGGTTAGAAACCAGATTATTCAACATTAAAAAATTGAATATTGTATATTTATATATATATATATATATATATATATATATATATATATATATAGAAATCCAAAAAACACGCACTCACGGGGCTTATGCAAGAACAAGTCGATGTTTTACTTACTCATACAGGTGTGGAATTCACATGAGGATACAATCGACGTTTCGGTCCACAACGTGGACCTTTATCAAGACAGTGAAACATGGAATAAACACAAACTTATATAGGAGAGAGGAGAGATTACTTACCCCCAGCGTGTACCAACCCCGTGCTGATGAAAAAACCGCTGGCCGTAACGCGCGGCGCAGCCATGTGGGCGTGTAGAGCAGGATAGTGAGAAAGACGCGGTGCCATGGCAACGCGTGTTGTAAACAGACCAGTTGTCATTCAAGCCTGTTAAGCCGACCTCGGGGAGAACGAAGTTAAGTTAAACCGAAACTGACTGAGCGGCGAGCGTCGGGTAAACCGACCTCGATGCACATTTATCAATGGGAAAGTAACATATGCAGTTCGGTGACTGTAATCCGAGTGCTGAAACCCGAAAACCGATCGTTTGAAGCGGCTATAGCACTTGAATGAGTCTGGTGTGTATAAGAACACACCGAAACACCAGATCTATAAGCCGAAATTCGATGTGAAAGAAACAGAGTATCCCTGCAGAGTCACCACATGTGAGACATAGAATAACAACCACCATACATAAACGAAGAAAATAGTCAATACAGTAAAAAGAGTCCCAAAGGCAAGCAGACAAAAAGTTAGAAGTGACAAAGCTGATAGACACAACAGACGATACAAACGACAGAGGCAATAAAGTACTGTTAACGCCTGGGCAGAAATGGCCAAAGTGCCACTTGTTCATTCAGTCCTCTAGGGGAGATAGTATCGAGGGTACGGATCCAGTATGCTTCTCTTTGTAGCAATGTTCTCGAACGGTCTCCACCGCGGTGAGGTGCCGGGATGTGGTCAAATGCAATAAATCTAAGTTGTGAGAGTCTGTGACCAAATTGGAGAAAATGCTTGGCCACTGGTTTGTCCGATTTAAGCTCTCGATAGGCTACCATGATGGAGGAACGGTGTCCTCTGATTCTGTCCCGCAGAGTGAGGATGGTTTTGCCAATGTACGATAAACCGCATGGGCATGTGATCATGTAAATCACATGTTCTGTAGTACAAGTGATTCGGTGCCTGATAAGGTATCTCTTACCGGTGTGTGGGTGTACAAAATGAGTGCCTGCTGCCATATGTGAGCAAGTAACACAGTTGAGACATCTAAAACAACCTGGTCTTTGGTGAGCTTCAACACGCTTTTCTTTTTCATAGCAGTGTCGAGGATCAGATAGTACAAGGCGATCCCTTAGATTCACCCCTAGTTTGTAACAAATGAGGGGCTGTTGTTGAAATGTGTTAGATAGAATGTTGTCGTTTTGCAATATGTGCCAGTTGCTCCGTATGCTCTGTGCTACTTGGGTGGAGGCCGTGTGGAACTTAGTGGGGAACACTATTCTGGTGGGACTACTCTGTGGAGAGGGAACCTGTGGAGAGGGTACCTGGGTCTCGTTGTTCATTTTGTTAATGGCCTTCGTCATGGCTGAATTAATTAGAAATTTGGAATACCCACGTTGCTTGAACCTCTCGGCCATGTCCTGGAGTTGGATTTCACTTGTGATTTTGTCAGAGTTATTTCGTAGTACGCGTAAGAATTGCGAATATGGTAATGACCTTTTCATGGGTTCTGGGTGGAAGCTGGTGGCATGGAGGAGGGTGTTTCTGTCCGTGGGTTTCCGGTACAGCGAGTACCCCAGGGAAGAACCCTGGACTGATACTTCCACGTCAAGGAACTGGATGCATTTGGGGTCAGCGTGCATGGTCAGTCGTACAGGAGAGTCTAGGCTGTTTAAGTTGTTGACAAACTGGGTCAATGCTGTGAAGTCGGCCTTCCATATCAGGAAGATATCGTCAACAAACCTTACGTAGTACAGAATCTGTTCCTTGTAGATAGGTAGGATGTTAAGATTCTCATACGTGAACATGTATATGTTGGCATAGGTAGGTGCCATGGCTGCTCCCATCGACGTACCGGACCGCTGAATGTAATAATGGTCTTCAAATTTGAAAAAATTAGAAGACAGGGTAAGGTCTAGAAGTTCAGTGAGAAAGTTTATTTCAGGTCCCTGGTAAGAATCTGAGTGTTCCACCAGCTCTCGTACTGCTTGTACTCCCTCCTTGTGGGGTATGATGGTGTACAGGCTGGTTACATCCAAAGTAACCAGCCAGATTGGACCCTCAGGCAGAGTGAGGTTCTTGAGTTTAGATAGTAAATCGGGAGTATCTTTGATGCATGTGGGTAATGATATGGCTAAATCTTTCAGGTGCCAGTCGATCCACTTGGCTATAGGTTCGAGGAGGCTTCCCCGGGCTGACACTATGGGTCTCCCTGGTGGTCGGGGTGGCATTTTTATGTATTTTAGGGAGTGTATAGAGAACAGGGCAGATCGGGTGTACTTCATGCAGAAATTCGTATGTGGTCAAATCGATGTGTCCCGCTTTGAGGGCACGGTCTAGGGATTGTAAAATCTTGTTATCCACTTCCTTGGTGGGGTTATAGGAGAGTTCCTGGTATGTGCCTGGTACAGACAATTGTTGTAGAATGTCTTCTTTGTACATGGCGTAATTCATAAGGACAACTCCACCTCCTTTATCGGCAGGTCTGATCACTATCCGTGGGTCCTTGGAAAGTGAGGTGAGCGCTTTCAATTCACCATGGGATAAGTTCCCCGTGAAATGATGCTTCTGCAGGGCCTTTTTGGTTTCAGCACTGATGATTTGTGTAAACGATTTTAGTGCTATGTTGGACGTCTGTGGGTCAAAAGTGCTCTTAAGTTTAAAAGGTGTAGGGGTTTGATTGTTGTCTGATTTGAAAAATTCTTTAAGTCGAAGATTTCTGAAAAACCGGTACAAGTCCACTTCTTGCTCAAAGTTGGATGGTTTGTTTGTAGGAACAAATGAAAGACCCCTAGCCAGTAGTTGATTTTCTGGCTCGGTTAGGGTGTGCTCTGGAAGGTTGAAAATAGGGATTATATCTTCCTTGGGGGTCTGCCCTTTGGGGCGAAAAAACCGACCCTTCTGTCCACGTCTGATGTGGGACCTCCTTTGCGTTCTACTTGGCCTCTGGTTGTTACCCCTTGTGGAGCTGGGCCTGTCTGCTCGTGGGGAGTATCTAAAAAAGAGGTCTGAAGTTGAGAGGACATGTGGTCTGAACTATTAGGGAGAGTGTCTGAGTCTGAGGCAGATTCACCTGAGGTGACATCGATGGTGGGTTCTCTTGGTTTACGAATTCTGGTTCTGTCACGGCGGGGTCTCTGGGTGCTATTCTCCTGTTGGCCGCTGAGCCAGCGGTAGACCTGATGGCCAGCGTAATCATTGTTGACTTTGGTCAATTTCTGTCGTTTAAAACGGATCAGGTCGTTCTTGTATTTAGTGACCTCTTCCTGACGTTTAGCCATTGATTCAGTTCCTGCTGTAGTGGTGAGTGTCAAAGCGTTAATGTTGTCAAAGTGTGCAATTTTGTCGCGGACAGCCACCAGGTCTTTACCAACTTCTTCTATGACCAATATTAGCAGATCTAAGGAGCATTTGTTTAAAACGGCGATCCATTTACGGCAGAAATCTGGGTTACCACGTCCGATTGTAGGTGTGTTTTTAATCCTGAATCCACGGGGGATGCGTTTTGCACGAAAATAGTCAGAAAGAAATAGACCATGTAAATCCATGTCCACTTCTCTTTTCTTCAATTTGAGTAACTCAAAATAGAGGTCTTTAACTGTGTCAGTGCTGGGTAGATCCGACTGGGATGTAGTCCACAGTACTTTAGAGGCATCTTCATCTGTGATCAGAAGTGTTTCAGCTTTGTCAGCCAGAGCTCCTGCTCTGGATAGAAAATCATCCATGGTGTGTAGTGGGGGAAAGACCCGATAATGGGAAGTGTAGTAATGTCTTAGCCAGTACGTTCACAAAAAAACAGGTAGAAGAAATCAAAATGCGGTGCAATCAAAGAAGCAGTAGCTCTCCTGCTTCAAATACAAAAAATCCAAGGTATGATGCACTCAGCTAGGGGCAATCGTAATGGACACTGGCCCGGGTGCTGTGTAGCTAAAGAATACAGAAATCCAGAAAACACGCACTCTATATATATATTGCTATCAGATTAAAGAGGATTTACATGCAGCAAGACCCGTGAGTGCTTTCATTTTTTGGATGGATATAGATGTGACAGATTAGCACCCGGGCATCAGATTGTTTTGTTGTCTCTTCGAACGAGTGCTTATGCATATTGGATATATATATATATATATATATATATTTGTGTAAGGGCCAATATAGCCGTATATGGAGAAGGTTCAAGTGAGAACGTAAGATAGTACAAACGAGCAAAGTCGGTTGTGGTGTGCTGATACCGACGATACGGTAGGCCTGTAAATAAAGAGGGCAAAAATTGAGTAATCGAAGATTTAATACAGTCAATTTACACAGAAATAACAATTTCAAACAATTATCCAGACATTTCTTTAAACGCCTTTCTTAATTCTTGGGTAGGTTTAGGTATGTAGGTTGTGTAGGCGGATGACTTCCACCGTCCTAATGACTTAATGATATGCACCGGTATGTTTGCACTGGAAGCTGTGGAAGCCGCCCCTATGCGGAAGGAGTGACCTGAGTAGAGTGAAGGGTTAAGACCTAGCCTGGTTAACAGTGATCTGATGTATCGCATGAAAGTAGTAGTAGTGAGTACAGAGCCTTTGAGTGAAAATAGGTATAACAATGGTGTTGATGAGGTAAGTGAAAGGTAGGAATCCAGCGTTGTTACTGGACACCATTTGGTGTGGGTAGGATAATAGGTGATCTCCACAGGAGGTGCGTGTTGGCTTGTTTTTGACTGAGGTAAAGACAGTATGTAGTGATCCATGTGTTTACGTAGGTGTGTGCTGGCAGACATCTGTCTTTTTGAGTGGTGGTGACAGTAGTGAATTCCCGTGGCCTGAGGAACCCGTAGAAAGCTATGTACATGGCCGCTTTGATGGTTGCGTTGGTAGTAGAGGGGAAAGGGTTGGAGTCTAACAGGTCGGATAATAACTGGAAAAGGGTGTTATTTATAGGTAATCTTTGTGGAAGCGGTGGAGGGACGGATTTCTGAATACCTCGAAGTATATTCTTTACCTGATAAGATGACATGAAACTATGTGTATTGGGTTGTAGAGTGAGAATATGATGTTGAATGCCTGTCAGATATAATTTGATTGTGCTGTAAGATAAGTGTAATGTAAGGTGGCAAAAGGAAGCAAAGGCTATAATAGATGTCATGACAAAAGGATGCGTTATGTCGTGGTCGGATAGGAATCTTGAGAAGAGTGTGAAGGCTCTGTTGTATGCTTTGTGAGTGTTGGATGATAGTGCAAGTGCGGACAGAACCCTGCTATGATGCATAATTTTCTCTAGTCCATGGTTAGCTGCTGGAACGGAGGGGCGGCTGTGGCTGTAATTGCTGCTGACGGGAGTGCTTGCTGAAAATCGAAACGAGACAGACTGTCAGCTGCTACATTAGAAATGCCTGGTATATAAAAGCAGACCAAGTAAAAATTGTGACGTGCAGCTAACCACGTGAGCTTCCTGAGAAATCTCATAATTGTTAGGGATGATGAGCGGCCTCTGTTAATGATGTGACATGTTGCTTGGTTGTCTGTGTGGCAATGGACCCATAAGCCAGACCATGAATATCCCCACGCCACGGCAGCTGCTACAATGGGATAGATCTCAAAAAGAGCTGAGGTCATAAAAAAGCCTTCCAAGTCATAGACTTCTTCAGGCCACTTACCCCAAAGCCATTCGGTCCCAAAGATTGCTGCGAAACCCGTGGTAGACGCCGCGTCAGACCATATTGTTGGAAATGTGTCAGTCAACTCTGGTAGGAACAAGCTTTTACCATTCCAGGTGGTCAAGAATTCTCTCCACATATATAGGTCTGCCGTGGCATGGTCATCCAAGGATAGTCTATAGTCATCGTGTTTGAAACGTGGAAAAAGACAGAGAAGTCTGGATATGAAAGCCCGCCCCTGAGGAATGATGCGCATGGCAAAGTTCAATGAACCCATGGGTGATTGTAGTTCCTTGCGGTTGCAATTACCCAGCAACATGTAATGGTTAATACTGTTAAGTATATTTGTGATTTTCTCTTGTGGTAAACTAGCTTGCATGGCGGCAGAGTCTATTTGTATACCCAGGAATGTAATAATCGTATCCGGGCCTTCTGTTTTCTTGTTGGATACGGGACTCCAAGGTGGCCAAACAAACCAAAAGTTGCTTTGAGACTCCTGGGGGGAAGGGAGTTTGCTTCAATTAGCAAGAAATCATCCAGATAATGGATTACTATGGGGCATCTAGACACATTAAGTAATAACCAGCAAAGTGTTTCGGCAAAAGTGACGAAGATTTTGGGGCTACTTTTAGACCCAAAAGTTAAGCGGGAGAAAAAGTAATAGTTATCTGCCCATTTTATGCCATGTAAGTGCCATAGTGTGGGATGGATAGGTAGTAGTTTGAAGGCATTGGTAATGTCTGTCTTACTTAGCCATGCTCCGATCCCCGCTCGCATAATGGCTGTAATAGCATGGTCTACAGTGGCATATTGTAGGGAAAACTCTTCGGAGGGAATAAGAGAGTTCAGACTCGGTGTAGATGAGGTATGAGGGGCCGACAGATCTATAATGAGTCTTTGCATGAGGGAAGTTTTCCCTGTGACTATCCCTATGGGATTTGTGTGCCATGCCGTAAAAGGTGGGGTTTTGAAAGGTCCGAACAAGAACCCTTCCGCCAGTTCTTGGGCTAGGAGTTTGTCTACTGCTGCTGGGTTTGGTTGTGCTGATTGTAAATTAGGGCATTCGAGTTGGCCCGTGGGCATATGTATAATGGCTGTATGAAACCCCTCAGAGAAACCAGAAATGAGAAAATTTACCATATGTCTGGAAGGGTGATTGGTTAAAAGTGCTGCGAAGGCATGGATGTTAACAGACGTTAGGTACGGTTTAGGGTACATTTTATTTGGACACATGATATGCGCATGTGCCCTGAAACAATGTGAACAAATATGCAACAACCTACATGCACTAAAGCTACATGTGCCCACATTGAAATTATTGCACACTTGTGATTTACCAAAGTAAATGATAGGACGACCTAATTTGTCTCTGGTGCTTCTCTCCGTCCTACCCGCGTAACTTGTGCTAGGTGACTGATTATGGTCGGCTGCCGCGTGAGAACAAAAATTGGTAGTGTGAGTGGTAGAAGAGCAGGATGCACAAGCCGGTGTTTTGAGACCAGCGAAGTGTCTACAGAACAGCTCTGTATCTAGTCTGCTCCAGTTGATACGGGTACCATACTGAGAGAGAGCTCCAGACACTTTGGAGGAAAAAGACCTATGGTAATCATAAAAAGCAGATCCACCATATTTGTTCCCCAGGTCCACCAGCTTGTGCATATAGCGATCAAATTCCTCCCTTCTATTAGGGTATACTTCACAAATTACGTCTCTAAAAATACCAAAGGCTAAGTCAAATTCTGGAATGGTCAGTTTACGGTTCAACCTTACGTCTTTAGATCTGACCACTACAGAAACGTCATCGTACATATAGGTTTTGTTCTCCACCACATCCTGGGAGGCAATCAGCAGGGAAGCCAGGTTGACGTCTTTGCCTTCCCAGATGTCTCTCTTAATGTGAGCTGGGATAGTGTATGCAGGGTCAACGTCCTGATAATCTGAGGAGATAACCATACCCGCGGCCCGTGGTTCGGTTGGAGCCTGTTCAGCAGCATCGGGAAGACCAGCCTTGGTGAGGGCTGTGGTGACCGCCTCGAGATTAGCCAGTCTGTCATTGACCTTGCCCATAGAGGTCATGAGTGAGGCCAGCATAGCCTGGATGTCACCTGGACTGGTGTTGTGGGGCCTTCCCCAGCTTCCGTGTTGTCAATTGAATTGTTAAGGAGTTTGAATAGCTCAGCTTTCCTTGCTGTGGCAGGGTAAGGGATTTGTCGCCTCCTTAACTCCGTGGTGATACTTGGGATAGTCCAGGATCTAATTGATGCCGGACTGGCAATGTCTCCTCTACGAGAGGGCGTCTCGACCCTAGTTGGGGTGGCATGAAGAGATAGCTCTTCATCACCTTCAAGAGACATACTTAAATGAAGGAAAGATAGAATTAGTATTAGAACATATTAGTATAGTACTGGCTACTAGCTATGACGTGAGGCGAAAAGATTAAGCCTATTGTTTATTGGTGACAGGTGAGGCCCTGCTAGTTGCCAAGTGGCTTGAGAGGCTCTATCTATGGTTGGCGCGAGGGGACTGTCGTGGCCACCGAACGTTGTGGCAGGATGTCGGCCTCTCGGTGACTGTAACCAGAAAAACAGGAAAGGGAGTGACAGGTGAGGCCCTCTCTATGCAACGTGCGAGGCGGCTAGCTCACGTGTGGCCCGAGGGGTGTTTGCTTCCGAGTTTGAAGCGGGGTGTTGGCCTCGCGGGACCACTAATCCTAAGCATAAATGCAGAAAAACGGGGAATTAACTGTTGGCCCCTATGACCCTACTAGCCAGTACTTGTCTGTCCTGTTGGGGAGTTTAATAGTTCTACTGTAAGCAGGTGTACGTACCTGGTAGTATAGGTTACTGAAACCGGTAACCCGTATAGGTAACAGTAGTATTTGTAACGAAAGATGAACCGTATGGAAAATACATACAAGTGACACAATTTTATTATCTTAATTATGTTTGAATATACCTGTAAAAGCCATGAGATGGTGTGTGTAAGATCACCTTAAACCTGTATGTCGTCTAGCAGTTGGGTGAGATTGTGTATGGTGTACAGGAAAGTAATGTGACATTTTAATAATGCAATATCCTTGCTGACCAGAAGGTGGCAGTATGGAATCCTAAACCATGTGAATCCCCATATAAGTAACAGGGACCTATTCGTAAACCCATTCATTCGAGATCAACTGAAGAGTGCTTGAACGTTTTTTTTTTTTTACATTCTTCCCATATTTATATAACCTACACATACATTATTGACAGGAGAAACCGCAATGTACACATGCATAGCCAAAATAGCTGAACGCGCACAGTAAGTGAGGACCTGAACCGGATTTGATGCCGTGGGCCCTGTCACCTGGCGTGACGGTTAGGTCTACTTACAGTTTAGTAGTCCCTAGGACGCGATCCGCGGCGATAGTAGGCAAGCAGATGATCCCAAGAAACTGCAGAAGGATCCCTGGACACAGGTCTGCAAAGGAAAACCTCGTGGGACCCAGAAGTAGTCCAAAATGGCGACTGGATGAACCGGATCTCATACAGACGCTGACCTTGAACGGTGTGAAGACAGGTAAGGATGTACCTTATATAGGGGAGTGAATTAATTCCAGCCCCTTCCACAAATACAGGCCAAACGGCCTTAACACACACATACATATATATATATATATATATATATATATATATATATATATATATATATACAATTTAAAGTTGGCATTAGGAATAAAGAGAACTGGGAGAATTGACTGCAAAAAATAAATGAGTAGCAGTATTATTCAGGTGGGCACAATATAAGATTTAAAATTTTACTTTCTCTTGTCTGGATTTATTATATTCCAGTATCTTGTAATTCTGCGTGTGGTTGGATTGTATACTGATATGAACTGGAACTCACGCTGCATTCCAGATTGGCCTGAGGTTAGAAACCAGATTATTCAACATTTAAAAATGGAACATTGTGTATATATATATATGTATAAATCCAAAAGCAGGTGCCCTCAGCTTTTAAAGTATCTCACCCAGAGTGAACTCAGCCTGGGTGTCGTGCAGCTCCAAACATGTACATTAATCCAAAATGATACAATAAGCACGCACTCACAGGACTTTCATTGAATGCCTCAGTCGAAACTTTTATGTAACAAAAAGAACCATGTTGTACATATAGTTGTATATATTTGTACAACATGCTTCTTTTTGTTACATAAAAGTTTTGACTGAGGCATTCAATGAAAGTCCCGTGAGTGCGTGCTTATTGTATCATTTTGGATATATATTGTATATATATATATATATGCAATTTAAAGTGGGTATTAGAAAAAAAGAGAATTGGGACAATTGGCTGCAAAAATTAAATGAGTAGCAGTATTATTCAGGTGGGAACAATATAAGATAGAATTTTACTTTCTCTTGTCTGGACTTATGATATTCCGCTATCCTGTAATTCTGCATGTGGTTGTGTTGTATACTGTTATGTATAGTATGATATGGGATTGCAGTTTTTATGTATTTATTTAGTATGTCTTTTATATGTTATGATATTGTGATAACAATAAAATATATTTATTTAAAAACTGCTCTTAACGCAGTTGTTAGGAATAACAGGTCCCAGAAGGTGGTTAGGAAAAGGTAAGTGCATTTACCATACACTGAACTCCCACCTGTAGTATATGTATTTCATGTATTAACTGTATCAAGGAATGTTGTTCGTGTCATAATGGCTGCCACACATGGAGAAGCTGCAAGGGTGTGTGTAGAGAACTGTAGCTGATGTCATAATCTCCTTTCATTAGGAAATGATGGAGCATAGCCTCACATCACATTTTTTTCCAGGCTGACAGTGCAGAATGCGTGTTGTTTACAATATGGAGAATAAACTCTTAATGCTTTTGAAACCAAAAGCACCCAAAAATACACTGAACCGAAGAGCCGAGACAAAAATATAAATCACGGGAAACTACAACCTTGTGATAGGGGCAGCAAAAAATAAGACAAGCCAGATGAGGAAAGATAAACTCTGGCAGCAGATTGTGGATGCTCTAACACAATTTGTGGGAATAACATGTTTGAGGAGGTGGTGAAGAAAAGTTACGTGCATTTTCAATGCCCATACAATACAGGCAGCATGTTATAACACACTGAACTCACACCTGTAGTTTATGTAATACATGCATTAGCTGTGCCAAGGATAGCTAGGAATCTACACACGTATGGAATGTTGCAAAAGTCATAATGGTTGCCACACAGCAGCAGAAGCAGCAAGGGTGTGTGTAGAGAAGGGTAGCTGATGTCATAATCTCAATTCATGAGTTTAGGATAAACAATTCAGGTTGAGAGTGCAGAAGAGAGTAACAAGAATACACACCAAATGCTTTTGAAATCGAAAGCACACCAAAATACATGGAACTTGAGCAACAAGAATCTAAATCCCGGGCCAGATGTGAACTTAGGATGTACCCCAGTTGCAAGGTATGCACTCAGGATGTACTCCAGCTGCCAGATTTGCACTCATGCCAGGCTCCATACCAGCACCCCATCGATGTTGCCTATTTCATATCAGTACTGATGTCATGTGGCACCCACCACTCAGCTCATGCTGTAGCACTGCGAGAGGGGGAGGAGCAAGCAGTCTGTGCCATTGTCGCAGCACAGACTTTCCCCTCTGTTGTAGACACGCATTTTATTTATGCTAGTTTGTGGATCTTATACACAGATATCACTTAAATAGCAATGTATATATATATATATATATATATATATATATATATATATATTGGTTTATATGTGTGGGGTAAATGCAGGTGGTTGGTGGTCTAAGCAACAGTGTTTCCAGGTAAAAATACTGGCTATTGTTCAAGACTGGACTGTAAACAACATGGAGTCTGACAGTTTGGTCACCTGACCAGGGTTACTATGGGAAAGCTGTACCAACAAGGGCTTCATGTTAAAAGAGATACACAGTTAAAGAGATCTTAGAACTCTCCTGAAGCTCCAACAATGGAGAAGCTGCTGCTGAAGCCAGTCTTTCCACCTGAGTTCTCCTGGCACTGTAACATCTAAGTATCAGCATTTATATATTTTACTTGAATAGAGTTAACTATTATTGTTTCTATTAATAGATTGAGTATTTTAGCATTGTTTATTTGTATAACCTATAGTAGATATTGTTGTAGCGTTATCATTAAACTTTGTTATGCTTTAACCTATTCAAATGTGTGGATATTCTGTTATTTAGTTATTGAATATAACTCTCTAATAATACCTTATGGAATAATATAATCGTTGTATTGTTATATTATTTCCATTTATAAATTTGTTGTTGAGATAATGCTTATTTGGCTTCTATTGTTACTGTGTAACCGTGGGAACCAAACTGTAAAGTGTTAAACAGACACCAATTGATACCATATCTGGTATCAATTTAGATAGAGCATTTACTAATCTTCACCATTTCTAATACACCCTCGCACATCGTTTCCACTACACATGGAAAATAAAAATAATAAACATGGCAGGCAAACAGCACTGAGCATGTGTGGGGTTAGGAGTGCAGATTTTAGCATCCCTCTAATGAGTAGCACATAGGGCGGGGTGCCCCCTGTTATTCCGCCAATGGGTGTAACATTAGTTTCCCAAAACATTCTTGGTCTATTCTGTACAGGCTATGTTATTCAGGCTTACATGTTTTAAGTGTACTAAATGTAAACAAATTTATATATGAAAAATGTTTAATGCATTTATTTTTTCAATTGTAAGCAAATGTAAATACTTAAGAATGTCAAGTCTGGTTATTATTAGGAGTGCTTTATTTTTTTGTTTTACCAGTTTATGCTTTTTTCTATTCAGGCTAGTTTATTCAAGCTATGTTTTAAGTGACACTGGTTTGTATAAAAACTATTCTGTGTTTGAGGTGGTGTGTGTGTTTTATCATTATTATATTCTATTTTTTTTTTTTTTACTGATTTAGAGTACTGTATATTTATAATAATAAACAAAGTTGGCAATTGACAAGACAGTTGTAGACATGTAATTTGAATGAGCTGCTGGGCTGCACCTCCAACTCCCATTTCTTGCATCTCACAGCACAGCACTAGTGGAGAATCCAACCTTGACTTTATGAGATGCCACATTTAACTAGAACCTCCAAGAACAGTGTACCTCTAGGAAAGTTACTAGAATCAGATATGTTTTCTTGCAACAATGCAATTTTATTGGACACAAAAAATGGTCTACAAAGAGAATCAGCCAGAATATCTCCCTCATTTTATATTTGAGGAATGGCTGAAATAGAATACTCACTTGCAGTACTTTTCTAGCTTTAGCAAAAATGAAGAATTAATGCTCCGAAATGCTTACCGGGTGTCCATAAACCATGGTTAAATGAAAATGATTACATTTGTTGATGATTCCCTTTAAACTATGTTGCCAGAGACAGCATTAGCATCCCCTAAATGTTAACGTTGGTCTACAACTTCACTAAAATAAGCATAGATAAAACAGGTATAATGTATTTCCTATATAAGCATATTAATATTTCCTATGAGACATTTCTATGTTGCAGCAATGTAAATAGATGAGCTGGGACATTAATACTGACAGACCTGCAAGAATAACAAAATACCACTCTATAAAATATATGCTATTACTGTATATCTTCCTAAACTGTGTTTGTTTGGCAAGGCTTTTTCGTGAGCATTTTTTTTTTTACTATATTAGAAGCGCTCTTGACTGCAGTTCCTAAGACGCAGTAAATAATATTCATTGTTGCTCTCTAAAATATGATATATGACACTGTGGGTTGACCTGTTTTGAAGCATTTTC
This sequence comes from Pelodytes ibericus, assembly GCA_036172795.1. Classification (NCBI taxonomy): domain Eukaryota; kingdom Metazoa; phylum Chordata; class Amphibia; order Anura; family Pelodytidae; genus Pelodytes; species Pelodytes ibericus. The sequence continues at coordinate 76,959,314 of CM069863.1, forward strand.
AAAGATACCTAAATCTTTATTACCTGAAATTAACAGGAATACTCTGCTTCTGCTAGTGCTGGTGTAAACAACATCATTTATAATGACATTGTTTTCTAATGCCTGTATTATATTGGTTTATTGGTTCCTTCCATGGGGCCAAGATGAACACTGTGATTTGTAATGCTACTGTTTTAAAAATGTTTTTTCCTGATGACATATGGACAATTCCGTTGGTGAAGCTGTTTGCCAGGGTGTTTGGCTGACACTACTAATGCAGATTCAGTTTGTGTAGTGCTGTTAAACCATTGGCTAATAGATATTTTGTGCAAGGCCTGAAACTATGACATCACTTCTCCTGCATCATTAAATTCTTGTAACCAAACCTGCACCGGTTTTATTCATGTATTCTATTTAAAGGGACTGTATCACGTAAATATTGTTTTACTGTGCATGTAAAGGATACACAATGATTGCAAATTATCTATACACTGTGTTAGCACAACTGCAAGCAAATGCCTAAATTAGGAGAAACGTGTGTTAAATGTGTCTGTGGACTCTCCTGTTTATGATATCACCTGTGGCATGGTGCTTTTCAATGGAAAATGTTTCGTTTGCATATTAGGCCACAGGTGATAAAACCAGGTGATATAGACTCCACAGACACATTTAAAACACATTTTTCTCCTAATGTAGGCTTTTACATGCAATTCTGCTAAAACAATGTATAGCTGCATTTCAATCATTTTGTTCTCTACATTTACAGTAAAACCAATGTTTAGGTGATACAGTCCCTTTAACAAATGGTTTATATGTTTTGTACTCAAAAACAATCAGTCTTAGTTTTCACCATTTATAGCTAATGTTATTGAACATTGAGGTTGCAGCCTGCACCCAATGCAAGAAACTAAAATGGCACCCCTACAAATTAATCCAGTGTATGTTGACAATACTGGCGTCTGTTTGGGTACCCATATCATAAAAAGTGAAGAAGATCATGTGATAGTTTTTCCCGAAATGCCAGCTTGTACCCAGATGGGATTCAAACCTTATTTTGATTCATGCAGCGATTAAACAATACAATCACATTTAACTGTTTCTTTAAATTTGAATATTCACTGCTATCACAATTTTACACATTCACATCTTCCAAAATGCAGACAACACATTTTCTCCATCCCTATCACAGGCCTGCCAAACCTGTAATATTAAATTGCATTTATTATTGTGAAATTTTTATTTTTCATGATGAAACTACTTTTTGGAGATTCAGTGATGAGGAATAAACACATATACAGGAGACAGTGAATAAACCTTTGCCTTTTATCTTCAAGAACCTAGTAGGTTAAACCCAAAGCAAATAAGAAAATCTGCTATGTTATCTCACTAGCATGTTGCAGGCAAAAGGTAGCCTTGGTCCCAACACAATTGTATGTAGGGCTTGTCCACTGATCCATAAATTCAGTTCTCATAGGCCACACACGTGCCAGATTTTCAGCTTAGCACTTACCTACGCAATGTTCCAGGTGGTATCTACAGGTAGGCTAATTAAGAGTCAATTATAGCAATTTGGAAAATCTGGCTTGTTTGTAGCCCGTGAGGATCAAATTTGCACATCATTAAATTAGGGGACAACTGTTAGAGTATTGCATTGGGTGGGTGTGTAGACACACATACACACAGTAGCTTCATTTTAGCTACACTTCACTAGAACCAGAATATATTTTTAAAATGGCTCTTTATTGTACATTAATATCATTGCAGCTACTTTAACCTAAAAAGACCGATTTGACATGATTATTTATGAAAAATATTTCTACTGAGACATCGTTTGTGTATTACAGTACAAACATAATCCGGCTTTTTCAGTGCCATAGCTAGTTCTTACTGAAGCAAGAATAGAAATTTGCATCTCCCCTCAATATAGGTTTATAGTTATTTGCAGAAAAATCAAAAAGGTACATAAATAATCATAGTTGCCAACAGCCAGTAAGTTGGGGTCACTTGTGTGACCTGTGGGGGTCACACAGCGTCACATGGTGTCACACAACTCTGCCTCCTTTGTATCAGGACAGTCTGACCAGAAGTTGTTAAGTAATAAATAACCAGAAACGCAATTACTAATAATTATTAATTCCTGTCCGTAAAGCACAGCGATCTAGTGATTCAAAATGTTTGTAGATAATTATATTTTGATGGTAAAATACGTGTTTAATGGTATGTGGTTGTTCAGATACAAGTGTCGGAACAAGATAGTAAAATCAAAATAACCAAGCCACTCCTAGCGCCACAAAAAAAGAGAGAGAGGATGGTGCCCCTAGGCAACTAAGTTGCTCTCCAACCACACCCTGGTTCCTCAACAGGGAAAAAGTTCAGTTTATCTGAAAGTGCTAAAACAGAAATAAGGGGAATATTTCTCTTTGTACAACTGTCGAAAAAATCGACTGAAATATTACAGAAAATTAAGGCATTTTAAATAGACCTTTTTTTGTACAGCAGAACAGAATTCTTTTTTTCCATAACAATTTATAAGACGCCTTTTGAGTTTTGACAAACACACATTCTGCAGGCTCTAGTGTCCTTGTTGAAGTGAACGACAAATGTTTTAGTTCCCTCTGGGAGCTTAAACACACAAGTCCAGCTCACAGCCAGATCAATGATAAATGTAAAAGAAAAGTCTTCAACTTACCCTGGTAAAGCACTCTTTGGTGCGAAACGTTCTACCTTCACCATCTCGGTGCTCTATGACTTTACTGTCTATGGACGCTTGACGCGTTGAATATCACGATTGCTTTTGATAAAGAAACTGCTGGTACAAAAAGCATGAAGTGTTTTACCTACTCCATCACTGCATCTCTTCAACTGTGTGCATCTGAGGATAGTGTCTCAGTTGCCACACACTCATTACTGCTCTGTTTTTTTTCCCTCTTAAATATTGTAACACTTTTGCTGAATAAGCACTTGTTGCAAAATGCATTACATTTGTTCGCTGGTGTGTTTATTTTGCTGCACCCAATAAACACACCAGCATTTCTTGAAGCTTTGTGTCAGGGTTCTACCCCGACCTCTTGACATATGCATTTAACCCCTTAGTGACCGAGTGCTATGTTGCATTTGACGTGACTTAAAGACCAGAATTCCATTATTTTTGTCATACGTTTACTGAACTGTGAATTTCTTTCTTTGTGTTCAGTACACCCACACAAATTATATATCATTTTTTAAAGGACGGATAGGGCTTTCATTTGATACTATTATTTTCATCATATGATATCATTTACTATTAAAAAAATATAAAATATGATGAAAATATGCCATAAAAAACACTTTTTCCAACTTTGACCTGATTTTTTTTTTACACAATTACAAATGGTAAAAAAGACCCCGTCTATATATTTCTACTATTTGTCCTGAGTTTAGTAATATCAATGTTTCCTTGTTTTTCTATGTTTTATTTCACGTAATAGGGCAATAAACAATATTAGTTTTTTTTTTGTTTTCTAACCATTTTCTTCTACAGTGATTTTTTTAACCCGAACCCTAAATTTACCCCAACTCTAAATTTTATCTAACCCTAAATTTACCCCACCCCTTAATCTAACCCTTGTAATCATCCGAACCCCCGTTTAACCCTAATTATGACCCTATTTGTGACCCTAACCCTAGATCTAGGTTCAGTAGATCAAGGGTTAGCTTTCTCCATTTATTTTATTTATTTATTTAATACATTTTCTATTTTTTAACTGTAATACCGTCTAACTGCCTGTAGGGGCAGTCAAGTAGCGGTTTCAGAGCGACGGAAGAGATTTTTTTTTCTCTTCCGTCGCTCTCCTCTGGGCACGCTGTATCGGAGGAGCATGCTCCTCCGAAACAGCACACACCCGCGATCACCCGGTGATCGCGGTGCCCAGGGGGGCACAGATTGTGTTGCTTGATGCCTCCATCGAGGCATCATTACAACACTTTAACACACATAGGCAGTGATCAGCTTTCACTGCCTATGTGTGTTAATGCGCATACGATCACATTCGCGGTGATCGTATGCGCGCGGGGGGGGGTCGAGGGGGGGGCTGAAAGCCCTCTCAGAGGCTGCTTCGGATCCGAAGCAGCCTCTGAGAGTAGCTACAGACATGTAGTGTTGCACTAGGACGTATATATACGTCCATATGCGTTAAGGGGTTAAAAGTCCTAATGTTTGTGCTCATGTACCTCCTTCCTCCTCTAGAGGCCTCCCTACCTTTGTCTGCTTGTATTTCTTCCCCTCTGTTGGTGTCAGGTGGGCTCGTTAACTATGCAGTTTATTGCAAACGGTGCTTGGATCAAAATTTTCTTGATGATTCCCTTATCGATTCACTTTATCCTAGTATATATTAGCATATGATATACAAATCTTCAAATTTAAAAGCAGTGATACTAGTCCTTATAAAGCTTTTTTTTTATATTGTTGTTTTGCTTTTAGCTTAAAGCATTGGAATAAGCTATCTTTAAAGTGTAAATAAAACAGTGTGTAATATTCATACTGTAACACTAGATGGCCAATAATGTCTTTTCTAAAGCATTTTCATACAATAAGTTCTTAGCTAGTTAATAGTTTTAACTTTTGTTTCCTGTTACAAATTATTTTGTATATATTTGTTGTGCAAAAAAGTAATGTGAAGAAAATGTGAAGAAAATTATTTGAATGAATAGTAATATTATTATTTAATGCAGTTACTATTTTGTGTCTAAGCCTGATATGTCATAATATTTTAACTCCAATACCACTGATTTATCATATTTCTCTAATGTAATATTGTAATATTAAAATATAATCAATCATGATTCCAAATGCACTACAGTGCCCTCCACTAATACTGGTACCCTTGACTAATATGAACAAAGAAGGCTTTGAATAATTGTCTTTATTCTTTAACCTTTTCTTTTTATCTTTTCTTCAAAAAATACACAACAATACCGTGCTCTCATGGATATAAAACAATTGGAAACACAATGCAGGATTATCCCCCCAAAATAATTGTTAAATATATGTGTGGCACAATTACTGCTACCCTTTTAGTCAATAATTTGTGCTACCTCCCTTTGTCAAGATAGCACCTCTGAGACTTCTCCTATAATGCCTAATGAGGTTGGAGAATACATGGCAATGGAGACCATTCCTCCAGAATCTCTCCAGATCCCTCAAATTCAACACTGGTGAACTCTCCTCTCCAGTTTACCCCAGAGGTTTTCTATGGGGGTTAAGTCAGGAGATTTGGATGGTCATGGCAGGACCTTGATTTTGTGGTAAGTAAACCATTTTTGTGTTGAATTTGAGGTACATTTAACAAAAATGTCGAGGTCCTCTGGCAGAAAAACAGCCCCAAAACATGAGTCGCATGAGTCACTTTTCCATATAGCTACCTCTCTATGTGTGCCAAATCTACCTCAGGTGTTTATTGCCAAAAAGCTCTATTTTGGTTTTATCTGAACGCAATCCCATTTGATGTTACAGTAGTCTCTGACAAACTGAAGAAAGCTGATTTTGTTTTTGGATGAGATTAGAGGCTTTTTTTCTTGAAAACCTTCCAAAAAACTTGTGGTGATGTCAGATTGTAGTTTTGGAGATGTTCTGACACCAAGATGCAACTAACTAGTGCAATTCTCCAGTTGTGATCCTTGGAGATTTTTTTGGCCACTCGAACCATCCTCTTCAAAATGCGGTGACACAATATAGACACAGGTCCTCTTCCAGGTTGATTCATAACATTTCCAGATGACGGGAACTTCTTAGTTATTGTTCGAAATGGGCATTTTTAATACTTTTGCTATTTTCTTATTGCCATTTTGTAAAGCTCAATAACCTTTTGCCACATCACAGCTATATTCCTTCGTCTTACCTATTGTGATGAATGATGAAGGGAATGTGTTGAAAAATGTCCTATTCCTACTCACCCAGGTGTACTAAATATTTTTTTAAACCGCAATGAGAATATCCCTCAAATATATTTTTTTATATGAATTCAGAGGAGTGCCAATACTTGTGCCACAAGTATATTTAACAACTTTTATTTTTAAAAACCTGTGTTGTGTTTGCAATTGTTTATTATCCATGAAGGCATGAAAGCTCTTGTGGTATAACAATGCCAGTGATTTAATTCCAGCTATAGGTTGGCATCACATCACTGATTACTGTTCAACAGCTGTTAGGTTATATATACCATAATGCTATCATGCCTCCTGTATTGCAGTACTATTTCATGTCCACGGTGTGGATAGACACATTACTTGGCAATGCACCACTGTTCACTGTGCACAGGAAATGATACCCATTGCATTATGGGAGGAGGGTACGTATAACTTGACAGCTTTTGATAAGGAACAATAACCGGTGGTGTGATTCCAACCTATAGCTGGCATGACATCACTGGCATTGTTACACCACAAGAGCTGTGATAGCGGTGTGTATAATATGATATATGATAATGTATATATGTATACGTGTCGATTCTTTATCTTTTATTGGAGTTACTAAATGGCAATATATGTATTTTATATTACATGATGTGTTCATTGTTGTGGTAATTGCACCATTTATGCAGTAATAGCACCTTTTAAAAAAAATGACAATCAGTAAGTGTTAGTAATATATATGCTATTATGGCATGTTAAAACGTTTACCATGTCTGAAACACTGATTAGTAATTTTTAAAATTATTTAATTTTATACGGTTACTATAATATATATGACAGTAATAACATATTTGTGTAAATATTATGATAAATTCTTTTTTGTTTAATATATGTTTTTAGAAGACAGATACAATAATACAAAGTACATAAACGGATCGCATATCAGAACATATATTGGTTTACGTGCAAGACACAGTGTACCCCAATGGGGGAAGATCAACAAAAGAGTGCCGCCAGTTCCAGAGCCAAATTAGACCCATGGAAGAGTGGCGGCATATATAAATATATAAGAATATTTCCCCACATTGGTTACCATGTAATTCAATAGTAGAATGCTATGATAGATATCTGGATTGTGGTTCCAATCTTTTATTGCAGTTCACAAACTGGAAGTTTTTAACTCCTAAAAGCTTTATCAAGTCTATCAAGTCAGTTTCACCGGGATAGGAAAAGTATCTGAACAACTACTTTTAAGTGCAGTTCATGGTATGTAACGTACCATAGAACATCATTAAAATGTCCACTATGAATAATGTTGGTGCCTACTTCTTCCTATAAAGTATGCAGACATCCATGTATTAGGTCATGTGATTCTTTGCATGTCTATGGAAATCAAGTAATACTATTTCAAACTTTTAAAAAATAATCATGTCTCTTGTATTTCTTATTTTTTTGTTTTGTCTTTCATGTTTCAATAATATTAAGTGGGATTTGACAAAATGTTTCATGATCATCTGATTTAATTACCCATTATTAAAAATGACCCACTTAGGTTGTTGTTTTGCTGCTTTAGGAGTTTGCTTTTTTCAATTCCAAGAAAGAAACAAACATTCTTATCACTTGAACTCTTCACAAACAGTGTGCTTTCAACTTTGTTTCTGTTCATAAACAGATCCCCATGTGCTCTTCCAAAGTTAAGCAACATCTGGATAACTCCATTACCTTATCTCACTGGACTGCTTGTCACTATGTGAATCTCTTCTTTTAGTTTATATTAAGGCAATGAAATATGAAGGCAGAGAAAGCTTACTCTGGGGCGATGGTAAGGTGATATAAATAAAACTCATCAATTTAAAGTGGTAAAATGACAGGATAAAATCATCAATTTCGAAACTCAGTCATAAATAAGACATTCACTATGTCATAGAAATGAAAGTGGCTGCAACAGTGGGAGAAGAGGAGCATAAAGTTCAAAAGTTCAAAGATTAAACAAAACATACTTTCTCAACTTCAATCCATTAAAAAATAAGGTAAGAATTATACTGTCACAAGGTTTTGATTGTGGAATCACAATGTGGAGTAAAATAGGAGATATGCACCTTTACATATAAAGAAACAACTTAAAGGTCCAAAAAGGCTTTTTCACCCTGATATCAACGTAGTCTAAGCTTCAGCCAGAGATACCAGCCACCAGGGACTTGTGTGGCAACTCCATACCTCGGAAGGCCTAGAACCAGAAAGACCAGTCACAAAAACTAGTAGATGAAATTCAAGAGAATGAAGATCAATACAGGTGGGTAGCCAAGTTCAGTATCAAGCCGAGGTCAGTATCAACCTGAGGTCATCAGGGCTGACCTTCAATATGGGTACAGACAGTTAACCCAGTAAGCTGCCCAGCTCTCCTGGGGGGACAACAGCTGGAGGATGTTTGTGCACTGCACAGTCATTAGCTACCCTGCTATGTCATCAAGTGGCTATAAACCGAACGTGAGTCATAAGGATCTCTTGAATGTTTTTGTTTTTTTCATTACAAAAAAAACTTTTTATTTATTTTTCATCACAATTATTATTTTTTATTGCACAATTGTTTAATATATATTTGCGCTCCTCTCTTTTTCTCTTCTTCCATGTAATAATATTGGCTTTCTATAAACCGAACTAGAGTCCCCATTCATAAGAAATTCTTATGAATGGGGACTTTAGTTCGGTTTTGTAGCGGATGGCACCAGGCAACCCTACAAAAATACTGTATAAAGCTGCATCCGTGTATCTGCTGTATTTTCTGTGTATTAAAGCCTTCCATTGTTTAGTTATGTCAGCCACCCAGTCTGACTACCTTGCTTCTGGCTCCAGATTAAAGTGGCTAGATACGGCTTTACTGGTGATGTGTTTAAGTTTTCTATTGTTTAATCAAGTGTTATCTGATTGCAGTTTGGTGTATATAAGTCTGTGTTGTTTGTCAAATAAAAGAGTTCAATCTTGCTGTAAAAGGCTTGTCAGTTATGCTCCTGAAACTGTGTGTCGTCCAGTTATTGGGATTGCTGTTGGGATATTGCTGTATTTGACCTGCTGGAAACCCTGCCTTTGGATTTACTATTTACTTGTTACTGAGTCTCACGTGGATTATAAGCGGAGATAACCTGGGTAATATTGCATCTCTGCTACATTGGTTGGCAGCGCTGGGATCCAGACTCACAGAGGAACAAGCCTAAATGGAGTACGGATGGAGATTGATTTTGCCACACTAAAACGCTCCACGCTAAAAGACCTTCTGGAGGCAAAGGGTATACAAGCCAGCAATAAGACAAAAGCGGCACTTATCACTGAACTGATGGCGGAGTACCGAATGGAAGGCGATTCGGTTCCCGAACAGGGGAATTCGGGAGAAACACCGGAACAAAGGGAGTTCCAGAGGCAGGTACAATTTCGTCTGTCTTTCTATGGGGAACACCCTACAACAGAGATTGTTTCCAAAACAATAACGGAGGTCCAGGAATTTATACTGAGGAGTCAAACAGCGGCCCCAGAACGCAGCTCTGCAGTAAATATGCCACATGAAGGTAAGCCGAAAATACCGTACCAGGCTTTTAAAACATATGTGGAGGCAGAGGAAGATATAGACGCTTTCCTGCAAGATTTCGAGAGACGGTGTGCACTGCATAGAATCAGCACAGAGGACTGGGTACCTATTTTGGCAGGGAGGTTAACTGGGAGGGCAGCTGAGGCATATCGGACTGTACCGAATGATGAAATACGGAATTACCACAAAGTGAAAGAAATTATATTGGCCAGGTATGCTATAACACCAGAAGCATACCGGCGGAGATTCAGGGATTTAAAGAAGGTGGAGAAAGACTCACATGCTGAGTGGGCATGCAGACTGCAACGAGCAGTCTTGGGGTGGGTGCAAGCGAGCAAGGCACGGTCTATGGAGGATGTATTGCAAATGGTACTGCTGGAGCAATTTTATGAAGGAGTAACCAGCGAGGTACAGGAGTGGGTAAGAGACAGAAACCCTACCTCCCTTACCGAAGCAGCCAGGAAGGCGGACGAGTACCTGGATGCACGCAGGCAGCAAAAACCTTCAGCTCCAAAAGTACCTTTTAAAACCTTTGGGGGAAATAACTACACGCCAGCTCTACCAAGGTCACTGCCACCACCACCACCACCCGCTGCACAGCCACGTTTCCGCCAGCCCACGTCGGGCCCTTGCCACCACTGCCAGAAGTGGGGACATTATAAAAGGGAATGCCCCCAGCTGCGGGACCGTTCCACCTGGATTCGACCCGGTCCGCCACCACCACCGAGAGCCGCCGCAGCCCATCACTACCAGGACATCGTGGCCACACCGTATGGTTCAGCAGTTCCCATCACAACAGTAGAGCAGTGGGAGGTACTGCACGAGGCAGATCCCGTCCAGGCTAACGCAGACAACCGCCAGCATCACAGGCAGACCGTGTATCTGGAGGGTAAAGCGGTTCAGGGGCTACGTGACTCAGGAGCCACCATCACCCTGGTAAAAAGTCACCTGGTCTCAGACCAAGCTAAACTTAATAAGACTGTGGCCGTCAGGGTAGCTGGGGGAGCAGTATACCGGCTACCCACAGCAAGGGTACATTTGCATTGGGGAGCGGGGGCAGGGCATGTGGAGGTGGGGTTGATGCCGCAGTTACCGGCGGAGGTTTTATTGGGGAACGATCTGGGGAGGCTCACATCTGCTTTTGAGCCCCAGACACCCACCACAGGAGAAGCTCACCCTGTGGTCACTCGACAACAGGCCCGCACCCAGGACTACAACACACTCCCGGAGGTTCAGGTAAGAGATCCTTCCCCTTCCCCTGACTGTGTCCCCTGGGCCCCTCCTAACGAATTTGCAGCTGAGGTAGTGACTGACCCCACCTTGCAGGTGTATAGGGACAAGGTGACAGCAGACACGCCTGGGGGGGAGGGCGAAAGGTTTATTTGGGACAACCAGCTGTTATATCGGGAGACGGGTAAGCAGGTATCCGGGTCAGACCCGATTGTGATGAGGCAGTTAGTGGTACCTCAGCGGTACCGGGCGGAGTTACTACGGATAGCCCATGACATTCCGCTATCAGGACATTTAGGGGTCAGCAGGACCCGATACAGGTTAACCCAAAGTTTCTTTTGGCCGGGAATTAGCCAGGAGGTGCGCAGGTATTGCAACACGTGCGATACCTGTCAAGGGGTGGGGAAAAGGGGGGACCGGCGCAAGGCCAAGTTACATCCCCTCCCCATAATCGAGGAACCCTTTAGCAGGGTAGCAGTTGACCTAATAGGACCCCTCAACAAAGCAAGCCCGTCAGGTAAAAGATTTATCCTGACAGTAGTAGATTATGCCACCAGATATCCAGAGGCGGTGGCCCTGACGAATATACAGGCTGAGACAGTAGCCGAAGCCCTGATGAAGATATTCTCCCGGGTGGGACTCCCCAGGGAGATTGTCTCCGATCAGGGCACCCAGTTCACCGCCGAAGTCACGCAGCGCCTCTGGAAGTTTTGTGACATTAAGCCGGTCATTAGTTCCCCTTACCACCCCAGACGAATGGGCTCTGCGAACGTTTCAACGGTACATTGAAACAAATGCTCCGAACCTTCGCAGAGACCCACAAGGACTGGGAGAAGTTCCTGCCACACCTCCTCTTTGCTTACCGGGAGGTGCCGCAGGAATCCACTGGGTTCTCCCCATTTGAACTATTGTTTGGCCGCAGGGTACGAGGGCCTTTAGATTTGATCAGAGAGCATTGGGAGGGAGAACGGAGCACTGACGGCACCCCCATCATACCCTATGTGTTGGCATTCCGAGACCGCCTTGAGGCCTTAACTCAGACGGTACGCGAGAATTTGCAGGCGGCTCAGACACGCCAACGCACATGGTATGATCGGGGCGCCAGGGACCGTAGCTTTCAGGTCGGGCAGAAGGTGTTAATCTTAAAACCTGTCCGACACGATAAGCTGCAGGCCGTCTGGCAGGGCCCTTATAAAGTGGTGGAACAACGGTGTGACACCACTTATATAATCGGCTCGTGCGTTGGTACTGGGGGGCGACGCATGCTCCATGTGAACATGATGAAGCCCTACCAGGAGCGCTCGGAGGAAGTGACCGCTATATGTGCGCCTAACTCCGAGGAGTTTGACAGTTTACCTCTCCCGGATCTGCTGGGAGAGGGTCAGTTATCCGGGGACTTAGGGGAGGTCACCCTGGGGGATCGGTTGAGCCCACAGGAGCGGAGCGAGGTACAACAGCTGTTGAGGGAGAAGCAGGATATCTTCTCTAATGTACCTGGTTACACTCCTCTGGCCACTCACCGAGTAGACACCCCAGGGCAACTTCCCATGCGTCAGACCCCGTACCGCATCCCAGAAGCGGTACGGGCGAACATGCGCAAGGAGATAGATGAGATGCTCCAGCTGGGGGTGATTGAGCCCTCTGACAGCCCCCGGGCATCTCCGGTAGTGCTAGTGCCAAAGCGGGACGGCACGACCCGGTTTTGTGTAGACTACCGGAGATTAAATGAGAAGACGGTATCGGACGCCTATCCTATGCCCAGGATAGACGAACTCCTGGATCGGATGGCGAGGGGGCACTATCTCACCACAATTGACTTGTGTAAAGGGTATTGGCAAATACCCTTGGCACAAGACGCCATCCCTAAGTCGGCCTTTGTCACCCCATTCGGCTTGTACCAATTTAAGGTCATGCCTTTTGGGATGAAAAACGCCCCGGCTACTTTTCAGCGGATGGTGGACCGCCTCCTAGATGGGTTCCAGGATTATACCTGCGCATACCTCGACGATATTGCCATTTTCAGCAATACCTGGCAGGAACACCTGACCCATATAGGAGCGGTCCTAGACAGGATTAGGGCCGCTGGTTTAACGCTGAAACCAGCCAAATGCAGCATAGGAATGGCTGAAGTACAGTACCTAGGTCATCGGGTAGGATGTGGCAAGCAAAAGCCGGAACCAGCCAAAGTAGAGGCTGTAGCTCAATGGCCCACCCCTAGGACTAAGACCCAGGTGTTAGCGTTCTTAGGAACGGCCGGATACTACCGGAAATTTGTCCCGAATTACAGTGCCCTGGCCAAACCTCTCACCGACTTGACACGTAAAAACCTACCCCGCCAAGTAACCTGGACCCCGGAGTGTGAACAGGCATTTCAGTTGTTAAAAGATGCATTGACAAATGCCCCTGTCTTGGCAGCTCCCAATCCAACTAAACGTTTTCTTGTCCACACAGACGCTTCTATGTTTGGATTGGGAGCAGTATTAAGCCAAGTCGGGGCCGATGGCGGAGAACATCCCGTGGCTTACATCAGCCGGAAACTGTTACCTCGAGAAGTAAGCTACGCCGCCATCGAGAAAGAATGCCTGGCTGTGGTGTGGGCCCTGAAGAAATTACAGCCATATTTGTACGGACAAGCTTTTTCCCTGCTCACGGATCACAACCCGTTAGTATGGCTAAACCGGGTGGCTGGGGACAATGCCCGGCTGCTGCGCTGGAGTCTGGCGCTGCAGCCCTTTGACTTTAATATCCAGTACCGCCCGGGTAAACAGAATGGAAATGCTGATGGGTTGTCTCGGCAAACGGACCTAGAGAAATGATCCGTGAGCCTCCCCGGACATCCCCAAGCCGATCCGTGTTGGATCAGACTGTGTATGCCGGCTTGTGGGCAAGGGGGAGCAGTGTAGCGGATGGCACCAGGCAACCCTACAAAAATACTGTATAAAGCTGCATCCGTCTATCTGCTGTATTTTCTGTGTATTAAAGCCTTCCATTGTTTAGTTATGTCAGCCACCCAGTCTGACTACCTTGCTTCTGGCTTCAGATTAAAGTGGCTAGATACTGCTTTACTGGTGATGTGTTTAAGTTTTCTATTGTTTAATCACGTGTTATCTGATTGCAGTTTGGTGTATATAAGTCTGTGTTGTTTGTCAAATAAAAGAGTTCAATCTTGCTGTAAAAGGCTTGTCAGTTATGCTCCTGAAACTGTGTGTCGTCCAGTTATTGGGATTGCTGTTGGGATATTGCTGTATTTGACCTGCTGGAAACCCTGCCTTTGGATTTACTATTTACTTGTTCCTGAGTCTCACGTGGATTATAAGCGGAGATAACCTGGGTAATATTGCATCTCTGCTACAGGTTTATAGAAAGCCAATAGTATTACATGTATTCTATAAGCCGAAAGTCTATAAACCGAACGATGTTCGGTTTATAGACTTTCGGTTTATAGAATAAATGTAATTCTATTGGCTTTCTATAAACCGAAAGTCTATAAACCGAATGTCGTTCGGTTTATAGACTTTTGGCTTATAGAATACATGTAATGCTATTGGCTATTCTATAAACCGAAATAGATTCCCCGTTCATACGAATAGGTCAATTGACCTATTCGTATGAATGGGGACTCTATTTCGGTTTAAAGAATAGCAATAGCATTACATGTATTCTATAAACCGAAAGTCTATAAACCGAATGTCTTTGGGTTTATAGACTTTCGGCTTATAGAATACATGTAATGCTATTGGCTATTTTATAAACCGAAAGTCTATAAACCGAGTCACTTTCGGTTTAAAGACTTTCGGTTTATAGCCGAAACCTCAAACTCCAACACGAACATACAGTGAAATGTCCGGGTTCGGGTTCGTGGCACGGACACCGTAATGTCCAGTACGAACCCGAACAGTGTGGTTCGGGTTCGCTCAACACTAATTGTATAGTAGTATAGAGACAGCTATAGTAGAATATTTTCTATAAACAGATATGTATATATATTGTAGAAAATATTCCTTAATGCATTTCAGTGCTGAATTAGTCGTGGGTTGTTATTATTATTATATTTTTTTGCATTTCATTAGCACTTACATTCACATCATATTGTTTTTAGAAAGCTTCTCATACAGCACAGCACTCATTTTATGTTCCTTCCTCCCTTTTAACCTTTCCTCCTGCTTCTCCCACTCCACTTATGTCTTTAAAATTTTCTACATGAAACCTGGAAGTGCTTTGTGGTTGCCAGAAAGACAAGATGGTCTTACAGCCCTGCAGCCAATCGGACAGCTTGGTTTGCAAGAGAGAGCCTGGCCAACTGGTTCACATTCTGACCTGCTTCATCTGCTCGCTTGAAATCTTTTGGATCCTTATGAACTTCTGATAGCATTCTGCTCCAATACACAAAGCCTAAATATCCCGGGGAGATACAGGCAATAAGAACTTATTTTAAGCTGTATTTCACACCATTTCGATGCATATTTTGCGATTTCTAAAACCATGAACAAAGCATTGAATGTTTTGCAAACAAAAAAAAGGTGCTTTGGTTTGTATTTACTTAACACATTCAGATTTGGAAGAGTAAACATAAAATTGCATTTGCAACTTATTACACTGAGTTACAAGGCAACATACAGTTTTAATATGTTGCATTTTTATCAAATATGGCTACTTTATCTTGTTTAGTCATTATCATACATTAAAAGCAACCCTATAAGTTGTAAACTTCAGAGAAATATGAATGTATTTTTCCCAAAACAACATTTTATAAATAAATACATAAGCCTTTAACATAAGAAATGCGTCAATTTTGTATAGCAACTAATGCCATATTTTTTTTTTTTTTTTTGAGGAGGATTTGAATGACAGTGCCGTACTGACCTCAAAGTGTTGAGACAACACCTGATGGGGAAGTGTATACTCAACTGAGGAGGGCATTGGATGGACAATGAAAGAAACACATGGCTTATGGACACTTGTAATTTTCAGATTTATTGGGCATGTCAGGACGCTTTCATTAACAGCACAGATATAGAAAAGAGATGGTACTAGCAAGGAAAAGACAACAGTGTGGGCAAGGGTCAGAGCAGTGATTGAGGCAGGAGGTGTTCAATCCTAGTTGAGGTTCTAGCACAGGTCAGTACAGTCAGAGTATAAGAGAAGCCAAAGGTGAGCTTGCTCATATATAAAGACCATACATAACAGGAAAGAAACTCTCATAATGCGCCAAACAGAGCCAAAAACTTTGGAAAGCCACCTGAGCAGTACCTTAGTTTAAAGAACATGCATTCAGGCTATGGAAGTGGACAGAGTGTGCAGCTCAAAAAGGGGATGCCATGCATGCGCTTAAATCAACATATACTTGCATCCTCTGCTGTAAGTGGATACTACTGGAAAAACATAGCTGCTACGAGTGAAGGTGAGGACATCGTGCAGAGGTTTGTTTCCAAGTCTTGTCTTGTGGTGGTATAGCAGATTAGTTTGGGGATATATTTAATTTCTAATTTAGTAACTAATCACCTAAAAAATTCAAAAGAATGAATTCAAAACCGTTATCTAAACCCCTTCAGATTTCACTCCCATATTGCTACATGTAAGTAGCAAAACATAGACAGACAATACCAAGATAAAAAGCAAAAGGGCACTCCTCACATGGTGGAAATGAATACTCCATTAATACTCACCATTCGGCGTCACCCATGCCTCAGTGTAGACAAAAGACTAAGATGTACTTGTGGCACTGTGCTGCTTGTGGACACAAACAAAAGTCTTCTACACATCACAATCCGAGATGGCTATAAATTCAAGGACATGTATCAATCCTTTGTGGCTCCAAAGGTATCTTGGCGTCATAATGGTTTTGCACAATTAATGGTCATCAAGTTGTCCACTTCACAGATAAAAACATTACCTACTTATATGGATTACCTGATTTGCTAAGGAAAATCATTTGTACTAGATTTCTGTTTTGTAGTCTTTTGTGGAATGTTTTATTAAACTCCCAATGACTATTTGAGAAATATAAGAATTGAAGGGACTGTCTACTGCCCACAATGCATCATCCAAATGTCAATGCATATTAATGTGCTTTCAAAGTACTTTAAAATGCATGTTTTACATTTTGCATTGCTTAAAATATAAACTACTCACAGCTAAATGAAATTGTGAAATTACAGCAGTTCCAAGAATCCAGGACTGCCCACACTAGCTGAGTAAAATTACCTTTTTTTTTTGGTGCAGTAACCAAAGGAGAATAATGCCATTCAGGTGAATGGAATTTCCTGTCTCTCTGGTGATGCCTGCATCAAATCACACTGGGGGAAAAAAAGCCTGTGCACTATACAAGCAGTAATCTTCATCTTGCACCAGAGTGAGTTTGGAGACTAGACTGTCCCTTTAATAGTTCATACATTTTTGTAAATTCTTCATTATACTGAGGTAAAAGATAGGAAGAGGAGAATACACTATACCACCAGCTGTATGTAGTTAGCCAGACACAGATGGTGGTACAGTATTACTTCAATCAGTGTATACTTGGAAGTCGGCCAGATACATGTGCAGTGCAGCATAGCTCGCATTAGCTATGGTGGGATAGGCACAGACCTGCTATTCCCATACAGTACCACCAATGAGTGTGTGGGAGAGACCACTGTGATTGCCTCTCAAGATAGTAGGAAGTAGCTCCCCAGCACTATATCACTGAGTATCCTAAGACAAATGCTAAGAATACCTAATGGTACTGCCACCTCCGGTGAGACCTAAATCAGAGGTGTTATTGATTTGAAGACCTCTGTGTGACCTGCTAGCTCTATGGATAGGGTTGCCACCTTTTCTTAAAAAAAATACAGGCCTTAGTACTGTCTCCATAGACTTAACATTGGCCTGATGCCAATTTTTTTTACCAGCCAGGTGGCAACCCTATCTTTGGAGGTTTATAGCAATTTGCCTATCAGGCGTCAGAAAAGCAAAAATAATTTTTCTTTAGGGATATGTTGTCAATGGCTATCAATATTGAAATTGACTTGGGCCTTTTTTAATTTTCTCCCTTATACTAGATATTTAATTAGCTAAAATATAAGCACTGTAGCCAATGCACACTTACACATGTAGTTAAAAATAGAAGTTTTAGATGCATACTTATTGCTGGTTAATCAGCATTGTTACTCATTGTTGTCAGATCCTATCAGTCAACAAAATGAATAAAAACATATCTTGCTCTATATATCTGATATCACATTTAATAAAGTTTAGTAAAATAAAATGTTGCAGGGCATCTTTTGAACTCCTGGAAATTTCTTCAGTAGGTTATGTATGTAGTTTTAAATCAAAACCAGCGGTTTTAAAAGCCTGCTCCATTTTATTAAAAAAAACGAAAACTTTATTTTTATGCTATGAAAAACATATCTGTTTTCCCTGCTTCACATGGCAGTCATCTGGAGCTGTGTACAAGCCAGATCACTTGCACAAATGTATCTACAGTGCCAGTATTGGGCTGTGTCTCTAATTTGGCGTATAACAGTTCATAAATCTGAAATAAACTCTACAGGATTTATAAACCCATATAAAGGCCATTACAGTCAAACGATTGTTGCCCTTTTGTCCTTACATTGAGTGTTGCGGAGATGGCCAGTTCTGTCATGTTATTCATTTAAACACTGTTATTCACCAGAGTAGACCAGATGGTTTTGTTTTTCTCAAGTCAGTACTTAATTTTATATATTTATTGTTTACTACATGCCATGAAACAAATTATCTTAGTCATTGCTTACTTATATTTCCAACATGTATGTTTAATGTAGGTTAAGTAAAAATAAATACACCATTTAAATGCAGTTAAAATACACAATAGAAAGTTTGGAATATGGATATAGTATAAAATTGTCTATTTTATTTTAGTACTAGGGGTTAGTGACTGTCACAGGCAAAAATATTAGAACTGCTGTGGGTGTAAGCACACATATGTTTTTTTGTTGCCTCACATACTTTATATTTATTTATGGGCACAGTTGCTGGCACAACATACAAATCTACATTATCTGCATTCTAAGTCATCACGGCAGCAATTACCCTTTTGCCCTATAATGTTTTCCTTATTCATTCAAAATAAATCACAAACAGTTTATAAAGTCATGGCAGGCAGTATAGTTTCAGCAACAGAGAGCAAGCAAGGGCAAAAGAGCGGAGGTCAGGCAACAGGTTGTGGGAGCCTGTGCATTAGAACAGCGTTAGGAACAATATTCATGCTGCAACCAGAACAAGAACAGTGACAGCAGAATAGAATACCCATCTTCTGGTTACCGGAACACTGGAGCACTTGCAGGCTAGCCCCCAGGCCAAGTGAGATTGAGGTAGAACGCTATTCTACAGAAAGTGAGAACACGTGCATCTACCCTGAGGTGTCGCTAGGTGTGGGCTACTGGGGCTATAGCCCAGAGTCCCCCCTTCATAGCCCAGAATGGAGACTCTGGGGCTAAAGTATTCTTTAGCCCCGAGTCTCCAGGGCTATAATATTTTTTTTTTTTTTAAATCCCCCGGTGAGCTATCCTCCATCTGGGACATGGTCCCAGAATCGGAGGATTAACCTCACGTTGGGGTGAGGGCCGATCGGGAGGAGAGGCTGCTACAGGGAGCTCTCTCCCTAGCCTCTCCTCCTCGAGCTGCGGCCCACAGGTGACCGCACCTCCTGGCAATGCAAGCTCCGCCCCCGTCGCACTGTGAGAGCTGCTTGCCGCATGTAAGAAGATCCTGGATAACGTACCAACTGTAAGGTAAGTAAAAAAAAAAAAAATAGAAGGAATGTGTGACTGTGTGTGGGTGTCTAGGTGTGTGTGTCAGGGTGTCTCAATATGTGTCAGTGTGTGGGTGTCTCAATGTGTGTAAGTGTGTGTCTGGGTGTCTCAATGTGTGTAAGTGTGGGGGTGTCTCAATGTGTGTAAGTTTGTGTCTGGGTGTCTCAATGTGTGTAAGTGTGTATCTGGGTGTCTCAATGTGTGTAAGTTTGTGTCTGGGTGTCTCAATGTGTGTAAGTGTGTCTCTGGGTGTCTCAATATGTGTAAGTGTGTGTCTGGGTGTCTCCGTGTGTCTAGGTGTCTCAATGTGTGAAAGTGTGTGTGTCTCAATGTGTGTGAATGTGTGTGGGAACCTGAATGTGTGTGGATGTCTCAATGTGTGTGAGTATGTGTGGGTGTCTCAATTTGTGTGTGTGGGTGTCTCATTGTGTGCATCTGGGTGTCTAGGTGTGTGTGTCAGGGTGTTTACGTAAGTGTGTGTGTGTTTAAGGGTGTTTGCTTAAGTGTGTGTGTAAGGGTGTTTGCTTAAGTGTATGTGTGTGAGTGTCTCAGGGTGTCTGTGTGTGAGAAAGAGAGAGAAGTTGTGTGTGAGAGAGAGAGACAGTGTGAGTGTGAGAGAGAGACAGTGTGTGTGAGAAAGAGAGATTGAGAGATGGTGTGTGTGAGAAAGAGAGAGACAGTGTGTGTGAGAAAAAGAGAGATGGTGTGTGTGAGAAAGAGAGATAGTGTGTTTGAGAAAGGGAGAGGCGGTGTGTGTGAGAAAGAGAGAGAGACGGTGTGTGTGAGAAAGAGAGAGACAGAATGTGTGAGAAAGAGAGAGAAAGACGGTATGTGTGAGAAAGAGAGAGAGAGAGACGGTGTGTGAGAAAGAGAGAGAGAGACAGCGTGTGTGAGAAAAGAGAGACGGCGTGTGTGTGACCGAGCTCATCTGGGCACTAGCCCCAGATCATCCGAAGACCTAGCAATGCCCCTTCATCTACCCTTCTGACCTGGGCAATTGCCAAGATGAAACACAACCTGTACCCTTTAGGAACACCTCACTGGTTCATGCTCTCCTTGCAAGTGCTTTTTTGGCTATCGATGGCAACATTACATATGAGTAGCCCCTCCCCTTACAACTGATACGACATGAGTAGCCCCTCCCCTTACAACTGATACGACAGGAAAAGATTGACATATGACACAATTAGGCCTCATGATCACCTAAGCCTTCTGTCTTTTTCCTGTTCCGCTTAGACTGACAGGAGGATCTACATTTCTAGGTATTGTGAATTTTTTTTTGGTGTACCTGAGCTCTTCTGAGTCCTGCCTAGGGGAGTTCAACTTCTCTCCCTTGGAAGCCTCCAGCACACAGCACTTATGTTAAAGGTTTCTCCCAGGGGGTTCCCAACTCTTAGTGTCATCATCACTTGCCTTAAGGTAATAAAGCTCTACTGAATGTCCCTTCATGTTTTTTCTGCGTTCCTCTTGGTATTGCTCTCTGTTTAGCAAGTGTCTCAGTTTTGATGACATTTGTATGACTCATATCTGATTGGCCATTCGCTTGCCCTTAGCTGTTTGACTTTTTTTTGCTAGTTTGTTCCTCATTGATCATCTCTGCCTTCTCATTTTAAAAGATTTTTTTTCTCATAGCACTGGCGTTTTGCTGTCTCTTAAGCTGTAGTTCTGGTGCAACAATTGTGCCTATTGATACATTTTTTTCCCTTCACATCATTTTTTTTTCTTACTTTGCTTGCCTTTTTAACAGTTATTTTTTTTTTGCTTGGGTTCCTGCCTTGCAGCTGTCCAGTATGTCAAGGTCCAGCTCTCCTGCTGCCTCTCACAGAATATCTTAATCTCAATGTAAGCCAGTTAGGTGATTATTTTACATTTTATTTTTAGGTTTTAGGTTCCTTGGGTTCAATGGCGTCTTCTTGTTGCTCATACCCATTTTCTGCTGACCTTCAACAAGCAAGGATTTTGCCTGTCTCAGCCCATCATAATTACCCCCTCTGGTTTGTCATAATTTCTCCTGGTGGATTTTCCTCTAGTAGATGTGGACCTGCAGTTGGTGACCACAGATGCCAGTGGTTGGGGCTGGGGAACCCACTTTCATTCATTACATCTTCAATGTCAGTGGACACCGCATATGAAATTACAGCCCTTCAATGTCCTGAAGCTTCAGGTCATTTTCTTGACTCTATTCAAGCTCAACCACCTTTTGAGGTACTGTTGGGTTTAAATAGGACCAAGAACAAAGAAGCTGCTTCTTATCTGAGCAAGCAGGGAGGAACTAGGAGTCTCAGCCTACTAAGGGAGCTAGAGCCTTTAATGAGTGGGCACAGAATAATTTGGCTAGTCTGTTGGTAATTATTTGAGCAGAGTGAAGGTTGACCAAGCAGAATGGTGACAGGCACCACAGGTTTTTCAAGGTATTATGAAGAGATTGGGTCTTCCACAAATAGTCCTAATGGCAACCAGGTCACACAGCAGGTTCCTCTCTACTTCTCCTGATGCTTTGACCCACCTGCTCTGAGGACGATTCCTATGGAATTGCAGTCTGGGTTATGTATTTCTTCCAATTCTGTGGATTCCTGCCATCCAACGGAAGATTTTCAAAGAACAAGCAGAGATCATTCTGATAATTACATTTTGGTCCATACATCCTTGGCTCCCTCTTCTTAGCAGATAGTCAGTGGAATCACTTTGAGAGCTTCCTGTCTCAGCTACCCTTCTATCTCATGGCCCAGGATTCTTGCAGCTAAAGACTGAGCAGGGGACCATACCAGCCAAGGGCTTCTCATCACTGGGGGTTAATACCCTTCTTCAATCAAGAAAACTATGACTTTCAGCCACTTACTATAATATCTAGTATTTTGCAATTGGACAATATGTTGGGTAGTCTCTTTGAAATGTCATCTACTCTTCCACTCTCCCCGAGTTCATTCAGACTTGTCTGGACAGAGGCGAGAGTCTCAGTTTCTTAAGAATCCAGGAGTCAGCCATTTTCAGCGCTAATCAGGATTACATGGGCCTTGGACCAAGATATGTTCAGGTTTTTTAAGACTGTTTTCAATATTGGTGCCCAGGAAGAACAACACGTCGCACCTTGGAATAATGAACATTCACTGAGTGCTGGAAGTATTTATTTTTGTCTTATGTTTTCAAGATTAGGCCTACGCTGAAGCCATCTGTTCCTCCGTGGGATCTTCCACTGGTCCTTTTGGCCATCTTCTCTTTGCCCTCTGAGTCTCTGGAAGTAATTTACTTTTCTCTTGTCACCTTAAAGGCCCTTCTACTTGTGGCAATTACCTGTTGTCTCAAAACATATAATCACTGAATGGCAAACTGTTGAAAGTCTGGCAGGCTCTTCATCCTCCCATCTGGATTTCGAATAGGGCTACTTTCTTCAAAGATGGCTGGTGTTGTCAATTTCCAAAGCTCATAAATCGCAAAGGTGTTCCAGTGCAATCAGGATTGAAAACTTACTCAACTAGGGTCTTACCTGCATTCTGGGCAGCAGCAGCACATGTTACTTCAGATGTGATCTGCAAGGCTGCAACCTGTTCATAAATCTACACATTTGTGAAGCACTATCGGTTGGATGGTTGTGCAGCTTCTGAAGCACATTTCTGGAAGTGGATCCTAGAAGCAATTTCTAAATCTAACTCCCTTTCTCAATAAATGTGATATTGTTTTGCAGTATCTAAGTTTGTGTAGTTTTAAAAAATTTCAAATGTTTGCCCCAAATGTCTTTTGCCCTATGAGCTGAGAGGGGAGAGGCTATCTATATGTAATGCTGCCATGGTAAATTATGGTGAATCTGAAACAATTTTCACTCTTCTCCTACTGATTCCTGACAATATTGTTTCCATTCATTTTCCTATTTTGAGTTTAGAATTACGACTGTGATTTAAAAGTTTTCCCCAGGGGTCTAGGACACTTCCGCGCCGCATCTTCATCGCTGACAGTTCAGCGCGGCAGTTAGAACGCTAAACTGTCAGCAATGAAGAATAACGCAGCAGTTTCATCGCAGCTGCGGTTATGTAAGAGCTGACAGTTCAGCGCTGAACTGTCAGCTCTTACAAATGTAAAAGTAAAACGAAAATACCCCCCCTAATAAATGATTCCCAAACCCCAATACTAAAATTAACCCCAATACTAAAATTAACCCCCGCACCCTAATACTAACCCTCGAACCCTAATACTAACCCCCTAAACCCTAATACTAACCCCCGACCCCTAATACTAACCCCCTAAACCCTAATACTAACCCCCGACCCCTAATACTAAAATTAACCCCCTAAACCCTAATACTAACCCTAATACTAACACCCGAACCCTAATACTAAGCCCCTAAACCCAAATACTAACCCCCAACCCCTAATACTAACCACCTAAACCCTAATACTAACCCCCAAACCCTAGTACTAAAATTAACCCACTAAACCCTAATACTAAAATTAACCCCGAACCCTAATACTAAAATTAACCTCCTAAACCCTAATTCTAACCCTTACTAAAATAAACTAATATAGCTAAAATACTTACCTTTAGCAATGAAATGTCCCGCGATGAAATCTCCAGCGACGAGCTGTCTTGCGGTGCAGAGTCGGCGGTGAAGCGGCTGCGGGGAAGCAGCCGCGATGAAGTGTCCCATCCCCCTTCCCAGTGACTGTTTTTTGTGACAATGGTGCATATGTTAACATTGAATAGTATAGAACTACTTCTGCTAATAATGACTGATTAATTATTTTTTATTGGGTTTACAAGTACTCTACACATTTCACTAGAACATGTTATACCTTACCATATCCTACTGAATTATCTGTTTTAACTTTAGAAGGTTGAAATACATATTTATTTTTCAATTTAAGGATCTGTGTGTCAGATGACTAATACTTTCCCTTTAGTCAATCTTCTCAGTAAAGTGTGAATAGAAATATTTATTGACCATTAACCTATAACAAGGGTGTTGCGTGACATTTATTAAACCATTTACATTTGCAGAGGAATGCAGTCCTAATGTTGAAAAATAACATTGTGTTTTGAATATTTTGTGGAGGATGACAGAACACATTCTTGATTTCAGTTGCAGAATTTTTTTCTTTCACAAATTAAAACAACATCTGCTCACTTTATGAAGTTTTGTTGCATGACAGAAAAGTATGTGACAAACATAAAACTATTGGTTGATCGGTTGGCAACTAGATTTTACCTCCTTTCTTTTTAGAACCTTGATTATTATTATGACAGAACAAGCCACATTCTGCAATGCCTCAGTGCAGCCATTATGTTATCATTGAATAAATAGCTGCAATTTGGTATGCCAAATAAGACCAAAACAAAGAAATTAAGCTGGTTAGACACAGTTGACATTGTTTGCTCAACAGTATAGATTCAAATTTCTCTCAAAGTGCAGGACAGATGCCTTCTGATGTTATCATCTCTTGTTAATGCTCCCTTGTCATTGCTTAGTGCTTCCCTGACATGCTTATGGCTGCTGTCAAATAACACGTGAGATTGTTACAACACAGCATCAAGCGCTTGAGAGCTTATCAGCCAATAAGAAAGTGATATTTTCTAGGGCTGTACTGTAGTTTTAATTCATATGAGGGATACAAAAAGCAAATTGCAGATGTCAGTGTGGTATCAAAACTCTGTGGACAGAATCATTTTAGTGCCATAAACATGGATCCAAATTTACGTAAAATTTAATGTTAATTATAGTCTCAGTGTTATTTCTTTACTCTGTTGATGCTAAGCACAGATTAAATTGGCTTTGCATTAGTAAACATAATAAAGTTGTGTAATTTTAAAATTGCTAAACAAAACTTTTTTGACCTGGCTGTGTTCCTTTGTATGGATAGATCGAGTCTATTCTTCATATTGTAAAATGTATTCAGCTGTTCGTTCAATGGCTGGAAGCCATTATGCTAACTGTTACGCTGATAGAATTTTTTTGTGTGTGAAACTTTGAAAGAAATGCTAAGAGGTTGCAAATAAACCTTGTAGAGCTAGAGTTTCATATATAAAGTGCTTTCTGGTTTTTACTCAAAAGAGGATCCCTGTACTAGTTACAAACTCTCTTTGACACACATTAACCCCTTCGTGACGCACGGTGATTGTGTCCCAGATGACACGAGCACCAAAACGTCATAATTTGTTCCTGGCTACTGATCACAAGGTGATCTGTAGCCTGGAACACTGTGGCAGAGGCCCGATCAGGGTTTTAATGGACCCTGTGTGTCCCTGCCAAAAGGTTGTGAGACCTCCGGATGTCAAGTGTGACGTCACAGAGTTGTGCACGAACCCGGAAGTTCGGCACGGCGCGATTTAGTGAAATGTAGCCGGTGCTCACTTCGAGCACCAGCTACATTTCCCCTGTCAGACTGAGGCCACTGCAAGTCCCTGCAGCGGGATCCGAGCACAGCTCGTCACAGGGAGCCACAATGAGCTGTTTCACACTGGACAGACCATGCCGTCCTAGCGTCAGGAAGGAGTTCAAGACTCAAATATTACAGATTAACATTAACTAATTGCTAAATTATGACAAGCAATGTAATTAAAACATGGCTAAGGAATCATAACCATATCTATAGAAAACAACTTAAAACCCTAGAAGGTTGATAAAAAAATAAATATGTTAATAAATGTTTAATATGTGGATGTTAATTGAGCACATGGTGCTTAATCTTGCATATTGCATAATATCAACTTACAATGCAGTACATTTGAGTATGTATTTGTACAATAATAATGTCTTTCCTCAGCCTCATAATGGTAACTGAAAGATCAGGGAGGTGAGATATAAAGCCAGGGGACAGAAATGTGAAGGATGTTCTCACTTTGTGATGTTTTGTAAATACTTTTATTAGTCCCCAGTTCCATATCGGATATCTAGGATAGCCTTGTGGCATTGTCACAATCCTAGATATAAGATAGGGAACTGGGGACTAATAAAAGTATTTTGAAAATTGAGGCGACTAGATGGACCGAATGGTTCTTATCTGTCGACACATTCTATGTTTCTATGTTCTAATGAAAGGGATGATATGCATATGTAAAAGTGCTCATTAGATTTTGGAAAGAAGAAGTAGTCCTGAGATGGGGTTGATGGTAAAGGGTAAGATGGTAAAGGAGGAGGTACTGCTGTGAGAGAGACAGAATTAAGGGAGGAAATTCCAAGATTTTACTATTATTATGACGTAAAGTCATAATTAATAAAGACCTGGAGGCTCCTATTATGCTATATCTCTTTCTTTATTTCCCTCAGCAGCAAAGAAGAGAATGCTTAAAAAATGTAACCAATAAGGATGCTCCTTACAAACTCCCCTCCCCTCCTCTATATATTGCACTGTTACAGGAAACACATCCTCTTTCTTTGAATAAAAAAACATAACCGAAGAAAAATATCAAGTCCACACAAAAAAACAAGTCCAACATGAAAAAACTCAGCGTCGATAAAACAGGAACAGTGACGACTTTAATCCAATCTCCTGGGTAGAAACACCGATACTCCAGAAGTGGCAAACAATACTCCTTAAGCTAGAAGAAAAAGGAGAAAATATATACTTGTTAAACCATATATACAGGTAGGTCAAACAAATTCAACCGCAGTTGAGCATATACCTGTCATAAATATATAACAAACTTCAACATGTAAAGGATCAAAAGTCATAACAACCACACAAGAAAAACCGGGTGGGTAAATCACAGTCAGTAAACCTGAAAATACACATAAAAAGGGGTGGGAATAATACTCGACTCCGTGTCTTTATTAATCATGACTTTACGTCATAATAATAGTAAAATCTTGGAATTAATAAAGAGACGGAGGCTCCTATTATGCTAGTTTAAAGCAGTGCAATAACATTATCAGTAAAATGTTCAGGGGTCTTGAAGTAAAACTCCCGGAAAGTAGATTCCTGAGACCAATCAGCAGCCTTGAGCAGGTCTTCAAAACGACAACTCAAAGAACAGGCTTTAGAGGTCATGGCACCCCTAACAGAATGAGGACCAAATACAGAAGTATCAATACCAGCTTCAGTCAACACCCACTTGACCCATCTGGCCACGAAAGTAGTTGCAACTGGATGATTGGGATACCGGAGAGCCAGGAATAATTCTTGATGAGGAGACACATGAAAATCCAATAGGCGTAATTCGTATTCACGTAAGCAATGAACCGGACACAATGGAGGGTTCCGTGAAAAAACGGGATAGGAAACCAATGTAATGGAAGTTTTTGTATGCCTGGAAATATTAAAAACAACACCAGCAGGCGTGAAAGAACAAGAAGTTACGTCCAGCTCTGACGGCCGAGACTCTTTTACAAGAAATAAGGCAAAAGAGCTTCACCAAGTTAGCTGACAATTGCCGCAAAGACAACTCCAAATTATCAGGCCATTTCTCAAAAAGGTGTAAGACAATAGTAACATCCCATAAAGACGAATACCTTAGCAAGGGCGGTCTAGCTTAACAAATCCCTTTCAAAAGGCGACACACAAGTAACTGCTTACCAGCTGTAAAACCGTCAAAACCGCTATGGCCTGCCGAAATGGCTGACCGATAAACATTGATGGTCCGATAAGCACGCCCGCTTTCAAATAAGAAAGACCCGGAGACCAACCAGGCTAGAAGTGGAAGCTGATCCCCGTATAGTAAGGGATGAGAAAATCCCAGTGGGTCGCAAAGTAAGTCCTGTCGAGCAGGAAGTAGTCGAGAAACCTCTATTGCCATATTGCCTAGTATAGGGAACCACGGGTGTGTCTCCCACCAAGGAGCCACCAGCACTATAGTCACTTGGTTCCTGCATACATACAACAATGTCCGAGCAATCAGACAGAATGGGGGAAACGCATAATGTCTATCTTGAGGCCAAGTCTGAAGGAAAGCATCAGTGGCCAAAGACTACGGATCCGGTCTCCAGCTGAAAAAGCGTGGAAGCTGGGTACTGAGCCTGGAGGCAAAAAGGTTGATCATTAATGGACCCCAAAGTTCCAGCACGAATTGAAAAACCTCTTGGTGGAGCCGCCAATGACTGGGATCCTCGAAATGGTGAGAGTGCCAGTCTGCATCCATGTTGGTAAGGCCTGGAATATGTTTCACTGGTACTGAGATGTTGAGCATTAGGCAGAAACTCCAAAATGTTGTCATTCCGCTGAGATGATTTATGTAGCGAACCGCTGAACCATTGTCCATGAGTAGAAGGATGGAACAATTGTTGGATGTTTGAGTAAAACTCCTCACAGCGAACTCTCCGGCCAAGAGCTCCAAACAATTTATGTTCAAATTCTTTTCCGAATGAGACCAACGACCTCCTGTGGATGAACTCCCGCACTGTGCCCCCCAACCCGCCAGGCTGGCATCGAAATCGACAATTATATCTGGAGCGGTGGCGAAAATGGCCTGTCCGTTCCAAGCCTCCATGTGTGCAAGCCACCAGCCCAATTCCTTTCGTGCCTCCAGTGACACCGGGACCATCTGATCGTATGTCAGTCCACATTGCAGGGCCCGAATCTTCAAATGTTGGAGGGCACGGTAATGTAATGGGCCAGGGAATATGGCCTGAATCGAGGCCGACAGAAGGCCGATGATGCAAGCTAAATGTCGAATAGAAATCTGTGGAAACCGTAGGACTTTCCTGATTTCCTTCCAAATAGACGTCATCTTCGAAGGAGGTGGGCGCAACGAACCCTGAATGGAATCTATCAGAAACCCCAAGAACTCCAGAGTTTGGGATGGGATTAGAACTGACTTTTCCAAGTTGATGAGGAAACCTAGACCCTGCAACAGGTCTATTGTCCAGGAGAGGTGCAGACGTAGTGTCTCTATTTCTTGAGACATGATCAACAAGTCGTCTAAATAAATTATTAAACGGACGCCTCTCCTGTGCAGCGCACAGATCACTGGCTTTAGCAGCTTTGTAAAACACCACAGGGCTGATGACAGGCCAAATGGCAGGCAAGTGAATTGCTGACACGACAACACCGTCACACTGCCAATCACTCCCTCCTTACTTGCTCAGAACTCCCCGGTCTCACTGCCCTCTGGGTCTTCTGCAGGGATTCCCAGCCAGACACACAAGCTCCATTAGCAGGCCTCTCATGACTATCCCTAGGTTACTGTTCTGCACATGTGCAGTTCTACATTTGGCTTCCTGCCCTTACTGTACCTTAAAGGGATAGTAATAAAACCTCTGTTTCTCCTCCCCAAAGCCTCCATTGGCCAGACAATCTCTCCTACACTATTTAAACCCTAATTTGTGAACTGGTCCTTGCCTGTAATAGAGCCTGGTGCCTTTACTAGCGTTTATGTTATATCGTGATTTGCTGATTCCTGTTGCAGACTCCTGCTTGCCCGACCTTGCCTGTTTTGCCACCTGTCCCGACCTGTTTGCCTGAATTGACTTTGTTTGTTTGCCACCTGTCCCGATTTTTACGCCTGTCTGACTATTCTTCCGCCTGCACCCTTGATACCTTCGCCTCGGTCCTACTCTGTATCCAGCTGCCGTCCTATTAGGTTTAGCTTTGGTATTCTGGTGATAGTTCAGAGTGAAAAATTCCCTGGGGGAACGAAACCTGCGGCTCAACCATAGGGTGGAATTCCTTCAGGCAGAATAATTCTGTTCTATTGCCGGGGTCCATTGCCAAAACCTATACCTACTCTGCAAAGCGGTTCCAGCCTCGTACAAGATCGTGACAATTGCCACCTCTGGTGATTCCAGGAGAACTGGAGAAAGCTTTGATGTTCTTTTGTCATGGGGACCGTAAGGTATGCATCCTGCAGGTCCAACTTGACCATCCAGTCCACCAGCATTGAGATATCTCAAGCAGTGAATGCCCTCCATCTTGAAGTGTTGGTACACTACAAAGGAGTTCAAGGGTCGTAGGTTGATGACAGGGCAAACCCCTCCATCTTTTTTGGGCACTAAAAACAAATTGCTGTGGAACCCGTGAGTGGGGTCTGTCACTGGAGAAATGGCCTGTTTCTGTAGGAGACTCTGAATCTCCTGAGATATGAGGGACCGATCTTGGTCTGAAAAATGTATTGCCTTTGGTGCCACTGACTGTGTTGGCAGACACATGAAATCTATCTGGTACCCAGCCACCGTCTGGAGGACCCAAGGACTGGTAAGAGCCTCTATTGTGCCTAGGCCGGCTCCGGTGTGGGAAGAATGCCGGAGGAGTTGGCTAAGCATCGAGGAATGATGGACAGGAACGTCGAGAACCTTTGGAACCATGATGTGGTCTCTCTGTGTCCTCGGCCTGGCAGACGGCCCCACGGAATCTGCTGGCCCCGCCAAAAAGCTTAGGGTTGAACACCCTCTTCATATTTGGCTGAGCCTTTTCCAGTGCCATGAAAGTATGTACAAATGACCCCAGATCTTTGACAAAATTGTCACCAAACAGCATGCACTGTGCTTGAGACCCTGGTTCTGAGGTCGCCATATTAACCAGCTTAGGCTCGATTTTTAGTAGGATAGCCTTACGGCTCTCGTCAGCTATAGCCGTATTGGCATTGCCTATCAGGCAGATCACTCTCTGTATCCAGCCCCTCAGGGTGAGTGGATCAGCGGGAGTGCCATCAGATAAAGCCATCTCCACCATCTAAAAACTTTTAGTGGATGGACTCAACACATCCAGCACTTTCTCTTGGCATATGCTCAGTGCAAAGTCCAGGCCTTTCTTGGCCTTCCAACCTGACTTCCCCATGAACAGGGTCAAGGTCCGGTGTGTCACACACTATATTTGGGACCATTTAGGCAAAGGTAAATATGGTCCGTAGGGAACCACTCAGCCGAACTACTCAGCTGAGCGAGGATGGTGGAGGGCATCAGGGTCGAACAGAGGTTCACACTGTGAGTCCACCAGTACCAGGGCATCGGCCTGATGGGGACCCTGTGGGGCATACGCCCTTATCATCATCAGATATATCATCATCTGTGAAATTATGGGTGTCGGAATTATCCGATTCCTCCTAAGCCTCCTCTGATCCCGAATCAGACTGGGATGTATCCATAGCGGCCTTAGCCTTTTTCCATTTACACACCGATTTAGCCCGGTGTGGAGCTAGTTTACGTGGTGCAACCACGGCAACTGTGGCAGGATCAACCTTGCCTATCTTAACAATTTTGGAGGAGTGGGGTGTGAGATGGCATGTTTTGAATGCCACTTTACTCCCTGTTTTAGTATGTGTCACTTTTTGTCCCTTTGGGAACATAGGCTGAGCCCTGGATGGCTGTGCAGCTAAAAGAGCTGAGGATATGGACTGGGCTATATTATCTGACATAAGGCCCATTGCAGATTATAAAGCCTGTGAC
Source organism: Pelodytes ibericus (assembly GCA_036172795.1). Taxonomy (NCBI): domain Eukaryota; kingdom Metazoa; phylum Chordata; class Amphibia; order Anura; family Pelodytidae; genus Pelodytes; species Pelodytes ibericus. The sequence goes on from CM069863.1 coordinate 76,991,067, forward strand.
ACTGATCTGGACATTGTACTGTCTAATAACGTATGAAACTCCTCAGAGTTCAATAAATCTGCAGAAGGGTCATCAGCCCTAAGGGATGGGGAAGCCCTGTGCTCAGGTGACATGTCAGGTGAAGTGGGAACATGGTGAGAATCCATGACAAACGGAGCAAATACCTGATGACAAAATGCAGCAAAAAAACGCACAGCACAGATAAGCAAGTATTGAAGTCCCACTGTACCACACAAACGGAACAAAATCGCATGAAAACGAAAGCAGTATGTAGTTAGGATGGAGAGCAGCAGCAGAATGCGAGCAATCAGCGTAACGCACTGTTAGGGAGTGGTTAAAATGGCTGCGATCCCTAAACAAAACACCCGTGTAACGGGCTACAGGAAAATGGTCACTGTGATCACAATTGTGCATGCGCGACTTCCGGATACCCAAAGACTATGGTAAAATGGCCGCCTTGCATGTAGAACACGGGTGCAATGGCTGTAGGATATGAAGAACACAATAAAATGGCCACCGCTGGCGGGAAAGAAACGCTAGCGGTGGTGAGACAGAAGGGAAAACAACAGCAGAATGAAACTGTAAAGTAAGTAAAAACGAGAAATATCAAAGCACAGAAAAAAGCAATGCACAGAAAAAATCAATGCACGGAATACCAATGTACAGAAAAAGTAGTGAGGGAGGGGACACAACCGAACCCTATGAAGGAAAGGAAAAAAGGACATAGGGATAAATACACCCAAATATAACAGTAATATCCAATAACTGTAATATCTAAACACAGTAAAAATATTAAGTACAGTAATACAAAACTATGTAAAACAATGCTAAGCAAAAAATATGAGTACTTAACTTTCTGAGGGAGCAGCAAAGAAAGAGGATGTGTTTCCTGTAACAGTGCAATATATAGAGGAGGGGAGAGGAGTTTGTAAGGAGCATCCTTATTGTTTACATTTTTTAAGCATTCAATTCTTTGCTGCTGAGGGAAATAAAGAAAGAGATATAGTATAATAGGAGCCTCCGTGTCTTTATTAATTAACCTTGGCACCCACCTGTTTCTTTTTGCCTGGCTGTCCCTTAAAGGAGCCAAAAATTAGCTGATGTCGGTGACTCCAATGACGCTCAGCCATCCCAACAAGCTTGGTTCAGTACAGCTGCTGTGACTAATAACTTTATTTTTTATTAGCCTTTTTATTTAGTTAAAGATAAGGTGTTAGAAGAATGTTTTTTATATTTGTGTTTTTCAGTGTAGAATGCCATTAGAAGGTTTGTATGCTTTCAAGCAGTGCTCTCTACCTCATGTATCAGTGTACCTCTGTTTGTCTAACTTACTATGTAGTTCCCCCATATGCTTTGTAGCAAGCGCTATGTAAATTGTTGATGCTATATAAATAAATGTTGAAATAATATTATAACCCGGCATTATGTAAGTTAAACCCTAAATTAAATGTGTGTTAATATATTATAACTTGGTATTATGTTAAATTAAATGAACATTATGTATCCTAGACATGATGCATGTGCAGTTGCAAAAAGGTCAGGTATGTAAAAGAAATATATGCATATATGATGTGTCTCAGAACTTGAATCTCATGTATGTATGATAAAAATGTACATTACAATAATGTGACATATTTCACTGTGATTTGCAGAATAGTGCATTGCTTAAAGATTTACTTTATAAGCAAATTCTAAAAATGCACTTAATATGATTTTTAGAATAGGTTGATTTTCAAGTATTTAGATCGACTACTAAGAATACTACTACTTTTGGAAATGTGGTGTTTCCCAACAGACTTAGGATAAACATCTGCTCTTTCTGTTATTAGTTAGTAGTTACCAGTTGGAACCAAATAACTGCAACAAGTCTAGTTTCCAGTTCAATAGCAGATGCACTTCCCCTTGGGTCCATACCACAAGAAAATTATATTTTCCTTTTCCAATACATAAGTCATGAGCAAGCAGAAACAGCTGCTTCTATCTAGCTTTATGTGAATTTATAGTTCAAATAAGAAAACTGAACTGATGTTAGCCAGTGCTGTATTTACCGCGAGGCATCCTAGGCGGATGCCTAGGGCGGCAAATTTTGGGGGGCGGCAGCGCCCCCCAGCACTGAAAAAAAAAAATGTAAAAAAAAAAGTGAAAAAAAAAAAAAACGCGACCCTTTAAAAAAAAAAAAACCCCACCGCGCTTGCAGGCAGAGACGGAGGTGAGAAGGGATCGGAAGATCCCCCCTCACCAACGCTCTGCCTGCCAGGCTGCACGGGGAGCCGAACAGGCAGCACAGAGAAACCTCCGTGCTGCCTGTTCGGCTCCCCGTGCAGGATGCCGACACGGAAGTGCCGACAGTCACGTGACGGGCGCGCTGACGTCATACGCGCGCCCAGTCACGTGACCTGTCGGCACAATCGCCGGGAGCCGAACAGGCAGCATGGAGGGACCATGCTGCCTGCCTGCCAGGGAAAGGTAAGTGCTGATGGGAGACTGTGTGTGTGTGTGTGTGTGTGTGTGTGTGACTGTGACTGTGACTGAGTGTGATGGGAGTCAGAGTGTGTGTGATGGGAGACAGTGTGTGTGATGGGAGTCAGTGTGTGTGTGTGGGAGTCAGAGTGTGTGTAATGGGAGACAGTGTGTGTGACTGAGTGTGATGGGAGTCAGAGTGTGTGTGATGGGAGACAGTGTGTGTGACTGAGTGTGATGGGAGTCAGAGTGTGTGTAATGGGAGACAGTATGTGTGACTGAGTGTGATGGGAGTCAGAGTGTGTGTGATGGTAGACAGTGTGTGTGACTGAGTGTGATGGGAGTCAGAGTGTGTGTGTGATGGGAGACAGTGTGTGTGACTGAGTGTGATGGGAGTCAGAGTGTGTGTAATGGGAGACAGTGTGTGTGACTGAGTGTGATGGGAGTCAGAGTGTGTGTGATGGGAGACAGTGTGTGTGACTGAGTGTGATGGGAGTCAGAGTGTGTGTGATGGGAGACAGTGTGTGTGGCTGAGTGTGATGGGAGTCAGAGTGTGTGTGATGGGAGACAGTGTGTGTGACTGAGTGTGATGGGAGTCAGAGTGTGTGTGATGGGAGACAGTGTGTGTGACTGAGTGTGATGGGAGTCAGAGTGTGTGTGTGATGGGAGACAGTGTGTGTGACTGAGTGTGATGGGAGTTGGAGTGTGTGTGATGGGAGTAGGAGTGTGTGACTGAGTGTGATGGGAGTAGGAGTGTGTGACTGAGTGTGATGGGAGTGTGAGCTTGATGTGAGTCTGAATGATGGGGCATGTGTTAGGTGTGTAACGTGGGTGTGCAGCTTGGGTAGGGGGGTGCCCAGATTTTGTCTGCCTAGGGCAGCACAAAATCAAGATACACCACTGATGTTAGCACATAACTATAATATTTAGGTGACTTATGAAAAAGAAAGATAATTTTCTTAATAATCAATAAACAATTTAATTTATTAGGAAAATATCAAAATTGATTATATCAAAAACAACTAATACATTGTGACTATACAGTGAACACATATAATCTACACAGCCGCTATCCCATAGGTAAGTATGTTATTTTACTAGTGCTGCTAAACACTTAAAGACCAGACAACATGTAACATATATATTTTTTCTTTTCCTATCAGTCAGTCTCTAAGGATATATAAATATAAATACAGGTCACAAGTAGAGTTGAGCGGACACCTGGATGTTCGGGTTCGGCAGGTTCGACCGAACTTCGAAAAAATGTCCGGGTCTGTGCTCGAACTTGACCCCGAACTTGACTCCGAACCCGAACCCCATTGAAGTCAATGGGGACACGAGCTTTTGGCCACTAAAATGCCCCATGGAAAGGGCTAGAGGGCTGCAAAAGGAAGTAAAATGTGGGTAAGAGTAGGACAAGTGCCCTGCAAGCAAATGTGGATAGGAAATAAATTAAAATAACATAAAATACATACAAATTACAAATACTGCTGAGCCATAAAATAGCACTAGATGGAATCTTTGATTTTAGCTTTGGAAGAACATAAATCTAAATCTAAAGCATGGCTGCCAGGAGGATCAACAGAATTATCCATTTGAGAGAGGGTTGGAGTGCAGGGTATTCTCTTTCAGTTTATACTAAGTTAAATCTAGTTATAACATGACCCAAGTAAATTCATACAAGTATCTTGGCATGTGGCTAGACCCAAACTTATCTTTTGGTCTCCATACTGACAAGCTAGTGTCAAAGCTATATCCTAGAATTGGCTTACTATATAGAAACAAATCAAACCTAGATTCCACGGTAAGGAAACGTATTGTGCAGCAAATGTTAATGCTGATCTTGGACTATGGAGATGTTGTGTATGATTCTGACCCCAGACACATCTCGGTAAACTCGACACTCTGTATAATACATTGTGTCGTTTTGCACTACAGTGCGATGATAACACTCATCACTGTAAAATGTTAAAAGAGTTAAATTGGCTGATGCTTGCCTCCAGGTGCGCTCTCCACATAGCGTGCTTAGTTACTTCCCTGGAACGCTTCCCCCCTACCTGAGCGGCATGCTCGCCCTTACTCCCTGCACATCCTACAATCTCAGATCTTGCACCAACCCTTCGCTAGCGATCCCTCGCTTCAAAAAGGAAGCTGGTCGAGGTGCATTCTCTTTCAGAGCTCCTCATATGTGGAATAGCTTTCCTGCTTCTGCCAAATCAGCAGCTAGTCTAAAATCACTGAAAGTAAATGTCTCCAAAATCCTCAAAACAGATTGTACCTATTATTAGTTTACAAACTCCTTCATATACTGTACATGTTGTTCCTTCTTTGTATCAACAATGGTTTACCCTGTATGTTCACCTTCCAACTTTTTTATATATATGTATTTATGTATTTATTTTAATCTACTGTTAAATGTGTAACTCTGTAACTCCATTCTGGACTGGGTCCCCAGGACATACTTGAAAACGAGAGAAATATCAATGTATTCTTCCTGGTAAAACACTTTCTAAATAAATAAATAAATAAATAAACTGGCTGCACTGTCAGCCACCCAATCTACTATCGTCTGTACTTGTTCTGGCCTCACCATTCTAAGAGCGGCATTCGGGCTTACCAAATAACGCTGAAGGTTCTGTCGCGTACTAGCACCTGAGTAAGGTGTTTCACTTGTGCGTGAAGCTGGCACAGTTCGACCACATCCCCAACTTGCAACAGGAGCTCCACCAACACCAGCAGCACCACGACCAGGGCCACGTCCCTTATTTGATGCTCTCCTCATTCTTTGTGGTCACCCACCAAAGTAGCAGATGGTTTATGTCAGGCGACAATGTAACCGCCAACAATTATAATTTTTCAAAATGCACTGTAAGCAAAGTATTGGACTGTTCTATTTGACTCTCAGATATGAAGTGCAGGCCGTAAATGTACTATTTAGCACAACAATTAGAATTTTGCACTAGAGCACAGAATTGGACTGTTCTATTTGACTCTCAGATATGAAGTTCACCACAAGACGCAAATGTACTATTTAGCACCCAAAACAATTAGAATTTTTCAAAGTGCACTGTATCCACAGTATTTCCCTGTTCTATTTGACTCTCAGATATGAAGTTCACCGCAAGACGCAAATGTACTATTTAGCACCCAAAACAATTAGAATTTTTCAAAGTGCAATGTAACCACAGTATTTCACTGTTCTATTTGACTCTCAGATATGAAGTGCACCGCGATAAGCAAATGTACTATTTAGCACCCAAAACAATTAGAATTTTTCAAAGTGCACTGTAACCACAGTATTGGACTGTTCTATTTGACTCTCAGATATGAAGTGCACCGCAAGACGCAAATGTACTATTTAGCACTCAAAACAATTAGAATTTTTCAAAGTGCGCTGTAAGCACAGTATTTGACGGTTCTATTTGACTCTCAGATATGAAGTGCACCGCAAGACACAAATGTACTATTTACCACCCAAAACTATTAGAATTTTTCAAAGTGCACTGTAAGCACAGTATTTGACGGTTCTATTTGACTCTCAGATATGAAGTGCAGGACGCAAATGTAATATTTAACACCAACAAATTGCAGTATTAAAGTCATGTGCCTGGCACACATGCAGTTGCAAGTGTACTGCACTCTCTCTGGCACTGGGCTCAGGGCAGGGTACAAATATGTAGTATAGCACCCACTAAAATAATCATTGTAATTTGAATAATCGCTGTAGTTTGAATAATCGCTGTAATTTGAAGATTCAACACCAGAATTTTTTTTAAATCTGTCCCTCACAGCTGCAGCATCCTCTCCCTACACTAAGAAGAGCTCATGTGATGTGCGTGTATGTAACTCCAGCTTATATATAGAGGCTGGGTCACATGCTGCACTGGCCAATCACAGCCATGCCATTAGTAGGGCAAACTAGTCAAACGCTTGTTGATTGGTTGCCCTGCAGCCTTTCAAAATGCTCCATTAAATCGCCGAACCCCGAACTCCAACACGAACATACAGTGGAATGTCTGTGTTCGGGGTCAAAAAAACATAATGTTCGGTACGAACCCGAACAGTGCGGTTCTGGTTTGCTCAACACTAGTCACAAGGGATAATTTATCTCTAGGATATTTGAAGGTTATAAGTTCTATGCATCATTTGATTCACACCCAATTCACCAAGAAAAACCAACCAATACATCCAATCTCTTATCCTGGAATTACTGCCTTAAGTTTCTATTTTATATTCTCCAAAACTCAGATTTCAGTCCACTTCTTCCAATATATCCTTTGCTGTTTGTGCCAGGGAATTAATGCCCCTTTCCATGCGACATTGGTAAATTAAATGGGCCCGAATAGTGGACCAAACTTCAGCCTTCTCTAATTTATAAAAAATTACCTCATGCTCTTTATTGTAATCAGGAAAATCTAGATGCAATAATGCTCTCATTGGAGACAACCCTATCACAAATCCTTCTTGAGACTTCCATCCATAGAGGTTTCATGGCTTTACATTCCCACCAGATTTGCAAAAAATCTCCCACCTCTACACCATATCTCTAACACTTAGTAGATACATCTGGGAACATCTTTCCTAGTTTTTCTGGAACCATGTACCATCGGTAGACTAATTTGAATTGGGTCTCATTTAAATTGAGGCTATGCATTGCTTTGTAGCAAGTTTCTAGAGACCTGCACCATTACACTAAATCTATTTGTATTTGGAGCTCTTTTTCCCCATTCCTTAATGGCTGGTATTTGTGATCTAATATTATTATCACTAATTATTTTTAATAGGGTCAATGAATTTGAGATCAATTTTTATAATCTTCTTGATTGAGTAACTTGTGGGAGCTCCATAGGTTTTGTCAATTGGTCAGACCATAAATATTGGCCCAGAAAGACCTTTACTCTTAGGTATTTAAAATGTCCTGCCCTGTAATACCATACTCTTCCTGTAAATTTCTCTATTCAAATTACCCCCCTACTTATCCATGAATCCAGGTTCATATTTTCCATTAGGTGGGCAATTATATTTATCTATATTCTGGGAAGGAACCTGTTTTTTAATCCCATTCTTCATCATATACCAGTTTTTCAAAATATGTTCTAGAGGGGCGTTTTCAGCTTTTTTAACCTCTTAACGCACATGAATATATACGTCCTGAAAAGCATGGTCCTTGAGGACCATGAGGACGTATCTATACGTCCTGAGTTTTCATGTAGCGCTGCACCCCGGCAGAGGCTGCTTTGGATCAGAAGCAGCCTCTGAGTGTGCCTTTGCCCATCTCCCCCCTGTGCATACAATCACTGAGAATGTGATCATGTGCGTTCAAACACACATATAGGCAGAGAGCAGATTTCACTGCCTATGTGTTAAAGGTATTGCAATGATGGCACGATTGAGGCATCATGCAACACCCTCTCTGCCCCCCAGGGCACCGCGATCACCCGGTGATCGCAGGTGCCGTATTGAGGAACATGCTCCTCCAATACGGCGTGCCCGGCAGGAAGCGACAGAAGTGAGAAAAAAATATATCTTCCATCGCTCTGAAACTGTTGCTTGACTGCCCCTAGAGGCAGTTGGCAACATTACAGTTAGAAAAAAAAAAGGAGAAAGCTTACCCTAAATCTATTAATCCTAGATCTAGGGTTAGGATTACAATTAGGGTTACAATTAGGTTTAGGGTTACAGGTGGGTTAGGGTTAGAATTATGGTTAGTACAATGGTTAGATTAATGGGTGGGGTAGATTTAGGGTTAGGGTACATTTAGGGTTAGGGATGGGGTCAAAAGGTCACTGTAGAAGAAAATGGTTAGAAAACAAAAAAACACTAATATTGAATAATGACCATGAAACATATAAAAACATGGAAACATTGGTATTTATAAACTCAGGAAAAATATTAGAAATATATAGGTGTGGTCTTTTTTACCATTTGTAATTGTTATTAAAAAAATCAAGTCAAAGTTAGAACAAGTGTTTTTTATGGCATATTTTCATCATATTTTATATATTTTTTAATACTAAATTATATCATATGATGAAAATAATAATAATGAAAGGGTTCCTTTAAAAAATGATATATAATTTGTGTGGGGTACTGAACACGAAGAAAGAAATTCACAGTTCAGTAAACATATGACAAAAGTAATAGAATTCTGATCTTCAAGGCACATCAAATGCAGCATAGAACTCTGTCACTAAAGGGTTAATGACCTTATTTTTATTTCCCTCACTTTCCAGATTTTAGCATTCCCTGCTTCTGGGATACATAATTTTTCTTATACTTCCCTCCAGCTAGTTGTACCTGCAAATTGTTTTTGCGAGAAAATAGCATGGGACAATAGTGCTGCTTCTGCAATTAACTGGATGATTGGGAGACCTACCCCACCTGCTGCTGTTTTTTTTGGATAATTGAATTAACTCTATTCTGGTGGTTTTCTCTGCCCATATAAATATAGCAAAGGATGCTTGTGTCAGCTGTAACCAGGACAAAGGGATTCTCATTAGAATCACCCAGAAGACATATAAGAATGTAGGTAAAATGTATGACTTCACAGTATTAATTTTGCCCCACAAGGAGTTGTGCAAACCCTTCAATTCACTAAAAGATTTGTTCATCTCCTTTATTATGAGTAAACTGTTTATTTCTATCCAGTTTTTGGGTGTTGTAGAAATGTTTATTCCTAGATAGGATACATTTGATGTTTCCCAGGCAAATGCATATTTTCTGTCTAGGTAGGCGATCTGAGTATTATTAATAATCATTGGCATAGCCTTTGTCTTGGTGAGGTTCAGTCTATAATTTGAAAGTTTACTGTATTCTGAGAGCAAAAACATGATCTAGTCAATTGACCTTGGTGGGTCTTACACTGTTATCAACATGTCCTCTGCATATAGATTGATTTTTTGTGACCTCATGCCAAAGATTTCCTTTATATTAACATTTTCTCTGATATCACTTGCTAATGCCTCAAGTGCAAGTATAAATAGAATGAGGGATAATGGGCATCCTTGTCTGGGGCCATTTGTCAATGCAAACTAGGGGGAACTTATCCCTGAACCAGTCACCCTGCTGGACGGTGTTGAATACAGTGCCATAACTGCCTTTATTAAATTCCCACCCTGGCCAAAGGCCTCAGAAGCTCTAGCCATATGTCCCCAGCCGACCCTGTCGAAGACCTTCTCGGCATCCAATGACAGGGTAACCTGGGGCACCCCCGATCCTGAGAGTTCTGTATTATTTCCATTAAGGCTCTTATGTGGGCTGCTGAGGACCGTGCGGCAATGAAACCTACCTGGTTAGAGTGGACTAGCTCGGGCAGCACTGTTCTAATTCTATCGGCCAGGGCGGCAGCAGATACTTTTTTAATCTGAATTCAGCAAAGAGATTGGTCTGTAACTTGATATGTCTTCTGGATTTTTATTGGGTTTAAGTATTGGTACAATAATGCCCTGCTAGCTGCTTCATTAAAGGCCTCTGTAAGATATGGCCGGAAACAAGTAGGGTTAAAATAATACCATTTATTGGCTAACTGAGAGTTTGGTTGAAAGCTTTCAAGACCAAGTTGCTAGGTCCTTTCCTCAGGCATACAAGATATGGCGTTACCTTATGGTACAGCTTGTAGATGCGTCATCAGGGCCAGGTGTTTTTTTATTTTTGTTTTAAGATTATTTTAATTATTTCTTTTTATTCAAAAGGTCTGTTCATTAGAGTTAACTGCTCTGGGGATGGTTTAGGTAATCCTTTATTTCTGAAATATGCCTCCAATTCTAAGACCTGATCAGATTGGGGTAGATTATATAGTTGTTAGTAGCTGCCAAATGACTGCCCTATTTTCTCGGGGGTTAAAAGAATATTGTCTTTATAATAAATTTTCGTTATATTTCTCTTTTTGTCTTTTCTTTAAGAGATTTGTCAGTAGTCTCTACAGGGAGTGCAGAATTATTAGGCAAGTTGTATTTTTGAGGATTAATTTTATTATTGAACAACCATGTTCTCAATGAACCCAAAAAACTCATTAATATCAAAGCTGAATATTTTTGGAAGTAGTTTTTAGTTTAGGGGATATCTGTGTGTGCAGGTGACTATTACTGTGCATAATTATTAGGCAACTTAACAAAAAACAAATATATACCCATTTCAATTATTTATTTTTCCAGTGAAACCAATATAACATCTCAACATTCACAAATATACATTTCTGACATTCAAAAACAAAACAAAAACAAATCAGTGAGCAATATAGCCACCTTTCTTTGCAAGGACATTCAAAAGCCTGCCATCCATGGATTCTGTCAGTGTTTTGATCTGTTCACCATCAACATTGCGTGCAGCAGCAACCACAGCCTCCCAGACACTGTTCAGAGAGGTGTACTGTTTTCCCTCCTTGTAAATCTCACATTTGATGATGGACCACAGGTTCTCAATGGGGTTCAGATCAGGTGAACAAGGAGGCCATGTCATTAGATTTTCTTCTTTTATACCCTTTCTTGCCAGCCACGCTGTGGAGTACTTGGACGCGTGTGATGGAGCATTGTCCTGCATGAAAATCATGTTTTTCTTGAAGGATGCAGACTTCTTCCTGTACCACTGCTTGAAGAAGGTGTCTTCCAGGAACTGGCAGTAGGACTGGGAGTTGAGCTTGACTCCATCCTCAACCCGAAAAGGCCCCACAAGCTCATCTTTGATGATACCAGCCCAAACCAGTACTCCACCTCCACCTTGCTGGCGTCTGAGTCGGACTGGAGCTCTCTGCCCTTTACCAATCCAGCCACGGGCCCATCCATCTGGCCCATCAAGACTCACTCTCATTTCATCAGTCCATAAAACTGATGAAAAATCAGTCTTGAGATATTTCTTGGCCCAGTCTTGACGTTTCAGCTTGTGTGTCTTGTTCAGTGGTGGTCGTCTTTCAGCCTTTCTTACCTTGGCCATGTCTCTGAGTATTGCACACCTTGTGCTTTTGGGCACTCCAGTGATGTTGCAGCTCTGAAATATGGCCAAACTGGTGGCAAGTGGCATTGTGGCAGCTGCACGCTTGACTTTTCTCAGTTCATGGGCAGTTATTTTGCGCCTTGGTTTTTCCACACGCTTCTTGCGACCCTGTTGACTATTTTGAATGAAACGCTTGATTGTTCGATGATCACGCTTCAGAAGCTTTGCAATTTTAAGAGTGCTGCATCCCTCTGCAAGATATCTCACTATTTTTGACTTTTCTGAGCCTGTCAAGTCCTTCTTTTGACCCATTTTGCCAAAGGAAAGGAAGTTGCCTAATAATTATGCACACCTGATATAGGGTGTTGATGTCATTAGACCACACCCCTTCTCATTACAGAGATGCACATCACCTAATATGCTTAATTGGTAGTAGGCTTTCGAGCCTATACAGCTTGGAGTAAGACAACATACATAAAGAGGATGATGTGGTCAAAATACTCATTTGCCTAATAATTCTGCACTCCCTGTATTCCCCTTATAGTACCACAAGGTTTTATTAGCCAAGAAATTCCTATTCACCCTCTCTATAAACAGTGCATTCATCGATTTTTTTTATTTCAGCAATTCTCTCACCGCACTCTTTAGTTTGGGATTTCTTATTTAATTTAGACTGTTGTTTTAATTCAATCTGTCAGATTTTTTCCTCCTCTATTTTTGTCTTGCAAACCCATTTTTATGAAAACCCCTGCAGAACTGACGTAAAGGCACACCAAACTGTAAGGGATGACATATCAGGGGAACAATTAATTTAGAAATAATACATAATCTTTTTCCCTACATATTCAATGTTTTCTTTACTTTTCAGTAGGCTACCATTTAAGCGCCATTCTGACCTAGGTCTTGTGGGTTTAACCTCAAGTCAGTCTCCCCAATTAGCTTTATAGGATCTCTTGTCCGAGGGTCTCACTTGCTTTAATGGAACAGTCAGCCCCTGGGTGTAGATACTCTCACAGCAGTTGATAGGGCTGTAATTAGCTTTTCCCTTCCTTTCTTCTCTTTTACTCCCTTCCTCTATCCGGTTTAAAATTGTTTTTTATTAGATTTATTATAGCATAAGCAGTACTTGTAAGGCTTACAATGGATAGATAGTTCCCTCTCACAGTGGTTACTAGGGCTTTATTATAACCTAGGCAGCACTTGTGTCACTTTGCATAAAAACTTTTGTCAAGCCTGTTGCATCAGAGGGGGAGGGGGAAAAAAGACACAGGCTGGAGGAAAAAAAAAAGCTCTCAGCACATAGTCTCAGTCCTTCTTAGATATTGTAGGCTGCTTGCAAGCTCCAATGTCTCCCAGACACAATTTCTTAGTCCATAATTAAGGCACTTATACGTGTCCAGATGTCGTAGACTCTCTGTGGATCAATCTCGTTGGATCGCTTTAACAGATGAAGTTACCCCTTTGGCTGTCAACTTTGTCGGACCTACCGTTTGAGAATTATTTGTCAGTTTTTAAATAACTTGTTGCAGCATCTCTGTGCTTTGAGCTCCTCATGTGAAGAAGGTCACATGGGAAGAGCCAGTCATGGGAGGCTTCTGAACTCTCAGAGTTAAGAGGTCTCACCTGATTGGCTGAGACCTCATTCTATCAATCTTCCCCAGGAAAAAAGGAAGAAAGAAAAAGACCGCTGCACTGAGGAGCAAAGGGCTGCCTCTGCCAGGGACAGCTGCCCCAGTTTGCCCCATTAAAGGGCCTGCCCTGTTGGTAGACCTTCCTGACTTTCCTTTCTTAAAGCACTTTGAGTAACTGTGGTTACCCCTGCAACAGGTGCATTTGTGCTTGAAATGGCATGAACTGCTGCACTTACACTGGCTGCCATTAAATAGCCTGCAGCATCCTTTTTTTCCCCTGAGGCAGAAGAGGAAGCAGCTGTTCTTGCACTCCACTTCCCCCACCGCAGGGAAATGGCAAAGTCTTATGGGCCATCCTTTTAGCCACCTCATTCTTGGGTTATCTGCAAAGTGTTGACAAAATTGTTCGGCATATCTCTACTAAGCAAACCCCCTGTACACCCAGTATGTGTCCCAGATCCCATCCAAACAAGAGAAGAGTTCTGAACATTTGTCTAGCATCTTCTCTCTCATTACACTGGCTAAAATACAGAAGCCTCTCAGCCAATTCCCTAATGTTTTGGGGATTTTTCTGTACTTTTTCTTTTTCACCTCCTTTTTAAACTTGTCCTCTTCTCATCCTCCTTTAGGTCCACAGACACCTCCAGATGAAGCAAGGAGAATAGTTCAAGGTACTCTGCCTTACAGATTTTTTCCTTCATTTATTGATGCATTCCCAGTGGTCCAGAAAAGGACATGTTGGATAGTCGTCCACCATACATTTACCCTATGTGCCCTCCCCCACGGTAGCCAACCCTACCATCGCTTCAGCTGTCCCCACTACTGAAGTGCCTGTGCCATCTGAGGTTCCCACCAGTACCAAGGTGGCTGTGGCTTTGATGGAACCGTCATTCCAAAATTGCAAAAGGCCTGTAACCTAAACAACAAGGTCAAGTCACCACCTCACAACAAAATGTCTGAAGTTGATTGACATTACGGACAATATATACCCTGCAAAACACCCTACTCCTCCCCCTAAACCCCTATTAACCAATAACTACAGCACAAGCAGTCAAGGCCCTCCTTAACCTATGTCTCTGTGGGCTGCAGTACCATCATGACTTTCAATCACATTAAACAAGATTAATGTGATGATGAATATGTAGTGTGCATTGTATATTGCAATAGGACATTATAAAGGTTTTAAGCTAATGGTGCAAGAAGCGATGATGTATATTTACTCAAATCTTAGTATTTCCAGAGCATTATAGAAATGTAGCACATCTTTCGAAATTGAGAGAGTCACTTCAAAATCATTATGATCTTAGCCACAGTTCTTTTGCATCTCTTACACAATCCTGGACTTTGATAAATAATATCTTCTAATGCTTTATATAGCAATAAACAAACTATTACTTAATCACAAGATAAACATGTAAAGCTTATGTTTTTATCCACTCCATGTTTATTCACCGCCAATGATTATACTGTCTCCTTGATAAATTAATTTATAAATACCAACTCCTCAAGGTCAGGTTAAATCACTTCTGAGTTGTCTTGACATTAGTGACAGAAAATAAATGAAAATCATGATGAGCAGTTTAGAGGAATATTATTAAAGGTAGGTTTTTTTCCCCACTGATGATCAAATTACCTTATCTGCTGCCACATGGTTCAATGAAGTAGGGCAAGTCTTCTTGTCGAACATAATCAGAATGAAGTGATTGGAGTGCCTGTCTAAGCGTAACTTTATTTGTCTTGACATATTTTCTAAGTTTTACTTGGATGTAAGAGGAAGAATAGGATATGTTTTATGTAATCAATATCCTGAATAAAAATGACCTATATTTATCAAACTAAAACTTTGCATGACTGATTTCTGTATATTAATCAACTGAAATAATATGCTGGATGCTATTTTTAAAAAGTGCTGCTGTTTACAAATTTACAAAAATGACACAATATTAACATAAAACAGTTCAGGACAGTTGTCCATTGGTCCTGACATTATCCTTCAGTATCCCAATTCTCTGGGACTTCTAAGAAGAATATATTCTGTGCATGTCATAATGAGTGACAGTACCTCTGCTGTTGCAGAACAGTGCTATCCTGTTGACGTCTTTGGAGCAAAATGGGAGGTATAGAAAAGTAATTATAAAATTGGGTGTTTTATGAATTTTGTCACAATCACTAAATCAAATAATTGGAAAGATGTGGCATGTTGTACATTAGAATTATGCTACCATCTGCACACTATTGTAGTTACTGTATGCCAATTTTTAGCAACCTGCCAAAACCATTTGATTATCGTAATTGACTAAGGTTGAATTGCAGGTAAATTAAGGTGAGGTGAACATTTCATCTTGCTGAATTAACCTTTTGTTCACTAGGTTTGACCCTGCAGAATACATAGTTAAGTTGGTGAAATGTAATATTCATCTCACCTTAGCTCTGACATTGGTTTTTGAGTCTCAAAATCTGCATAATATCATTCCTAAAATAAAGAACATAACTACAAATTTCTTTTGGAAATCCCTTTGTCTACCAGACAACAGCAAACACTTTACATAGATTCCACTGTGTGATTATTGCAACTATGATATTCACATATTTAAAACTCATGTTGCTTTAGGTTGCATGTGATACAGTTATGTGCATAGCTGATGGTGCATTTTGTATTACATTACATTAACATTTATTTATATAGCACCAAGAATTTACGTAGCGCTAGGTACAGAACAGAGAAGGGAGACTACATACTAAGTTAGTCTAACTATAACAGATTCATGGAGGTATAACCACAAATGTGCTTTCCTCTTGACTCGACAAAGAGGTCATTCCTAAACTCATACTGTAGTGTTCACTAAACAAAATGGTGCCTACAAAATTAAGAGAGAATTGCAGGGAATGGCAATTTCTAACTTTAGGCCTTATTAGCAGAGTTGGAAAGATTTTCCAATGCAGCTGAATTGGAAAATATTTCCAACTCAGCTACTTTAGTTTGAAATAAATGTATATTTATTTAGCATCTTACATCAATTCTCTCTTGATTGTGTAGACCCTTTGTTGTTGTTTTTTGTGTGCACTATATCTTAGTTTTACCTAGACAGCAGCATTAGATAAAATGCATAGAAGAACTGGAAAGATGACGGGCCCATTCAGACGTTTTAAGTTAAGATTTACTGCTGTGGTCCATGGTATTCAGTGACCAGAGATACATTTTTCAGGTTATTGATTAGAGTCTCTTATATCCAATAAAAATAATAGCTGCCTCCTCTGTGTGATAAACTTTAATCAACAATGTCTTAGTCAATAGGCAGCAGAACTTTTCTTTTCATGCTCATCAATAAAGCATACCTCCCCGGTATCCATCTACTAGATATGTACTGGCATGCGACTAGTGACAGCCTCCCCAGGTTTGTAATTATGATTGTAAAATTACAGGTGAATGACAGTCGCTTAAACAGTAATTCCAGTTCTTCCAGCTGCAGCTGCTTGCTGGCTTAATGTTGTAATTGATAGATGCTGCCAGTCGCCTAGGCGGATGGAAATTAATACTTAAATTACCATTGTTGGAGGTCATAATCACGTCATCTCGTTTACATTTTTCATCTTCAAACCGCTTAGAGTATATGTTTATTACTAAACAGAAAATCAAGCGAATCCTGCCTTTGCACGAAATAGCAATCAAGAACGCATTTATAAGTTACAAAGGGCTAGAGACAAATAGAGGGTAGACCATTCAAATTAGATCTCATCAGACGCTGGGTAATCTGACAGCAAGCAACTGCTAATAGGAGAATATTGATGGACGTGTGAGTTTAATGTCTGAAACATTCTGTTTTGGGGGGAAGCTTTCATTTTTCTTTTGGCCAAATAAAGACAGGAAGCTGTGACTGAGAAGGTTATATCTGCACAGGGATTGGTAGTTAATAATTTTGAATCTATTTTTCATTGAGCTTTGTCAAACTGTAGAAACAAATTATAGTCTTATTTAGTGACTTATTGCTGAATACTAGGCTACAGCATACTTATTTCTAGGTGAGCTATCTAGGAAATATTCTATTCATTACCACGTGTACACTAACTAAGCAAATGTCTGCTTTCTTTTTTGCTAAAAACTGCAGCTTGATTTTATTTATTTATTTATTGTTCTAGTGTAAAAGATTATTATCACAAAAAAAATTACCATTGTGCCAGATAACACAAAATAGAGATATTATTGAAGAAATTTGTTGTTTATAAAAATGTTTTGCATTTTACATCACTTTATTTCTATACAATTCATGCATGCTACTTTGGTGTCACAACTGTACTGTTTTCCACACAGGCACAAAACACATTCAGATAGATTTATTTATACCTTATAGATAATGTCGACTCTAGGAACCATTTATACTACTGAACAATCATACCACTGAAAAAAACCTGAAACAAATATATATAAATAAGATGCACAAATATCAAAATATTCTGGTATGCAAATTTGTTACTGGACTAACATAATACTTAGAAGACAAGTTTCAAAAGTTTTCCTCTCTTCCTCGGGTATAAAGCTGTACCTGTGCTTCTTTATGCGGCTATATGCCATAGTAATGTATAGTGGATTAGCCGTATTAGTCCAGTAGACAAGATGCCAAAATACCAGATTATTGAAGGGTATATCATGCCAATGAGCAGTAACTTTGCACACCCAGGACAAGCCCCAGCACCCAGTGACATGCCCCACCACCCACATTGCACATCCAGGACATGACCCATCACATGCCCGATCATGACATTGCATACCCAGGACTAGTCCAGCACCCCAGAGAACATTGATAGGAGAGAAGAGAGAACACTCACATGTGAGGGGGCAGAGAGGAGAGAACACTGATGGGGGAGAAGAGAGAACACTGACGGGAGGAGAAGAGCGGACAGTGACCGGTGGGGGAAGAGAAGAGAACACGGACGGGGTAGAGAACACAGATGGGGAGAGAGGAGACAACACAGATGTGGAGAACACAGATGAGGAGAAGAGAGAATAGAAACATAGAATGTGTCGGCAGATAAGAACCATTCGGTCCATCTAGTCTGCCCAAAATACAGACTGGGGAGAGGAGAAAAAGAGACAGATATGGGGTAGAGTAGAGAGACAACCATGAGGAATTATGCGTTGTTTTCATCGTCATAAGAAGGGCTTTCATTAGATACCATTACTACATTTTCTTTTTCTAACACTTTTCTAACTTTGACCTAAAATATAATTTACACAAATACAATCATTAAAAAAGACCCCATCTTAATATTTTGTAAATGTTGTCCCGAGTTCAGAAATATGCTTTTTTCCATGTTTTTCTGCAGTTATTTGCGACTTATGGGGCAAAAACCAAAAATAGTGTTTTTTTTTTCTTTCCTTTATTGACCCTTTGACCCCAACGCTAACCCTAAATTTAACCCTAACTCTAACCCTTATGCTAACCCTTAATATATTTTAATTTTAATTTAATTTTAACCTTATCCCTTATCCTAACCCTAATTTAATTTTAACCCTAAAAGCTAATTTAAAAAAGTATTTTTTTAATTGCAATGGTGCTGACTGCCTTTTGGAGCAGTCAAGAAATATATTCAGAGTGATGGAAGTGAATTTTTTTTCATTACCGAAGCTCTGACCACAAGTGGGCACAGCTATATTGCAGGAGCATGTTGCTCCTACAACATGGCGCCCACGATCGCTCCGTGGAGCGATCGTGGGTGCCCCAGAGCCTGATTGCGAAAACCGCTCGTTTCACTGCAGGACGTGTCAGGCACGTCCATTGTCAGGAACGGAGTTCCCAGCTGGATGTGCCTGACATGTCCATTGTTGCGAAGTGATTAATTAAGGATGTTTGGAGGGGTAAAGAATTGAGTTTAAATTTATGGTTTTATGTTTGTTTTCTTGAATGAACAAATAAACACTTTCTTTTTTTGTTTCTTTATCACCTTCGCGACAAAGGACGTGCCTGGGAGAAACTCCCTTAACGACAAAGGACGTGCCAAACCGCTTTAACAGTGCTGGTCTATTGCCTCGATGTCGAGGCAATAGCCAGCACCGAAATTTCTATTTTGGGTCACCCACGATCGCCCCACGGAGCGATCGTGGGGAGCCATATTGACGGAGCATGCTGCTCCATCAATATGGCTAAGACCTCTGCCGGTCTGAGCTTTGGAAGTGAAAGTAACTTCACTTCCGTCGCTCTGAATATGCTACTTGACTGCCCCTAGTGGTAGTTAAGTAGCATTGCAATGGAAAATATGTAAAATACATATTTAATGAATTAAAAACAGGTTATATAGCTATATTAGCCTATAAGGTTAAAATTAAATATTTTTTAGCATAAGGGATAGGGTTAAAATTAAATTAAAATTAAAAAATATTAAGGGATATAATAAGGATTAGAGTTGGGGTTAAATTTAGTGTTAGGGTTAAATTTTGGGTTCGGGTTGGGGTCAAAAGGTCAATATAGGAAAAAAACAAAAAACTATTTTTGGTTTTTGCCCCATAACTCGCAAAAAAATACCGAAAAATATGGAAACATGCATATTTTTGAACTCGGGACAACATTTAGAAACTATTTAGACGGGGTTTTTTTTAAATGATTTTATTTGTATAAATTATATTTTAGGTCAAAGATAGAAAAAGTGTTTTTATTTAAATTTTTCATCATATTTTATGATTTTGTTTGTAGTAAATTATAAGATATGATGAACATAATGGTATCTAATGAAAGCCCTTCTTATGACGATAAAAACAACATATAATTTGTGTGGGTACTGTATGTGAGAAAGAAAAAAATTACAGCTAAACACAAACACCCTAGAAATGTCAAAACAGCCATTGTCACCAAGGGAAAGTCAAGGTGAAAATATCTTGTCACTAAGGGGTTATTACATATATAAATTATTATTATCTGAGTACAAAAAACAATTACATATTAAATATGTATAAATAATAAGATACATTAGATTTCCTTTTCCGCTGCTTTAGAGGGAGAGTCTGCCCAATCCTTTTTAGCAATACCTAGATACAACATTATACATTAACATTAACAAAGTTACATTATACAATACATTATACAACATCAATTTACTTATTTGTTTTAGAAAGGGCTCGGATAGAGGAATTCTGAACTTCATTTGGTCCCACTATTATTTCCAGAGTGACCAAATATCCCTATACCTTACAAGTTGTCCCTTTATTGGAAAAAAGCAGCTTCCATTTTAAACTGATCTTTAATTTGCTGTAGGATTTCCATCCAAGGCAAGAGATCCCTAGTCTTCCACTTATAGCTATAGTTATGTTTGCGGCCAAAACAATATGGATGAATAAACTATTTGGAATTTCATTACCTGGAATGTGTATATGGAATAGACAAATAACTTTTTGTGCTAACAAATTGTTTAATCAAATTTGTAAATTGAGTATCATAGATTTCAACTCTACACATTCTCATTATATGTGAGAAAATTATCCATTAGGTAACCCACATCTCCGACAATCTGAAGAGACCAATGGATAGGTCGTATGGAGACTTGTGGGAGTTGAATACCTTCTATGGATGATCTTATAATGCGTCTCTATTAAATTTACACTATGATTATAATTTCATTTACCAAGGCAATGCTTTGGAACCAATCTTCCCAAGAAAAGGAGAGATTTAATTTGAAACTGATTTCTTAGAGGTAAGTTTGTTTTTGTGATGTTTCCATAGAATCTCGTTCAGTAACTACCCCATTGTAATTTTTATTTAAAAAAAAGTTTACCCTTGAGTAGCCAAACATTTCCTTAAATGGTAAACCCAATCTATTCTGTAGTGTAGAAAGTGGTGTAATCAAAACTTGGGTCATTATGTATGCAAAAAAATCATATTTCTAGAGTCATTCTCTTAAATCAATATCTTTAAAGATAGATAATTATGGGATTTTATAATTTTATTTTTTCAGTTTTTAATAGTAAGAGAGAGATAAAGTAGTGTGTAGAAGAGAGCTATTAGGGAAAGAAATTATTTTTGAATTTCTTATTTTAAACCAGTCCTATTGCGTCATATCCCCTGACACTATGGCACATGGAGTTGATTGATCATACCATGCTGAAATGGACCCCCAATGCTAAAGGTGTCCAAATCAGCATTCAAAAACCCCTAGTTAATGCTTTTTCACCATCAAGGCCATAAGGACTGAACTAGACTTTGGTATGGTTATACGATGACTAATTTTAATTACTTACCCATTCAGCCACTTATTTTGCACAGTCATTCTGGCTCCTTCATTATTAATTGGATTAAATCATTGAAATTGGATTACTCAAATGAGTAATTTTCTGATATTTTATCCTGCATTGGTGGCTATGTTCTGGTGCACCCTGGACGTTGTTTGACCGCTGCTTGGATTAATAAAGACACGGAGGCTCCTATTATGCATATCTCTTTCTTTTAATCCCTCAGCAGCAAAGAAGAGATGAACACAAAAATGAACCAATCAGAAACATATCAATGAACCCTCCCCTCTCAATATAAACACATATCTTCTCAAACACTTCCTCTTTCTTTGCTGCTTCCCTCAGAGATAAGTAGTTTTGAATTTCTTAGCATACAACTTTTGTGATTCATGTATGTTTACTGTGTTATTACTATGTTTGCTTACTTCAGGTAGCAAAATGTATTTTTTTCCCACTCAGGGATCGGTTGTGTACCCCCCCCTTACCTTCTCCCTATTTTCTAGGCTTCTGTCTACAGTTCTCCCACCTTTTCTTCATTGTGATTTGACTTTCCTTTCAGTTTACTTTCATTTTCACATCACATGGCACATTGCGGTGGCCATTTTGGTGTAGTCTTCTTCCTGTTTTTCATGGCGGTGGCCATTTTGTTGTAGTCCTGCATACGTTTTTAGCTCATTTTCACGAATTTCATCCAAATGTACTCGTTTTTCAGCTTTTCTGGTCTGCTGAACACTCCCCTAACTCCCTGTTTAGTTTTGGTGCAGTTGTGGCGCGAGTGAGTACTCTGCTTAGTGTTGCTCTGGTATTTGTGGCTTGTTTGTGCTGTCCCTACCTGATTATACCTCCTTTATTTGGTGACTAACTGATAGGGTATGTCTTCCCATAATTACCAACTGACTGGGACTTCTTCCTCCCGGGATCCCATTAACCCTCACACTTCAGATAAAGGTGAGGAAGATCAAGGGGAATTGGTTAACTCTGAGGAGTTTCACTCACTTTTTGATGCCTCAATGACTTAGTCTGTTACCTTAGCGATGCAGTCTGCTATGGGCAAAATGTCATCCCAGCTTGCACAGTCTATCTCAACAGCACTTTTGGCCTCTTAACCCCAGGTATCCCAGCTTATGCCAAATCCCCAGGGTAAAAGGGTCTCCCCTTCACTACCCGGACGCAAAGCGTCTAAAAAGACAAAACATTGCTCCATGTCTGTCTCCAAAAACCTTAAGAGAGGCAAGCTATACACTGCCAAAGAAATAGTGGTTGCACCACAAATTGGAGCCCTGAGCCGGGCTAAATCGGCTAGAACCTGGAAAACGGCTAAGTCCGCAATTGAACTGTCAGACTCAGACTCTGACCGAGAGGAGACCTATGTTTATTCAGATATATCTGATCCTCAGCCTTCATCGAACGATGATATGCATATGGCTGACGTGAATGCTCTTGATAGCAAACCCCCTAGCATCCACACAGACACCTCTGTTCTAGTGGATATACATGGCAAACCTATGTTCGACCCAGAGGTACTCCTCAACCCTCGATCATCAGAATGGTTCCCCTCGGAGCATATTGCTAAATATTTAGCACACAGGGTGCGTAAACCTCTAGACAAAGTGACGAGAAACAAATTAAGGGCAGAATGTCCTAGGCCTACGGTCCCCGACCAAGTCTGCAGTACTCCAGATATAGACCCTAAGATCTTGCAGTTTCTCTCCAAGTCGGGTTGGAAACCTAGGAAAGGCCTGGACTTTGCATTAAGAACTTGTCAGGACAAGGTCCTCGACATACTTGGACATACCACCAAGCTTTTCGAGATGGTAGAGTCGGCCCTTTCAGGTGATGAAGGTTTAGACCTAGAGGCCATGAAAGGCTGGGTCCAAAGAATCATATGCCTTATAGGGAATGCTAATACGGCCTTAGCAACAGAACGCCATAAGGCGATTTTAATGAAAATCGAACCAAAGCTGACCACTATGGCCTTCACTGAGCCTGGCCCCCAGGCTAAAGGTTTGCTTTTTGGGGACTCCTTTGTAAAGGATCTCGGATCCTATGTGTTCACGTTTACGGCACTCGATAAAGCACAATCCAAACTGAAGAGAGTTTTCCACCCCAACATTTTTGGACCGGCCGGAAGAGTCCGAAGCCATCTGGCTGGCCAGAATTTCAGGGGATCATCACAGAGTTCCCGAGGCTTCGAATCCTCTCAACCCCAATATCAGGAATACAAACCAGCCGCGTCCGGATTTTTTCCACAGAGGAGCAGACCGTGGCAGAATCGTAGAGCAAGGGGCTCATACCAGGGCAGACGTCCATATGGTGAGAACACCCCACATACATCTCCATTCCCAACCAGGGATAGGGGGCAGACTAAAGTTTTTTAGGATGTTTGGTACTCGATCACCACAGACCCATGGGTTCTGAACACCATAGCAGGTTATCTCATAGAATTTGTCACGACTCCGTGTCAATTAATACAACCCCAGCCCAAAAGTTTCTCACGCACAGACCAGTCATTGATCTCCCAGGAGATTACCAACCTAAGGGAAAAAGGGGCCATAGTTCCCTCTACCAATCCCTGCGAGGGTTTTCTGAGCAACCTCTTCCTAGTACCCAAAAAAGGGGGTGGTGTTCGCCCGGTTATCAATCTAAAACCACTGAATGCATTCGTAACCTACCATCATTTCAAAATGGAAGGCATACATTGCCTCAGAGACATCCTTCTCATAGGAGATTGGATGGTAAAATTAGATCTTCAGGACGCTTACCTGACGGTCCCCATTGCCTTAGAACATCAAAAGTTCTTACAATTCCAATGGGATCATCAGATTTGGGCTTTCACTTGTCTCCCATTCGGTCTGTCTTCAGCTCCTTGGTGCTTCACCAAGCTATTGAAACCGGTGGTCGGTTACCTACGCAGGTTAGGAGTCAGAATCATAATTTATTTAGACGATCTGTTGTTGCTGTCCCAAGACAGCCAGACACTGAGAACTCACCTGGACTGGTGCCTGTCCCTTCTCCAGGACTTAGGTTTCCTCATTAATTGGGAAAAATCACTTCTTTCCCCGACTCAGTCGATAGAATTCCTAGGGTTTACCATCAACTCCATACTAGGGTCACTACACTTACCGACAAGCAAAATCAAGTTGATCAAAAAAGAGATCAAGAGGGTCATATCTCGACCCCTCATCACCCTTCGACACTTAGCTCGAATCATAGGCCTGCTTTCGGCATCGATTCAGGCAATTTTCCCGGGTCCCCTACATTACAGGGCTGTACAACGCCTCAAGAACCACACCTTATGCGATGGTTTATATTACGATCAGGAAATTCCCATGGATTGCGAGGCCAGGGAAGAACTCTCATGGTGGCTTCAGCACATAGACGCGTGGAACGGCAGAGCCAATTTGCCCAGTAATATGCCCCTTGCAATTTGCCCAGTAATATGCCAGTGTTATTTGCCATTTAATATTCCCCAGCCAATTTGCCCAGTAATATGGCAGTGTTATTTGCCATGTAATATGCCCCTGCCAATTTGCCTAATAATATGCCAGTGTTATTTTCCATTTAATATGCCCCTGCCAATTTGCCCAGTAATATGCCAGTGTTATTTGGCATTTAATATGCCCCAGTAAATGTGCCCAATAATATGCCAGTGTTATTTGCCATTGAATATGCCCCTGCCAATTTGCCCAATAATATGCCAGTGTTATTTGCCATTTAATATGCCCCTGACAATTTGCCCAGTAATATGCCAGTGTTATTTGGCATTTAATATGCCCCAGTAAATGTGCCCAATAAAATGCCAGTGTTATTTGCCATTGAATATGACCCTGCTAATTTGCCCAGTATGCCAGTTTTATTTGCCATTTACTAAGCCCCAGCCAATGTGCCCCCCATCTCCCCAGCACTTACCTGTTTTCCCTGGTTTTTTTTTTTTTTTTAAACCGTTGGGATTTTTGATTTTTTTAAAAGTTTTTTTTCTTCTCTTCTCGGGGGGGCAATTGCCACGTTCCTCCCCCCCCCACCCTGGATCCGCCACTGCTGTGAAGTATCCTGAGGTTTACTCTCACAGGTATCTCATATAATTTACAATAGCTCCCTTAGTCTCGTCTTCACATCATGTCCTCGATGAAAGGTTGGAAAGATAGCTGTTAATTGGGAAGTATTGGATTTATTTATTTACTTTTAGTGCATTCTGGTTATTTTTGCCCACTTATTTACAGTTGTGCAATTTAGAAGTGGTTCTGCTAGAGTTAATATATGCTAGTGAAAACTGCTCTATTTTTCATTGAGATTGCATGGTAAATGTAATCAAACTAAATATCTTTCCCTGATTGCTTTAATTATTACAAATCATTCCCATTTTTATTCCCAAAACATTTTTGTCAATTATCTTTAAGATAATTAACAGTTTTATATTTGAATGTTCAAAACTGCCAGAGAAAGCAAACATATTAAATACACTTAGAAAAACCACAGAGAATTGGGTCTTGGAAATGTCTAAATTTCATTACATATCACAGGTATTTGTAATAATTGACTGTGCTATAAATAATTGAAAAGCCAAGTTCTTCTTAGAAAATTAGTTCTGTCTCGTCAGTATGGTGGTTGTGGCCACGCTATAGCAGCAGATTATCAAGTCATAACATGAAAGGAATCATAGATTTTGCACCAGTGAAAGGCATCCTGGTCCATTCCATTAAGTGGGTCAATGATAGACACCCCATCCAGTATTATTGCCACAGTTTGCCATAGTTACTGCATCAGGACATTAATGCTCTTGTTTTGCCACAAGTCATACATTTTTTACCAGTTTTCTAAATCATTTCTCTCCATTACACAGCCACAATTCAGCCATCTATATAATCCTTCATCTGACCATTGATATTAACATAATAATTGAAGCTAGAAAACCAAACACTGATCAAGTTTAATTGAGGTTGTTAAGCCACACACACAAAAAAATGATTTTAAGACCCTTTGAAATTTTATTTCAAAAGTACAAGGACTGTATCACCTAAACATTGTTTTTACTGTGAATGTAGAGCATTAAAAATTATAGAAAATGAGTCTCCTGCTTGTGACATCTCCTGTGGCACAGTATGCAAATGAACTGCTTATCAATGGGAAATGTTTCATTTGCATACCAAGCCACAGGTGATGTCAAAAGCAGGAGACTCCACAGACACATTTAAAAAAAAAATTTCTCCAAATGTAGGAATTTGCTTGCGATTTTGTTAATAAAATGTAGAGATCATGTTCATATTTTTTTTTTGTGTTCTACATGTGCAGTAAAAACAATGTTCAGGTTATACAGCCCTATTAAGAAAAAAAAAATTTCACAACTTCTATATTGGATATAAAGTTGCATGTGGATTAACAGTGTAACTGTGGTTATATTAACAGTTACAAGTCTGCATCTCAGTGCTGCTAAAACACTATCTAGTCCTGTCTTTAAAGGGACAGTCTAGTCTCCAAACTCACTTTGGTGCAAGATGAAGATTACTGCTTGTATAATGCACAGCCTTTTTTCCAGTGTGATTTGATACAGGCATTCTGCATAAATCATATTTTTCATTTGTGACCTGAAGCCCTCCCCAATGATTACTCTGCATGTTTACTGCAGGTGCTGCAGCTCTTATTATATGGAAACCGAGGATATACAGGTTTTTGTTTTTATTTAGAATTCCTGTGCTGTTGGAACTGAATACATTGTGTGGGGTGTGATAAACTTGCTCTTGTACACAGTAGGAGCTCTGTGCAACACATTGTCTGATGACATCACTAGAGAGGTAGGAAATTCCATTAATTTGAATATATATATATATTAATATATATAAATTAATTGAATAATATATATTAATATATATTAATATTTGGAAGATGCATTTTGGTCACTAGACAGTCCCTTTAACCCCTTTCCAACACAGGACGAATTAGGTCCGTCCTGTGAGGTGAGGCGTTAGTGACATCAAAACAAGCACTAAAAGTGACATCAAAAAATGCCCATGCATCCGCAGAATGATTGAAATGCCGGTTTTAAAGGCACAGTGCCTTTAAACCGATGGGCATTAAAAACAAGCCAAGGAAGGAAATTTAATTGCTTCCTATGGCTCTGTAAGTGTTGCTGACTTGCCTCGCAAGTCAAGGCAATCAGCAACACAAAAAAAAAATTGTGATCTTTGTAACTGTGTAACCAAGATGGGGCTGCCCTTCTAAGTAGCTGCTTCCTGTGCTCTTCAAGCAGTCACATGATTGCCTCATCACTGAGGCAATCAGTAACTGCCAGGCAGTGGGGTTGCTCAGATGAGCATTCCCACTGCTTGGTCAGATCAATATTAAACAAATATTTTTTTTTTTAGTGAGGGAGAGAGAAAGATCAAAGTAGTAAAACTAAGTAAAATAATAAGAATACAATAAAACAATAAACATACAATAAAACAATAAAAAAAGAGACACAATGGCTTTTATAAAAGCCATTAACTGCATTTATCCCCTTCCCTGCCATTGATCATGTTTAAGCAGTGATCTCGTACATCAGCGCATTTTTTGTTGTTTGTGCATTTTTTATTGGTTAGTTTTTTTGTAATGTAATTTATTACAGTACTACAAAGACTCTTCTAAGAGCTATTAACCCCTTCCTTGCTGTAGATCACTGCTTACGCAATGATATTGATGCCAAATCAATTTTTATCGGTTTGCATTTTTTATTTTTTTACACCCGCTAGGGAAGTTTACGTGTAAAGAAAAAAAAAATATATATATATATATATTTTTTAAGCTGTCTGAGCACATGTATAGCGATCAGTAACAACGAATTAGTGCTAAAGGCATTTTGGTGATTGCTCAGATGAGCATCACCATTAACCTTGTCAGATCAATATTTGTGAATTTTGATCTGATCAATTTGGAACTGCCTCCCTCTCCTCACTTACATTTTTGTGAGGGAAAGAGACAGATCAGTATTAGTGTTAAAATAATATTTTATAAAATTGTCATGTTTTATGAAAGCCATTCCCTGTGTATTAACCCCTTCCCTGCCATTGATCACTGTATAAGCATTAATCTTGCACAGCAACACTATTTTTGCTGTCTTTTTATGGATTAATTTCTTTGTACTGTAATGTATGACAGTACTAGACAGGCTCTTCTAAGAGCTATATTTATTTGCTGTAGATCACTGCTTAGGCACTGATTCTGTGGCCACCGACTCAGGGTTCGATTTTGACTCTGGTCAGCTTTTAATTTGTGCAAAGCAGATTTAGCAAAAGTACAGACTGCAAGACAGGGGAAAGGTAGCGATTAAGTGTATGATTAAACGTTTAAGTACACAAAACGCATAAGGTGTTGTCTCCTTTCCCCTGTCTTACAGTCTGCACTTTTGCTTAATCAATTAAAAGCACCTTCTTATTTGCTTTAATTGGAGTGTGGAGTGCACATCACTTGTTGTTTGGCAGTGACATATACCAGAATCTGTGAATTCATGCCTGAAGTACAATGTTTGTGGAAACAAAACTCCAGAAATTTACTACCACAACCTTTGACAAAGGCTGGTGGTAGATATTAGTACATATACAATATTAAAATACAACTATCTGAAATACCTTAGGATGTCTATTTTCCAAAAATATATGATTTGATGGGGTAAAATTGCTCGGCTTCAAAAATGTTCCAAATGGAATATGGGTGCAGGCTGACTACATGTCAAAATTCCAAGTTGGAAATGCACACATCCCAAATGTAGCTTTTTAGCCACAAAACAAACCAACAAACCTATGCATGGGTGGTATTCCTGTACTCAGGAGATGTTGCTCAACACATATTGAGGTGTTGGTTGGCAGTGGCAAATACCAGATTCTGATCATGCATGCCTAAACTACAATGTGTGTGACAAAAAATGACATCCCAACCCTGTAATAAATGCTGGTGGTAGAATTAGTACATGGAAAGTGTTAAAATACCACAATTTTAAATAACCTAGGATGTCTAGTTTTCCAGAATATATGGTTTGATGGGGTAAAATACATTTACTGGTTTCAAAAGTGTCCCAAATGGAACATGGGCGCAGGCTCACTACATGTCAAAATTCCAATTTAGAAATGCACACCTCCCAAATGGGGCCTTTTAGGCCCCAACAACTCAACAAACCCATGCATTGGTGGTATGCCTGCACTCGGGAGATGTTTCTGAAAACATATGGAGGTGTTGTTTGGTATTGACACATAACAGGATCTATAAATTCATGCCCGAAATACAATGTTTGTGGAAACAAAACAAAAAAATATAACTAAGCAAAACATTGACAAAGTCTGGTGGTAGAATTAGTACATGAAAAGTGTTAAAATACCACCATTTGAAATACCTTAGGATGTCTAGTTTTCAAAAATATATGGTTTTGTGGGGTAAAACACACTGTCTGGCTTCAAAAATGTCCCAAATGGGACATGGGTGCAGGTTTTCTGCATGTCAAAATCCCAAATTGGAAAACCAAAAAGCACACCTCTCAAATGTGGCTTTGTAACCAGGGCTCGAGTCCTGCAGGAACGCGTGGGAACAGCGTTCATGCACTTTTTTCATGGCAGGAACGCCGTTCCCTTTGCTCCTGCAGGACTTCCTGTTATTGCCACCGGATTTGACAGCAAGTCATATCCGGTGGCATTTTCCCTCCTCCGTGCAGGAGGGAAGAAGACTGCACGGAGGAGCTGGACGGAGACAGGGAGCACCAAGGAGATGGTGAGTACTGTCTCCGGTCTTCTCCTCCGTGTATCTTCTCCTCTGCACGGAGGAAGGAAGCTCCGGTCGCTTTTTTTTCCCCTTCTTAACTCTATTGAAGTTGAGCGACTTCAATAAAGTTAAGAAAAAAAAAAAAGCGACCGGAGCTTCCTTCCTCCGTGCAGGAGGTTAGACTGCACGGAGGAAACAACGGAGAGCAGCATGGAGGTAAGTGCTAGGGAAGGGGGGAGGAGGGTGGAAAAAACTAGCAAATCTGTGGCTAAGTCCTGGCATAGAGTGGCTAACTCCTGGCATATTAAGTGGCTAACTCCTGGCATATTATGTGGCTAACTCTTGGCATGTTAAGTGGCTAACTCCTGGCATATTATGTGGCTAACTCTTGGCATGTTAAGTGGCTAACTCCTGGCATAGAGTGGCTAACTCCTGGCATAGAGTGGCTAACTCCTGGCTTATTATGTGGCTAACTCCTGGCATAGAGTGGCTAACTCCTGGCATAGAGTGGCTAACTCCTGACATATGTGGCTAACTCTTGGCATATTAGGTGGCTAACTCTTGGCATGTTAAGTGGCTAACTCCTGGCATAGAGTGGCTAACTCCTGACATATTATGTGGCTAACTCCTGGCATAGAGTGGCTAACTCTTGGCATAGAGTGCCTAACTCCTGGCATATTAAATGGCTAACTTCTGGCATATTAAGTGGCTAACTCCTGGCATATTATGTGGCTAACTCTTGGCATGTTAAGTGGCTAACTCCTGGCATAGAGTGGCTTACTCCTGGCATATTATGTGGCTAACTCTTGGCATGTTAAGTGGCTAACTCCTGGCATAGAGTGGCTAACTCCTGACATATTATGTGGCTAACTCTTGGCATATTAAGTGGCTAACTCCTGACATAGAGTGGCTAACTCCTGGCATATTATGTGGCTAACTCCTGGCATAGAGTGGCTAACTCCTGGCATAGAGTGGCTAACTCCTGGCATATTAAATGGCTAACTCCTGGCATAGAGTGGCTAACTCCTGACATATGTGGCTAACTCTTGGCATATTAAGTGGCTAACTCTTGGCATATTAAGTGGTTAACTCCTGGCATATTAAGTGGCTAACTCCTGGTATATTAAGTGGCTAACTCTTGGCATATTAAGTGGCTAACTCCTGGCATAGAGTGGCTAACTCTTGGCATATTAAGTGGCTAACTCCTGACAAATTATGTGGCTAACTCCTGGCATATTAAGTGGCTAACTCCTGGCATATTAAGTGGCTAAATCCTGGCATATTATGTGGCTAAATCCTGGCATAGTGAGTGGCAAAATCCTGGCATAGTGAGGGGCAAAATCCTGGAATATTGACTGACTAAAATCCTGGCATAATAAATGGCTAAATCCTGGCATACTGAGTGGCTAAATCCTCACATATTGAGGGGCAAAATCCTGTCATATTAAGTGGCAAAATCCTGGCACATTGAGGGGCTAAATCCTGGCATATAGAGGGGCAAAATCCTGGCATATTGTGGGGCAGAATCCTGGCATATAGAAGCAAAATCCTGGTATATAGAGGGGCAGAATCCTGGCATATAGAGGCAAAATCCTGGCATAGAGGGGCAAAATCCTGACTTAGAGGGGCAAAATCCTGGCAAATAGAGGGGAAGGGGCAGAGTCCTGTCATATAGAGGGGCAAAATCCTGACATAGAGGGGCAAAATCCTGGCATATAGAGGGGGAAAATCCTGGCATAGAGGGGCAGAATCCTGGCATATAGAGGGGCAGAATCCTGGCATATAGAGGCAAAATCCTGGCATATAGAGGGGCAGAATCCTGGCATATAGAGGCAAAATCCTGGCATAGAGGGGCAAAATCCTGACATAGAGGGGCACAATCCTGGCAAATAGAGGGGCAGGGGCAGAGTCCTGTCATATAGAGGGGCAAAATCCTGACATAGAGGGGCAAAATCCTGGCATAGAGGGGCAAAATCCTGGCATATAGAGGGGAAAAATCCTGGCATAGAGGGGCAAAATCCTGGCATAGAGGGGCAAAATCCTGGCATAGAGGGGCAAAATCCTGGCACATAGAGGGGAAAATCCTGGAATAGAGGGGCAGAATTCTGGCATAGAGGGGCAGAATTCTGGCATAGTGGGGCAAAATCCTGGCATATAGAGGGGCAGAATCCTGGAATAGAGGGGCAAAATCCTGACATAGAGGGGCAAAATCCTGGCACATAGAGGGGCAAAATCCTGGCACATAGAGGGGCAAAATCCTGTAATAGAGGGGCAAAATCCTGACATAGAGGGGAAAAATCCTGGCATAGAGGGGAAAAATTCACTGAATATTCGGTGAAATATATATTTGGGGGGGGGGGGGGGGGTCGCAGTGGATTTTATGTGAGTTCCCACACTTTTTTTCCCAGGACTTGACCCCTGTTTGTAACCCCCAAAAAACACCAACAAACCTATGCATGGGTGGTATCCCTGTACTCAGGAGATGTTGCTTAACACATATTGAGGTGTTATTTGGCAGTGACACATAACAGGATCTGTGAATTCATGCTTGAAATATAATGTATGAGAAAAAAAATTACTACCCAAAAATTTGACATAGGCTGGTGGTAGAATTAGTGCATGGAAAGTGTTAAAATACTACAATTTTAAATACCCATGGCTGTATAGTTTTCAAAAATATATGGTTTTGGGGGGTAAAATACACTTTCTGGCTTCACAAATGTCCCAAATGGGACATTGGCCCAGGTTTATTGGTGGTAAAATGGCTACATGAAAAGTGTAAAAATACCTCCAGTTAAATGCCCTGAGTTGTCTAGTTTTAAATATGTACATATGTACAGCTTTACATTGAAATCTGTATAAACTTCAAATTACATTTGCTGCCTGCAGCATATGTACAGACCAAGTTATCTAATGTGGTCATTTGTTACGCCATTCACGTTAGATTTTAACAACATTGTAAATATTATTAAAAAACATCTTCCGATCTTATCTGGTAGTTACACACAAGTTTTAAAAGCAGAAGTTTGTTCCTCTGCACTTAGGTCTAAACTCTAAAACATTGAAAGATCTACTCTCACCCAGCCACCTGGGTACAATACACATGGTCAGCACCTTGGGTGCTTTTCCATGTGGTTATCAAATTTGTAAATCATGACAATACATATCAAAAAATACTACTATTATGTCAAATGTCTCAGATTTTTTTTTTAAAGTTCAGCAATATTCCAACTGATGTTCTACTTTCGTGATTTATGTCATCAAACATAAAAAAAAATGCAATAGACAATTTGTTGGCAGCACCTGCTGAGAACTCAAATGTAGAACAAGATAATTTTTGCATTTTTTCTATTTGTTTTTTATTAGTAAATACTTTTACAATATATAATTTTTTTAATGAAATTTAGAAAGATATCTTAAGCAACAAAATATATACATTTATATAAAGATTAATGACATTAGTTTACTTGCACGTATATCAATACATTTTTTACCCTTACTCTCATTTATTTTATTTTGTGTCCTGTTTTACTTTTTATTATATATTCACATGTGTTTTTTTCGATCTTATACTAGTTTGTTTTTTTAATACATTTTTTATTTCTTATTTTGCACAGTATTTAAATCATGTTTTGACACTATTTGTTATTTGCCAATATATCAAATGATTTTCACAATGAATTTGATGTTTTCGCACATTGGATAATTGATTGTATTTAATTCTTCCATGTTCACTAGAAGCCACACTTATGATTAAGTGTTCCTCAGAGCAAAACGTGTAAAGTGTGTCCCTTTCCCTATCATTTGCATATACCTGTGGATTGACCCTCATGTCAGTAAACACCATTTATTTTTTAAGCGGAGTGGCAAATTTTTTTGCCCACATATTATTGCCCTGCTTGTCAGCAGCAGTCGGAGCACCTGGTTCAGCATTGTTCTGTGGAGCTACAGCCATTTATTTTGTTTACAAGTGGAAGCCCGGTTGACCTCATGGTGAGGCTAGTTTTTAAAATAATTTGTTCCTTGGTGTCTGCCCATGTATTTAACCCTCGATAGTCCACAAATACCCGAGGCACACCTCCTCTTACTGCACTGAGAAATGGCATCACTGATATCATAGGCCATGTGGATTGCTGGAGCCACATGATCTCGCAAGGTACCTGATCCTTTGAACCATTTTTAAAGGGACACTCCCACCAAACAAATTAAAAGGTTTTACTTTATTTATTTTTTTATTGTTAATTTCAGATATGTCTTTAGTTTTTCTTATGTGACAGTATTTAATAACATATCTAACTAAACAAGTGTGACTGGGCGCCGCCATTTTGTGAAATTATCTGTTTTTGGGTGCCAAAACTTAATTCTGATCATATACTAGTATTGAATGGGAGGGTAATGTAACTATTTCATCACAAGGGGGCAGAGTTATGATACTGTTTGATCAGGTTAATCTCCTCCTTTTTTGTTGGAAGGCAGATAAAAAAAGTTGTGCAAAGCCACCTAGTCCTGGCCACTATGAAACACAGGAACCAGTAAGAGAGCAGGGGAGTATCTTATGACATCATCGTACAGGCTTTGGCAGTTGTAAATTGAGACTGGCTGGAAGATTTTGGATGATGTTGCATCATGGCAAATATATACGCAAAATGGAACCAGGAGATAAACACCTAATTTTCTTTTTCTTTTTATATGCAATTAATTAAATCATATAAAAAACAGTGGCATATGATTTATATATGTGTTTGTTTTAAATGACCAGGATATCTAGTTACATCTTATGTAAGTGGTAGTGTCGCTTTAACCTTTGTGATTTTTCCATACTGCGTTTTGAATTGTTAGCTACTTTGACAGCCTGAACCTGTGGCTCAGCATTCTGGGGAAGGGTTGGTTGCACTTTCCATAATTACTATGCTTTTGCTTTTGGGATCTCTAATTTATAGGTGTGATAGTTTGCAGATAGCATTTAAAATAAAAATGAATGTATTCTGAAATAAGTAACACATTCCATTTTTCTCATTATGCACATTCCAATATTTCTGCCTATCCCTGAGTTTGTGTGTGTAACTGACTTTATATGTGTGTATTTCTCTACTAGGGTTAACCCCTTAACCCCATATGGACCAAAGCTTTTCATGGGTGAATGACCAGAGCAATTTTTCCATTTTTGATACATTTTTTTTTAAGCGTAATTTTCCTATCTGTCATTGAATGTTACCTTTTAAATTGTATTTAAATGTAAGTTATAGCTTTCTTTGGATAACATACACTTATATAAAGTCTAGAATAAACTATTTTCCCAATAAAACTCTACACAACCAAGGTTTACAGGGACTTGGAAGCAAAGTCAGTGTTTGAGAATGTGGAGATTATACGTCCTTTTACCTCCAAGCAATTTCTTACAAATAAGCTTTTTAAAATGATCTATACAATTCCTGAAGCATAGTGAGATTCTAGAATGTTTGTTATGATTTATATACATTGCATGAGGTTAAAATGATGACAGTTGTACTGACGCCGATTTGTTGCTCTGCATCAGCTCGCTGGACAAACAGGAAGCGAAGGAGAGGGATTAAGCTGTACATAAATATTTAAGTTGCTGATTTATGCAATGAAAAATACGTTATTGCACCCAATGGTGTTTGTTAATGTGAAATGCTTGTAGCGACAGCATATGCAATTTGTATAAACAATGACAGGCACAAGAAAGGAGTCTGGGCTATTTATTATGTTGCCACATATCAGTACAGATACATATGCATTAACTATAACTAATAATACATTCGAGGTGTTCATAAACTGATGTGAATCACTGATTTCCTCCAAACGTGACTAGACTCACAATTTTAACCGAATGTCAAAAAAAAAAAAAAGATTTGTGAAATGATTTTATAGGTTGCAGCTTGGAACACGAACTGTCTTTCCACAATATTGCCACGTTTTGAAAAGGTATGCCCACTGCAATGCCAATTACAGGATATTAATGGCTGGATGGCATGCATATGCCTGAGCTGGGAAGCAGAAGGTTAATAGACGAACAGCTCCAGAAGATCCCATTTATCAGTTTCTATTTATCTCTCCTTGGGAGGTGGCAGGTTTACAGTAAATACCTTCTGTCCTCCTAATTTCCTAATGATGGGGATAATGATGGAGAATGGGGAAGTCATTAACAGGGACAGCCTCAGTGCATCACTCTGCCAGCCACATCTCTCCCAGACCTGCAATGAGAAGTGATGGGGCCCAGCTGTTCACCAGATTCAATCCCCTTCTTTCCACTGGCAGCTTAAAAAATATTCATAAACTAAAGTAAAAAAGAAACTGCAACCTGTATTTCCTCATACTGTAGCAGTCTTACTGCAGCCAAACAAGGATTAAACAACATTACCATTGTATTAATTATATTTGAAACGTACAAAGCACTAACATGACCCGCATTGCTGTAAACAAAGGAGTTAGAAACATATGTGTAAATAAACTTTCTGAGCCATCTTTCTCGGAAGTTCTTATTGTGCCCATCCACCTCACAAGACTGGGTATGAATGGAAGTCTATGTATGATGCAGCATTATTTCATGTGTGTTCCACAAAATACCTGCCTTTGTAAATAGAAAGCTAATAAGGTGTGATTATGGGGGATGATTGATCTAGTTCTGTGTGTACAAACACAAACACACAGAAATACATCATTTTACTGGAAAAAAAAAAGAAATATGGTAATACTGATCACACAAGTGTAAGAATCATACAAAACATTATTATACACAGTTACTGAATTAATAGGAAATACTAGACAAAAAAGCTACTTAACTAACAATCTTGTCAGATATCAACAAACTCTGCAACAAAAGCCACAATTCTGAGGTCAAAGACAACATAAGGAGTTCAAAGCCAGTAATGCAGAATACTTGAGGAACAGTTAATGTATGATCATGTATCATCCAGCATGCTTGGGGATGGGACAGTTTATCGCGGCTGCATTAATGCAGCCACTTCACCGTCCACTCTGGCGCAATGGTCAGTTCATCACGCAAAAGTTAATTGCGGGACAGTTATTGTTGGATCGCTGAAGGTGAGTATTATTAATGTTTAATAGGGGTTAATTTTAGTATTAGGGTTAAGGGGGTTAGGTATTAGGGTTTGGGGGTAGCATTAGTATTAGAATTCATTTTAGGTTTAGGGTTGGGGGGGTAATTTTTGTATTAGGGTTAAGGGGGAGGTAATTTTAGTATTAGGGTTCAGGGGGAGGTAATTTTAGTATTAGAGTTTGGGGGGGTCACTTTCATGAGAGGTTAATTTATTAGGGGGGGGGTTAATTTATTGGGGGTGTATGTTTGTAAGTGCTGACAGTTCACCGTATTCATCTTCACTGCTGACAGTTCAGCATTCAAACTGATGGACTGAACTGTCAGCAGTGAAGCAGCTACAAAGAAGTGTCCTAAACTTGGCATGCTTACATTACACTGCCATTCCCCAGTCCTCACTACAATTCTGTTACACTACCACTTTCAGTTTATTTTAATTGACCATCTTAGACTACAAAAATTATGAGTATTCATTAATACACAATTCATTAAATCTGACACATTTTAAGAAACATGAACTAATTAGTTATTTTTCAATACTTTAAACTACTTAATTTACTTAGATTTTGCAGTAGTTTTCTACTGGATCCCATTCCATTACTTCTTCTGAAAAGTGCTTTTCTTAGGTACCTATTTAGAGCCAATAAGTAGAGTCTCAAAGATATGAGGACTCCCGACACTATTGGGCGTGACACATACATACACCCAAAAAGGCATTAGGATTGCCACTTTAAAAAAATAAAAAAAAGTGATTGCAGAAGGGTTGGGTCTTCATTGATATGTTCAGTCTGTAACTGCCTGCCATCATGTATGACTGTCAAGTAGTGAGCTGCACCCCAGCAGTATCTGTTATCTTGTGTGTGCAGATGAGCTGTAAGAGAAGTCATTGATCTGTGCCATGACATAGTGGCTGGGGGTAGATCTTCAAACAGCTGAAGTTGTACGTTCTCGTGCAGGAACTGTCCTTGCTTCTGTGAATAGTGCGCAGCTTTAATAACACATCACGTTGTGTCTCCGCAGGTGCATGCACACCTTCTGCAATGGGAATGCATCAAGCAAGAGGTTACTTGGAGTATCAGGACTCAGTCTGAGGTGGGTGAGCCATCATATGAAGTAATCCCGGAGGTCAGCAGGTCCAACTTTCTTTGGGACCCAACAAATTCTTACATTCAGTTGTCTCATTCTGAGATACACATGAGTTAGAATGTGTACCTCCTGAATCAATT
This sequence comes from Pelodytes ibericus, assembly GCA_036172795.1. Classification (NCBI taxonomy): domain Eukaryota; kingdom Metazoa; phylum Chordata; class Amphibia; order Anura; family Pelodytidae; genus Pelodytes; species Pelodytes ibericus. Next base: position 77,029,326 of record CM069863.1, read on the forward strand.
GGTCCACTTGAGCAGCTCTGTCAGCCCTTTCATGCTTTAGGTTTTCCACTTCTGTTTATAAATAAGTAACTTTTATTTGGAGAGACGCAATGTCTTGCATGATTGCCGCTGTATATGATCTAATAAGTGCTTTAATTTCCTTATAAAGATCACAGAGATTTTATTTTGTAGCTAGGGCATTGTTTTTCCGAGGTTCAATTTGTAATTTAGTGGTTTGTCCCATTCGAGTTTTCTCTGGCTCATCTACAGATTCCTCTGAATCAGTCTGGACCTTGTTTGTTCACTGTAGGCATTGTAGGCTTCAGAAGCAGGGATCCAATATCTGGACAGTTCAAGTGTAATTTCTTGTCTTTTCTCTTTTTCCTTTTCTGCCCCATTCCTAAATCTATTTCAGAGCAGTGGTTTTGATAATTTAGTTGGGGTATCCATAAAACATTAGTATATTTTGTCAGTGGACACATGAGCTCCACTGGCATGTGACCGAGCTCTTCGGCAGTTGGCTGCGCCCCCTGCCCTCTCTCTTTTACCTTTCCATTACCCACCCACACTTTTTTTTCTTTCTTCCCCTTTTTTATATGATAATACTGTCTGTTAATGTATTGATCAAAGTTTTGATTACAAATAGTGTTTTCTTTTGCACTTACTGTAAATTCATATTCTAGATACCTGCATATCTTTTAATCCAAATAAAACTTAAGTTATAAATAAATGAATAATAAAACTAAAATGTGATGGTAAAATCTATAGAAAAACAAAAGAAAAGAATTACTAAAGATACGATTAAATAATCCAAATGTTACTGCATGAAACATTCACACTGGAGATCACATTTATAAAAAGTAAGTCATTCCACAGTAGAAAAGGGCAAGTCAAGAAGAAGAGTTGTAAAGGTTAAATATTCTGCATTTCTTAGTAATCATTTGACAAACTAATTGCTTTAGTTGCAACCTCTATGGTCTTGTATTATGTATTATCAAGGCTCATTAACTTTCAAATGTTTCAATTCATATGCTCCAGAGATCTTGTCTAAGTAAAGCTTGATATTGTAGCTTATTATTTGAGATATCACATTTCTCTAAGGCAAGAACAATAGCATTATGACTTGTTAGTGCCTTATATCTGGCTCTAGAAAATGAATGCAAGATTTTTATGCATTGTGACCTTGTTGGTGCAGAGATTTGTGCTCTTCCAGTGCAGATTTCTGTCAATGCTCCCTTGTTTCTTGCTTCATGGATTGGCTTCTGAAAGCCAAATGCAAATAAGTCTTCACTCCTAACACAAATGGCCAGAGAAAACCCCCCAACTCCTTTACTGAACATATGTTAATGGTAATAAGGATGAAGCATCATAATAAAAATTGTAAATATAATTTATTGGGGGAAATGATAGTTATATACGCTCACGTCGGCAGATCTTGCATGGGGCCTAAAGCTTCCTCTCCTATTGCATTGATTTATAAAAAGAAATCATAATAATTTTAAAATGTATATGTTATTAAACTAGTTCAGCTTATTTTAGACTTACTTTTAGATATTCAAGTGTGTTGGGCAGTGGCATGAATAGAAACTACCATGCCACAGGGGTTGTCACTGCAACAATGGTCTCAGGTGACCCCTGTACTTACACATGGTGTGTGGAAAAAGTGTGTTTCCAAAGGTCCACGTGGTAATCTTACCACTATGCCTTGGTCGATTCTACATAGGCCACTGCTTACTCCACTCACATATGTAGAGGCCAATGTAGAGGAGGGTGATGATGAATGAGTAGATGTTTCTAGGGTCGAGAGCTGTGTTAGCTGTGTAAGGGGAAGTAGGGGGTCAGAGAGCTAGGGAGGCTTGTTCTGGGCTAGTTCACCCCAACATTTTTGCCAGCTTGTGTGAGGATGCTGTGGAGATGAGCTCAGAAGAGGCATTTCTGGGGCAGGCTGACTCTCCTAGCAGCCAGGTGAGTAGCCTCCCCAGAACAGTTGTGAGCCAGCACACTAGGAAGGCTAGACAAGTAGTGGTGGTAGGGCATTCTAATATTAGGAAGGTAGATTGGGTAATCTGTCACCAGGACCCCGAATGCTGAACTGTATGTTGTCTCCCGGGTTCTCAGGTTTGTTGCTGGCCGGGTAGACAGATTATTGGGAGGGCCTGGGGATGATCCAGTGGTCTTAGTACACATTGGTACTAGAGTTGAGCGGACACCTGGATTTTCGGGTTCGGCGGGCACGTCGAACTTGACCCTGACCCAAACTTTTGGCCACTAAAATGCCTCTAAAAAATCCATGGAAAGGGCTAGAGGGCTGCAAAATGAAGTAAAATGTGGGTGAGTGTCCCCATTCATACGAATAGGTCAATTGACCTATTCGTATGAATGGGGACTCCATTTCGGTTTATAGAAAGCCAATAGCATTACATGTATTCCATAAGCCGAAAGTCTATAAACCGAACGACATTCGGTTTATAGATGTTCGGTTTATAAAATAGCAATAGCATTACATGTATTCTATAAACCGAAAGTCTATAAACCGAATGTCGTTCGGTTTATGGACTTTCGGCTTATGGAATACATGTAATACTATTGGCTTTCTATAAACCGAAATAGAGTCCCCATTCAGAAGAATTTCTTATGAATGGGGACTCTATTTCGGTTTATAGAAAGCCAATAGCATTACATACAATGTAATCGCCGAACCCCGAACTCCAACACGGACATACAGTGAAATGACCGTGTTAGGGTCCGGGGTCCAAAAACCGTAAGTTAGGTACGAACCGGAAAATTGCGGTTCTGGTTCCCTCAACACTAATTGGTACTAATGACAAAGGTAATGGTAGGTGGGGGGTCCTTAAAAATGATTTTAATGAACTAGGAAATACGCTGAAGGAAAGGACCTCTAAGGTAATATTCTCTGAAATATTACCAGTACAACGCGCTACTTCAGGAAGACAGCGGGAGCTTAGGGAGACTAATGCGTGGCTGTGAAGGTGGTGTAATCAAGAGGGATTTGGGTTCTTGGAGCACTGGGCAGACTTTGCAGTAGGCTACAGTCTCTATGGATGGGATGGGCTGCACCTCAATGATGAGGGGAGAGGATGGCTAGAGGGTTAGATGAACTTTTAAACTAGGCTCTGGGGGAAGGGTCAAGATCAAAATGAAGCAGTGGTAGCTAGAGTAGACTGAAAGGTGGGTCTAGCTATGAGAAAGGAGGAGGAAAGCAGTGGTGGGGTTAACTTAGATCATAGGGAGGTACAAACAATTAATCCTGCGGGCATTAAGTGTTTGTCAACTAAACAGAAAATGGGTAATAATCTTAAATGTCTTTTAGCAAATGCAAGAACATTGACAAACAAAATTGGTCAGCTGGAGATGCTGGTAAGTGATGAAAAGTATGATTTAATCGGAATCATGGAAAAGTGGTGGGTTGAGACCCATGATTGGTCAGTTAATTTACAAGGCTACTCACTTTTTTAGAAAGAACAGAGTAAATAGAAAAGGGGGAGGGATTTGTCTATATCTAAATCATAAATTAAAGCCCAGTATTAAAGAAGGTGTGCATTATGTAACTGGAACTGATGTGGCAACACTGTGGGTGGAGATTAGCATAGACATTAAAAAGAGTTGCACATTACTTGTAGGTGTATGCTACAAGCCACCAAATATTAGCAAATCTGAATGCAGTTTTAATCATGGGAGATTTTAATTACCCAGATATAGAATGGAATTGTGGCACAACTAGCTAAGGGCAGCAAGTTTCTGAACCTGCTTGATAACAAATTTATGGCACATAAGTAGACCCCAACTAGAATGGATGCCTGTCTGGATTTGGTAATAACAAACAATGAGGAGCTTATCTCAAACATCCAAGTAAGACAGCACTTGGGGAATAGTGACCATAACATGGTTTCGTTTGAGATTAATGCAAAGAAGCAAATTGGTAACTACGCCACCAAAACACTTAATTTTAGAAGGGCCAACTTTGATGGACTAAGGGCATCGATTGAACATTTAGACTGGGAACGATTGTTTTCTGGACTAAACACAGAAGACAAGTGGAATTCCTTTAAGCACACATTACATTACAAAAGTACACATCCCAATATATACCTTTGGGAAACAAATCAAAACGAGTTTCGCTTACGGGTAACGTGAAACAGGAAATCCAAAACAAGAAAATGCCATTCAAACATTATAAAAGCAAGGGATCAGCATTAGAATTTATAGAGCACAAAGATGCCAACAAAACCTACAAAAAGGCAATTGAAATGGCTAAATTGGACAAGAAAAGGATTGCTAAGGAGAATATAACTAACCCCAAAACTTATATCTAAATGGAAAAAAGCTAGAGGGAAAATGTTGGGCTCTTGTTATCCCCAATGGGAAGTTTGGTAAATGAGGACAGATAGAAAGCAGACATTGTAAATACCTTTTTCTTCTGTTTATACTAGGGAAGAGCCAATGGATGAGCCCCTGAAGTTATGGGACAGTCACCGCAAACATGGGATTGGCTGACACAGGAAAAAGAGCTTAAGCAATTAAACTCTGTTACAATAGACAAGGCCCCAGGGCCAGATGGTGTGGCAGTTGATGTCATCTATTTGGACTTTGCTAAAGCATTTAATACAATACAATTTAACACACAAAAGGTTACGCTACAAATTGAGAGAAATAGGTGTGTAGGCAAATGGTTGCATTTGGATTGAAAATTAGCTAAAAGATAGAATGCAGAGGGTTGTTGTAAATGGAAAATCCTCAAATTGGACTAGGGTATTGAGCGGAGTACCTCAGGGGTCTGTTTTAGGCCCTCTTCTTTTTAATTTGTTTATTAATGATTTCCCATGTTGTGCTGGGAGCCATGTCTCAGTGTTTGCTGATAACACTAAATTAGGTAAGGTAATACAGACTAATCTTGATGTTTTTTCATTACAGGAAGGTTTGGACAGAGTGGGTGACTGGGCAATTAAGTGGCAAATAAGCTTCAATATAGACAAATGTAAAGTTATGCATTATGGGAAAAATAATAACAAAGCAACATATACTTTAAATGGTATTTCCCTGGGAAAAACTACTAATGAAAATGATTTAGGAATAATTGTATATAACAGACTTGGCATGCTAAATGCCAGCCAGCAGCTGCAAGGTCCAATAAGATATTGGCATGTATAAAACAAGGTATAGATTCACTGGTGGAGGATATCATTTTGCCTCTTTACAAATCGATGGTAAGACCTTACCTTGAATATGCAGTACAATTCTGGGCACCAGTCCTTAAAAAGGATTTTATGGAACTATAAAACGTGCAAAGGAGAGCTACAAAATTAATAAGGGGATTTGAGGATCTTAGTTATGAAGAGAGACTTAAAAAATTGCATTTATATACGTTAGAAAAAAGGCATCTTAGTGGGGATATGATAACATTATATAAATATGTGCAGGGCCAATATAAAGAGTTCTCCAGTGACCTGTTCATTAACAGAAATGTACAAAGAACAAGAGGTCATTACCTGAGACTGGAAGAGCAAAGATTTCATAGACAGCAAAGGAAGGGATTCTTTACGGTAAGGACAATAAAGTTATGGAACTCACTGCCAAGAGAGGTAGTGCTGTCAACCACAATAGATGCATTTAAAAATGGTCTGGATGTTTTTTTTTTTTTAGAAAAACAGAACATACAGGTCTATTAATAATAGAATAAGCATTAATAATAGAGCTTATTGATTCAAGGAGAAATCTGATTGCCCTTTGTAGTCAAGAAGGAATTTTTCACCCTAGGAGGCAAAATTCGAAATAGCTTCCTTAGGGTTTTTTTTGCCTTCTTTTGGATCAAAAGCTGGAATGATATGTAGAAGGGTTGAACTTGATGGACTTATGTCTTTTTTCAACCTAAATTACTATATGACTATACCTGCAGATTTACCATTTATGCCATAATAGCATATTTGAAGAAAAAAAAACCCCATCAAATAATGAATGTGTTTTATTAAATATGATATTATGGCATATAAAAACAATTATATGTCAATTGACATAAAAAAATGAAATAACTGTTTGACATTATAGTTCAATCTGTCAGCTACTAACTGGCAAATTGAAATACCTATAATTTGGCAATTAGACCTGATCTGGTTAAATTTCAGGTCAGATTGAGGAAAAAAGAATAGACCCCTAAGTTAAAAAAAAAAAGAAAAAAGTCGATGAGGTGTTTGTTTTTACAAACTTTTCTTGATTCTGCTGGAACTTATTTGCTCAAATATTAAGAAAGCTATTCACCTTATAAATAGACTTCAAATGGAGGTGTGATTTTAAGGATAGCACCTAGTTCCCCACAGCCAGAGACCTTGATCCTAGTTGCAGGCAGGTAGATGATGTCTTCTCATGCTTTTTTATGCTGCCTTCAGAGTGAGTCAGAGAGTCAGACATGATTTCCAGATGTTCCAACTCAGAAGATGCACCAAAAGCATCAGTCATCTGGCTGCTTAGCATACTGGGGGATCCTGGTTACCTGTGTATGCAATACAAGTCCACTGGGTGTGCAAAACAAGTCTTCTGTATGGAAGGCAGGTCTGAGGTTACAAGGCAAGTCCTTTGGGTGCCATGGCAAGTTAAATGGGTTCAATAGGGGTGCAGTGACAAGTCATGTGAGTGAAGTGGCAAGTCATAGGGGTGCATTAAGAGTGCAGTGGAAAGTCATATGGGTGTAATAAGGGTGTTTGGTCTGTTAAGACCCGTACAGTTTGTGATCTACCAGAATGACAACACATGACTCATAGCACCACATATTTAAAAACACAAGTTATGTGTATTTTAAGTAATCCTTACTGCAGGAAGAACCACCTTAACCCAGAATAATAAACCCAACTCTCTTTTTCTATTTAGAAACAGAATGTAATTGTAGGAATCATAGAAACTTAACAATCCCATTTTTACCTGAGACTTGCAGTGTACACCGAGGTAGTTCTTTTGTGGCCCTTAGTGAACAAGCAGATGGACGTCCCTATGTCCCATCTGTTAGGTGTTATGGGCAGGGCCATGTTTAATATTCATTGGATCCTGGGCATGAATTTACTTGGGACCCTTGGACCCCCCCCCCACTCTCTGGTCTGCAATACACCCCCGCCAGGACCACCCCCCCTACCCCCCCAAAAAAAAATCACACTCAATTTCTGCCTATAATATATAAGTGCTCTCTAATATCCAGGTATACTTTTGGAATTTATACACTGAGTAAATTCATTGCAGTATATAAAATGTATATAATAAGTGTATAATTGCAATGTATATATATATGGAAGAAAATGTATATATGGCTGCACAATTTATATCTTATTATTATGCAACACTGCAATAAAACTACTTAGTGCCCATATTACAAAAGTATACACAGATATTAGAGAACACTTACATATTGTAGGTAGCACTTAACATTACAATATAGCTATGTTACAGTAATGATATATGGCACTGATATTAGACAGGGCAAATATTAGACAGTGGAGAAGGGGTCAGCAACATTTTTCACTTGGTGGCCAGAAGTAGTCTGCGAGGTGATGGTGGGACACATTCATCTATTATACAATTATAAATATACACACAAACGTCTATCTCTCTATATATGTATATAACTAGTTGCATTGATACTTATATGAACTTTTCAATATAATATTCAACTATTTTCATTTTTTTATGTAATAAAAATGGCATTTCTTTTTTTTTTTCTCTTCCTCTGCACCCACATTGCACTTAACAAAGCACTTGCCATGCACCTAATATCATTGGAGGTAACTAAAAACCTCCATTTGTTTTAAATACATAGGGATAAAGGAGAGAGCGCAGGTAACTTGTTTTTCTTTTGTTTTTACTATATATTGGGGCTTTTGTGTACTGTAGTCATTGCAGCCGCCCAGTGATGGGAGTGAGCGCAGGACTTTTCTTTCCGTATTTGTATCCAATTTTTGTATTACTCAGCCTTGTTACAATGCAGCCGCCCATCCCATGTGTTCCCTATTAAGGGTTAATAATGTATAGGGGTGTAAATAAAAAACACCCTTTTCTGTCTCATTAGAGATTTTTGCCAGAGGCTCAAAGAAGCAAGGTGAATGGTTAGAGTTAGGACCCACCTAGGGGGGTCTGCCTTGACGTTGGCAGGTGGGCTCATCCTCTCATGGCCATTGGAGGTAACTAAAAACCTCCATTTGTTTTAAATACATAGGGATAAAGGAGAGAGCGCAGGTAACTTGTTTTTCTTTTGTTTTTACTATATATTGGGGCTGATGTGTACTGTAGTCATTGCAGCCGCCCAGTGATGGGAGTGAGCGCAGGACTTTTCTTTCCGTATTTGTATCCAATTTTTGTATTACTCAGCCTTGTTACAATGCAGCCGCCCATCCCATGTGTTCCCTATTAAGGGTTAATAATGTATAGGGGTGTAAATAAAAAACACCCTTTTCTGTCTCATTAGAGATTTTTGCCAGAGGCTCAAAGAAGCAAGGTGAATGGTTAGAGTTAGGACCCACCTAGGGGGGTCTGCCTTGACGTTGGCAGGTGGGCTCATCCTCTCATGGCCATTGGAGGTAACTAAAAACCTCCATTTGTTTTAAATACATAGGGATAAAGGAGAGAGCGCAGGTAACTTGTTTTTCTTTTGTTTTTACTATATATTGGGGCTGATGTGTACTGTAGTCATTGCAGCCGCCCAGTGATGGGAGTGAGCGCAGGACTTTTCTTTCCGTATTTGTATCCAATTTTTGTATTACTCAGCCTTGTTACAATGCAGCCGCCCATCCCATGTGTTCCCTATTAAGGGTTAATAATGTATAGGGGTGTAAATAAAAAACACCCTTTTCTGTCTCATTAGAGATTTTTGCCAGAGGCTCAAAGAAGCAAGGTGAATGGTTAGAGTTAGGACCCACCTAGGGGGGTCTGCCTTGACGTTGGCAGGTGGGCTCATCCTCTCATGGCCATTGGAGGTAACTAAAAACCTCCATTTGTTTTAAATACATAGGGATAAAGGAGAGAGCGCAGGTAACTTGTTTTTCTTTTGTTTTTACTATATATTGGGGCTGATGTGTACTGTAGTCATTGCAGCCGCCCAGTGATGGGAGTGAGCGCAGGACTTTTCTTTCCGTATTTGCACCTATTATCATGAACTGAGTTTACCTGGAGCTAAACCCTGATTTCCATGTTCTTAGCTCTATTTTTCTAGTTTAACAGCCTGTTTTTCACAAGTTAGCCTGTGTAATGATAACTATGAATCGACAAGTCTTGTTATCATTGTCAACACTCCTAGTCTGTGTCTGTCATGTGTTGACTCTCTGTCTATAAAAGCCCCTTCCTGTCACTACACTGTTGCTACTATCTATTTACCTGCTACTGATTTTGGACCATCTAACTACTCTGCCTTCTCCTACCTACTGACCTTGACTTGCCTGAATTTGCTTCTACCTTTTGTTCAGCTATGTTAAAGACTAGATTGCCACTCCAAACTGAGGGGCTCAACTACCTGGGTAATGACTGGCTATTTCTGTTAGAAGACTTTGCTGATCTGGCTTCTGGCTCATATTGCACTTGATTTGGCATGCCACAGTGTCAAATTGCCCAACAGAACATACCAGAGTGTCAATTTGCTCCAGAGTACATGTTATTTTGCCCCCCCCCCTTACCAAAGTAATGCCTAAAGTGTTTTTTTCTCTTTTTTTTCTCTTTTACCAACATTTGTCTATATGTATTACTTTAAAAGTTTTTTTTAACTCATAACAAATGAGCCTTGATACTTTACATGACTTTACTTCATGTTCTCTGGATGAGACACTGGTAGTAGACCTGCAGAAGTGGCAGGATTGGTGAAGGGTTCCACAATACTCACCATCGTAGTCCTTTATTCCTGGTGCTTGCCCAGGATGATCAACTCATTATTATAGATGTTGATTTTTTTTAGATTTGAAACCTGAGCTGCTTCTTATGTTTCATAAGAGCATGAGATTAATCATGGTACTAAAATCTCACTTGGTAATTGGCCATGCTCCCCTCGGAACTAATTTTGAAGATAACCTATTTCATTCAGGGAATGTTTTTCTAATAGTTTACATCATTTTTTAATATTATGAGAAAAGTTTGAAAAGGGAGAAATATGATTAAATTTAGTTATCATGAAACTAAAATGAAAATAGAATATTTTAAAGAAAGTCATATCTAAACCTGTTTTTTTTATATATATATCTTGTGTATTGAATGTGCAAAACATGTGACAATGTTATTTTTTTTAATCTCGTATTAATAGTTAAAAAAAAAGGAATGAACTTGCTTTTAAAATCATTCTTCCATGGACAAACCATCTGTGTGTCTGAGACCTTGATATTTTGTCCACTGTGTTCAATAGACCTTACATGTAGTTTTTTTTTTTTTTTTTACAGAGGTAACCACTGTAAAATGCTGGAACAGCACAACAGGGGTAAATGTCTTTGTCTTACAGCTTCTAGTATATGATGTTTTTTTTTAGCTATACTGAGACATGTGTTCACAGATTTATTAAGCTAAACTTGTTTTGCTTGCTAACAAGTTCATCTGTGAGAATTTCTATTCCCTTTGTATTTCACTATTGCTGGTTATGCCGCTGGAAGGGAACATTCCTTATTAGAAATGTTCCTCTTCTCTTTAAGTTACAGTATAGGCTTATCTACTAGAGCACCAGGGATGTGCATCCCTGACCATGTGCAATGGCCTATTTGACTATGACTTTAGCTTGAGGCAATATCGATATTAGGACAAAAAAGCAAAACAGAAACAAAGTCTTAGAAATTGCTTTCAATTCAAATACACCAACAGGTTATCAAGAATCCATATGTGTGATTCTGGTCTATTAAGAAATAATTACAAAGAACATCTCTGCTATTAATGTGTCCCTACATGTATTGGGATTACAAAGATATACTATAAATTATGTTGCATATTATATTTTTTTGCGCACAAGTTTTAGATATACTTCCATAATCAAAACAGCATCGCAGTAGAAGGCAGTCTGTCACTCTTTAACTAAAATATACAACAGTAGAGTTTTACAACACCTGCTAGCCTACATTAAATGAATGTGATAGTGATACATGGTGTTGACAAGCAACTGAAACACCACAATAGATCAGTATCAGTTATACCCTTTGCCTTCAAAAAAGCATCAGTCACGATGATACCTGAACCCACACCAGCATGAGTGTTTCACCCTAATCAGCTTTGCCCCCAAGGTTGGGCCCGATACTTGGCTGACCCCCAGGAACAAGCATATAAAATAATATTTGGTGGAATAGGAGAGTAGCAAGGCAAGTAATAATATGCATAGGACATGCATAGGACATGCAGAACACTGGAGGCTTAGGAACTGCAGAAGATGATGTTCAGCAATGTCAGTCAGGGAAAAGCCAGTTATATAGTTAGACAAAGCCAAGGTCAAGTCACAGACAAAGGATGGGTAATCAGGAGAATCAAGAGCACAAACCTAAAAATCATACACAGCTAGGGTCATATACGGTAACAGAATACAAATCACCAAACCACAGGATTCAAGATGCTGTGTCCAAGCTGACGCATGCTCTGATGGGAACGAGAGACAGCCATACCTTGAGTGTATGGACAAGGAAGGCCACCCCGCTCCAGCTTGCCATGTAACAGAGGCCGCAAGCACACTCATATGCACACTCACTCCCACATACAAACACACACACACTCACATACACAGTGGCTCACACATACACACACATACTCATTTAAAATCACATATGTACACTCACAGACCCCTGCCAGCAATTTTTTGAAGAGAAACTTTAACATTCCCTACAGGTTTTCTAACATGGCTACTGTGACCCCTGAAAATCAGAGTGCCTACCACTGGCCGCATTTATTTTCACCTGGTGCGATCCACATCCTTAGTGACGGAGATCACTGGACCCCCTATAGCTCTGGGTCCAGTTGCAATGGTGACCGACACAACCACAGTAGTTATGCCATTATCACTATTAAAGCACTATCCAGAAAGGTCAAAATAGGGTAGGCTGATAGAAAGTTTATGGAAAAAAACACACAGATAAAAAACATATATGTATAGTTTCCTCGGTCTTCATCACAAATTTGTGCACACTATTACCTGAAGCACATCACAATTCAACAAAATCCTTTGTATTTGGATGTAATAGAATGTAATATATAGTATTATATTCTGCCAGCTGTTTGTGAATGCCTTTGTAATAATGAACTGTGTTTTCATTGCAATGTTATAACATATAGAGTTAATAATCAATGAAATAATAATTTAAAATCCACTGATCCGCTACATTCCAAAAACAGATAACCAACCGGTACAGCATTATATATTATGGAAGAGTGAATGTGTCTAAATCTTCCGTCTTGTATGACCATTACTTATCTCTTGATAATCTAATTATTTACTTAGAAATTGCACAACATTAATTGCCCTATTTGTTTGGAACTGAGTCAAAATATAACATTCATTAGTCTTGGGTTCCAGTTCCATGACAGCACCATTTTGTGTTCATCAACTTTACTACATAATAACCTCTTTGTGTCGTTTAATGGGATTTTCGGTGCAATTAGTCTGTTAATGCTTATCCAAAAGGGTCTGCCCAGTCTTAAACAACTGTTGCTGTATTAGGAATGCTAACTGTTTAACAAGGAGAAGAAAAAAAACAATAGCGGAGTTTGCTGCACATTGATAGAAAATTAAACATGGCCAGAGAGTTAATGTGGCTGACAATTTGCAGTGACATTTACTGTTGGCCTATTACGGTGTTTGATAACATTGAATGAAAAAACAGGTTCCCAATTAACCACAGCATCAAACAAGTGAAGATCACGGAGAGAGATTTCAGAGGTAGTGCATAAGGAAAGGTCAGGCTTCATGAAGCCAACCTCCACAATATTTTAGTATTCATAAGGACTAATGAGCTCCTACTTCTCTGCCTGGATTGTAATGTTATCTTTCTCTATTTTACTTAATTCTGCAAAAGCCAGGATGGAATATAATAGTTAGCAATGTGTGAGGCACAATTTTCCATTATTTCTTTATTTTAATTTGGTGCAGTGTATTTTAATTGGTTCCCTCTTTTCTACCTGACTGACTATCTATGCAGTATGTACAATTGGAGATTTATCTTATTTATATATATGCTTTAAAACAAAATGTATCTATCTATGCATTCATACAGTTCCGGCCTGAGGCGTCTTGATAAACCAAGCAATCTGGTTGGTGTTTCAGAGTTTGAAAGTCAAATGGCAGTTGTATTCTTGTGGACTATTTAAATACAGTTTGATTAGTTTAAAGGACAACTGTCTGCAAAACATGAATCTTTGTTTCCCTGATACAGATATATAGAGTATTTCAATTAAGCATAACTTTTTGCCAACAGGTGTTCTTTAAAGAATGCACAGGAAATCTGGTGCATTTGCTTCGGGCGTTCCCATACATTTTACATAGTTAATTAGTTCGATAAAAAGACATATAGTCCATCAAGTTCAACCATTCCACACACCCATTTTAGTTGATCCAGAAGATTGTCATCTCAACGGAGGGCTAAAAATTCTTCTTGACTATAGGGTAGAAAGACTACTTTTACTTGTTATAAACCTGTATGCATTTTATATCTTGAAAAATAGCCAAAAGATTTTAGAATATACTGTTTAAAATCTTCTAAAACTACTTCAGATGGCAGTCTGTTCCTTAATGCAACTGCCCTAACAGTAAATAAACTAAAGCTTTTTTCTCCAAATCTTAAGGGGTGCCCACGTGTTGTCTTCAGCGGTGTCTTCAACGCAAAGCAACACAGGCAAGTGCCAAAGGGGCAGCTAAAAAAGCCACCCTTAAAATAAAAAAAAATCTTGCTGGCTGGGGAGATTAAAATTGTCTGGGTTAGTGGACAGTGTACTTTTGGTTACCATCTGTCAAGTTACATAAAGCTACTATAAAGTTACAGGCTTGTGATAGTAGTAGTAGGCATTTAAGTGGATTGATGGTCCAAGCTTTCATCAGTAAGGCTCTTACTACAAAATTCCATTGCTCCTTCTGCATGTTGCACCTCTGATGTCCAGAGTTTACTGGTGAGTGCTTTGCTCCCTCATGTTGTGCTCACCAGCTTGTAAGATCGGACAGTTGGATAACTGGCATGGGAGGAGAGTAATATACTTATTTATAAATCTTCCGGACATTTCCAACATCATCTTCGACAATGAATGAAAGATTTAACCAGCAGCCAAGTATCGACGAAAAGTGCTGTAAGCCGAAGATAGACAGAGGAATCAAAATACATTTTTGTCTGTTTTCAACATACCATCGACTGTTACCATCGCATATAGTGCCAGAAACAAAACAAAACCAACGAGAAGCACCAGAAGTGCAGATGAACCAAACCCGGAAGACAACGGACTTTTTTTCTTCGTATGGATTCAATTTATTTGTGTGTATATATATATATATATATAACCTCAACTCCATGAATGCAGCCACGTTCTGTGGAAGCCTGTGATAGAGGCGAAACGAGTAAAACGAACAGCATTTGTGGGAGTGAGACCATCATTATTCGAATACACTCTGCTAACTGTTCATACCTGTGTATTTGCAATGCCAGATACTTAAGTGTAAGATATTTTTACACTTTCCATTAATATTATCATTGTGTTATTTATACATTTTGCATTTTCTTCATCTGGAGGTGACCAGAAGTCCAGATCCATCGCTAGAGACTGCTTAATCACCTTACATACCCAGATTTTGTAGAGGAAGTGTGTGTGTAAAATTTGGAATCATACCACATACTTCCTATCAAATCTAACATATTGTACCATATTATTTTTATATGTTTTTCTCTTTCTGTATATATGTGTCTAAGAAACTAAAGGATATCCCTCTGGATTCATATCAGGTTATATAGATTGCACTTTTTCCTGCACTTTAGCACACTGTCACTTTGTGTTGTTTAATGAATATGAGGTAGGTGACAGCATGGACTCCAATATTTGTGAAATCCCTAAGGCTGGTTCTTCATGGGAATAAACTGAAGAGAATAATTAATTGGGCACCAATGCTTTCATCTTATCTTTTTGTAATCAGTGTGCCTTCTTTGGTTTTCAGTTGTCTATCATTTTCTGTTTTGATCATTTTGCTGTTAATAGTCTTGAAAATAATTTTGAGATTTGTTTTGTTTTTTACTGCAATCTCCGATTCATCTGATCTGATTGCTTTTTTAACACATTATCCTTGTATTTTAGAAATTATGTACCTGTCCCCTCTTTCTTAAAGAATTTACAAGTTTTTTTTTTCTTTTTACAACGTTGCTTATCTCTCTGTTAAAGTCAACCAGTTATCTTTCATAATATCCAAAAACCTCTTCCCTAAGGAAAATCTATTTGCATTACTAGTGGTAATTCACGTGTTTCATCCTACCATGGTTCTGTTATGCCAGTCAAGTCATAGTTATCAATTTCTGCTACCAGCTCTAATTCCTCTATTTTACCAGTTAAACATCTGGCATTTGCAAGCATACAAGTAATGCCACTTTCATGTTCCATGTGATTTAATTTTGAAATGGTTTATAGTCTTCTCCCAATTACATGTACTAACCAAGTCCTAAATCCAACCACCTGGGCACTATCAGAGTTTGCAGGAATCTATGATCTGCAAACTTTCTTTGTCTTAGGGATGAGCATAACCACCTAGCAATAGCTAGTGGGTATGCGGCAGCCTCCCGGAGAAATATGCCAGCTGAAAAACGCTCGCGCTGTGCTTCTACACAGCAACAGCGTTTCAGCCAATCAGGTAATCAGGTGCTCCGTGCTAAGCGCGGGGAAACCTGATTACCTCAGATTTTTTAAATTGGGAAACTGCGGATGGTTAGCACATCCCATAAAGTACCAAAAAATTAAATAATGGCCGAAGTGTATAGGAATATGATTAAAACACTTAAACATGAACGAAAGCAATGCGAATGGCCAATAATACCGGTGAACAAGAAAATCTTTTAATGTGTCACACAGACATAAAAGATAGGCTTGACATATTTTTTTTTTTTTTTTTAACAAACAGCTGAACAGAAAAGAGAGAAACTATGAATATCCAGGAAAGTATCAAAAACCCTGGAAACATACATTCCAAAATTGAAACAAAAGATTTCAATACAGGGAAAATAGACATTGTAACAATTCCCGGTGAACCAATTCTTTAAACAGGAAACCATGAGGATCTTATACTGATGAAACTATTAACATCCCAACTTCCTACTTAGGAGGATCCTTAGATTGTTGGTCCTGTCTTGAAGTGCGGTTATAATCTGTAAAAAACAAACAAAGGACAGATATCAATAAGCTGAAAAAGCATCCACTAAACTTATGTTTAGAAACAAAAACTACCACCAGCAGGCAGAAAACCTTTAACATAGGGGAGGGTGGGACGGGCGCTATTGCTAGGTGGTTATGCTCATCCCTAAGACAAAGAAAGTTTGCAGATCATAGATTCCTGCAAACTCTGATTTGTCCTCCGGGAGGCATAACCACCTAGCAAAACTAGTGGGTAGAATGGCACGCACCTGGTGGTGGTCCTAAGAAACTGAAGTCGTTCAACTTCCGATGGTCTCCAGTAGAACCTAACAAAGGTTTTACTAGACAACCATCTAGCAGCTTTCAAAATGATAGAGAGAGGAAGACCCTTTCGTGCTGCTTTGGTAGCCGAAGCTCCCCTAATTGAATGGCTTTTAAACACAGAAACATCAATACCCGCTGAAGCCATAGCAGATAATATCCAGCCTCTAATTGTATTAACCTTAGCTGGACGAAAGGGATTCCTTGATGTGATGAATAATTGACTGATATTATTTCTAAATGCCGAAGAAAGTTGAAGGTATGATTGTAACAAACTGACTAAACATAGGCCTGGTTCGGCAGGATCATGAACCAAATCCAATTCTACCGGACCAGGTGAAAAATGCGATGTTTTTTGTCTGCCTTTAAGTATAATATGAAAACCTCCCGGAGTCTTGGACAACCAAGGATCTGAAATATGAATTTGAGTTAACTCAGCTCCTCTAGCTGCCAGAGCCAAAGACAGCAGAGAGGCCAACTTAATGGCAGTCCATCGTAAATCAATTTTAGCATTATCCAATGAATTAAGGAAATTTAATAAGATATCTACATCCCAAGTAGATGTGTATCGTGGAGTATATGGGCGGCAAACCGATAACCCTTTTATTAATCTCAAGTAAAGGGTATCCTGAGTGAGATTAGGGATCAGGAAGTTTAAAGCAGAACCATATGTCTTGATTGTACTGGCAGATAAGCCAGAATGAAACTTAAGGGTAATAAATTCTAAAGCCAATGGAACAGTATCAGATCCCTGTGAGTTAGACAGAAAAGAAACCTTCCATTCTTTAAAATCCTCAATCATTTTCCTATATCTTACCCTAGTTCTACGTCTTAGAGATGAGTTAATAATATCCAAAACCTGGTCGGATAAAAGGGGATGATTTAACAGCCTATCAGAGCAGCGATCCACATCAGCTGCGGGAGCCTGAGCAGAAGATCGCTGGTTCCCTGAAAGCAGTCCACAGTCATGCCCAATGGGATCTTGGTTCCCTTGATTAACTGATGGATCAAGGGATACCAGGGTCTGGAGGTCCATACTGGGTAAACAAGAACTAAGCTCTGAACCCTGTCCCTGCGGATCTTCTCCAGAACTCTCATCAGTAAAGATGGAGGAGGAAAAGCATATGGGGCTGGAACATCTGTCCATTGGAAAGACATTGCATCCATTTTCCAAGCTCCCTTTGTCCAGGTCCGGGAGACGAACCTGGGAGTCTGAGCAGATGTTTGAGATGCAAACAGATCTACCTGTCTCTTCCCAAAATTGCTTTCTATCCGTTGGAATAGAGCAATCTTCAATTGAATCGTTGCCAGAGACAAACCCTGGCGAGAGAGAGAGTGTGCCAGCTCGTTCGCCTCTCCCGGAACATATTCTGCGAATACCTGAACATTATTTTCTAAAGCCCAGGACCAAAGATCTAGAGCCTCTAAGCAAAGATCCCTTGATCTTGTGCCCCCTCTGTGGTTTATATAAGCCACCGCTGTCCTGTTGTCCGATTGGACTTTTACCGACAATGGTGACTGGGACTGAGGAACTAGACTCTGGAGAGCTAACTTTATGGCTCTTAACTCCAAAATGTTTATATGGAGGTGACTTTCTTGGTCTGACCAAATTCCTCTTATGGCGTTCTGAGCTGTAAAAGCTCCCCAACCGTGACTTGATGCATCTGAAGTCAGAGTAACTGCCGCAGGATGCTGTAACAGGGGACGAGGGAGAGGTATTTCGAACTGCAGTATGGACATCAACTCTTCTCTGACCTTTTTGGGGAGAACAGATCTTGATTCCCAATGGCCACCCAGGATTGATTTCTGGAGATTTATTACAAAACCTAGGTCCTGTAAAAGGGAAACAAGGTAATCTCTTTGAGAAATGAGAACTTCCCCGTCTTGGTTCAAGAGTAGGATGTCGTCTAGATAATACAGACACATGAAGCCTTTTAATCTGACATGGGCTATCACTGATTTCATAATTCTGGAGAAAGTGTAAGGTGCGTTGGATAGGCCAAACACCATATCCGTCCACTGCCACACCTTTCCTTTCCACTGAAACCTGAGAAAACGCCTGTGTTTCTTGGCTATAGGGACTGAATGGAAAGCATCTTTTAGGTCTAGCTTTATGCAGAAAAAATCTTTCTGAACTAAGCCTGGGAGATCTGATAAACCCTCCATCCTGAACCTTTTCCTTTTGATGAAAGCGTTCAGTGCCCTCACGTTTAGGACCGGTCTCCAGGAACCGTCTGATTTTGGGATTGGGAACAATGAGCTGACCCATCCTGTCATAGACAAGTCTGCCAACTCTATCTTCCCCTGACTTAAAGCTAGGGAAACAGAGGCATCTAGCACTGGGTTTACCCCTCTGTGAGGTGGAAATCTCTGGACAGGGAACCTTAAAAGGGGGAGATGTAAACCACTTTGAAATATTTTTAGAACCCATTTGTCTGAGGAAATGTCCTTCCAATACATTGGCAAATGAGGAGGCACACTTACTTGATTGCATGAGTTTTCTTTTAGAAGAGGAACCGCCTCTGGAAAGCGCACCTCTGCCACCGCCCTGGAACTTGTGTCTTCCACTGTAGTGCTGGTACTGGGCCTGGTGTGAGGCTTCTCGGGATGCTCCTGCAGCCCTATAGGAACGACCCTCTGTCCGAAAGGGCTTTTTGTAGCCGGGAACAGACTTCTTAAGTTCTGAGAGGGATCTCCTCGCCTTATAACGGCCTTTAACCTCCTGAATAAACGAGGGACCAAAAAGGTAAGAAACCTCCAAATTTGGGAACTCATAGGATTTGGGAGCCAAATCAGAAAGACCTGCTGCATGGAGCCAGCGGGACCTACGTATATTTGAAATATAGTTAAATGACTGGCCAATAATAAGCACTGCTCTGCCAGCTGCTTTTAAAAGAGCCATCTTAGATGACAACAGAGATGATGCAGAAGGTTTTTGGGGATTGCCTTCTTTTTCTGCCTTATCCAGCATCAATAATAGTGGACCCACAGCATCTGCAATCTTAAACTGTATATTACGAAAAGTCTGATCTGTGGGATCTGAGGATACACTGCTCCCTGTGATGGATAAAAGGGCAGGATCTACCTCTGGAGCCATTAAAGCCTGGATGTCCGGAATACCAATGTGATTCCTGAGGAGAAGGTCATCCTCCTTAACCAAAGGTGCTCTAAAGGCTAGTTTAGCAAAATCCTTTACCTCAGAATCGTGCTCCATAGCCCATCTAGAGTGAAATAATTTTGATGGAAGAGTCTTTCCTAGGAGACTTACTCTAGCCATCTGGACGTTACTTAACTTCCCTCGCTCAGTGGAAGCTGCTGAACGTACCACTTCTTCAGATTCCCAGTCTATGACTGGAGAGCCGTAACTAGAACTGGGACGGCTTTGAGAGGAAGAATGAGCAAACGCTCTAGAAGAAGAAGGGGAAAAACCATCTAGTCTCAAACGAGATTTGGTCTTTTTATCTTGAGGGTGTTTCTGGTTCTCAAACGAGGGAAACACACTATCCCTTTTTTGGGGTCCTGTCCCCTTAATTTTACACATACCAGTGTGAGGGGAAGGAAAGGCAGAGAAATTGTCCTCAGATGAAGAACTGGCAGAGGAGACCAGCCGCCTTTCTTTGTTCTTTTTATTTAAAACTGGGGTCCAATCCTCCTCAGAAGATGAAGAGGATAGATCCCTGGCAAGGAAAGCTCTCTTATGGAGCTTTCTAGCATTGATGGGGCTGTCTCTAGGAGAGACATCCGCTAAATCTGTGACAGACACAGAAATAGCGTCCTCCATCAATGCCATTTTAAAAAAATCTGAGGTAATCGGGTTTCCCCGCGCTTAGCACGGAGCACCTGATTACCTGATTGGCTGAAACGCTGTTGCTGTGTAGAAGCACAGCGCGAGCGTTTTTCAGCTGGCATATTTCTAGGTGGTTATGCCTCCCGGAGGACAAAACAAGGTTGCCTTCCCTTTCTATACTGTCTAGATCAGTATTCCTTTCCAAGTTTAAATCTCTTACAAGCAAGCACATTAGGTCCTCTGGCATTAAGGGAAAATCCATCACGACTATAGAGATTTTAACCCAAACCAAAATCAGCCCAGTGCTCAAAAAACCCAAAGTCCTCATCCTTACACCAAGACTTCAGCCATGCATTAACCTCCCTAATCTCCCAGTGTCTTTCTGGTGTAGTGCATGGCATGGATAGTATCTCTGAGAATACTAACTGCGAGGTCCATTTCCTAATCTTAATCCTTAAATCCCTAAAATAGATCTATCTTCCTCTTACTTTGTCATTGATACCAATATGCACCAAGACAGTAGGATCCTCTCCAGCCTCTCCAAATAATCTGTTCACTCTGTCTGCATTATGCCAAACCCAGACACCTGGGAGTCAACAAACCATTCAGCTGCTGTAAGCAGGGCTGGATTAAGGTACGGGCTTTAGGGGCTGCAGCCCAGGGGCCTCTGCAAAATAGGGGCTTCGTGGGCTGCAGCTCAAGGCCCATTCCTTAATCTGGCCAATGAAAAGAAGATGTGCTTCAGCTAAATCCGTAAATATCCTGTTGCATTCTTTGGCGGATAAAGAATGCGACAGCATATTTAAGGACCTAGCTGAAACACATGGGGACACTTGAAAAAGCCTTGTTAAGAGGAGAAACACGTTGTGCTGCAGAAGACACGGGACTTGTAACACTGGACTTTTTCTTTCAAGAGTTATATCGTTTTTATTGGTCTTGAAGACTCTTCTGATTTTAACTGTAATAATTTTATGTATTATTTTAGCTTTGTATTAAACAGTGTTTATTGATACCCCTGCCTTCTTTTCCACATGTGTGGATACATTCCTGGTGCTATCGTTTAGCAGGTGACTGGTCATCATTAACCAATCTCCCGGGCTCCCTGTTGCTGATACCCCTGAGCAAGTAGTTGCTCAGGTTAACGTGAGTGGTCATTTGGCACTATTTATTTGCTTTGTTTCATTATTTTTTGACTTATTGCACCATATTGTGTTTTATGTTGTTCTTTTTTACATTCCCTTTGCACAACACTGTAAGATTTGTACTTACCAAAAGGGTAAATATATAGTGTGTGTGAGTGTTGGTTGGAGCGCACCAGTCACGTTTTTCTTTGTATTGTATTTGTTTTGCTAGAAGTGAGACACTAGCGGTGTCCAGGGGCTGCATACCTCGTAACAAATAGGCGCAGTAGTCTATATTTTTGTTTCACGCTCCCCATCACTCTCAAAGCAGAAAGTCACTGAAGACAGAGCAGCAGGAACGTGAGTACTGGGGCGGGGGGTAAAAATATTTTTGGGCAGACTAATAGTGGCATATTAGTGGGCATATTAATTGTGGAATATTATTTGGAATATTAATTGTGGCATGTTAGCTGGCATATTATTGAGCAGAGTAATTGTGGCATATTAGTGGGCATTTTAATCGTGGCATATTAGTTTGCATATTAATTGTAGCATATTTGTGTGCATATTAATTGTGGCATATCAATATTGCCATATTATTGGGCATTTTAATTGTGGCATATTATTGGGCATATTAATTGTGGCATATTAGTGGGCATACCAATAGTGGCATATTATTGGGCATACTAGTTGTGGCATATTAATGGGCACAGTTATAGTGGTTAATTAATTAACAAATTGGCTTTGGAAAATTATTGAGCATAATAGTGGCATATTAATTAACCAAGACTGCTTTTAGAATGTCAAGTCTGGGGGTGCATTAACAAGTCTGAGGTTCAGATTGACAGGTTGGAGTGGCAAGTTTGGGGATGCATTGTCAAGTCTGTGGGGCAGATTGTCAAATATGGGATCAGAATGGCAAGTCTGAGATAGGCAGATAGGCAAATAAAAGGAAATCATAGGTTTTATTAAATATGTAAAAAAATGTTTTTCATGTAAGGTCATATATTTTACCCTATAACCAGAGACAACTCTTTCTGTTCTCTTATTAATAGAGTCCCTTACCACTACTTGCCTTTCTTCTGGATGCCCTCTATGCTAGAGGAATTGTTATCCCTGCTGTTAGGGAGAACAGTTTTCTCCAGCAACTCCACTTCTAAGTCTGCCTCCCCAACATCTTCACTTAGGTGAGCAAACGTGTGGGAATGGAGAAGCTCAGAAGAGGCTGCAGTCTTCCTCCCCATTGCACATACTCCCCGAACCAAAAAAAAAAGCTTTAAAAAAAAAATTATTTACACAATTTCTCAGCTGCTACTATGCACAAACATAAAAAAATCAGGTCAATAAAAAAAAAGAAAACTCTCATTGTATATAGGTATATAAGTAACCCTAGTAAATGGCTGTTTGGAGGAGAGTGGAATTCCCATAGCAGCAAAAACCAAGTCAAATCTATAGAACTTTATTCAATGTATCAACATAAAGATTTAACATACAGGTTAATAGAAAGACTAAACAGCTTTGCCAGTGGGTATGTTCTGTCTCACTCCATTTCTTCTTACTTTATGGGTGACTATTTTGAAGTTACAAAACAACCAGCACATTACCGGCATGTGTAAAACAATTTAGAATTTTGAAAAACTGCTTTACACCAGTGTTAAGTTTATAGAGCCAATAGTATATATTTTTACACAAATTTCACATAATTAGTTATATTTTTTTTTATACGCATTATTTTTTTGTATTTTTAAAAGATAGAAAAGATTGTATTTTTCTACTTACCTGCAATGATGTATATTCTTTATTATACGATATAAGTATGTTTTTGTTATTCCAAATCTAAATATGAAATACGCTAATAGGTTTCCATTAAAACAATTTTTTAAATACACAGTATGTAACCTTAATAGTCACTTCAATTTGCATTTAAGCACACATATACTATATTCATTTACTGTACATATTAAATAATCAAACAATTGTAAAGTAATAATTACATTGGTGCCATACATAGTAAGTAAATGTGGTAGATTCATTACATAGTAAGATGATATTCTATTTAGCTGAAAAAGAAAACATGCAAGAATTAGATTTGAGATGTTCCATCTGTGGGCTTTTAATTTTGTCATAAAAATACAGAAGCCTGGCATGGAATCCTTTCCAACTGGCTAAATATATCATCTTGCATGAAGGCTGTTGTATGAAGTATGTATGGCATTTAAAATGGAAGTTAAAAAAACAAAACCTTCATTTATGGAATTTGTTCACTAGTAGTATTTGCCCATTTTTTTGACCATCTGTTTATATTGACAACCACCAACCTGTGTTGTGCCAAAGTGCCCTTGGAAACTAAAAACAATTCAGTTGTGGGCAAGGATAGTGTATGTGCAGAAAGGCTGTGTTGTTTGCTTTTTACAGCATCGTCATTGCAAAATGACAAGATGTGCAAAGTTTAAAAGATGTTCTCTGCCTAGAAAGGTCCGTAACACATGTTCTCCTTCAGTCTAATTAATATGCTGAAGAAAATATATCACTAGAAAAATATTCAAGTACTTTCCTTTTTCCTTAACTTATATTGGGCAATCCAGATTTTCCAGAAAAGACCTGTAACTATAAAAAAAGTGTAAGGTCAACATGACACGGGTGGAAATCAGGGGAGAATCGTGCCCCTGAGTGACAGGCGTGCTGCCACTCCGGAGCACACCTGTCACTCGGAGGCATGACTTCTCTCGGGTATTTCCGGGGGTTTGGGTGCTGAGAGCAGCCAGCTACCAAACCCCCGGAAATACCCGAGACTTCGTTACATCCGACGCTGCGTTGAATTCGGCAACAGAGTCACTCACTCTGCTGCCAATTCAATTCAGCGGACACCTAGCACATATGGAGCATCCGCCACTGGTATGACCAACCCAGGTAGCAGTAACTAAGTGGCTAGTTGCACGGGCTCACCACGGGCTTGTCCCTGGCGAGCGAATTGGGGGGCTACTGTGCATAATGGGATTCCAGTAGCCCAAGTAGCCAGATTACGCCTACGTCAGATCCTCGGGGACCCCATTCTAGTGACCTAGGAGGTATACAGAGGCACGCTACAGCTTTTTTGTTACAGTTATCCATTTGGTGACACCCGGTTATTTATTTTGTACTTGTTATAGTACTTATTTTTAGAAGCTTGCCACAAAAGTTACCTGTATATATATCACGCACATCTGTTATATATATATATATATATATATATATATATATATATATATATATATATATATATATATATAAATAAATAAAAATTCAGGATAAGAAGGACTATCTTTAGATACCATTATTTTGATCATATAATTTACTGTAACAAAAAATAATAAAATATGGTGTAAAATTGAAATATACAAACACTTTTTCCAACTTTTACTTGACAAATATTTTACTCCTCTACAAAAGTAAAGGAAAAGTTTGCTAAAAATTTCAAATATTCATCCTGAGTTTGGGAATACTGCAAGTTTTTTTTGCATGTTATAAGGCAATAAGTATAAGAAAGGCATTGATTTTTCCTATCCCCCCCCCAGAATTACCTATAGTATATTGTAGCCCTAATATTAGCCCTAACCCTTATTGTAACCTAAGACCAACTTGCTTAAACAAAAGAAAAAAAATATTTACAATAATTCTGGTGGGTTGTTGTGTGCTTGCAGACACTATAATTAGTCTCTCCTTGCCCCACATATGTCTTTTTATTATTATTAAAAGTCAGCCATTACAGCTACACTAGTTATTTACAACAATAACAATGTATATACTGTATTTCTAAGCTATTTGATGTTATTTTAATGGACCAAATAAGCTTTTATTTAAAAAAAAGGAAATTTATAAGTGATCCCAAACTTTTAAATGATAGTATAAGTAGGAGTTGTAAAGTATAGTCAGTACTTGCACATTAGATTTTAGATTGTACAGTTGTAGTTTTAAATTTTACACTTGCAAACGGGGACATCTTTCTACCTTGGGTATTGTTTTTTTTTTTTTGCTTCATCTAATTAAGTTTGTAACACACTTTTATATTATGAACCAGGATCTGAGTGTATAAATAGACATTAATATAATATTAGTAACCTATCTTGATTTCTTTTCACAGGATTTGCATGATTATTCCTCCCTATTAAAGTGTCCCTCCACCCCTGAGGGAGGAGTCAGGACAGAGAGTAATTAGCAATGCAAGAATTTTGCATTACGGAACTCAGGTCTCAAAATCCCCCATTTTTAAACCAGATCTCTAAAACAATTGCACTGATTGAAACTTAAAAAGCAGTCATTAAAGCTAATTTTAATATAAATAGTGATGAATACAAATAGTGAAGTAATGCAGGGGACAGATATACTTGAAAAATTCCAACAGGATTTTAATAGAAATATTTATATCAAGAACATATTTAATGTTGTGATTACATGAAGGTTTTTTTTCTGGCATCCAGAGCTTTTACAATGCAATGAATAATATAATAGTGAGAGACCCTTCCCCCTACATATGATCACACATACAGACAAGAGCAGGAGGTCCAGAAGGTAGGGTGGTGCCTCAGGATAATGGCAGCAGAAGGCAAAGGAAACAGACAGCTGGCATGCTCTGCCCCAATATGCTTCCCTGAAAGAGGCGAGGACATTTCAGAAGCTATAATGCTTGAATGGCCAGCTCTTTAGTAAAAAGAATGATTACAAATCAAATATGTTAATATCTTGCATATCACAAGCAACTAACACTATCCCTATGTTTCCTACCTTCCTTAATAATTGAACATGAATATAAAGACAATAATCACAAACTTTCTAACCCTCGACATCTGACTTCTGCAGTCATTCTACGTTATCCAAAAATAATCCCAATAAAGCTTCTCATGCAATAATAACCAAATTCCAATCACATAATTACTGATCTCATACATGTTATCTTTTTTTATTCTACCTTACCTCGTTATGCATTAATGTCATATTTTCTAAACTATTTGCTACTAGGTTTGTGTGCTGTTTTTTCCTAGACTACAAAACATATGCATATCTAAAATTCAAATTGACTACTGATTACCTCACGCTTGTCTTCGTACCACTAATGAAAAAATGTACATTAATGGTGGAAAGTTATTTAGTGCCGCACAGAGTTAATTGCTTCTAATCACTGCTTACATCCATCTGGTTTTATGGTAGACAACAAACCTCTTCATCACATTTGCTCATTAGACATATTGTAAATCACTGAGAAACACTGGCATTTCACATATTGTGTTTCCATTGGTTAAACTACAGTTTTGCACGGCTAGTATTGTGGCAGTAGAAACCACTAAAACTTAGGTCTTATAATCTACCTTTTGGGTTAGGCCAAAAATATATTCATTCTATCTCTAATAATACCAGGACCAGATAATAGAGGAATACTAAATCAGAGGCAAAATACTAGTAGAATACATTTTGTGAGCCAAATAAGTCAAAGCGTGATCACACTGATATTTTGTTTGACATGTGCTTGCAATATATTTGAATTTTTCCACTCAGCATTCACCCACATTTAGTAAGTGGTTGAGCTGAAGTACTCATTTGCTGCTTCTCTCGTTCTCTGTTTTTCTTTTTTCCATTTGTATTTTTGTTGTTGCCACTGGCAAGAGTTAGATCAAGGTTGGAGCCTGGTGGAAAAAGGATGAGGAAATGTAGGTGCTTATGTATGGCTTATGATAGACAATTCCTGCCTGTGGCAAAGGGTGTCACTTGATCTAAGCTCTTAGGGGTTTAAAACTGCATGCAGTCTACAAAACCTTGCATCTGTTGGTTCAGTTTTGCAATGTTAAGTTGACAGTCATGTTCTAAGCTAAATAAAACTGTGAGCAATGCCCTGAAACAAAAAAAAAGTTGGGTCTATTCACCTGGAGTTCGAGACCATAACTAAGCTTGAATTCCAAGCTTGAATAGCTTTGAGCATGCTATTCACAAAGAATATTTGCAAGTTTGAGATGTGACAAAGGCATCCAAGCTTAGGAGGTCAGTTTTGGTATTTAAGTTGGGAGATAGAATTGGATATAATCTACAAACTTTCACTGTTCAAGTCAGCGTGTGCAAGCTTCAGACGAACTCTAATTTCTTTGCATATAAGCTTTTTTCATATTTAATTAAAAATCTATGAAAAAAATGCATTTCTTGTTATTATTTTTCCCATTTCATTCCAGTTTTTCTGTGCTCCTTTTATTATTGCTCCCACAACACTTGGCATCAGATTGAACCTATATAACTTGTTACGGAAAAGCATTGCTCTCACATTGCAGCAACCACAGTGATGTGTCCACAGGACTTGCCACAACACCCAAGTTGAACTAGATTCCACCCACAAGACTTGCCACAGCTGTAACAAATACAGTGGAAGTGGGACCCTCAATGCAGAGGTGAAGGTGCAGTGCCAAAGCAAGATTCCTGGAACCCAGAACCAGGATGGTGGCTTTCCCCCTGACAGCCAAGTACCTGAAGGTTAAGCCCAGGATACAAACTGCCAGGGACATGTGCGGCACTGAACCTATAACAAGGAAACAAGAAATTGCAAAGGTGGAGGAGACAATATCGAACTCAGAGCACAAGCCAAAATCAGGACAGGAGACAAACAGCAATTATGAAGGACAAGCTGGGAACAGGACTAGAGAGAGCAGCAAAGTCAGGTGAGCCGAGGCCAGTACTGGAGAGAATGGTTATGTCAGAAAAGCCAAAGACAGGATTGGAGAAAACAGAAAGGTCAGAATAGCCGGATCAGAACCAGAAACACTCAGGATACACAAACAGGAGCCAACAACAACAACTATTTTTCACACCAGATATAGATCTAGCTCTGCAAGTTATTAGGGATAAATTTAGTGACATAGTACCGGCAAGTGGTTCAAAAAATGATTTTATCTTCACAAGAATTGTATTAATGTTCGCTGTTGGAGTGAATTGTTAGATAAGTATATGCTTAAGAAATACTAAATGGGACACTTGAGTATAGTTCCAAATTGTAATAATGTTGTGCCTATTTTTTAGCTTCTCAGTATATACTACATAGATGATCTATATATATATATAATAGAACTATAGCTGACACATTAATATATTATTTACATTCCAAGAGAAGAAGATTAACCTCGTCGGTCACTATGAGTCTCATTCCCAATATATACAAAATATACAAAACAGATTAAAAAACAGCTAAATTGTTATGTTATTAGATTCAAGCGCTGTTATTTCATATATATATATATATATATATATATATATCTTAGGGTCTGAGATTTGTAATCTATCTAATTACATGCAATGCATGCAAAGCCCAATATGTAGGCAGTACCATCAGACCCTTGAAGGAGAGAATCCGTGAACATCTAACATTGCCATAAATGGAAAAACATCCACAGTAAACAGACACTTTCGGATGTGCTGTGGAGGAGAGAACAGGCACCTGACTTTCCAAGGTATAGACAAAATAGTGAATCCCAAGAGGGGAGACAATAAACAGGCCCTACTCAATAAAAGAGAGATGTTATGAATTTTCAAACTAGAGACACGCTACCCAAAAGGTATGAACTTTGAGTGGGATCTTAATCATATCTTTAAAATATATAAAATAAACAAAATAAACACCTTAATTAACCATGGGAGCTCGATATTCCTATTCTCTCCTCCCTATTAACTGTGTTTTTCTCTTTCTGTTTTGTAATTTCCATTATGTAGCAATGTGGGAAGTTTTTCTATACATTGTTCCCCCTTCCAGACCCTTTTTCATCCTCTTGTTACTTGGATATTTATTCTACCTTAAAGTGGTAGTAAAGTATTTTTCTTGTTATTAAATAGATGCTCAATTTTAGAAAAGTAAAATAAATGAGTTTTCAATGACTTATTATTGCTGATCTATTAAAGTTTTACTTCAGCCAGTTCTTTTAATTAAATGGTTTCTTTTAACAGATCTGATCTGCTGTGTGATTAAAGTCTCTGTTTTTAATAGTGCTCTCTGAAGTGACCTCTGAATGTGTCAACATTCACAATTTGAGCTGGAGTTACACGTATATCTCAAGGGACGATAACCCCCTGTATTCTATAATACACTGTCATATCTTTTGGGCTTAAGGTGTACATAATAATCAGGGATCAGAAAATTCTCTTAGCAGGTAATATTTTTTTAAAATGTAAAATCTGATTAACAAAAGTATGCATATATAAAAAGTTATATAAAAGGGTTCATGAAAGAACCAAAATTCCAAAAACAGTTTATCCACCTAAATGTGGAACATAACAGGGTCTACTCAGTAAAGAGAGAATTGCAGGGAACTGAGATGGGAAATTAAGACTTAAGGCAAAAAGTAGCTGTTTTAAAATTGTTTTTCTCCCACTAGATTTAAGAAAGCTGGATGAGCCTTAAAGTTACTTTGTTTTTCCTCTAAGATGGTTGGCCCCTAACCTTTTCTAGACAAGTATCGCTGGCTAAAAAAAGGAACAAGTAGGAGTAAATTTATTCAGAGTGAACATTGGCAATAGCCCAAGTTTCTCTAACAGAAAATATCAAATGTATCACAAACATATGTTCTCTAATTGTTAAGTACTTGTTCCAAGAGAGCTCATATTTAATAGAGGAAACAAACACATGACAAGCATTGTCATAAATAAAGCAATTGCTCACTGGCATTCCATAATAAGATGTCTGATATATTTTTTGACATGAACCAGATACATGCCATAATATTATTTATAGGGAAAATACTATTATTTGGTATATACTTATAAGAAGCACATGACCTTGTCCTCTTGTAACAGAAGGTTATTAACTCAAGTAATATACCATGTTGTTAAGAAATTATTACTTGAGGGTCTACTCAATATAAACCAATCTGGCCTGAAATGGGAAGTACATAGGTTTCCTCCAACTCAATAAGGGCTGGAATAACCTGAAATTGACCCAATTTTTTTTAAAAACAGCTGGATGTTGGGCATTTAAAAAACTGGCAATTTGAAATGAAAAGCAAAACAAATGAAATTGCTGTGCCCCCTGGTGATGGCATTTGGGGTCTTTGGCCAGCCCCAGATCCTGAGGGCTGGTATATAAACTAGACTTTGCCCGGGATTTATATTCTTGTCGCTGGTACTCGGTTTGGTGCATTGCGGTGTGCTTTCAGTTTAGAAAGCATTCAGCGCGTATTCTTGTCACTCTGTCGTAAACAACGTGTATTCTTCACTCTCAGCCTGGAAAAAATGTGATGTTTAGCCCAGAGCTCGACAAACCCCGGGTACCAGGAAATTAGACCTGGCACCCGGTTGCTGTTAGCCAAATTCTCCCCTTTGTCGCTGCCATCTGTTTTTTTTTTTTCCAGTGCGCTAGTGCTGGGTGTCACGTGACATCTCAGGAAAAAGAGATGGACTGTCACAGCTGCAAAATAACACAAATGCCCCCCTCCCCTGCACTGCGGTAAAGCAGCAGGCAAGGGAGACACATTAAGAAATAAATTTTTTCCTTAAAAAACAAACACAAAATCCAGCTGGGGTGTGTATGTAGCTGGCTGTGTGTGTATAGGTATGTAACTGGCTGCATATGTGATGTGTGTGTGTGTGTATGTATGTAACTAGCTGTGTATGTGATGTGTGTCTGTATGTATTTATGTATGTATGTAACTGGCTGTGTACCTGATGTTTGTGTATGTATGTAACTGGCTGTGTATGTGATGTGTGTATGTATAACTAGCTGTGTATCTATGTAACTGACTGTGTATGTGATGTGTGTGTGTGTATGTATGTAACTGGCTGTGTAAATGATGTGTGTATGTGTATGTATGCAACTGGCTGTGTAAGTGATGTGTGTGTGTATATATGTAACTGGCTGTGTATGTGATGTGTGTGTTTATATGTGTAACTGTCTGTGCATGTGATGTGTGTATGTATTTAACTGGCTGTGTAAGTGATGAGTGTGTGTATGTATGTAACTGGCTGCGTATGTGATGTGTGTGTTTCTGTATGTAACTGGCTGTGTATGTGATGTGTGTATGTATTTAACTGGCTGTGTATGTGGTGTGTGCATGTGTACGTATGTAACTGACTGTGTATGTGATATGTTTGTGAGTGTGTTTGTGTGTATGTATGTAACTTGCTGTGTATGTGGTGTGTGTGTGTGTATATCTGACTGTCTCTGTGGGTAATTTTGCGTGTATGCTTTGTGATGTGCCATTGCCTGGCTCCTAAAATTTGTTGCTGGCTCCTAAAACTTAATTAAGTTTGTCAAGCCCTGGTTCTATGCTTTGTCATTTCCTAATGAAAGTATATAATGACATCAGCTACAGCCTCTCCATGTGGGAGCCATTATTACATGTGCAATAGTCCCTATGAGTGTATGTTCCTAACTATCCTTAACATAGCTAATGGTTTTCTTTGTTTCACTAATTTTTTTTCAAGTTAGTGCGAAATTGTATTTCATCATTATTAAACAGGCCCGCCATCAGGGAGTGATGGGTGATACTGACGTCCCGGGTCCAGTGGGCCCAGGTCATGCCAGGAAAAAATAAAAATCCCCTCTGTTAAGCCGGTCCGCGAGGGAAACGTTCTGCTCTCCCCTTCAGCCACACGGCTTGAATAAAGTTTGTTAAAAAAAAAAAAAAAATGCAACCAGAGTTTCCCTCCTGCATAGAGGAGGGAAGCTCTGGTCGCATTTTTTTTTAAAACAAACTTTATTGAAGCGCAGTACGCTTTCCTCACAGCCACGGACCAGCAGAGCGGAGCACTGGGAGACAGAGCAACAAGGAGGTAAGTACTGGGGAAGGGGGGAGGAGGGTGGCACATAACGAGCATAATGATGGCATATCAAGGGACAAAATACTGGCATATTAAATGTCAAAAGAATGGCATATTAAATGTCAAAAGAATGGCATTTTGAGGGGCAAAATATTGGCATTTTGAGGGGCAAAATACTGGCATATTAAATGGCAAAATATTGGCACACTGAGTGGCAAAATACTGGCATATTGAGTGGCTAAACACAGGCATATTGAGTGGCAAAAGAATGGCATATTGAGGGGCAGAATACTGACATATTAAATGGCAAAATACTGGCATACTGAGTGGCAAAATACTGGCATACTGAGTGGCAAAATACTGGCATAATTAGTGGCTAAACACTGGCATATTCAGTGGCAAAAGAATGGCATATTGTTTGGCTAAATACTGGCATATTGAGTGGCAAAAGAATGGCATATTGTTTGGCTAAATACTGGCATATTGAGTGGCAAAAGAATGGCATATTGTTTGGCTAAATACTGGCATATTGAGTGGCAAAAGAATGGCATATTAAATGTCAAAAGAATGACATATTGAATGGCTAAATACTGGCATAATGAGTGGCAAAATACTGACTTATTGAGTGGCAAAATATTACTGGCATATTGAGTGGCAAAATATTACTGGCATATTGACCAACCGCTCCCAACAACCCTCCATATTACACTAGACCGGGATAACATGCTTGTGAGGGTAGGTGGGGCGAGTGGGACATATTGTCGGGGGGGGGGGGTTTCATGGGGCCCAGAAAATTTGTTCTGTAAGGGGCCCTGAAATTCCTGGTGGTGGTTATTAAGCATATCTGGCATAAAAATATATATATGTATATCAAACACAATTCAGACTTTATACATAGAAAAAAAAATTACAAAATCATTAGAAGGACAGGGCAATAACAATACAACAACAGGTAAACTACTTGAGGGGGGAAGGGATATGCCGTCTACATCATCCATATTTTATGTGTTTTATACAAAATTAATCAGTCGGTATGACTGTAATATTTTAGACCTTCGGTTTATAGACTTTCGGCTTATAGAATACATGTAAAACTATTGGCTTTCTGTAAACCGAACAAGAGCCCCATTCATAAGAAATTCTATGTATTCTATAAACCGAAAGTCTATAAACCGAACGACCTTCGGTTTATAGACTTTTGGCTTATAGAATACATGTAATACTATTGGCTTTCTATAAACCGATCTAGAGTCCCCATTCATAAGAAATTCTTATGCATGGGGACTCTAGTTCGGTTTATAGAAAGCCAATAGTATTACATGCATTCCATAAACCGAAAGTCGTTCATTATGTCGGTTTATGGAATGTATATGTAATGCTATTGGTATTCTATAAACCGACTCTATTTCGGTTTATAGAATGCCAATAGCACGAATGGACGAATGATTTTCGTTTATTAACCATTTGTTCATTCGTCTTTCGTAAGTTTAGCATTTTCGTTATTCATTTTTTGGACGAATGGACGAAAATGCTATTTTCGGACGAAAATGCATTCGTCCGAAAACGAATGCACAGATCTAGTCACTAATCTTACTATTTCCAGATTAGAATTGCTAATACATGTGTTACATAAACTACAGTTGTGAGTTCAGTGTGATATAATATTTTTAATGCACTTACCTTTTCTTCACCAGCTCCTCGGGTCTGTTATTCTCATGAACTGCATTAATAGCATCTACAGTCTGCTGCCATAATTAATTTTTTCTCCTCTGGCTTGTCCTCTTTGCTGCTGCCCCTATGACACGGTTGTAATGTTGGCACAGCTTGTGTAACATTGCTGTGTTCTCCACTGAGAAACTCTGCTGGTAGTGTGCTTGATTGCCTTTTCAGCAATCTTGTTGCTCTGTCTTGTAGCAGTGTGTAATCATTGTTCTGCAAGTCACATTTCTACTCAAAATCTAATTAATGCATAACAGGAAAGGAACAATGCATAGGGCTGAAAATAGTTGTGTTGACCTAGAATGCCGCCCTTTACCAAGCTCTGAAACATATAACTAAAGGTTTTCAGGATAGACATTTCATTTGCTGTCATTGTTTGATATCATCAGTGATGTCATAATCTCCTGTTGCCCATCCTCAATATCCATATGGTTCACCCCACAATTTCTGCATAACTCAGGAAAGGAACTACGTAGAGAGCTAAAAATTGTTGTGTTGATCTAGAACTTTCAGCATGAGTAAGCTGTGCAAATTTCATCATTCTAGAGTTCAGCTTTCTAAAGTTTTTAGTGCTCCATACAAGAAAACATACAAACAAACAGACATTTTTTAGAGTTAAGAAATATAATGTAGGTTTCAGGGGCCATTAACCAGCACCCAGGCTCTGAGGAGCAGGTATATAAATCTTTAGGGGTCAGGGCCCTTTGGCAAGCAGCCCTGGCCCCCCCATACATTTATTTAGAAAAATCTTCACATCTGAAATATATTTATGGTTCCCTTAGACTGTAGTTCCAATAGTTACATGACTATATAATACAGCTGCAGTATAGTAGCATTAATATGATCAGAATTTCTGGACATTCTGGAGTTCTCTTATTATTCTACATTTAAACATCACAGAGAAACGGAATCGGCAATTACAGAATCAGGCAATGTGAATCCGCAATATGTAAAATAAAAAGTCCTTTACAGTATTTGCAAAATAATTAAAAGATAAAATCCATAGCAGACACGAGACCCCACCATAGTGCAACAAAAATTGAATGCTAGACGCAT
This sequence comes from Pelodytes ibericus, assembly GCA_036172795.1. Taxonomy (NCBI): domain Eukaryota; kingdom Metazoa; phylum Chordata; class Amphibia; order Anura; family Pelodytidae; genus Pelodytes; species Pelodytes ibericus. The sequence continues at coordinate 77,064,378 of CM069863.1, forward strand.
TTCACACATAGTGCTTAATCAAAAGGCACTCTCTGAAACTGCGAAAACGCACCCCCTAGTAATTAGAAAAACCTGTAATCGCTAACCAGAGTAGAAGTCAATTGAAACGCTTGCTCAATAATAAATTGTTTAAATGACAGCCATGTTAAAAGCACTATGAGATTTTTAAAAAAATTTAATGTATCAGTGAACAACACAATAGACTTTGTTTCTACTATGCATACTCAGAATCATGATAGTGATACATTATATTCAAAATGGCATGAGGCAAACTTTATCCTGAGATTAGAAACAGATGTATACATATGAACTTCTTAGTTGGATAAAAAGGATCACAAAGGTATTTAAAACAACACAGATAGTTAATTATACATAACTGAATAAATAATAATAATAATTATTATTATAATTATAAAAACTGATAATAAACGATCTTTACTACCTGGCTTCTCCCTGAATTTAGAGTCTTGTCGCTGTTCCTCACTTTCAGTAACTCTCTCTCATAGACGATCAGATGTTTGGCGCTTGTCTCTTCAGCGGTCTTGTTGATCCATCCTGGAGCAGTTCACAATCGTTGTTCAGCAAGCTCTGTTTCCTCAGCAGTTTCATTGCTCCGTCTTGTTGCAGTTCACAATTATTGCTCTGCAAGTCACTTTCCTACTCAAAATGTACCTAACTCATAACTCAGGAAAGGAACAATGTCTATAGCTGAAAATAGTTGTGTTGATCAAGAAATGCCACCCTTAGAATCTTTGAAACCTATAACATATGGTGTTCAGGATAGAAATATCATTAGCTGTTGAAAAGGAGATTATGACATCAATGGTGATGTAGAACAATGACCCATCAACTTTGCAGTGTATGTGCTGTCTAAACACCTAAAAACTTAATTAACTCATAATTCGGGAAAGGAACAACATAGAGAGGTGAAAATAGCTGTGTTGACCTAGAAATTCCAGCTTGAATAACTTAGAAAACAACAACAGATAATAGGTAAACTCTTACTATTTCTAAACTCTAAACTCAGGACAAAGATTGGAATCTATCGAGCAGATTTTTAATTTCATGGTTTTGTAGATGAGTAAGTATTTTTCAAGTAAAAGTCATAAAAGGTGTTTTTTTTTTTACAGTAAATTACATGATATGATAAAAAATAATGGTATCTAAAGAAAGCCCTTTTTATCCTGAAAAATATGTAACATTTGTGTGGGTACAGTAAATGAGAAATAAGAAAATCACATCTAACTACAGACACAGCAGAAGCAGAAAAACAGCCTCTGTCCTACGGACAAAATATTCCAAAAAGGAGTTAACCTTACCGAATAGGTTATTTTCAATACATGTTATAACAGCTCAAAAGTGCTTTACTATACTTACTAATGATCACATTTTTAATGCAAGTTTAAAGGTAGACCATACATCATAGTCGTGGATTGCATATTTTTTTGGTCCTCGAATGTTTCAGTGTAGACATGATTAAGTGATGCAAGGTATGATTGGTACCTTTTGAAGCCAAAAAATATAAGTGTTCATGTGACGATTGATATGCTATTCCATTATGTTAATAATTAATATTTATTTAACTGGAGACTACTTTTTATCTGCTGATATAAAGTGTGGTCAAGTGTGATATTTATTTCTTCAATTAGGTGGGGCAAATAACAACAAAGTCTCTAACCAGGAAAGCTATGTTTGGAAATTGTCTGGTTTTCAAATATTGCTAGGGATGTTACTTCCAGGGCTATTAATATTATACTAATAATAATGATAAGGGATTTTGTACCCTTAACATTTGCAAACAAAGGTGTATAAAGTAAATAAAAATTTACAAACAGCCACCTAATTGTTTGAATTTGTCATTACAATCATATTTTAGAAATATTCGGAGCATACCAACCAATATTTTCAGAACCAAAAATACATTCTAAATAACCCAAGCATGAATATATTTTTTATCAAGCATTCATCAAATACATTGTACATGAAGAGGACGCAGAAACAGTAAAAAAATAAGCTAAAATCCAAAATATAATTAAATTGTGTATTCATAAAACAGGCTTAACACTACCCTAAACACCATTTTCACAATTTTCATGCTGAATGTTTGGCTAAAACGTACTACACAATCTGAGCAAAGAATTGGAAAAGCAAATAAAATACTGTGCAGAATGTATTTTAAGAGAAAAATTTGCAGTGCTCATGAGTCAACTATCATTTTCAAATGTGGTGCTAGTTTATAGACAGCCATTGATTTTGAAATCAACAGCTGATTGAAATAAAATTGTTAGCTTTGTTCAGTTGCATTGGCAGCAATATTTTTTAATTAACATTTAGAGAGTGTAGAGGATATAATCCTAGTCTTAAAAATATACTGAAACTGAATTCCAAGTGATTAGACCATTAGTGAATTTGGTCTGTGCCTCTGGCACTAGACCAACTAGTTAAACAAAATGAGCCAAATGGTACACTATTACCAGGGTAATATAGGGTCACTTTAACATCACTCTTACATCAATGCAGTAATAAGAGTAAGCAGAGTGAATCCTACTGGAGACCCAGAAGACAGGAGGAGTCAGTGCCAAAGGCGAAACTGTCAGTATATGTGTCAGTTGTAGGAGTATAGGCAAACCAAAACACAGAATAAAAGTGTAAATGTTACTTGACTGGTGGACACCCGTACTTGGAAGATGGACCAGAATGTAGTGGAGTTCAGATGACTGGGGAGATAGGTTGAAACCAGATATAAGTATATTGAGGTAATCAGAGACATCAGCATTGGCACAGGTAAAGTCCATGACTGGAACAATGCATGCATTGCCGCGACCCCCGCCTCTAGACTTTATCAAGCGACATGTCCCTTCAGTGCCATCTTTGCTCCCAAACATCCCTCTATGCCATCTTAGTCGCCCCAAACAGCTTTTCTGTGCCATCTTAGCCCTCCAAACAGCCTCTTTTTGCCATTGTAGCCCCAAACAGGCTGGGGCTCTGTGCCATCTTAACTATCCAAACAACCTCTCTGTACCTTCTTAGCTCCCAGTCTATCCATGGCATCTTTGTGCCCCCAAAATTATTCTCTATGCCATCTTTGTCCCCTGCTTCCCTGAGCCATTACAGCCTCCAAACACCTTGCATGTCATGTATCTCTCTCCCTCCGACTGATCCAGCATGTAAATGGATGTGTGATGACTTCCTGCATGCTGAATCAAATAGCGAGCAAAGTGAGTGAGTGAGAGATCATACAATCAAATGTTACTCATAGATAACGGGTTTTCAAGGTGTGATAGCAGCGGTCACCAGGAGCCCCCATAGTGGTGGGCCCAGTTGCAGTTGCCACCCCCACGGCCATAGTTGTTATGCCCCTGCAGAGACAAGGTTTGAATATGGAATACAATGTCCCTCCATCACTGTCACCACCTGTAATCAAGAGGGGGGTAAAGTTAGATTGTAAGTTACCCCATTTATGGTGCTCAAACTCAGGTGCACGCTCCAAGTAACTGTTCATTGCTGTTGGAGATGAATACTGGTATGTTGTTACTGTAGGGACCTGAAGCTTTCCCCAGAGGACTCCTGCGGATGGATGATCATCGCTGCTGGCCTCGAAGATTGGATCTGAGAGGTAATGGCAGGAAACCAGTGCAGCAGGTGACATTAGGTATTTGCTAAAAATTCAATGTTCTGTCTTACAAATATGTCAGGAGGCTATTTTTTCCTCTAGAAGCAATTGCATAGGTTCTACAAATATTACAGGGAATTGCAAACATCATTTGAGGTAGGCAGAATATAATAAGCTTACAGGTGTATGTAATAATAATAATACAAATAATTTATGACTTAGGCATCCTGAATGCCACCAGGGATTTCTTGTTGAATCCTACTGCCATAGAGAATGCATGGAAAATGTCTATTTCACTGGTCTCAGTATTGGGCTCCATGAGAGATCTGTAAAGCTTATCATATAGAAAGTGCTGAATATCTGGGCAGTAAGGCAGATCTTGACAGTATATTTTTACTGTTGCTTAACAAAAATGCTTTGCTATGATTTCTAACCATAATTTGCCAGGATGGAAATTTCTCCTCTACTTGATATCCATGGGTTGTATTACTATAACTACATGCCCATCCATCCTAGTGATCACATGCTGTGATCTAGCATTGAGCACTGGTATTGCCTTTTCTGATTTACTCAAGTAGAAATTTTGGAAGCTGTGTTTTCTCCATCCAGTTGATTATCTGATCATTTCTCTGGCAAGGACTTATCACGGCTGGGAAAATCATCAAACATCCAACAATGCATTTTTAAAATTGATAGTTACATTTAAAGTTATACAGTTATCGAGGCTGAAAAATATTCATTAAGCTTATCAGCAAATATATCTATTAAAAGTATATACCTACCGTAATATTTACCTGTCATCAATATGTTTTGTGGATGACAGGCCCACTTTAAGAGAGTTCTCATATAATGCCATAATAAAATAAAAGACTCTTTTTTTTTTTTTTATAAAGCAATATATTAAACCTTTATATATATATATTATTACATATAAAATCATGGTAGAAAAAAATCATTTAACTTTTTTTTTTTTTTTAAATATGTGTCTGTTATGCAATATTAAGAGAGCTCTCTGTTTAGCTTTTCATTTTAAATTAAGATCATATGAATGGTCAAGCAGATACACACTATAATAAACCCGATGTGAGTAAATTGCAGAACATGATGGATATTAAGTTTTCTCTTACATTGCTTTTACATATCACACATAGCCAAATATATGTAGTTAAAATATGTGGATTTTCACCAAACTTGTGTTTTAATGTGTGTATGTATATATATTCATGTGTATTATCTCTCCTTGACTACTGTATAAGCATCAATAATTTTTGGAAAGCCTTGAAAAATCCAAATGTCCCTTTGATGTGTCAGACCACCAAGAAGCTATAGCTTGCGAGGTAGCATAAGGATATCTGAAGGTGACACATGCTGTCATTTGATGAACAGAGATGCAGAAGGGTATTCTGGCAGTCAGTGCCTTGGCCTAGACAACTTGTGATGGTGACCAGGTGGGGTGTGTTATCTTAACAGTCTGGAGCTCTTGTGAATTATTTGCTGATAGATGTAAACAGCTGTTATTCTTGGTAATGGAAAGCAATTAGAAACATCTGTACTCTTGGCTATGAGTAATGCCTCCCATCCACACAGCTCCCAAGTGCCAATTGGATATAACTAGATCATCAGGCCAGGGCTGGCAATCGTACACCACATTATGGACTAATGATTAGTACTGAGCTGTGAAGAACACAAGGTGAAGTGCAATGCAGAGCAGAGCTTTACCTGAGTATTGAACACAGGGAATTAAACTTTGCAAATTAGCTGGTCATGACGAAAAGGTTGACCTGATTTAGTGGGAAAATAAAGCATTTATATGTTAACATAAATTCAGCTGTGTTCAAATAGCTTTAGTTAAATGATTTAAACAGCTATATTTTGGCATGTTTAAAGAATGTATTTTCCAGTGTTTTTATTGGGGACACACTAGTGGTATTTGTAACACCTGAATTTAACATACATTATCATACATTAACTTTATATTCCATTCGACATTTTCTTTTTGCTTATTTGAAAGAGTGAAAATAATTGTATTGTTTTAGCCATTTATTATATGGCAGAATCACAGTTTGTCTTGTGGGTAGGAGAGTGTAAGGCCTGAACCAAATTTAAAATTAATGTATATTTTATGAAAAGAACAAGTAAGATGGATGAACGCACAGGCCTCCAGGATGTCATATTAATATCCCACACAACAACAATGATTTCCCATAATTTTTGAAATATGGATGGCTGCCATTAGTCAATAATATGTTTAATCTTTTTGGGCAAGGTGTGGTAGAAAATCTCTCAGGGAGTATAACTGACTGCATTGCTGTATTAAGTACATTACTACTACTGATGCCAGCTGACTTACACATACATATGCAGCATTTTGGGTTTTAAGCATTCTGCTTAGATTGTGGAAACTGGTATTGTGCAGTTATGTAAATAAGTCCATTTGAGACATGGGTTTGTTTGTCAGAAAGTAGTGATTGGATGATTCAAGTAGCGAAACCAACCTTAAAATTTATTTTGCAGTTTTTACCTGATTGGCTGCTTCGTTTTTTATGACCGATTGCTCAATGTCACATGGTCCTTGTTAGTGTTAAAACACCTAGGGGGATAAGTAGGAAGAGGCCTTTTCTGTCCAATGGCAATCAATTTAATGTTTCTCTTGGTTAATTTACTTTTAAAATGTTGCCCCAAAATTGCACTGAAACATTTAAGTCACTCAAAAAGATTTCTATATTGAATCTATTTTAAAATGTGTGTGTAAATCAAAATCCCTGGAGAATAAACAGGGATTATGGATCAGTTCCACCTGCTCGATTTATTTTTCCTCCAAATTGTTCCTTAGGCAAAACCTCTATATATCCATGCTTTACAAAAGCATTAATGTAGGCTGTACTAGATTTGTAAAAGCTAGGGTTGACACCTTTTCTTAAAAAAACCCAACAGTTTTGCTATTCCCTCCATGGGTAAAAAAAACATACCAGCACTGTGACACTGCCATCACAGTTTTTGAATTTTTGTATTTATGTATGAGCATGGGTGTGTTATTATTGCTGTATTTGTGTAGTCCAGACATTTTTTTATATTTATTTCAGAATGCTCTCCTCATATCATTAACGTTATGATTCTAGTAAAAACACCATTCATATTTATGAATATAAACAGAGTAAAATCAACACTCACTTGTGCTCTAAAATCTGAAACCTTAAAATCAATCCACCATAGACAGGTAACACTCACACTCATGTCCGTCCACATGATAATTTCCAAGGGAGGCGAGCAAACTATTTTCCCCACTTTTCTCCTCTCCCATCCAAATATTTCCTTACCTCAGAAACAGAGTTTCCTGATGGGAGGCAAATGTTAGTCACACATTAACCGGGGTAGTAGCTGCTAACAACCCAGCATGTACCTGCACAATAACAGGGGTGGTAAAAATTAGCCACAACTACCCCAGTCTACAATTCATATGATGATCAGTCAGTAAGGTGTGACTGTATATGATGGAAGCTGTAGTCAACAGCAAAAAAAGGTCAGTGTGTACTGTAGCGTAGCTTACTATAACCCTATTCTATAATTACAATTCCCATTAAATTTAGCTAGCAATATGGCTGGCTGAATATTGTTGTAAATGCAGTCAACAACTGTTAGGGCTTTATTTACGAAAGATAGAATTTCAAACTTGAATGGGAATAATGTTTCTAACTCTACTACTTATTATAATATATAGAGTTTCTGCTATTTTTATGCCATTTAATCTCTGAGGAGTATTTAACCTCATAAGCACTCCCACTAATACTTGTTTGATCCATTTCTCATCTGTGTTGAGAAACCATATGCTGGTGTTTTGCAGGGATCGGCAATGATGGGACTTCCGCCACAAAACTGGGCAGACACTCATAACGTTAAAAAAAAAAAAAACATCTGACCAGTGCTTTGCAGAGCACAAAATAATGCAGACACTCTATCTGAATGGTGGGGTAAGCAATGGTTGGGATTTCAGCACAAATGATCTGCCTAGACAGTACACAGTGAGTGCAACCAATCTAAATAATATTTACCTGCCAGCTAGAATTACTTACCACAACTAACACATGCATGGCAGCACATAATAACCTGCAATATTTGAGAATGAACATAATCCAACAGTAACAATTCTCATTCAAACCCAGGATCCAAGAGCACATCCTATAATTATACTGACTACAACAACTTCAACTATTTCTCACAAGGACCATGGAAGCCAACCACACCTCACTATATCATACACTTACCACAACAACAAAAAGCACATCTCACACTGACCATAGGACAACCACCATAATATCACAGTGATACTCTAATCTAATAACACAATGTAAAAACACAATATCAGACTGATCTGGTCCTTAATGGATTTGAATCAGACAAGTTTGGAAACAAGCATTGGAAGCATTCAGATTAGAACAATTTCGCTATGATGAGCATAGATTTTATCTTACCCAATTGGCACCAATTACTTCCGAACATAGAACAAATTTAGGAAAAATTCATGAAATCCACCAATTGCAATTCTACAGATTTTAGCTGTATCATGGAACTTTAAAGTCCTCTAAAGTACAGTACATAGTTTTCACATTAAAATGGCCACACATATGCCCTCATATCATATTTCATACAAATATTCATCATTCCAATATTTGCTCAAAAGATGATATTTATGCATAAATAACTATGGCCATGTGAAAAAAACATCTAAAAAAAAGAGTTATGTAGCAAAATACATGTGCAGCGCAGACACCAATGTGTAACCAAAATGAAAGGGAAGGAGATGTGTATATATATTTTATTCACAGTCACAGATCATCACCTGTGGAATAACAAGTAATATAGAAATATGATATGTGTTCTGATGTGCATGAAAATTTGTGGGGTCTTGAGATCACAACACTACCCGACATAACCAAGCACATCAACAGAAGTAGACAAGTAAACAACCTTTCTTGGGAAAGCCAGATTCACTGCTTGTCTGCCATTTGGGTGTCTCTAACTTGTTCACATCTTCACTCTTCTCCTGCTGGTGATGTCTTCATTCTGTTCTTTCCATTCCCAATGCTAATTGTGTAATTACCCCAAACTAAACCATGACCATTCCTTCCACTGACATAACTAAAGCTTTATCCCCCACTTTATCCCTCCACTTATGCACTATGCTGACATCACATCACTGTATATTAATCCTCAGTAACAACTGATGTGATGTGCACTCCCTCCTCTCATGTAATGTGTCATAAAGAACAACTTCACTTCAAAAGTGTGGATTGATTTAGAATGCAACATACCAAAAAGGATGCCATTAACAGTTTAAGTGTGTGGCGTGGATTAACCTGAATACAGCAGACACAAATAGATAAGTTTAAATGAACATTGCAATTGGTAGACTATCACAATCCAATTCTGTACATGTTATCCTATTTACACATATACATCTATCTATATGCATCTATACATATATCTATACATATATGCACATATTGATATTTACATATATGCACATACCTATGTGCATGTGGTACCACAGATCTACAACTACACAGACATTGATATGTACTGCAACCATGGACTGTAACACCCATTGCCCTTAGCTGCTTTTAGCATTTGTCTGCTGCAGTCTCTGCACAGCTACAGCTCCCTGCACACACCATTACAGCCATGAGTGGCAGCCATTTTAACACGTGTAGCATGTCCTATCCATACATCCTAGCTTTCCTTGACATGGCTAGTACATGTGTTACAGGAACTACATAAGTGGGAGCTATGTGTGTGCTTTGCACCCTATAATGTATAAGTATTTTAAATGCATTTACCTTTTCTTCACCACATCCACAGACTGGTTTGTCCCACCAACTTGACTGCATCCAGGATCTCTTGCTAGCTGTCATTTCTCCTTCTCAGGCTTGTCTTTTTAGCTGCTGCCCATAACACCCAGTTGTGGTATTGTTAAAGGCTCCTGACCAATTTCATATTCTCATGCATCAAAACACTCTGGGCCTAGGGTTTTGCCCCTGCCTTCCCCCTCTCCTGCTACCAGAGTCCTTGTCCCCCACAACATGCTTTTTTGGGCTTTTTATGCCTGCTCACAGTTAATCCTGCTGTAAAATGGTGGCCTTGACATGCTCAGTATTTATGCACAGATTTCTCAACAGTTGTTGGATGTAAAGTTGATTGTAACAATATGTGGTGTCAATTTCTTAAAGCTAGATCTTTTTATTTGTGTGAAAGCTCATGTAGGATATAATGGGGATTTTGAGGCTATCACTTCAGTTTGATATGTTTTGGCCATGATTTGGCTGCTTTTGTTTTCAGCAGATATCGGTGTAACATTTCTTAGGATTTACAAATTGTGGATGTATTAAGAAGTACATTGGAGCTACCTGAGTAGCATGAAATTCACTTTTTTTGTGCCAGAATGTGATCAGAATACTTCCTTACTTCGGAGACAAGATTTCAGATCCAGTTATCGGAGCATATTGGGTCGACACTTAAGGATGCCACAGAGGTACACAATTACCTTTTGTGTCAACTAACATAATTAGTGAATACTCTGAAACAAGTATATGTTTGTGTTAGAGTGGCCCTTCCCTTTGCTTGGTGGTAAGAGTTACATTTTCCTGCTAGGCCAATGGGGGCAATTGCCTCCCAAGCTTCTCCTAAAACTGTCTTGAGCTGCAGCACCTTGTATTTCTAATTGACCAGGTGCATTTCTATTCAATTGTTTTGTCACCTATCAATCTCAGTACCTTATCTGTCAACATATCAGTGTTACCTGTCTACTTGTGTCTCAATAATGTAAACAGGTGGGCTGATGATTTGCCACTAAATTGCCAGTCCGCCTTTGCCTATGTACCATGTTTGTCTTGATAGGCAATAACTGGCTACTTGGCCCACAAACTGTCAAAATCAATATTAAAATGATATCGTTACAATACTTATATGTTTAAAATTGTTTCTGTTACACTGGTTATACAGTGTATTAGAACCAGTAGGGTTAAATTTAAGTAATCACATATTTATTTTCTTTGGGTTATGTTTCCTTCCCAGGGATAAGAAAGGTGAATGAATATTTGCTATGGTGATAAGAAAGGTGGATGCAATGTGACTTCTCATTTAGCTATTTCATGGAGACTGACTAACTTTCTATGGGTCATAACAACTTCAAACCAGACCCTATATTTTTTTTTAAAAATGTCTAAAATGAAATCTTTTGAATAACATACATCTGTTTAAGATGACCCTAAACCATCAGGAGCTGATTAATGTAGATTATTTAAAAGTGACAAAAAGCGCTTAAAATAAGTGTTGATATACCAAATTAAAATTTGAATTATAACCAAACTGAATAAATGAAATATAACTATAGATGCTGCCAACACTCAGCACACAGCCCCCTCTGTGCCAAACTGAAATAAAAAGAGAAAAAAGTGCAGCGCAAAGAAACACATTTATGAGTGACCAATTCGTGTGATCACAATAATTTATACTTAGAGTAGAATCTGCAGATCAGTTGTTGTTGAGGCTTAAGCCGATGAGTCCATTTAAAATATATATATATATATATATATATATATATATATATATATATATATATATATTTACAAAAATAGTGCAACTCTATTATAGTTGTAATATAGAACATACAGTAAGAATCCCACTCACAGTGTAATGAGCAACTCAGTTTGCTCGAATTTCAAAGGCAAATTTCAATAAGATCAGGGGAAGGGTCTTCCATATATTTAAGCACTAGCTGAAAAGCGGACACTCCGGACAGCGAAATGGCAGGGTGAAGATGGTCTCCGTGGATGTATATAAATAACAATAAACAAGTAGAGAGGAGGTTAAAATGGGTAACAACTTTAATTAGAAATGTACCTTGGTTTCCTTCACTAAGGTTTGTACTTTGTTCGCCATCTCCTTGGTCTGTGCCTATCTTTGGTGTTTTGGCTGCTGTACATATAGTTGTAATCCACCTACAGGTAGCCTTCATATCTTCATTGTTTTTAGTTATAGAATATGTAAGACGAGGACCACAAAGTGGAATCTTATTCCTCAAACTGTATCTTCAGTCTGTGAAAGAGCAAATTAATGAATACAGCACGACATCTCATGTTTCAGTTCCTTAATATACAGATTTCTAACATACGTTTTGAAAGGAGTTATGCATGGAAATGCGTTTTACACATATGTTGTGTAACTGCTGTTTTTTGTGTGATCATATTACACTATACATTTTTCAACTTAGCTGAATATAAATAATTTGCCTAAATGTTAATTACTGATTTTTTAATATAAATTATTGCCATTTCTTATGTTTATTGCAATATTTTTCCATGATTACTTTGTCAATACACATTCTCAATGCGTATTATTATAATATGGGACACATGTTTAATCTATCATTTCTCTTATTTAGCTTGAAATGAATTCCTTTGAGAGATTTGTTTCTTTTGCAACTGTCTCTATTGTGATTATATTTGAAAAAAGTGTATTGCTTTAAATATGTGTTGCATGTTGCAAGTTTCCTCTGGTTGCTACTCTCAGGAAGTACAATTCATTTGTAATACGAGTACACACTAATATGTTGTTAGACTAATATCATATTTGATTAGTTATACATATGTTTAACTTGGATCATATTAATTTAGATGTATTGTATCATTTATTTATAAATGCTCCAAGGTTTTTTTTCATTTTGATTAACTGTAACATTTGAAATACTCATTTTTTTCTACAGAGTGTGCTTTCTTTTAGTTTTACTATTAGCTAATCTGTTAGCCTTATCACATTATAATCACAACAAAACATTTTAGTGCACATTTATTAGTTTTAACACTACTACTTTTTTCACTTATTGACTTATTTTTTTAACAATTTTAAAGTGGCAAAAAGAGGTTAACTTGCAATATGCCACGTACCAATGATTGATTGTTAAATACCACATCAATTAAGGCATGGTATGTGTAGACAATACCAAATGAATAAGTGTCGGGCTAGGCGTGAAACACGTTAACCTACATAAAGGAATTGCTAGCATTCCACAATTGTTGTGCACTGTTTTGGGCTGATTATTTACCATTATTTTTACCGTTGCTGATTAAAGAATAAACACTTTTGAGGTTTCCCCAGTATGGATGTGAGACTTACATGTCAATAGTTGCCTGACTCTGAACAAGATCTCTTCTTGAACAAATTCAATGGAGCACTTTCAGTCAAAATGGAATCCTTAAAAATGCAATTACTGAGGTAAGTTCCTTAAGTACCCGAGGGTGAATCCCATTTGGTCCAGTAGCTTTATTGACCTTTAGAGTATGTATTGTAATCACTGCATTTTGGCCTGTGTCAGCCATAAATATGAGGGGACAGCATTGTCCCTTTTATTGGTGAAATCCCTGATACTGCTTCCTCGTGGGAATACACTGAAGAGAAAAATGATTTGAGCGCTTCTGCATTTATATTGTGTAACCAGTGTAACTCCTTTGGTTTTGAGTTGTCCTTCATTTTCACTATTCATCCTTTTGCTGTTAATATACATAAAACATTTTAACAGAAGCATGTTCTCAAACAGGCCAAATGTGGGCAATTACTGGTATGTGACATATCTTCATAAAAAAATTTTTTCCTTATACCATGTATTGGTAACAAGGCTGTAACTAGGATTACAATGTCCCTGAATTATTAATACATTTTCTACTCATCTGTTTTACTGTTCAGTTTAGCTGTAGGGAAAAAAAACACTAATTTAGGTTATTGCTCTATAACTTTCAAAAAATCAACAGAGAAACATGTAAACATTGGCTATTTCTAAGAAGCAAAGGTGATAGGTTGCTAAAAAGAGAAATGTGTTTGAGTTGTTTCCCCCAAATAATCCCAATACTAAAAAATAATTGAGTGCAGCTGATTATAGGGATACAACTTGACGGTTATCCCATAGATGCATGCATCTATAGGGAGAAAGTAGAAATATATACATCCCAAACAATGGTATTTAGCACTCAATGCTATGATAAGAATAGAGACATAAAAGTAAAAAAATATATAGTGCAGTGTGTTTTAGGCACTATGCATATGAAGAGATCTGTCTTATAATTGTTTGGAGCAGTTGCTACCCAGTAGCACGCAGGACAGCCACCTGATGCTTGATACCAGATTAGAAGTTCTTCTCTCAAGGGGTTACTGATGAGCACTACTGGATGGGACTTCCTTCAGTCCTTGGATCAGAATTCCATGTAAAACTCTTCCCCCAAAGAGACACAGTCTACACGTTTCTCAAGATTGCTTCTTTAGAATTGCAAGCCTGCTGTCTCCAGAATCTCCTCATCTTAATATAGTGCTGCGGGTTTGCCCAACTGTGAAATGAGCTGTTTTAAATAAATTGACATAAAAGTGCCTATGCTGTGCAAATATATATGCAGTGCAAAAACAGAGCTATTACATGTTCAGTTAAAAAAAAAAAATTGTATACAATAAATTGCAGAAATCTTATGGAACATCAAATTACAGAATTAGGTATTACAAAACATATTATTCATCCTATACACAAATCACTCCTAAAAATATTGCCATTATACATAATTCACTCTAAAATAATACCTACTCTTAAACTATATAATATTTATTAATACATAATTAAAACATTATTATTGAAAACATGAATATAAATAAAGCAGCAGGACTATTGCAATGAAAATTATTAAAATGATCGTGATGACTGGAAAGAAATTAATACACAATAAATATTCCTCTGCATTCTAATGAATTGGCCTTTAGGCCGTGACTAAAATATGCCTCTAAAGGCCAATTTGTGAGATTTGTGAGGAACTGCACTGACAGCAGTCAATACAAAATACAAGCAAATAAAATTAAAGGGTCATCCAAAGAAAAAAAATATGACAATGAAGTAATAAATAAATCCATGAATGAATCAGCTCTAAAAAAAATATAAAAGATATACTATTTCCAAAAGAAAAAAGAAAAGAACAAAAGGCATAGAATGTACCAATTATTTTAGACTACCATGGAGCAGGCCACCAAATCAGAAAGATTATTAATAAGCATTCGGCACGTTTTGAAAAAAGATTCAGATCTAGAGAGTTTAATAGGAAATACTCACTGCATTTTTTTCAGAGGGGCCCCACATTTAAAGAATCTAGTAAATAGTTTTATTAAAGGTTGGCCTCACTACTTGCGACATTTCTTAACAGAGTTAAAAGGTTTTTTTTTTGCCTGCAGCATGTGCCTAGCCTACCACACTAGCAAAAGAACTGATCACAAGAACTGTAACTATACAATCTCAGTCACTGGGAAACAGTGTGTCTGACTGTATGTGCATCGCACCACAGGAGCCTTACACATCAGAATGGAATAACATATGTGCAACATAAAAAATGGTTATGTGAATCATATTGGTCTATTTTATAGAGTTCTAGCTTGAAGGGGTCAACTTTTTTTTATACATTATATTAAAGAAGAACTTGTGTACAGTGTATTTTGAGTGAAGCTTTGCCTTTCATCTATATTTTTTTTTTGTAATAAAAGTTTTTATTGTTTACAGAATAATAAACAGACAAATACCATACAGTCAGGTGTGACAACAATAACATCATAATAGACATTTGTAGCCTGAATACATTTTCAGAGAAGGTATTTCGAGTTAACTAACATTGTGAAGAAGTTATGAGATAGAGGGCGCAGAAAAGTCAGGGAGAATATGTAGAAGAGTATGGGGAAAATGGGGCAGGCAGGGGGAGGGGTGGGAGAGGTGTATGTCACTTGGTATCAGGTAATCATCTTGGGGATGGCTGCCCAGATTTCGGTAAATTATTGATACGTATGCAGACTGTTGCTGGTGAGATAGTGTAACTTTTCCATCTGTAGGTTATGTGTGATAAGATTATATAATTCAGTAAAAGAGGGAGCTGAAGGATCTTTCCAGTGTCTACCAATAAGCTTTATCCCAGCTAATAATATGTGGCTTAATAGGACCTGTTAGTACGGTTTCAGTGATTTCTGGATAACATGCAGCAAAGCCATATCTGGTGATTTCACAAGAGGGGTATGGCGAGCATCCGCTATTATCTGATAAATTCTAGTCCAGTAGGATCGAATTATGGGGCTGTCCTACCATATATGCAACATGGAGCCAGGGTAATTGCATTGTCTCTAGCATATGATTGAGGCAGATGGGTACATTATAGCAAGTCTGGTGGGGACCAGGTACCATCTATAAAGAGTTTATTTTCTGAGCTCCCCATGGTTAGATTTTTGTGATAATTTGCAGAGGGATTTGAGAACTTGCTTCCATGTTGAGGGTGGGAGGTGTTTACTCAGATTCTTTTCCCAGGCTACAATAAAAGGAAGGTTGGCAAGCATAAGTGGATCGTGTAATGCTATATAACAAATTTACAGTCTTTTTTGCTTGTAAACACGATGACATTATCCTGTGCGTAATAAGAAGGGGCAGCGTCAGAGTGTTGGGGTCATGGGGAGAACATGCCTAATCTGCATGTATTTGAAATAAAAGTTGAATTGTTGTAGTTCTGCAAAGGATTTCAAAACATGTTTGTAATCAAGATTTTGTAAATGGGTAATTACAGCTTTGTACTAATGGTCCTACTGTAAGTTAGGTACTAGTTCTTGATGGGGGTGGCAGATGTCAATTGTTTCAACTCAGGGAGAATTTTTGAGAAACGGTTCCAAATAGCGAATGATGCATTAATACTGGGATAGAGATTTCTGGGGGTATCCATTCTTGGTGACTTGGCCCATAGGAAAGCAGCTATTCTGTGCAGAGAGGATTGAGAGTCCTCCAAATCTACCCAGGCTATTTCACCGGTGGAGCAGTGGAATAACATAGTTTGTGCCATATGTGCAGCGTAGTAGTACTGTAAGATGGAAGGTATGCCCAGCCCCTTGGTCATAGGATAATTTTAGCCATTTGTTAGCCACTCTGGTTGGTTTGTGAGCGTTAATAAACTTGAGAATATCAGATTGAATAATAATATTAGAGTTTTGACTGGGATTTCAATTGGAAGTGTTCTAATTATATATAGCAATTTTGGCATGATTGTCATTTTGATAGTCGCTATTCTGCCAGGCCATGATAAGTATAGAGTAGACCTGGAGTCAAAGTCTTGTTTAGTGGCTGTCCACAATTTAGTGAGGTTAAAGTGTAGTAGTTGTGTTGGGTGAGATGCTTCTCCATTCAAATGGGTATGTGGTTTTTAGCTGTTGGAGAAGGGTGGGAGACAAACCTATAGGGAGAGCTTGAGTTTTGGATTTGTTAACTTTATGGTATGAGACTTTGCTGAAATCTTAGAGTTTGTAAATGTGGGAGTGACAGTAACGGTTGTGAAAGTGTTATGAGTATGTCATCTGCAAAAAGGCCCAATTTTACTTCTTGGTTTGGGGTGTATGGGATGCCAGTGATTAAAGGGTTGGTTTTGATAAGTGCCGTAAGGGGTTCTAAAGCTAACACATACAGTAATGGAGAGATCGGACAGCCCTGTCTAGAGCCGTTGGAAATTTGGAAGGTTTGGGAGTGAAAACCTGTATATGTAACCTTGGCCGAGGGGGTTGAGTGTAGGGCAAGAACTGGTGTGATATATTCGATTGGGAACTGGAATTTTTGGAGGACTTTTTGTAGATATGACCAGTGAAGTCAGTCAAAAGCCTTCTTTGCATCAATAGGAGGCTTGGGATTTTACGTCTTTGGACCAGGGAAATTACATTTATAATTTTGTGGGTGTTATCTGTGACTTGACGTCCATTAACGGATCCCACTTGATCATAATGCAAAAGTGTGGGTAGGATCTGTTTAATTCTGTTGGGTAGTAGTTTAGCATATCATTTTACATATGTATTAAGGAGGGAGATGGGGTGAAAATCTGGGCATAATGTCGGTGGTTTGCCTGGTTTAGGGATAGTAGCAATATGGGCCATTAACATTAAAGGGGGAGGGATGTGCCTTTAGTACTGCATGAGTTAAAAGTGTTTGCTAGGTGTGGGGCTGGTTGGGAGGTAAACGTTTTATAGGATGAGTTAGAATAACCGTTTGGGCCTGGAGCTATGTTCGGGGGGAGGGATCGGATGGTTTCAGTAATCGCATCTACTCTAATAGATTCTTTAAGTTTTATTAGGCAGGAGGGGTCCAACCGTGGTAGGACTATTTCATTAAAAAAAATCATCTATCAGTGCTGGATCGGTTTGGTATGGGTCCTTATTTAAGTTATATAGGTATGAATAGTATGAAGCAAAGACTTCAGGGATATCCGCTGGGTTCTGAATTTTAGATCCTCTGTTTGAGATTAGGTATGGAATGGCTTTCTTAAAGTCAAATTTTTTCTGTCATTTCACCAGCAGCTTGCTAGCTTTGTTTCCATGGGTTTAATAATTTTGTTTTAGTCTTTGCAATTTTAGGGGGGTATAATGTAATTGGATAGCCGAGTTTTTTTTGTTTTATTTCCGAGAGCGGCTTGCTCTGAGTCGGCCGGTATTTGTTGGCTGGTTCCATGATGTGGAGATCTGTTGTAAGTGTTTTGAGTGTATGTTCTCTCTTCTTTTTTTCGTAGGAGATGGAGGCTATCAAGTGTCCGCGGTCTTATGGGCTTCCTAAAGAAGTGTTTGGTAAGTCGTTTAATTTAAAACATTCTTCTAAGCGAGACTTGGTTTGCTGTAGTCGGGATTGGTTAGGAGATAATCATTCAGTCTCCATGAGGCTTGACCGTTGTATGGAAATTGTTCAGAAAGTGCAATAAATAAGGGAGCATGGTCCGACCGCTGAATTTTTCCTATTTCTCAACTTGTGACTCTTTGCAGAGTATTTTTGTCAAGCAACAAGTAGTCTAACCTAAAATAAGTGGAATGAACATGGGAATAAAAAGTGTAATCCTTGGCCGAGCCAAGTTGCACTCTCCAAGTGTCATATAGCCTGGATTCCTTGAGGGTTTGTTGGAAAGCATGGCCTTGGGATTTGAGAGCAAGTAAATATTTGGTGGAGGGGGTGGAGGAAGAATCCAAGATGGGATTGGTAATTGTGTTTAAAACACCATATAGAATTTTCATTCCATTTGGCATTATAGGGGTTCAGTCTACAATTCGTTTGAGAAATTGAATAGATTTAGAATTTGGTGCAAAGGCATTTATAATGGTATAATGGAGATTTTCGATGGAGGCAGCTATGACCAGGAATCTGCCTTTAGGGATCTCTTTTAATGCTGCATAAGGGGAAAGCCAAGGAACTATGAATTCATTTTGAGACTCCTGCTTTTTTCATTTTGGATGAGGAGTGGAAGACCTCTGAAAATGGTCTGGTTGACACATTAGGTATTTTGCCTATTGCAAAGTGCATTATATTGTGATGATGAGAGTGTTTGTACTGTGCGAGATTTACTTACAGTGCTGAATGTAAGGTCATCCAGGTGTCTGGAGAAACAGAAGCAGAAATTAAGATGGAGAAGTATCCTGAAAGACGGGAAGAGTAGGCCAAAAACAGGCCAAACAAAACATAGTGCAAACATTAATACTGGCATTAACAAACGTAGATTCAGTAGCAGTAATCTCATCGCCAGATGAGAGGGGGTTGTCGTGGTGGTACAGAAGTTTTTTTATGTAGACAGTACTAAACAAGGGAGACAAACATTATTGGCCTGTTGGGGGAATAATTACAATCAACTGAGAGGGGGGACTGGGAGACCAAAAAATAAAACATTTATCAATTACGTCTGTCATGCTACTATGTATATGATTTATCCCATTTCCACATTGTATATAGCTATTGGTCCAGGACCTCCTCGAGAGGATGTAAGCAGTGACTAGGCCTAGTAGAGTTAAAGGCTGCAGTGTATCGTGCCATCACAGAGGATGGATCATCCTCATTAGTAAGGTGGTGTAAGGGGAATATATTCATTTCTAGGACAAAGTACATCTTTACTTTGAGCTTGTTAACGGTTGTAGTAGAAGCTCTTTAAGAAGGGGGCATCTTTCAGGGATGCTGGGTTTGAATTATAAGACTAAAAACAACATCTCTGTGCGCATGGTGTGGGAGAAGGATTTGTAGTAGGAAATAATTCTCATTGTCTTGAAGGAGCGGGTCACATTAAGGGATCAGGTAACATGGTCAGGTGCATTAGTCTCCAACACATTTTAAGGCTATAGCATAAACTAAATAAACTGGAAACTTTGACAAACCATTGTTAGTGAGCATTTTAAAGTAACAGAAGTAAGAAGGCACCAGGATTATCATAGAAGAGCCGGCTCTGCTGCAGGTCTGGCTCGCCAGGTGAAAGCAAAGTCCTCCTTAGAAAAGGATAGTCCAGTGGTGCAGTAATTCCGTGCAGTAAAGTTATAACTGCCGGTTGGCTGTTTTATGGTGCAGATGCTTGAGGTCAATAGCCATTCTCTGGAAATCCTTTGACGTTTACGTTGGTCTTATTCCGTTGGGCCTGGAGCTGCAATCGACCATTGCTTAAGATAGGCAGCACTTTCATCCGGGGTGCAGAATGCCATGATTGTCCTGTTTCTGGTGAGCAGGACCTTGATATCTGCTGCACAGAGGGCTGCTGTGATCTGTTGGAACCTCTTTCATTGTTGTAGCGAGTTGGGGGAGAGCGCTGCAAATATCTGGAGATGGAGAACGGTGCTGGCAGGGCCCTGGCCGCCCGACTCACATGCATGAACTTTTCTTTGAAGTGGTAATAATAGAGGCGCATAATAGTGTCCCTGGGCAAGTCAGCACGTAGGTTTTTAGGTTTGGGAAGTCTGTGAATCTGATCAATAAGCGATTCGGTACCAGAATTATAGGGTAGGAGTGCAGAAAATAGGCCTTGTACCCAATATGCTAGATGAGGCTGCTGAACATTTTCAGGAATATCACACAGTCTAATATTATTACATCTAGACCTGTCTTCCTGGTCACAGACTTTCTCACGTAGAGTCTGAACTTCCAATGCTAGGTCTTTATGTCGGTCAGACAGTTCATTATGGATATCCACCAGATCATCTAGTTGCGTCTCCACTCTGGTAGTTCTGTCACCGAGCTATCTCATCTCTTTTGTGAACTTGTTTGTTTGATCCAACATATCACCTTTTATCTGCGTCCTCAACTGGAGTTGAGGCTATAGAGGCAGCATCATCTATATCAAAGGTGCCATCATACTCTGTCTGGGCGCCATCTTGGATACAGGCCTCCGTAAGTCTTCCAATGTTTTGGGGGTCTTTTGAGGCTAAAAATGTTAAAAGGTTCTCCTGTTTTCAAGAGCTCCCCTACTGAAACATACCGTATTTGCTCGATTATAAGACAAGGTTTTTTTCAGAGCAAATGCTCTGAAAAATCCCCCTCGTCTTATAATCGAGGTCTCTTATAATCTGACCTCAAATTGAGGTCAGATTATAAGACATGGATCCAGGTCCCCAGCAGAGCTGCAGGGGACCTGGATCCCCCTCTCTAGCAGCAGGGGATGTCTGCGCAACGAGCGCAGACTCCCCTGCTTCCGCCCAGCACGACCGCCGGGGCTTCTGTGAAGAAGCTGGGTACTTCCGCTTTCGTCACAGAAGTCCCGGCGAGCATGCCGGGCGGCAGCAGGGGAGGTCTGCGCTCATCGCGCAGACTTCCTCTGCTGCCCCACTAGCCACCAGGGAGAATCGGGCAGCTGGGGGATGTCTGCACTATACGTGCAGACATCCTCCATGCTGCCCGACACGGCAGACTATTATGACGGACAGCTGTCCGTCATAATAGACTGCCGTGTCGGGCAGCATGGAGGATGTCTGCAAGTATCGTGCAGACATCCCCCGGCTGCCTCCACTAGCCACCAGGGATCAAGGTAAGGGGAAGGGAGGGAGGGGGGGCAGAGAGACAGGGGGAGGGAGGGAGGGGGGCAACAGAGAGACAGGGGGAGGGAGGGGGACAGAGAGACAGGGGGGACAGAGAGACAGGGGGAGGGAGGGGGACAGAGAGACAGGGGGGACAGAGAGACAGGGGGGAGGGAGGGGGGCAGAGACAGAGTCAAGGGGAGGGAGGGGGTTAAGAGACAGAGACAAGGGGAGTGAAGGGGTTAAGAGACAGACAAGGGGAGGGAAGGGGTTAAGAGACAGAGACAAGGGGAGTGAGGGGGTTAAGAGACAGACAAGGGGAGGGGGGAGAGAGAGAAAAATGGGGGCAAGGGAAAGAGAAAGGCAGCATTGGCAAATAAAAAGAAATAAAAACTAGAAATACATTTTTTGATATCATAATTTTTTATTAAAAAAGCAATTTACATGTGAATATATACAAGTTTAACTTTTTTCCTATAGGGTAGTCTTATATTCAGGCTTTTAGTTTTTTTCCTAAAGGAATATCCAAAGTTTGGGGGGTCGTCTTATAATCAGGGTCGTCTTATAATCGAGCAAATACGGTAGTTTGAGGTGAAGCTAGGTTGTGAGAGTGAGAAATTGTAAACAGTTATGCCCTGTAGGCCACTATGGAGCTCTTCTAGAACACGTCCAGCTCCGTTCAGGACACCCCCCTCATCTTTCATCTATATTGATGGGCACTATACATGAAGATTTTCTGTGAGTGCACTGAATATTTATGGCTCACCCACTGCCTTTACTGTATCACACTATATTGTTTTTCTCCTTTTTATGCAATTATAGGATTGTGGACGGATGCCAGGGCAGTTACAAAATGAGTGCACAACTAGGAGAATTAATGATATTAAAGGAAATGTATTCCTGGTGTGATAGTCCCATTCTAAGAAGGAGAGGTTTGATTCTCTGATGGCTATAGGAGATGAATACACAGATTACACAGAGCATTATACGGTATTTAGAAAAATTCTCATCAACAACAGAACCAGCAGTCCCAAAATCTATCATGGTGAATGAGGGTACAGAGTATTTATTCCGTTCAAGAGACACCAGAGTCCAAAAATTCTCTCTTGGGTGAGGAGAAAGGACAAACATCACCTATAAAAAGCATATTTTGTGGAACACATGGTGGGAATTTTACCATCTTGTTGGGACATGTTCTTGTGATGTGACCCTTGTGACGCAAGTAAATCCACTATTCTTGTGCAGGATTTTTTTTTCTTAAGAGAGTTTAGTAGCTCTTAATTGCTTAGGTTGTTCTGGAAATGGATCAGGGACTGCAATGGGAGTCAATTTAGGAACTGAAGTCAGAGAACGCCTGAATTTTCTATCTTTCTATAAGTGAAGTCTTTGTATCATTAGGAAAAAGACATACCTTACCATGAAGTCGTTATGCAATGTCACTTATAAAAATATTAAAGAGAATGGGTCCAAGCACAGAACCATTAGGTACCCCACTGGTAACAAGACCTTGCTCTGAACATACTCCATTTCCTGAGGCCCTCCATTGCCTGTCACTCAACCACTGCCTAATCCTGTCAACAATATTGGAATCCAAACTCAAAGATTGCAGTTTATTGATAAGTCTTCGAAGTGCGACAGTGTCAAAAGTCTTACTGAAATCTAGGTAAACAGCGTTTACTGCACCCCCTTGATCTATTATTCTATTATCCCTAGATGAGCAAATACATGGAATCCTTCCTGTTTATAAAGCACATAGAAAGGTCATCTATAAAAAAATATTTGGGCGTATACTCCCTTTTAAAGTCATAAAACTAGATACTACACAGGTATCAAATGGATGGAGGAAGAATGTTATATAGAGACTATGGTGATAGAATGGTAGAACTTGATTAATTGAAAAAAAAATCCATTCCTCTCACAAGTCAAAAGAAACATCAAAAAAACAGAATGCATGGATGAGATGGCAGCTGTAATGATGTCACATCACTGAAAGTGCATACTCACGTCTATGAGAGTCGTCATTGATGGGAATCCTGCATTGAAGCTTGGTACAGGAGCAGTAGTAACATTCCACTTCAGCTTGTAGATAAGAGGTTTTTGTTGTTTATTTTAAATTTCATCTATTTTACAAGATATTATGCAAGGCTGAGTAAAGGAACTGAGTAAAGGAACATTGCTTGTTTAGATGCTTTGCACTATTCCGTTAAAAACAAAACAATATAGAGGTATAGAGATTCCATATGGAAATGTATTGACACAGTAACAAGAGCAATAGACAATTTAATGATCAAAATGATTTCATCTAATTGTCTCTTCTAGTTCTATGCTACAACCCTGAATGTAACCATGTTCTCTGTTTGATTTCATTAAAAGAAAACTTTGTCATGGCTTGCTGCCTAGAAATTTCTGCAAGAAGAATTTAAATGTGAAACATTTTCACAACTAACCCATATGCCCAACAATCAGCTTTGTTGAAAATTGAAATACTTTTCAGTCATAATTTTTTCATCATCATACAAATTCCATTTTCTGAACTGTTATATGCTATGTCCTAGTATATACATGGAAGCAGATGGAATGCCCATTATTGTTTAATATCTCAACTCTGCTCACCGACAGGCCATGCATTCATTTATAACATGACACTAAACATGCTTGCTTAATTGAACTAAATGGGTATCTAATGCATAAAAATACCATAATATGTCTGTTGCATATATCTAAATTTATGATTTAGACATCTGCCTACAAGGAGGCCATGCATATTGAAATATAATTTTAAAAGGTTTGGCACATTTTCATTGCATATGCGAAAAATGGACCATATTGATGAAGCAAGTAATTTATTTTTTTAATCAAGATTTTATTGAGTTGATGACATAGATACCAGGAAAAATAATGTGGGATTACAAAATATTTCAAACAAAACTTCTCGTACTAGTTATACAGAGAAGTGAAAGTTTTATATTTTAAAAACAAACCATTATTATAATACTTTTCGATTAGTGATAGATCTTCTAAACCAGAGTTGGTGTACTGTCTAAGAACATAGTTGTTAATGCATACTGGCTTTCCAGTATGGCAATGGGAATACTGTACTAATGTAGGGGAATTATATATATGAGCAATCACCATGGGCCCTCCAAATGTATCAGAACAGTGCCCTCCTGAGCTGCAACAAAAGGGAACAAAAAACCCTTCTGCTCTGCAGACAGAGAGTACAGAGTAAAATTCCTTGGTCAGGGTCCATGTGTGTGACAATAAATTCCGCCAGAGCCCAAAATTATTTTTGACAGAAAAAAGTTACTTTGACATGACGGATTCGGACAAGTGATTTACAGTTTGGGAGGTCTCCAAAGTGCAGTTAACAAGATAGGTCCATAATTGCATACATCTTGAGTGAGGGCAAAGCACCCTGGTCTAGCCAGGCATGGAGACTAAAGTGTAATACGGTTACTCAGCGTCTGGTGACTCCTTGGAAGTTGATGATTCCTGAGTGTGCTGCTGCACAGGTAATTTTAGATTCTTTAGGAATGCTGTTGCCTCTGTTAAGTCTGTAATAGACAGCTGCTAATATCCCTTCTGCACTGTCAGTGCTTGGGGGTGAATTATGTGTAATTTAACTTTGTTATCATGGAGGTGAGAGGTTAGTGGCTTAATCTACAGTTGAGCATAATTTGAGAATTATATCGCTGGGAGTTTCTCTTGGGGCCCTCATGGGCTTTTTCACTCTAAAGAAGTCCAGGATAGTGTGGCTGTGGCATTTAAGTTTGGTTGTAACGGCTGCCTCTGGAAAACCTCCGGAAGATTCACCTGACAACCCATCATGTCTATTATGGGTGTTAGCATTTTCATGCATATGCAATCCTTCCTGATCCATCAGGTTTGTTATATGTTTGGTTTTGCTTGCCACGGTTGTCTTAAGTGAGGACATTTTGTCTTGCAATCCTCCGAGGTTGTACTGACGATACTTATGTCTGTTTTGACAGCTGTTACATCCTCTTTCAACTGGGATATTGTCCTGAAGTAGTGCTTTTAAGTTCACTTTAGTGAGTGGAACTCCGATTGGGGATCACTTTTAGTCAGTTTAGGTTTAGGTGCCTGAGGAATCCTCAGAGTCATGTCAGTAGGATTCTGCAACCCCTGCAGATTCTGCAGTTGGGGCCCAGTTGGCCTCATCAGAAGCTCATCGATATTGACTCCTAGAGAGGGATTCTGCTTCTCTTTCTTTCTCTGTTTGTGGCTCATGTCAGAAGCAGACACTGGAGGGTGAGTATTTTTAATTTTGATCTAAGTTTCCATCGGAAAAAGCTTAATATCACTGTTATATGAGAGGAGTTTTGTCTTCTCTCCTAGGTGGTTAGCTCCGCCCCACCTGAATCACGTAATTTAGTAATATACAAATTTACCACCGTAAATGTCCACTATGAGCATTGTTGGTGCCTACCCATGTTCCACTGTGTGGTTTGAAGCTATCCTGGCCGTGTTTCAGTTAGTTGGGCTGTTTAGTTGTATATTATACTTCATCTATTTTTAACATATCACATTTGTTTTATTGTATTTCTATCTAAAACAAATACTATGTATAACAATGAGAATCATTACATCAATTTCCTTATAAAACTTGTTCTGCATTTAGAAACTCATCCTATTAACATCACAACACAACAATTCTGTAGGTACAAACAAAATTATGTTTTTTTGGGAGAGACTATATTCACAAACTCTCTAATCCAATTATCCTGGTAAGCAATCTGTTCAGGATCATTTTCTGATTTTCAGGCCAATAGTACTCGGAGAAGTGCAGAGGCGCATTATAAAACTATTTCAAAATATACACACTGAAGTATACATGAAAATACATGTGCTGAAATTGTTCTTATCATTAAATATTTTGCTCAACTATTTTAATTATGACTGGCATGATGAAGGCTGTTAAGCCACAAAATTCTAGAATCCTATATCCTACAAAAATTGAAAACTTGAGGAACATCACCGATTTCTCCCACCTTGTTTCCAATTGTTTTTGCTTTGCCAACCTTAATTAATTCAAGCTGTTTTTCTTAATTTTCTGGATAGCGTTACATATCCAGAAGGAAATTGTCTGAAAGACTTACGCCAGATAAAAATGTTCGTCTTGCTGCCAACTCATTACATGCTGGGAAGGGGTAGAAGAGTTGATTGACAAGTCTGTCATTTTCCAGGCTGCCGAAAATGAGTCTCTGGTGTTTGTTTATAACTTTCACCTATTAAATAGCAGTAACATCCACCCATGGAGATGATTAATAGGCCTGGAGCAGAATACATTGGTTGATAATTTCTTACTTCATGTAGGTGGACTCAATCCATTGACTACTGAACAGTTTGGCAGTGTGAAAACTCATCACTTGTGTTTGCAGTAGAATGTATTATGTTTGTACTCTGTCTTCACTTACAGGACATAAGTAATTATAAGTTACCTGGATTATGACTTCAAGATACAAAAAGATCAACTCTCATAGTAATTATTTCATGAATAATACATTTCTCATAAATATAGGAAATTCTAAATTCTAGTACTCTGTACGTCATGTTTAAATTGGTGTTACAACTCTAAGGTGGGCGTTGTTGAGTGATGCCACGTGACGTCATGCAACATTGTGTATAAATAATGGGTGTCTGGAGCTCAATTCTTTGCTTTTAGGCTGTGTATATCTGTTAGACAAATGGTAAAACAAATGGAGACTATTGAAGTTAAGTTATTTCCTCCTCATGAAGCTGGACATTTGCCCGAACCGCTATTCTAGATTCATCAGATAACTTGTCATAAGAGCCGCAGAGTTAGCTACCTTATGACCAGTTAACTTATCATGAAGTTAAGCTGGTGGTGTGCTCCGGTCTGAAATGGATACAGGACTCGCACCCGAGGCAAAGCTCCTGGACCCAATCGGCGAGTTTCCGGGCATGTGATCATGGTGATCACTCAATCACTGCAATAACATGCCAATTACGTACTTATAGTGAAGCACAGAGAGTGACCGGTAAGTAAAAAATAAATAAATAAAACATTTCCTATACAAAAAAAAATACATATTTTTGCCATTTTAGTTTTACATTATGTTTAATATGTTATTGTAATATGTTAATGTAATTACATTTAACCCCTGCATGCCCATTCTGTGATTCTTATGGCTCTGACTAGTAACATCGCACTGGTCAGAGTTTTTTTCTATTTTTTTATTAGTTAGTTAATTAGTTGGGATAAGTTGGTTAGTTTTGTACTAGTTGTATAGATTTGGAAAAAAATGGGGAAAAATATTTTTTTTGCCCAAATTATCCCATTTTATGTCTATTTTTTAAATACTACATTGTTATTTTTATGTATAGTGTATACAATGAAAGCTCTAACTGTCCTTTCAAAAAAACATAACTTGTATGGGTGCGTTAAATGGCAGAGAGGAAAATTCTGTTTCAACAACCACATTTCGAAAATTGAAAAATCACTCTGGTCATTGGCCCAGAAAATCCGTGGTCCTTAAGTGGTAAATGCACCAGGTTGCTTGCATAAACATGCATATTTTTTCAAAAAGCAAATGGCAAGGTCATCTGCACGTATTTCTGCTCAATATTAGATCTTCGCATTAAAACTGCACACTGATCATTAGCTATTACTTATATTGCATGTAGTTTAAATGGTCACTAAACAGTGGCCCAAAAAACAAATGTAGGGTAAAAAATGCTGCACAGTTTAAGAACTGCCTGACAAACAGGGTACCACCACTCACTGAGTAATCTAAGAAGGAAGTAATGTTCCTCACCCCAACAAAAGACCCCCCCCCCCCCCCCCCGAATTGTCCGCAGTGTTAAAAAGCAGGGATTGCTTATATTAAGTATGTATTTTCTGGTATTTCACAAGCTGATATTTCAGGTTTTTTTTCCCTGCTTGCAGTGAAAAATACTATTACATTCTGTGGTTACTGGGGGAAGCAAGCTACAAAAGCACCAGTAGATGGTGATCTAAACTTATTTGCTATGTTTTACAGTCATAAAATATGTTTATTGCTACTGATTAAGAAAAAAAAAACATAAAACACATAAAATAGCAGAGAAGTAAATCTATATTCCCTCCCCCCCAAAAAACAAAACATTGTGCCTCTTGTCTGTATGTAGCATTATAACCTTCGGTTATCTTATAATTTAATCAAGGAGTTAATATGATCACGATGTGAATATATTTACTATGAAAATTAGTTAACAGAGAACCAAAAATATAGGCTAGTTATAAATATTACAGTTTTTGTAATTGTTCAGGCCACTATAAAAGAACAACTAAACCTTTTGTTTAACCCTTGCTTCCTTACACTATCATTGTCGTTTCATTTTTTTTTAGAAGCATAAGTGAAAAAAAAAAAGTTTAGTTGTCCTTTGTGTAGGACAGTGCCAATTTGGAGGGGGGGGGGGGGGGGGGGGCAGTAGGACCCAACAGACTCCAGACATGAGTTAGGAGCAGTCACTGACTGCTCTGAGTGACTGACTGTATTATTCCTCATAATGGTGCTAAGACAGAGGTCTTATATTGTGAGACATTCTATTTAAAGGCTGATTCATAAAAGTAATTCCAGCACAAGTATAAAAATGAATCTAATTACAAATAATTTAAAATCAATTTATGAATGTTAAAACAATATTTCATGTCAAGATGTTTAAGGTTATGTCTTTGATACAGTATACCTTTAAGCATAAATTATAACAATGCTCACATTTACTAATAATAGGCTTGAAAAATGTAATGTTTTTCAATGTATTTATTCCTTTTTCAACTGAAAAAATGGGTATTTCAGTCACATTACACTGGTCTCCAACATTGTTAATCTAAGACCGTTATTATAAATCATTGTTGAAATTTATAAATCTATATTTTGCTTTATATTGATGCAAGATGATCCCTTTTGTGCATTGTAAATAATTTAGGTCACCTCAGCACCACCCACTAATTCATATGCTGATCTGTTTGGCTGCTTCACAATTTTCATTGCTTAAATATTTCACTAATTTTTTAAAAATAATTTATCTTCAAG
Organism: Pelodytes ibericus; assembly: GCA_036172795.1. Lineage (NCBI taxonomy): Eukaryota > Metazoa > Chordata > Amphibia > Anura > Pelodytidae > Pelodytes > Pelodytes ibericus. The sequence continues at coordinate 77,093,880 of CM069863.1, forward strand.
AAAAATAAAGTGCTCTTCTTTTGTCATCCCTCCATTTACTATAGTAAACAGCAAACTTTATCTTTTTATTTAACTCCAATTGGTGTTGTGCGTTGTTTTATAATATATGAAGACTTCTGTAGATTACTGCTACAAAATTCATGTTTTTTTTATTTCTAGAAATGTGCACACTGGGGTTAAATAGAACATTTCAAAGCTGGTCTTTATTTCTTGATTTCTCAATAAAAGCAGGAACAGGTTTTTGGTACACAAGGGACACATGCGGAGGATGAGATCTCTGTGGGCAGGAATTCCATCTGATGGTTTGGATGGACAGCCATATAGTGTAGGAAGAATGCTTTGATGAATACAAATCTGTAGTTACCAGTATCCAAAATCAATAATACAAATCGTTAACTCTTTTTGGAACATTATTTTCCAAGGATCACTGGTCATTGTGCATGAACTAACTTTACGATTTAAAACAAGCACCATTATTTTTTTGTCATTTGATTTACTGTTTAGTTACAGTAAATCATATTAGTAAAAAATAGCAAATTTTGTATCATATTAAATAATAAAATAATTTGATATTGTAAAGAAATAGTTCTAAACACATAGGTCAGTTTTTCCACTGATATGACTCTGATGTTCAAAGGTCTGCCAGTTACAATATCAAAGGGTTTGCTGCAAAATTGCCACTTAGTTCAGAGGGAAACAAAAAATTTCTTGGAGTAAAAATATGCCTCCTTCTCCCTGTAGGTGAATAATAATTGAATTCAATATATTATAACCTGCAAAGTAACAAGTCTTGAAATGATGGAATCTTATGGGTTGAAAACTATATAGAGCAGTGAATAGTGAAATAAATGATCTAAGTGAGTTTTAATAAAAAGGACATATACAGCCAAAAACAACTTAGAAATTAAGACTATAGAATGTAGTCTTGAATGAAATGTGCAACAACATATTGAGATTATTTCAACTGAATGAATTAAAGTGTAGTGCAGAGAGTATTTCAGGTCCATATTAACTACAGAAACAATTATCTCACATTAGCATTTTATGTAAAGCGTAAACTAAATAAAATATAGTTAATAAAACATTGCCTTTTTTGTTACGCTGCTTTCTTTATATTTGTCAGTCAAATAATTTACAAATTGTAATGTAAACCTGTTTCAATTTTTATTTTTGGAAATTGTCACATAATTAATGTATTGTTATCTTTAAATCAGGATTTGTAAATGTTATTGATGTGTTGCGATTATTTTGAGTTTACTTGTATAAATGTTGTCTCAAGTCTGTCCATTCCTACTAGGTAAGAAGTCTTTTGTTACTAAGCGGAAATGCTACTTAGCAACAGCATCCTGATCTTCATCCAGTGCTGCTTCATTTATTAGTATCTATACTTATATAGTTTAAACGTTTGTGTTTTGTGCATATTCAAGACTAACATAAGAAAGACTGGCTATGTCTCAATTTTAGCAGCATTTCTGTTTTACTTGTTCAGGAACTGAAGCATTTTGAATTAAAATGTATCTTATGTCCTACTCCTACACTTGTGCCTGGACAGAAGTGATTAAGCATAAGGGGCTGTACTGTTTATACAGCTCTGTTCCATAAGGCACCTCTCAGCAAAACAAGAAAGAGAAAGAAAAATACAATAAACTACATTTATACCATATGCTATCAAGATGTGCCACTGATATATACCATGGTCAAATTGTTTATTCAGTCATGCTTATTATTAAGGAAATAGATGTTTTTTTTTAATTCTTTAACTGTAATGTATCTTCATTCAATTCTACTGCAGCCTAGCATTGGTATTGTTGTTCACAGAAAATTGACATATGATTTTAAGTACATTGTGATATTTTACAATGTTACTTTTTTCTGCTAAGCAATATGCTTGCCAGATGGCAAAAATTGTGAGTTATTTCTTAAGAAATAAAATACCTTTCAATTCCACAATGTGGCACACACCTTCTGTGGAACAATGAGAAAGTTTTCAGTCTAAGTGGTGGAAAGAGTAGGTCTGATGCTTTAAAATGCTGATTTACAACATTTACCATGGGTACCATTTTGTCCGGCCCCTTGCCTGTGTAAAAACACCATAGACTCTACTGTATTACCACATTAAATTAATAATTTAGGCCCACAAAGGTAGATTGTGCATAGTATGTGGCCCAACCACATTTAAAAAAGATGGACAACACTGCAGTAGAATAATCTTTTCATGGAGAAAATGACTGCATGCAATCTGCAGTAAGTATGCACTAAGAACACATTTTGTTAGTGGTTCTTGGGAGAGCCATGTGGAATTTTTTTCAGAATCAATTGATTTTTTGAGAAGGTTCAAAGCTGCAGAATGTAGGATGAAAAAAAAGAGGATGGTAAGGATCACTACAGCATGGAAAAATAGGTAAGTCTTGTTTTACGGTTGTGATGCTGCTGCAATGTGCAGCTTTCTTAGAGTCATTACATCACTTTCACATTTGTGTGTGTGACATCAGACCCTCTACTACAGGGAGGGCTGGTATTTCAAAGGACACTAGGAGGCTCTTATTGTCCCAGCCCAACTATTGGCTGTTTTTTACCTGGTACAAGGGACTTGAGGCATATCATTGGCTCCAAGGCCCAGGGGAACAGGTATCTCATTTACCATTAATTTTCTTTAATTAAAGACATAGGCATACTCCAGATTGCGGCACCTGAAAGCCATTAATTTCACTTAATTGGGGTTGCAGGCATATGCCTGACTTTAACCCCAATGGGCCAGTTATTTATTTGTTTGGGGAGGGGGCAAGCAGACATCGGCCTGTGGCCCCTGGGAGTCTATATATTTATGTAACCGTGGGCATGGCTCTGGCCCTCAGTCAGTGGGGGGCATTTTGTTTCGGAACAATAAACCATAAAGTCTTTTTGGGTTGAATGCAAGCATTACCAGCATTAATTAAAAAAACTTTTGTTACTGTCAGGAAAATTGAGGGATAAATCAACAAAGTATATTAAAAGATTTTCAAGAGGGGAATAGGATCTTTTTTTTTCTTCAAAACTTTTGTTTAGTGATTTTGCCTGATCTCTAAAATCCACATCCCGAAACAGTCCCTTTTTAGGCACATTAATTGCCCTTTAAGAATGTTATCCAATCATGCTACATGATTACAGCTCGAATAGTTAATGAAACCATTAAAATCAGTTGGTTTGAAGAACGTACAGGACGATACCCAATTATTATCTATAAACAGACTCAGGTCAAAAAAGTCTATGGTAATTTCATGAGTACAGAAGTGAATTTAAAAATATAATAATTTTTATTAGTATATGTAATAAGATTATTCAAACTATCATGTGAGCCATGCTGGATAATGAGCATATCATCAATGTATCATCTTTAACCACTTAGGGACAATGGACGTGTCAGGCATGTTCTGCTGGGAACTCCGTTCCTGATAATGGACGTGCCTGGCACTGTTTTGTGATCAGTATGATCGATGTGTACTTATGAAATTGTGTTTGTGATGTAAATCACTAATAATGACATCTGTGGACTTTTGAGAGGAAATAAAATATTGCTATTATAGGAAATTCTTAATTTAGGTATATAAATTAATTTATATTTAAGACACCTTTTTAATGACACTTTTTTTTTTAGAAGACTCTCTAGAGCTGTTCTATGATGATTTATGTTGTTATTAGGGAGCTTTTTTTTTTTTATAACTGTCTTTGTCTCCTAAAATTATTTCTGTTTCATCCAAATAGCATTACCTGTCCAATATTACAGTGGCTCAATCCTTATTGGCAGGCTTGTTTATCCTTAAGATATTGTATATGTTATTATTATTTGTGTTCTTTTTGGTCAGATTACACTGTCTGGAAAGATATTTTCCTATGTATTCAAATACTTTGATAAGCAAGTTTGTAAACTTCTCTATATGTTCACTCTTTTCCTTAGTACCTTTTTTTTTTTTTTTACTTTGCCTTCAACTCATTATATATGAAAGGATTGTCCTCACTACTTTTTAGTTGTTGGTGTGAGTTATCTTATTTCAACAAATGTCTCTTAATGGTCAGTTTTCTCCAAAATCTCTTTGTGTCCATGAATCATGCTGGTGGGCAGTAATAAACAAAACACATAAACATTGTTTTTGTTGTGGTATTTAGCTGTGACAAATAGCTGTTAGGGACATATTTTTAGAACCTTACTTAATAATAGCATTTCATACTTATCCAAGGTTTCCAAGTATAAATGTAAAAATCCCTTCTGATGAGTTATCTACTCTAAGTCCAATTCATTTCCCCCTTCCTCCCTCTTCGGACCCACAGAGCATTTAGACCTAAAGATCCTTCCGACCCTGTGCTACATGATATCACATACTGCTTAAAGAGGAGAAACTTTGTCAGGCAAGATGACAATATCCCATCAACTATGATTGTGCTACTCTACAAGTATTACCTGACATCATGTGGGCAACACTATAAGCTCTACAGACACAGTTGTCTCCTTTTCCAAGGAACAATAGATCAAAAAGTGTCAACAAAATATCTCCTAAAATATTTTACCATTGCTGAAGATGCAGCATTTTTTTACTACACATACCTTCATTCAAGCATACTGGCAGTCAGTTATATCCAGAATTAAAAAGAAAGCAGATTCAGAGACGTGTTCTGATCCCCTCTCCCAGTGGTGTATCTTGATTTTGTGCTGCCCTAGGCAGACAAAATCCGGGCACCCCCCTACCCAAGCTGTACACCCACGTTACACACCTAAGACATGCCCCATCATTCAGACTCACATCAAGCTCATACTCCCATCACACACACACTCCCATCACACTCAGTCACACACTCCGACTCCCATCACACTCCGTCACACACAGTGTCTCCCATCACACACACTCTGACTCCCATCACACTCAGTCACACACACTGTCTCCCATCACACACACACTCTGACTCCCATCACACTCAGTCACACACACTGTCTCCCATCACACACACTCTTACTCCCATCACACTCAGTCACACACTCCTACTCCCATCACACTCAGTCACCCACACTGTCTCCCATCACACACACACTGTCTCCCATCACACTCAGCCACACACACTGTCTCCCATCACACACACACTGTCTCCCATCACACTCAGCCACACACACTGTCTCCCATCACACACACTCTGACTCCCATCACACTCAGCCACACACACTGTCTCCCATCACACACACTCTGACTCCCATCACACTCAGTCACACACACTGTCTCCCATCACACACACACTGTCTCCCATCACACTCAGCCACACACACTGTCTCCCATCACACACACACTGTCTCCCATCACACTCAGCCACACACACTGTCTCCCATCACACACACTCTGACTCCCATCACACTCAGCCACACACACTGTCTCCCATCACACACACTCTGACTCCCATCACACTCAGCCACACACACTGTCTCCCATCACACACACTCTGACTCCCATCACACTCAGCCACACACACTGTCTCCCATCACACACACTCTGACTCCCATCACACTCAGTCTCTCACACACACACACTCTCCCATCAGCACTTACCTTTCCCTGGCAGGCAGGCAGCATGGTCCCTCCATGCTGCCTGTTCGGCTTCCCGGCGATTGTGCCGACAGGCCATGTGACCGGGCGCGCGTATGACGTCAGCGCGCCCGTCACGTGACTGTCGGCACTTCCGCGTCGGCACACTGCACGGGGAGCCGAACAGGCAGCACGGAGGTTTCTCCGTGCTGCCTGTTCGGCTCCCCGTGCAGCCTGGCAGGCAGAGCGATGGTGAGGGGGGATCTTCCGATCCCCTCTCACCTCCGTCTCTGCCTGCAAGCGCGGTATATTTTTTTTTTTAAAGGGCCGCGTTTTTTTTTTTTTTTACATTTTTTTTTTTTCACATTTTTTTTCTTTTCAGTGCTGGGGGGCGCTGCCGCCCCCCAAAATTTGCCGCCCTAGGCATCCGCCTAGGATGCCTCGCGGTGAATACAGCACTGCCCTCTCCATACAACACCACAACACAGCACATAGACCTCATATATATAAAAATCTCTCACAATACACCTATTAAATTCTGCTTGCATCCAAACACTGGAAACAGTCTTATCTATGAGGAGTGACTTTCATCCGTCTAGGCAAGGAGTTGGCAAACTGCTGCCCTCCAGCTGTTCCAAGACCCCATCTCCCATACTTGTCCGCCAGCCTCTTAGCTGAAAGAGCATTATGGGAGATGTAGTCTTGGAACAGGTGGAGAGCCGCAGTTTGCCTACCCCTGGTCTAGGCGATCAGAGTAACAGAGGGTCTTGTCACCTGCAGCCAGAGACATGGAATGGAAAATGGTTCTCTTGCTCACTATTTGTAGAAAGAGAAGACTGTCTGAATGCTCTTACATCAGTACCTGAATAACATGATACTACTTATGTGCCCTTCTCTCCTCCATCATGCAATATTTTATAATTAAAATATTATAGGTTCCTCCCATTATCCCCATCGGCCTATACCCATGTCACACTACCTTCGCATCCCTGTTTTCTTCTCTTGTCCTTCTTTTTTTCTTCCCTTTTTACTTATATTAACATCCCTTTTTATTTTTCTTATATTACCTCCCATATATATGATTTATTATATTTGGATTTCACTTTGTTGGGCTATATGTGTGGCCCTTGTATTCATTTCTTTGATACCCTACAGATTATATCCTCCAAATCCCTATGTTCTGTTATGAAACATTTTGAAACAAATTCCATTTTGAAACATTTTCAATAAACAAATCTTAAACAAAAAAAATAAAATAAACGCAACAACCCATACAGTGGGAAACAGGGTCATTTTAAATAGAACTAAAGCTATATTTCAGAGTTCCTATAGAACCACTTGGTGCTGAATGGGTTATTAGAGTAACACTACACAGAGAAATACTGAAAATTAAATCCATGATTTCCACAGCCAGAAGAGCATGCCACTTAACATTAATGTGAGCACTAAAAATCTGACTGTCACAGCTAAATGCCAAGACAAAAAAAGGTTTATGTGTTTTGTTCATTACTGCCCACCAAGTATAAATGTAATAATAATACTGCCTTGCCATAGCTTCCTATTACCATAATATAAAAGATAGAAATGGTAAATTGGATGCGTTAAAAAAAACTAATAAAATGGTAAGACTTGGTATTGTGCTCACTACAATTATTTCTGTTTTATACCATATACAGGTAAACCCCATTATGACACATGGGCACAAAAGAGAAAAAAGGCACATCATAATGTTTTCTGTGGTAATAAATTAAGTTGGTGCTTGAAAATAGGTTGTTAGTTTCACACGCACGTGGGTCAGAGCTAGGTCTTTGCTCTAGGGTTCCTCAGCATAATTGGGATTGTACCCCTTTAAGAGTATGGGCTTGTAGCAATTTTTGATTGGCAGATAATGTTTTCAACTCAGTATATATAAAAATAGAGAAACAAACATCTTGTAGTGTAAAATCGTGCAGGTATTTAATTGTACACAAACATAAAAAAAACTGCTACATGAAAGACCATATACATGTACGTTCAAATCATGGCATCATGGAGGCGACAATGGTGAGTGTAGCAGCTTTCAGAGTCAGTTCGGGTTCCATGGAGCTGTCCTTGCAAAGTCCTGGAGGCACCAATGCTAGTGCCTTGGTGGAGGCAATACAATCCAGTGCAATCACATTCCCAGGGGCATGGTGCGGCCGCGTTATTCTTCATTGCTGACAGTTCAGTGTTCTAACTGCCGGGCTGAACTCTCAGTGATGAAGATGCGGCGAACAAGTGTCCTAGACCCATGGTTGAGATCCCCAGAAGTTGTTTGAAGTGGGACTTTTGATCTTCCTTAGATGTTACCACAGCAACTCAGCACATGTGTACCATAACATGTAAACAAGGGGAACAGGGCAAAGAAACGCCACAATAGTGTAATACAATAAATGGCAAATTTAATAAAAATATGAGTACAAAACATTGGCAGTTGCTGCTAAAAGATACAGATTTGAAAAAGATTCTAACTGACAAACCAAGTATAACTTATAGGGGTGCACCTAGCCTTCAATCCATGATCAGTAAAAGCTACTTGAAGGAAGAGAGACCACAAGCAAACCCTTTTGGTATTTCAAATGGTTTCTATAGATGTAAAACCTGTAAAGCCTGTACATCTCGCTACGTCATGATAGGAAACAAAATAACACATTTTAATTCTCATGATTATCCAAAACAGTACGAAATAAAACCATTAATCACATGTAAATCCAATAATGTAATGTATCTCTTAACATGTCCCTGCAGGATGCAGTATGTGGGGCGAACAATTTGCCCACTACACAAAAGAATTATTGGGAACACATGGCAAACATTCATAATAAATATATGGAACATAGTGTATCTGCACATTTTGCTACACATCATCAAGCAGATCCATGAAAACAAAATTTTATGGGTATAATACTTAAAAAAAACATTGGCGAGGAGAAGACTTCATTAAAACAATTGGCCAAACCGAAATGAAATGTGTACACACTTCTGGGCTTGGAAGATGCCAGGAGAATGTTACCTGCCTGACTGCATTGTAAAGTTCGGTTGAGGATGGATAATAGTAGGACATTATGAAATGCAATGCTTCCAACTTTGTGGGAACGCTTTGGGGACGGGCCTTTTCTATTCCAGCATACTGTGACTCCATGCACAAATCAAGGTCCATAAAGACATGACTGGATGAGTTTGGTGTGGAAGAACTTGACTGGCCCACACAGAGTCTTGACATCAACCGCGTCAAACAGCTTTGGGAGCCACGTCTTGTCGTCCAACATCAGTGCATGATCTCACAAGTGCTGAATGAATGGGCAAAAATAGCCACAGAAACACTACAAAATAACGTGGAAAGCTTTATCAAAAGAGTGAAAGCTAAACAGGGGGCACAACTCTGTATTAATGTATTTAGAATAAAAGTCCCTGTTGGTGTAATGGTCAGTTGTCTCAATACACTTGTCCATATAGTGTATGTATATAACATGTTTTTAATTTTATTTTTTTATTTGTAAAGTTTCTGGCTTGAAAGTGTTAAAGTACATAAGCCATTATTGTATAACTCCTACTCAATATGTAGCTAGGAATTGCTTTTTCTAAACTGAACACAGGCTTATTTAACTTTAACATCTTTACTATGAAAATTTCATCAGTATTATGATTGTTGCTAAACCACCTGCTGTTCTAAGAGAGATTAAATACCCTCCAATTGTTTCCTTTTACTTTACAGATGTTCTAAAAAAGACATTCATCTGAACCTGTTCATTCAGTTGTAATCATTGTTCCAGATGGGTATTACAGTGAGCATGGTTTCTTGCAAAATCTGCTTTTGTGTTACACAAATCAAAGAATATAGCAATATACTTCTTAGTTTATCCAATCAATTCAGTCTTGCTTCACCTGTCATATTTTAATCATATATTCATTATTATCATACAACTTCTATAGTCTCTTTAAATCGGTAATGCGGGACCATATTTAAATTCAATGGAAACCTGGCCAAACCTCTACTTTTGAGACCTCCATCAGTTGCCAAATCATCCTGTTAACACCCTTCTACTCACCACACTACCCGTGCTGTATTTAGCTCAAAGCAAACAAGGCAAGTGCCTAGGGTGCAGGGGCGGATCCAGAGTCTGATCTTTGGAGGGGCATATGTCTGTCTGTCTTTTCCTCTCTACCATGTCCGTCTGTATTTTCCACTCTCTCATGTCCTTCTGTCACGCTCCTCTCCCTTCCCATGTCTGTCGCACTCCTCTCACTTCCTGTGTCCATCTGTCTCTCTTCCTTCCCATGTCCGGATCTCTCCTCTTCTTTCCCATGTCCGTCTTTGTATCATCTTTCTTCCCATGTCCGTCTTTGTATCCTCTTCTTTCCCATGATTGTCTGTCTCTCCTCTCATTTCCCATGTCTGGCTGTCTCTTCTCTGCCATCTCATGTCTGTCTGTCTCTCCTCTGCCATCCCATGTCTGTCTGTCTCTCCTGTCTCTCCCCCATCAGTCTCTCCCCCATCAGTGTTCTCTCCTCTCTCCCCCTTGATCAGTGTTATCTCCTCTCTCACCCCCCTGCAGTGGTGTATCTTGGTTTTGTGCTTCCCTAGGCAGACAAAATTTGGGCACCCCCCTACCCATGATGCACATCCACGACATGACCCATAACCTATGTTGCACACCAAGGACATGCCCCATCACCCCATTTACATGCCCCCCATCACCTCATTACATACACATTGCCAATATTATTTGCCATTAATATTCCCCAGGCAATTTGCCCAATAATATGCCAGTATTATTTGCCATTAATATTCCCCAGGCTATTTGCACAATAATATGCCAGTATTATTTGCCATTAATAAGCCACAGCCAATTTGCCCAATAATATGCCAGTATTTTCCATTTAATCTGCCCCTGACAAATTGCCCAATATTATGCCAATATTATTTTGCTATTAATATGCCCCAGCCAATTTGCCAGTATTTGCCATTTAATATGCCCCAGCCAATTTGCCCAATAATATGGCAGTATTATTTGCCATTTAATAAGCCCCAGACAATTTTCAGGATTTACCTGGTAGCTAGTGGCAGGTAGCATGGAGGACATGGTGTCCTCCATGCTGCCTGTACGGCACCCCAGCGGTTGTGCAGAGAGGTCACGTGACCCGGCGTGCATCTGACATCTGACATACGGGGAGAAGAACAGGCAGCACGGAGGGTTCTCTGTGCTGCCTGTTCGGCTCCCGTGCAGTCTGCTGGCAGGCAGAGCGATGGTGAGGGGGGATCTTCTGATCTCCTCTCACCTCCCTCTCTCCTGGCAAGTGCGTTTTTTTTTTTTTTTAATGATTATTATTTTTTTAAAGGTCGCAGGGTTTTTTTCACCTGGGGGGGGGAATTGCCCCGTTGCCCCACACCCTGGCTCCTTCACTGCTAGGGTGGCATATGCCTTGTATGCCTTTAGGGGCAGCACAAAACGCAAATAAAAAAAAATCCACCCCTTTAAAAAAAAAAAAAAACTCACTTGCCAGCAGAGATGAAGGTGAGAGGAGATCAGAAGATCCCCCCTAACCATCGCTCCCCCCCTCACCATCGAAACCTCCATGCTGTCTGTTCGGCTCCCCGTGCAGTGTGACAGGGATGTGCCAACAGGACACGTGACTGGCACTCTGACGTCAGACGCACGCCGGGTCACGTGACCTCTCTGCACAACCGCCGGGGAGCCGAACAGGCAGCATGGAGGAGACCATGCTGCCACCCACTAGCCACCAGGGAAAAAGGTAAGTCCTTAAAATTGATTTATACAACTTCCTTTGATTCCTCTGATATGAATATATTAAATGTTTATTTACTATTCTTTCTCTCCCCTCTTTCATTTTTTTTGGCTTTCTTAGTTTTTCTCTCTCTTTTTTCATTTTTTTGCAGGGTATGTGAATATCTATATGTTAGTAGATAGGGAACTGGAGAACATTTAATCTGAGAATGCCTTCTTTTATAAATATATATATATTTTAAATATATATATATATATATTATTTTTTTTTATATATATATATATTTTTAAGATATTCTTATTGTATCGTAAAATAATAAAGATTATGTTCAGGATGTAATGGGTATATGTATTTTATAAGTATATACTCACTTTAAAGACTGTTTTCGGGATTAAAAGGTGTCTGTATTTTAAATTCTTTATTGTTATAGTACAATGTACCAGGGATTAATAGGTACATGTTTATATTTCCGTTTTTATTTTTTCCTTATATTTTAAAAGTTATAATATACATACAAACTTTAGTAGTCTGATTCTAGTTGCTACTAATAGACATAATTGTGAGCCAAAAGACGTTAAACAATTATTGTGTATCTAATTCCATATCTGTCATGTACAAACCACTTAAGCTAAACAGCGAATGTAGGCTATCAGGGGTGGAGGTGTGTCAACACATTTTTCCAGCATAAAAGAGCGACTCCGCTACCAAGGGGGCGTTCACTTGAAGAAGCCTTACCAGGCGAAATGCGCCCCCTCTTACTCGTGCCTTGATGGGATTGAAACTGACAGCTGCAAAAGCTTACCAGAAACTACAGGAGTCCGTTTACAGTTTTTATCGTTCTCGATTGTTGTATACTTTTTTGTAGTTCCTCTACACAAATCAGCCGGATACAGCTCATATTGCGTAAATAGTGAGTAGCAAAAAGACATTTTTTTTTATCTTTCTCTATTAAATTTGTTATTACTGTACTTCACGATTGTGGCTTCTTGTCTGCATCTTTTCCATATTGCACTTAATATTATATGCATATGCTGAGCCAATGTGAAAGATCTTAAGGAAGTCCCACTTCAAACAAACTTCTGGGGACCTCAGATACACGCTTTCAGAGAGCAGTATACTACTCCTCACTTGTGTCTCCGTATAGTTAAATGCCGACAGCCTATAAACCGAACGTTCGGTTTATAGGCTGTCAGCATTTAACTATACAGAGACAGAGTTTCCATTCATAATGAATGGAGACTCTGTCTCTGTATAGTTAAATGCCGACAGCCTAGAAACCGAACGTTCGGTTTATAGGCTGTCGGCTTATAGAATACATGTAATCATATTGCTATTCTATAAACCGAACGTTCGGTTTATAGAACAGCAATAGGATTACATGTATTACATAAGCCGACAGCCTATAAACCGAACGTTCGGTTTATAGGCTGTCGGCATTTCACTACACGGAGACAGAGTCTCCATTCATAAATTTATGAATGGAGACTTTGTCTCGGTGTAGTGAAATGCTATTGTATTCTATAAACCGACTCTATTTCGGCTTATAGAATGCAATAGTACTACGAATGGACGAATGACTGAATGATTTTCGTTTATTAACCATTCGTTCAATCTGTTTTCGTTAGCTTAGCATTTTCGTTATTCGTTTTTCGGACGAATGGACGAAAATGCTATTTTCGGACGAAAATGCATTCGTCCAAAAACGAATGCACATGTCTAGAGGAAATCATGAAACAGGGAAAACCTTTCACAGGGTTCAAGAGAGTCTCCTAACAGGGTTCTATGACAGGGACTCAGAATAGCCCACTAACAGGACTCTTGGACAGGGCTAAGGACATCCCCATTATAGGGACTCAAGTCACTCCTTTTACAGGGTTCAGGGCATCCACAGTACAGGGTCTCATGTCACCCCTTTTACAAAGCTAAGGGCATCCCGATTACAGGGACTCAGGTCACCCCTTTTACAGGGCTCAGGGCATCCCCATTATAGCGACTCAAGTCACCCCTTTTACAGGGTTCAGGGCATCCACATTACAGAACTTCATGTCACCCCTTTTACAGTGTTCAGGGCATCCCCATTACAGGGACTCAGGACATGGCAGGACCCAAACTGAAGGTGGACTGGACAGGTGCCGCTCTGGGGCCAACTGGGCTGGTTTCTGCTCTGGAGCTAACTTGGCAGATTGCCAATCTAGAGCCAACTGGACAGGTTGCCGCTCTGGGACCAACTACTAAGGAGCCGCTCTGGGCAGTTGCCAATCTGGGGCCAGGCTGGGCAGGTTGGCACTCTATGGGAGGGCCACCATGTGGCTGAACTAGGAAGTGCCACCATGTGCCCAGAACTAGGAGGCATGAAACACACAATGATTTTAAGAAAAACCCGGAGCGAGCATCACTAATAAACAAAACAGCAAAGTACAGAAAGGAAACCAAAGAAACTGAATATATAGTGGACACAGGATGATATGCATGCAGGATGGAACCTGACAAGTGTGTGATGAATGTGAATATTTGTATTTTATATAGGAGTATTTATAGATAAGTTGTTTTGTGAGTTTTTGTGTAAATTTCTGAATGCTATTTTGATAAAGATATTGTCACTCCTGAATTTAAACATTTCAAAATAGACTTACATATCTTAAATAGAAATAGATATTTGTGGTAACCAAACACTGGTTCTATAACACTTTAGTTTTCTGTTGTCCATCTGACAGCTTTTGGGCATTTCTGTTAACATATGCTTTTCTTTTTATAGATCATATCATTCTTGCTTGGCACAAGTATTTTCAAAACAACAACTAGTTTCTGTAAGCCACAGCTTCTCATTAAAATGAGAAGTTTATGATTTAAATCATTATTTACTTATATATGTATGTGTATATAGAAAAACATATAGGCAGGGAATTGACAAAATAATAATATATTAATATAAAATGAGCAGTTCCACCTAGCTAATTTTCCTTTCTGTTGTAGATGTTTTTCTAGATATACCATCTTTGCTCGAATATAAGGTGACCCTGATTACAAGATGGCCACCCCAAACTTTGGATATTCCTTTAGGGAAAAAAATTAAAAGCCTGAATATAAGACTACTCTATAGGAATACATTTTTTATTTGTATGTATTCACATGTAAATTGCTTTTTCATATTTAATAAAACATTATGACGGAAACAATTGCATTTCTTGTTTTTGTTTCCTTTTATTTGGACATTTGCCCTCAGAAGTAGCCAATGCATCACCCCCACAGCCATCTACCCACAGACATAGCCAATGTATCACCACCACAGCCATTTGCCCACCAGACTTAGCCAATTCTGCCCCTACCCCCCAGATTTAACCAGGACTGCCTCCCCCTCCCTACCCAGCCTTAGCCAATGCTGCCTCCCCCTCCCTCCCCAAGACTTACTAAATGCTGCCTCCCCCTCCTTCCCCCAGAATTACTCAATGCTGCCTCCCCCTCCCTTCCCCAGACTATCCCTATCCTCCCTACCCCCTCCTTCCCCCCATACTTACCCAATGTTGTCTCCCCGCTCCTTCCCCCCAGACCAGATCATCTGTGTATCTGTAATATAGGACCAGGTTACCCAGAAAGCTGTGTCTTCTCAGTCAGCCATAAATACATTTGTATTGGAAGCAAACCTGATCCCCATGGCTGTGCCTCTCATTTGGAAAAAAATATTTTGTCACAGAACCAGAAGATGGTATCAATGGATTTGATGATAAAATCTATTTGGACTTTGGCTGAATGTCCTTCAGCTGTTAGGATATTATGAACAGCTGTACAGGCAAAGTCATGATCTATAATAGTATACAGTGCGAAACCGGAAGTCGTCACTGGATCACTTTGATTCTATATAAAGAACCTCCTGTGATTCATCAATTACACCTGAGAAAGCTATTTTTATGTGTATCCACCATGGATGTTTCTAATATTTATCTGTAACCATGCACCCTTTTTGCAGGCTTATTCAGGCTGTATCCAGGCTTTTCTGTATCCTTCTTGCTTTGCTTTCTTATTAGTTATGCTTATTCCTGCCTTAACCAGTATTCCTGCCTTGTCCAGTATTCCTGCCTTGCCCAGTATTCTTGTCCTACCTTGTATACCTGTCCTGAGTCCCTTCAGTGGGATGTCCTGTCCCTTTAAATGCCCTGTATACCTGTCCTGCCCTGTATACCTGTCCTGCCCTGTATTCCTCTCTGCCTGTCCTTATGTTCCATTCCAGGTTTTCTCTCTATCCCTCTGCTTTGTCAGTTTTCTATTTAAACCACACCCGTTGCTTTTCAGTCATTTGCAGCAGTCTACAGGTATTTTCTCTGTTTTTAAGTTCAATGTCATTTATGTGTCTTAGATTCTATTCATGCTTTTCTAATATTATGTATTAGTTAGGGACTTGCCTAATGTGGGGTATCTTGACGTGGTTGGCAAGCTAACATCTAAATTGGCCAATTTGTTTGAACCAATCCCCCACCTTTGCCATCTTTAGTGTTAGGCTAGTTCCTGTATTTATGTTTGTTCCTTTGTATGTGCCTTTTGTGTTCCTTAACCCCATGCCTTGTATCGCTTAGCCTTAGTTTGGTTTCTGCTTTCTTGCTTATGTTATCCCTCTGTCCTGTAGCCCTGCATTCTATATTTCTGTTCTGCTCTCCCTCACTCTTCTGTTTTTAGCTCTGCTTAGCTATCTCTTAGCTCATTTTTTGTCTAGCCCTGGTACCTGGATACAGCAGCTGCTTCACAGGGCCTGGTTGTGGCTGCAAAGACTTGGGGTCCCAAACCTCCAAGTGATTGCAGTTACCCAGCACCAGGTCCAGTGTCTCCACCCTGCACTGAAGCTCCTGATTTTGGGTGCTCCGGGTCCCTTTACCATCTTGGACCCCGTGTGTTACATTTATCTACTAGACTTCAAGTTCTCTGTTACCAAATTTAAGATGCTATTGAGGCTATTCTCCACTTGAGACCATCTACAGTGTAAGAAGGTATTTGCACATTAATTTTTTTTTTTTGGATGTTATCTTATAGTGTAATTTTACCATTTATTTTCAGCTCATTTCTTGGGAAGAGCATTTTCTATTCCTTGTGGGTCTACTTCTGCTTGTGTATGCTAGCACTGTCACGCATACTGCAGCGCTACTGCAGCGCATGCTCAGTATGCATTCTCATGAATTAAATGAAAGCAGGACAGTTGGGAAGCAAGCTTCAGTATTCATGTTTTATTTTATATTTAAACATGTAAGCAAATAGGCATGATTTAAATCTAATTTAAATTCTGAGTATATTGTCTGGATTTGGTAATAACTACAATGAGGTGCTTATCTCATACATCCAAGTATAAGAACACTTGGGGAATAGTGACCATAACATGGTTTCATTTGAGATTAATGCAAAAAAAATCAAATTGGTAACTAACAGGCGTGTTGCTAGGTCTCCAAATGATCTGGAGCACACATACAGTCCATCTCTCTCTCGCTCTCTCTCGCTCTCTCTCGCTCTCTCGCTCTCTCTCGCTCTCTCTCGCTCTCTCTCGCTCTCTCGCTCTCTCTCGCTCTCTCTCGCTCTCTCTCGCTCTCTCTCGCTCTCTCTCGCTCTCTCTCACACACTGTCTCTAACTCTCACACACTGTCTCTAACTCTCACACACTGTCTCTAACTCTCTCACACACTGTCTCTAACTCTCTCACACACTGTCTCTAACTCTCTCACACACTGTCTCTAACTCTCACACACACTGTCTCTAACTCTCACACACACTGTCTCTAACTCTCTCACACACTGTCTCTAACTCTCTCACACACTGTCTCTAACTCTCTCACACACTGTCTCTAACTCTCACACACACTGTCTCTAACTCTCACACACACTGTCTCTAACTCTCACACACACTGTCTCTAACTCTCACACACACACTTTCTCTCTCTCTTACATGCACTGTATCTCTCTTTTACATGCACTGTATCTCTCTTTTACATGCACCGTCTCTCTCTCACACAAACACACCGTCTCTCTCTCACACAAACACACCATCTCTCTCTCACACAAACACACCATCTCTCTCTCACACAAACACACCATCTCTCTCTCACACAAACACACCATCTCTCTCTCACACAAACACACCATCTCTCTCACACACAAACGCACGGTCTCATAGAAACATAGAAACATAGAATGTGTCGGCAGATAAGAACCATTCGGTCCATCTAGTCTGCCCAATTTTTTGTGAGTACTTTTATTAGTCCCCCGTTCCCGTTCTTATAGCTAGGATAACCTTGTGTCTATCCCACGCATGCTTAAAATCCTTGACTGTGTTTACCTCTACCACTTCTGCTGGCAGGCTATTCCATACATCCACTACCCTCTCAGTAAAGTAATATTTCCTGATATTACTTTGAAATCGTTGTCCCTCTAATTTAAGACTATGTCCTCTAGTTGTGGTAGTTTTTCTTCTTTTAAATATACTCTCTTCCTTTACTGTGTTGATTCCCTTTATGTATTTAAATGTTTCTATCATATCCCCCCTGTTACGTCTTTCCTCCAAGCTATACATGTTAAGATGCTTTAACCTTTCCTGGTAAGTTTTATCCTTCAACCCATGAACCAGTTTAGAAGCCCTTCTCTGAACTCTCTCCAAAGTATCAATATCCTTCTGGAGATACGGTCTCCAGTACTGCGTACAATACTCCAAGTGAGGTCTCACCAGTGCTCTGTACAATGGCATGAGCACTTCCCTCTTCCTACTGCTTATACCTCTCCCCATGAAACCAAGCATTCTGCTAGCATTTCCTGCTGCTCTATTGCATTGCCTACCTACCTTTAAGTCGTCTGACATTATTACTCCTAAATCCCTTTCCTCAGATGTTGAGGTTAGGACTGTACCAAATAGTCTATATTCTGCTTTTGGGTTTTTACGCCCAAGGTGCATAATCTTGCACTTGTCCACATTAAATGTCAGTTACCACTGCTCTGACCATTTTTTAGTTTAGTTAAATAATTTGCCATTTGGCTCATCCCTCCATGAATATCAACCCTGCTGCAAATCTTTTGTATCATCAGCAAAAAGACATACTTTGCAAACAAGACCTTCTGCAATATCGCTAATAAAAATATTAAAGAGAATGGGTCCAAGTACAGATCCCTGAGGTACCCCACTAGTAACAAGACCTTGCATCGAATATATACCCCATTGACTACAACCATCTGTTGCCTGTCACTCAGCCATTGTCTAATCCATTCAACAATATTGAAATCCAAACTCTAAGATTTCAGTTTTTTGATAAGCCTTCTATGCGTGTCAAAAGCCTTACTGAAATCTAGGTAAGCAATGTCTACTGCACCAACCTGATCTATTATTTTAGTCACCCAATCAAAAAAATCAATAAGATTAGTTTGGCATGATCTCCCTGAAGTAAACCCACGCTGTCTCTGATCTTGAAATCCAAGCGACTTTAGATGTTCAACAATCCTATTCTTTAACAAGGTTTCCATTATTTTCCCCACTACTGAAGTAAGACTTACTGGTCTATAGTTGCCCGCCTCCTCCCTACTACCTTTCTTGTGAATGGGCACAACATTAGCTAATTTCCAATCTTCTGGAACTACTCCCGTTAACAATGATTGGTTAAATAAATCTGTTAACGGTTTTCTAGTACACCACTAAGTTCTTTAAATAACTTTGGATGTATCCCATCAGGTCCCATCGACTTATTTGTCTTTACTTTAGACAGCTGAAGTAAAACCTCTTCCTCTGTAAACTTACATGCATCAAAAGACTCATTAGTCTTTTTCCCTAAATGAGGTCCCTTACCCTCGTTTTCATTTGTAAAAACTGAACAAAAATATTCATTAAGGCAGTCTGCTAAGCCTTTATCCTCTTCTACATAGCATCCTTCTTTTGTTTTTAAGCTAACTAATCCTTGTTTTACTTTCCTTTTCTCATTTATGTATCTAAAAAATGTTTTATCCCCCATTTTCACTGACTGGGCTATAGTCTCTTCTGTGTGTGCTTTGGAACCCCTTATAGCTTGCTTTGCCTCTTTCTGCCTACTCTTATAGATCTTTCTATCTTCCTCACTCTGAGTATTTTTATAATTACTAAATGCTAGCTTTTTATTTTTTACTATTTTAGCCACCTCTGCAGAGTACCACAGTGGTTTCTTCAATTTTTTGCTCTTACTGACAAGCCTTATGCAATTTTCTGTTGCCTTCAGTAGTGCAACTTTTAGATAATCCCATTTCTCCTGGACTCCATTTAAATTACTCCAGTCTGATAATGACTCCTTTACACCTAATCTAATTTTAGAAAAGTCTGCTTTTGTAAATTCTAAAACTTTTGTTTTTTGTGTGGTGTGACTGCGTCACTGTTCTTATATTAAACCACACTGTCTGGTGATCACTAGATCCTAAAATTTCACCTACAGTAATATCTGATAACAAATCTCCATTTGTGAACACTAAGTCTAGGATGGCCTGCTTTCGAGTTGGCTCCTCCACTACTTGTTTTAGAGATAATCCCAGTAGGGAGTTTAGGATATGCGTACTCCTGGCGCAAGTAGCTATTTTGTATTTCCAGTTCACATCAGGAAGTCACCCATGATGATCACTTCTCCCTTCATTGTCATTTTAGCTATTTCCTCAACTAGTAGATTATCTAATTCCTCTATTTGTCCTGGGGGCCTATAAATCACACCTACCGAGTTACCATATTATTACCAAATTCTAATGTAACCCAAACTGACTCTATGTTCGCCTCACTAACTTGTATTACGTTACATTTTAAGCTATCCTCACATACAGGGCCACCCCTCCCCCTTTTTTACCTTCTCTGTCTTTTCTATATAAAGAGTACCCTGGTATTGATATGTCCCAGTCATGTTTTTCATTATACCATGTCTCAGTAACAGCCACTAAATCTACATTCTCAGTTGCCAATATTGCCACAAGTTCATGGATCTTATTCCCTAAACTGCGAGCATTTGTAGACATGACCCTAAGTTTATCATTTTTCAGCACACTGACTACAGGTACCTTCTGTCCCTGTTTTGGGGGGAAATTGGATTGATGTTTTATCGACATTTTGCCCCCCACTTTTAGTTTAAAAACCTCCTAGCAAAACCTCTGAACTGCTCACTGAGAACATTCGTTCCCTTTTGAGAAAGATGCAAACCATCTTTTTTGTACAGTTCCTTTCTCCCGACACCATTCCCCAAGCCACAAGTTGAAGTCCCTAATACGCATCCGTCTATCATTCTGAATGTTATGCACAGGCATAACTTCAGAAAAGGACAGTGTGGCTACAACCTGCCGTAAATCTCTCTCAAAAGCAACGTCTGGCTCACACACTCGCACCATCTCTCACACAGTCACTCACACCATCTCTCTCACACACGCACCATCTCTCACAGACCGCCACATTCGCACCGTCTCTCACAGAGTCGCACCGTCTCTCTCGCACATGCACCATCTCTCACACACACGCACCGACACACTAGAACCGTCTCTCACACTCGCACCGTCTCTCTCACGCACTGTCTCTCTCTCACACACACAGACTGTCTCTCACACTCACACACACAATTAGGGGTGGGGAAACAATTAAATCTGATAAAGTAACAGATCTGTATTGGGGTATAATACTGCATATACCCATCTCAAGAACAATGTTTTTTTAGAAAAGAAAAACAGTGAGATGGCAAAACTAAGACACTTAGTGTTACTAGAAGTTAAGTTAATAGGCTACCTAAACACTTGTTGGTTAATAATGGTGTTTGGTGGGTTGGAACTGTATGTTTAGTTAGTTGCTGGGTTTAAAAGTAATTAATGTGAGAAAATAATAATTGTCAGCTGCCAAAATAAAGGTTTATTCACTCCAACTGCCGAGCTAGGATTGAAATGTCAGTCACAGAAATGTCAGTCACTTTATTTTGGCATCTCACTTAATTATTAATTTCTCACATTAATTACTTTTAAACCCAGCAACTAACAGAACAATCTTAAATCTATAGTTGGAGTAAATGTGCTTATCAATACAAACAAAAAAAATCACACACACTCTGTCACTGTCACACACAGACACTGTCACACAGACACGGACACTGTCTATCACATACACACTTCACCCTCCAGGGAACCATCACTGATCCTTGGCCCTTCTGACCTCTGGGATGTCATGGTACACCCGGAGCTCTAACCGGAAGTCAATCATACGAGGCAGAGCCGGCAGTACAGTAACATGCGTGTGGTCCAGGAGCAAAACAGGATCACACCCAAGAACCATTATACAAAACAAATTTTAAAAACATAGCAATGGCAGAGCCGGCACCTTAAAGTGCCAGCTCTGCTCTCACTCCTGCTAGAGTTTAAGCCTCTAAAAAATTACACTGATAGCACTGGAGTCTCGGGGTTAAAGTATATTTTAGCCCCAGAGTCTCCATTCAGGTCTACGCAGCGGGGATTCAGAGCTATAGACCCAGTAGCCCCCCCTAGCAATGCCACTGGTAACTAGTATACCAAAACACTTAATTTTAGAAGGACCAACTTTGATGGGCTAGGGCAGCGCCGTATTCAGCGCAAGGCAAACAAGGCAAGTGCCCCCTCACAAGCAGCCGGTGGATGTCTGATGTGCAGACGTGACCTTCCGGTGGCCCATCATAGAAGTCCCAGAGGAAGTGCCAGGCAGCAGCGGGGGATGTCTGCGCGTATTGTGGAGACATCCACCGGCTGCCCCCACTAGCCACCAGGGAGATTGGGGCAGCCGGTGGATGTCTGCACATAGGTGTAGAGATCCTCTGTTGCTGCCTGACACTTTAGCAGGGAATTCTATGATGGTGATCCATCATAGAAGACGGAAGTGTCGGGCAGCAGTGGAGGATGTCTGCAAGCAAGTGCAGACATCCACCGGCTGCCCTCACTTGCCACCAGGGAGATTGGCTAAGTCTGGGTAAAGGAGGTGGAAGGGGGTAGAGGCAGCATTGGGTGAGGGAGGGAGGGTGGAGAGGCAGCATTGTGTGAGGGAGGGAGGGGGAGAGGCAGCATTGGGTGAGGGAGGGAGGGACGGAGGGAGGGAGGGAGAGAGGAGAGCAAGAATTTTGTGAGGGAGGGGGAAAGCCAGCATTGTGTGGGGGAGGGAGGGGGAGAAGCAGCATTGGGCAAGTCTAGAGGAGGGAGGTGAGACAAAACATTGGACAAGTCTGGGGGAGGGAAGGGGGAGAGGCAGCATTGGGTATGTCTGGGGGAGGCAGTGGAAAGAGACAGCATTGGGCAAGTCTGGGGGGGGAAAGGGGGAGAGAGAGCATTGGGCGAGTCTGGGGGGGGAGGCAGCGTTGAGTAAGTCTGGTGGAGGGAAGGGGAGGCAGGGGAGAGAGGAAACATTGGTCAAGTCTGGGGGAGGGAGGAGGTGGCAGCATTGGGTAAGTCTGGGGGAGGGAAGGGGAAGGCAGCATTGGGTAAGTCTGGGGGAGGGAGGGGAGAGGAAGCATTGGACAAGTCTGGGGGAGGAAAGGGGGAGACAGCATTGGGTAAGTCTGGGGGAGGGAAGGGGGAGGCAGCATTGGGTAAGTCTGGGGGAGGGAGCTGGAGGCAGCACTGGTTAAGTCTGGGTGGTAGGGGCAGCATTGGCTAAGTCTGGTGGGCAAATAGCTGTGGGTGATGCATTGGCTATGTCTGGGGGCAGATGGGCAAATAAAAGGAAATAAACACAAGAAATGCATTTTTTTCTATCATCATTTTTCTTAAATATGAAAAAGCAATTTACATTTGAATATATACATGTTAAAATGTTTTCCTATAGGGTAGTCTTATATTCAGGATTTTTGTTTTTTTCCTAAAGGAATACCCAAAGTTTGGGGGGGGGAGGGGGGTCGTCTTATAATCATAGTCGTCTTATATTCGAGCAAATATGGTAACAATGCAACAGGTATTTTAAATGGTATTTTCCTGGGAAAAACTACTAATGATAAGGAATTAGGAATAATTTTAGATAACAGACTCAGAAACAGTGCACAATGCTGAAAGGGCCAATAAGATATTCGCATGTATAAAATGGGGTATTGATTCACAGGAGGCAGATAAGACCTCACCCTGAATATGCAGTACAATTAAAGGCACCAGTCCTTAAAAAGGGTATTGAGGAAATAGAAAAATGCAAAGGAGAGCTACAAAATTAATACGCGGTATGGAGGATCTTAGTTACGAAGAGAGACTAAAAAAGTTGCATTTATATATTCTCGAAAAAGGCGTATTAGAGGATAGGATAACATTATACAAATATGGGCAGAGCCAATATAAAAAGTGCATAAGTGACATGTTCACTAACAGAAATGTACAAAGAACAAGAGATCAACCCCTGAGACTGGAAGAGCAAAGATTTCATAAATAACTTAGAATGGATTCTTTATGATAAGGACAATAAAGACATGGAACTCACAGCCAAGAGAAGTGGTGCTATCAATTACAATAGATGCATTCAAAAGGGTTTGGATATTTTTTTTTTATATAAAAGTAGGAGATGCAGGGCTATTAATAGTGGAATAAACATTTATAATAGAGCTTCTTGATCCAAGAAGAAATCTGATTGCCTTTTGGAGTCAAGAAGGAATTTTTCTGCCGAAGTGGCATAATTCGCAATAGCTTAATTAGGGTTTTTCGTTTTTTGCCATCTTTAGAATCACAAATAGGAATGATAAGTAGAAGGGTTGAATGGTATGGATTTAAGATTTTATTCAACCTAAATTACTATGTTACTCTGTTACTGCTGTACAACAAGGATTGTTCATGCTCATTACCAGAGCTCCCTTCATTGAAAAAAATCCTGTGAGATCCTGGCACACTCACTTGTTTAAGTGTGCATAGCAGCAGTGAGAGTCTGTTCTGGATTGAAAAGAATAAAATGCGTGCAATGAGGTGGAATAGTTAAATATTATGTCATTATTATGTAATGTCATACAGTGGATGGAAATCATGGGACATTGTTGAGGAAGGAAGTGGAAGAGCGATACCTACCAGAGTATTACTTTGCTTAGTTAAGTATTACAATGTTCTTGAAGTGGCTAACTAACTGAATAACTCATTTATACAGTTGTGAAAGAGGCCTGTGTGTTTGCATAGTGGGACTGTACATACTGTAGATTGTACTTGCCTCCAGACCACAAATTACCAGTCCAAAGATAGATATACAATGTTAATAGACTGTTTTTCTATATAAGTGGATTTTATGTTATCCCAACATTTATCAGACTTTACTTGTACTACATGAGTACTTCCAATAAGCCCAAGAAGCAGTCTAATAATTTTCATTCCAGACATGAATTGTATATGGTAGGCAACATTTACTACTGGAAGTTATTAGTGGATGAAGAATATATGTTAATTGTAACCCACTATGTATGTTTGAGCACTTGGGAAAGGGGAACCCTTCTCAATGTACTGACCATACTGTTGCCTCCCAAAAATGGCATAGAGCCAATTTCTTACCTGTCGGTAAAATACTGTCTGGGTCCAATTTTTAGTAGCCCTGCATTGATCTGTTTCCAAAAATTCATGAACTGCATAATCCGCACTTATGTAGCCCCTTCCGGAATCCAATGGTAAATCTGCATATACTATAATATGTATGCTCCACCGCATGTATTTTTGCTTTGTGAGCAGTCTCCTTTCTGTTCCAATGGTATAAAACCTTTGCTCTTAGGTACAAAATTTGTTTTTAGACAAATTTACTATACTTCAGTGGAACAAAATAAATATCATTAGTATGTTGTGAATATACCTAACCATGTGCAAGCAAAGTCTCAATCTAATGAATTCCATTATTAGTTAGACTTCCCTACATCTGATTGTATCAATTTATATGAAAATAAAAGCTAGAAATTAAAGCTGTGCAGTCCTGGAGTTTTTCAGTTCATCAGCCATCCAATAAAAATGATGTGGAGCCTTTGTATATAATTCCCAGAAGATTACTTTGTCCTTACAGCTAAGCCATGTCCCTGGTATAAAAGATCTCTATCCACTTTTATTGAAATAAAGAACTAAAATCATAATCCTAATATTGAGGTATAATCTTCATTATCTCCTGACCCTCTTGAATTTTATTTTCATCTACAGTATTTTGCAATAGATTTATTCCATTGTATAATCCTTGTTTGTTTACCTTTATGCTGATAGGATTATATGACATGAAAAATTAATGTGTAAAAAATGATTCCTTACATTTGGAAATATGCTTAAAAGGACGTGGTTTAGCATGGGTCTTTAAATTATGTTGGTGAGGTTAGTGAGAAGTGCACTAAAAACGTTCTAAAAAATAATCTTGGAACATGGAAAAGAATAGATTAGGTCAAATGAATGCTTGAAGAATTAAACATGAAAAATATGAAAGAGAGGACAGATTTTTTGTTTTGCATAAGAAGTAATAAATATAACTTACAGTATATAAATTTCTAGTTGAAAATTGGCAAGTCTCTTAGTCAAGTGGTGCTAATAAGGATTTATAGATTCGTACAATAAAATAAAAGCATATTTCAAGCTGTTAGGGGTCTTTTGTAATGTATGCCCTTTTCATTAATCATCTATTCAACATTTTATGTCTTGGGCATATTTTAGCTGTTCCATACAGAAGATATTTTGATTTTATGGAACAGAAATGAAATTATTATGAGATTTAAATATTATAGTAAATAATGTTCAAGTAGATTGTACTTTTCAATATTTAATATTCTGGGATTATTATGGTGCAGAACTTCAATATATTTTCAAACAATAAAATAAGCTTCATTTGTACCTGTATTTCAAGCATATCCTAACAGATTACAGAAAGATGTGCTCTATTTCTATATTTTACGTGTAGATTAGTAGATTTCTAAAAATATTCTACACAATAAAATATAACTTAAAAGCACTGTACAGTAAAAACAAATTTATATCATATTTATCTTGAAATATAATCTATGTTTAGGCTAAGTTATTTTTGAGGAATATATTACATTTTATAAGTTAAATTAGTGTTTAGAGTGATGTAATGATATGTGATGAGATTTGAAAGGGTTAAAATTAAAGCTTAAAAGAGAAAATACAAGTAACCTGTAAAGAAAACAAAATTAATGAAGGTTAACTTTTATGAAATCCACATTCCTCTAAAACTATTTTACAATATTCTAGATTGTGGCTATTCTAGATTATTGAGCTAGTGTGGGCAGTCCTGGTTTCTTGCAAACTGCTGTAATTTAATAATTTAATCACGCTGTAAGTATGTTATATTGCTTATAATGCAAAATATAAACATGCAGTTTAAAGTATTTTGAAATCACATTGATATGCATTAATATTTGGAGGATGCGTTTTGAGCACTAGACAGTCCCTTTAAGTAGTAAACTTTTAAAAATATATGCTAAGTTTGCTTTAAATACTACATGATGTTAGATATACACAATTCAGATAAATTCCAGTGCTCTAAGCTTGACACAGGCTCAAATACTGTACATATACATATTTGATCCATGCCTTGAGAAAGCGCCCTGTTTTGGCGCGAAACACGTAGGCTTGTCTCTTTTCTCACCAGGTAGGAGCACTGCATTGCCTAAAGCTGCTTCATGTTTCAGTAAATAACGTCTTGCAGCATATCCTGTGTCTGGTCATTTTTGTTTCTTCGGAGCCTTTGCTAACTTACCTTCAAACTCCGTTTTCTTTTCATCCTGTTGTTCACCTGACGGAAGCACCGGGACAGCATCAAGGCACCCTAGATATATTTGGGACTTCCTTCGTTTCTCAAGTCACAGGGACCGGACTTTTGCTTTCGTTTTTACATATACATATTTGCCAACAGTCACAAATTTGCTGAGACATTCCTGTTTTTCTTTGTTCTGACCTGTAAAACATGCGTCTGTCCCGGCATTACTACCACCTACAATCTCACTCGGTAACAAAAAATCGCATGGTCGTGGTGTCACGTATTCCCCAATACAAAAAGTACCTCACGAACAGTATTATTGGCTATATAGTAAACATTATGAACTAGACATAAGAGGTTTTGGTTATATGATTTAGAAAAACATTGCTAAGCTCCATTCCAAGCAAAAAATAATTCCAATTTCAGCAATCTCAATTACACTTTCTGGATGTCTACATTTTTATAACTATCAAACGCAATAAATATTAACTTAAAGGGACTGTATCACCTGAACATTGTTTTTCTTGTACATATAGAGCATAACAATATTGAAAATGATATATACATTGTATTACCAAAACTGCAAGCAAATTAATAAAGTAGGAAAAAACATGTTTTAAAAATGTCTGTGGAGTCTCGTGCGTATGACATCACCTGTGGCACGGTATGCAAATTAACTTATTTTCAATGGGAACTGTGTAATTTGCATACTGTGCCACAGGTTATGACATAAGCAGGAGACTCCACAGACGTGTCACCTGAACATTATTTTTGCGGTGCATGTAGAGAATAAAAAATGATTGAAAATAATCTATACATTGCATTAGCAAAACTGCAAGCAACTGCCTAAATTAAGAGAAAACGTGTTTTAAATGTGTTTGTGGGTCTCCTGCTTATAACATCTCCTGTGGCATGGTATGCAAACTTCCAATTTCCCATTGAAAAGCAGTTAATTTACATATTGTGCCATAGGTTATGTCATGAACGGGGAATTTAAAAAACACTTTGCTCGTACTTTAGGCATTTGCTTGGAGTTTTGCTAACGCAATGGATAGATCATTTTCAATCAGTTTTTAAGCTCTATATGCACAGTAAAAACAATATTCAGGTGATGCAGACCCTCTAACTTTTGGCTTTATTTGAAACACTTTAGCATTTTGAAGAGGTTTGTAGAAGTGGCAAATTGTATATTTGGAAGTAAGTGAATCATATTCATAAGATAGATATTCACTAATTAATGAATGCATACTGTTTTTTTACAATTATTTTACTTTAATAAACATGAAACCAAAGATAGGTCATTTTCAAGTCGCAATGGTCCTTTAAAAGAAAAAATAAGAAACCAGTGTTTCTGTACCACTTGATGTCCTTCCGCGGACTTCTCCCCTCGGCACTATTTCTGAAAGCAATAACTGTTAGGATTGAGGATCGTCAGCTGGAGGAAAGAAACAATGTCACTGGATTCCCGGTAAGTGCTGTGTAAAGGCATTTTATTGAAAAGACGCCACAGCTAATAGCTGGTGATAGAGTGGGATTCACCCGGTGGGTAAAGTGCAAAGCCTATGCGTTTCGCAAAGCCTCCTCTAGAATTAATACATTAAACATAGTTCACACTTATTCAGTATTCATAACCATGGATATGGAATTTGTCCTTAAAAAGACACCAGCTTCTGTGTCAAATTTTATGAAGGACCCTAGAACATCATTCGATTGACAAAGTTTAGTAAATGTCCACCGTGGCCAATGTTGGTGCCAAACCTTGTGCATCACATTATAAATGTGCACCGTGGCCAATGTTGGTGCCAAACCTTGTGCATCACATTATACATGTCCACCGTGGCCAATGTTGGTGCCAAACCTTGTGCATCACATTATACATGTGTAGTATTTCAACTTGTAATAAGCTCAGGTTACCAATGTTTCTCTATTTTCCCTGCTCAGAGATGTTTGAAGAACATGTCTGCCTGGTTGCAGCTTCCTGTTCATTGTCAGGAATTTCTAAAAAAGATTTTGAGTTAAAGAATGTATGGATTTAACCATTTTGACCTTTTAAAAATTGAGATAATATCCAAATATCCAGGAGAAATACAACTTGACAGCACTAATGTAGCCCCCTCCAGAATCTGTGAGCAGATCCCTCTCTGTTCTACTGGTAAAGCCTCTTGTTTTAGAAAGTGCAGGGCTTTAGATTTTATAACTGAGGCAGAACGTCTAGTCAGCATTTATTATTGGCTTCATAAATACAGCCCTGTAGGCAGGGGCGTTGCTAGGTCTTCGGATGATCTGGGGCTAGAGCCCAGATGAGCTCGGTCACACACAGGGGCGTACCTAGAGCATTTGGCACCTGGGGCGGACCCTGAGTGTTGCACCCCCCCACCCCCATAATAAAAATGTAAGAAAACACCCACAAATTTTTCAGTGTTTGAAAATTGTACAATTATAGATACCAGGAATATTGTGCCACTCAGAACCCAGTAATATTGTGCCAGTCAGATACCAGTAATATTGTGCCTTTCAGATACCAGTAATATTGTGCCTTTCAGATACCAGTAATATTGTGCCAGTCAGATACCAGGAATAGTGTGCCATTCAGAGCCCAGTAATATTGTGCCAGTCAGATACCAGGAATATTGTGTCATTCAGAGCCCAGTAATAGTGTGCCAGTCAGATGCCTGTAATATTTTGCCAGTCAGAGCCCAGTAATAGTGTGCCAGTCAGAACCCAGTAATATTGTGCCACTCAGAACCCAGGAATATTGTGCCACTCAGAGCCCAGGAATATTGTGCCAATCAGATGCCCAGTAATATTGTGCCAATCATAGCCCAGTAATATTGTGCCACTCAGAACCCAGTAATATTGTGCCACTCAGAGCCCAGGAATATTGTGCCAATCATAGCCCAGTAATATTGTGCCACTCAGAACCCAGTAATATTGTGCCACTCAGAGCCCAGGAATATTGTACCATTCAGAGCCCAGTAATATTGTGCCACTCAGAGCCCAGGAATATTGTACCATTCAGAGCCCAGTAATATTGTGCCACTCAGAACCCAGTAATATTGTGGCAATCATAGCCCAGTAATATTGTGCCAATCATAGCCCAAGAATATTGTGCCACTCAGAACCCAGTAATATTGTGCCAATCATAGCCCAAGAATATTGTGCCACTCAGAACCCAGTAATATTGTGCCAGTCAGAACCCAGTAATATTGTGCCACTCAGAACCCAAGAATATTGTGCCAATCATAGCCCAAGAATATTGTGCCAATCATAGCCCAGTAATATTGTGCCACTCAGAACCCAGTAATATTGTGCCAATCATAGCCCAGTAATATTGTGCCATTCAGAACCCAGTAATATTGTGCCAATCATAGCCCAAGAATATTGTGCCACTCAGAACCCAGTAATATTGTGCCAATCATAGCCCAGTAATATTGTGCCATTCAGAACCCAGTAATATTGTGCCAATCATAGCCCAAGAATATTGTGCCACTCAGAACCCAGTAATATTGTGCCACTCAGAACCCAGTAATATTGTGGCAATCATAGCCCAGTAATATTGTGCCAATCATAGCCCAAGAATATTGTGCCACTCAGAACCCAGTAATATTGTGCCAATCATAGCCCAAGAATATTGTGCCACTCAGAACCCAGTAATATTGTGCCACTCAGAACCCAAGAATATTGTGCCACTCAGAACCCAAGAATATTGTGCCAATCATAGCCCAAGAATATTGTGCCAATCATAGCCCAGTAATATTGTGCCACTCAGAACCCAGTAATATTGTGCCAATCATAGCCCAGTAATATTGTGCCATTCAGAACCCAGTAATATTGTGCCAATCATAGCCCAAGAATATTGTGCCACTCAGAACCCAGTAATATTGTGCCAATCATAGCCCAAGAATATTGTGCCACTCAGAACCCAGTAATATTGTGCCAATCATAGCCCAAGAATATTGTGCCACTCAGAACCCAGTAATATTGTGCCAATCATAGCTCAGTAATATTGTGCCATTCAGAACCCAGTAATATTGTGCCAATCATAGCCCAAGAATATTGTGCCACTCAGAACCCAAGAATATTGTGCCACTCAGAACCCAGTAATATTGTGCCAATCATAGCCCAAGAATATTGTGCCACTCAGAACCCAGTAATATTATGCCAATCATAGCCCAAGAATATTGTGCCACTCAGAACCCAGTAATATTGTGCCAATCATAGCCCAAGAATATTGTGCCACTCAGAACCCAGTAATATTGTGCCAATCATAGCCCAAGAATATTGTGCCACTCAGAACCCAGTAATATTGTGCCAATCATAGCCCAGTAATATTGTGCCACTCAGAACCCAGTAATATTGTGCCAATCATAGCCCAAGAATATTGTGCCAGTCAGAACCAAGTAATATTGTGCCAATCATAGCCCAGTAATATTGTGCCACTCAGAACCCAGTAATATTGTGCCAATCATAGCCCAGTAATATTGTGCCATTCAGAACCCAGTAATATTGTGCCAATCATAGCCCAAGAATATTGTGCCACTCAGAACCCAGTAATATTGTGCCAATCATAGCCCAAGAATATTGTGCCACTCAGAACCCAGTAATATTGTGCCAATCATAGCCCAAGAATATTGTGCCACTCAGAACCCAGTAATATTGTGCCAATCATAGCCCAATAATATTGTGCCACTCAGAACCCAGTAATATTGTGCCAATCATAGCCCAAGAATATTGTGCCAGTCAGAACCCAGTAATACCCACACACACCTAGACACCCTGACATACACACACACACACACACACACCTAGACACCCATACACAGTCACACTTTTTTTTTTTTTACTTACCTTACACTTGGTCCGTCATCCAGGACCTTCTGCCGGATGTCCGTCCACCTGACATCCGGCAAGCAGCTGACACAGCGTGACGGGGGCGGAGCTTGCACCCGTCGCGCTGTGATCTCTATGGCCAGGAGGAGAGGCTAGGGAGCGAGCTCCCTTTAGCAGCCTCTCCTTCCGATTGGCCCTCACCCCCGCGTGAGGTTAATCCTCCGATTCTGGGACTATGTCCCAGACGTAGGAAAGCTCACCGGGGGATTTTTTTATTTTTTTTTATTTATAGCCCTGGAGTCTCGGGGCTAAAGAATACTTTAGCCCCAGAGTCTCCATTCGGGGCTATGAAGGGGGGACTCGGGGCTATAGCCCCAGTAGCCCACCCCTAGCGACGCCTCTGCCTGTAGGATTCAGCAGTCTCCCTGTCTGGGTTGGCTTAGAAAAAAAAGTAACATTCTCCTGGCATTCACCAGATTCACCCATCAGACTACCAAACAGTGAACATGTGTCACTTCACAGGACATGTCTCCACTGCGCTAGAGACAAGTGCTTTACACCACTCGATACCACGCTTGGCATTGTACTTAGTGTTGTGAGACTTGTATGTAGCTGCGTGGCCATGGAAACCCATTCCATGAAGCTCCTGCCACACAGTTTTTGTGCTGATATTAATGCCAGATAAAGATTAAAATTTCCAGCTATGGAATTAGCAGAGCATTGGTTACTTTTATGCACCATGCGCCTCAGGTAACTTTACATGGTTTTCTACTTCGTGGTTGAGTTGTTGCTGTTCCTAAATGTTCCCACTTTCCAATAATACCACCGTGGACTATCTAGCAAGTATGAAATTTCACAAACTGACTTACTGCAAAGGTAGCAATATGAAATATATAACGAGGGTTTCTTATATTATAGTATATACTGTACAAATGATGTAGTCTATTTTAGCTATATTTTTTAACTAATTGCTTTTAATAAGTATATATTTATCCATATTTAATATTTATTAGATAGCAAATATTTGCTCTAGATTTGTCTTTTAAAATGTACTGTAATATGTAATATTTGTTTAGAGTAAAACATTTTTTTATTATTGTTATTCATTTTAATTTGTCACTTTACCTCTGAAGAAGCCCTGAATATCATAGCGAAAAGTGACTCTATTTTGTTCAAATCAATATCTTGTACCATTAACGCAACAAAAAAACTACAAATTAAAATGTTTAATGCTTAATTATAATTAATTCTTGTGGTTATTCGCATGATTCTGAGTTTTAGAATTGTTCTGCTTAATTATCGTATTGGTTTTCCTTTTTTTTCTTTTCCTGTCTTGCGTGTCCAACTATGTGTTATTGTGATATATTTTTGGATAATTTCATTTGTATTTTATCGCTCCCAGCAAAAAAAATGTACCTATTATTGTGCTTTCTGCGTAGAGGAACTATAGGTGTGGTTTTTGGTAGGTGCTTTCTACATGCAGTATAATAATTTTTGACTTCATTTTAACAACTTTGGAAAATACTGTCCATAAAGTTCATAGACATACTCAATGAAGTGAAATACACATTAAAAAAAAACATAATAAAGCTTTAATAACATTTAAAAAAACAATTTACTACTTATAAACATTTAACTATATTCAGCTAGTCTGTGACGTGTCTTTTTTCTTTATTACACATTAAAAAGAGAAAGTAAGAGTTAAAGTGAGGGACATTGAAGCAAAAGGTTAAATAAAGTTTACTGGGTCTTTAAAAATGTGCCATTCTTTTTCAAAAAGTGGAATCATTGGCAGTAGGATCAGAAGATTGTGATTTCAAACACTCAAAATGGTATCTTCTAAACTGGAGATGTAGTACCTTAAAATGCAGGTGAGATGAGTATATTGGGAAAAAGAATGAATTTATAAACACAGTTAAAAGTCTGTCATAGGAATAGGAGAAGTAGTTTTGGACTCACTTGTGCTGTTGCAGAAGGAAAATATCCATGAATGTGGCAGATTAATGTTACCTAGTAAAGAGCAATCTAGATAAATATGTCCCCTTGCATGAAGGCTCAACTTACTCCATACTTACTTTCCGGTTTATCATAGACATTTTCTGTGAGCATTGAGTAGTATTCCTGTAGAAACAGACTGCCATGTCTGAGTATACCAGTTTACTGTAAACAGTATGTGAGCCAAGCACAACTTACATCAAATTGGATGATATAAACACATTAATGCTGATATTGTAAAGAACTGCAAAATATTAAGTTATATTTAGTCTGAAGATTGCATCAGGTGTAGGTATTTTAAATAAAAACACTTAGATGAAAGAGTATAAATAAAGTACTTTATTGAGCACTCTTTGCTTGTACAGTTCTATCACAGAGCAGGCATCGTGTTTAGATACTTGAGTCAGATAGATCCGATTTTCCTTCATCTCATGTAAGATAAAGGAAGATCTGACTCAAGATTGTAAACAACATTTATTATTTTTGGAGTAATTGCAAAACCTGTTTTGAAAAACTACTTTTTTTTGTAGGGTAACCATAGGGCTCCCACAAAGACGCAAGTGATGGATGGCAAATGAGACATCAGCATCATACATATATGTATTGGGTGCTCCTGTGCTTCTCTATTCAAACTGAGGAGTATGCATAAAACATTCTCCAGAGTAAGAAGAAAAGATTGTGAATGCCAAAAATAAATCCTG
Source organism: Pelodytes ibericus (assembly GCA_036172795.1). NCBI lineage: Eukaryota > Metazoa > Chordata > Amphibia > Anura > Pelodytidae > Pelodytes > Pelodytes ibericus. The sequence continues at coordinate 77,128,365 of CM069863.1, forward strand.
GCGCTTAAACTATAACACAGCAGCACCAATCCATGTGTTACTCTGAAAACACACGTGAGAAAAACATCAAAATACAATAAAACCAAACAATAGGAGTGACTGGTGCGCTAAAGTAAACCCCACACGGTAAAAAGAGTATATGAAAGTATAATAATTGCCTGAAAGTTGTTGATATGGTAATGGAGTATGGACAAAGTCTTCAATGTTTCATACCATATATGAGGAAACAAAAAAACAGACAGAGACCATAGTGTAATTCAATATTATAGTAAATATTGGTGCAGAATGAACAAATGCACTCACAAACGAGGTAGGTGTGTAGGGCACGTCAAATATCTGATAGAATCTTCTCTCTTCCCCATATAATCCTCACATATAGCGGAGTGAAACGAGGAGATAGGTGATTAGTAGTAGAAAAGATATTTAATAAAACAAACAAATGGTAGCTTACATAAAAGTACTCAGCATCAGGTCTCTCCACAGAAAAAGTCCCAGGACAAAGTCTTTCAGTCCCAACATATGACTTAAAATCTGGAAAATATAGCAGTATTGGTAGGCACGCTACGCGTTTCGCCTTAAAACAGGCTTCCTCTCGGCGTGTGCCTACCATACTGCTTGAAACCTTTAAATAAGATATGTCTTCGCGCGTCTTCTGTATGCGCATACTTCCGGGTTTCTTCAACGGTGACGTCATCGCGACTCCGTCGCATAGCGTGAGTTGGATGATATCTCGCGAGACTTGGTTCTCCACCGGCATAGTAGTTTCCAATGGAAGAAAAAACATATATACATAGTTCTTTACCACACGGACACCAATGCAAGGACATCATTTGCAGTATAATTTCCTGCAAGAGCATATATATGTGTCCATATATGTTTCTTGGTATACAGACATATATAAAAAAAGAGAAAAATATATATATATAAAAAAAAAGTATATAAAAAAGTATATATTAAAAATATTATTTTAATGAAAAATATTTTAAAATACATATAAAAAGAAAAAACATATATGGTATTATGCCCCTGCACTTATAAAATAAATAAAACATATATATAAAAACATACACATGAATTTATTCATGTCTGCTATATTAATAGATGGGAAGAAATAGGGAGAGAAATTTTTTTATTATAAAAAATTAAATAGGTCAAATTCAGCGTTATGGCCTTTTGGTTGGAGGGTGTCCACTTCGAATACCCATTTCATTTCTGTCTTTCCCATTTCTCTAATATTGGAGAGGTGGGGACAATATTAGAGAAATGGGAAAGACAGAAATGAAATGGGTATTCGAAGTGGACACCCTCCAACCAAAAGGCCATAACGCTGAATTTGACCTATTTAATTTTTTATAATAAAAAAATTTCTCTCCCTATTTCTTCCCATCTATTAATATAGCAGACATGAATAAATTCATGTGTATGTTTTTATATATATGTTTTATTTATTTTATAAGTGCAGGGGCATAATACCATATATGTTTTTTCTTTTTATATGTATTTTAAAATATTTTTCATTAAAATAATATTTTTAATATATACTTTTTTATATACTTTTTTTTTATATATATATATTTTTCTCTTTTTTTATATATGTCTGTATACCAAGAAACATATATGGACACATATATATGCTCTTGCAGGAAATTATACTGCAAATGATGTCCTTGCATTGGTGTCCGTGTGGTAAAGAACTATGTATATATGTTTTTTCTTCCATTGGAAACTACTATGCCGGTGGAGAACCAAGTCTCGCGAGATATCATCCAACTCACGCTATGCGACGGAGTCGCGATGACGTCACCGTTGAAGAAACCCGGAAGTATGCGCATACAGAAGACGCGCGAAGACATATCTTATTTAAAGGTTTCAAGCAGTATGGTAGGCACACGCCGAGAGGAAGCCTGTTTTAAGGCGAAACGCGTAGCGTGCCTACCAATACTGCTATATTTTCCAGATTTTAAGTCATATGTTGGGACTGAAAGACTTTGTCCTGGGACTTTTTCTGTGGAGAGACCTGATGCTGAGTACTTTTATGTAAGCTACCATTTGTTTGTTTTATTAAATATCTTTTCTACTACTAATCACCTATCTCCTCGTTTCACTCCGCTATATGTGAGGATTATATGGGGAAGAGAGAAGATTCTATCAGATATTTGACGTGCCCTACACACCTACCTCGTTTGTGAGTGCATTTGTTCATTCTGCACCAATATTTACTATAATATTGAATTACACTATGGTCTCTGTCTGTTTTTTTGTTTCCTCATATATGGTATGAAACATTGAAGACTTTGTCCATACTCCATTACCATATCAACAACTTTCAGGCAATTATTATACTTTCATATACTCTTTTTACCGTGTGGGGTTTACTTTAGCGCACCAGTCACTCCTATTGTTTGGTTTTATTGTATTTTGATAAAACATTCTCCAATCCATTCAAATGCAAAGTCCTTCTCCATAAATTGAAAGTACTTTTATAATAAAGAAATCACAAGTTATGTAAAAGTTGAGAGTGAAAGGAACTGTTATGGTTGAGTGTGAAAATATTCTGTGATGATGGCAAGTACTATCAAGATATAGATTTCTCTCTAGTGCTCAGCCTACTTTCTATGACAAATACTATGGATGTTACAGCATCATTTTTGAACCACATATTAATATTTTTGTTACATTAGTATAACATATAAGAAATTATTTTTGCATCACATTTCCTGTTTAATGAAGCCAACCAGGTAAGCTGAGACTACTCCTTCTGTGCTGCCATCTGCTAAACTAATAACAGGGAGGCATATTGACGAGAGCTCAAGGAAAACATGAAATATTTCATCAGTCAGATTATGCACCATAGAGACAGATGTTAAGAAGCTGTAATATTTAAAAATAAAGAGATAAGCAGATGCTTAAAGGAATGGAAGGATTTCTCAGTTTTGCAGTGATGTGAAGAAGTAGACCACGATGTGCTGGATCTATAACATGAATACTTACATATAAGACTAACACTAAGAATGTCAAGCTGTAGCTCATTAACAGAAGTGGGATTTTCATGTACTCTCTTCATCCCCCATCAGTATTATGGCTATCTGAATGAAGTCTGATGTATTTATTAACAGAATATTATTATTCCACAAGACACCGTACTGTGCTGGAATTTACCGTGGCAGTCATTTAAATGATTGTGGATTCATGTAAAAAAAACACACCTTTTCCATGTTAGAAATTATTTTTAGTTTAATTTCTTATATTAAAAATGCTGTATTGTAATTTGTAAATTATAAGTAAAAAAACATAGTAGATCATGTTAATTTAGTCTTACTGATACTTACGCCGTACATTTTTAGGCCTATGAATAATATATGTGCAATTTTAAACAGATTTATATTGTGTGCAGATGTGCTGCCAGATTATTCCTGTTAAAATTACACACCTTTTGATCTAATGATTTAATCATACAGGTGACATTGCACCGCAATTTTTGCTCTGGGTTTTGCTCTGGGTTATACCTGGCCTGGGATTCTTATTGAACACTTTGTTATCATTATACTATTAATGGAAAATATAAGCAGAAGATGAATCCATTTTTGGAATATTAACCATGCATGTGTCTATTTACCTCTACCAAGTGTTTTTATTTTTATCGCCAGTTTTTCTTTGCAGATTATCATATTTGCTTACTTATTTATTTTTGTTTTGCTAGCTCTAGCATTGCATACTAGATTTAAATGATGTACAATTTTGTCTAATTTTTATAATCTACTTTGCCTTTATAAAAAAAAAAAAACTTACTCTGATTGCTAAATACTGGCTTAATGATAATGAATTAAATTCAGCGAATTTGACCGGAATTTTGAACTTGAGGCGAAAGTAGCAAGGTTGGACAAATTCTCCTATTCAGCTCCATTGGAGCATTTTTTCCAAGTAGGCAACAGTGACCTAAAGTTTGAAATGCCCTTCTCAATTCCCTGCAATTCTCTCTTTCTTGAGTACACCATTCGATTTTTAAAACTTGTGTCTTCCTTGGTGAATAAAAAGCTTGAGCTGACCAATAAAAGGGTTCTGGAGCATAGGAAAGGAAATTGTGGGAGGTGGCACTCAAGTAACATTTACTATGTAAATATCAGATAAAATAAGTGTATAAATATAAAAAACATTGTGAAAGATAATATAATAATGTAACTGCTATGAAAATCAAAATTGATCTCAGCATCAAAATAAGTAGATGCATCTAAGGACACTTTGTTTGAAAAATTAAGGTTTTATAATCAGATACCCTTTGAATATTCAAGCTACATACCTGAAACAATACTTGTATCAGATCAATTGAATAGGTTACTTTTTTTTATATTTTTCTTGTTACTATGTCAATTCAATTGTTGGTGGTGGACCTTGCCAGTTTGTTGAAGAATACATTGCATGTAACCACTGGAATTACAATCAGTATTATGTCCTCCCAATCAAAGATCCAGTTTACATTCCCTTGTCTGCTCAACCTGTCTCACCCTCCTCTCTTTTTCCCCCAGTGTTCCCCTCTCCGGAGATTGTATACCAACATTCCACCTGTCTTTGTCTATCCCTCTCACAATCTTTATTTCCATTATCTTCTCCCTATAATTACCAATTGTTTTTCTCAACCAATTAGAGTGTGCCTTTTTTTCCTCCTTTTTGTCTTTTATCTGTGCCTCCAAAAGCCTTCTTTCCCCACCACTCACCAATTTTTATTTTTATCTTTTTTACATCATTCTCACTTCCAGTTTCTCCACTTTCTGAATCAGAATGTCAGATATTATTTCATCTGGCTCAATTAGGTTCTTTATTTATATGTTTTGATTACAGCAACTCTGTCTATACTTGACTCAAGCTTTCAATTATTAATTCAAGTTGCATTTTTTCCTATTGATGTCTTTTTATTAAGTCTACCCACTGTTTATATATTAAGAGTAGTCCTTTAAGTATATCCTGGCAATATGTACATGAAGAAAGAAGATCGTATTACATGATGATGACCACTCTAAAATATTTACTTACTTTTAGTGTAGTAGTTCTTCCAAGTTCAAGACCACTATGACTGATTCACGTTATTGGCTTAGTTAACCATTCTCCTCTCACCAAGTGAACTTCAGGGTGCTACTCTTGTCTGGCATCTAGGGTGGTGTGCCACAGTTGGAACACCTCAGCACATTATCAAACTTGTAAACAATGAATCTATGAGAGCAGCTAAACATTTGTAGACATAAGATCTTGGGCTAGTAGTATATGGGACACAATGAAAAAACATTGTGTGTCAAGGCCATAGCAATGATATCTTAGACCAAATAAATGAAAGGAATAAAATAATTACATCTGGTAGTCAGCTTTAAGTGTAATTTTAACAGGAATAATCTGGCAGCACTTCTGCACACAATATAAATCTGTTTAAAATTGCACATATAATATTCATAGGCCTAAAAATGTACGGTGTAAGTATCAGTAAGACTAAATTAACATGATCTACTATGTTTTTTTACTTATAATTTACAAATTACAATACAGCATTTTTAATATAAGAAATTAAAATAATTTCTAACATGGAAAAGGTGTGTTTTTTTACATGAATCCCCAATCATTTAAATGACTGCCACGGTAAATTCCAGCACAGTACGGTGTCTTGTGGAATAATAATATTCTGTTAATAAATACATCAGACTTCATTCAGATAGCCATAATACTGATGGGGGATGAAGAGAGTACATGAAAATCCCACTTCTGTTAATGAGCTACAGCTTGACATTCGTAGTGTTAGTCTTATATGTAAAACACAGGACGTATGTATACGTTCATAAGGATTAAGGGGTTAATAGTTGAGCTGGAACATGCTTCCAACTTGTCTATATTACTATACTAATTCATACCTTGTTGATTCACCACAATTCATCTTGTAGTGAATAGACCTCACTGAGTAAAAAAAAATAATAATCCACACCAATAAAATCATTTGAGCAAATGCAGAGTGGTGCTTGCTGTTTATCTAGATAGCTGGCTAGATAATTCATTGTTTTGTATGGTAAATGTTGAGCTTTTCTGGCATGGTGATCAAGGCAAAAATGCAAAGTAATGCATTTTCTAAGAAAAAAGAAATAGTCTATTGTTGAATTTTATAATTAACTTAAAATAAAGAATCAATAGATGACCAAAGAACTATGGCAATGTACCTAGGGAATATTAGTATAAACAACAGCTCTGGGGCTTATAAATTGCAACCACAATTAGTTACTTTTGCTTCAGGCATAATAATCTTTCCACTAACTTAAAGACTGATTAGACTCCTTACAACTAGAAAAGGCACTTGTCCCAGTACGCAAGGGTGGTTAATAATTCATTGGCACATTTTGCACAATTTATTTCCTGCCAATAAAAGACAGATACACTCCATGGAGAAATTCTATAAGATCTTATTTTGCTTGATAATGCAGATGATATTTTCATAAAAAAAGACATGGGCAAAGTATGTAAGGCATTATTGACTAAGAAGTTAGTAATCTTAATTTTTTTTTAAGAAACAATTCTACAAGACTTTCATGAAAAAATCAAGCACATTATGCTTTTGACATTAATAAAATAAAAATTGAAAGTGTAATTCAGAATATGAAAACTAGGGAGTAAGACTGTAAAATATAATATATTTATATATATTTATATGTGTGTGGACACTGATTGGAAAACCTAGAATCTTGTTCGAAAAAGAAAGAATACACTTCAGTAAAATGAAAGCATCTAAACAATATAAATACTAGCGTGAACTATTGTATTATTTAAGAAGTGGAATATTACTGCCATAATTATTTGATTTAATAAGATAACTGGTTGATATTAAATGGTAGATAGAGATGTAGCCACACATAAGGTGTCAGGAACGAGGTCCAGGTGAGACAGGACCCAGAGTGCCCATAGAAAACAGGTGAGACAGGACCCAGATTGCCCATGGTATAGAAAAATCCACAAAACAAGTGATAAAAGTAAAATATAAACCAATAATACTCCTCCTTTGGTACTGCACCTCTGAAATAAGTGCTCCTCTGGCACTTCAAATGACAAAAGACACCAACAATAGAGGAGCAGATAACGGGGAAGGAATAAAAAAATATATAGTGCAACACAGTTAAATACAATGGGGAATCGTATTTCCTATTTTCCACTCACAAACACAGGGAGATATCAGTCGCATCAAATCATGCAAAATTCTTCCAATTAATTTAACAATTTAAAAAACACATATAAAAAAACAAATTGCGCAGTATTTTGAATAAAATTGCAATTGAAAAGACCAATGCACGTACAATATACAAAGCACATAAAGTGCAACTTGCGTGTTATTATAAAGTCCCGAAAGCTGATACAGCTCTGTTGCTGCTGCCACCAGGATATTTTTTTTCTTCCTTCCCCGGTATCTGCGCCTCTATTGTTGGTGTGTTTTGCTCATGGATGGTATACAGAAGTTCAATGTGCAGAAAACTATTCACAGGACCTGGTGCTATCCAGTATAAAACAAAACAGGATCTGGTTATACAGAAACTCGCATGGACCATAGCACCGTAGAACACTTTGCAGGATGCTGCAGGCTGGGTTAGACAAGGAGTAGAGAAACAGAGACAGGACAGAACAGAGAAACAGAAACACACTTAAGTAATTAATTTGTGCTGATATATCAGATTGAAAACAAGATTTGATTCTTCTGCTTTAAACATTTTTTTATTACATTTCTAATATGGTAAGCTATGAATTATGTAATGGTTTAACTACACTTTGATTTACTGAAGCCTTTTATTAGTCTGAATAATACTACTTTCATTGCTTGAGTGCCCACTTTAGGGGTAGTCCTCAGGTAATATTCATGCTATTATATATTTGCACATTTTATCATGCTCAACCAACATTATCTTAGTTATAGTATCAGCTAGCATCAAAGTTCTAGCATTACAATTGCTGGATAACTATTCATTTAATTCATCTGATGTCACAAATGCATGAAAATCATGAAAACCATGTTCTATATGTTTTATAGTCAGTTATCCTTAGTTTGTGAATCAATCATGGTGATATTGTCTCCCTTTTTCCCCCCTCGTAATATTGCATTTCAAAAATAAAGCACATAACTGTATTGGAAAGAATATAAAGTTCTACTGTAGGTCAAAAAATAAGTGAAACATAATGGAACAGTATAAAAAAAGGATAACATAACGTTTTAATTACTCATTAATTACGTTATAGACCATAATTTGGTCTGTTCAATGAGAGCTATTTTAAGGTTCTGAATATTATGCAATGATTGTGTCACGTTTCACTGATGATATTAAAAGCTTCATGCTACACAGGTTTGTAGGATATGAAGAAAAAAAAAACGACTTACTATATTTACCCTGAAACAAGATTCAATCTGCTACTGTATTTAATGCTATATTTTTCATTATCTCACAAGCATATGTTGGAGCTGCTACAGATGATGGAGTTAGCTGCTGGGCAGAACCATCATCAATGCTTTCCATCTTTATTTTAATAAGAGGAACAGGCAAATTGTTTGTGACCTTTGTCAAGGGCTTCACGAAGACATGAAACCATGCTACAGGAGAATCACTAGCCTGAAGCACTGTTAAATATTCAAAGACCTCACCCTGAATAAAACGTGGTTTAACAAAGATGTTTTATTTGAAGGAACTAGAACTAGTGCAGAATTCTGGATGTACATTAATGGGTCTTCTTTCCATTATAAATGGAGTGTCATAGTATTTGGAAACTGTCACATTAGTCCATAATATTTAAGAGGTCATAATAATATTTCAAAAATCTGCTTAAGTAAGAGACACATTATCTATCTTTATAGACACATTATCTATCTACTTATTAAAAAGGAGCACTGTAATCTAAACTTAACTTTAGGGGTATAACCCTTTAATATTAATAGATATAATAAGATATACAACACCACCACATAGACATGAGATATGTACACTAAATAGATTAGATGTATGCACTAAATAAATGCTATTCATACAATATCAAAAAATATAGTATATAGTAAAAACAAACCCAATGACACAACATGGCCACAACTTCTCGTATGAAAGATGCAGCATCTAAAAATTATGTTCAATCAGACAACGGCAGTAAACCATTTCAAATATTAGAATATGTACCATGAATAGCTAGATAGCACATATATGAATAACCTATATGCACATTAACATAAGGTTATTATAAAAATGGAAACTGATAGGAAGTACCTGAGAGATTGCTAATATATTGCACTAAAGAAATCAAATAAAAGTATCAATTGCAGATGGATTTTAGCCCAAAAATAAACTGCAGTACATGAATATTAATGTATAGGCAGTAAGAAGAAAAAATGGTTCTGAGAGAACCAACTGTAGTGCACAATAGCCACAGATACAAAAAGGCTAGTTACTAACACAACTTAATAGAGTAAGTGAAGGTCTAATACCAGACATCAACTCACACAACAGTCCCAGGGAGTGAATGGTTTTGTATAGATAAACATAGACAGTTCGTACTGCCCTGGTTAGAAAGATAGAGACAGACTTTACTGTCCAGCTAAACTGCCATAATATAGTGGGTATAGGAGAGTGGTAACCAAAACACCCCGACACACATTTCACCCACACTGCTTTGTCGGGGGTGAGAAGCACCTACAATTTAATGGCAAATTAACTGGGCAGTCAGTCTGTCGCAATCTTTATAGCATGGGCAGTACTAACTGTCTTTTTTTCTCTATACAAAATGTGTAATTGATGGGACTGGCTTATCTTGTCTCCTTTTTAACTTATTATATTTGGTTTGAAGTGATAGTTGTGGGTCAAAAAAAGTAGATATTGAAATGCATGAAATAAAAACTTTTAGCTTGTATTATAATACAATAAACATATTTTTTGTTAGCTACATTGTTTTTTCTTTTTATTTATTTATTTTTTATTTATTTTTATTTATTGAAATCGTACAAAAAAGGGATCATACATATAAATAGGCAACAAATCGTACATTATTTCCAAGGCAGAATATACATTGCACTTTAAGGAAACATCGCTTTAGGAACATTTAGCTACATTATACCTAGATCGACTCTCCCCCCCCCCCCCCCCCTAAGACTGTTCCTGCTGTTTGATAGGAAATATTTATGTAAATATAAAAACAATGGCTATGGTATGATTTTCATAAGATGCTGTGGTTCAGTATTGCCTTGAAAACAATCTGATCCTAGTATAATGAGAAATTAATGTCCATTTTAAATGCATGGGTGGCTACATCTGATGGAATGAAAATGGGAAAATTGTCTTCTACATTGAAATGTCAATTGAGCATTAGTAAAGAAATGACAAAAGTAAAATAATGCAACAAAAATGAATACATGTAACATTTCATGTTTTTATGAATTCATTCTGCTGATCACAGTCTCTCTCTAGATATTATGCAGCATCTTTAATTCTGCATTATGTTTCTCTGAATGCTTTATTCAGTATCTAAACTATATTAAAATAGTTTAATAACCTTTCACATTGTGCAGAAGTAGAGGTCAAATAAGAACAAGACAATTAAACAAAAAGGACATACTTTAAGAAAAGCGAAAAAAATTGTAATCAAAACATTGATGTTCTCTTCTCTTTCCTTCTACTGCAGCTTACTTTGTCTGATCTGCTTTTGATTTGCTTTTCAACTTTTTCTTAAGTTTATGAGTGTGCTTATATATGGAATTATATTGTTTGTAATGTACTTTTTGTGACACATAATGTATGTGACTAAATATAACTCATATGGGTCTATTCACTAAAATTTGACTTTACAGGTTGACTTTCATTTTGAGATTGAGTCAAATCTGTCAATAGAGTTTGACTTACAAAATAACACCAGGTTTCAATCTTCCACACTGAAAGTAATTGTGTTATTGTTGTGTGTTGTGTATTAAGGATATTGAAAAACACACTGAAAAGTTACAACAAGAGCAATGAGGTGCTGCCGAAATGTAGACTCTCCAAGCTAGACATATATCAAATTATAATAAAACAAGGACTGCTGCACTTAACATACTTGACTATTAATACTAATGGGTCTATTCACTAAAATTTGAATTTGGAGGTCGATTCATTTTGAGTCAAAATTTGGCACCTGAGTTTGACTTTGCAAAAATAAACCCAGATTTGAATCTTCCTTATTGAAAGTAATAGAAGGAAAAATGATCAAAACTAATTTTGAGACAAATTCGGCACCTGAGTTTGATTTAGTCTCAAATGTAGCTTCAATCATTTTGCCTCCCATTGCTTTCAATGGGGATGATTCAAACCTGGTTTTTTTTTCGAAGTCAAATTCGGGTGATGAATTTAACTTAATGTCAAAATGAAAAGCAACCCCCAAAGTCGAATTTTAGTGAACAGACCCATTAGTATTCATAGTCATGTATATTAAGTGCAGTAGTCCTTTTTTTTTTTTTTATAATTTAATACACATCTACAGGGAGTGCAGAATTATTAGGCAAGTTGTATTTTTGAGGATTCATTTTATTATTGAACAACAACCATGTTCTCAATGAACCCAAAAAACTCATTAATATCAAAGCTGAATATTTTTGGAAGTAGTTTTTAGTTTGTTTTTAGTTTTAGCTATTTTAGGGGGGTATCTGTGTGTGCAGGTGACTATTACTGTGCATAATTATTAGGCAACTTAACAAAAAACAAATATATACCCATTTCAATTATTTATTTTTACCAGTGAAACCAATATAACATCTCAACATTCACAAATATACATTTCTGACATTCAAAAACAAAACAAAAACAAATCAGTGACCAATATAGCCACCTTTCTTTGCAAGGACACTCAAAAGCCTGCCATCCATGGATTCTGTCAGTGTTTTGATCTGTTCACCATCAACATTGCGTGCAGCAGCAACCACAGCCTCCCAGACACTGTTCAGATAGGTGTACTGTTTTCCCTCCTTGTAAATCTCACATTTGATGATGGACCACAGGTTCTCAATGGGGTTCAGATCAGGTGAACAAAGAGGCCATGTCATTAGATTTTCTTCTTTTATACCCTTTCTTGCCAGCCACGCTGTGGAGTACTTGGACGCGTGTGATGGAGCATTGTCCTGCATGAAAATCATGTTTTTCTTGAAGGATGCAGACTTCTTCCTGTACCACTGCTTGAAGAAGGTGTCTTCCAGGAACTGGCAGTAGGACTGGGAGTTGAGCTTGACTCCATCCTCAACCCGAAAAGGCCCCACAAGCTCATCTTTGATGATACCAGCCCAAACCAGTACTCCACCTCCACCTTGCTGGCGTCTGAGTCGGACTGGAGCTCTCTGCCCTTTACCAATCCAGCCACGGGCCCATCCACCTGGCCCATCAAGACTCACTCTCATTTCATCAGTCCATAAAACCTTAGAAAAATCAGTCTTGAGATATTTCTTGGCCCAGTCTCGACGTTTCAGCTTGTGTGTCTTGTTCAGTGGTGGTCGTCTTTCAGCCTTTCTTACCTTGGCCATGTCTCTGAGTATTGCACACCTTGTGCTTTTGGGCACTCCAGTGACGTTGCAGCTCTGAAATATGGCCAAACTGGTGGCAATTGGCATCGTGGCAGCTGCACGCTTGACTTTTCTCAGTTCATGGGCAGTTATTTTGCGCCTTGGTTTTTCCACACGCTTCTTGCGACCCTGTTGACTATTTTGAATGAAACGCTTGATTGTTCGATGATCACGCTTCAGAAGCTTTGCCATTTTAAGAGTGCTGCATCCCTCTGCAAGATATCTCACTATTTTTAACTTTTCTGAGCCTGTCAAGTCCTTCTTTTGACCCATTTTGCCAAAGGAAAGGAAATTGCCTAATAATTATGCACACCTGATATAGGGTGTTGATGTCATTAGACCACACCCCTTCTCATTACAGAGATGCACATCACCTAATATGCTTAATTGGTAGTAGGCTTTCGAGCCTATACAGCTTGGAGTAAGACAACATGCATAAAGAGGATGATGTGGTCAAAATACTCATTTGCCTAATAATTCTGCACTCCCTGTAGCTTGGAGAGTCGAAATCTTGGCAGTACCTCATTGCTCTTATTTTAACTTTTCAATGTATTTTTCAATATGCGGAATACACCCCTTAACATCCCCTTAAATATCTCTTTGCAAGATAACTATGTAGAACAAATTTTACTGAATAATCATGCTATGTATTACTGGGTATGGGCAATATTAAAGAACCTTTTCCACCTATATTTGTTTGTACTGCATCATGTGAAGTAAAGTAAATACAAGTGATCTGGCTATTCTGTTTTCTTTCTTTCTCAAATTTGTTATCTGCTAAAAACTGCATTTAAAGTGTGATAGTTACTGTTGTCTATAACAAAAATCCTTCCTAAACATTTGTTTTAATGTTACATTATTGCACACACATCTACTGAAATCATGTCCTTGCATTCCATGCATTTAGAAACCAAAGCAGAAAGACTAATTCCACAGTAATGGCTATCTCAGAGGTTGTGTGAAAACTATTATAGTGGGAATGCACTATTTCCTGTGTACTATCTCACTGAGGTTACTGAATTTACTGAAACAACATCCAGCAATCTAAAACTGTAGGGTCTACTCAGGTAGTTCTGAATTTTGCACAATTTGGCTACTAAGTATGCTCATTTCAGCCCAGAATCAACAATTTTCACAGGCCCCACATTTGGACATAATAGTCAAATTATGGGCATTTCAATTCTCCAACTTCTCAATCAAAGCTTTTAGCTAGATGTTTTTTATCCAATACTTTTATTATATTCTGTATAGTGATGGTAATGCTGTATAGAGACTGAGATGCTCCCTGTATAGTGACACTACCTCTGTATAGAAACGTCACTGCTCCCTTTATAGTGACTGTACCTCTGTATAGATACTGAGCTGTTGCCGATATAATGATTGTACCTCTGTATAGACACTGACATGTTCCCTGCATAGTGACTATATATCTGTATAGACACTGAGCTGTTCCCTGCATAGTGACCCTACCTCTGTATAGAAACTGAACTGCTCACAGTATAGTGACTTAACCGCTGTATAAAGAGTTGCTCTGTGTTCAGTGACTGTAATTCTGTATATACACTGAGCTGCTCCCTGTAGAGTGACTATACATCTGTATAGAGACTGTATCTCTGAATAAATATTGGGCTGATCTCTCTATAGTGACTATACCACTTCTGTATAGATACTGAGCTGCTCCCTGTATAGTCACTGCACATCTGAATAGAAACTGTGCTGTTCTCTGTAGAGTAAGTGTACCTCTGTATAGGCACTGAACTGATCCATGTATAGGGACTGTTCTCCCTAGAGATGGAACTGTTTTCTGTATAAAGACTGAACTGCTCTACATATATTGTGACTGTGTCTCTTTATAAAGACTGCATTACTCCCTGGAAAGTGACTGTACCTCTGCATAAAAATTGTGCTTCTCTCTGTGTTGTGACTTTACCTTTGTATGAAGACAGATCTGTTCTCTGCACAGTGACTGTACCTCTGTAGAAGATTGAACTGCTCACTTTAAAGGGATAGTACCTCTTTATAGAGACTGTACATCTGTATTAACACTGAGCTGCTCCCTGTATAGGGATAAGCAACAGGTAAAATAATAACATGATGAAAGTACTTTAATATGCATTAACATTTAGAGAAGTCATTTGGGCACCAGACAATCCCTTTAAAATTGTTGAAGAATGAATATTTAGTTGACATATATAAAATAAAAGATAAATATTATATACAATTATAATATATTAAAGATATATAACATAACAGGATAATTAAGACTAATATATGCATTTTTACAATTTTCTAATTTTAACAAGTTTAAATTTGGCAGTTTACTGACCTTCAACTAGTTGTGCAAAGGACATATTCTTTGGAGGTTCCATTTCACCCATCTGTGGCGGTGTTCGAGTTTAGATACTTTCATAGTCTACCAATTTTAAGTTGGTCTTATCTGCACAGAGCACAGCCATCTTGTCACAGAATATGGTTTAACTTGCTGTAATTTATTTTCATTCTATTTTAATGTAGTTTCATTTATTTATAATTTTTCATGTATTTTTCTTTTTTTACTTCAGCTCATTTTGGGGCCATTACGGCAGGACTATTTCAGCTGTAGCCGCGGTCATTCTAATGACTTCTAGGGGATAAATGACTCCCAAAATGACAACAACAATTTGTTTCTTGGAATTGTGTTGTAAAGACACAACAATCTATGTTGACAACTATGTCAAACAAACTTTCCTGAATGAATTATTTTATTCTGTATTACTGGTTAGGGACAGTATTAAAGGGGCACTTCCATCTACATTTTTTTTTCAAACATTTATTGTATTGCATCATGTGAACTTAATAACAACATAATGAAAATAAGATTTGGTTTGCTAATGAAAGTACTCATTTATGTGTTTTGGAAATCTGTCTATTCACCATGCATAGGTACACTGAAGGTAAATAAAATGAGAACCTGAGTTTTTATAAGAATTTTATAAGAATTTTATAAGAATTTTAAAAGTCTTACTTGGTATTAGTACAATTTAATTGTCTGTTTAGAGGTTTAATTACCTTCACTATCATTGTAAGGTTGTGTTTAAGAGTGCATAGAAGTAGTAAAATAAATCATAATAGTCTCTGTTTCAAATCCGAAAAACCACACCAGAGGCCCCCATCACTAATGTGATTAGCTTAAGATGTCTTAGTTAGCTCTTTCACCCATTTGGGTACTTAATATTCTGTGTAAGCTTTAGGCAATAATTATGCTATCATTTAGCACTAAACAAATGAATCGAATCAAATGACTCCTAGTTTGTTAGTCCAACGAATGACGATTACATAAAATCTGTTTTACTTTTCAACCATGCAATAGTCTGCGGAATAAAAGAAGTAATGAAGCAAACTTAAAACAATAAAAAAATTATTTATACAAGATTAGCTGGCTTATCCAACTTTTTATCATGCCTTCTATCAGGAACCTATTCCCTAAAGCCTTCATTTTAGCTCAGTGTTAGGTAGCTAGAAGGCAAATTTGAAGCATGTTTAATTTGCCAAACTGTTTACAGATTTGATTTATGTTAGACTTAAGTTTCATTGATTTCAGAACTTGGACTTTCAAATGTACTTGGTATTAGCCTCTTCTAGCATCCAAGTTCAATAATTATAACTATAACTTATTATATCAACACAGACTTGGAGGGATCCACTGGCAAATTTTTTTTAGAAACAAATTAGTCATAATGCTATTTTGCTTAGAAAGTATCTCCGGAGTTGCCACTTAATTGGTTTACAATTCAACTCACCAGAGTTCAATGTTTTGATGTAACTAAGCGATGGTAGGAGATGCCCCCCCCCCCCCCCCTCGTTATGTAAAAAAAAAAAAAAAAAGATAGAGGTATTGTGTAAATGTAAAGAATAGAAAATGATGAATATGCATATTATACTTTTTCTATTTCAAATACTTCATATCAAGCCACCAAGTGATGTCAGCACAGGTACTTTAAAATAGATTTTACTCTTAATTAATTTGGTTGCAATTCTGCTAACATCTATAGTATGGAATCTCAGTTCTTGTCATTCTTTATTCTCCACATTTACAATGCAAAATGTTGGTGAGTTCCTTTAACAAGGTTTAATATTTAGTATATAAATAAATTGCATGTTTTCTTTGAACATTAAATGAGGAAGGGTGAGATTTACTGTTTTATTGTAAAAAAGCTACATGGTACAAGACTTCCTTTAAAACAAGTTGCATCAAATTACGTACATACTATGTCACATGGCCGAACTTAGAGTTTATGTCAGTAAAATCCTGAACATCTTTATTTACTTTACTAATATTTAACCAGGTATTACTAGTGTTTTATATATGGCTGTGTTAAAAATATACAAATTGTACCCATATTTGATATTTCAACTCACTGAAACTACACAGTGTAGTTATATTTTGTAGTACACTGGCACATTTGTGATCGTTTGACATATTATTTCATTAGTTTTATTTCTTTACTTGATACAGTATTCTTAACATTATCAAGTAGGCGTGTTAGTAATTTTAGAAATTCTGTAAATAGGTTGATGTGATGATTACTTTATCATAAACCATTACTCACCTGTCACTAGAAATGGCAACATTCATCCTTCTTATAAACACATTTAGTAACTCATGTCTATTATTGTTTAATTAACTGCAATACCAATACTAAATTATAACAAATCATATTATGTACCTCAGAAAAGAACAGCCAACCTAGGTAATTAATATGCATTGGCACTATTTCTGTATATAGTGTGTGATTTTTTTTATAACCTTTGTAATGGTTTGCAAATGCATTATATTAATTGTATGCAGGGCTGCAATGTTGGTTTATTTGTTCATACACAGTATGTGTATTTAAAAAAGCAAAATCTGATTTTACTTATGTGCAGTAATCTTTAGTCCCTGAGATACGTTGTCACATCCTTTCTGATGAGCACCTTTCCCAAGGCTCATTGTCATTGTAGGATCAGCTTGCACATGATTATGTTCAGGATCAGCATGATCGGCTGTCACTGATTTCACTGACATCTGTCCCCACAGTCAGACAAGCTGCAACATGAATTATTAAAGACGTACACATGCAGATCTGTGTCATGATTACGGCAAACAATACAGTTTTCCACACTCTTGAGAGCTGAAGGGAGCCATGGTGGACAGCTGTTTTAACCCTTTTTGACAATCTGTTATCGTTTTGCAGACACGGAAACCTGTCATGGTTTTCTACATTTTGAAGGCCATTTGCCTTGGATAGTACTCAATGAATAGTTTTGCATACATTTAACTAACAGTTATTGATTTAAAAAAACAACACAGACGCCATCGTTTTGTTTATACGAAGAGTGTATAATTGAATTCTGTGTAAATATATGTATAATATAACATTATATAAATATGTGTTGAATATATATATATATATATATATATATATATATATATATATATATAAATATTTAGTCTAAAACAACTATACACCAAAAAATATACATTTTAAATATTTACATATTTTTAATTAGGCAGTGTGTCATCAATGCTTTAGGTAAAGTAAGAACTACACTAAGTAGAAAAGTTATGATGCATCCTTTGTCTCTTTTTTATAAACATCTCTGTATAAATTGGAAACTCTGCAAACTGTGAGTGCCATATTTTTCACTTCTAAATAACCCAGTCTTTAGCTTTGACAGCCATCTTCTTCAGATGAGTTTCTGTCTGGGATCAATAGGTTAGGCTAGAAAGCCCTAAGGATAGGTATGCACCATATTTTGGCATTCCACACAGACCTTATAGATATTTATTTGTGAGAGAGTAGAGTCCATCGTATTTTTGCAAACATCTGTGGATTGACCCTCATATCAAAAGATACCGTTGTCTCCACCTTCACAGCCTTTCACTCCCCACTACATTTGGGACCTGAGGCAGAGAAGGATTGATAAAAGCAGGTGCAAACTGGGTAAATATGAATTCGGTCTCCACCCCTGCTATGTCTATTTGTCTTTCATGTCTATCAATATATATACCTTATCTGTCAGCATATCTCTTGTCTGTCTATCTTTGTCAATCTCTGATGACAATGGCTGGGCTAGTGAAATTGCACCATGTGCTACAAAATTATTCTTGGAAGACAGAAATGTTGCAGTGTTACACTGCTAACCTATCAGTTCCGCTGCCTTTACTCGATCCCATTCATTTTGGGTTATGAAGCCACTATAATATGAATAACTGGTTTTAAGCATATCAAGGGGGGATGCCTTAAGATAAATTGGGTAAAATTGGTCATTATACTGTAACTCAGATATATGTGTCGCTATAGTACTAATTCATCCATTCTGACCTGGCATTGATCAAAATTGACATCATGTGTTTATTTACCTATAAACACCAGAGAGGGCATTTGAAGGTCTAAAGAAGTAATCACTTTAATTGTTTATGGTAACATAACCGGGATAGGTTGGATCCTTCTTTGCTTTCATACATTCTTTATAAAACTGTGATGGAGATGTGTCTAATCTGGTGTAGGTGACATAAAGTGACCCCCATAAGCATGTACTCATGTACCCGTGAATCAGGTAGACCTTTGGGACAATATATTGCATTTACATTCATTTATATCGTGCCAACAATTTACACAGCGCTTGGTACAGCGCGTACCAGAAAATTACATGCACGTTAGATAAAGATGTATGTATGTTTAAAGTTATTTATATATTTAAAATATAAATGCACAACATTTTCCACTGTGTAACTGGCAGCCATGAGGATCGTGTCCAGAATTGACTGTCCTGGCAAATTGGGGATTGTTTGCAGGCATGAGATTTTACACCTGTTGGTCCATGTTAGTTTGACAGAATAACACACTCTGTCTATGATTTTCCTTACCTGGATGTAAAAGTTTCAGGAGACCCAACAAGGAAAAAGTTAAATCCAGTTTCCAGCCTTAAGATTTTCAGCTGAAGTAGGATACATTATCACGCACTCTGTAAACAGGGATGATGGTATTTGGACACCACCCATACACACAACTGCCCTACTTTATGTAAGACCATCCTGGTTTGGGACCACAGTCCCACAGTCACCTTCAAAGAAATGATAATACAAACATGTCCAGTTAGGCATTATATTCAAGGTATAATATATAGTGTCTCCTGCCATTAACCTTCTTAGTTTGTATCTTCTTGATAAAAAAGGATGCATTATGATGTCACAGAAATAAGTTCCTAATGCACAGTCAAGGGTTCTGGTGCTGTCCTGCAATACCCAATCATGCCTTTGTCCTTAACGAATTACAAATATGCACTTAAAGTAAAAAAAAAATACTTCTATAAATAGTGTACTTAAATCCTCACTTGAAACACATAAGGCTGGCTTATTCTTACCAGGTAGCCTTATTTATGGAATAAAATATTTGAATAGAGCAGTTTGATTTTGATTTACCCTGGCTGTGGAGTTTCCTATCAGCTGAAACGTGATCTCAATTTGGAAATATTTATGTCAATAGCTGGGATGCCGTGTAGACACCAACAGCCCGCTACAAGGATTGAAATGGTAAGTCAAGGCTTTTCCTATTTTGCTTGTATTTCCCTTAAACTATGCTGGTTTTACTGATAAATTACATTTTTATTATTACATTCACAATATTTAGGTGACTGAGTTCCTTTAATTATAGAATACAAATTAATTGTTGAGTTAATTCTTCGAGCAGATTAAGGAAAATGTGATCACCCTAGTGCTATACTGGTAAAGTAATTAAGTAACATAACATTTTTTTTGCCAACAGTTGTTCTTTAACAAATTCATTTTTTTACATATTGTATTTCTATTTTTCATTTTGTGTTATACAAAGCTTAGTTTTTATATTTAATTCTTAAGTCTGTATAAACACAATATAACAACTGTTTCATCAGGGGATTTAAAAGCCCATTGATTTACAGTGGCAATTAGACATATTTCATAGAGTGGATGAGATGACTCTGAGAAATGCCTAAATGACATACATTCTATATATCTGCCTATAATAAGATGCTTAATCCGTATTGTAGCCAGAGGTATACAGTAATACATTAGTTTTTAGAATACAACTATAAATAGTAGAAGCTTTATGATGAATGATTATTTTTTTGTAAATACAGTATACTCTGTGTAATTATGTGGCTCATACCCAGCAAATCTGGATTACAGTTTTCATTACAGTTTTGAAAGATTGCATGCCTTTATAGTATTAAGCTAAGTCCAAGTTAGAGGTAAAATCAGTTCTACAATATGTGATTTTTTTTTTAAATGTATAAATCTTTATTACAAATTTTTATAGTATTTATATAGTATTTTTATATATATATATAGTATTATAAAATATATATAGTATTTTAATAGTATAGTATTTTTTATAGTAGTTACATAACAGACCTTCTCATCACAATTACATTAATATCCATGTTGTGTCGATTCTTCAAGTTATACATAGAATAAATAAATGCTGTGTCAAGATTCAGGTGTATACATTAAAATGGGTCGACTGGTCAGCTCCCGATAATAAGAGATCTGTTACTATTTGAACCAGTCAGTGAAGTGAAAAAATCTAGCTGTTCTGGTTATTTAAACCACCAAAAATACATGGTATAATTGGAATAATTCTCATTATATATACTATTTTAGACATTAGGTAGTATCTAATAGCATTGACTTTTGTAGGTGGGATATATATATACATTTTTCCATTTTGCGATTGTGTTCCTTATCTCTTTTTGTAAATGGTCGTAATTAGTATATATAATCTTGTTCCAACAAAAGCTGAGTTTTTTACCCAAATATTTCAGTTCCTTTTGCCCCCAATTGCAATCAAATTTGTCTTTGAGCTGTATCAGCTGATCAACTTTAATATTAGTGTGTATTATTTTTGGGGTTATTTATAGTAATTTTATAATCTGAGAGTTTTCCAAATTCAGATATAATCCTTAGTACCTCCGGAAGGGAGGTGTGTGGGTCAGTAAGTGTTTAAATGATGTCATCCGCATTAAGTGTACGTTTAAGTTCTTCATCTGTCAAACCTATTCCGCTAATTAAGTCAGACTGTCTGATGACTGTTGCAAGTGGTTCTATTGATAAGACATAAAGCAGAGGGGCCAGAGCACAACCCTCCCTGGTCCCATTTCTTATCTCAAACCAAGCTGATTCAAACCCATTCAAGATTCCAGTATCTTAGCATGGGGGGTTATGTATAGGCTCAGAATACAATCCAGAATCGGACCCCCAAGTTCGAATGCGGCCAAGGCCTCTGACAGATACTCCCAACCCACTCTGTCGAAAGTCCTTCTCCGCGTACAGGGTCACAAAGACCGCTGGCTCTGACTGTCAATTTACCTGTTCTATAATGTGTAGCAATTTCAGCACGTTGTCATCTCCATTTCTGCCTTCAGTAAAATCTGATTGGTTGGGATGGACCAGTGTAGGGATCACCCCCTTTAACCTGCCTGCCAGTATTCCTGAAAAGATCTTTATATCATTATTCAGGAATGAAATGGGACGGTAGTTGGTAATAAAATTGTGATCCTTTTCAGGTTTCGGTATCGGTATTATAAGAGCTTGCAGTATTTCTGCTGGGAAGGGGGTTCCTTTTTCGATTTCATTACACGTTTTCAGCACTATGGGTGTGATTATTGATTCTAGATTTATAAAATCCCTCGGTGTACAAATCTGGGCCTGGAGCTTTAGCTATTTTCACGTTTTTTATTGCTCTAGAGATCTCTAGTGCGGTTATGGGGGAGTTAAGGTCCATCAGTACTTCTTCTGAGACTCTGGGGAGGTTCCACCTTTCCAGAAATCTCTGATTTTCTTCCAAGGATGTATAATCTGGTTTTAAATTATACAAGTTCCCCTAGTAGGAACTAAATGCATTACCAATATCAGCATGGGAAAGATGTGCTTTATCACCTTCTAATATCTTCCTAACCGTCTGTGATTTCCCTTTAAATTTGTATTTATTCGAGAATCATTTACTTGTGTTATTGTCTCCATGATACCAGGATTGGTTAATTTTTATTATAGCATTATTGACAGTTATATCCAGCCTTTTTTTTTTTTATTTCAAGTTAAATCTCCAGCATTTGATTTAGTATATCATTTGAGATTTTGTGTTTATTTTCCTGTTCCAGTTTAGCTAGAAGTATATAAAAATCTGTTGTGTCCCTATTTTGGGATTTCTTTCATTTCGATCCCAACATAATGAGCAGCCCTCTCATAAATGTTTTGAACGTGCACCATATAGTCGTGTTTGAAACGTCGCCATTTCCGTTTAACTGTATAAACTCTGCTGCTGCTTTTTGTAAATAATCCCTAAAGTTCTTCATTAAGTCTCCAGGATGCTCGGTTCGGTCCCGTGTTCAGAAATTTGACCAAATATCGGGGCATGATCTGATCACACTATTGGATCAATTCTGGATTTTCTGAATTTGTCAAGATTTTCCAATTTTGAAAAAAAAAAAAATCTATCCTAGAGTAGAATCTATGTACTTTGGAGTAAAAGGTGTAGTCCCTTTCATCGGAGTGCTGAACCCTCCAGATGTCAAATAGACTAAAGTCAAGAGCATCCTGGAAAGTTTTTTTATTTTAATGATTTGTCTTGAGTGTGCCCTGTCCATCTTTTGGTCTGGTGCTACACTCATATCACCTCCAATTAGCAGGATGCCCTTTTTTTATTTTATCCATGTTATTAAATATTGTTTTGAAAAAGATCATAGGGAAGACATTCAGAGTCGGCTGTCATGTGTTCCAGGATCCCTTTTATCCAAATATTATTACAACGAGATCTGTCCTCTATCTCTGAGATATTCAGTTCCATATTTTTAAGATGTTTTTTTAGCTGGGTGTTTTATGAGTGTATAGACTTAAGCTCACGTTGTGTGTCTTCCAACTTCTTATTCTGTTCTGCCAATTGTTTTTTAACTTCTGAGACTTCTTCCTTGACTTCGGATATATGGATTTTAAAGTATTTTTTTTATTTTTGGGTACAGCTCATCCAGTGCAGCCATTAAACTGTCTTGCTTAACTGAATCTGCTCCCTGAACTTCATGCCAGCGATGTTCTGTGGGTTTGTGTCCTCCAGAAAAAAAAAATCTTCCCAGTAGCCAGAAGGATGCTGCTGGCCCCATAAATTGAAAAACAAATTGGTCACTTGGGGCTAGTTGCTGGACAAATGCTCCTGGCCCCATAAAAAAAAAAATCAGAAGCCCCTATCGGGCCAGTTACTGTCCACTGACCCAAACAATCAATAAAATATCCCCCATGGTGCCAGCAGAATGATTCTTGTCCCATAAATTCCTAAATTAAAAAACAAATGCCCCTATGATGCAACGTGCTGGTCTAATGCCCCTCACCCCATAAAAAAATCAAAAGCCCCAAGCCATCATTTGGCGATTTGAACTACCAGAAATTCAGCTATTTTTGCAGAGTACAGGTAATTTTCAGGGGATTACAGAGAATCCTTTGGATTCCTCAGGTAGATTTCGTGGTATCGAATATGGTCAAAAATAGTCCCAAAATCAGCCATGTTTAAAAGCTGAGTTGCGGATATTAAGAAGACATTTTAACGTGCATATTTGGGAAGTGTCTTTAAAGCAAAATATTAATAATTTTAATGTCATACCTGTTTGCTTATTCTGTTCAATATTATTCAACCTTCTTATGTTGTATACACCTTAAAACTACAGGGTCATATAAAGTATATGTATTTATAAAAGCTTCACTTTTGCTGGTTTCAATATCAATATGTGCATTGCTTATTTGAAAAGTGCTTTATTACAAGGGTAATTAAAATGTTTTCAGTCTCTTTGTGCTACCACATCTCATATGCACTCCCTGGACAATACTTATTTTAAGCATGGTTGCAGTTCCATGACCTGCAATGTCAAAATTTCATTACTCTATCTATAATAAAGACAAAGAGGAAAGTTTTATTATGATGGTTTATGAAAATTCTGCAACTATTTTGTTGTATATTTAACAAACTAACAGATATAACCATATTAACTTATTACCAAATTGTTAATCCGAACTGGAATTTATTCCTTGTAATTTCTGACTATGATATGTGGTCCTTGAGATTAGAGACACAGCCCTAAAATAGTTGTTGCTGATTGGCTACTAGGGTGACCTGGATTGATGTAGGCTCATCTGCTTTTCAGTGAGGGGAAGAAAGGCAGCTAATCATTTACTCCTCATATTGGGTAAAAAAAAAAAACAAGATATAACCATCTGCACAGTGTGGTGTTACATCACTCACCCTGAACTGTAAATGATCAGTCAGCATTTATTCCTGCACTGATTAAAAGAGGAGCTGACACCAGAACTACGTTTATCATGGTCCTACACACCTCTTCATGCAAAACATGCCATAGCATGAGATTAGAGTTGCCTCATGTCTGGACGGTCCAGTTTTAGCACAGACAGGTTTCCTGTTCCTGATAGAAAACCCATAAAGTGTCTCTGAATATATGCAGTACTTATTGGCTATACTGTGCATGCTTCACTAGGGGGAGTTGAGCTGCTAGAGCTGCTAAGCTTCTCATTCCCTGCCAGGAAGGAAGAAAAGTTCAGACTGTTGCTCCCACATGCTCTCAGTGTGGCATTTTTTTATCACAGCGGCCCACTAAGAAGGGGGAGGGGCAGAGGAGGTGTGTTTTGTCATCACCAATGACAAACACGCTCCCTCTCAAAGTGAGCATGTTGGTTCAATGCTCTTCCAGGGCAGACCATGCACAGAGCTCTGCTGAAGAGCTCTAGCATGAGAAAAAAGCCCTGTATTTGTTCTGCACAGTGCAAGCAAATTTAATTACATGCTTGCACTGTGTTTCCTTGCAACTTGTCTCTGGTGTCTCTATAAATGGATACCAGGAGACAAAAATGCCAGGAAAGAGTATTGAGCATGTGTTTGGAGCCTGCTTGTGGGATTGCGTGTGTGTAGAGTGAGCTGATTGTGATGTGGTATTGTGTAATAAGGTCGGTTTTAGTTGTGTTGTGTTTGTGGTGTAATGTGATGCATATGTGGCTAGGGGCTGTAGAGAATGTGTGTATAGGGGATATAGCAAGTGTGTGCATACAGGCTATAGTGTGTGTGTGTGTATATATAGATGTAGTGTGTGTTTAGGGGTGTAGTATGTGTTTGTTTACAAGGAATCTAGTGTGTGTATATATACATATATGAGTCTAGTGTGTGTTTGAAGGACCCAGAATGTGTATAGGAGATCTAGTGAGTGTGTGTTTATAACGGTTTCAGAGTGTTTATAGGGATCTAGTGTGTGTATGTGTGTAGATGATCCAGAGTTGGGTAAGAGATCTAGTGTGTGTCTGGAATGTAATGTGTTTAGGGGTGCAGTATGTGTGTGAGGGGGGCTGTGTGTGTGTATATATACATATATATATATATATATATATATATAAGTATTGTGTATGTCTGTTGTGCAGTGTGTTGGGGGTTCTGTGTGTATGTGAGGGGTGCAGTATGTGTGTGTGGGGGGCGGTGTGATGAGGGTGGCGGTGTGTGAGGAGGGCGGTGTGTGAGGAGGGCGGTGTGTGAGAGGGGCGTGTGTGAGAGGGGCGTGTGTGAGAGTGATGTGCGTGAGTGCTGTGTATGATGTGTGTGAGAGTGCTGTGTGTGAGAGTGCAAGAGTGCTGTCTATGATGTGTGTGAGAGTGCTGTGTGTGAGAATGCTGTGTGTGAGAATGCTGTGTGTGAGAGTGCTATGTGTGTGTGATGGGTGTGAGAGTGCTGTGTGTGATGGGTGTGAGAGTGCTGTGTGTGATGGGTGTGAGAATGCTGTGTGTGATGGGTGTGAGAATGCTGTGTGTGATGGGTGTGAGAGTGCTGTGTGTGATGGGTGTGAGAATGCTGTGTGTGATGGGTGTGAGAGTGCTGTGTGCGATGGGTGTGAGTGCTGTGTGTGTGAGAGTGCTGTGTGTGTGAGAGTGCTGTGTGTGTGAGAGTGCTGTGTGTGTGAGAGTGCTGTGTGTGTGAGAGTGCTGTGTGTGAGAGTGCTGTGTGTGTGAGAGTGCTGTGTGTGAGAGTACTGTGTGTGATGGGTGTGAGAGTGCTGTATATATGTTAGAATGGATTGTGTGTGTGTGTGTGTGTAGGGGGGGGGGGGGGGGTAAATAAACAAAATTCTAACAAGCAAAAATCTTGGCATATTGAGTGGCTAAATCCTAGCATATTAAATGGCTAAATCCTAGCATATTAAATGGATAAATCCTGGCATACTGAGTGACAAATCCTGGCATATTGAATGGCTAAATCTTGGCATATTGAGTGGCTAAATCCTGGCATAATGAGTAATTAAATCCTGGCATACTGAGTGACAACTCCTGCCATATTAAATGGCTAAATCCTGGCATACTGAGTGGCTAAATCCTGGCATACTGAGTGGCTAAATCCTGGCATAGAGACTTTAGCAGCTGCAGTTCTTCTCCCTGATCCAGCCTCTTGCCACATCCAGGTTATGCTTCCGATTTCAGCACTGGTTGTTTGTATTTCTGATCATTTTCTCTTGTAAGTTTGTTTTAGCAGGGGCCATCATTGTGTATTATCAGTCTGGTCCTGCACATGTTATTTTGTTATTTTATATTTTTCAGGTAATATTTATTGCGATTAAAGCACGATATTTTAAAGAAATCCTACAAAACGTTTTGTGAGTGTACTCCTCACCATCTGCGTTGAAACTATTGGTGTTTTATAATATTGCACCATTACCTTGTGATTAAGGTGTCCACCTTCTCGCACCATTCTGCTTTTTCTGTTATACTGAGTGACAAATCCTGGCATATTAAATGGCTAAATCCTGGCATATTAAATGGCTAAATCCTGGTATGTTGAGTGACAAATCCTGGCATATTGAGTGACAAATCTTGGCATATTAAATGGCTAAATCCTGGCATATTGAGTGGCTAAAGCCTGGCATACTGAGTGGCAAAATACTGGCATATTGAGTAGCTAAATCCTGGCATATTAAATGGCTAAATCCTGGCATATTACATGGCTTAATCCTGGCATATTGAGTGACAAAACCTGCCATATTAAATGGCTAAATCCTGGCATATTGAGTGACAAATCCTGGCATATTGAGTGATAAATCCTGGCATATTAAATGGCTAAATCGTGGCATATTAAAAGTCTAAATCCTGGCATATTGAATGACAAATCCTGGCATACTGAGTGACAAATCCTGGCATATTAAATGGCAAAATCCTGGCATATTAAATGGCAAAATCCTGGCATATTGAGTGGCTAAATCCTGGCATATTGAGTGAGAAATCCAGGCATATTGAGTGAGAAATCCAGGCATATTGAGTGGCAAAATACTGGCATATTGAGTGGCTAAATCCTGGCATATTGAGTGACAAAACCTGACATATTAAATGGCTAAATACTTGAATATTGAGTGACACAATCTGGCATATTAAATGGCTAAATCCTGGCATATACACACATGTGTGTGAGAGTGCTATGTGTGTGATGGGTGTGAGAGTGCTGTATGTGATGGGTGTGAGAGTGCTGTGTGTGATGGGTATGAGAATGCTGTGTGTGATGGGTGTGAGAATGCTGTGTGTGATGGGTGTGAGAATGCTGTGTGATGGGTGTGAGAGTGCTGTGTGTGATGGGTGTGAGAGTGCTGTGTGTGATGGGTGTGAGAATGCTGTGTGTGATGGGTGTGAGAGTGCTGTGTGCGATGGGTGTGAGTGCTGTGTGTGTGAGAGTGCTGTGTGTGATGGGTGTGAGAATGCTGTGTGTGATGGGTGTGAGAGTGCTGTGTGCGATGGGTGTGAGTGCTGTGTGTGTGAGAGTGCTGTGTGTGTGAGAGTGCTGTGTGTGTGAGAGTGCTGTGTGTGAGAGTACTGTGTGTGATGGGTGTGAGAGTGCTGTATATATGTTAGAATGGATTGTGTGTGTGTGTAGGGGGGGGGGGTGAATAAACAAAATTCTAACAAGCAAAAATCTGGCATATTGAGTGCCTAAATCCTAGCATATTAAATGGCTAAATCCTAGCATATTAAATGGATAAATCCTGGCATACTGAGTGACAAATCCTGGCATATTGAATGGCTAAATCTTGGCATATTGAGTGGCTAAATCCTGGTATAATGAGTAATTAAATCATGGCATACTGAGTGGCTAAATCCTGGCATACTGAGTGACAACTCCTGCCATATTAAATGGCTAAATCCTGGCATACTGAGTGGCTAAATCCTGGCATACTGAGTGGCTAAATCCTGGCATACTGAGTGACAAATCCTGGCATATTAAATGGCTAAATCCTGGCATATTAAATGGCTAAATCCTGGTATGTTGAGTGACAAATCCTGGAATATTAAATTGCTAAATACTGGCATATTGAGTGACAAATCCTTGCATATTGAGTGACAAATCTTGGCATATTAAATGGCTAAATCGTGGCATATTGAGTGGCTAAAGCCTGGCATACTGAGTGGCAAAATACTGGCATATTGAGTAGCTAAATCCTGGCATATTAAATGGCTAAATCCTGGCATATTACATGGCTTAATCCTGGCATATTGAGTGACAAAACCTGCCATATTAAATGGCTAAATCCTGGCATATTGAGTGACAAATCCTGGCATATTGAGTGATAAATCCTGGCATATTAAATGGCTAAATCGTGGCATATTAAAAGTCTAAATCCTGGCATATTGAATGACAAATCCTGGCATACTGAGTGACAAATCCTGGCATATTAAATGGCAAAATCCTGGCATATTAAATGGCAAAATCCTGGCATATTGAGTGGCTAAATCCTGGCATATTGAGTGAGAAATCCAGGCATATTGAGTGACAAATCCTGGCATATTGAGTGGCAATATACTGGCATATTGAGTGGCTAAATCCTGGCATACTTGAATGGCTAAATACTTGAATATTGAGTGACACAATCTGGCATATTAAATGGCTAAATCCTGGCATATTTAGTGACAAAACCTGGCATATTAAATGGCTACATCATACTGGCATATTATACGGCAAATTGTCTGTGGCTTATTAATGGCAAAAAATACTGTCATATTATTGGGCAAATTGGCTGTGGCTTAATAAAATAACACTTGCATAAATAATACTGGCATACTGATGGGTAAGTATCTGTGTGTGTGTGTGTGTGTGTGTGTGTGTGTGTGTGTGTGTATGTGACTGCTTGTGATTGTGTGTA
Source organism: Pelodytes ibericus (assembly GCA_036172795.1). Lineage (NCBI taxonomy): Eukaryota > Metazoa > Chordata > Amphibia > Anura > Pelodytidae > Pelodytes > Pelodytes ibericus. Next base: position 77,158,144 of record CM069863.1, read on the forward strand.
TGTGCTGTTGTCTAGCTCCTAGATTTTTTAGCTATCTCCTAGTTAACTTTGTCAAGCCCTGATTTAATGGACAAACGGTGGCATATTTTAACAGGCAAACTGAGCGTGGCATATTTTAATGGAAAAGTGACTGTGGCATGTTAATTGGTACCTTGCAGTGGCTTATTTTAATTGGCAAATTGATGCTGTGGCATCACCGTTTATCAACCGTTTAATCAATCGGTTTAAGAACATTACTGGTAACACCCTTAGAGTGCTCCAATTGGTTGATGCAAAATTAACATGTGAGTTTCATTAAAAACAAATAGTTGCTGTTGTTCATTTAAAGATATAGAGAAGGAAAGAGAAAGACTGCCCTTCTAGAGTAAAGTAAAGTAAAACATTGTGACAGGTAAGTTACACTTAGGTTATATCATATAGTTATGTCACAAACGTCTATTCCTTTGGTGAGCATTTTCATATGTTTACATATTGCACATTTCCATGTTTCTTTGTACTGTGCATACATAATAGAAACAGAGAATTGTGTGTGACTCTCGATATAGGCATTATTTTTAGAGACAGTTGCAATATCAAAGAATACAATATAGAAAGGACATTTAAAGAGAGAGTGCTTGGGCATGAATGTCTGCTTTAAATCTGGAACTCCAATGGTAGACACATATAATTCAGTAGATAAATGGATTAACAAAAATGACACACAAAATAAGAAATAAAAAATAAATAAAAAAAGGAGAAAAGGGGGGGGGGAGTCTGAAACTCTAGTGATAGACACATATAATACAGTAAATAAATGGATTGAAAAACTGACAGACACGAAATAAGAGGGGAAAAACACGGGCGAAACGCGTGAGACTGTGCTTGTATGCTGATCTTTTGCCATTAAAACTTTGAAGATTATACCACCAAGTCTGCCTATTTAACTCATTTACCTAATTTGCGCATGGAGAGGTGCACCGATTGCTCACTAACTTTTCTATCTATCATTCACGGTTGGGAACACCGTTAATGAGCTGCACTCACCTGTGCTGTGTCTTGTGGGGCTGGAGGAAGTGAATCTGGAGTTGCCGGTTCCTGGGACATTACATTTGTTTCTTAATTGGATTTTATATGGTTCTATTTTAACTGTAACTTTAAATGTAAGAATCAGACGTTAAGAAACCATTAAACATTTGAGTCTGAAAAGGTGAAATATTCAACAACTCCTTAGTGACAAGACATTTTGACCTTGACTTTCCCTTGGTGACAAGGGCTGTTTTTATATTTCTGAGGTGTTTATGTTTAGCTGTAATTTTCTTCTCTATCACATGCTGTACCCACACAAATTATATGTTGTTTTTATCATCATAAGAAGGGCTTTCATTAGACACCATTATGTTCATCATATCTTATAATTTACTCCAAAAAAAATCATAAAATATGATGAAAAAATAAAAAAAAACACTTTTTGTAACTTTGACCTAAAATATAATTTGCACAAATACAATCATTATAAAATAGTTTCTAAATGTTGTCCCAAATTCAGAAATATGCTTGTTTCTATGTTTTTGCGAGTTATGGGGCAAAAAAAATATAGTGTTTTTTTTTTTATATTGACCTTTTGACCACAACCCAAACCCTAAATTTAACCCTAACCCTACATTTAACCCCTCTAACCCTTATGCTAACGCTAACTTATGCTAAACCTTAATATATTTAAATTTTAGTTTCATTTTAATCCTATCCCTTAGGCTATCCCTAATTTAATTGTGACCCTAACAGCTATTCTAACTCTAACCCTATATTTAAGCTAATTAAATCTTTTTTTCAGAGTGTGGGAAGTGAATTTTTTTCACTTCTGAAGCTCTGTCCACAAGAGGTGGACAATAGATCAGCAACATCAGAGCGAAAACTGCTCGTTTCACCGCAGGACGTGTCAGGCGCGTCCATTGTTGCAAAGGTGTTAAAGGGCTGTTCAAAATGCATCTTTCAAATGTTAATGCATATAAACGTACTTTCAAAGTACTTTAAAATGCATAGTTTACATTTTCTGCTGCTTCCTTTTAAAGCCACACATTACCTAACTTACAAGCCACTGTAGCTCAAATTTAAAGTACCAAAACCTGTAACAAAATTCTCTATGTTAATGCCATTTTTATACCTTGTAAAGCAGTTGTGTTATCAATAGGCTCCTACTGTATAAATAACTACCCCATGTGATACTGACGTTAACCTAGTCTTAAATAACCTTAACCCAGTGCTATGTATTTAATAATTTTTTCATCCTGCTTGTTACCAGGCTGTTCTGGAATCTATAATAATTATCAACCCCTCATATGTCACTCAGGACTTGTAACCAGTCTTAAAAATATAATACCCACACTATGTATAGTGTAATGCTTCCCTATTCTCAGTCATGTAGCCCTTTTATCAATGCTTAATTGCAGGGCTGTGAGAAATTGATCTGTAATAAAAAATTTGTAAATATTAACTTTTTTTTGCTTTTTGGTCAGATACCAAAAAGGTAACATATAGTCAAAAATGTAAAAATAAATATTAATCCCTTCCGACATTGGATGTACAGGGTAGAAAACAATGTCACATTGTGACCAGGGACATACTGGTAAATTCTGCCCAGAAACCCCCATTGGCAAAGATCAAGGTCAGTGCCTATGCTTTGACAGTGTTGGGACACCATGCAACTCCGAGATTTGCCCCCCTCTGGCATTGCGATCACCCGAAGTGGTGATCGCGGCCACCATACTGGAGAGGAGCATGCTCCTCCAATATGGTACTTGATAAGAAATCACTTCCGTCGCTTTGTTAATGTTGCTTGAGCAACATTACAGTGAAAAAAAGCAAAAAGATAACCATTCGATCTACTAACCCTAGATCTAGGGTTACAATTAGGGTTAGGGGTAAAGTTCCAGTTAGTGTTCCAAATGAGTTAGGATTAGAATTATGGTCAAGGGTTAGATTCAGGGTTACTGGTAGATTTAGGGTTGGGGTCAAAAGGTTACTGTAGGAGTAAATGATTAGGAAACAAAAAAAACACTACTTTTGGTTATTGCCCCATAACTTTGCAAAAAAAAGTCATCATTAAGAAACTATTTAGATGGGGTAATATTTACTGGTTGTTACTAGTTGATAATTCAGATCAAAGTATAAAAAAAAGTCTGTTTTTTTTTTTATTATTTCATCATATTTTATTAAAAGAATGTATGGTAAATTATGTGATATGAAAACCGTTTTTATGGTGATAAAAACAATACATTAAACACAAACACTGCATAAATGTTAAAACTGCCATTGTCACAAATAGTACAAAAATTGCACAACAGTCCTTTTGTTTAGACCTAGCAATTTCCTCAACTATTACATCTTCTTCATGTGAACAAGCTCTTTTTACCAAACCATGTTTCTCGGATACATGATTTTCTAAATACTATTTAAAAAAGGAATACTTTAAGAGTGACAAAAACCCAACAAAGTATAGTTCCAGTTAGTTTGAAACTTGTTCAATATATTCATACATTTAAAAATAATACAGGAGATTCATCAAATAAAAGAAAACGGTAAGCCAGTCGACACCAGATGGAAGAAAAAAAGTGAAATCATCTAAAATTCCAAAAGTAGCAAATCTTTAAGAGTAATCCATAGATAAAATGGTTAAAAGCGATACAGTACAGTGATGAAGCAAAAGTTAATAGTCAAACATGTGTAGTACTTCCCTTCCACCTTCACCTTGTACCGGCAATAAAACAGCGTAAACATAGAAAGTAGAAATAAAAGTTCATATAATAATCACTCATAATATACATGTATACAATAGTTAAAGTATTCGGACTTCACACAGAATGGGTTTTAAAAAAATGATTAATTACCTTACAGTAAAAACGCCTTTGCAAGCAGTGGTGAGGCTTTCATCGGCAAGTTAGCCTAAAGTAACCACTCCAAAATGCAATGCAAATAGGAGAATAAGTGGAACACCTCCTATGATGACACTAGGGGGCAGAAACAATCAGTTCCTCTAACTTAGAAGTTAAACTGTGGGTGGGGATAGATCGCCATATTATAAACAAAACTTTTTAACATGTGTATCATGGGTATATATAGTATTACACATTAAACACTCCCCCTCCACATAACAAGAAAAGAAGAAGAGACAGAGTGCTCTACATTTATAATGTAGGATAGAATAGAAGTAAGTGTGGTCTACTTTATTCTAAATATTCCACTCTGACATAGCGTATACAAACCATTCCCACTATAATGTAACATACATACAAAGTGTTCTACTCATGAATGGAATAGGTTATGGATAGAGACTGAGCGTTCCATTCGCAAATAAATGAGACACAAATGAGGAAACATAAACAAAAGGTAAAATAAGAGAAAAAGCCACACAGAAAGCCACCTATTAGCAGCCAGGTATATAATTTAAAATTAATAATGCAATTATAATTACTTGTGAAGAAACATTAAAATAAATATAAATTAAAATAAATAAAAAAATCATATAGTTATTTATCTAAAAAACAAGAAATATCATACTGAGAATTTAGGCCCTGTGGGATCCTAGCGGCTAATCGCATTAAGAAAAGTAAGAAAGTTTAAGATAGCATTAATATAATACAAAGGGGGATGTTCACTTAAAAGTGAGATGAGGTGAGATGAATATTTCATCTCACCATTTTAGCTGCACATGGTGCAGGTATAAACCTGATTAGTTCCCTCCACTTAGTGAACTCACCAGGCTTGCCCCTTCACAAAGTATAGCTAAATTGGTGAGGTGAAATGTTCATCTCACCTTAACACACCTCAACTCACCTGCAACTCACCTTTTAGTAAATAGCCCCCAAAACGTGCTTCCCTATAGGTGACTTCAAAGCTTTAGTCTCCACGCAAACAAGGTGCTCCCTGATTCTGGTCTTTAATTCACAAGTGGTCTGCCCCACATTCTGTCAACAAATAAATAACATTGGAGATGTTAGTGCACACATAATGACCACACTGGTACATAACAGTAGTGCTTAACCAATTATTTTTATTAGAAGATTTACTTGAGGATAGCCAGTTCCCCAATGTACAAAGTTTTTTTAAAGAAACAAATCTAATCCCTTGCTCGACAACCTCATTGTAAACTTCATCTGACTTAAGAAAAGTATGGGTTTTTTTTTAGAATACCCATAATTTTGTTACTCCTGATTCATCAAAGCAGTAAAAGCCGTTTGATAGCAAAAGGGTTACTGTGTTAAAATGACCAAGTGAAGCCTTGCCTGAAACTGAAGAAAAAAATTGTAGAAAATATTTTACTTTGCTCCTCATAACAACCATGCGTAGGCCTTAATAATGGAATAAAATGTCAGCTGGAACCTTGATGTCTTTATTGCTCATAAAAAAACTGTGGACTGGTAGCTTTCAATTCATTCCCACCAAACTTGAGAACTATGGAACCAACATAAAATGCATGGCTTTAGGACATTATCTATGTACCTAGTAAATGGATAGAAATCAAACAGTAGTTGTATGTAAATACCATGACTAGAAACTTCAGTCATGGAAACTTACAAACTACTGGAGAGGACATATTCTTTTCTTAATGTGATATTGTTATCAATTTCAAGCTTGCATCAAATCTGAAGGCAGATGGTCTTTCTTGGCAATTCCATTTTTTAAAAAAAATCACACAATTTTTCCTCTCCAAGGGCCCCATTATAGCATCATTTCTCTTTCTACTTATGTTTAATCATAATTAGTCAAAAGGGTTAAACTGCCTCAGGATAAGGTCATTCCCTTTATTTATACTTCTTCAATGAGAATTTCCTTCCTTTCCTCTTTTGATGATGAAGTCTTTTTAAAGTGTCAAAATTGTTAGTCTCCCTGGAGTGACACACTTCTTTATCTCAGGGCACCATCTTGGAGGGAGGCCAAGGTGTAGTTCCCACCAGGACAAGGTAAGAAGAAATAGTATTTTTAGATAGATTTTTACCATCCTTTGATGTGTGGGTGTAGTTGGGTGGGTTGTCACATGCAACAAATAAAAAATATTGCATAATGTAAAAACATTTTTAATAAATATCGAAATAAGTTTTAAAAGCTTGAAGAAGCGTGACTTGAAGAAGCCCTGGGCTTTTTTCCACTATGAGAATATTTTCTATTTGTTGCATGCGAGCCGAACCATCTGGGTATTGGGTTGGATTACTTGTGCGCAAATGTAAAGCATATTAGTCATTCGATCATTAAGTTTTGGTCAAAACTATGACAGTTTTTAAGCTATCTTTGAATACATGCTACTATAAAACTAAGGAGCGTATCATGTTTCTGTCAACTGGATAAGATTTCTGAATTATTATTTTTTTAAAAACAGCTTTAAATTTAGGTCAAAACGGTGACTGTTATTTTTAAGCTTTAAAAGTGTAGATCTATCAGTCAACTAGGATATGTTCTAAGACTCTAGAAGGGTTTTTAGAGCTGTCATTTAAGATTTATGAAAAATATAGATTTTTATGGAAAAACAGCTTTACATTTGGTTCAAAACAGTGACTTTTTTGTTAAGAATATCTTTGAACACATGATACTTTAAAATTATAGATCCTATCATGTTTCTGTCAACTGGGATATACTCTAGGAGTGTAGAAGAGTCTCTAGAGTGGTCATTTAAGATTTCTGAAAGAATATAAATTTTTTGGAAAAACAACACTACATTTAGGTAAAAACTGTGACTTAGATTATCATTGAACGTATGCTACTCTAAAAGTATAGATCCTATCATCTATCAGTCAACTGGGATATGTTCTAGGAGTCTAGAAGAGACTTCCTAGTGGTCATTTAAGATTTCTGAAAAAAATAATATTTTATGGAAAAACAGCTTTAATTTAGGTAAAAACGTTGACGGTTTTTTAGAATATCTTTAAATACATTCTGCTTTAAAATTATGTTCTAGGAGTCTATGAAAGTGTCTAGAGAGGTCAATAGGATTTCTGAAAAATACATTCGTTGAACGTAATTTTTCAAAGTGCGCTGTAAGCACAGTATTTGACGGTTCTATTTGACTCTCAGATATGAAGTGCACCGCAAGACGCAAATGTACTATTTAGCGCCCAAAACTATTAGAATTTTTCAAAGTGCGCTGTAAGCACAGTTTTTGACGGTTCTATTTGACTCTCAGATGTAATACATGTAATGCTATTGCTATTCTGTAAACTGAAATAGAGTCCCCATTCATACGAATAGGTCAATTAACCTATTCGTATGAATGGGGACTCTATTTCGGTTTATAGAAAGCCAATAGCATTACATGTATTCCATAAACCGAAAGACATTCAGTTCATTCAAAGAAATTCGGTTTATAGACTTTCGGTTTATAGAATAGCAATAGCATTACATGTATTCTAAAAACCGAAAGTCTATAAACCGAATGGAATACATGTAATACTATTGGCTTTCTATAAACCGAAATAGAGTCCCCATTCATAAGAATTTCTTATGAATGGGGACTCTATTTCGGTTTATAGAAAGCCAATAGCATTACATACAATGTAATCGCCGAACCCCGAACTCCAAAACGGACATACAGTGCGTTTCGGGTTTGCTCAACACTAATTGTGATCAAAACTTTTACTTTTTTAAGATTATCTTTGAACGCATGCTACTTTAAAAGTATAGATGCTATCATCTATCAGTCAACTGGGATTTGTTCTAGGAGTCTAGAAGAGTCTTCCGAGTGGTCATTTAAGAATTCTAAAAATAATAATATTTTATGGAAAAACAGCTATAAATTTTGGTAAAAACAGACATTTTTTTAGATTATCTTTGAATGCATGCTTCTTTAAAAGTATATATGCTATCATCTATCCTTCAACTGGTATTTGTTGTAGGAGTCTAAAATAGGCTCTAGAGTGGTCATTTAAGATTTCTGAAAAAAATAATATGTTTTGCAAAAACAGCTTTAAATTTCAATCAAAACTGTGACTTTTTAGATTATCTTTGAACACATGCTACTTTAAAAGTATAGGTGCTATCATCTATCATTTAACTGGGATATGTTCTGGGAGTCTAAAATGGGCTCTAGAGTGGTCATTTAAGATTTCTGAAAAAGTATACATTTTTTGCAAAAACAGCTTTCAATTTCGATCAAAACTGTGACTTTTTTTAGATTATATTTGAACACATGATACTTTAATAGTATAGATCCTATGATCTAACCATCAAATGGGATATGTTCTAGGAGTTTAGAAGAGTCTCTAGAGCAGTAATTTAAGATTTTTGGAAAAAAGCTTTAAATTTATGTGAAAACTGTGATTTTTCTAGATTACTGTATTTTCTCGAATATAAGATGACCCTGATTATAATACAACCCCCCAAACTTTGGATATTCCTTTAGGGAAAAACTAAAAGCCTAAATATAAGACTACCCTATAGGAAAAAAAGTTTAACTTGTATATATTCACATGTAAATTGCTTTTTAATATTTAATAAAAATGATGATATAAAAAATGCATTTCTTGTTTTTATTTCCTTTTATGTGCCAATGCTGCCTCTCTCTCCCCCTCCCCCAGCATTGTCTCTCTCTCCCACCAGCATTGTCTCTCTCTCCCCGCCTTAGTGTTGTATCTGTCTCTTCCCCAGTGTTATCTCTCTCCCCCTCCCACGTTGTCTCTCCCTCCCCCTCCCCCCAGTGTTATCTCTCTCCCCCTCCCACATTGTCTCCCCCCCTCCTGTTGTCTCTCTCCCCCTCCCTCCACTTGTCTCTCTAAAACCTCTCCCTCCCCTTGTCTCCTTCCCCCCTCCCTTTTTCTCCTTCTCCCCCCTCCATCCTCTTGTCTCTCTATCACCCCCTCCCTCCCCTTGCATTTGCTCTGAAAAAAACCTTGTATTATATTCGAGCAAATACGGTATATTTGAACGCATTACACTCTACAGGTACAGATCCTATCATGTTTCCGTCAACTGGGATATAATCTAGGAGTGTAGAAGAGTCTCTATAGTGGTCATTTAAGATTTCTGAAAAAAAAAATTTTTTGGGGGAAAAACAACATTATATTTAAGTAAAAATGGTGACTGTTTTTTATAGATATCCTTTGAATGTATGCTACTCTAAAAGTATGGATCCTATCGTGTTTCTGTCAACTGGGATATACTCTAGGAGTGTAGAAAAGTCTCTAGAGTGGTCATTTAAGATTTCTGAAAAAATATAAATTTTTTGGGAAAAACAATATTATATTTAGGTAAAAACTGTGACTGTTTTTTTTTTTTTAGATAACTTTGATTGAATTCTACTCTAAAAATATAGATCCTATCATGTTTCCGTCAACTGGTATATATTTTAGGAGTCTAGGAGAGTCTCTAGAGCGATCATTAAAGATTTCTGAGAAAAATGATATTGTTTTGGAAAACCAGCTTTACATTTTAACCAAAACTGTGACTTTTCTTAGATTATCTTTGAATGCATGCTACTCTAAAAGTATATATCCTATCATCTATCAGTCAACTGGGATATGTTTAAGGAGTCTAGAAGAGTCTTCCGAGTGGTCATTTAAGATTTCTGAAAAAAATTCTATTTTTTGCAAAAACATCTTTCAATTTTGATCAATTCTTTCACTTTTCTTAGATTATCTTTGAAAGAATGCTACTCTAAAAGTATAGATCCTATCATCTAGCCTTCTCGAATATTCTCTAGAGTGGTCATTTAAGATTTCTGAAAAAAAAAATATTTTTAAGAAAAACAGCTTTAAATTTGTGGGGGGTCTTTGAACACATTCTACTCTAAAAATATAGATCCTATAATGTTTCTGTCAGCTGGGATATATTCTAGGAGTCTAGAAGAGTCTCTAGTGTGGTCATTTAAGATATCTGAAAAAAATATTTTTAGGAAAAAACTGCTTTAAATTTAAGCTAAAACTGACTTTTTAGAGTGATTATTTAAGTGGTTATTTAAGATTTCTAAAAAAAAATAATATTTTTTGAAAAAAACAGCATTAAATTCAAGTAAAAACGGTGATATTTTTTTTTTTTAGCTATCTTTGATCTCATGCTACTCTAAGCGTATAGATCCTATGATCTATCCGTAAAAGGGGAGATGTTCTAGTAGTCCTGAAGATGTTATAGAGGGGACATTTAAAATTTCAGAATTTTTTTTTGGGGGGGGGAAACAGCATTACATTTAGGTCAAAACTGTGACTTTTTAAAGCTATTTTTGAATGCATGCTAAACTAAAAGTATAGATCCTATTATGTTTCCATCAACTGGGATATGTTCTAGGAGTCTAAAATCTTCTTTAGAGGGGCCATTTAATATTTCTTCAAAAATCAATTAAAAAAAAAAAAGCAGCTATATATTTAGGTCAAAAATGTGACTGTATTTTCAGCTATCTTTGAACACATGCCACTCAAAAAGTATAGATCTTATCATGTTTCCTTCAACTGGGATATGTGACAGAAGTGTAGAATCTTTTTTAGACCAGAAATTTAAGATTTCTTTAAAAAAAAAAATCAATTTTATGGAAAAACAGCTTTAAATTTAAGTTGAAATTGTAACTTTTGTTTAGCTATGTTTGAAAGCATGCTCCTCTAAAAGTAGAGATTTTATATTTTTTCAGTCAACTATATATGTTCTAAGAGTCTAGAAGATTTTTTAGAGTGGTCATTTAGACTTCTGCAAAAAAATTATATTTTTGGGAAAAACGATTTAAACTTAGGTCAAAACTGTGACTTTTTTTTTATCACATGATACTCTAAAAGTATAGATCTTATCATGTTTCCGTCAACTGCGATATATTCCATGAGTCAAGAAGATTTTTTTTAGAGGGGTCATTTAAGATTTCTGAAAAAATATATATTTTTTGGAAAAACAGTATTATATTTAAGTAAAAACTGTGACTTTTTTTTTAGGTATCTTTGAACACATGTTATTGTAAAACTGAGGACCCTATCATGTTTCCATCAACTGTGATATGTTATAGTAGTGTAGATGATACCTTAGAGCTGTCATTATATTTTTCTGAAAAAAATATATTTTTTTTAGGCTACTTGGATATAGTTAAACATTGATCTTGTTAGATGTGAGTGGGATATGAAATCTAACTGATAGTTAAAATTAAGCTTGATATATTTATGATTAGGATTACTAATCTGGCACTTTACTAGGATACAGTGAATTGATATATTTTGGCCCAAGTAACTTAATTTAAGCTTTAGTTAACTAAGTATTGATACAGATAATACTAGTTAAGGATTTAAAAGATTTGGTAACTTGTTTGCTATTTTCATATTGAACACTTTTTCAAGAAAACCAATATCTCTATATCAACTTAATACATTCAATTGATATTCCAATATGAAAAAGAGTTTCCTGAGGTCCATTAACCAATATGTCACAAACAAATCTATATATATGATTCTTATATGTCTAGACCAAGGCATTTTAAGCTATTTTGGATCTCTAGTATGATTAAGTGTAATATTACTTCTAAGAAATCAAAAGGTTCCTTATTCTAGTCTTACTAATTTTCACTTCGGGCACCCCTTTATCAAGATGTCTAATATTATACTATTTCAATTTGGTTAATAATATTATACTGTACGGTCATACACTTGGCATATGGTCAAAAAGACTATTCCACAAGGTCATTTTCCTGGGAGCATTTGATTATGAATTAGATATATAGTTGTGTCGTGTGTTTTGTTTTTTTGGGGGCTGTCTCCGGTCTTATTAGAAATATGTCCTACCATATCTTCCATTTTTCTGCTCAGTCCCAGTTCCTGCGGTGGCAGCAAGATATGTATGGAAGCATCAATTAGAAAGCTTCTGTACTTGACATTATGTAAGGTGAACAGACAGGTGTGGATGTATGCTTTCCTGAAGCCAAAGCTTGGTTGATTGAGGGAGGTTTTTGAATGGGATGTCTGTTTGGCTGTCAGGGAGGGGGCAGAGCGAGCTTCAGCAGGAAGGGATAGGAGGCAATTTTTGCTGGACGTTACTTAAAATATTTTCTATAAATGTTAGGGGTCTGAACAAAAAAGAGGATGCCTATATAAATAATTAATAGACAAATGGGCGGACATCCCCACCAAACTATGGAGCTACCAAAAGTTTCCAAAAATTTACAGCTCCAATACCAAGGGAACAAAAAAGGAAAACAGGGTTTGCCATCATCATATATAATAGGATAAAATTCGAACATATCTGTGATGAAAAAGATCAAGGGGGAAGATATATGATTTTGATTTACAATACATTGTATACTTTGGTTAATGTATACGCTCCCTGTCACGATCCATCCCGCTCTCAGGTTCCATCAAGCATGCATAATCATCTTTTATCCAGTTTCTATTCAGTTTCTCTGGTTTCCGTTCTATGTTTGCTATTCTGTTCTAGTTCTTTGTTATTCTTGTTCATGTGTTCTTTGTTATTCTGTTATCCTTATGTGTTCTACATTTCCTCTTTCCAGTCCTGGCCACATGGTGGCATTTCTCAGTTCCAGCCACATGGTCACATTTCCTAGGTCCTGCCACATGGTAGCACTTTCCATACCATCCTAGTTCCTGACCAAAGTGGTGGCACTTCTCAAGTCCCTGTCCTTAGTGGCACCTGCCTAACCTGGCCCCAGAGATGCTATAGCTAACCAGCGTCTGCCTAGATTGGCCCCCAGGGTTGCACCAGCCCAGTTGGACCCAGAGGGGCTTCTACCCATGTCCTGAGACTCTTAATTGGGATGACCTGTCCTGAGTCCCTTTAGTGGGATGACCTGTCCTGAGTCCCTTAAGTGGGATGACCTGTGTCCTTTAGTTGTGATCCTTTGTCAGTGTTTCGCCCTGTAACCTGCTCTTGTACCCAGTTTCTATGTTTCTTTCTTCTCTGCTCCAATCCATTTATGGTTATCCTTTGTCTGTGATTATGTTTCATTCTGGGTTTTCCTGGATTCCTTCTGCCTCGTCACTTTGTTCCTCTATATAAGGTACTCCACCCGTTGCTTTAGTTTCCTTTTAGTCCTAAGTTCTGTGCAGTCTAAAGGTATTCCCTGTTTTCCATGTGTATGTGCTATGTTAATATTTTGATTGTCTTAGTTGGGGACTTGCCTATTGTGGGGTACCTTGACACGGTTGGAAAGCTTCATCTTATGGCCATAAATTAACCAAACCCCCACCGTTGTACCCAGTACCCAGTGTATCTTCCACAAGGCAAGCAAGGCACTCGCCTAGGGCAGCACTTTGGCAGAGGGCGGCACTTTGCCAGAGGGTGTTCAAGCACACTTCTGGTGCTTCAAACATTTTCTCTCCCTCCCCCAACGTTCAGCAAGCTTTAGCTCCTTCCAATTAATCAGGGTGACTGGGGCATGTAATGGACATGGTGGCGGTATGTAATGAGGGTGATGGTGGCATGTAATGGGGGTGATGGAACATTTAGTGTGCATGCAATGGGGGTTATAGGGGCATGTAATGGGCTGACCGGGCATTTAATGTGTGTGCAATGTGGGTGATGGGGCATGTAATGGGGTGATGGTGTATGTCGTGGATCTATAAAGTGGGTGATGGGGCCTGTCGTAGGTGTCCAACTTGGGTGGGGAGGTGCCCGAATTTTGTCTGCCTAGGGAAGCACAAAACCAAGATACACCACTGATTGTACCATCTTTAGTGTTAGGTTAGTTCCTGTATTTATGTTTGTATGTTTGTATGTTCCCTGACCCTCTTTCCCTGTAACACTCCTCTATCTTCTCCCTAAATCCCAGATCTGGTTCCCTTATGAAACGTCTGAGGATTCCAGCTTCTTACTCTGTACCTTGTGCCCTTATTCCTTTACCCTGTCCTCTGTATTTAGTCTGTTATATCTGTGCCTGTCCCATTAAGTTTTGTATGTTTCCTTTGTCTACAACCCTGTCCCTTGCATTGTTTATCTTCAGTGTGTTACTTTTGCTTTTATAGTTTTTATGTCTGTCCTATAGCCCTGCACTCTGTATTTCTGCTCTATTCTTCCTTAGATTCGTTTCTCTCTGCTTGGCTATCTCTTACTTTATTCTTTCCTAGCCATGTAACCTGAATACAACAGCTGCTTCTGCAGGGTCTTGAAATTTAGCTGCAGGAACCTGGGGTTCCAAACCACCGGGCAATGTGGTTACCCAGATTCAAGCCTGTCTCTCCGCTACCGCCTTTGTGCTCTATATATCAAGCGCTCAGGGTCCCTTACCATCCAGGACACTCCCAATGAATTCCTGCATACATTTCTGGAAGGCCTTATACAAAGAATTGATAAAGTGTCATCTGGTCATCTAATCATCGGTGGAGATTGTAATTGTATCTTAGACTACAAGTTAGACAGAAACAATAATTCAAATTGGACCAATGAGGTAAATCTCAAGGCTGCCACACCAGTGATGCAGAACTTCCTATCTAAACACCCAACACCTGAATGATCGGAATTATTCCTACTTCTCCAACTTACACCTGCATAGATTATTTTCTGGCAAAGATTGATGTCTTAGAGTTGATTTTGAATTTGAGGATAAGTTCAATATCCTGGTCTGACCATGCCCCAATATTCGTAGAAATCAAAAAGCATTCTGAGTATAGAATTAGGAATAGATGGAGGATGAATGAAACATTGTTAAAATATGACCTATATGTGGAGGAGTTACGCTCTCAGGCACAAAATTTCTTTAAAAGTAATGAAAGGGGCGATGTTTCGTATGGCTTCTTAGGCTAGGAGCTTATATGAAAAAACTGAAGCTGGAAGATTTAAACAGATTATATATTAACCTGGCAAGGTCTGAGAGACTATATAAGAGTAGCCTGGCCCCAGAGATTTTGGACAAGGTAAAAAGTATCCGAAAGAAAATATTAGAAATAACTTATGACAAAATAAATAAATAATTTCTTACACTGAAACAAAGATGGTATTATGGAACAGTAAAACTGGTAAAAATCTAACCAATAAACTTAAAAAAGAAATAGACCACAGGTTATTAAGAACATTTTGGTGAGGGACATTAAGTTTCTCTCCCCAATTCAAATTAGGAAAGCCTTTGGTGAATACTATAAAAGCTTATATAATTTGAATACGAATGACGCCTCTACTCTGGATACTATGGACATACAGCAGTTCCTAGAAAAATTAAAACTTCCAAAAGTCTCAGATGAAAAATTAGCACAATTATATAGTCCCTTTTTCTTTGTTCGAAATA
This sequence comes from Pelodytes ibericus, assembly GCA_036172795.1. Taxonomy (NCBI): domain Eukaryota; kingdom Metazoa; phylum Chordata; class Amphibia; order Anura; family Pelodytidae; genus Pelodytes; species Pelodytes ibericus. The sequence goes on from CM069863.1 coordinate 77,173,301, forward strand.
GTGATACTATCTGATCTTTGAAGTGGGAAGTCTCAGGGGCCAAATGGGTTCTAAATCTAATTTCTGATACTTTGCCAGAAAAAAACTGTACCATCTGAGATTCTCCAAGGCTCCATTACACCAATCCTTAAGACAGGTAGTCTATAAACCGAATGTCTTTCAGCTTATAGACTTTCGGTTTATGGAATACATGTAATGCTATTGGCTTTCTATAAACCGAAATATAGTCCCCATTCATAAGAATTTCTTAGTATGGTGCACCTACAGTGTGATAAGGGGACATATTATAAACATGGGCGCCAGGGAGAAAGAGATTAACAAAAAAAGGCAATTAGGCGACTTATACTTGGAGTTGGACCAACTAAATAAACAGAACAAAGATTAAGACAAGAAAAAAGTAAGAGAGTGATTTCAAGGATTAGAGATGGAGATAGGTTGATAATGACCCCCGAGGGAATTGGGGAAGCCTTCTACAAGGACCTATATAATATCCCTCAAATGACACAAATACAAAAGATAGAAAAATATATACAGAGTTTAAAGCTCCCCCACATTAACTGAGCAACATCTACAGATGCTAAACCGCCTGATTGGGGAAAGAGAGGTAGAGGAGGCCATCAATAGATTAAAACCAAATAAGTCCCCTGGCCCGGATGGCTTCGATAATTTGTTTTATAGAATAATGAAGGATAAGTTAAAAGGAGAGATGACCACACTCGTTAATGCAATGGGTAAAAGTAAAAAGATACCGGAAGAACTGATACAAGCGCATATAGTACAAATCCTAAAAGAAGAGAAAGATCAGGAAAGAGTTAACAACTACAGACCGATAGCTCTATTTAACGTAGATATAAAGATATATTCATCAGTAATAGCAGAAAAAATAAAGGAGGTGATAGCTTCCTTAGTCCAATCAGATCAAGTAGGATTTGTACCAGGCCGCTTTGCGGCATATAACACTCGTAGACTTAATAGATTTACAGGAGGCCGTGGTGCAAAATGTAACGCCACTGCTGACCCTGTCTTTGGACGCGGAGAAGGCCTTCGACAGGGTCAGCTGGGCCTTTATGAGGTCAGCCCTGGGGGCCTTTGGTTTTGGGGCGAATATCTTAGATATGATCATGATATTATATACCTCCCCGTCAGCAAAGGTAAAGGGAAGTGGCTTTACTTCAGAGTGGTTCACAATCAAGAATGGGGTCAGGCAGTGTTGCCCGCTCTCTTGCAATCAGAGACAATAATAAAATCAGAGGGTTTGGGTACGATGGGGGAGAGAGTAAGATCGTCATGTATGCAGACGTTGTTATCCTGACACTTGAAGACGCACTAGTTTCCATGGAGGAAGTCATGAAGACCCTCACAAGGTATTCAGAATACTCAGGATATAAAAAAAATTGAAATAAGACTATTGCAATGCCAAGTAATATGGAAGATAAAGGGGGGAAAAAACTCTGGAAAGCAGAAATGTCTTTAAGTGGGCAAAACATTTCTTTAGCTACCTGGGCATTAAGATAGGAGTAGATATAAATAATATGGTAGAAAATAAGTTTAAACCACTTATGATTCAGACAAATAAACAACTGAAGAAATGGAAGGGGAAAGGTCTATCCTGGTGGGGAAGAGCGAATGTGCTAAAATCATACATCCTACCCAAATGGACATATATGTTAAAAATGATACCCATACGAGTCCCAAAGCCATGGACTGAAATGCCCCAGTCCGCAATGAATAGATTTGTCTGGCAAGGGAAAAAACCTTGAATTAAAACGAAATGCTTGATGCAAAAAGTCAAACAAGGGTGACTGGGAATGCCTAACCTAGAAGAATACTACAGAGCTAACCTATTAGTACATGCGCTAATAACACAAAAAGAGGAGAGTAAAAAAGAAAGATGCTACAGGATAGAACAACAGAAGATGGAAATTAGGAACCTAGGGGCGCAGTTTTGGAGGTTACCCACGAAAGATAGGCAAAAGTCCATCAGGGGAAAAAAGTATGATTTTAATAGATCTGATAAGGGAATGGGACAAATTCAAAAGTAATATAAATATAAAGAGCAGACTACAAATATGCCTTCCATGTAACATTCTAGGGTCCCTGATAGAAGACCTGAACATCAGTTCCTGGACAATAAAGGGTATGGAGACAATAGAAGATCTATCTGAGGTAGGAGAGGTGAAAACATTTACCCAAATTAGAGAAAAATATAATATACCAGCCTCAGAAATATTTACATACTTAAGATTAAAGGGATTTCTGAGTTTGGACACAAAGCAGAAACAGAAATAGAGAGGAGTCTGGTCACTTTAATTGAAAAAAAAAAAGAACTCAAAAAAGTTGATATCAAAATGTTTGGACATAATAAGACAGAGTTCCCCAGAAGTAAAAATCCTAGCTATAGAGACATGGAGAAAGGATGGGATAGAGGAAGTTACAAAAATAACTGGCTTAATTTACTAAGGGAGGTGTATAAATGGGTCCATTGTCTGAATCTAGCAGAAGTCCACTACAAAATTCTAAACCATTGGTATCTGGTCCCCTCCAGAGTGGCAAAAATGTCCCCAGGGAGTTTGGACACATGTTGGAGAGGTGGTGTAGAAAGAGGGGATTTTCTGCATGTCTGAAGGGGCTGTGTACCAATAAAAATATATTGGGAAATGGTCAGGAAGAAAATCAGTGCGGAAGTTAAATATTACTAAGACCTGAAACACTATTACTTCAAATAGATGTCCAGACCTGGCCGGCAGAAGAAAGAACTCTGATGATACACATATTGGTAGGAGCAAAGCTATTGATTGCCAGAAACTGTAAAACTGATAGAACTCCAACATGGGCAGAGTTAAGATATTTAGTGGTTCAAAATCTGCAGATGGAGAGCGGTATAACATTTCAATTTCAAATTGGGGGAAAGAGGAGAGCAGAATGGAATACATGGATCCAGAAATGTAAATGGAGTTAATTTGTTCATCTAAGGGCAAGGAAAGGAAAAAAGAATGAGAGAGATATGGAGATAGGATCTGATAGGAATAAAAAGGAATGGAATGACCGCCTCCCCCCCCCTACCCCCCGATGATCTCACCCGCATGGTAACTGTTGTTGTTTATGTATAATTATTAATATGTAGGAGGACTGTGTTTAAGATGATCGGTTTTATACGAGGATATATGTAGAAATAGAGTATAACTGCCATAGAGTAAAGAGTATAGCCGTCTCCATGTTCTCCACTGTATAAGTTGAGGGATGAGAGGGGGTGATTCGAGGATGCAAAAAATGGATACACCTGAGGTGCGCTGATTAAAAAGACTAATCTTGAATATTTCACAACTTAGGGGTATCTACCAAGGAGTTGCACAGGATATGCACTTGATTTGCACTTTCATTTGTACTTTATGTAAATCTTAAATTATTCCCATACATTATAAAATGTCCTTTTTGTATATGTGAAACTGTAATATATGTAAGTTAGTATTGACCTTTTATATGTTATGAAAAAATAACAGAAATTAATAATAAAAAAAATATTAAAAATACACAAATCTTGACCAAATGTCAAAATCAGAAGTTATGACTGATAAGTTACAAAAAAAGATTGATTGGGAGACAAAGAGCATCAGTTACCTAGGAGTTAGGCATTCCCTGAATTTATCTTAAATTACCAGACTGAATTATTCAGCACTAGCCAAAGACTTTAAAAACTCTTTTAGAGCTTGGAAAGGCTTGGAAGTATCATGAATGGGGCGAATTGCCTCCATTAATTCTTATATGCTACCCAAACTATCATATCTGTTTAGGAACATCCCATTGATTGTGGACTCTCAGCCGGCACATGAATTCCAGAGACTGATTTCTGAGAATATATTTGGCAGGATAAAAGACCCAGAATAGCTTTGGATATATTACAAAAGGTAATAAATGAAGGTGGAGTCTCCTTTCTGGATATTCAAAAGCTATATGTTAACAGTATGATGACTTCTAGGCGTGTGTTGATAGTAACCTTCCATTGATTTTTGTTTGTTTTTTTGTTTTAGGAAAACATTTGATATTATGAATTTATTACTGTCCACTCAGCCAAAATATATTGGATATGTAAATCATTAGAACTGGATAAGTCGTGGCATTCTGGACCTCTCAGGAATCCTGGATAAGGGGGCTGTTGTTTCCTTTTCCCATTTGCAGCTTAAGTTCAGTCTTCTTTCAAGAGAGTTGTTTAATTATCTAACAATTAAGAATGTTATATTCAGTAAGAAGTTCAATGATCCAATACCGATTGAATAATACAAAAACAAAACATGACAAAAATAAATTAGCATCTCTAAATTTCGGATAAATCAAACTCCAGAAACCAAATATCCTGTCTGGATCAAATGGGAATAGGAAATAAACTGTAGTATCTCCTTTCAAGATTGGATGCAAGGAATCTCCCTAGTTAAAAGGAATATAGATTGCATAAATATATTGGAAGTACATTATAAAAGTATTTACCGTTGGTATTTAATCCCCACACTTCAGTGCCCCGAATCCAGATTTATTCTTCCTCTGACTGCTGGCGCTGTAGCAGGGCTGGAGGTTCCTTGCATATATGATGGGGTTGTGAGGAACTGACCCCTCTAAAAGATGTTTTGTCAAATATCCTAAATTCTGTACTTATTAAGGAGGTCCAACTCAATTAAAATGTTCTTATTTCATATTGGCCTTGCTGTAATAATAATGAAAAATGTTTATTTACTCATATATTCATGGCCAGTAAAATAGTTATGGCCAGAAATGGAAGAATCATCAGACTCCTGAACTGGCCTGAGATCAAAAGTCAAATAGAAATTCAGTATAAAATGGAGGCAGGTTTCTATGTGGAAAGATCCTCTACAGAGAAATATCATGATATCTGGTCTCCTTGAATTAAACAATATATACCTTGCCTTCGACCCCCCCCCCATGAGTGATTGTTTTATGAATGTGTGTGGATGAGGTATAAGGTATCTAGTTTGCAGATGACAGATAGGTAAATATTTAATTGAACAAAGATGCACATAATAATATAGCAGTATAACACCGTCCATTTAAAATTGCAGTATTGTTCATGTGGCTTGTGATTTATGCATCTATTATCTGTCACTGTTCTCAACTATATGTTTGAATAATTAATTTCTTTACATCTTTTTCTATAATAAATATTCACTTTTCGATAAATAAAGTAAAAAAATTACAAAAGGACACTTGTCACCCCTATGATAAGTTACATCCTAACTGATTATCTAACCTTGTTCTACTGTGCTGTGCCTTTGAATAAAATGTATTTTTAAAAAATAACTTTTTAAAACTTTTTAGCTCCGCTGGTGTGTTCTGCCAATGCTGCCATGTTCTCCTCTCCCTTTGATGAGAGAACTGATAATCACACCGGGGTGTGGGACTTGCTGAAGCGTGGGTTGCAAGGAAAAGGAAAAAATATATATATTAATATAACCATATAGTAATAATACAATGCTTAAGTCAAATGATTCCCTAAAAGTCTCCTTATTAAAGAAAGAGGAAATATATGTTCCTATCTCTAGCCAGATAATATATCCATTCAGCTAATCCCAGCTATATCTACATGAATATTTTTTGTCATGCAATTTTACTGTATAGAGAGAAGCTCAGCAGACTGAAGCTGTACATAGGGCTCTAAATGCACATATATGTACTGAGTGGCATATGATACTGTGCTTCATCCATCTCTATTCACTGCATTTGTGTTCACTTTAAGAAGGTCTAATCACCTCAGCGTATTGCAAGTTCACCACTAGTGCATTAGTGTTACTAAACCCGACTAACCTTAAAGGACAACTCTAGCAAAAAATAAAGTTCTGTTTAAGTGAAAGATGGCATCAAGTGTAGGTATTTTATTTAGAAATGCTTTCATGAAAAAATACAAATAAAGTACCTTATTGAGTCATCTTTATTCCATATAGCTCTACCAGGAGGCAGCCATTTTGTTTTGAATATTTGGGCAGATGGGTCAGATCTTTCTTCATCTGAACCAAGGCAAGAGAAGATATGACCAAAGATCTAAACAACATGTCTACCCCTGAGAGAACTATATGGAGTTAATAAGTCTTAATATTGCACTTCATTTATATTCTTTCATTAAACAATTTCTTTATAAATCATCTATATTGATACAATCTTTAAATTAAACATAAGGTCATTTTTTTTTTTTTTGCTACAGTTATTCTTTAAGAATGTAAACCTTCCTAGATATCATTTTAATCAATTATATTTAACACTTTCAGTGTAAGGCAAAAGTGAAATACAAACTAATTTGTTTAGTGCCATTCTCTAAAAGAGTTGATATAATGTAAATAACCTTCAGTAATACCACCTATAAAAAGAACCATGATCTCATTTTTCATTCATTTATTTTATGTTATCATTGCTTATGACCAAAATTAATTTTCATGCTGTAATGGTAATTAAATTAATTAAGACTAATAATGCATTCAGCAATGGATTACAAGATGTTATTCCCTTCTCCAAAGTAAACCTACGTTTATATTAAGAGATATACATGGTTTTACTCTTGGCTCTGCCTCAGATCTGAGGTGATATACTTAAATTCGGGAGATGTTATTTGTGTCCCGTTGTATTCTATATTCACTAGCATTCTTTCTTTTATCCAGGAATAAAAGAAAGAAAATGGATATAGTATATTTTGTTTTATATGAAAATGTATGAGACCTTGTGATGTGTTTTGTGACATCAGACAGGTGTGATCGAACCCAGAAGTTAAAGAAATGTATCAGGAGCTCACTTTGAGCATCTGTTACATTTTCCCTGTCAGACTGAGCCTCATCTGACAGGTGGGATCCAGCTGCAGTCCTCCGTAGTGAGATCCGCAGCACACCTCATCTTGGGGGGACACAATCAGCTGATATAAAGAGAACATGTTTTCCTAATGGCATTGGAGTCCTGTATTTTAGATTAACATAGAACATCCATATGTGGTAATGGGTTAAAAGAGGTATATCATCAGAAAGCATTTAATTCACTAAAAAGTCACTGAAGGTTCTTTGAAGAAAAATATGACTGCTCGTGTAAACAATTAATGGTTGTTAAGCATGGCAGTGTATATTATGACAAACAACACATGCTACATTATGCCAGCTGGTGTAATGATGTGATAATGTCTGACTCATTAACTCTAGCACACAGTTTACGATGCCCTTGTATGACAGGATTAATTGATTCACACATACATTAAAACAAAAATAACTAAACTGAAATTCAGCTGGAAGCCTACATTTTCATTTGTCATAAACCCTGTTGACTGAGAGTGGCTGCAACTTTTTGTCTTTGGTTTGTGTCTCTCTTGCATTTGTCATTTTCCTATTATTTGTTGGCCTTTGTTATGCGTTTGAACTAATATTAAGATGATTAGAGACATTAAGTAGATTTCTTTCTCCTTAATTCTTTTAGTCATAGTGATTTCAAAAGCTGTTTTTTTTTAATTGTATGATTTTTATGAAACAAACCATACAACTGTAGTTTTTATCAGTCTATTTATTTATTACTTTTGTGTGGGATAGAAGATACCTTTATTGGTCTTTCTTTTTAAGTAGAATAGCCGTAATGATGTTGAGGTGACTGAGGCACATACCTCAGGTGTACACAATTGAGGAGGCCCAGGGATGATAGTGTGCAACCCTGAAAAAATAGCAAAATCATACAAAATTAGGCTGATACCCTTTTACGCAACAGAGTTGCAACTCCAGAGTGACAGTCACTCCATGCAAAGAGCTTATCTGATGCGCCTGACTGAAAGAGATAAGTTTTATGTGCTAGCTATATAGCACTATAAACACTGTAACACTAACATTTGGTTAACTATATACTATTGGGAGCTCCAGAGTATGATAATATTGTAATACCATGTATGTCTGGCTCCTTCTATAATTATGGGAGGCAGCTGTGCTATGTACTATACACTAATGGGAGATATTCTATACCACTGTAAATGACTGATTGTCAACAAGTTCATAAGAGCTATGTTGTACCACCATCTATGTTTGGCTGACTATATGGTGATGAGGTCTATATTTTACCACTGGTAATGGCAAGATATCTGACTATGGCAAGCTAACTATTTAATGATGAGAGCAATGCTTTACCACTATCCATGTCTGGTGAACTATATATCAATTGAGGTTATCCTGGACCATGATCTAGCTGCATAATTGCCAATGAAAAATGATTTGAGTTATGATGTCATAAACATGTGTCATTGTTTGTTTCTTTAAAGTTTTGTTTCCAGTGTTCCAGACTTGCACACAGCTTTGTGCTGATGGGGAGTTTGACCTGTGTGATCTTCTTCTCACTGATATTTCAGACAGCTCTACAGTGTACCATTGTACTTATTTGCAATACTGGAAATATAGTTAAAGATGTAGGCGTATATCATGTATAACCCCTTGACGACAAAGTACGTGCCAGGCACATCCTGGGAGAAACTCCCTTAACGACAAAGGACGTGCCTGGCACGTCCTGCAGTGAATGAAGCGGTTTTCGCGATCAACGATCGCGAAAACCGCTTTAATAGTGCTGGTCTATTGCCTCGACATCGAGGCAATAGCCAGCACCGAAATTTCTATTTTGGGACCCCCACGATCGCCCCACGGAGCGATCGTGGCGAGCCATATTGACGGAGCATGCTGCTCTGTCAATATGGCTAAGCCCTCTGCCGGTCTGAGCTTCGGAAGTGAAAGTAACTTCACTTCCGTCGCTCTGAATATGCTACTTGACTGTTCCTAGTGGTAGTTTAGTAGCATTGCAATGGAAAATATTTAAAATACATATTTAATTAATTAAAAACTGGTTATTTAGCTATATTAGCCTATAGGGTTAAAATTAAATATTTTTTAGCATAAGGGATAGGGTTAAAATTAAATTAAAGTTCAAAAATATTAATGGATATAATAAGGGTTAGAGTTGGGGTTAAATTTAGTGTTAGGGTTACATTTTCGGTTCGGGTTGGGGTCAAAAGATCAATATAGGAAAAAAACAAAAAACACTATTTTTGGTTTTTGCCCCATAACTCGCAAAAAAATACCGAAAAATATGGAAACATGCATATTTTTGAACTCGGGAGAACATTTAGAAACTATTTAGATGGGGTCTTTTTTAATGATTTTATTTGTGTAAATTATATTTTAGGTCAAAGTTAGAAAAAGTGGTTTTTTTTAAATTTTTCATCATATTTTATGATTTTTTTGTAGTAAATTATAAGATATGATGAACATAATGGTATCTAATGAAAGCCCTTCTTATGACGATAAAAACAACATATAATTTGTGTGGGTACTGTATGTGAGAAAGAAAAAAATTACAGCTAAACACAAACACCCTGGAAATGTCAAAACAGCCATTGTCACCAAGGGAAAGTCAAGGTGAAAATGTCTTGTCACTAAGGGGTTAATATCTTATGGACCTTATATGGTGGACCATAGGAAATAATCTGTGTAGTGTAATGGTGAAATGGAAAGAAGCCTTATCATAATTTATTTAAATTGTTCAATAGAATTGGAAACATTAATACCTATACACTTATTCCTGCAAAGAAGGCATCACCTGGTCATTAGTATAAAATTCTCTTCAGTGCATGGGTAGTAAAATACTGTGTAAATATTCCATCAGATATCTGCGTACAGAATGAGAGACAGAATGGAAACAAAGTATATAGTGATGATTCAATATACAGATAATAGATAAAATCAAACGACTATAAAACCAGTCCTAATGGAATGCCGAGGTCATCTCAAATCCTGGTAGCTCCACTTGAATGGACTCTGCCACCTTAAAATTGTTTTTAATGTGAAAGTAGAGAATACAAAATGAAGAAAATAAGAAAAACTACCACAACTAGAGGACATAGTCTAAAATTAGAGGGGCAACGATTTAAAAGTAATATCAGGAAGTATTACTTTACTGAGAGAGTAGTGGATGTATGGAATAGCCTTCCAGCGGAAGTGGTAGAGGTAAACACAGTCAAGGATTTTAAGCTTGTGTGGGATAGGCACAAGGTTATCCTAGCTATAAGATAGGGAACTGGTGACCAATAAAATTATATAGAAAATTGGGCAGACTAGATGGGCCGAATGGTTCTTATCTGCCAACACATTCTATGTTTCTATGTTTCCTGTTTATGTCCTCACCTGTGGCTTGATATACAAATAAACTAATTTTCAATTGATGTGATAATCAGGAGACTCCACAGATACATTTAAAACACATTTATTTACTAGTTTAGACATTTACTTGCCATTTTGTGAACACATTGATAGATCCTTATCAATCATTTTTATTCTCTATATTCACAGTAAAAACAATGTTTAGATGATGGAGTCCCTTTAACAAAAGATGATTCTCACCTCACTATAAAGTTAGCTCCGAAGAAATCGAAACCTATAAAAAAGCAATCTTTGTAGATTTAATAAATAACCAAGTTAAAGATCCAAGAAATTTACTGTGAAGGTGTCAATTTTGAACAAAGGTGGTATATGACAGGGGCCTGTAGATAGCTTATCTCAAATAGAAATGAGTTCATTCATATTTTATAACTGTCACACTCCTACTCCTGGGTAGCTTTCCTCCAACTACAGAGCGGGTGGGGTCCTGTCCTCTCCTTTAACTCCTTAACACTAATCGACGTATATACACGTCCTGAGTTTTCATGTAGCGTTGCGCGCCTTAGCGCAATGCTACATGCCTGCAGTTACTCTCAGAGGCTGCTTCGGATCCGAAGCAGCCTCTGAGAGTGCCTTCGGTAAAACCTGAGGCATCATGCAGCACCTTCTGTTAAAAATCAAGGCATCATGCAACACAGGGTGCCCAGCAGAGAGAGATAGAAGTAAGAAAAAACAATCTCTTCTGTCACTCTGAAACTGTTGCTTGACTGCCCCTAGAGGCAGTCAGCTACATTACAGTTAGAAAATAAATAAATAACAGGAAAAAGCAAACCCCAAATCTAGGGTTAGGGTTATAATTAAGGTTATAGAGGGGTTTGGGTTAGTACAAGCTTAGATTAAGAAGTGGGGGTAGATTTAGGGTTAGAGTAAATTTAGGGTTGGGGTCAAAAGGTCACTGTAGAAGAAAGTGGTTAGGAAACAAAAAAACACTAATATTGATTATTGCCCTATTACTTGAAATAAAACAGACAAACATGGAAACATTGGTATTTCTAAACTCAGGAAAATATTAGAAATATATAGGAAGGGTATTTTTTACCATTTGTAATTATTTAAAAAAAAAATCAGGTCAAAGTTAGAAAAAATGTTTTTATGGCATATTTTCATCATATTTTATATTTTTTTAATAGTAAATTATATCATATGATGAAAATAATAGAATCAAAGGAAAGCCCTATCCATCCTTTAAAAAATTATATATAATTTGTGTGGGTGGACTGAACACAAAGAAAGAAATTCACAGTTCAGCAAACATATGACAAAAGTAATAGAATTTTATGGCAAGACAGGAGGCTTCATATTTGCATAATCCTTCTTTACTGAAACCTCCAGCAGCAAAAGAGTTAACAGAGTTGTAAATATTCAACCAATAGAAACAAACACAGGATGCATATATAAACCCCCTCAGACACTTCCTCTTCCTCTTTCTTTGCTGCTGCCTCCATGTGAGCACCTTCCACACTAGAGTGTTTCTCACTTTACAGTTTATTTAATCTATACTTCAGATTGCTTTATTACTGTGTATTGGGCTTTTTTGTCCCTTTATTGTGTTTTCCTTCACAGGTTATTGCTTAGTTTTAGGTATTTACACCTCTAATGGAGTTCTCTTTTTATACCATTAGCGGCAATACTGCTTTCCACACACACCTTAATATTTTATGATTCTCTCTAATGGTTGGCTTATTCAGCCCCTCTCTTGGTGCTTGCACTGCCAGGTTAGGCCCTGTTTTTGGCCTACATACATATATATTGCATTATTATTGTTTAAGTCAAACATACCACAAACTGTTCCATGCAAGGGGATGACCCCCTCTTTCTGACACCGACTGACCTAAGAGTCTGCCACATTCCACATATATTTGATAAACCAGGTTATACAGGGATATTTACTTCAGGGATCTAGCTCCCATATATCATTCTTGGCAGTTTCCCCTGACAATTTTAAACCCCTCCAGGTTTATTTTGCTTGCTGCAGCAGCATGTATGCTGCTTCATGTTTAAAGTGATATAACCCCCTCCGGGGTTTGTGTTAACCTGCCTGTGTGCAGGTTTTTTTCCAATAGGCTGATCCTACCAGCTTACAAAAAAAAAAAAAAAACACTTTGCCAAACATTTTTACACATTATAACTGTATCACCAGATGAATATATTGATGTGGGGGTGACCCCCCCCCCCCCCCTCTCTGTGTAGTAATAATATGCCATAATATTGCTGCCAACTTTATTAGGGTGAGAAGGGAAGACAGTTTGTGTTTTTTTTTTTGGATACATTGTACAGCCAATCACATTGTATTTGCAGCATGCTCACACCTGTTTAGTAACCATTTTATACATTTATATTATTTTAGCCTGTGACTAGCTTAGCGCACCGACATGTTCCTTTTCTCTAAGCTGCTGACCCCATCTGTGGGTGAACCCCCACTGAGCAATTGGGTGAACCCTGTTAAATTTCACTTTTATTATATATAGCTCCACATTACATCTTTCAGATATCATTACTGAAAGAGTTACCACTTGTCATAGCAAGTGATGTGGATAACCCATGCGTGGGGCCCTTCAGGCATGGCTCCAGTCAACCTTGGCTGCATCTTTGCCAGCAGCCCTGGCCATTCTGCAACAAACCAACCCCCAACATTACTCAGGACGCCCCTGAAGCTCCTTCACTTGCATGGGTCAGATCTGAGGACTCGTACCATTGTCATGATCTGACCCTCTCTAATAAGAGGTCCGGGTTGGACTCTCTTCCTCAAGGAAAGGGCAAGAAACCCCTCAAGAAAAGGGTTAAGTGCTCCCCACTTTTGGTTACACTGAATACTACATCTGAAGAGGCAGATGTGCCTTCTGGGGATGAGAAATTTAAAACCCTTGATGAATATCTGGCTCATTCCTCTAAGCAGGGCTCTCCTATGAGGCACCCATCTACAGAATTACCCAGGAATCATTCCTGGATATACAGGCACCACAACAAATGCCTTTGCCAACAAGGCCAGGGGTCCCTATGACTAAAGGGATTGGCCTAACAGCCTTTTACCCAGTGTATTGGGTGACGCCCACTGATATCTCTGGTTACTCCCGATATGTACAGGCACCCCAACATATGCCTCTCACAATAAGGCCAGGGGTGATTCCCCCCCCCACCCCCCCATGAATAAAGGAATTGGCCTAACAGCCTTTATCCCAGTGCGGTGGGTAACCCCAACGGATACCTCGGTTTACCCCCAATATGTACAGGCACCACAACATGTGCCTCTCACAATAAGGCCTGGGGGTGACCCCCTATGAATAAAGGGATTGGCCTAACAGCCTTTATGCCAGTGCGGTGGGTGACCCTCACTGACACCTCAGGTGACCCCCAATTTATATACAGGCACTAAAACACATGCCTCTCACAACAAGGCCAGGAGTGACCCCCCCCTATGAAGAAAGGTATTGGCCTAACAGCCTTTATCCCAGTGCTGTGGGTGACCCCCACTGACAAGTCAGGTGACCCCTGATTTATATAAAGGCACAACAACATATGCCTCTCACAAGGCCAGGGGTGTTCCCCCTCTGATTAAAGGGATTGGCTTAGCAGCCTTTATACCAGTGCTATGGGTGACCCCCACTGACACCTCGGGTAACCCCCGATATATACAGGCACCACAACATATACTTCTCTTGTGCCTTGAAGAAATGGCACGGCACTGAGACAGTTTGACAGAAGAGACTTATGTGCCCACAGGGCTTTACTCTTGGCTGCACTCTGTTCTGGCTGACACCCTCACCTATGCACTGGCTGCTCTACACCAGTCCCAGGCATTCTCATCCCCATACTCTCTGATGGCAGAGATGCTTCTGAATCCAGGGCTCTCACTGATGCTTTAGACCCTGAGATTCACTGAATGCCAACTCCAAGGGCAGGATGCCTGTAAAAAAAAGGCCAAGAGTGGCACACTGGTGGTCTGTCATGACCCTACCTCAACAAGGTGTTCAGAAGTTGTGGTAAAGGAGTACTAAGCAGGGATCTATAGACCAGGATGCCCTAGGATTCCACTTCTTGCTGATCTATCAGGACCCTTGCACCCCAGGGGTGCCCTGCTCCATGACTCCCTCACAGGCTCCTCTAAACCTGGCACACCCTTGGAGATTCTGGATGCTATGGGTCTCCCTCTTTTCGATCCTTCGCCATTCCAGGTCCTCAGAGTGGTGTCCTACCTAGCATCCCCTGGAAAAGGAGGTACGCTAGAAGCTCAATGCGGAGTATCCTTGTCCTACTATACAGTACAAAGTGGCTAACACCTCCGTTTGACCTGACCTTTGTAATTTTCATGCCCAAGAATGTCAGTCCTTGCAAAGGGCTGGAACAGGGCCTTAGCATCTAGAAAGACAAACTGCTTGATGTCTTGGCCACCATCACAGCTGTTCCTCATCACAGATAAAGCTTTGACAGAGGGCACCCCACTAGATACACGGCTGTCCCGGGAATGGGCGCAACAAGCCATGTATCCCCTCGGCAATGCTTACGTGGCTATGTTAGCAGAACAGCACAAAGCCACCCTTTACAAATTGGATGTCAAGCTGACATGAACTGGCCCCCAAGGATCTCGGCCCAGAGGCAGGACATATCTGGCGGGACATATCCTGGGATAGGGACCTCAACTAAATAAATCAACAGGTCAACATATTTACCTAGCTAAACAAAGCTCAGACATCAATGAAGCAGGTCTTCCATGGGGATCGTTTTAATTCAGGGCTGGTCAGCAGAGGGCCGTGCCACCAGCAGAACGCCTTTTACAGAATCAGGCCCCTCTGCTCAAAATCTGACGTCCTACCAGTTTTCAAAACTGCACATTCTTCTACCGTTCACTGTCCTATTAGGATGCATCATCCTCCTTCCAGGCCAGATTAATATCTAGTAAGGGGTACGTCGTGTTCTCCCACACATACTCCGTTTTTTCTGACAAGATCACCTGTGGCCATTCGGGCTCTGCACCTTGGTGCTTCACAAAACTGCCCAAGCCGGTTATGGAGTGCCTTCATGCTCGCTGAATCCACTATCATTTATCTGGACAACATCTTGCTGATGGTGCAAGATTGGCCATCTCTTATAGAATCTTGGCTTTATGATCAACAAGGCAAATTGGAATTAAAATCCATTTAATCCATACAATTCCTGGGTTTCATGATACTCAGTGTCGGTTGTCCTCAAACTATCTCAGTCCAAGATCTCCACCGCCTTCTCGGTTGCTCTTGAGTAGCATGATCGTCTGCTCTCTGCCTCTATACAGGCCATTTTTTCCAGGGCCCTTACACTATCTCGTAATGCAATGTCTGAAGGCTCATCTTTAGGTTCCTATGACTGGATTGTCTCCACTCTGGAATGATGCATCGTAGATTCTGACGCCAGCTCCCTCAGATGGGGTGTATCTCATGTGGAGGCCTGTGGACCCCTGAAGAACGCAGATTCCATATCAACTTACTGGATATAATCAGGTGTCCCTTTGTGATTCCCAGTTTCCTCTAAGACAGAACTCACTGTTCATTGGCCCCACACATTGGCATGTGTCCCCATTGGTCATTCTTGCCCTGAATCTCAAGGGTACCTTCAACCTTGAAATTGTTTGTATTTAGGGCAAACTGTCAGACACCAGCCCGCTTCAGCTGGATGCCGGACCTCTCTCTATGGCAGTGGACGCTTTTCTCCAGTCATGGCCTCTCCAGGGAGCCTATGCCTTCCCACAGTTCTCCGGTCTCCCTATCTAATCACTCCCCAGTGAGTAATGGGCTTTTTAATCACCCTGCTGTGGAGATCACATCTCTGGTTATCTCTCCTTGTACTATAATATGCTGACACTTTGGCTCTCTCCCTGTCTGGCCCTATACTGTCAATTCTGTACTTTAGTATTATGAACATCCTGAGGTTCACTTTCTCGGCGGTACATTTTCCCTTCTAGGAATGTTTTTCAGCTATGATCCATCGGTTCTTTGCCTTTTATGTGGCATCCACTTGGCTTGACCTTCAATGTCGGGGCACAATTCATTTCGGATGTGTCTAGGGTCCTTCATTGTGTTGAGGAATGGCCTGATAACGTTGCTCTCCTCCTTTGCTTTTGCTCTATTTGGTGTAATTGTGCCGGTTTTCTGATTTCTGGCTTTTCTATGGATTATTTTTCCTTCTACCCGGGAAAAAAAGGGGTGTTTTTCTGGACTAGCTGTGTCCATAGGTATTTGTCAGCCAAGTCCATTTTTCGTGCAGTGCCTAACAGGCCGCTTCTGATCCCTTACATCAATCTGTTAAAACCTGTTTTCCTACAGTTGATAGATGGAGTTCTTCATCTTGCTAATTTGGTGCAAGGGATCATTTTCTCTTAATGAGTGTTAAAAATGCAAATATGAAGCCTCCTGTCTTGCCATAAAATTGGGGATTATTCTAGCCTTGGTGAAGAAATAATCTTAATTTTATTAAAGACAGGAGGCGAATATTTCCCCCCCAGTTTTCCCCCAACCCTTATTACATCTGTGGGTATTTATTATATACCGTATTTGCTCGATTATAAGACGACCCTGATTATAAGATGACCCCGCCAAATTTGTACATTCCTTTAGGAAAAAAAATAAAAGCCTGATTATAAGACTACCCTATAGGAAAAAAGTTTAACTTGTATATATGTAAATTGCTTTTTAATATTTAATAAAAAATGAATATTATACAAATGCATTTCTTGTTTTTATTTGCTTTTATGTGCCAATGCGGCCTCTCTCCCGCTCCCCCAGCTGTCTCTCCCCCCAAAACCTCTCTCTTGTCTCTATCTATCCTCCCCTTGTCTGTGTCTCCCCCCTCCTCCCCTTGTCTGTCTGTGTCCTCCCACTCCCCCTCCCTTTGTCTCTCTCTGTCCCCCTCCCTCCCTTTGTCTGTCTCCCCCCCCTTGTCTGTCTGTGTCCTCCCCCCATCCCCCTCCCTTTGTCTCTCTCTATCCCCCCCTCCCCTTGTCTGTCTGTGTGCCCCCCCCCTTTACCTCGATCCCTGGTGGCTAGTGGGGGCAGCCGGGGGATGTCTGCACGATACAGCTGGTCCGTCATAATAGACTGCCGTGTCGGGCAGCATGGAGGATATCTGCACGTATTCGTGCAGACATCCCCCAGCTGCCCGATTCTCCCTGGTGCCTAGTGGGGCAGCAGAGGATGTCTGCGCGACGAGCGCAGACTCCCCTGCTGCCGCCCGGCACGCTCGCCGGGACTTCTGTGACGAAAGCGGAAGTACCCGGCTTCTTCATAGAAGCCCCGGCGGTCGTGCCGGGCGGAAGCAGGGGAGTCTGCGCTCGTCGCGCAGACATCCTCTACTGTTAGAGAGGGGGATCCAGGTCCCCTGCAGCTCTGCTGGGGACCTGGATCCATGTCTTATAATCTGACCTCAATTTGAGGTCAGATTATAAGAAGACCTCGAATGTAAGACGAGGAGGATTTTTCAGAGCATTTGCTCTGAAAAAAACCTTGTCTTATATTCGAGCAAATACGGTATTATTATTGTGTATCTGACTTTTATTGTTTGAAGTCTTATTAAGACTTTGTTTTATATATTACGACTGTCTCTCTGTTTATTGTTTGCAGTCTTATTATGAATCTGTTTAGTAGACCAGTTTACTTTCACAATTTTCTCTTTGCCTTCCAGCATGGTGTTCTGAGTTGGCATCTGTCCGGTTCCAGTGCTCCGACTTTTTGTGGTGATCGGTGTGATGATATGGGAACTGGATGGAGACCAATATGCAGGACAATAATATATATAAAGGTATAAACGTAATAAATACGAGAGATGACCAACCTTGCACTGATATAAGGATATAATCTGTAGGAATCCGATAGCATATAGTCCACACCAACATAGGTTGTATACAGGTACAGTTTCCACTTGAAATCCGTAATAGCAAAGGTGGTTTAGAGGAATATATATATCACTTGTAATCCACAGTAGCAAAGGTTGCTTGGAGGAAGATGTACACTTGTAATCCACACAGCAGGGGTACTTGGAGATAAATGAGGATAGCAATGGTCAAAGGAAAACAGACAATCTTCAGCACGATAAACAGTCCGGGATCAGGGGCAATAGAGAGACAGCAAAACGATAAACAAGCCAGGGTCAGGACCAGAGAATCAGCAAAACTATGAACAAGCCAGGGTCAGTACCAGAAAATCAGCAAAAACAGTGAACAGTCCAGAATCAGGGGCACAGGCAGACAGAAGAGTAGTCAGGTAAATCAAAGGGTCAGTAACGATAATCAGGAAAATAAACGCTAGGTATCATGAAAACACGACAATCACCAAGCACTGCTTGTCTGATGATTCTGCCTTTTAAATCCTCCCGCGCTTCGCGGGTATGCGACGGGCGTGACGTCATCAGATGCGTGCCTCTGTGTAGAAGGAAAAACTAGCGGTGTGAATGCGCTAGCAAGCGCGTGAGACTGATCCTGGCTGCAATGCAAGGGGGTGTACTCAGGAGAGCTGCTGCGGCGAAGATCCTGACAATCGGTTATTTTTGAGAATTAAGTTGTTCGTGCCCTGTTCGGCTGTTCAAAGAAAGAGGAAGAGGAAGTATCTGAGGGGGTTTATATATGCATCCTGTGTTTGTTTCTATTGGTTGAATCTTTACAACTCTGTTAACTCTTTTGCTGCTGGAGGTTTCAGTAAAGAAGGATTATGCAAATATTTGCCTCCTGTCTTTAATAAAATTAAGATTATTTCTTCACCAAGGCTAGAATAATCCCCAATTCTGGTCTTCAACGTACATCAAATGCAGCATAGCACTCACTAAGGGGTTAAACAGGTAGCTGCATAATGTTGCTATGGTGTCTCCATAGCAACACAACAACAGTCACCAGCATGATCCTCTCCAGGTGAGATGCATTAATGTGCTGCACTATAATTAACCACTCTTCCTCTCACTCCATACTTGGTTATTAACCCCTTCGCGACAATGGACGTGCCTGACACGATCTGAAACGAGCGGTTTTCGTGATCAACAATCGCAAAAACCATTCTAACGGTGCTGGTCTATTGCCTCGATGTCGAGGCAATAGCCAGCACTGAAATTTGCTCTCTGGGGCACCCATGATCACCCCACGAAGCGATCGTGGGTGCCATATTGACGGAGTAGCATGGCTATGCCCTCTTGTGGTCAGAGCTTCGGAAGTGAAAAAAAATCACTTTCATCACTCCGAATATGTTGCTTGACTGCACCTAGAGGCCGTCAGCAACATTACAATGTAAAATAAAAAAAGATTTAATTAGGTAAAAACTAGCATTAGACTTAGATTAGTTGTTAGTGTTAAAATTAAATATTTTTTAGCATAAGGGATGGGGTTAAAATTAAATTAAAATATATTAAGGAATAGCATAAGGGTTAGAGTTGGGGTTAAATTCAGGGTTCGGTTTGGGTCAAATGGTCAATATAGGAAAAAACTAAAAACACTATTTTTGTTTTTTGCCCCATAACTCACAAAAAATGCAGAAAAATATGGAAACATGCATATTTCTGAACTCGGGATAACATTTAGAAACCATTTAGATGGGATCTTTTTTAATGATTGTATTTGTGTAAATTATATTTTAGGTCAAAGTTTTTTTTTTACATTTTTTCATCATATTTTATGATTTTCTTTTTGTAGTAAATTTATAAGATATGATGAACATAATGGTATCTAATGAAAGCCCTTCTTATGATAATTAAAACAACATATAATTTGTGTGGGTACAGTATGTGAGAGAAGAAAATTACAGCTAAAAACAAACACCCAAGACATGTAAAAACAGTCATTGTCACCAAGGGAAAGTCAAGGTCAAAATGTCTTGTCACAAAGGGGTTAAGCTACCTCAGTGTGACCAGTGCTCCTTAAGTTCCTGTGATTACCTTAACTTGTGTTTTGACCTTTAGACTGACTCCTCTCGTTCCTGAACATTTGCTGCTTGCCCTGACCTCTGCTTCCAGTTTTGACTATGTTATTGCCTCACACTTCTGTACCTTGCCTTCGGACTTTTGTTTGCCCACGTGCCCCCATTCACTGTCACTGCAGTTGTTTCCATCTCTAACTGCTTTGGGACAGAGTCTCCATTGCACGTGTGTGCGGCTCTACCTCCTGCATCTGGATTCCATCACCCACAGTAGGAAAACTCGTCCTTACAATAACGGTGTGTAGATATGCAGGAAGATATGCATTTACAACATGTATCCCCTAATGGGATTCATCAAGAGCACCTTGATGAAGCCCATTGGGTGAAGCACTTTGTGCAGAAGGACGTTAGGGAAAATAATTTCTGGCTACCACACACTGCCTTCTGAAGACTGCCTGCTACTTTTCGTGCCACTACTCAATCATGGAGGACTGGGTGATTTTGGTTATCCATCTTGTGATTTACATTTTTGCTAATTTCTCTCTTTTTTCTTAATTTAAGCCTTGCAATTGGGGGGCATTAAAAGTATTTACTGTAACATACAGTAAATACTACTTACCTTTGGCTCATTAAAGATGGAGCGTTCTATTCACTAAAATTCTACTTTGGAGGTAGACTTTTTTTTTTTGAGACTAAGTTAAATCCATCACCCAAATTTGACTTAGTCTCAAAAATAGATTTGATCATTTGACCTCCCTTTACTTTCAGTGGGGAAGATTCAAACCATTCAGTTGGTTTTTTTTTCTGAATGGTTTGATTCAGGTGCCGAATTTGACTTAGTCTCAAAATGAAAGTCGAACTCCAAAGTCGAATTTTAGTGTAATACTGCATTGAAAGGCAATGTTTTGTAATATAACCCCCAATGGAATCAGACTCACATATCCTAGAGCCTCTAACTGGTTTTAGATCTCAGCATGTGGTGGGACTCAAATTCCCATCAATTCACCCCCAAAAAAGGTCCAGAGCCTTGCACTGTAGATATTTCATTTTCATAGTGATGCATGGTATATGTTATATAATCAGTGTAAAATAACTGGTAAACCTTGTTTATTTAAACATGAACACTACAAATGTGCAGAATGTTTTTTATTGGAAAAATAAAATTCACATTAAAGAAGCATATTTAATATATGGGTTCAGAATAACGCGATTCTGAACCTCTTCAAAAAGCCTTCTGAATCATTTAAAATATCAAAAACATCTATAATTTTATAAAAGAGAAGAAAAAATCAGACAGGAAAGACCAATGATTATTAATTTATGCATATGGTTACCTTGCTATAAATGGATTTATTCCCACTGAGATGTGTCTTTGTAGATTTGTTCTCTATTAGCATTAACATATGTGGTTGCCCACCAATGTATATACAAAATCTCGATATTAGAGTGGAACTAAAATTATTCTTCCTAATAGCAGATGTCCTCTTTCGGCATGTTCTTCCTACTGCAATAATAACTCAGCGCTCTGAAATATCACGGTCTGTTGCTTTTGGAATGATTGTGATCTGAAATGATGTAAAATGGCATCTGAACCATCGAATATGCTTCCAAGAATCTGCCAAGGATGTAGGATATGTACTGTAGCATGAAGGGACATATTTTCTTCAATGCAAAGCTAAAAGTTTCACTTTCTTTGTGAACGTAGCGTAAACTAAGGGTTTTATATCAAATTTCTGTTAATTGCAAAACTGTTCTAAAACATTTTAATGCCAAATCCAGAAGGATATAACTGATCTAGCTAAGCATGCTATATCTCTGAAACCTCTACTAAATACACGGGCATTGTTGGAAGACATAATAATTTATAGAAGCTGTCAGTTGTCAAGTTCCCCTTGCTACTGTGACCCTACCTGTTTTTTTGTGATTGCCTAACCTGTGTTTGACCGCATCCAGATACCTGACATTGATTCTTGCTGCCAGCCCCTGAACTTTTGCCTTCACCTGACCTCTCACCTTCTCAGCCAGCCCCGACCTCTTCTACTACCCTACCAAGATTTCTGCTTCATCCTTCTGTACCTTGCCTTTGGAATTGTTGCTTTCATGCACTCACTCACCCACCTACTCATTGTTTCCATCGCCAGTGAGTAGGCCAGATGTTTCTTTTTGCACGTGTGGTGGTCTGTCTTCCTGCAATTGAACTCCATCCTGTATGGTAAGAGACTCGAGCCTTAGAGTCCTCAGGATTGACCGACGCCATTACGGCTCTTACGCAGCAACTCGCTAATCTCAGTATTGGACCTGCAAGCAAGCCAGAACCAACAACGGGTTCAAGTTCAGGCCCTGCAACCTCCAAACGCCACCGATGCTAGCCCTCACAGTAACACCTCTCAGCAATTGAAGGGTGCGACTGCTGCACGTGAACCCCAGATTCCTTTGCCAGACAAATTTGCAGGTGATCGTACACAGTACCAACAATTCATCATGGCATGTCAAGTACTCTTTACGTTTCAGCCAAGAACGTATGTCCGGATTCATATGGTCATGACCTAAACATGGGCTCACCATCTAATAAACACCAATAGCTCAGTCCTGGACTCTTCAATTCATTTTCTAAAGCCCTAGAAACCATGTACAACCTGTTGAAGAGGACGTCACCGAGTTCAGAAATCTGGCCATTGAGAAAGGTTATAATTAGAGTTGAGCGGACACCTGGATGTTTGGGTTCGAGAGGTTCGACCGAACTTCGAAAAAATGTCCGGGTCCGTGCTCGAACTTGACCCTGAACCCGAACCCCATTGAAGTCAATGGGGACACAGACTTTTGGCCACTAAAATGCCTCTAAAAAAGTCATGGAAAGGGCTAGAGGGCTGCAAAAGGAATTAAAATGTAAGGGTAAGAGTAGGACAAGTGCCCTGCAAGCAAATGTGGATAGGGAAATAACTTAAAATAACATAAAATACATACAATTTACAAATACAGCTGAGCCATAAAATAGCACTAGATGGAATCTTTGATTTTAGCTTTGGAAGAACATAAATCTTAATCTAAAGCATGGCTGCCAGGAGGATCAACAGAATTATCCATTTGAGAGAGGGTTGGAGTGCAGGGTATTCTCTTTCAGTTTATACTAAGTGACCCATAGGTTGAAGAGGTGGTGACCGTGGCGGTGTAGGTGGAAGCGGCGCTGGAGGAGGAGGTGGTAGCCAGAAAAGTGCGCTGTAAGCACAGTAGTTGACGGTTCTATTTGACTCTCAGATATGAAGTGCACCGCAAGACGCAAATGTACTATTTAGCACCAAAAACTATTAGAATTTTTCAAAGTATTCTATAAACCGAAAGTCTATAAACTGAATGTCTTTCGGTTTATAGCCTTTCGGCTTTTAGAATACATGTAATGCTATTGGCTATTCTATAAACCGAAAGTCTATAAACCGAATGACTTTCGGTTTTAAGACTTTCGGTGTATATCCGAACCTCGAACTCCAACCCGAACAAACAGTGAAATGTTCGGGTTCCGGGGAAAGGACACCGTAATGTTCGGTACGAACCCGAACAGTGCGGTTCGGGTTCGCTCAACACTAGTTATAATGAAACAGCCATGGTAGACCAGTTCCGATGGGGACTCAACGATGTCCTAAAAGATGAACTTGCATGCACTTGAGACCCTCGTCTCCCTGTTCATCCAGCTGTACAGACGTTTCAGGGAACGACGAAAGGAAAAAGCTCTGGAACACAGTACAACTCAATGTCGTGTCCCAACACCGGTGTCTCCTCCAGCTGTCCTATTTCCTCCACCTACCCCTCCTACACAAGAAGAACCTTGCGGTCTGCTAACCAAAGAAGAAGGCCTACATCGTAGACTGAACAATATATGTCTCCACTGTGGGAAGCCTGGCCATGTCCTCAAAGACTGTAGGACCAAACCCAAACCTGTGGGTAAGCCTCAGTATTCTGTCCTCTCTGGTCTACTATCACTTGATTTCATCCAACCACATCTCACGGTCTCTTTTTTCTTGCAGTGGGGTAAACTTTGGATCATGATACATGCCATGTTGGGTTGAAGGGCTTTTTGGATCAAGAGGTGGTGAAGCAATATTACATTCCCATCAAGAAAAAGACAAATCCACTACACATTCAACTGATAGATGGAATCCCTTTGAGGTTAAGCCCCTAACATATGAGACAGTACCCCTCACAGTGACTTTTGGCACCATACATAAAAAAGAATTACGCTTTGAATCACCCCTCTTCCATGCCATATTGGCTATCTCCTGGCTTAGAAGACACAATCCGTTCATTTCTGTTGCTCACATTGTCGGAGTCCTTTACACAGTATACACTCATCTGTGATAAACCAAACCATAACCACTGCCTATGAATATACCAATCTTGAAACCCCTGCTCTGCCCCAAGAATACTCCTCCTACCATGATGTCTTTGAAAGGAATGGGGCGGATGCCTTACTTCCTCGATGCCCTTTCGACTTACTTCAAGGGGCACCCATTCCTTTTAGCAGCATGTGCCCTCTCTCCAAACCAGAATTAGCCATCCTGAAGGAATACATCAAAGACAACCTACGTAAAGGCTTCATCAGACTGTCTACCTCTCCAGCAGAGAGAAAAAAGACGGCGGCCTTCACCCCTGTATTGATTACAGGGAGCTAAATCAGATCACAATCAAAAACATATATCCATTGCTTCTAATCCCTGGATTGCTAGATCGTTTGTGTACCGCTAACGTTTATACTAGAATCGATCTGAGAGGAGCTTACAACCTCGTCCAAATTAGAGAAGGAGACGAATGGAAAATTCAAATACACCGTGATGCATTTGGTCTCTGGAATGCCCCTGCTACCTTCCAGGCATATTTGAATGATATCTTACGTGACTATCTAGACCATTTCATGGTAGTATATATATGAATGACTTCCTCGTCTTTTCATCCTCATTTAAAGAACATGTAGACCATGTGACCCAAGTACTGGAAAGATTACATCAACATCGTTTATATGCTAAACTTGAGAAGTGTGTTTTTCATGTCAAGTCCATCGAGTTCTTAGGGTACATCATAAAGCCACGCAGTATCAAAATGGATCCCCATAAAGTATCTACAGTTGTATCTTGGCCCAAACCCACAAGCAGAAAAGAGGTCCAACTGTTTATAGGGTTCGCTAATTTTTACAGGGAATTCATAAATAAATTCATCTGTTGTCCGTCCTTTAGCTGAACTCACAAGACAGCCACAGAAGTTCCAGTGGTCCCTGCACAGAACTCCTTTGATACATTAAAGAATCTGTTCACAACAGCTCCTATCTTACTGCTACCAGACCCAACAATACATCCTGGAAGTGGATGCCTCTGATTCCACCACCGGTGCAGTCCTTTCACTAAGAAGGGGTGACAAACATCTACTGCATCTCATGGCCTACCAATCCAAAAGACTCTCTCTGTCTGAAGAAATCTATAGCATAGGCAAAAATGGCTTTTAGACATAAAAAGGGCTCTAGAAGAGTGGAGGCATCTCCTCAAAGGAGCAAAACATCCAATTTTGATATTTACAGACCACAGAAACCTGGAGTATTTACGTACCGCCAAACGGTTGAGTTCTTGCCTCTCAAGGTGGTCTATCTTCTTCTGCCTTTTTAACTTAATCATCACATATAGACCCGGGTCTAAGAATGGGAAGGCTGATGTGCTTTCCAGGATCTAAGATGATGGCATCAGAAAACCCCCCACGTTCTCACCAGTGCTTTCTCCACATTGTTTTGTTTACCTGATATCCTCCTTTTGGGATGTACTCAAAAAATAAACAGGGAAGGAGACATCTGTCACTGAATCCATAAACTCATGGGAGGGTCTGTTGTTCCACCAAAACAAGATCTATGTGTCACTAGCTGTCCGTCATCAAGTCCATGATACCACCATGATACTCCACTAGCGGGTCATGGGGGAAATAAAAAGACACTTGACCTAGTCAAAAGGGCATTCTGGTGGCTTCGAAACAAACCATCAAGGTTCTTACACCTTCTATCAGTACCTTCTAGTCCCTGGACAGACCTCTCGATGGACTTTATAGTGGATCTTCCCTCTTCCAAGCAACAAATGTCTATTTTGGTGGTGGTGGATCGTTATACGAAAATGGCTCACTTCATCCCCTGTCCTAAATTACTAACAGCTAGTGATATGGCATAACTATTCATTCAAAACATCTTCAAGTTTCATGGACTTCCAGAAACTATAATATCCGACAGGGGCACAAAGTACACTTCTAAGCTTTTGCTAGGCTCTCCACATACAAAGATCCCTCTCTTCACTATTCCATCCGCAATCCAACAGGCAAACGGAGGGTACTAATCAAACACTGGAGCAATACCTTTAATGTTTCACCTCCTATGTACAGGATGACTGGAGCACATTACTACCGAATGCTGAATTCTCCTATAATAACCAGAAGCATCAATCCATTAATATGTCCCGTTCTATGCGAATTATGGAATCCACCCATCCATGCTCCCAGGTACTCCCCTCTGTTGTCCGATACTGTAATTTAACAATCGAAGTCCCCTAATGACACAGACACATAATATACTACGTGGCCATCTGACAAAAGTCCAGAGTCCAGAGATCTCAGACCCATTATGCCTATCCTGGTAGGTCCCAACACGTCCTATAAGATAGGGGACAAAGTATGGTTATCCACCACTCATCTGAAGATGTCTTGTCCAACATAAATCCATGGTATCCACCGCCTCCATCATCTGGGCTCCCGGATGCCTGTTATACTGCAAATTACTGCTCATTAACATGTGAGTGGACTTATATAAATTATTTTAGTCCCAAACATTTTTTGGGAATACTACACTATAATATTTTATCAATATCTTTCCCTTTGCATAATACGGAGAGGATTGCCTCATTTTAAAGTGTAATCAAAGTGTGAAGTGTTTGGGAGAAGCGCACTGATTCGCAATTTTTTAAAGTGTTGTCCTGACAACATGCAAGCAAGCTGTGTGGGACCTCCCTTTAACTAAGGTAATTGGCTACCCTATTTAAACCATCTCTTCCTGATCTCTCCAGCCACTGCCTCTGCAAAAAATTTTTTTTAAAGCGGCGGGTGCCTCTTCTGGTGCCCCCAGGGTATTGCACCCTTGTGCGGTTGCAGGGAAAAAAACACTTAGCAGGCAGGGGAGTGAAGCAAAAATGCTTTTACTTTATTCTATAAACCTCCTTCCTGTCAGAGAGATTTGTCCTGCACTCTTAATCTAGCATTCATTGAAGCAGTTGCTTCTTCCCGCCTGGTATGTTAAGCATCATCAGAAGGTGAGTACTGAACAACTGGAGTTTAGCTATTATATGATTATGGATTGGTACTGCAGCTGCTGTGGAATGCACAAATCATGATTCTCATGCCCATGGATCAAATTGACTGGATCCAGCTCTTTCCTCTAACTACATTTCTTTAAACAAAACATACATTTTTATCCCTGGATACAATGACCTTCATTTTTTCATTTGTTACATTGCTTCTTCTTGGTAGTAATTATCTTACACATACTGTATGTTGATGAATTTTGTCACAATTTGCCTCCTTGTTTTAGTGATATTTTTATACATTTCCGACATGTGTAAACACACATATGTTAGAGGCAAAATGCTTAAAACTAATGAAAGATTAAAAATAAATATAGTGAAATAGAAAAATTCAACTAAGATACTATACCATACCATAACATAATGTATAACAATAAAAAAAAAGAAAAGAAAATGAATGTAAAAGTGGATAATGAAAAATAAAAAAAAATACAAATATAATAAGTATTATTTATTTTTCTGTGACAGTAGTTTTTCTATATAGAAGCATAGGTGAAAAAAACGCGGAGGGGACACTTCATCGCGGCTGCATCCGCGCAGCCGCTTCACCGCCGTCACTTCACCACACGACAGCTCGATGCGGGAGATTTCATCGTGGGACATTTCATCGCTAAAGGTAAGTGTATTTTAGTATTGGGGTTAAGGGTGGTTAGAATTAGGGTTTAGGGGGTTAGAATTAGTTTTTAGGGTTCTGGGTTAATTTTAGTATTAGGGTATAGGGGGTTAATTTTAGTATTAGGGTTCGGGAGTTAGTATTAGGGTTTAGGGGGTTAGTATTAGGGTTTGGGGGTTAGTATTAGGGTTTAGGGGGTTAGTATTAGGGTTCGGGGGTTAGTATTAGGGTTTAGGGGGTTAATTTTAGTATTAGGGTTCGGGGGTTAGTATTAGGGTTTAGGGGGTTAGTATTAGGTTCAGGGGTTAGTATTAGGGTTTAGTATTAGTGGTCGGGTTAGTACTAGGGTTCGGGGGTTAATTTTAGTATTGGAGTTTTGGGGTTAATTTATTATTGGGGTTTGGGGGGGAATCATTTATTAGTGGGGGTTATTTTCTTTTTACTTGTACATTTGTAAGAGCTGACAGTTCAGCGCTGAAATGTCAGCTCTTACATAGCCGCGTCTTCGATTAAACGGCCACGTTATTCTTCATTGCTGACAGTTCAGCTTTCTAACTGCCACGCTGAACTGTCAGCGATGAAGCCGTGGCGAAGAAGAGTCCTGGACCCGAAAAAAAACAGCTTAGTTCTTTAATGATTAGGCCATGTATTCAGATTCTTACTTTTTAATGTAAAACATGTTTGGTAAAGAAGAAGTTATGGTCACTGTCTATTAGATAAATGGAGGATGTTGATTTCAGCTGTGCAACAAAGAGAT
Organism: Pelodytes ibericus; assembly: GCA_036172795.1. Taxonomy (NCBI): domain Eukaryota; kingdom Metazoa; phylum Chordata; class Amphibia; order Anura; family Pelodytidae; genus Pelodytes; species Pelodytes ibericus. Next base: position 77,202,118 of record CM069863.1, read on the forward strand.
TGTTAACATAGGAAGCTCTTGGCGCATTGTTTTAATAAAAAAAGAGGGAAGTTATTGTATTAAGCAATTTAAGGAAGTAAAGAGGAAAATTGAAGGAATGACATCAGATTTTTCAGTGTGAGCAATATTGAGATGAGATTTACATGACTCACTACATTTTCCCCTGGGGATTTGGAGGGGGAGTTATAGGGCTACCACTTGGTAGAGTTGTCGCCCAACATCCACACAGCGAAGAATGAAAATCAGGATAGTGGAAAAGCAGTGCCGAATCAAGACTCTCTCACATAAATTGGGACAGTTGGGGGACCATCATTTTTATTCAAAATGATGCATGTAGGAGCCAATGTAAGTGCTTGCGCAGTGAAGCTGCAGAGAACCGCAATATAGCAACAATCCTGTCTATCACCCAAAGCCCTACTTCTTGTGTTACATCATAGCACATACATCTGGCTGAAATCAAGACCCCTGCAATTCATGCACTGGAGTTCAGCAGCAATTGCTAATGTCAGCACTTTTTTGAAAGGGAAGCATGAAAATTGCTGCTAAGTTTCAAAATTGCTGTGTATTCCCTCGTAACTGAATTTAGAGGCCCCTGTGAAATTATATTCCTTGTACAACAAATGGAGAACCTGTAATTAATTCACCTTTAATAAAAAAAAGTCTTACACAATACAGAAAATAAGCTAGGTGGAACTGCACTTTTACATTCTGTATGTCTAAAAGACATAGAAGAGATAAATTAAATATATCTAAACCGGTGTGGTTGGAGCTCAATCCTGTGGAGTCACACAATGTCACATGAAATCATTAAGCATCACATGTCCTGCCTTATTTTTTTCTCCGCCCAACAGTGTCCTGTGACCTTGTCACGGAATCCCCTTCCTGGGTTGTTGGCGACTATGTTAAATATACACTGCAAAGATAATGGTCAAAGAGTGTTATAAATGTCAGCAATCCTTTCTGACAGAGGATGTGCCTAAGGCAGCGATCAACAAAGCATCATGCCACACCAAAATTTGTCCTCCCAGGGCACTGAGATCACCCCATGAGGTAATCGCAGGCACCATTTTGGAGATGAACGTGCTCCTCCAATATAGCACTTGCCCCAAATAAGAAATCACTCCTGTTCTTTGTTACTGTTGCTTGACTGCCCCTAGAGGCAGTAAGCAACATTGCAGTTAAAAAAAAAGAAAAAGCTATCTCTAGATCTACTGACCCTAGATCTAGGGTTAGGGTGGCAGTTAAACTCAGGACAAATATTAGAAACTAAAGAGATGGGGTCTTTTTACCATTTGTATATAACATTTTTCAGGTCAACAATAGAAAATTGATTTTCTTGCATTTTTTCAGCATATTTTATGTTTGTTTTTGTTTTTTAGTGAATAACAGGCTATAATGAAAACAATGGTATCTTAACAAAGCCCTAGTTGAGGAGGTTAGAAAACAGTATACAATACATGTGAGTACATTAAATAAGAATGAGGAAAACTTGTCCCAAACAGCCGTTACCTTTAGGGACACTCCCACTAAAAAATGAAAAGCTTTTATTTTTTTATTTTGCATTGTTGGTTTCAGATACATCACTATTATCTCACTTTCTGGCTGGTAACACAGAATGTGGAGAGTGTTGCATCATGGGTAAAATTCTCAAAATGGATGCTGAGGATAGACACCTAAATTTATTTTTAATTTTATATGCAATTAATTCAAACATAAAAAAAGAAACAGTGGCATATGTCTTATATTTGTGTTTGTTTTAAATGCACAGGTAATCTAGTTACATCTCATGTAAGTGGTAGTGTCCCTTTTAGGGGTTAAAATAAGTATGGAAAACGTCCACTATTGGTGAAGCCTGGGATCTAAGGCCAGGGAACTTAACAGTTGTTTACATTTGGACATGGCATGCTTTTATCATTTTCAAGTAGTCACTACTAATACTTTCCAAATAAAGTTATAATTCCCTCTAAGATAACAGCATTTTATTTATTAAAAAAAACAAAGACATATGCAGTGGTGAATGTTATTGCCAAAAATGATATCGCCGATTGACACATAACAACTTCTGTTCAATAAACATTTCACTTATAGAATAATCATATACAAGTTGCAATGTGGTTCTTCCTACACAAGGTAACAAAATGCAACTTCTTCCAATAATTTATTTTGGTATTTGATATTTAATAATATTAAAGGGAAAGTGTTCTGTATGCAGACCTATAGAAATGAATTTAATTGTATTTACCCTGCTTGCTGAGGAGAACTGAGGAGCAATAGGTATAATATATGTATATATATACAAAGACACAGTATTATAGATTGGTGTTGAAGATTCCTATTTTTTTTTTAAATGTTTAATGCCTGAAGAAGTCACCTAACTACTTTGTCTTGCAAGCTTGCAATCAGACACCTAGTTAGCCAATAAATGGTATCATTTTAACTACTTGTTTCCTGTTTTTCTACAGGCTAATATGGTACTACCCTTTAAACTATAACAATTAACTTTCATACATTTAAACAAATTGACAAAAGCAGACCTTTTAACTGTCCTGTCCAAGACCACTGTGGGATTTGCCTTTGTTATATGTGCAGATTTTAATTTTATGGACCTCTCAACTTTGTTTATCTCTTTTTGCATTTTCATTTGCTATCATCTCTGCATTAACTTTTGCATTTGCTACATTATACCATTCACTGGGCTGATACTGACTTGCTCATATATTGAGCTCTTATTTCATTTATTTTAATTTATTTAGCCTTCTTCCTTTTTGGCTGTGGGTATATACCTAAGTGAGATACAGTAGTCAGTGTGTGCACCCTTGGTTTTTGCCCTGGTTTGTCAAGTATTGCAGTACATTATTTGTGGATTGTTGTGACTCAACTCAGGGAGTGTAGTGCAGGGAGATGGATGTGTAGATGGTAACTGACAACACTGATACCAGAACAAAGTTCAGGGCAGGCATAAAGTTCATATATGGTAGAATATAGGCCAAAGGTCATGAGAAGCGAGATGCACAGAGTCCAATGAGTAAGCCAAGGTCAGAAGCCAGGGAATACAAAAATATAAATACTGAGCAAGCACTGAATGCACTGTGCCTTGCTGTTTTATAATCAGCCAGTTGCTAGCCCCTCCCACCAATGCTAGAACGCAGCCCTCCATTAGCTGTCCATGCAAGTAGGGGGAGTGAGAGTCCCACCTCTTTCCTCCTCTCTCCCTCAAAAACAAAATGCACCATTAGACAGGGTTACTTACCCTGGCCCCCATACAATAATAGCCCCCCTGGATCAAGAGGCTGCTTAAATGCCTCTGGACACCTATAATAAATAAAATGACTGCCCACTGGGGGTCCGGGACTACCGCAGACCCCATTAAAAAATAGAAATAATAACACCCCTTGAGAAGAAGAAGATATATGCGGGATCAGGTTGAGGCCATTGAGCAGCCAGAAGTCCTAACTTTAAAAAATCCCTTTGAATCTTTATGTCATCCTGATGTGATCCATTTTCTAAAGCATGACAGAAGTTCCAAAGTCAATGTCTATTATGAAGAAATCAACAGGGAAATAAGAGAGCTACACTTCAGATCTCCTTAGACATGTACTTTTACGAAAGGACATTAGCACCCAGATCATCACCATCAACTGGAGGTAAAACTTCCAGCTGCCCTAACCAGCATCTATGTGTGTGTATGAGTGAATGTATCAGTATATGTGGATGCATGTCACCATGCATGTTTGGGTTTTGGGATGTTCAGATCAGAATCTCTTTGTATCAGTATATTCCACACACAAAAAAAAACCGGGAAACTTATAACTGTGCTCTAAGACAGAACTAAACTATTGCAGGGCTAAACTACTACAGGTGTAGGGATACAAGGAATAAAGCAGGATCAGGTCTCTATCCGATTGGGCAGGTGACGCCCTGGGGCCAAGCAAGGGAATGGGGCCACACTGTGGCGAGCAAGGAAGGGGCAAGGTAATTCAAAGTAAAGGCAGGAACAAGCATAAGTAATAAGCAAGGAAAAAAGTATATAAAAATAACTGGATATAACCTGAGTGAGTCTGGATTGGGGCCTGACAAAATTGCAGCGCTGAGCAGGGCAGATGTAGCACAATGGATGAGTAAGCTCAGATATTCCTGAGTGGCAGCAATGACAGTAAAAGTGCAGATTCCTCTTGCACTTCTTACACAAGATTCCCACCAAAAACTTCAGAAGTGGATGCCTGATGAGTTAGAGCAGATGGATGAGTTAAGGACCCAGTAGCCTTCTGTTCTGAGCTGTGCTTGTGGTGATGTCAGAGGAACAGGACTACAAAGTACAGAATGTCATTTAAGACACATTCAAGAGAGTACTACACACCAGGCTCGAAATCAGGTAAGTATGACTATTTCCGAATGTAAGGGGCCATGCTGTTTTGGGGGGCCCACTTGGAGAGACAACGTCTTCAAAATAAAAAGACTCTCAATGGCACCTCAGCAGAGAGGGTGGGGGAAGTGGCGCCATGGGTCTTAGTTTGGTGGTAAAGCTAGGTAGAGCAAAAACTGTATGTAATCTCCTAGCATGCATGCATGTGCTCACCTTTCTCTCACCCCTCTCTTTCTGCAATTTAAGAACTGAGGTCATGTGCATGTAACACAGAGTGAGAGAGAGAGACAGGGAGCTGTGAGTAGGGGAGGAAGAGTTCCCCAGGCATACACCAAAATGGTATACGCTGATATGAGCTGGTATGGCACTCCCCCCACCACCATTTGTTGGGCTAAAAGAACCTCTTTTTATCACACACACACAGCATCAGTTTCCACAGCCTGATCCACAGGCATCCGCTGGCCTCCCCCCTTTCTCTCTCTATAAATGTATTTGTTCCCCTTTATTTCTTTTATATTGTGATGGGGAAGGGGGAGGGCACTGTGAAGCTGTTTGGGGGGAAATATGGCACAGAGAGACTGGCCTTATCTTATGTAGAATAGCCTGCTGGAAGGCTATTCTGTGCATCCACTACTGTCTCAGTAAAGTAATATTTCCTGATATTTCTTTTTAAATCTTAGCCCCCTCTTATTTAAGGCTAAATGTTTGCTTGTGGTAGTTTATACGTGGTAGTGATTAGCTTGTGGTAGTGTATAATTTTTCACTATTTTTTATATCAAGACATAATAGTTAAGTGAAAATACCGAAGTATTGATGACATATCATAACAAAGTTATAAAATATGATTGGTACAACAAATGCTTCTGTCTGTCTTGTATGTACGCTAGCAAAAACTTTCGACACTATAAACCAGGGAGGAGGGGGTGTGTGAGATTTGGGGCTGGGAGCCTATGGCAGGAAGGTAGTGAGTGGCCACAGGGGAGCAGCAGTCAGCGGGGTACAAGGTAGAGTAACCAGAGGATAAACAGTTCGAGCCAGGATCAAAGGGCAGGAGAAAATCAGAATGTCCAGAAGGGAAGCCAAGGTCAAAATCCGGGAGGTCAATAAGAACAGGAGGAATCACAGGGATAAAGCACTCTGAAAAGGAACCAAGGGTATACACCACTTAGCAGCTCAATACACAAGCACTGATTGTAGTCAGTGCTTGGTATTTAAGGGCTGTCAGGTGAACCTCCCCGCCTCCTCCAATTAGGGAAGTCCACCTACTCACATAGAGTAGCATGACACTCACTAAGGTGAGTGTCAGCCTCTTTCCACACCCCCGCTGTCTCCACCAATGGAATAGCACCATTGCGTGTTAGGCCACGCCCCTCCGCCATCCGAATTACAGAAGCATCAGTACGTGAGTTACTAGAGTCAGGGGATGCGGCCTACCACGCGACGGCCTTCCCCTCCGTCGGGCAGCAATGGGAGTGGGTGCAGGTAAGTGACCCCGATTTTGTGGGAGACGGGGTCTAGAACCCCCACAGGGGGAGAAAGAGATGAGAGAAGGAAGGAAAAAAAAATTTAATCAGGATCCTTGGGATGAAATAATAAAATCTGTTATCATATTACCTATCCCTTCCCTTGGGGCACCGACTTATCTACTACCCATATTGGGAAGTTATGTTGGGAAGCACTCTCTCCAGGGGCCCCAGGTTTTATAAAATGAAGTAGGGCAGGGAGGTAGCCCATATCCACAACCTCTTCTATCATAGCCGTGACCTTTGACATTGCAGGTATCGAAGGTTTGTTCTGTTTTAGCAGCTATGTGCTATGAGCCGGTTTTCATGTTTTGTGAAATTATCATGGGGTTTTGACAGGAGATAGGAACATGGATCCATGGGGAGCAGCTTTTGGAAAACTCTAGAAAGAATATTTTGAACTTGAGTCCAATAGTGTTTTATCAGTGGGCATTCCCACCACATATGGAAGTAGGTGCCGGTGTGACCGCACACCTTCCAACACATGGGGGAGGAAATCACCTTCATCTTAGCCAATCTTTGCGTATCCATCCCATATCCAAATCGAGTTAATGATCGTGGGACATTTGGTGCGTATCCATTGGATGGTCTGGTCTGGGTGTCCAAATATACTGGCAGAGGACATCCAGAAAAAACAAATCATGTTCCAGGTCTACCCATCTAATGTGAGCGACTGGAACATGCCAGGCTGAAATTTGGACTGTCTGGGCCGCAATGTAATACTTAGTTTGGTCTGGGAGCAAGAGGCCCCCTTTTTGTGTGCCAGATAAAACTGTCCAAGCTTTTTTGTAGTAATGTAAGATTGGGGGGGGGGGGGGTGAAGTGGGATGGGCAAAGCTTGAAAAAGAGACCGCTGTCTGGGCAAAAGGTTCATTTTGATTGTGGTTAACCTCCCCAACCAAGAAATAGAAAGAGGTAACCATCTCTGTAAATCTGATTTCAGAGGAGCATAACTGAGCTCATAAAGCTGTGAATGGTCTTTGGTCAATTTAAGTCCTAAGTATGTTAGAGGTTTCTCTTTGATCGGGAAGGTCAAAATTTAAATGTAGTAACTTAATTATGTGAGCTGGAAGGCCAACAGGGAGTGCTTCTGATTTATCTAGAAACATAGAAACATAGAATGTTTCGGCAGATAAGAACCATTCGGTCCATCTAGTCTGCCCAATTTTTTTTTTCAGTACTTTTATTAGTCCCCCGTTCCCGGTCTTATAGCTAGGATAGCCTTGTGTCTATCCCACGCATGCTTAAAATCCTTGACTGTGTTTACCGCTACCACTTCTGCTGGAAGGCTATTCCATACATCCACTACCCTCTCAGTAAAGTAATACTTCCTGATATTACTTTTAAATCGTTGCCCCTCTAATTTAAGACTATGTCCTCTAGTTGTGGTAGTTTTTCTTCTTTTAAATATACTCTCTTGCTTTACTGTGTTGATTCCCCTTATGTATTTAAATGTTTCTATCATATCCCCCCTGTTACGTCTTGCCTCTAAGCTATACATGTTAAAAATCTGTGTTAATTTTTAGACCAGCCAGGTCATAGAAGAATGATAATTCATAGAATAAGTTGGGGAGTGAGGTGAGTGGGTTGGTGAGGGAAAACAGGATATCGTCTGCATATGCAGCTACCTTATACTCCTCTTTTGCCATCCTTAGACCCATTATGTCTGGGTTAGTGCGGATTGCATGGAGTAGTGGAACTAGGGAGAGGGCGAACAAGAGAGGGGACAGGGGGCACCCCTGTCGTGTCCCATTATGATTGGGAAAGCGATGTAGCCCCCAAGATTTTAAGAAGCGAAGAGGGGGTATGGTATAAGGCGGCCATACAGTTTTGAAAATTTTGCGGGAAGTGCATGTGTTCTAACATAAGCCTCAGGAATGCCCAGTTCAGACGGTCAAACGCCTTCTCTACATCCAAGGAAAGGAACAGGGAAGGCGCCTGAGTCTGTGTCGTGAACTATGATAGATCTATACATCGTCTCATGTTCCAATTCCTCCTGAGAGGAAAAAAAATCACCCTCCTGGGTCACTGTAGGAATATCAATTCTGAAAAGGGCAAGTTTTCTTCATCAGGATTGCTGCCCCTAACTTTTTATGTATAGCGTAAGCGGTAAAACATGTGGGATAGGTATGGTCCCTCAGTGTTGGAGGATTTGCGAAGGAGAAGTGAGTCTTCTGGAGGAATGCTATGTCTGAACCCATGAATTTCAGATGGTGAAGGAGGGATCTCCTTTTCTGAGCAGAATTGAGGCCGTGGACGTTGAGGGACAGGAGAGTTAGGGACAGTTGGATGGTTGCAATCTGGTCAATGGCCTGAGAGGGCCTGGTGAGACCACTAGGGGGAAATCCTGCAGGTTAAGAAGAGGGAAAGCGAACAAAGGGAAACACAGAAAATAAAGTAGAAAGAAGAAGAAAAAAAAAAGGGGAGGGGAGGGGCAAAAACACTTCCACAGTGAACTATATACAGAATATACAGTAGTTAATTGGTAACGTTATCTCTTGATAAATGAATTATACTGGGCTTAAAAAATTGCCAGTAATTTTTATAGAGAAAGTAACTGCGTGCTGATACGTCAGAAATGGTAATTATCCGAGGTGGACAATACAGTACCAATATAAGCGATCAGAATATAATGGTTACAACAACAATAACGTGTATAACCTTATCATCAACATTTGGAGTCTTTGGTCAAATGCTTATAATATCGGCGAACCACGCTAGGAATGGTGAGCTGGAAACTTTTGAAGACCGGAAAGGTCTGTGGTAGAACTAACCTCTGGGAGTAGGACCTCCTCCCCTGGGAGTTTTTATCTATGTGATCATGGTGAGAACCCCTAGTCAGAATAAGGACTTAGCGGGTTGGTCTCAGGAACATGTAGCTTGATGACTGAGACTCTGGACAGTATCTGTTTGCCCCCTTGGTGTAAGCGGATAAAATTGGCGATTTTTGCGCTAATCCTCTGTGACCCCAGGAGCCCCTAGGGTATATCGTGCAAATTGGTTTGCAGTCTATAGAGGACTCTGAGGTGCATGCCTACAACACTCGTTGCTTATTTTGTCTCTGACCTTAGGGAGCGCTTGGGGTGTAAAGGCAACTATATTGAATCACAGCCTAAGCCGAATAAGCTAACCCACTGCTCAGGAGAGATCAAGATGAAACACCTGTAGGGGTTGGGTACAAGTCTAAATCTAAACCCCTGAGAATCAGTCTGGCCTGTGAAGTTAACTCCCCAACTCCTGGGGCTCTACCCTAAGAGTATACTAAAACTATACATTTGTTACTAAAGTCCCGGTCATTGACCTAAATGAGCTATATAGTCATGCAGGGGGACGTGTATACAACCTGGTCCAGAGTCCCCTGCGAAAAATGACGTCTCAAAGGTGTACAAGGTGGGAAAGGTAAGTCTTTGCCAGCTCTGAGACCCGATCCTTATGAGTGTCTGTCCGAGTCATAAGTCCTGGTATCTTCAGAGGACAGAACAAATCAAACACTTGTAATAAAACAGATTCTGTGTCCAGCCAAAAGCTCTTTGAATTATCCTTGGGAAGACATTTCCCCTGTTCCCGAACCTGTTCTCCTGTTCTGACAGCTTCTAGGCCATGTCTGATCATGTCAAAGGCTTGAAGGTCTTCATAGGTTGAGTAGGATCTAATGTGACCCTCATAAGTAAAAGAATTTTTAAATGGGAAACCCCATCTATAGCGGATGTTTTGCTTTCTCAGGACATCTGTGAGCGGGCGCCATTGATGTCTCCAAAATAGTGTAGCCGGTTCTAGGTCTTGAATTAGTTGGACCGGTACTCCCACATACTGGAGGGGGGATTTCCGGGATGCCCGCATGAGATCCTCTTTGGTAGAGTGATAATGGAATCTTATTATCACGTCTCGTGGCTGACCACCGGCTGTACCTGGAGGTCTGAGGGCCCTGTGGGCTCTGTCTAGTAACAACTTGTCCGGGGGGATTGTAGGCAGCAATTCTTGGAACATTTGCTGTAATGTTGCTGGCAGAGCTTCAACCCCGACCGTCTCCGTAAGACCTCTGATGCGCACGTTGTTTCTGCGGGATCTGTTACCCAGGTCTTCTATTGCCACTTCCAGGTTTAGAACCCTTTAGAACCAATCGGCCAATTGGTTAAAGTCTGCTGAGATCGATTGGAGCTGGTCGGAGTGCATGTCCACCCGGTTTTTCAAACTCTTAATCTCTCTTGCTGTTTGCGTTAGAACAGTGCTGATTTCTTCCTTTATATATTTTTGCAGCCTCTCAAAAATATCTTCAAGGTTTTGCTTCATCGAGGGGCTTGGTGCTCCCACCATGGGCACCATTTCAGGTGGCACGATCAGGTCTGGGCCTTTTTTTCCTTTCCGGAATATGGGAGCCACTTCAGGTAAGTCCTTCTTATGGGAACTTCTTGTGTTGGAAGGGAGTCCCATTTGTGTCTCTTTCAGGGTTCTTGAGGTGGAAGAGGTCGCCCAATTATGCGTACGATCGCTATAGAAGGCTCCGTCGATGAAGAGCTCATGGTTCAAGCAGCCATCACCATCAGAAGCCCCACCTCTCTTCAGCTTTTGGTAGTTTAACTTCTTTGAAATATATTCTCCTCCATTATTGTATTAAATCCCTTTATGTGTCTAAATATTTCTATCATGTTAAGATCCTTTTAACTTTTCTGGTTGTATCCTGCATTCCAGTTTATTAGCCCTCTATACACTTTCCAACGTATCTATATCCATCTGTAGGTAAAGTCTGAAGTACCAAGTACAGTACATAGATATTAATATAACTAGATTTCTTTTGGGCTACCCAGATTTGTTTAAGCTTCAGAGAGCTACCCAACTGGCACATATTTTGGCTTGGGGAACAAATAAGAATACTCAGTTGGGTTGGTGTAGGATCGAGAAGGGGAAATGTTGTGGTTTGGACCCTTTCCTGTTACAATGGGTCACCCCAAAATTTCTCAAGAAACTGGGAATCAATAGCATAATAGTTCCTGCAATGTGCCATATAGCATAATAGTTATTGCACTGGTTAAGATTGTGCACAGTCTGAGGAAGTCACTGGGAGCCACATCTTTTGTTTAATTAGCTACCCCCTAAGGGCCTTTTCTATTTGTGTACAAGACCTGAATCTCTCCCAATGGGAAAAAGTGAGATACAGGGAGAGGTAGACCTGTTTGAGGATCCCCAACTAATTCCTTTCGCCAAGTTACAGCTTAAATTTGGTCTATCTCCCTCCCTGAATTATTTACATACCTCAGACTGAAACACTTATTGGATGGGATGAATCTGGAACCTCCAGACTTGTGGGAGAAGTGTGCAATGTCCAGTCCTTCAGCAAGTCTAGTCTCAACTTTGTTAACTTTTATTGGAAATTGAAGCTCGCCACTTAAAACCAAAACTATGATTAAATGGGAGGAAGATATAGGGACCGCATTTTCTTACCAGACTTGGTGCTCCGCATGGCAGAACTTTCGCAAGGCCATGCACTGTATTAATTTACAGGAACACTATTACAAGCTATATTGTACTAACTCGGTTGTTTTTCCATTCCATCAGTCCTCAAACCATCATTGTTGGAGATGTCTTAGAGAGAGAGGCTCGCATAAGCATATCTGGTGGGACCGCCAAATGCTTAACACTATTAAAAAGAGAACTAGCGACCTACTGGCAAGCATTTTTGATCTCCCCTCCATATTGACTCCTCAGAATTTTTTTACTACACCTAGACTTACCTTTTATAAAAAATTATTATAACTACCTATTTATCAATATTGTCTTGGCGTGTACAATTTGTTTGGGTTGGCAGTGGCGAACATCTGATGGTCCTTCATGGCATGAGATCTTAGCCCAAATTCAGCTTCAAGCATCTTCAGAGAAATTAGAAATTATTTTTCCAAAAAGATAAACATTCTAAACAGAAATATGATTAAATCTGGCTTAGATGGAATTTTAGGATTTGAGTCCATATTGGGCATCTTCCCTCTCTTACTTTATCCCCTTGTATTCATCATGTATAAGTAAATAGATCCTGCACTGACCTGAGCTGGGTTAAGTTTAAGAATCTTAGAACCTTAGCTGGGCTGAGATGATTCTGGAGAGTTTTAAGCATTCACAAACTTGACTTTGTTCTTCTGAGTGAAATTGCTATAAATTGTTTGTTAGGGACAACAGCGCTTGTCTTGTCACCTTGAATTTTTTTACTGTATGAATGTATTTAAGTGTTTTCTATTTTCGTCTTCAATTAAGAAGACACATAAAATAAAGATTAAAAAATGTTTCAGAATTTGCATTGCTCTGCCTATTACAGCAAGGTATAGTGTGGGCAGTAATAGTAAAGTCAGTGGGGTCTACTTCCTAAACAGTTAACAGTTGTTAATTCACCACTGTTCTCTGTAAACTACCAAACAGACCCACTATGCAGCAAAGTGAGAAACCTAGTTTGCGGATGTCTGTCTGTTCCCACTCCACCTCAATTAACCATTCATCTGTTACTCTTTCTGAGCATTTAAAAGAAAAAGAAAAAAACTGGAAGGAGATGCAAAAAACTTCTTTATTTTGAAATCACTACAATAATTTCATTAAATCAAGCTATTTTTTTAACTATCCAACTTACATGGTCATTTAGGAACTTAAACTAGACTGACCTTTCCAAATACTAAATTATTGACATAAACATGCAGTTATTCTTTTGTTAAGAAATGCTGCTCTTCTTTGTCATTTTTATGCAACAAGAATTATCTTTGTACTGATCTCAAAGTTAATGTATTCATGCTTACATTTGACTTTTGAATATACTACAGCTAATTATCATTACGCAGGATAAAAGATCAGAGCTTTAGGAGAGGTGCTCAGTATGGAAAGAAAAAGAGGACAGTTTTTGCAACTTGGCTTTATGCCAGTGATTGAGATCGGGCATGCTGTGAAAATATGTGGTATTTTTTCTCTCGCCCCTCCTCTCCAATAAATGTTATTTATATGGGAGGTGTCTGAAGTTTAAAAAAAAAAATGGGGAAAAAACAAAAAGAGGGCAAAATTTCCCCTTGAACATCTTGTCAATATGTTGGCATGTCTCCTCTTATTAAGATGCCATCCAACTGATAACAAGTCCTGCTGTGTTTTACCAACATAAAAAATTAGACTGGAGACCGTAGAGCGGCAGGTGGCTGTTGGCACCAAGAAATAATCACACTTGATGTGGAAAGTAAAGTAAAAGGAGCCATCTGTTCACTGCAGGAGGACTTGAAAAATCACATTAACATATTGTCACTAACATCATGAAATACACAGTTAATAATTTAGTTATCATGGCAAGTTGGATTGGATGCTTGCTTAGAAAATATAAAACGTGAAAGATGTTTCAGTCTTTGCTGCTTTTGAAAACTATATATTTTTTCTTCTACTGTTACTCTTAACAAAGCTTGCCCCTTTTCTACATGTCACCGAGTATGAGAACAGACAAGGCTGTACTCCGGTGGGACAGTGAATGACTTCATGGATTCCCTATACTCTACTGCTGTCCTTTAATCCACAGTGTTTTCATCTTAATATTCCTTTCATGTCTGCCTGACAAATGAATTTAAATGGCAGAAATGGAAAGCCTCTGAACTGCTACACTATCTGTAGTTTCATGCAAAGGACAGATTAATTATTTTTGGAGGCAGGAGTTAAAACTAGTAAGGATTTTGCAATGTCGTGTCCTACGACCTGGAAAGTAGAAATTTTAAATAGCAATGCAATACGTGTTCTTCCAAGGGATTCTTTGGTGTTGAATGAAATACAGAGTCATTTTTAAAGACAAGAATTTGCACAATAAACTAGTGTAAAGAAAGTTAAAAAAAAAGTACATATTTGTCTCTCATTCTGCATGTTTGAGGGATTAAACTTGAGAAATAAAAATTAGTCCTGGTCTAATATACTGGAAAAACCAACTTACATATGAATCTTGAGCATGGTCTGTGCTCCATCTTCCACTCCACCACCAACATCTTGCATGAATCCTTTGAGACTTGGCCCCTGCCTAACACTATCTGTTTACTCTTGTTGCTTCCCTGTCATTCTTCTCAACTGTTTAACTTTGCATTTGCGTTCATGTGAGCATTCACATTCTAATGCCCATGTGCTCCTACTTCACTGTTGCCTTCTTTTTAACTGTTCACATTTATGCTCACATTCTCATTCCCAGATTATCAAGTATAATGTTTATAAAGTATAATGTTACCCAAAAACTGTTTAATCTTTTTAATTTTTTTCTCATTACTTATTTAAATGGTTGTCTTTTGGTAGAGGAATATTGCAATATAAGACTTAAACATAACAGTGCATATGTACATATAGACTGTTCAGAATCATTCCGTTTATATTAGAGTTAAGCACTCTCAAAAACCTTAGGGGCATAACAATGAATTACAGGGAAATCTCAATATGGCCAATTTTGGCACATTCGATTAGGTGGGGTCAGACAGTGAAATCCTATGCATTTTTTTATTTTTTTATTTTCTTAAACTTCGCACCATTGCAGGAAAAGTTTGGCCAAAGTCCTCCCATTGGCTTCTATAGGAGGACTAAGGCTATTTATATAATAGCAGAGGTCCTCCCAAAATGGCCTCAAAATAAGTCAAAGTCCTCCCCACATTGGCCAATTTTCGTGTTGATTCGATGCCACTACAGGGGTCACTATGTAACCATAATTCGAGGGCTACTTGGATCACCAAAGTTATCCAACTTGGTCCAAAACGCTGAGCTCCAATTTTCTTAAGGAAAATCAGAGCTAGAGTCAACCCATTAAAGAGTAATCTATAATACATTGTTTTGCTCCCTGTTCAATTAAATATTTTTCTCTAATTTCTCTAATTTTCCATTCTGTTAACACAATGTGTAACTAATTTGTATGCTCTACATTAACACTATTTTAACTTAGAACGGTTACTGGGGGCGAAAAGTGATGTGGCAGAAAATAAAATGATTGCTAACCTTCTACCCCCTAGATGATGTGGACTATATTAGCTCAGCTAATAACTTGACTGGATTCACATATTGGGAACTTTAGTCCAGCTGGGCTATGCCAAATCAGTATTCTTAGCAGTTCTTAATTACTTAGTAGGTAACCATTGCAGATCTTATATTCATACTAGATATAAGAGATCTAGAAAAATGTTGTCCAGCATTTAATAAAATCATATTAACTGAATAATGTAACACAGTTGGACCTGTTCATTTTTCAGGAGGCTAAAGGATATAACAAAAAAACACGTTTTGGTGCCAATTGCATAACAATGATCTAGAACAGAGTTGCACAACATTTTAATATGGAGGACAATATACAGTGCAGAACCTCTGGTTCTTGGAGGGGCAGCCATTATTTATTTATATATAAAATTATATAAGTAAGACAATATAACCTATTGCCATTTCATCTAATCTAAAATCATACACACAACTTGGGGGCTGCATATGGCCTGCAGGCAGCCAATAGGACAACAATGATCTAAAACAAAACAAAAATAGGGAGTCTTAAGTCTGGGTTATGTGTATTCATTTTCAATCTAGCCTTTTTCTTCTTGATGACTTTATTATCATCCCTTTCACTCTTTCTTTGCAGCATACAAGACACTTATTAGCAGAAATGACATTACCATGTCATTGTTTTTGCCCATTTTCCACATCATTATCAAATAGGTCATGCTCATTTATATTAAAATAACCTGTTTATTTTCATCTTTACTCAATTCATTTTATATTCCCTTTGTGTACTGAATATGAAAAACATTTACATATGTAATGGGAACCATACATAAAAACTGTCTCTTTAATCAATTATAAATATATCTTATTTAATATTTATATATGTATGTACGTACATCACAATTATTTTTGGGGCATTTTGACATATTCATTATCACTGCTTTAATATTTATTATTCAAAAAGCCATCATTGCAACATATATGAAACAAATTATAAAAAAGGTCACTTTTAATTAATTAATAAAACATAAAAAGCAAGGGAATAGACAATGTTAAAAAAATGCTATTATTTCTGTCGATTTGAAAAAAATGCTCTAAGAAGATGATAAATGCTATGGGGGTATATAAAGCTGGAACTTACACATGTACTCATATACGAACCTGATGTATAAATGAAAGGCCAGGTACAGGTGGAAGATGCTCATGCGCAATCCAACATTCCTTTGCCACCATGGATGGTTTCTTAACTAGCATCCACATTTCACCAGGGGGTTAAAGGAATGATAGCTTGCGAGCAGGGTTCTCTACTTCATGTACCAGTTTGTTCTAGTTTGACTAACTTAGTATGTTATTCCCTTCTATGCTCTTTACCTAGCGCTACATAAATTACATAAATTAAATAAATGTTAATGTAACAAATAGCTGGTTTTGATTGTGAGATTGGATAGAACAACAGAAAAGCCAAGGTCTCACAACTGAATAGTTTCACAAATGATAGCACAAGTGAGGAGTTAGATGTAATGACCATAAATGGAGAGAATATAGTAACACAATAATTTAGGTTGAACATTTACTTAAGTCCATCAAGTTCAAGGCTTTCTCTATACTTTTTCATGCTGTTGATCTGAAACAACTGAAAAAAAAACCTAATTAAGTGATTTAAAAAGAAAATATATTTAATTGGTATTTCATATTATAAAGTATATCAAAGAGTACAGAAGTATTGGAAAAGTACATCATAGGAGCAGAGGTACCTCACAGGTGAAAAATAAATTTAGTCACCGGCTTTGGATTTTGTTTGGAGATCCACAGGCCCCATATCTCTTCAAACATTTTAATTTGATTGTGCATTTTTGCAGTTATATTTATAATAAATATGAAAAAATAATTAAATATCTTTTTTTTTAAATCACTTAATTAGGGTTTGTTTTTTATTGTTAATAAAAAACAAGCTCTACATATAATTTATAGATTTATAGATTCTGTTTTTCTAGAGAAATATCCAGACCCTTTTTAAAGACATTTATGGTATTTGTTAGCATCATCTATCTTTACATCTATCCTTTCCCCTTTTTATTTTTGTAGCCTTCCTCTGCATATTTATTTTAGTGCCTTAATGTCCTTTTTAAGAACTGCTACCTATAATTGCACTGCACCAAAAATTATACAAGGTATACATCATTTTGTATACAATAACAATATAAATTTCGAGAAACATAAAGCTATAGTTAATTATTAGAGTTGTTTGCAAAACCTAGTGTTAAAAATGCCCAGTTAGTGAGATGAGTGAGAATTAATAGTTAAATTGTTTTACATTTAATTAATTTTTTTGTGGGGCATTGTCTTTTGCCATTTAAAGTGAAGTAGCATTTTATATAGCTATCAAAAACCTTGCAAAAATTAATGACTCAGAACGGATGGCTTTCAAGAATGTTTCATTGATTTATAGACTGGCATTAGCTTTACCGTAGGAAGAGACTATGGCTTGATATAATAGTGCTAATATTGTTTCAAGCTGTTGTTAGTTGACTTGGTAAAATGCTCAAAAACACTCCTGTGCAGTTAGCTAGTGATTACCCTTAAGTATTCTTTATGCAGGAACTTAAGGGAAACAATAATTAGCCACCAACGAAGATGTTACTGCTGCCGAATAAACAGTCTCTTCAATAGAGTTTTAATTATGTAGACAAGGCCCAAGTCACAAAATCCACTATGTGCTGTTGCATAGAATCTGAACAATTTACACAGTAACAGTGATTGTACTCAGTTCCTGTGACGCACGCAATCTACTAATCACCGCTCAGAGACTTGTGATGCTGGAAAGCAGCAGAAGGGAATAGGCATTTAAGAGCTAAAGAAGGCAATGGCATATGTTGTAAGAAAGGAGGGGAACTGGTATAATGCTGACAGATGAGATTCTTTAACTTGCATACGGTAAATATGTGCATGTAAATGAATTTAGCTCCAAATATGGCTCTGTAAATTGAACATTATCAATGTCAACTCGCTATTTATTTCTAAATTAATTTTTTAAATGGTTATACTATGTTTTAAATATCTCCTTATACCAATGCTGTTTTCTTTTCATATTGTAGTTAACAAAGTGTAATTAAATATAAAATAGATTTTGCTCACACAAGTAACGCTCTCTTTGGTCCATACATTTCTTGCGTTCTGAAATATATTAGAGAGGATTCAAAAAAGGGACACTAAAATACTGCCTGTTCTTACACGTAAAGAAAATGCCAGGTGTGGCAGAAAGTAAAATACCCTTATAATGGAGGTAGTAAGGGCTAAGATTGACAACTGTGGTAAATTGTTTTTATTTATCTCGTAAAATTATAAGTGTTTTATTCAAAACAAAAGAGGTATATTAAGCAGCACACTGGTTTTTGTTTGTTTGTTTGTGTGTGTGCATACACGTGCATTTATTGAATTTTTTTTTTTCACATCTTTATAAGCACCTTTTCTTTATGATTAAGGCATCTTATAGAGGTGCAACAAGTTCATCTGTGAATATCAGCACTGCATAGCAGCACACATGCATATACAACTCTGTTGGGTCTATTCACTCAAATTCGAGAATAGTTCGAAGAGGTCGACTTTCATTTTGAGACTAAATCAAATTCGGCACCCTTAGTCTCAAAAATAGCTTCAATCATTTCGCCTCCCATTACTTTCAATGGGAAAGATTCGAAACTGTTTTTTTTTTTCGTTACCGAATTTTACTTCCTCCAAAGTTGACCTCCTCGAGCTATTGTCGAATTGTAGTGAATAGACCCATATGAATGCTGTTGTAGACCTGCGATAGGCCACCGCATGTCGCTTCTACTTATCATTCCCAGCACAAAAGCCTTCACATAAACTAACAATACCTCTAGTTGAGCAACAGACTTCACATACCCATACAGGTAGAAGATCAACCTGAAGTAGCACATGGAGCAAGTTACCTCATAAATGTGAAAATAAAGAAACAAAAATGAACATACTGCAAATATTGTAATCTCTGTGGAAACTGAAGGGTACTGGCAAATGCCATAAAGTGATGACAACTTTATTTTTAATTAGTATGGAGGTTAAAAGGGAAGTGAGAATATGTGATTTCTGTATGTGCTTAGATCTCCTGCTCCAGCACAGTGCACACCATTATTAATCCCACCAAATTAAGGTTGCCACCCACTGGTCCTTTACTTTTTGATGAATAAGGTAGCAACCCAACACCCAAGATTTGTGTAATGGGGTGAACATTGATTAAACATACACAAATGGTCTAATATCTTTACCCAAGTGACTTTTCAGAGCATTTCTGTGGTCGCACAAAACATAGTATTTATTTTATTAAAGTTTCATATTAACTTAAAGCTATATAAAATAACTAATATTAAGTAAATAGACATTCACATGATATGGACATCTTTAGACAATGGGGAGAAAGGGAGCGCAAAGAATATGGATACCCAAGAAGAAAAAAGAAGGGACATCCAAAAGTGCTCTCTGTTGTCAGTAGCTGTTTGTTAGATGGAAGTTTCCTAACTGTTAATTTTCTATTCTTTGTTTCTTTGTTACTTTGTTTCTATTCACCTTTATGTGGGAAAATACATCTATTTCCACTAGGTTAAAAACAGACAATGGGGATAAAGGGAGCGCAAGCAATATATATATAAAAATGTATGTAATCACACATTTTTATATATATAGATATATATATATAGATATATATATATATATATTGCTTGCGCTCCCTTTATCCCCATTGTCTGTTTTTAACCTAGTGGAAATAGAGGTATTTTCCCACATAAAGGTGAATAGAAACAAAGTTATATATATATTCATATATAACAGTTGGAGAGAATAGTGTTTTCAGGCAATAGACTGGTAATTAAATATAATCAGCTGCTACATACTTCCAAGGTGTTGGTCCCCTTAAACACCCCTTGAGTCATATATAAGTATTTGTCTAATTAATTTGTAGCACCTTACACTGATATATTTCCATATCATCCTTAACCTATCACTTCATAAGTACTACAATGGTACTAAAATTAAGAGCTTCGTTCATGAAAAAGAGAATTACAGGGAATTGTGAAGGGAAATTCAAACTTAATGCTAAAATAGCCAAGTTGGTAATATTTTCCCATGTTAGGTCTTAAACCACAAACAATATTACTTATAACAGACCAATAGCACCCACCCCTAACTGTCCCACATTGTGCAGGACAGTCCAGATTTGGGGTGGTCTGTCCTGCTGTCCCATGGAGCTCTTCCTCAGTACCGATTTTTGAAACAGAAATAGAGCTTGGCAGGACAGAAGGGATTCAGTACAGAGCTCATTCTCCCGTGGCTGAGACACTGGAGAATGCCTACTGCATGCGTGGCAGCACTGATACTCTGGCTTCCCAAGCTCAATTTTAATGATAGCACTGTCGAGCAGCACTGTCAGTTTGAGTGACATCACTACACACTTGACCTCCCAAGCTCCACCCCATGATTTGCGGGGGAAGTTGGGAGGTATGCAATAGTCTTCCTTCTCTGCTATTCACTAAAAAGAAATTTATAGTTTTCTCTGCACATCATTCATGGTTTACCTCCTGTATGGTAGACTATATTTATTATTTTGTCCTTTCAGAAGTTCCCTTTAATATTATTAAACTTGTTCAGGGGAATGCCTTTCAGGTTCAAACAGTTTGTAAACACCCCATATTGGATTTTACTAACTTACTACTATAGTACCCAACCCACTAGAATATCTGTCACTTTACCTCTAGCTGATCCCATCTAGCTGGAACACACAAAATTAATCTTTGGCCTACCCCACCTACTGCCAACCATCTACATTACTGTTAGTACAACTTCCTTCCCTCTTACCTCTTCAATCCCTTATGTGTCTCATGTACCCCATTCCCTCTAGATTGTAAGCATGCGAGCAGGATTCTCTACCTCATGTACCAGTCTGTTCTAGTCTGTCTAACTTAGTATGTTGTTCCCTTCTATGCTCTGTACCTAGCACTACGTAAATTGTTGGCGCTATATAAATAAATGTTAATGTAATGTAATGTAGTACTACTCTAGTATAAATATTACTTCTACTACAAAAGAATTATATTACCGTATATACTCGAGTATAAGCCGAGTTTTGTCAGCACAAAAATGCCCCCCTCGGCTTATACTCGAGTCGGTGGGGGAAAAAAAAAAATCTAAAACTTACCTCGTTCCTGCTCTGTCCCCCGGTGCTCTGAAGCTGCGTGGCTGTGAGGGAAGCGTTGTGAGCTTCCCTCCAGCCGCGCGGTCAATAAAGTGTGTTTTTTTTAAACAAACTTTATTGACCGCGCGGCTGGAGGGAAGCTCACAACGCTTCCCTCACAGCCACGCAGCTTCAGAGCACCGGGGGACAGAGCAGGAACGAGGTAAGTGCTGGGGTCTGGGGTAGGAGGGTGGCATAACGAGCATACTAAGGGGCAATATCCTGGCATATTGGGGGCAATATCCTGGTATATTGGGGGCAATATCCTGGCATATTGGGGGCAATATCCTGGCATATTGGGGGCAATATCCTGGCATATTGGGGCAATATCCTGGCATATTGGGGGAAATATTCTGGCATATTGGGGGCAATATTCTGGCATATTGGGGCAATATCCTGGCATATTGGGGGCAATATCCTGGCATAATAAATGGCATATTGGGGGCAATATTTACCAGTAGCTGCCTCATTTTCCACCCTAGGCTTATACTCGAGTCAATATTTTTTCCCAGTTCTTTGTGGTAAAATTAGGTGCCTCGGCTTATATTCGGGTCGGCTTATACTCGAGTATATACGGTAGTTTAAATCTCTGTCACTCACTCACTGTGACTTCTGCAAATGAATCACTTTACTTTTGCTCTGTGTTAGTCAATATTTCATCCCCTTCAATATTGTCCTTGAAGTGTACTTGTCTAGTTACAGGACATTAACACTACTAATAGACGTAACCGAATCAGAATTTGGGGAATTGAGATTGCAGAGGATAAAAAAAATGATCTATCATTTAAGAAGAGTATTTTCCCTCTGGCTGCCACTGGCCAGTGATTTTGTTAAGATAGTGGAAAAAAGTTTGTACATCTCAAGATTTAAACAGCCACATATAATTTACCACGATAGGTGCCATGATTCATTTTATCTAATAGGCAAGCGTGCTGTAGGCAAAGCTATTTGAAATCTGTTGAGAAACAGGTGACAGTCACCAATACATAAAGAGTCTGACTTTGTGAAGTGGATTAAGTGTTAATGTTGCTAGTCATTTGCTCGACCCGGCATGTGACAAAATTAAAAACCACTGTTCTATTAGCAGTACTGACTTGCCAGAGGGGTTGTAGTCTATTTAAACATATTTTATGTAATTCACTTAATTGCATATGTCAGCTGAAAAAGGAATTGATTATATATTAGTCAATGTGATAAGTAAAAATTTTGGATAGTGTTTGCTACATTACTATTTGTTTTTGTTTTTAAATTTTTGGAACAGATGTTATGATTTGTATGCCTGGAGCATATACTTAAATAGAAACATAGGATTAATAAGATATAATGGATTATTAACAGCATATCCTGAAAACTAACTTAGAGAGGCAAGTATATATACATTAAATGTTAATTACTCTCATCAAATGGGTTAATGCTTCAAGTTTTGTAAATGTATCTACATTGGCTCAATTTTCATTTCACAACTCCATCAATAATCTTTATACTGTGTTCCTGATTTCCATTCTATGGTGTGCAAGACACTAAAGTGTGAATACACTGCATGCACACAGACACTACATATTCCCGAGCCCCACCCCGGGGGGAAATGTTGGAAGGTCTGGATTATACATTGCATGGGAATATGTCGGTGCTTGGTAAACAAATGATAAGAAAAAGAACAATATGAAATTAGCATTTCCACCAATTTTTAGAGTACTAGAGGGTACAATTTAAGCAACAATTATTAAAATTTTGCCCCATTATTTAATAAAAAAATATACAGTTCTATCTTCAATGAGTTAAATTAAGTTTAACTGAAAAGCCTGATCTACCTCTCTTAGGATAGAAAACAGCCAAGGGCAACAGCGGATGACTAATGTGTAGAATATTGCAATTAGTATAGCAAGGTACTTACAGGGATCAAATTAAAAAATTCATTAACGTACGCACTTAATTAAGAAGCACTTTTCAGTATACATGATAAATTATGACACCTATTAAATCTTCTGGTACAAGTTATAATGGTTTCCTTGCTCATAGGCAAAAACCTATTACCTGTAAACTCTCCAGAACCCCCAAAAGACCAAAAGCAGCTCTTAAAGGATTATTAAAACACAATAGCTTTTACTTTGTAGGGTAAAAATCCCTAATACATGCTGCATACACGAAATGTGTTTTCAAAATGTAGTTTTAAACAAAAAAGGACATTTGTGTACTAAAATCAAGTAAGGTTGAAAATGGAATCCTGTATAAAGTCAAAAAATAACTTTCAATAACCTCTATTGTCTTTTTGGTAGTTTATTACATTTAATCAGTTAAAATAGATAATTAAAAATGTTGTTTTAATTTCTTTTTAACAGGGAAGGATATTAAAATTATCAGTCATTCATTTAAACAAAAGGGTCTACACAATATGTATATATAAACACAAAAATCGGAACACGGGTAACAGGATCCAGATGAGTGCTTTATTCGATGAATATGCGGATACAAAAATGTCAAGGTGAGGTGCAGAAAACACGTAACACCTCTTCTGCCATCCCAGTCCCCCAAACAGCCTAGTGGTGCATTCTTAGCTCCATAAACAGCCTCGCAGTGGCTTCTCAGCCACCCAAAATACATCTTTGTGCCACCTTAGTCCCCAAACAATATATTTGTGACATGTTAGCTCCCCAAACAACCTGTTTTTGTCATCTTAGCCTCAAAAAATGAGGGGGTCTTAACTATGAACCACAGGGCCCTGGTGCAAAAATGGGCCTGGTACCCTTTCCCCAACATCACCAAGCAACATGTTCCACAGTGCCAGCTTTGCCCCCAAACAGCCTCTCTTTGCCATCTGAGCCCCTTAAGCAGCGCACCTGTGCCATATGTGTGCCCAAACAGCCTCTCAGTGCCATCTCTGTCTTCAGCCTCTCTGTACCATCTTAGTTCTCCAAACAGTTTCTCTGTGCCATCTTAGCTCCCAAACAAGATGTCTGTTCAATCTTTGTTCCCAGCATCTTTGGTCCATCTTAGCCCTACCAAACAGCCTCTCTGTGTCATCTCTATACCCTCTTGGTTCCCAAATAGCTTCTCTGTGCATTTTTTGTCACCCAAAAAGCCTATTTGAACAATTTTAATTCCAAACAGCCTCTTTTTGTCATTTTAGCCCCACAAAAGCCTCTTTTGCCCTCTAAGCCCAACAAAAATTATTTCTGTACCATCTTAACATATCTGCTCCTCAATCAGCCTCTCTGTGACATTTTGGTCCCCAGCTTGTTTGAGCCATATTAGCCTCCAAACATAGAATGCAATGTCATAAACGTTCCTTTTGGTGTATTGGTCAGGTGTCCCAATACATTTGTCCATATAGTGTAAATACATGCATCTATTATTATTATCATAATCACGTAATGATTGATTACACATAAAATATACACAAAAAATATATATTTAAAAAATATGGATTATTAGGAAGCTTGATATACATATGTGTGTGTGTGTGTGTGTGTATATATATATATATATATATATATATATACACACACACACACACACACACACACATCGATGATCCATAAGATTATGACCACCTGCCTAATATTGTGTAGATCCCTTTTGCCACCAAAACAGCCCTGACCCATTGAGGCATGGACTCCACTAGACCTCTGGTGCTGTGGTATCTGGCACAAAGACATCAGCAGCAGATCTTTTAAGTTCTGTAAGTTGCAAGGTGGGGCCTCCATGGTTTGGACTTGTTTGTCCAGCACATCCTAGAAATCCTCGATTGGACTGAGCTCTAGGGGATGTGGAGGCTAAGTCAACACCTTGAACTTCTTGTTGTGTTTCTCAAACCTTCCCTGAATCATTTTTGCTTTGTGCTAGGGCTCATTATCCTGCTGAAAGAGACCAATGCCATCAGGGATTACCATTTCCATGAAAGGGTGTACATGGTCTGCAACAATGCTTAGGTAGGTGGTACGTGTCAAACAAGCATCCACATGCAGCACCCAAGGTTTCCCAGCAGAAAATTTGCCAAAGCCTCACACTGCCTCTGCCGGCTTGCCACCTGAAAGTGGTCATAATGTTATGGCTGATTAATCTGTATGTACATATACATCAGCAGAGAAAATAAGGTTAAATCACACACCAAGTTGAATCTCAAAATGCCTGGGTTCATCCACAACTAAACAAAAAAAAAAAAAAAATACCTAAAAGGTGGAGATTCACATAGCCTAATAATAAATATATTAGGCAGAATCAATATTTTAGTTTTAATAATAATGATTTTTCAATTTAGTAAAGGCATATGGTACAAAAATGAAAAGGTGTAAACACTCAAATATATAAGGGGTTACAGGGAAAAACAGAACATGTAGATAAAAGTGTGTAATTCATAGTACATATATCTTTGATATCATAATAATAAATGGAAATCAATAAATAACACAGAGAAGGGTGCACTGTATGGCAGAATCATTATTGATGACTAAACCCACTACGGTATATTGGTACCAATAACCTTAAAATATACTTTGTCAATTAGATCAGAGGGCCATTTAGGTCTCAAAGACCTGATCCAAAAAGTCACCACATCGGTGCAAAGGAGGAACATGATCTATCGCCCCTGATGCCCCTACTATATGCTTTATGGCAGTAGATTATGTTCCTTTGTGCCTAGGTGGTGACAGGATATGCCTCCTTTTACAGTGAGATACATTTTGGATCAGGTCTTTTAGAACTAAATGGCGCTTTGGTCTAATGGAGTAAGTGTATTTTAAGTCCTTTTTGTACCATGTTTTTTGTATATTTTATTGTAAGCTGCAATTTTCAGATTGATTGCCATTGATTTTTGCTTTCTCTCTTTTATATTTGGATTATATATCTCCATGGGTTGTCCGGTGGATCTCCATCATTAATTAATATACCACAGAGGGTTGAGTCATTAGTAATTATTCTGCCTCATGTATTTATTATTAGGCTATGTGAATCTCCACCAAACAGAAAAATACAGACAGGGAATAGTACCTTCAAATTAGCAGCTGATGGCTCTGTGAAGTCCCAGTACAGGTCCCCTCCCAACCTCAGTGGCAAGCAGCAAGAACAATAGAACAAAACTGGGTATACCTAGTTAGACAGCTCCAAACAGGAATATTGCAAAAAATAAAAAAATAAAAATACTAATACTAAAATTGAAAAAACTGACATCACAGGAAACCACTAAAATATAGTGAGCACCTAACACCTTTTGTCCTTCTCAGTGGACTGAATCATAGGTCTGCACTCCACCCAAGACAAATGCGTTATATAAAGGAGGAGCCCAAGTAAAATTAGCATCAATTAACAAATAATTAATTAAAGATACCAAAGTATCTAACCACTATATGCAGCAAAAAGCCCTCATTTTTTAATAGAATATTCAATACTGCATACTACTTTATAGGGAAAAACAGTCAAGACATGTTACATAGAAACATAGAATGTGTCGGCAGATAAGAACCATTCGGTCCATCTAGTCTGCCCAATTTTTTTTTAGTACTTTTATTAGTCCCCCGTTCCCGGTCTTATAGCTAGGATAGCCTTGTGTCTATCCCACGCATGCTTTAAATCCTTGACTGTGTTTACCTCTACCACTTCTGCTGGAAGGCTATTCCATACATCCTCTCAGTAAAGTAATACTTCCTGATATTACTTTTAAATCGTTGCCCCTCTAATTTAAGACTATGTCCTCTAGTTGTGGTAGTTTTTCTTCTTTTAAATATACTCTCTTACTTTACTGTGTTGATTCCCTTTATGTATTTAAATGTTTCTATCGTATCCCCCCTGTTACGTCTTTCCTCCAAGCTATACATGTTAAGATGCTTTAACCTTTCCTGGTAAGTTTTATCCTTCAACCCATGAACCAGTTTAGTAGCCCTTCTTTGAACTCTCTCCAAAGTATCAATATCGTTCTGGAGATAATGTCTCCAGTACTGCGTACAATACTCCAAGTGAGGTCTCACCAGTGCTCTGTACAATGGCAATGTAGCGCTTCCTACTGGTAATACCTCTCCCTATGCAACCAAGCATTCTTCTAGCATTTCCTGCTGCTCAAAATTCAACCGATTGACTCTTTGTGAGATACACGTTTGAAGACAAACGTGTTGGAGAAATATGTTTTCTTAGTTACAACAGTTGCACAGGGGCTAGCAAAGTTACGAAGTTAATAACTTAACTATGTTACGAGTGTGGTTTTGGCAATTAGGGAAAGAGAAAACATTCTTATGACACACTGGGTCACCAGATGGCAATCAAGGGCAGCTAAGTCAAAAACTTCACTACTACTATAATTTCCTCAAAGAAGGGCTAAAATGTCTATGAAAATGTTGATACTTAGGCAAACTATTAACAAAAACTTAAGTTCACAACAGTTGTTACAAATATACAAACTGACTGCTAGCTTAGTAGCATTTGTTTTATATATAGGTTATGTGAATCTCCACCCTATTTTAATTTTTTTTAATTATGTGTAGGTGTGCTTACTTAATTGTGGGGAGTGTCATCTAATTTTTTATATATTTTCTATATTAGCATTGGTTTAGTTTTGTCTTTGTAGCTTGTCCTGATGAAAAGACCAAAACATTGATTTACTTTCTTTTTGTAACAAGACCCATGAGTGACAGAATTTTTATGGATTCTATATATTTGGTATATTTATATAATCAGTAATAACATTATGACCATTGACAGATGACAAGCTGGCAAAGGCAGTGTGATGCTTTGGGCAATGTCCTTCTGGGAAATCTTGGGTTCTGCCCAGTGCCGGACTGGCAATAAAAACCAGCCCTGGAAATATTTTTAAACCAGCCCCATAGCATAACATTATTTTTTGTTCACAAAAAGGAAAACTACACATTTTTAAAAGCACATCTGAAGAGTGTATTATTTATAGATATGACATATATACCCCTGCATATTGCAATTTGTACCTCCAGTATGTACACAACAAGGTAATATGTCACACCTGATACATGATATATAACTTATGGACAGGGCAATACAGAGGCCCCAGTATGTACCCAAGGTTATATGAATTGTCCTTTGTAGGGATATATACAAGGGCAGTGTGTGAGACATAACCTTCTGTACATACTTAGGACATATATTGCCCTGTGCAGGGGTATATATCAGGGCAGTGTGTGGGATACAACATTACCCCAGCACCTAGATTGCACTCACGGGGTTTGCCAAAGCACCCAGGACATACCCCAGCATGCAGATTGCACTCACAGAACTTGCCCCAGCACCCAGGACAGCACTCACAGGACTTTCCCCAGAACCCAGAACTTACCCCAGAATGCACTCACAGGACTTGCCCCAGCACCCAGGACAGCACTCACAGAACTTTCCCCAGAACCCAGGACTTACCCCAGCGTGCAGATTGCACTTACATGACTTAACCCCAGCATGCAAATTGCATTGACAAGACTTTCCCCCTAGCATGCAGATTGCACTCACAGCACTTATCCCAGCACACAGATTTAATTGACAGGACTTGACCCAGCACCCAGGACTTACCCCCAGAACAGAGACTGTACTCACAGGACTTGCCACCGCACCCAGCCCACTCCAGATATTGCACCACAGGACTTGCCCCGCAGGGGCGGATCCAGAGTATGTTGGCATTGCCCATGTCTGTCTATCTTTTTCTCTCCCCCCATGTCTGTCTCTATCTCCACTCCCTCCTCATGTGTGTAGTCTTCCCCCTATCCTTTCTATTTCTGTAGTCTCTATCATCTCTCAATTCTTTAGTCTCACTCCCCTTGTAGTCTTTCTAAAATTTCTATCCCCCAGTAGTCTCTTTCCCCCTGTAGTCTGTTTGCCCCTGTAGTCTCTTTCCCCCTGTAGTCTCTTTCTCCAGTAGGCTGTTTCCCCCTGTAGTCTCTTTCCCCCTGTAGTCTCTTCCCCCCTGTAGTCTCTTTCCCCCAGTAGTCTCTTTCCCCCAGTAGTTTCTTCCCCCCTGTAGTCTCTTTCCCCCAGTAGTCTGTTTCCCCCAGTAGTTTCTTTCCCCCAGTAGTCTCTTTCCCCCAGTAGTCTCTTTGCCCCTGTAGTCTTTTTCCCCCAGTAGTCTCTTTCCCCCGTAGTCTGTTTCCCCCATGCTATCCCCCTCTTTCCCGATGCTTTTTCACCTCATGGGTCTGATCTCCCCCTTCCCCTCCTCAACATCCGTGCTGACTTTCACTTCAACTAATTCGGCCGCCGCCGGAAGTCAGCAGTCAGACGAATTTGTTAAAGCGGCGACGGCCGCCGAATTCAGGTAATTCGGCTGCCTTCACCACTTTAACTAATTAGACGGCCGTCGCCGCTTTAATTTTATTTCGTCTGACTACTGACTTCCGGCGGCGGCCGAATTAGTTGAAGCAGAAGTCAGCACGGATGGAGAGTGGCCGCATCTCAAAGCGGCCCCAGGGCAGACGGCCCACCGGGATTTTTCCCGGTGTCCCGGTGGGCCAGTCCGGCCCTGGTTCTGCCATAGACATACCACCTACCTAAGCATTGATGCCAACCATGAAAACCAAAATGCACACCTCTCACATGTGGCCTTTTAACCCCCCAAAAACATAACCAACCTATGTATGGGTGGTATTCCTCTACTCAGGAGATGTTGCTGAACACATATCGAGGTGTTGTTTGGCAGTGACACATAACAGGATCTGAAGTACAATGTATGTGAAAAAAAATTACTACCCAAAACTTTGACATAGGCTGGTGGTAGAATTAGTGCATGGAAAGTGTTTAAATACTACCATTTGAAATACCATAGGGTCTCTAGTTTTTAAAAATATATGGTTTTGTGGGGTAAAATACACTTTCTGGCTTCAAAAATGTCCCAAATGGGACATGGGCGCAGGTTTTCTGCATGTCAAAATTTCAAGTTGGAAAACCAAAAAGCGCACCTCTCAAATGTGGTCTTTTAACCCCCATATAACCTAACCAACCTATGCATGGGTGGTACTCAGGAGTTGTTGCTGAACACATATTGAGATGTTATTTGGTAATACACCACAGTTTCAGGAAATGTTTACCTGAATTGCAATCTGTGTGAAAAATCACAATTATTTTCTTTTTTTTGCTGGAAACTTTGGCAAAGGTTGGTGGTAAAATGACTACATGAAAAGTGTAAAAATACCCCAAGTTAAATGCCCTGAGTTGTCTAGTTTTGAAAAAAATGTACATGTGGGGGGGTCATTCATGGATTTAGTACAGATATCAGTGTTACAATGTCCCTACAGCAAATTTTTTATTTTTTTTTAAAGTATTTTGAAATAGCTTTGCACTACTTATAGTTCTGGCCCGGTAACATGAATAAAATAGCTCAAAAACATGGGCTATTTCTGAACTCAGGACAAGTATTAGAAACTATTTAGAAGTGTTTTTTTGTTGAAATGTTAAACCAGCCCATGTCACCAAGTGTCAGACAAGCCAAAAATATTAAGTCACTAAGGGGTTAAGCAGGATAATGTGCCCTTCCACAAAGCAAAAATGGTTCAGGAATGGTTTGAGGAACACAACAATGAGTTCAGTGTGTTGATTTGACCTTCAAATTCCCCATATCTCAAGCTAATTGAACTGTCCAGACATCTCTGGGATGTGCCGGACAAACAGGTCTAATCCATGGTGGCCCAACCTCACAACCTTTCAATAGAAAGGGGGCAGCTTGGAAAAAGGCTCACAGGTGTGAGAAGAGGGGATGAGGTTGGAGAAGAAATTTAATGTTATCTCTTTTGATTCTATTAGGTGTAAATTACAAATTTCAAGTGCAAGTTTTGGCGAGACTGTCAGGGTTCTACACTGACCTTCTGACTAATGCATTTAAAATTCATCATTTATGTGCTTATATACCTCCTGCCTCCTCTAGAGGCCTCCGTACCTTACTCTGCTTGTATTTCTTCCCCTCTGTTTGGTGCAAACAGGGCTTTTGCTTTGAAGTTGTATGCCTGACTTCTGAGAGCTGCTGCTTCTGTTCCTGATCCTCTGCATAAAGCTCATTTGAATTGTGACCCTGTCCAGGAACTGGGAATCTTAACCTGGGAAGCTCAACCAGCCCAGTGGATTATTTTCAGCATCTCTTGAGACCCTCTGACTACAACAAGATTTCTTCAGCTCCTTTAAAGTCACCCTTCACAGTCCTCACCCTCTCTAGGGTGTTCCTTCTGCTTAGCTCCCCTGCTCAGTCCTCACCCTCTCAGGGTGTTCCATCTGCTTAGCTACCCTACTCAGTCCTCACGCTCTCTGGGGTTTTCCATCTGCTTAGCTACCCTGCTCAGTCCTCACCCTCTCTAGGGTGTTCCATCTGCTTAGCCACCCTACTCAGTCCTCACCTTCTCCAGGGTGTT
Source organism: Pelodytes ibericus (assembly GCA_036172795.1). Classification (NCBI taxonomy): domain Eukaryota; kingdom Metazoa; phylum Chordata; class Amphibia; order Anura; family Pelodytidae; genus Pelodytes; species Pelodytes ibericus. Next base: position 77,233,537 of record CM069863.1, read on the forward strand.
CCACCTGTTTAGTTACCTATCTCGGACCTCACCCTCTCTCGAGTGTTCCTGTTTAGCTACTTACCTCAGGCCTCACTCTTACTGAAGGCCTCACCCCTTGTGTATCTGTCTTTACCCCTACCTCTGCTTTGTCTACAGTCCGTTCTATAGCTCTCTGTTTATGCTGCAGTTCCTACTCAAACCCTTTTCCCTATTCTGCAGTTCTTTGCTAAATTTCCCTTTTCTCTCTCCTTCAGTCCTTATTCCAATCCCTAGCTCTTTGTTTCTTTATCTGTTCTCAACCTGCACAATAGATATAACATGCAACCAGACAACTCCACTATCCCTGCACTCAGTGCTGTATTTACCGCGAGGCATCCTAGGCGGATGCCTATGGCGGCAAATTTTGGGGGGCGGCAGCGCCCCCCAGCACTGGAAAAAAAAAAAAATGTAAAAAAAAAAAAAATGTAAAAAAAAAAAAATCCGGCCCTTTAAAAAAAACAAAAAAAACCCCACCGCGCTTGCAGGCAGAGACGGAGGTGAGAGGGGATCGGAAGATCCCCCCTCACCATCGCTCTGCCTGCCAGGCTGCACGGGGAGCCGAACAGGCAGCACAGAGAAATCTCCGTGCTGCCTGTTCGGCTCCCCGTGCAGTGTGCCGACACGGAAGTGCCGACAGTCACGTGACGGGCGCGCTGACGTCATACGCGCGCCCGGTCACGTGACCTGTCGGCACAATCGCCGGGAAGCCGAACAGGCAGCATGGAGGGACCATGCTGCCTGCCTGCCAGGGAAAGGTAAGTGCTGATGGGAGACTGTGTGTGTGTGTGTGTGTGACTGAGTGTGATGGGAGTCAGAGTGTGTGTGATGGGAGACAGTGTGTGTGACTGAGTGTGATGGGAGTCAGAGTGTGTGTGATGGGAGACAGTGTGTGTGTGTGACTGAGTGTGATGGGAATCAGAGTGTGTGTGATGGGAGACTGTGTGTGACTGAGTGTGATGGGAGTCAGAGTGTGTGTGATGGGAGACTGAGTGTGATGGGAGTCAGAGTGTGTGTGATGGGAGACAGTGTGTGTGACTGAGTGTGATGGGAGTCAGAGTGTGTGTGATGGGAGACAGTGTGTGTGACTGAGTGTGATGGGAGTCAGAGTGTGCGTGATGGGAGTAGGAGTGTGTGACTGAGTGTGATGGGAGTCAGAGTGTGCGTGATGGGAGTAGGAGTGTGTGACTGAGTGTGATGGGAGTAGGAGTGTGTGACTGAGTGTGATGGGAGTGTGAGCTTGATGTGAGTCTGAATGATGGGGCATGTCTTAGGTGTGTAACGTGGGTGTGCAGCTTGGGTAGGGGGGTGCCCGGATTTTGTCTGCCTAGGGCAGCACAAAATCAAGATACACCACTGCCTGCACTGAAACTCCTACCTGACCTGGTAAAGGCCCTGACAGACACAAAGTGCATTGCATAAAATGTTGACTGGCCTGCCATTGTGGAAAGAAAGGTGGGGGCAGAGATAGAGATGTGAAAAACATTGCATTGTGGGATGTGGGAAGAGATGGCACTGGAGAGAATGGTTGTTAATAAAGTGAGGGAGATACCAAACACTGACAATAATTATTAAAATACTTTGTATAACAAAATCCTGATAGTATTTTGAATGCCGTTAGGTATATAAAGCAATGCATTTTAAATACTTTATTTTTTAAATTTGATATTTAAATACAAGTATTGTACTGAACAGCATACATAATAAAAGAGATAGTTCCATGTAACAAATTGTAAAAATATAATATGGATTGGAATCTCATGGGACCATTCTGTGTAAAGATAACAGAAAAGTTGTACTATGTGTTTTGTAATAGTAGGGGGTAGTCAGATTAGGGTAGGCAGTTAAGTAGGTAGTTGGGAAATCATTCCCTTACTTCTAGGGGAATCCATACATTATCTTTCAAACATTTTCATAGAGGAAAGGCCCGCTGTTTTGACTTTAGAGGTGGATACAAAATCTTGTAGTTGTAAATAGCGAAAGAAGTCCAAGGGTTTAAGCTCTATGATTGATTTTAGTTCATCAAAGGTTTTCAGATGGCCTTTGTGGTAAAGATCATGTACTCTTGAGATGTCTCCTTGGTCAAAGGCATTAAAGAATAATGGAGTCATACTTGGGGGAATGCTCTGTTCCACTATATTGGGATTAAAGGAGAATTATAAATTGTGAGGGCATATTTGAATGCCGTCGAATCCCAAATATTGAGTGAATACAAAATTGTCATTGGAATTGAGTTCTGAACAGTGGTCTATCGGTTCTGGGTCTCCAAATGTTTTGTTATAAGACATCTGGACAAAAAAATAATTTTCATTGTCTAACCAGTGGATATGAGGTACTGGGGAATTCCAAGCAGATATTTTTGTTTATTGTGCTGCTAGGTAGTACTTCTTAAGATTGGGTAACCCTAGACCTCCAGTTATTTTAGGCATATACATGGTAGATTGTTTCACACGTGGTTTCTAATCTTGCCAATTGAATGCCACCCACGCCAAGAGATATTCAAAGACTGCAATTTTTGCATGTCCGATTTAAGTCAGTGCAATAGGGGATATAATTTAATTGGTATAAGTGAGAGTAAGTACACAAAACCTTGATCTCTAGGTAAGCTAAGGGATTCTGATTATGAGATCAAAATTAAGTTGTAGAAGCTTAATGGTTTGGGCCGGTATGTGAATTGAGAATGCTTTGGATTTTCTTGTGTCAATCTTGAAACCTGCTGTAACGCATGGGGTCCGCGATGGTAAGGGACCCTGAACCCCCGAGATCAGGAGCAACATTGCAGGGTGGAGACACAGGACCTGGTGCTGGGTAACTGCAATCACTTGGAGGTTTGGGACCCCAAGTCTTTGCAGCCACAACCAGGCCCTGTGAAGCAGCTGCTGTATCCAGGTCCCAGGGCTTGAGAGGAAATGAACTAAATGATAGCCAAGCAGAGCTAAAACAGAAAAGGAACTGAGGAAGAACAGAACAGAAATACAGAGTGCAGGGCTACAGAACAGAGGCATGACATGAGCAAGATAAAACAGAAACCAACTACCGATAAACAGTACAAGGCAAGCACAGGGTTGCAGAATAATAACATAAGAATACTGCAGGTAACAGGACTAAGGAACACAAGAGACACATACAAAGAAATAAATATAAATATAGGAACTAACCTAACACTAAAGTTGGTAAAGGTGGGGGTTTGGTTCAAACAAACTGGCCAATTAAGATGTTAGCTTGCCAACCACATCAAGGTACCCCACATTAGGCAAGTCCATAACTAAGACATAATATTAGAAAAGCATAAATAGAATCTAAGACACTTACATGGCATTGAACTTAAACACAGAGAAAATACCTGTAGACTGCTGCATAGGACTAAACAGCAATGGGTGTGCTTTAAATAGTAAACTGACAAGGCAGCAGGAATCAGAAAACCTGGAATGGAACATAATCACAGACAAAGGAAAACCAGAAATGAAACAGAGCAAAGAACAGAGAAAACTTAGAAACTGGGTACAAGAGTGAGGTAAAACTTAGACAGAGAACAAGGCAAAAAACAGAGACAGAACAGGCTGGAAACTGACAAAGGATTACATTTAAAGGGACAGGACAGGTCATCCCACTGAAGGGACTCTAAGACAGGATATTCCACTGAAGGAACTCTAAGACAGGATATTCCACTGAAGGAACTCTAGACAGGGCATGGGCAGAAGCCACTCTGGGGCCAACTGGGCAGGTGCCAGACAATAGCCAGGCTCAGGCAGGTACTGGTTCTTGGCTAGACTTTGGCAGGTACTGGACTAGCTAGACATAGGCAGGTGCCAGTTGGGGTTAGACTTGGCAGGTACCTGACTATTGCTAGGTTTGGGTAGGTGCTGCTCTATAGCCAGACTTAGGCAGGTGGCGATCTTATGACTATGCTAAGGAAGGTGCTGCTATGGGGCCAGGCTAGGCAGGAGCCACTAAGGACAGGGACTAGAGAAATGCCACAACTGTGGCCTGAAACTAGGATATGCCACCATGTGGCCAGGACTGAAATATGCCACCATGTGGCCGGGACTAAGATAAACAGAACACAAGGAAAATAGAACAGAAAAGAACCCAGGAACAAGAATAACAAAGAAGCAGGACAGAATAGCAAATGCAAAAAGAAAACTGAAAAAGCCTGGATCCAGCTGAGATGAGCCTGAATAAGGGTTGAACCGTGACACCTGCCATGTGTGAGTATACTATTAGTTCATGAAATAAGTTGGGCAAGGATGTAAGGGTTTTAGTGAGAGTGAGCATAACATCACTTTGTAGAGATTGTGAGCTAATGTAATACCTGAGATGTTTACATTATGCCTGATCGAGTATAGTAATGACTTTAAGGAAATGGCATAAAGTAACCTGGACAGGGAACAACCCTGTCATGTGCCATTGTAATTGCAAAAGTGAAGTGGAGGAGCCCCAGGGAAAGGATTTTAAACCTGTAGAGTATACCACAAGTATGTTCTGAAAATGTTTTGCCCCTGTTCTATGGCAACTTCTTTGATGATATATTATCATATTTCCTTTTACTTTCTGAATTAGCATAATTTTGATAAGAATTTCTTGCACAGAATATTTGAAATTACAGAAAAAAATTTATCTTAATTATAGAATTGTCATGCTGTTTAGAAATGAAGGACTGAGTGACGAAGAGGAATCATGAATCTGAGGCGGAGTCTGGAACGAGGTGTGGCATGGTTCTAAGGATCATATGTATTGGAATAATGCTGGAGTACAACAGTAGAGGACCAGGATATAAATAGAGGATGAAACCGGGGTCTGGACAAGCAGTACAGAGCCATAGTCATAAACAAACAAAGATCAGAGCAGTAGGCTCAGGTTCATAGACTAATACTAGCAGGCTCAGGGCAGGCAGTTCAGGTTCAAAGTCAAAGACAAGCCGGTAACAGGAAATCAAGATGAGTCAAAAACGAAGTCAGGAAAAGTCGGGTCAATAACAGGAAATACAAACTGGACAGTAGACGAATGCAAAGTAAGGAAAAGCCAGATTGGTAACAGGAAAATCAATACTAATAAAATGCTACTACAAGTGAACCAAGTACAGGCAAAAACCTGTATCATAAGAGCAAAGGAAATGAGCCAAATTTAAAAATGTTCTTAGAAGTAGCCATGCCCCCTGATTAATTTTAGGTGGAATAAAATTAAATTATAAAAATGTGTAGTTCCCTTTTAAGAGGAATTACTATTCGAAAGTCATGCCTAGCGGGGGGCGGAAGAGTGATGACGGCAATGTTGGAGCCTGGCAGAGGATGCAGTATTGGAGGAGACTGCAGCACAAAGAGCAGCCAGAAGGGGGCGCAAAATGACCAGGATGACGGACCGGAAGAAGCCGCGGAGGAAGGTAGAGAGCTGGGACCGAGTGCAGGTTTCCCAGTGATGGTGGGGATGCTGCAATGATAGTGACAAGAATACACAGACTTTCTATTACTCCTTTACAGTTTTGATGTACTGAATCAAATTGCAGGTGAATTAAACCTAGTGAATTTCTCCTGCAAGAAGAACACAGTTGTTGGACTTATTAAAAAAGTTTATTTTAAAGATTTAACTATGCATTATCCATGGCCAGCTAAACTCTACCAGAACAACGTCACCGAGACTGAGTTTGGAACTGCACAATGTACAGTTGAGTTGGTGGGATAAAATGTTTTCTCACCTCAACCCACCTGCAACTCAACTTTAAGTGAATAGCTTCCAATTTAGCAACCCACTATTATATAATTACACCGCAGCATTTTTTTTTGTGGTGGTGGTGGGGGGGGGGGGGGTTGTAGCCAATGATGAAGGATGACTCAATATATCCTTATAGTCCATGATATCCCTGCGGAACATAGCCATCAAGACACAGTAATGGCAAGAGGTTAACTCAACATTTGGCTGTTTTTACATATGATCAATAAGTTTCATACTGTGAAACATTACTGCAATTATGATCGATAGTTATTTATTGTTCTAAAACTTTATACTGCTGCATTTAGATTTACAATCAGCAGATTTAATTTTGCATGCAATATCAAGATAAATTACTTACATTGTTTCTTTTCTACAGTAATTGCAATCAATGGTACTCATTTTGATAACAGTGTTCCACCCCCAACTAGAAAACAGGAACATTTATCAATGATTAGCTTTTGTCACACCTTGTATAAATGTATTCTTAGAATGCACTTAGCATTTATTAGAGCTTGAATTTGGAAATTCTGCATACTTAAAGGAACAGCAATCCTAAATCTCATAATCATCTTTGTTTGGGTCCAGCAAAAAATCAGGTGAATGTGTTTAAAAGAAGCATTCCTTGAACAAAAGATAAGTGGAGAGTCATTGCCTAATGAAGCTGTTTTTCAGCAATTTTAGCTTCTATAGTTTTTACCAGGCCAATAGATATCCTCAAATGTAAAAAAACTAGATGTGTCAGACTACCTGATCTCAATCAATAAAAAAACAACAACCTGGCCTACTGGGAGGTCCAGTTCAGTGTACATTAGTGTGAAAATCTGGTGATACTCCAAACACACTCCTGTTGCATAAATGTACACTTGAAGAACGTGCAATATGATACCAAGGAATAAACACAGTACTCTAGGTTGTTTATGGAAACCTTAGACAACTCCTCATCGTGCAAACATCATATATCTGTGGGGAAAGTGAAAAAAACAACAATCCTGTAAGGGACTCTATCAACCTAAACATTGTGAATCTGTGTGAGTAAGTTTCAAGACTTACATTGCTGTTTCAAAGTTGTATTCAGTATTTTTGACATTCAGACTGGGCCCCTATGACAATCGTCTAGGACCTTGACAAACATATTTAGTGCTGTGGGTCTGGTCTGACACCGTGGAGGGCACTGTGGGGCAGTCTGACACTGTTGATAGTGCTGTGAGGAAAGTCTGACACTAGGCATTCTCCTGCAGGTGCCCAGGTGCCTTCTGGCACCGTGGGAGCAATGTGACACTGTAACTGGTGCTTTGGGGAGGGGATGGAATGGTTCATCACGGCTGCTTCAATGCAGCAGCTTCGCTGTGACCTCGTGCTCGATGGCCATTGCTGGACCTTTCTTCGCGGGACAGTTAATTGCATACTAATAGGTATTACTATTAGGGTTTGGTGGGTTAGGTATTAGTATTTGATTTCGGGGGGGGTAGGTATTAGTATTTGGGTTGGGGGGTAGTATTTGTGTCAGGCTTGTCTTGGAGAGAGTAAAGCAGGGAAGATGGTATTGGCATAGGCTGCAAGCCAGAGGTAAATCAATAAAGGGATCAGGTATAAGAGTAGTCAGAAGGTAGTCAATGCAGGCAGCGTAGGTTCACAATCGACAATACCAGCCAAGGTGCAAGGATAAAGCAAGATGGAGAATCCAGTAATGGAAAGCCAAGGGTCAAAAGCCAGTAAATCCAGTAATAAATCACAATAGCAAATGGGACTGCAACAAGTATCACAACTTAACTAGTAAGCATTACCTGGGGTGTGCAGGGAATTTATAGAGCTGCCAATCAAGGGTCTCTCTCCTTGACAGCTGGGATCCACCTCCTCTCTTCTCTGAGCATAGAGAGGGAAAGTGTGGAGTCTCAGCCCTCTCTCCCAGCCCCTCCACTATTAACCAATCATGCATTGCATTCCTGAGGGAAGTCACGCCTCCAACCCTCCAGGTACCATCACTGTAGCTACTTGGGGATGGCCTGTTACTCCAGGTTGGCGATGTGGCCTGCTACAGTATGTGCTGAAAATGGGAGGCTGAAGGAGCTCTAAGAAGATCTGGTTAAGACTATTTCAGCTTCCTCTGGGAAAATGATTTCTAAGTTGCTTGCCTTCTTGGAAAATCTCCAACCACAGAATAAACCTCGGGCAATTGTAAGGTGGGAGAGAGACCTCTCATTGGATGAACCACTACAGAAATGGTATAATGCTTGGCAGTCCACAAGGAAGGCCACGCATTGTGCAAACCTACAAGAACAATATTTTAAACTTATGCACCGATGGTACTTGGTACCCACACGCCTATTCAAGTTTCATCACTTGCCAGACGATTTATGCTGGAGAGGTTGTGGTGGTCAGGGATCTCAGATTCATATCTGGTGGGAATGCCCCAGATTAATGGAGCTGAAGGGATGGCTGAGCACTACCTGTCAAGAGATCTTTGGGATACCACTGAACCTACAGCCTCAGACATTTTTGTTCCATATGGACACTCCTTATAGGAATAAATATAGTACTATACTCTTGCTGAATGTCCTAATGGCGACAAAAATATGTCTGGCTAGACACTGGCGTACGCCTGTGATTCCCTCTGGGCATGAAATAAAAAGACAAATAGAAAATCAGGCTGGAGCAGAAAGATATTTTTATAGGAGAGATAGAGCGCTCCGCGATTCCTTTCTTAACATCTGGTCCAAGTGGAACGATAGGAGAAGTAGGGGGGACCCTGTGAACTAGGAAATAACAAATGTATACTGACTGGGTTACCGAGGGAAAGTGTCGCCGCGCCCCAGTCCCAGGGGGGGGGAGGGAGAGAGAGGGCAGACCCAGAGAGATAGAACGTTTGAATGTAGGGTTGAATGGGATTAACAAAAGCTGGTAGTAGAGCGTATGATGGCAACAGGAAGTTCAGGAATAATAATTACCTCATAATATATGAGAACATATAAATCTAATCCCAAAAGAGACAGGTTCCAGGACAACTAGGAAGCTGAATCTTTATTAACCTCAGTCATAGCATAGCTACACATATATTGGCATAATTGAATCTATTTTTATTAGATTATAAATTTGCCAACTTTAGGCTGAAATAACGCACGTGGTCTTATATTTGTACGTTTGCATACTTTCTGTATTTGTGTGTTCCCATACTTTCTTCCTCTCTTGCCATCAATTGTTATATTTTTAACTAATATTGAAAATAATAAAGATGTATTGAAACCAAAAAGAAGAGCCCCTGGGGCAAGGTAGGATAGGGTCCCTGGACCTGACAATTAGTATTAGGGTTTGGGGAGTTTAATGTTAGTATCAGGGTTTGGGGGTTAATGTTAGTATTAGGGTTTGGGGGGTAGTGTTAGTATTAGGGGTTCAGCATAGTGTTAATGTTAGTTGTATTAGTGTTTGGGTTGGGGGTTAGTATGGGGGTTCGGGGTCACTTTTGGGGGGTAATTTATTAGGGAGGGGTGTATGTTTGAAAGCGCTGAAAGATCAGCGCTGAACTGTCAGCGCTTACATTGCCACGATGAAGTGCCCCCGCTGCCTTTCACCACTGACAGTTTGTAAGGCCCCGTGGGAGGATTAGAGGGAGTCCAATATGCAGGAGGAGCAGGACGCACACCAAAAACAGAGACAGGAATATATGCAAATATGTAATCGGTAGGGGGTGCTCACCAGTGGTAGAGAGGTAAAGTCCCGGACACATTCCACAGTTTCATGCAGGGTACAAGGCATAGTAGGGGTCATGATCCAGGGTCAATGCAGGTATCAGGCAAAAGAATAGTAGGGGTCACAATCCGGGGTCAATGCAGGCAGCAGACAAAAGGAGTTGTAGGGGTCACAGGCAGAGGTCAGTATTCCAGGCAGTAGACAAAAGGAGTAGTAAGGATCACAGGCAGAGGTCAGTATTCCAGGATCAAAATAACACAGCAAACAGGCTAGAAGGGAGACTCAGGAGGAATGGCAAGCACTCTGAATATCTGAGCACCGCCATCAGGGAGAATGGGGTTTTTAAACTGCCGCTTTGTGTGAGGTCTGTAGCCCTTCCTGGAAGGGGGAAGACGTGGCCACAGAAGACGGAAGCGCCGCCTCCCTCATCAGCCTCCATGCCCCTCCGTCTCCTCACACTCTAGGGAGTGAAGAATAGAGGGCAGATGGAGACTCACGGCAACATTGTGGGGAGAAGCGGCACCCCGCCATATGGCCACACCTCCCGTCTGGAAGAATCCCCATGGAGACACGGCGCAGGACAGGTACATTACACAGGTCAGCGTTCAAACTGCCGCTGTGAACTGTCAGCGATGAAGCAGCTGCGATCAACTGTCCTAGACGCCTTTGGGGAAAAGTGCTGTGGGGGCAATCTGACACTGTTGCTGGTGCTTGGGGAATGGTGAAACATTATGACAAGTGCTGTGGGTGAAGTCTGACATTGTGGCAAATGCTGTGAGGGCATCCTGATTCTGTGGAAAGTGCTGTGGGGACATGCTGATGCCATCTAAAGTGCTATAGGGTAACAATACACAATGGAAAGTTTTCATTGTGAATACAATCTGATTGTAAAAAGCATTGCACTTTTAGAGAGATTGGTTGCCTTTGAAAAGAGGAGTTTGTACCAGCTGGAGTAATTTCATAGAAACTAGGGAAAGGGCAGTTCTAACCTACACAAACATTATGTGGCCATCATGCTCAGCCCACCACTATGTTAAATACCATCAATACTGGTGACACTTTAGAACTTTAGCACAAAACTCACCTTTATAAGTATCCCATATTGACTTTTTGGACTACCACAGTGTTTGTAATTTCTACTTTCATTCTCAGTACAATCTAAGGATAGGGAACAATATTCTATGCTATAAAAAAAAAAAAAACCTGCACATTATCAAAATAAAGAAAATCAAAAAGTAAAAGTTGACATTGAATATGAGACCCTTTGTTGTCACTACACTTTTAGCTTCTTAATTTACTATATGCTCCTAACATTTTTTCTGCGGCTTTCATAGAGGGCAATAAAACATATATTTCCCCAACAGATATAGGGAAAGCATTTAGCTCTTACAATAGAGATCTATGTAATTTTAAAAATAGAACATCAACCACAAGTAGACACCCAGAAATTTATGGAGAGCCTAACGCTCTACTTTTGTTATGTAGTTTTATGTATCCAAAAATAGCATTTTCGTTCATTCGTCTGAAAAACGAATAACGAAAATGCTAAGCTAACGAAAGCCGAATGAACGAATGGTTAATAAACGAAAATCATTCGTTCATTTGTCCATTCGTAGTACTATTGGCATTCTATAAGCCGAAATAGAGTCGGTTTATAGAATACAATAACATAGTACACTACATTCCATAAACCGACATAATGAACGACTTTCGGTTTATGGAATGCATGTAAGTCTATTGGAATTCTATAAACCGACTCTATTTCGGTTTATAGTAATGCCAACACTATAGCACGAATGGACGAATGATTTTCGTTTATATTAAACCATTCGTTCATTCGTTCAACTTCTTAGCTTTCTATAAAACGAAACAGAGTCCCCATTCATACATTTTTATGAATGGGAACTCTAGTTCGGTTTATAGAAAGCCCATAGTATTACATGTATTCCATAAGCCGAAAGTCTATAAACCGAAGGTCGTTCGGTTTATAGACTTTCGGCTTATGGAATACATGTAATCCTATTGCTATTCTATAAACCAAACGTTCGAACAAAAATAAATGACTGTAGACTGAAGAAGTCATTTATACACTTGCAGCAACTTGTTTTGTGCAAAGATTTATATAAAGGTCTCTACAGAAACTGTTACTGCAAACATCAGTTGTTGGATCTCCACAGCATTTTCACTGCTTTCAGAAGGCATTTAAATAATGATGTCCGGCCTAACTTTTGTCTTGTGACTCCCTGACACCCGTCACCTCCCTGCCAGCCTGGTGTGGCTGATCAAGCTGTTCAAACAACTGGAAGACATCAGAAGTTAAACACTCATTATTTTAATTTGATGCTAATCATGTGTTAATGAGACTAATCCTTGCAATGATTCAGGTAATTTGCTTAATGACTGCCCAGAGTAAGATTACAGCAATCAGTCATGACTGATAAGATGTCTGTTGAAGAGGAGGTTGTCAGGTGAATGAGGTGGGTAACAAGGACTATGGGAATCGTTTCCTACATTTCACTAATCCTACTCTACAAGGTTAAAAACATACAGCATAAACACTGACACTTCAAAAGCACAAGGCCCTCTTAAGATAATATTTGAATGTTTCTGCAATAGTTATGTTCATGTGGATAAATTCTGTAGTTTGGGGCTATGTATAAAAAAAGGTGCACATTAAAATAGCAGCAAATAGTGGCACTGTCGTCGATTGTGCCAATGTATACCAGTAATTCTTTACAGATCTCGGGCCTTGGAACTATTTGACTTGGTTCTACACCACTTCCAGGTTGCTCTGGCGCATTTCATGCGAACATAGCCTAGGTGCAAAACATCAGCAGACAGCCGTGCAAGTCCATTTTGGCAGAGGTGCTATTTCTGGCACACAAAAGGCATTTACATAAATTGGTAACCTTTTTTTATTTCCTGAAACTTCCATGTGCATGAGCTTTTATAAATAATTCCCACTGGCTTTACTTTATAATTTTGCATTATAAATTGTCAAGGTTCTTGAATAAAGCAACGCAATATTAACTTCATTATAAATGATCTGACACTGGTAGCTAAATGCACACCACATAAATGATATTATTGTATGACTGTATATTTCTGAACCCTCTTTGCAGGTCACTATCACTAAACTCTTAGTAGAAATGGTGATCCTAATTACAATGGTCTCCTGTTCTTGCAGCTGGTACTATGTTAAATTCTATCATATAAACTGATTAAGGCTCCGAATACATATCATTATGATTCCTGTACACAAATATAATTGGCCTTAAGAAGAGAAACACATAATAATAATAATAATTGCAGCACAATACAGGTGGAACTACACAAAGGTCAAAGACATGTATTATCATTTGTATAATGGGAACAAAATAGTATGGAACTAATAATGTATTAAACCATAAAAAATGTAAAGATTTAAACAACACATCAGCACATCAATGTAAGCAGATAAAGGAATGTGATGCATGTGCAATTTGACTATGGCCATTACTTACTCCCTTTTTTTTGTTGTGCTACTAATTAGCTATTTGTGTTAAATGAAACCATGTACAAATGAGCATGTGTAATATAAAATCACTCAATGATGTGAAGAAATAAACAAACAAAAAAGTAATAAGTTCGTTAAAAAAAATATAGGAAAATGTGTATAACGCCTAACCATTAGGGAACCATACCAGGCGTTATACATGTTCTTATTTAAACACAACTGGGTAATCCCTAAATCCTGGACCATTGAGGGTCTTTGAGGACAGGTTTAAGAAGCATTGACCTAAACAATTGTTATGGAATAAAAACATTTAAAAAATGAACTATAAAATTGTGTACAATTGCAATGCATGAGATAAGAGAAACATATGTTTTAAATGTGTCCGCTGCATCATTTTTCATATTTTTTTTTAAATTCTGTATACTCATTTTGCACATTTGCCACATATTTAGGTGGCAGAGATCCTTTAACTTACAATATACTCTGGGCTCAGGTGTGACCTGTTAAAAATCGTGAAAGTCAACTTTTTTTCCTAAAACTAATAGTTGGGATGTTCATAATCTGCCTCTGCTAGCTAGCCCACCTTTTCGTGCTCAAATGTATGTCACTGCCTTTTGGTTAATTGCGGATCTCTAATTTTCACAAAATAGCTTAAACACATCTTCCTATTAATTAGTAATTAACATCTTATATTATTATACAACAATTGCACATCGTCCAACTTGGTTATGAATCGCTTACAATTATTAATAATGTTTCTTTTTTTTTAAAAACAAAGTGTCATCTATTAAATAAAACTAAGGTTTAGACCAATAATATTCACAAGGCGATAATGGTTTTGAGATGTCAGCATGGCAACTGTCATCCCCCACCAGATCCATGTTGGCATAAAAGGTAGGTTTATTTGATTCATGTAATTAATGCTGTATTCTAGGTTTTATCATGAATAACAGATGCTTTTTGCTCTTGATTCCGTTCTGGCACCAATATGCACATTTTCTATTTACTTAATGGTATTACTCATATTCTTGGAATTAGTGAAGTGCAGAATATGTTCAATCTCTGTGATAAAATCACTGATTCATTTTAAAGCATAAGGCTTCACTAGGTTGACATTGTCCTGGAATCAAAAATTAATGATTTAGACTAAGCAGATGTTTTTTCCAGTTGGTACTTTTCAGCTTGTATCTGATTACAGAAAGATACCTTTCTCTTTAATTAAAGACACAAATACCAGACTGCCATTAGTAAACAAATGCTTCTGCAGAAAACACACTGACATACAAATCCACTGAGCAATCGGGTGCCTGCCTTTATTACATTATTTTTGCAATGTATCACTTTTTATTCTTTATTACTTGAGAGTGTCAGTACTAACAATCTTGTAATTTACATTTTATACACAATTCAAATGTTGTAAACACTTATTTTACTGATATGTGCAGTACAATAATTATGATCTTTCATTCTCAGGTATGCCTATTCATTGTGCCATACAGCTATCTCATGCAAACACCACCATGTTTTAGTGATTCATCCATATAGGCTTATATTTTTGTTTAACATGTGTTACCTCTATATATGTATCTTGCTATAAATAGCTAAGAGTCACCACATACTGATATGCCAGCTGTGCCAAAGGAAAATCATGTAAAAAATCATGTACTGTAATTGATAGGGTGACTCTGGATGACCTACAGAAGGATAACTGACTATGGTTAAAGGAATAGTAAACTCAAAAATTATTTGACACCAGGCTCTGTGCATTAGTTACGGAAATAGATTTTAAGGATTCAGTGCTGAAACCTGCTGCTCCTATAGTCCTGGCAAAGGCGCTAGCTATCCTGTTGTCGATGTCATGTGTGTATAATTTATCATTCAGGATTACCACATAATGTGAGGAAACAAGTGATATTGCCATATGCCATAAGATATGTCAGTCACAGGAAACACAGTGCTTGTGAGATGGTGAAACTCACATAAAAAATATCACTGATCTTTCAGAGCAAACTGACATTGACATGTTCTGATAGAAGACCCACTTTTGGGAAAGGTATAGCTCTTTCGGGGGGTCAGGTCTCTAAATAATGACTTTGGCGGGTGTTCAATGTAGTTTTCCTTTTTCTCAAGAAATTCAACAAGGATAATGGACTTTATTACGCTGAACATAGAAGGGGAAATACAAGTCTATGATTAAGAGCCCAATTTTAGGTGTTTGGAATGGCGATTATATCTGATTTCCGAAGAGATCCATTTCTAGAGGGATAAGCATGTGACTTATATTATCTTTTTCATGAATTTAAAATTGCTTCCCTATGAGAGTAGTAAAAGATAACAGCAATATCTTTGTATCTTTTGTCACAATCCATGTTTTTCTGTTTCTATGGATTCCAAATCAGTAACATGTTCAAAATAAATAAGGCCAACACGCAAATTAAAGTGTAGGCTTGCTATTTTAATGAATCCCCACATTTAATATATTGTCTGTTAAGGAAAGATAGGGTTTTTTCTGGGACACAGTATATTTCTCTCTCTCTCTCTCTCTCTCTCTCTCTCTCTCTCTCTCTCTCAAGATTTTGACAATCAGTGTTCTTACAGCACTGATTGTCATTTACTGTATAGTTTGCATTTATTACATATGATCAATGTGATTGAGTTTCACAGTAGTCACATAAATAAATGCAAAAAATAATTGTTGATCCTGGTCTGCTGTTAAGGCAACCAGGATCAACGTTTCCCATCTCTCCCCCATGGGGGATGGCAATGGATTGTGATTAGCCTTTTACAGCTATCACAATCCTCACTGCAATGGCTGAGACAGCCTGTCTCAGCTGTTGCAGTTAAGACAGCCCATTTTCTGGGTGTTTCAGACTTGCCTCTATCAGAGGCAGTCTGAAACACCCCTCACCCTATTTGCATAGGGTGAGGGGGCGTGATTGACCGTTCAGTGACTGTTGTCACTGGCCTGTCACTTTAAGACCCCAATGGGCAGTCCCGGCGGCCATTTTTTTGTTTTTTTTTGCTTTCCTGAATGCATTCACTCATGAAGCATCTAGTGATTGTGCTATTTTAAACGCTATTTGTATTGCAATGGGAACCCGTATATGTACAGTCATTGTCTGAACGGGTTAAAGGAAGCACACAATGCAATGACAAATTGAAATGTATGCATCATTTTACATTGGGCAGACACAACACACACGTAGTGACATCACAAGTGACTAGCTGTGGAAGGCCCTACTTTGCAAGTGAAATTCAAACATCCAAGTAATCAACAGCCTATTAACAGCACAAAAGCCAACATTTGTAAAAAAGGAAGATTTTTCATGTCAGTCAGAATCATTAGAAATGCGTAGCATAGGCCAAGATTCAAGCACCCAATCAGGAAACATAGATTATGCCACCTGCTCTCTAACTGTCAGTACATTCGGTGTATAGTTATTTTCCATATGGCAAATATAACTCTATTAGGTTGTGGTCCAGAACAGTTTTTTTAACATTTAAATCCTGGGAGTTAATCATCCATCTGTATGCAATCATCAATTCTATTAAGCCTTATGGCCTTGTCAGATTTTCAAACATATCAAAAAATGCTTTATTTCAATATGAAAAGTATTTGGGAGCTGAATGATTTAAATTTGCATAATTATTTCTTTTAGCTTAGATTGATATGTTTTAGTTGTTGATGAAGAAAAATTAATAATAATTTATTATTAATTTAAAACTGGTGCTGACTATGTATGGGGAGTAGCATACGGAATTCAGAAAACAATGGGTTTCTGCCCTGACAGTGCTAGATATACTGTGACATCTCTGCTTAAAGGGACTCCATCCCATTAATGTAGAGTATCACAAAGGATAAAAAAAATGCTCTATACATTATATTAGTTCAATTGCAAGCAAATGTATTGATTAAAAGAAACATGTTTTGAATGTGTTTGTGCATATCAAGCCACAGTAATGCCAAAAACAGCTAACATCATCATATACATTTCTAATAATAATCCATTTGCATGAAATTCTGCTAACATAACATATAATTCATTTTCAATATTTTGTTTATTCTCCACATTCAGAATATAAAAAAAACATTCGGGTGATATAGTCCCTTTAAAATGTTCCTCGATCTTATGACAGGTTATCTCATCATAATTGCTGTGCTGATAGCAACCTTATGACGGGATAACCAGACTTGCATTAAAAATTGCACCGTTACCCTGTCCGGGAAACTGCCTCAAAACCGAGGGAGTGTTCCTGGACCTAGTCGGAGGACTGATAAGCGAATCACAGATAATCACAGGACAAAGTCAATGTTTCTCTCTATACCTCACAGACTGAGTAACTGCTAGAACTCACTAAAAAATAGTTTTTGCTATTTTAAAGTATTTGTAATTATATTTTAATTTAAGGTCATTTAACACCTTCGGGCCTGTGCTATAGGACTGGATGGCTCTGAGTACATTGTACTGCTCAGGTTGTTTTCTATTTTTTTATTGTCTTGGTTTTCTTTTTATTAGTTAGATAGTTGGGATAAGTGAGTGTAGCACTACTTGTGTACAATTATGTTGGGAAATATTTTTTTTAATTCCTCCTTTTGTATGTATTAATTAAAACTAAATTGTATATTATAGGTTCTACTTATAGACCAATTAAGCTCTGAAATCCATTTTGATCAGGAAACAGGCCCTGACGAGCATTTGCCCGGTGGGCCGAGTTGTCCTCAGTCAGGGCCAATCCTGGGCGGGAGGACGCATTGCACCGCGCCCAGGCGCAGGGGATCAGAGGTGCTTCTATAGTGAGCTCTGTCCCTAACAACATCATGAAGTGTGACCTGCATGTGAGTTCATGCGGTAACCCAACTTTCCGGCCACATAAGGGTGAGCACAGCATGATGGGTGCATGCTCTGCCCCCTTGCGCTCAGAGACTGTTGGAGCTGACATTTGCTGCTCATAAAAAGCTGGATGCAGGTGTTCTGCCTCTGCAGGCATAGGATGTGTCTAAGTCTGTGTTTAAGTTTGTGTATGTGTGTGTCAATGTGTGTCTAAGTGTTTGTGTGTAAGGGTATCTGTATAAGTGTGATTATTTCTGTGTGTAAGTGTGACTGTGTGTGTGACAGTGTGTATGTATATGCGTCTGACTGTGTTTATATTTGTGTGTGTGTAAGAGTGTGTAAATGTGTGTCCGTGTAAGTGTACAAACTGCTACATATAAATTTTATACAGCAGCGTGGTCTCCCTTCAATATGCAATGATCAGCCCAAATACAATTCAGATTCGGGGATAATAGCAGCATCTTGCCTATTTCAATTCTCCTATTCTGAGCAGGAGAATTCAACTTTAAATCAAAATTTAAATATTGCAATACAAAAAAAATACTAAAACAACCTTTTTTTTACATGAACATGACAAATATCCAGATTCATGATATTTGGGAGGAAAAATGATATTCACACATATATGCAACTATGGCCATGAAATTATAAGGGAAATATATGAAAATACAATTGAAATAGGTGAAATTCTATAAAGAATAGGTCATAATTCTTCGGTGTTCATGTGCCATTTAGAAATAATTACATTGTCTACTTTAAGAAATAGCAATACATATATATGTACATTATTATGTTTAATTTTTGCATAAAACAAAATTCTTAGTTGAAACATTAATGGGTCTTCTCTATAAAGAGACAATTGCAGGGAATCGAGACGGGAATGTCAAACTTAAGGCCAAAGATGCCAAGTTGCAAAATCTCTCCCATTCAGCTGCACTGGAGAATTTATCCAACTTGGCTACTTTGACCTAAAGTTTGAAATTCCTGTCTCAATTCCCTGCAATCCTCTCTCTAATGGGTAGACCTTTAAGAGTGAAAGAACAATTTCCCTTACCAAAGATGAATAAAGCATGTACGACTCACCCTGTGTCTCCTTCACTTTATCTGCTGAAGCAGGGTGGTGTACTGAAGACAAAATTCTAATGGCTCAAAAGAGTTTACTGCTAGGTGTAGCTAAAGATGCCTATTATTATTTTTTTATTATTATCTTAGAGTTCTTTTTAGATTGCTCACTTTTCTTATTTAAAGGCAATAAAAAGTTCCACTGTGGCAAGAACTGGAGGTAGGAAAGAGACTCTGTTGCAAGAGCTGCTGTGGGCAAAGTTCCACTGTGTGTGGCAAGAGCTGTGGTGGGTAATGTGCCACTGTGGCATGAGCTTTGTAGTATTATGACATCATGGCTCATTATGACATTCTCTTTAAAGATGCGTTTTTCTCTAAATGGCATCAAGCTAAAGTGATGCAACCGACAGTATTGTGTTTTCTTTGTTTAGTCTACAAAAAATATCCAGTCTCCTAACCTATCAAGTCTACAATTCACTTATAATATGAAGTAACCCTAACTGCTTAACATTAAATTATCTGTTAATAGGTAAAAAGAGAGATTTTTTTTTTACCGATTTACATGAATGCGTCTGTACACAGATAAAACAGTTTTATTTTTTTCTTAATCGCATATTTTTTAAAGCTTTTTAATTATTCTTACTTTAAATTAATTACAGTCACTAACATTTTTGGATAGCACATGGATATAGTTAACACATATTGGCAATTGTTATGAACTCATGAATACGTAATAGAAATTTTGTGAATATTTAACAGGGTCTCCTGCTAGGGCTTTTCTAAATTTGCACATCAGCAGCAAGGCAACAGTGCCGGTTTGCATGTCTTTTCAGCATGAATTGGCTCCTACAAGGACACCCAAAATTCTACAGTGTACCACATTCCCAGCTGCCTCTCGCTACCCCTGATGGGAGGCAGCTGTCAATAATGCCATGCTGGAACAATTCATCTGCCATGAAAGCAAAATTATAGTGAAGTCATTTGATCAAATGATAAATGATTTCAGATCCTAGTCGTATGTTTTAGTGACTACTGCCTTGTTCTCAATGCTGGATACTAAGAACCTGACATTTTTTGAATTTGTGTCATTCCCTGCTTCTTCCTTCAAAAGGAGCAAAGAGGAAATGTTGATTCTGAAAGTCTGTCATAGGTTACTGTGGTGTATTTAGGTTTTGTGCTGCCCTAGCTCTAACTAAACTCACGTACCTTCTAATCGTAATGTGTCCCACAGACTTTTCAGGACACGCCACTTCCTTTTTAGGAACCACAATAATTGTCCCCAAACACCTTGCCAGAGCCATCTCTTTGCCCAAACACCATCCCAGCGCCATCTCTGTGCCCAAACACTTTCCCAATGCCTTCTCCATGCCCAAACAACTTTCCAGTGCCATATTTGTGCCAAAACACATTAACAGTGCCACCTTTGTGCCCAAAATAGCTCCCTAGATTCACCAAAAAAGCTTAGCACTGCCATCTCTGTCTGAACGAAGCAGGCAGGCTTGAAAAAAACAGTGTAGCAGGCCGGTTTTAAAATAAATGCAGCAGATGAGGGCTGTAGAAATCTGCCCCACTCATAGACTTTATATATTAAAGGGACTCTGTCACCTAAACATTGTTTGCCCCCGGCAACATTGTATGCGTACCCCCATTGAAACATGCTGTGATACAGTCACTGGCGGTGAATGAGAAGATATAGTTATGATACAATAAAGTTATTTATAAAAAATGCACTCCTTGTTTTTAATATCCTTCCTCTGCCTCTTAACTCCATTTCTCCTGCCCATCTTTCATTACATTCCTTGCATTGCACCCACAGCACCACCTTGCACCCATGTGACTTGCCACAGCAAGCTTGCATGTAAAAGTCTAGTCAGAGCACCAAGATTGCACACACAGGTATTGCCAGAGCACCTAGATTGCACCATCAAAATTGTGCTCTTACAAAGCCAACCGATACCAAAAAATTGCATTTCTTGTTTTTATTCCATTCCTCTGCACCCACATTGCACCTAAAGGACTTAACACAGCCCCCATACAGTACCCACAGCACTTGCCATGCACTCATATTGCACCCACATGATTTGGCATGCCACACTGTAAATTTGCCCCACAGAACTGCCTCTGCAGAACAAGCCAAAGTGTCAATTTCCCCCATAGCACATTTTATTTTGCCCTACAGAACATGCCACAGCATCACTTTGTCAATTAAAAAAGCCATTGTCAGGTACCAATTAACATGCCACAGTCACTTTGCCATTAACGTATGCAACAGCCAGTTTGCCTTATTAAAATATGCCACAGTTTGTCCATTAAATGTGCCAGTTTGCCCATCAATATGCCACTGTTAGTTTGCCCATAAATATACCACATCCAGCTTGCCAAATAATATACAACAGCCAATTTGCCCATTAATATGCCAGTGGTATTTTGCCCATTAATATGCCAGTGTTTGTTTGCCCATTAATATGTCAAAACCAATTTGTCCATAAATATGCCAGTGTTAATTTGACCATTAATATGTCAAAGCCAATTTGCCCAATAATATGCCAGTGTTATTTTGCTCATTAAAGATTTCACTTTATAAGCACTTTATAATACACTAGGGTTTCTTTGTTTTCCTTGTGTATGTGTATATATATATGTATATGTATGTATGTGTGTGTATATAAATATGCATACATGCATACATACACTTACAAAGGAAAATTAAGATACCCCCGTGCACAAACGCTTATAAAGTGGAAACATGGACTGCATTTATCCTTGTATTCCCTTAGAAACATAAGTTGTAATATATATATTTATATATAAAACTTATGCTCCTAAGGAAATACAAGGGAAAAGACAGTCCATGTTTCTACCAGCTCTCTAACAGCGTCACCACCGTATTTCATTTATTGTTGCTTACTTTTTTTTCACAACACTGCTGCTGAAAGGGTCCAGCACGGTGGTTCATATCTGTGCTTACAGGTGAGAGTCCTCCCTCGTGCTGACTCTCTCTTCCCCCGTGTATCCGGAGACTGAACTCCGATGCTATTACCGCTGCAGAGGTCACGTGAGGAAGTGTTATTTTTAAAGGTGCAGAACAACTTTTTTTTCACGTGCCACTCTTGCTCATTTGCCGGGACAGTCCCTGCATGGGACTGTCCCAAATGCTGGAATTGTCCCGGCAAAAATGGGACAGTTGGCAACTATGCTATTGATGGTCATCAAAAAAATCTGCTGGTGTGTGTGGGAATGAGTGTGTGCTATGTGAGTGTGTGTGCACTGGCTGTGTGAGTGTGATTGAATGTGTGCTATGTGAGTGTGTGTGCTGGCTGTGTAAGTGTGATTAAGTGTGTGCTGGCTGAGTGTGTGAGTGAGTGTGTGCTATGTCAGTATGTGCTGAGTGAATATGTGCTGAGTGAGTGTGTGCTATGTGATTGTGTGCTATGTGCGTGTGTGGGTGCTGGCTGAGTGAGTGTGTGCTATGCGAGTATGTGAAATGTGAGTGTGTGCTGGCTGAGTGTGCCTGTGAGTGTTTGCTGAGTGTGTCTGTAAGTGTTTGCTGAGTGTGTGCTGGCTGAGTGTGAGTGTTTGCTTGCTGAATGTGAGTGTGTCTGTGAATGAGTGTGACTGTCAGCACAATAATGTTTGGGGGTAGATTTGGCCCTGCCGAGCTATTTGGGTACTAAGATGGTAGTGGCATGTGATAGTAGTGATTAGCTTTTTGGGGACACTGATGGGAGTTATATGCTGTCTGGGCACAAATATGGCACTGATGTTTGGGAACAATGATGGTAGTGACAGGGTGTTTGAGAACAATGATGGCCCTGATGAGTAGTTTGGGCACATAGATGGCATGTTTGTGAGTGCTATACCAAGCACTGTTGATTATAGATATTTGTCAAATAATTATGAGACAAACAAAATTCAAGCAGCTGTGAATTTCTAATTCCTGGGATTTAAGGCTGGTCTACTATTCATATAGTTTATTTTTATTATCACCTCCATATCTTTTTTTAATTTGGAGTGTCTGTGAGGGCCTCATGTTAGAGTTTTACCTAAGGCTTCACAAAGTCTAGAGCCGCCTCTGCAGGACTCAAAGAAAAAACAACACCTCATGTGTTTCGCGATTTGGGAACTTAATCATATTTATTTGTGTGCTGTTCTGCTAACACAATTTACAGTTAATTTATATTACATATGTTCACAACATAAATTATGCTTAGGTGAAAAAAAATACCTAATGATTACAATGTATTAAATATTTGTGGACAGCATGAAAACCTGTGGCTAGAACGAATGGTGAGTTGGAAGGTATCCAAATATTACTTTATCAGCTGAACTGCTTATATGCGGGAGGTTGGCATGTCAGCCACTGCAGCCATTCTGAAGGTGAGAGCTAAGCAAGAACAAATTGGTATGCTCAGAGTTAAAGGGAGTCTTTCCATTGAAAAGTAATTATTTTGCATAAAAAAAAGCCACAAGTGATGTCATAAACAGACATAGTTGAACCTAATTTATGCATTTCCTAGCAGCCCTGCTAACACAATATATAGCTCGGTTTTTATTCACTACGTTCACTGTTTGAATAATATGTAGGTGACAGAGTCCCTTTAACATGTAACATATCCGAATACATTATGTGTTTACCAGTAACATTAACATGACTGTTTTTGAATATCATATTTTTCTGCAGATTGTGTGAAAGGTTAGGTAGCTTTGATAAATTAGCATTCCAAAGCACATAAGCAATTAGAGATAAAGTATTGCTTTGTTTTTATTTTCATTACTATATAGAAGCATTTCTTGTATTAATTGTAGACACATACTCACAAATTAGGCTTTGTGTCCTTCATGCAAGCCAGTGGGGACGCTAAACTCCTATGTGAATTTTTTTTAGCAATTAAGGAAGTTGATTTTCCCCAATCAGACAAAGATATTAGTGAAATGAATGAGAGTAATTAAAACTAATTTAGTCATGTAAAGTAGTTTAATTAAGAGTAAACCAATCTGTAATAACTTCAGAGCAAAACACCAATCCTTAAGGAATCTAAAGTCTTTCTTTAAGTTAATGTTTTACAATTGCTGAATTGATGGCCTATGATGAAAATGATATCTAGTTACATAGTTAAATTGGTTGAACAAAAAAGACATGAAGTGCAACCCTTCCACACACCTGTAATTGTTCATTAAGGCAAAAAACAGCAACAAGACACTTCCAATTTCTTTCATGGTAAAATAATCCTTACTGAGTCCAAATGTAGTTTTCCATCGAATCAAGCTAATTTTAATTGGTATAACTCTGTATCCATTTCATTGCTAGAGGAACATCTAACCATTTTGTGAATGTAATGATCGAATCCTGCAAAAAAAGTTACTTGGCAATGTATTCAACAAATTAACTGCCCTGACAACAAAAAAGCTTTTTCAGTTTTTAAAATGGTGGCTTCTTTCTTCCAATTTTCATGGCTGCCCCCATGCCATTTAGAGAGATCAATTTATGAAAGGATTCCCAGAAAGGTCTTTTATATTGATCTTGAACATACTTGTAAATGTTAATTATATCCATTTGAAGGTGTGTTTTCTCTAGAGAAAACAATTCCAATTCAGAAAGACTTTCTTCATAGTTTTTAAAAGGGACTTATTGCTAAAAATATTTTTGCAACAATACTAGATGACAGCATAAATAGACAAAAATACTGTGTTAGGTGTGGTTTGCAAAATATGTACAAATAGGGTTGCCACCTTTTCCTCAAAAAAAATACTGGCCATGTGTGGGTGGAGCTACGAGAGGGAGGGGCCATGAGGGGTGGGGCCACAAAAGGGGCAGAATATCACTGAAATGATATATATTATTTGTATATCATGATAGTGAGAAGCGTGTGTGTATATATATAATATATATATATATATATATATATATATATATATATATATATATATATTTGAATATCATATTCACACACAAGCTGTCTCTCAGGCTTGTAAACAAGCTTTCTCGCACTTACTGTCTCACACACACACACGCTGTCTATCACACACACAGACATGCTGTCTATCACAATATGACCGTTTATTGGCCCTCAATATGCCAGGATATTGCCATTTAATAGGCCAGGATATTACCCTCAATATGCCAGGATATTGCCACTTAATATGCCAGGATATTGCCCCTCAATATGCCAGGATATTGCCATTTAATAGGCCAGGATATTACCCTCAATATGCCAGGATATTGCCATTTAATATGTCAGGATAATGCCCCTCAATATGCCAGGATATTGCCATTTAATGTGCCAGGATATTGCCCCACAATATGCCAGGATATTGTCATTTAAAATGCCAGGATATTTCCCTCAACATACCAGGATATTGCCATTTAATATGCCAGTTTATTGCCCCTCAATATGCCAGGATATTGCCAATTAATATGCCAGTTTATTGCCCCTCAATATGCAGGATATTGCCCTTTAATATGCCAATTTGTTGCCCCTCAATATGCCAGGATATAGCCAATTAATATGCCAGGATATAGCAATCCCTCCTCCCCCTTCCCCAGTACTTACCTCCTTCCTGCTCTGTCTCCCGGTGCTCTGCAGGTCCGTGGCTGTGAGGGAAGCGTTGTGCGCTCCCCTCCAGCCGCGCACATCAATCAAGTTTGTTAAAACCTTTTTTTAAAAAACAAACTTATTGATCCGTGCAGCTGGAGGGGAGCGCGCAACACTTCCCTCACAGCCACGGACCTGCACCGGGAGACAGCAGCAAGGAGGTAAGTACTGGGGAAGGGGAATTGGGAAGGGGGGATAAAAATACCAGGCCGTGCATTGCCGGTATATTATATATTACAAGGTGATCGGTAGCCAGGAACACTATGGCAGAGACCCGATCGGGGTCTTAATAGACCATGTGGTTCCCTGCCAAAAGATTGCCATACCTCCAGACGTCACATGTGACACCACAGACGTGTGCCCGAACCCGTAAATTCGGGCACGGCACCATTTAGTGAAATGTAGCCAGTGCTTGATTTGAGCTACATTTTCCCTGTCAGGCTGAGGCCAGGGTAGGATCCCACTGCAAGTCTCTGCAGCAGGATCTGAGCACAGCTCATCACAGAGCCGTGGAGACCTGTTTAACGCTGGATGTACTATGAAGTCCTAGCATCTTTTAGGCACTGTAAAATCAGGACCCATCGGGAAGGGGTTAAAATAATTAGCATGCTTGTTTTTTTTTAACCCAAATTCAGTGTTGATGAACTGTCCTAGATGCATGCTTTAATATAAAATTTAAAAATTGTTGGAAATAAATTCTATTTTAATGTATATATGTTGAGTATTTTTCAGTTCCTGCCATTTGTTCTATTTAAGTAATACATAGGATTTCTAAAGTGTTTTAACTCTATCCCCTCTATAGGAAAATAAAAATTATCATCAGAGCTTCCTACTATTCTATCATAAAAAAAGCCTGTCTATTTTAACAGATATTGAATAATGGACAAAAACACAGTAATATTTAATAAAGAGTGACAGTCCAACAAACATTCAACACTTCCCCAAGAGTAACCTGAATCACAATTTTAAGCCAAAAAGCCTAGCATAACCCAACACAACACAGATTTCCCCTTCCATGCAGGATGGTGGCCAGAATGAGATTTTCACATAACAGGTATATTAGATGGCTTGTAGTGTTACTAGAGGTGTGACCTCAATAAAATATCAAAAGACACATGTGGTACAACCAAGAGTTCAACTCAGCTAGCAAAAGCACTGAAAACATTTTGAAAGCTTATGTCACCACAACTGGTGACAAATTAAGCCACTTACCAGTATACCTGTGTTGGCAAACCCAAGAGTAGTTTTATATCTGCAGTAATATAATACAAATGAAGTATCAGTTCAACACACAAAATTGTTTTAATGTTACACACAAAAAATAATATTGGATTGTATTAACATACAAATTGTGTATTAAACGTGGTTTGAGGTTTTACAGCAGTTTGAATACTAGGAAAACTAGATGGGTTGAAATATCCTCATGGAAATCTATATTTCTATGGTTGTAAGGTATTAACTTTTTGTAACATAGAAATATTAGAGGCTATGTCTGAGAGTGAAATAAAGTCAGATGGGATGCTACGATTTATTTACTAATGTAATGAAGTTAGGAGACACCCTGTACATTTTATTTTTCAAAAAGTAATTGTTTTCATATTGCTTAAACCATCTCTTTCAAAATTTATAGGTCTAGATATATTTCTCTAAGTTGTAAGAGTAATCAACTTTGGATCTTTAATTGCAGTTTTTTTCCATAAAATTCTTTTAATTTAGTCTAATATGATAGTGCATCAGGCATTAATGGCTACATTAAATTGAGTGATGAGGTTAATATACACATTTTATGATACAATCAAATATTTAAATCCATTAATTCATGTCAATCAGTTCATAAAATTAAGTAAGAAACATTTCTTTTAGACACTGCATACCCCTAGTGCCACTTAATATATTGCACTGTCTACTAAGTGATTCTTTTATGGACTCTCATCGTCATGGGAGTAAGTAATATTCATACTTTGTTGACGATACCATCTTTCTTAGCTTGGTCTGAACAATAGTATTGAAAATGCTTGTTAATATAAGATCAACGTATAGTAGCTAAGCCATTTGCAAGACTTTTTCATCCAAACTAATATCTCAGGATTTACTACAGTTGTCTACTTGCCCATGTGCATATTCTGATGCAATGGAACACAGGCATGCACAACTGCCAAGTAAAATGCACCATCTGAAGTTAAACAGACTCAGGCTGGTTACGTCCAATGGAGACTAACAAAGAAGTGGGATCCCTCCAGGGCCGGACTGGCCCACCGGGATACCGGGAAAAATCCCGGTGGGCCGCCTGCCCCGGGGCCGCCTCGGCCACTAAAATTGAAGAATTCGGCTGCTGCAGCATCCGGCCGCAGCAGGCGAATTTCTTAAAGCGGCGACGGCCGCCGAATTGCTTAAAGTGGCACCGCCACTTTAAGCAATTCGCCGGCCGTCGCCGCTTTAAGAAGTTTGCCTGCTGCCCAGTGGTGTATCTTGATTTTGTGCTGCCCTAGGCAGACAAAATCCGGGCACCCCCCTACCCAAGCTGCACACCCACGTTACACACCTAAGACATGCCCCATCATTCAGACTCACATCAAGCTCATACTCCCATCACACTCAGTCACACACTTCTACTCCCATCACACTCAGTCACAGACTCCTACTCCCATCACGCACACTCTGACTCCCATCACACTCAGTCACACACACTGTCTCCCATCACACACACTCTGACTCCCATCACACTTAGTCACACACACTGTCTCCTATCACACACACTCTGACTCCCATCACACTCAGTCACACACACTGTCTCCCATCACACACACTCTGACTCCCATCACACTCAGTCACACACACTGTCTCCTATCACACATACTCTGACTCCCATCACACTCAGTCACACACAGTCTCCCATCACACACTCTGACTCCCATCACACTCAGTCACACACAGTCTCCCATCACACACACTCTGAATCCCATCACACTCAGTCACACACTGTCTCCCATCACACACACTCTGACTTCCATCACACTCAGTCACACACAGTCTCCCATCACACACACTCTGACTCCCATCACACTCAGTCACACACACAGTCTCCCATCACACACACTCCTACTCCCATCACACTCAGTCACACACTCCTACTCCCATCACGCACACTCTGACTCCCATCACACTCAGTCACACACACTGTCTCCCATCACACACACTCTGACTCCCATCACACTCAGTCACACACACTGTCTCCTATCACACACACTCTGACTCCCATCACACTCAGTCACACACACTGTCTTCCATCACACACACTCTGACTCCCATCACACTCAGTCACACACACTGTCTCCTATCACACACACTCTGACTCCCATCACACTCAGTCACACACACTGTCTCCTATCACACACACTCTGACTTCCATCACACTCAGTCTCCCATCACACACACTCTGACCTCCGTCTCTGCCTGCAAGCGCGGTGGGGTTTTTTTTTTTTTATTTAAAGGGACGGATTTTTATTTTTTTTATTTTTTCTTTTTCCAGTGCTGGGGGGCCCCCCAAAATTTGCCGCCATAGGCATCCGCCTAGGATGCCTCGCGGTAAATACAGCACTGCTGCTGCCGCCGGATGCTGCAGCAGCAGTTCCGGCGGCGGGATGGGAAGCAGAGAAACCAAGGTGAGTGAGACATACAGGGGGAAGGGGGTGAAAGACACTACAGGGGGGGGGGGGTGAAAGACACTACAGGGGGGGGTGAGAAAGACACTACAGGGGGGGGTGAAAGACACTACAGGGGGGGGGGGGTGAAAGACACTACAGGGGGGGGTGAGAAAGACACTACAGGGGGGGGTGAAAGACACTACAGGGAGAAGGGGGGGTAAAAGACACTACAGGGAGAAGGGGGGGTGAAAGACACTACGGGGGTGTGTGTGAAAGACACTACAGGGGGGGTGAAAGACACTACAGGGGGGGTGAAAGACACTACAGGGGGGGTGAAAGACACTACAGGGGGGGTGAAAGACACTACAGGGGGGGTGAAAGACACTACAGGGGGGGGTGAAAGACACTACAGGGGGGGGTGAAAGACACTACACGGGGGGGTGAAAGACACTATAGGGAGAAGGGGGGTAAAAGACACTACAGGGGGAAGGGGGTGAAAGACACTACAGGGGGAAGGGGGGGGTGAAAGACTCTACAGGGGGAGAGGAGGGTGTGAAAGACTACAGGGAGAAGGGGTGAAAAACACTACAGGGGGAGGGGAGGGGGTGAAAGACACTAAGGGGGAAGGGGGGAAGAGAGATGCCACAGAAAGGACACACAGAGAGAGAGACGCCACAGAAAGG
This sequence comes from Pelodytes ibericus, assembly GCA_036172795.1. Lineage (NCBI taxonomy): Eukaryota > Metazoa > Chordata > Amphibia > Anura > Pelodytidae > Pelodytes > Pelodytes ibericus. The sequence goes on from CM069863.1 coordinate 77,263,258, forward strand.
ACAGAGAGAGACGCCACAGAAAGGACAGAGAGAGACGCCACAGAAAGGACAGAGAGAGAAAGACGCCACAGAAAGGACAGAGAGAGAGAGAGACGCCACAGAAAGGACAGAGAGAGAGAGAGAGACGCCACAGAAAGGACAGAGAGAGAGAGAGACGCCACAGAAAGGACAGAGAGAGAGAGAGAGACGCCACAGAAAGGACAGAGAGAGAGAGAGACGCCACAGAAAGGACAGAGAGAGAGAGACGTTACAGAAAGGACAGAGAGAGAGACGCCACAGAAAGGACAGAGAGAGAGACGCCACAGAAAGGACAGAGAGAGAGAAGCAACAGAAAGGACAGAGAGAGAGACGCCACAGAAAGGACAGAGAGAGAGACGCCACAGAAAGGACAGAGAGAGAGAGAGACGCCACAGAAAGGACAGAGAGAGAGAGACGCCACAGAAAGGACAAAGAGAGAGAGAGACGCCACAGAAAGGACAGAGAGAGAGAGAGACGCCACAGAAAGGACAGAGAGAGAGAGAGACGCCACAGAAAGGACAGAGAGAGAGAGAGACGCCACAGAAAGGACAGAGAGAGAGAGAGACGCCACAGAAAGGACAGAGAGAGAGACGCCACAGAAAGGACAGAGAGAGACAGGATACAGGATATGTCTCACACACTGCCCTGATATATACCTCTGCACAGGGCAATTCATATAACTCTGTGTACATACTGGAGGTATATATATTGCCCTAGACAGGCTTTTATATCAGTCTTATCTATAAATAATACACTGTTCAGATGTGCTTTTTAAAATGCATGATTTTCCCTTCTATGAACAAATAAATTATATTATGCTATGGGCTGCTTTAAAAATCTTATGCGATGGGGCTGGTATATAAATTTTTTCCAGGGCTGGTTTTTGTTCCCAGTCCGGCCCTGGATCCCTCTCGGCGAGAATGGACAAAAGCTGACCACCATTTTTTAAGTCACTTTCACTATTACAGAGGAAACCTCTCCATTAGCATATCAGACTGGTCCCACCCATAAGGGCAGTCCAGATCCACATTGACTGGCAGGTCTCCACTGCAAATGAACACAGCAACCACAGACGGACATTTTGGCCTTCATTGGCCTTATCAGTGTGGTATGGCTGGTATACCTCTACGAGCGAGCATGGGACCCACGTTTAGGCATTACATTCAATGTTCAAAATTGGAGCCAGCTCCAGCGATGCTTACAAATCACCACAGAGCCACAAAATCCCAGAGAGGTAAAAATAAAAATGGCACAATTGCCATTATACATTCTTATGTATAATATTGATTGCACTTTTTTTTTAACTCCATGTGCTGGATATTTTATCCATAACCTGTGATAATTCTCCTAGATTTCTGAGAGTTAGTAAAATTATTTATTATTGGTCTACTTTTATGCATCATTGTTAACCCCCCCCCTCCCCATACTTTAGTGCTGTGAGTTAGTATGGTAGTTTAGTACTGTAAGTTATTGTATTCTGTTAAATTTGCAATTACACCATAATACAGTGAACTAAAGCAAAGGTTTTTTTTATTTAACTAGTACAAATATTATTCCAACATACTCCCTACTACATGTGTATTATCTTCATAGTGGGTTAAACACAGGGCCCGTCGAAGGATTTTTTTCTACACAGACGAAGGTGCATTTTGGTGCTCTCGCTCTCTACCCTCATATCTGTCTCTTTCCTCTCCTTCCATGTATGTCTCTCTACCTTCCCATGTTTGTCTCTTTCCACTTCCTTGCCATGTCTGTCTCTCTCCAAGCCCCCACATTTTACATAGAAACATAGAAACATAGAATGTGTCGGCAGATAAGAACCATTCGGTCCATCTAGTCTGCCCATTTTTTTGGGAGTACTTTTATTAGTCCCCCGTTCCCGGTGTCTTTCCTCTCCCCACTTATTTTGTCTCTCCTCTCCCCACTTCCACAGACAGACAGACATTGTCTCTCATCCTCCCCCCCATATCTGATCTCTCCTCCTCCCCAAATCTGTTATCTATTTATCCCTTCCCATATCTGTTCTCTCCCCCATATCTGTTATCTCTCCTCCCACCTCAAACTGATTATCACTCCCTCCTGTATCTCTTTCCCTATCCCCATATCCCTTTCCTAATATATTTTTTCTATCGTTCTTCTCCCCATATCGCTTTCCCTCTTCCATATCTCTTTCCCTCCTTCCCCACCCCATTTGCCTTTCCCTCTCCCCCTCCTCCCCATCTCTGTTCTCCCCCTCCTCTCATCTCTGTTTTCTCCACCTTTTCTGTTTTCTCCCCCTCCTACCCCATCTCTGTTATCTCATCCTCCTAACCCCATCTCTATTCTCTCCCTTACAACCCCATCTGCTCTCTACCCTTCCATCCCATGTTTTCTCCCCTTCCACCCCATCTCTTTTCTCCCCTTCCACCCCATCTCTGTTCTCACCACCTCCTCCTCTGGTCTCCATCCCCATCTTACTTATAGTGTGGGCTGCATTAGCTGTGTGTGTTAAACATACATGGAGCTCATTAATTGCTGCCTGCACGCAGTGATAATGCAGGGTATTGGAAATCCGATGCCCTGCATCATCACTAAGCACGGGGAGTGCGAGCAGCACTTACTGAGCTCCGTGTGTGTATAACACACAGAGCTAATGCTGTCCATGCTATAAGTAAGAGGGGGAGGGAGAACAGAGGAGGAGGTGCTACCCGCGGCTCCCCCGTGAAGCAGACGCCACTCTGCTTCATAGGGTGGGGGCGGACCTTCACCTCTCACCTAGTGCGTGGCCATGTAGAGGGCTGGTGAGGGAAGATCTTCTGATCTCCTCAGCACGTGCCTCTACCAGCAGCAAACTTTTTTTTTTTAAACTTGCACTTTCCCCGCTGGCGCCGGCCCTGGTTAAACATTTTTACTGTGTTTATCTTTATTTTGCTCAGCTTGTTGTTTCCAAAATTATACAGCTTTTTGCTCCAGAGACATGACATGTAAATGAACTTGAATGTGTTACATTACACAAAAGGTGAGAGCTATGCAATGTATAGTACGCCCCTCTAATAATTACACAATGCACGGTCACTCTTACTGCAGGACGTTGATAAATGAGGTGCTTAATGTTTAGCATTGGCTGAGGACAGCACAACTATTAAAAGCGTTAAGCACTGTCCCCTCTGTAATTGACAGCTTGATACTGTTATCCCCTCATGCTTGTCATTGCATTATAATAATACCAGTGATTATCAACTCAGGGTAATTTCCCAGAAGATGCATAACCTTCTCAGAAAGTGACACGCATAGTTCAAAATTAAAGGCACTCATTGTTTTATCCCTAGATTAGAAAAAATACTGCCATTTTTGCAAACACAAGTGAAAAACATGTTATTTTCTATTTTAAAATGAAAATGCATATAATGTATCAATTGATTCTGTATTTGAATTTAAGACATCACTGAATGGAAAGTACAATTTCTAGGTAAACTAACTGATGATAAATAATAATATCAATAACATTACTCTCTACGGAATATATAATTTGCATATTCTACCTGTAAGGCACTTGAAAAAGCCCATTCTTACTGGGCGAAACGCGTTGTGGAGAGGAGGAGACCTGCTGGGATTATCTGAGGACATTGGGACTGATTGTATTTTATATGTTCCTGTTGGATCCTATTTACTTTTAATGTAAGATCTTTTATATTTTTTCTATAATAAATTTTATACCCGCACTAACGTCTCTCCTCTGCTCTCTCATCTTCTGGGATACGTGTGGAACATCTCCCCTACATGGGCTCCCACGAGGCTTGATATACTGAGCAGTATACTGCTCAGGGATATGTGAGTGTATTTTCACTTTTTCACATTCCCTGGTTTTGCACTGAAATACTACACTATATTATTATTATTTTGTTTTTTCCCTCCATGTATTCACCAAGAGGATTACTACCACATTAAGGGTAATCCCCTTTCTTTTGTTGTATTTAAGTGTTGGTTCAAGCGCACTTTTTCACCATTTTTGTTATTTATTGTACTGAACCAGGAGTGGAACACTGGTTGATTTAGTTGCTGCTATTACCATCACATTTTGGCGCAGTGTATTTCTTGTTTTACCTTGTATTCTACCTGTAATGTAATGGAAAAAGTAAAAAGGAATCCTGATTTATATTGTTTTATAGAACATGCTGATAGGGCCAGCATATGATGAGAAGTTCAGATTCAGGTACGTATAATTATTTAATTTAGACATTTGCTAATCAAATTGTCAGAAATTGACAAATTTCTTCATACAGCCAGTGGTGTATCTTGATTTTGGCAGACAAAATCCGGGCACCCCCCTACCCAAGCTGCACACCCACGTTACACACCTAAGACATGCCCCATCATTCAGACTCACATCAAGCTCATACTCCCATCACACACACACTCCCATCACACTCAGTCACACACTCCTACTCCCATCACACTCAGTCACACACTCTGACTCCCATCACACTCAGTCACACACACTGTCTCCCATCACACTCAGTCACACACACTGTCTCCCATCACACACACTCTGACTCCCATCACACTCAGTCACACACAATGTCTCCCATCACACACACTCTGACTCCCATCACACTCAGTCACACACACTGTCTCCCATCAGCACTTACCTTTCCCTGGTGGTTAGTGGCAGGCAGCATGGTCCCTCCATGCTGCCTGTTCGGCTTCCCAGCGATTGTGCCGACAGGTCACGTGACCGGGCGCGCGTATGACGTCAGCGCGCCCGTCAAGTGACTGTCGGCACTTCCGTGTCACACTGCACGGGGAGCCGAACAGGCAGCATGGAGGTTTCTCTGTGCCGCCTGTTTGGCTCCCCGTGCAGCCTGGCAGGCAGATCGATGGTGAGGGGGGATCTTCCGATCCCCTCTTACCTCCATCTCTGCCTGCAAGCGCGGTCTTTTTTTTTTTTTAAAGGGCCGCCTTTTTTTTTTTTATTTATTTTTTTTTGTTTTGTTTTTCAGTGCTGGGGGGCGCTGCCGCCCCCCAAAATTTGCCACCCTAGACATCCGCCTAGGATGCCTCGCGGTAAATACAGCACTGCATACAGCACCAAGAACTTATGCAGCGTTTAATATAATGCATTGGGCATTAGACAAAAAAGACAAACTGATACGTAACACTTACAATCAAACGGAAATTATATAACAGATGATAAGGTACAGGGTAGAAAGTAGAGATAGCTAAAGTGGTAGGTGAAGATGAGAAAATACTACACTACATAATGAATGACAATTAAACACCTCCACCAATGCAGACATCGAAGGGCTGGATAGGGGACATCTCCCTAGCTAGCATCCCCTGTATCTCCACTCCACGTGACTGATAATAGTGTGGGGCTGAGAGCAGTGCATCGTGTATACCCACTTACATCCAGCTCTGACTTTTAAGCCAAATATCTCTAAAATAATGACACAGACAGAAAAACTAAAATGACACACAGCACATAGGTTTCGTAAACAGTGAAAACAAGCCAGCTTTGTTCAATTTAGGGTTTACTGAAAATACTCCCTATAGCCGTTAAGATGCTAACCTTGAAATTCTCACTGTTGAAGCTACTTGTCAATTATTCTTTAAATACATGCTAGAAGTAAAGATTTAATAATATTTTAAGACAGTTTGAATTAAAATAAATATATTTTAACATGTTATTCTATTATGCAGCCTTGAATATTTATGGACATATTAACTATAAGTGTGGAAATTGGTTGTTTATCACAATTAACTAAAACAAAATATACATCTGTCATAATTAAAATAGTTGAAACGTTATTTTGTTATAATCAAGCAGGGCTAATAAGCACGTTCTCCACTGAATGAGTGATGCTTCAGTTTAAAGATCACTAATGTTTAATGGAAGGTAAAATATTAATTACCACAATAAAGAGGTGATTAATGAAATAAATCCTTTGGGGCTTAAATGGCTGTCTGGTCAAACTTTTTGAACTTTGGTATTTTTAATTTTTTTCCTTAATAAAAATTAATTTATGTTACAATGTGTTGGTATTGGTTGGATGTTTTTGATGCAGAGATGTTATAACCTATAACTTATAATAATTGTAAACTTTAACATAATTACAGCTATACTGCATTAATTATATATTATACAACTTTAGTCGTTTGGAATGTCTGCTAAGACTATGAAAGAGCGCCCTCTGCTGGTCAGAACTACAGTAATAAATATTGCTGTCTGTGCAGAGCACAACATTATTCATAATAAGCAAGCTATACAAGAGCCTACACAGATCAAAAGCACCTTTGTAAACATTTTTATACCAAATGTTTGTGTAAAATAAACGAACCCAAATCAAATTAGACTAGGAGATAATTTTAATAGTGTTAAAACAGTCTTTTAACATTAATATGTCTGTAGTTACATTTACTGTTAAATATGCATACAATAAATATGCAAACAAATAATCATTATCCCACATATTGATGTGATCTATTCATATGCTTTACAATTGTGCAGATCAAAGTTGAAAATATCAGGTACATTGTACTATGCTACAGCAAAAAGTTACAGTGTGAGTAACAGCTTCTATCGGCAGCACTGACATTCAACCTCCCAAGCTCCGCCCTGATGTCTCAATTTTCTGTGGTAAGAGTTGGGAGATATGAATACACAGGTGGGAAAAACACATCCCTGTCATGTGGCTTCATGCTAGATAACCTGTGAATCTAAAACCAAAAAAATTCTGGGAAAACCATTTACATATAACTAGGCCTGCTCATAATTGAAGGGTTAGAGAAGTAGAGACCAAGTGGGATAATTTCACAATGTATTCCAACTTGCCTCTTATATTTCACAATATGATATCTTTCTTTATTGAGTGTCTGCTGTGAATACAAATCCAACCTTTCCATTCCCTTCAACTCTTGTTCAATATGTCTAAGGAGTTGTTGCAAATAACTCTAAAGCATTGTGGGCATGGTATTAACTTTTCATATGGTCAAGATGAGAGTTTGTAGGTTTCCCAAACAGCTTTACATGGTTTGATAGAAAATTCTAAACCCAGAAGAGCAATTTCCGTTTCAATATAAATATATGAATCTTACTTTACTTGCCTGAAAAAAAGATGAGACAGAGGTGATATGATAGAAACATTTAAATACATAAAGGGTTAATCACTAAAACGTGAGTTGCTTTTAATTTAGAGGGGCAAAGATTTAAGAGTAATATCAATTACTGCAACTTACAGGTAGTGAATGCATCCAGCAGAAGTAGTAACGGTTAATACAGTGATGGAGTTTAAGCATTCTTGGGATGGGCATAGGGCTAACATAGATATAAGGGACTAATGGAAGTATTCAGATCTGTAATTTTTGTAAAGTTTTTATTTAGTTTCATTATATTAGGTAGAAATTGGGGCCGACACCAGGTTCTTATCTGCTGATACAGTCTATGTTTCTATCTTAATTAATTCAGATGGAATCAGCAAATGCCCAAAACCAGAATTGAATTATAAAGGAGCCCTTAGCTTCTCTTTGCAGGTTAATAGTGAATCCAGTACATTGTAACCAAATACACAGTCGGCAGCTTCAACCTTATCCTCGAAAATGTAGCAGGCTTGATACGAAATGCATAGGATTGGAATACTTTTTCATTCAATATATTATATTGAATTTATAAGTGCAAATGTAAAACTCCTTTGTATTTTTTTTCTCTGTGCCTTCTGTGTCTTCTTGTTCATAAGAAGTATTACTAATTACTAATATTTTCATTTTTTTAAGTTTACTATTAAAAAAGTGTACTCCTGCCTGGAACATTCAGTGCCAGAGGTAATGCAGTGTATAGAGGAATTTAGCTATTTTATGAACTATAATATTAATCTGGCCAAAACTCAAATTACATACAGAAATTTGTCTCGGAAGCAAGAAATTACCCTCAAACAGACTTATCTAATTGGGCAAACAAGATAATTCAATGCCTTGGGATAGGGATTAAGTTTGATTTAAACTCTATAGTAGATTATAATTATCTTAAACTGTATAGATAATTCAGAGACAGAGTTATGTTTTGGAAGAATTCTAATCTCATGGTTTGAAAAAATCCATTTGGTTAGAGCTTATTTGCTTCCCAAGTTGCAATATTTGTTTCGTACCATTCCATTGAGAGTCACAAGGAAAACACTAAAAAAAAACAGAATACATTTTCATTTTCATGTCAAGGTATGTTTCTGATGGAGGACTATCTTTTCCAAACATATATCATACATGATTCTATAATCTTTTCACATTTTCATGCATGGGGAAGTTGGAAATCTAGAAATAAAAGCTGGTATCAATTTGAAAAAAATTATGTTGTAAGATAGATCCGTTTCTACTTTCTTGGCTGGATAAGAACAAGCTCAACCCCTTAGTGACAAGACATTTTGACCATGACTTTCTCTTGGTGACAAGGGCTGTTTTTACATTTTCTGGGGTGTTTGTGTTTAGCTGTAATTTTTTTCTTTCCTCTAGGGGCAGTCAAGCAACATATTCAGAGAATCAAAAGAATTGAATTTTTTTTCACTTCCGAAGCTCTGACCACAAGAGGGCACAGCCATATTGCCAATATTGTGCCCATGATCGCTCCGGGGAGCGATCGTTGGTGTCCCAGAGCCAGAATTTTGGTGCTGGCTATGTCGAGACAATAGAGCAGCACTGTAAGAGTGGTTTTCATGAAGGTCGATCGGGAAAACCGCTCATTTCACCGCAGGACATGTCAGGCACACGTCCATTGTCGAGAAGGTGTTAAGGACCTTAATATCAAGAATCAGGCCATCAAGAATGTTTTTCAATCTATAGGAGCAATTACAAATACATTTTATCTAGACTCACAAATATCCCCTCGGGCCTCTTTAATAACTTTTAAACTCTTTATAAAAGATTTAAATGTAGGCAACTGGCTTGCATGGATTGAAACAATAGGAGATCTATTTAATGGTTCTTGTAATATTCCTTTCCCAGATTTGCAATCCCATTTTGACTTATCATCTAAAGAAATTTTTACATATATTCGAATTAAGGTTTTCTTCAGAATATTGGAATAAGACCCAATTCTCCACTGGAAAAAAATCATGGTTGGTACTCACTTAACCCCTTGGCGACACAGGACGGACTAGGTCCGTCCTGTGTGCCGAGGCGTTAGTGACACAGGACGGACCTAGTCCGTCCTGTGTCAAAACGAGCACTGAAAGCGGAGTTTTTCCGCTTTCAGTGCTCAAGCCGCATTGTAACAATGCTTCCGTGTGGAAGCATCGTACAATACTAAAAAAAATGCCCGTCGGCATTTCGATCGCTCCGGAGAGCGATCGAAATGCCGGTTTTAAAGGCACAGAGCCTTTAAAACGCGGGCATTTAAAAAACGAGCATAGGAAGCGAATTTTTCGCTTCCTATGCTCAGAAAGTGTTTCTGATTGCCTCGCAAGTCGAGGCAATCAGAAACACACAAAAAAAATGCACGATCTTGGTCACTAAGTGACCAAGATGGCGCTGCCCTTCTAAGGGCAAGAGCACAGGAGGCAGGAAGTACCTGCTTCCTGTGCTCTCTGGCTGTCACACGATTGCCTCTTCACAGAGGCAATCAGTGACTGCCAGGCACACTGACAGGCAGTGGGGATGCTCTCCTGAACATCCCCACTGACTGGTCAGATCAATATTAACTCTATATTGATCTGACCAGTTATGATCTGTCTCCCTCTCCTCACATTTTTTTTTAGTGAGGGAGAGAGACAGATCAAAGTTCTAAAAGTAAGTAAAAGTTAAAAAAAACAATAAATACACAACACACAAATAATAAAACAATAAAAAAAAATTTATTAAAGCAATTCCCTGCGTTTAACCCCTTCCCTGCCACTGATCTTGCATAAGCAGTGATCGTGCACATCAGCGCATTTATTTTTGCTGTTTGTGCATTTTTTAGGGGTTAATTTTTTTTGTACTGTAATTTATTACAGTACTAAAAAGGCTCTTCTAAGAGTTATTAACCCCTTATTTGCCGTCGATCACTGCTTACGCAATGATATTGACGCCAAAGCAATTTTTATCTGTCTGCATATTTTTTTTTTTTTATGTCACTGTTTTATGGATTAATTTCTTTGTACTGTAATGTATTACAGTACTAGATAGGCTCTTCTAAGAGCTATTAACCCCTTCTATGCTCGAGATCACTGCTTACGCACTGATTCTGAGGCCGCGGACTCAGTGTTCGATTTTGACCCTATTCAGCTTTCTGATACATCATCTAGCGATGTATCGGTGGCTGCTGAGCCCTTGCCACAAGTAGTGATGGGGGTCTACCGATAAAAAAATATATGGTTTGGTGGGGGTAAATTACATTGGCTGGCTTCAAAGATATATCCCATAAAGGACACGGACGCAGGTTGACTACATGTCAAAATTCCAAGTTGGAATTTTGAGATGCGCATCTCACAAATGTTGCCTTCTAGCCAAAAACAAACCAACAAACCTATGCATGGGTGCTATCCCTGTACTCGGGAGATGTTGCTGAACACATATTGGGTTGTTGTTTGGCAGTGACATATACCAGAATCTGTGAATTCATGCCTGAAGTACAATGCATGTGGAAAAAAAACTCCCAAAAAAGTACTACCACAAACTTTTACAAAGGCTGGTGGTAGAATTAGTACCTATACAGTATTAAAATACCACCATTTGAAATACCTTAGGATGTCTATTTTCCAAAAATATATGGTTTGATGGGGTAAAATTCATTGGACGGCTTCAAAAATGTTCCAAATGGAACATGGGCGCAGGCTGACTAAATGTCAAAATTCCAGGTTGGAATTGCGCACCCCCTAAATGTGGAATTTTAGACCCAATACAAACCAACAAACCTATGCATGGGGGGGTATCCCTGTACTCAGGAGATGTTGCTGAACACATATTGAGGTGTTGGTTGGCAGTGGCAAATACCAGAATCTGAAAATTCCTGCCTGAACTACAATGTGTGTGGGGAAAAAATGACAACCCAACCCTTTGACATAGGTTGGTGGTAGAATTAGCACTTGGAAAGTGTTAAAATACCACAATTTTAAATACCCTAGGATGTCTAGTTTTCCAAAATCTATGTTTTTATGGGGTAAAATACTTTGACAGGCTTCAAAAGTGTCCCAAATGGAACATGGGCGCAGGCTGACTACATGTCAAAATTCCAAGTTGGAAATGCACCCCCCCTAAACGTGGCCTTTTAGCCCCCAAATAATCTAACTAACCTACACATGGGTGGTATCCCTGTACTCAGGAGATGTTGCTGAACACATATTAAGGTGTTGTTTGGCACTGACACATAATAGGATCTGTGAATTCATGCCCGATGTACAATGAATGTGAAAAAAAATGACTACCCAAAACATTGACATAGGCTGGTAGTATAATTAGTGCATGGAAAGTGTTAAAATACTACCATTTGAAATACCCTAGGGTGTCTAGTTTAAAAAAATATATGGTTTTGTGGGGTAGAATACACTTTCTGGCTTCAAAAATGTCCCAAATGGGACATGGGCGCAGGTTTTCTGCACGTCAGAATTCCAAGTTGGAAAACCAAAATGAGCACCCCCTAAATGTGGCCTTTTAGCCCCAAAACAAACCAACAAACCTATGCATGGGTGGTATCCCTGTACTCAGGAGATGTTGCTGAACACATATTGAGGTGTTATTTGGAAATACCCCTTCACATTTTAAGGTAATGTTTACCTAAATTGCAATATATGTGAAAAATTTAAAAAAAAGATTTTTTGCTGCAAACTTTGGCATAGATTGGTGGTAAAATGGCTACATGAAATGTGTCAAAATACCCCAAGTTAAATGCTAGTTGTCTAGTTTTCAAAAATATTTACATGTTGGGGGTCATTCATGGATTTAGTACAGAAATCAGTGTTACAATGTCACTATCGCTAATTTTGAAAGAAAGGATTTTAAAATAGCTTTGCACCACTTATAGTTTTGGCCCTGTAACATGAATAAAAAAGCACAAAAACATAAAAACATGGGCTATTTCTGAACTCAGGACATATATTAGAAACTTTTTAGCAGTGTTTTTTTGTTGTCTCTTGTACATGAGTATACGATTTTTCAAATAAAAGTCATAAAAAAATTATTTTTTAAATTTTTTTGCCATATTTTATTATTTTTTTTACATCAAATTATATGCTATTATCAAAATAATGGTATCAAAAGAAAGCCCTTCTTATAACGATAAAAACGATATATAGTTTGTGCGGGTACACTAAATGAGACAGAAATAAATTACAGCAAAACACAAACACCTCAGAAATGTTAAAACAGCCCATGTCACCAAGCGTCGGACAAGCCAAAAAAGTCATGTCACTAAGGGGTTAAAGATTACCCCTCGAATTACTAAAGCACTCCAAGAATTAGATCAAAGGTAGGCGAAGCTAGAAACAGTGTCTAAATGGTAAAAGGAAATTGGGAAAACCTTTTCAACCAATGTTTGGCGTAAATCATGTGAAATTGTTAGAAAATCTATCTACTGTATAGGGCTGCAAGAATTGTATATAAAAATATTTGATTGGATTACATCTAGCTATCATGGAGATATTATGGAGTATATCCTTCGAGGTCTCTGCATATCTGTTGTATATGTGTATATGAATGGCAGTTGTACAAATATTTAGGTTACTAACGATGTTGGTTTTTCTTTTGAAGGCCATTTAACTGGAAGGAGCAGGCGAATAGTGAGCCAGGCGAATACAAGGGAGCAGCTTCTAAAGTGAAAAAAAGCTTCTTAAGTGTGGGAGTTAGAAGCAAAGAAGGAAAGTATATTTTGATTTTTACTGCAAGGGGAGCACTGTTTATTTTGTGTGCATTTTTGATAAAGATTGGTTGAAAAAAGAAAAAAAAACTGTTTGGAGGGAAAAGGTTTGCAAGGCTGTTTGCAATCAGTTAATTAACCTTCTCTGGGAGTCTCTTTACTTTGAAGGCCATTTAACTGGAAGGAGCAGGCGAATAGTGAGCCAGGCGAATACAAGGGAGCAGCTTCTAAAGTGAAAAAAGCTTCTTAAGTGTGGGAGTTAGAAGCAAAGAAGGAGGTAAAAGGAAAGAAGGAGGGTAAAGTATAAATCTTTTATTTTTCTTATTTTATTCTATTTCTAATTTTGTGGTTTACACTAGAGAGCATGTTGGACAATGCCACTAAGTGCATGTCTTGCAGCATGTATGCGGTCTTGGAGCAAGTTCCCCAGGGTCCATACCACTGCTGCAGATGTGAGCAGGTTGCTGCTTTGGAAAATATAATATTAGATCTAAAGAGGCAACTGGCAACACTTAGGGACATAAGCAACATGGAGCGGAGTTTACTGCTCACGGAGCAGGCATTGGCTGGGGCCAGTGTAGAGGAGGGTGATGATGGAGGGGAAGAGGTTTCTAGGGCAGAGAGCTGGGTTAGTTGTGTAAGGGGCAGTAGGGGTCGGAGAGCTAGGGAGGCTTGTTCTGAGCTGGTTCACCCCAACATGTTTGCCAGCTTGTGTGAGGATGCTGGGGGGATTAGCTCAGAAGAGGCATTTCTGGGGCAGGCGGACTCTCCTAGCAGCCAGGTGAGTAGCCTCTCCAGCGCAGTTGGGAGCCAGGACACTAGGAAGGCTAGACAGGTTGTGGTGGTAGGGGATTCTATTATTAGGAAGGTAGGGTAATCTGTCGCCAGGACCCCGAATGCCGAACTGTATGTTGTCTCCCGGGTGCTCGGGTTCGGCATGTTGCGGAACGGGTAGGCAGATTATTGGGAGGGGCTGGGCATGATCCAGCGGTCATAGTACACATTGGTACTAATGACAAAGTAAATGGTAGGTGGGGGGTCCTTAAAAATGATTTTAGGGAACTAGGAAAGAAGCTAAAGGAAAGGACCTCCAAGGTAATATTCTCGGAAATATTACCAGTACCACGCGCTACGTCAGGGAGACAGCGGGAGCTTAGGGAGATTAATGCGTGGTTGCGAAGGTGGTGCAAGCAAGAGGGATTTGGGTTCTTGGAGCACTGGGCAGACTTTGCAGTCGGCTACAGACTCTTTGGACGGGATGGGCTGCACCTCAATGATGAGGGGGCTGCAGTATTAGGGGCGAGGATGGCTATAGGATTAGATGAGCTTTTAAACTAAGCTCTGGGGGGGAGGGTCAAGATCAAAAAGAAGCAATGGTAGCTAGGGTAGATTGGAAGGTGGGTCTAGCTATGGGAGAGGAGGAAAGCAGTGGTGGGGTTAACATAGACCAAAGGGAGGTCCATATAATTAAACCTGCACACATTAAGTGTTTGTCAACTAAACAGAAAATGGGTAGTAATCTCAAATGTCTTTTAGCAAATGCAAGAAGCTTGACAAACAAAATGGGTGAGCTGGAGATACTGGTAAGTGCTGAACAGTATGATTTAATCGGAATCACAGAAACGTGGTGGGATGAGACCCACGACTGGTCAGTTAATTTACAAGGTTACTCACTTTTTAGAAAGGACAGAGTAAATAGAAAAGGGGGAGGGATTTGTCTGTATGTAAATCCTAAATTAAATCCCAGTATTAAAGAAGGTGTACATGATGTAACTGGAACTGATGTGGAGACACTGTGGGTGGAGATTAGCTTAGACGCTAAAAAGAATCGCACATTACTTGTAGGTGTATGCTACAAGCCACCAAATATTAGCATTGATGGAGAAGATCAGCTTTTATTACAAATTGAAAAGGCTGCAAATATGAATGAAGTTCTAATCATGGGAGATTTTAATTACCCAGGTATAGATTGGAAGTGTGGTACAACTAGTTCAGCTAGGGGCAGCAAGTTTCTGGACCTGCTTAATAACAAATTTATGGCACAATTAGTAGACACCCCAACTAGAATGGATGCCTGTCTGGATTTGGTAATAACAAACAATGAGGAGCTTATCTCAAACATCCAAATAAGAGAACACTTGGGGAATAGTGACCATAATATGTTCTCATTTGAGATTAATGCAAAAAAGCAAATTGGTAAATACTCCACCAAAACACTTAATTTTAGAAGGGCTAACTTTGATGGACTAAGGGCATCGATTGAACATTTAGACTGGGAACGATTGTTTTCTGGACTAAACACAGAAGACAAGTGGAATGCCTTTAAGCACACATTACAAAAGTACACATCCCAATATATACCTTTGGGAAACAAATGCAAAAGACACAAATCGAAACCAATGTGGCTTACAGGTAACGTGAAACTGGAAGTACAAAACAAGAAAATGGCATTCAAACATTATAAAAACACGGGATCAGCATTATCATTTATAGAGTACAAAGAGGCCAACAAAGCCTGCAAAAAGGCAATTAAAATGGCTAAATTGGAAAATGAGAAAAGGGTTGCCAAGGAGAGTAAAACTAACCCCAAAATGTTTTATAAATATATAAATGGAAAAAAGCTAAAGAGGGAAAATGTTGGGCCCTTGTTATCCCAAATGGGAAATTTGGTAAGTGAGGACAGAGAGAAAGCAGACATTTTAAATACTTTTTTTTCTTCTGTTTATACTAAGGAAGAGCAGATGGACGAGCCCCTGCTACAGGAAGTTATGGGACATTCGCCGCAAACATGGGATTGGCTGACACAGGAAAAAGTGCTTAAGCAATTACACTCTGTTAAGATAGACAAGGCCCCAGGACCAGATGGTATACACCCAAGGGTACTTAGAGAGTTAAGCATAATTCTGGCCAGACCACTATTCATGATCTTTAGGGATTCATTCAGTTCAGGTACAGTGCCAACAGACTGGCGAAAGGCGGATGTCATTCCAATATTTAAAAAGGGATCAAAATCTCTGCCAGGTAATTATAGGCCAGTGAGCTTGACATCTGTAGTGGGGAAACTATTTGAAGGATTGCTAAAGGTATACACTCAAGAATACATCTTGAACCAGAATATAATTAGTAAAAGTCAACATGGTTTTGTGAAAGACAGGTCTTGTCAAACAAACTTAATAACATTCTATGAAGAAGTCAGTAAAAATATAGATCTAGGTGTGGCAGTTGATGTGATCTATTTGGATTTTGCGAAAGCATTTGATACAGTTCCACACAAAAGGTTACTCTACAAATTGAGAGAAATAGGTTTGGGGGCAAATGTGTGTATGTGGATTGAAAATTGGCTAAAAGATAGAACACAAAGGGTTGTTGTAAATGGAAAATTCTCAAATTGGACAAGGGTATTAAGCGGAGTACCTCAGGGGTCTGTTTTGGGCCCTCTTCTTTTTAATTTGTTTATTAATGATCTGCCACATTGTGCTGAGAGCCATGTCTCCGTGTTTGCGGACGACACTAAATTAGGTAAGGCAATAAAGACTAATCTTGATGTTTTTTCTTTACAGGAAGATTTGGACAGAGTGGGGGACTGGGCAGTAAAGTGGCAAATGAGGTTCAATATAGACAAATGTAAAGTTATGCATTATGGGAAAAATAATAACAAAGCAACATATACGTTAAATGGTTTTTCCCTGGGAAAAACTACTAATGAAAAGGATTTAGGAATAATTATAGACAACAAACTTGGCAACAGTGCCCAATGCCAGTCGGCAGCTGCAAGGGCCAATAAGATATTGGCATGTATAAAACGAGGTATAGATTCACGGGAGGAGGATATCATCTTGCCTCTTTACAAATCAATGGTAAGACCTCACCTTGAATATGCAGTACAGTTCTGGGCACCAGTCCTTAAAAAGGATATTAAGGAACTAGAAAAAGTGCAAAGGAGAGCTACAAAATTAATAAGGGGTTTGGAGGATCTTAGTTATGAAGAGAGACTTAAAAAAATTGAATTTATATTCGTTAGAAAAAAGGCGTCTCAGAGGGGATATGATAACATTATATAAATATTTGCAGGGCCAATATAAAGAGCTCTCCAGTGACCTGTTCATTAACAGAAAGGTACAAAGAACAAGAGGTCACCCCCTCAGACTGGAAGAGCAAAGATTTCATAGACAGCAAAGGAAGGGATTCTTTACGGTTAGGACAATAAAGTTATGGAACTCACTGCCAAGAGAGGTAGTGCTAGCAACCACAATAGATGCATTTAAAAATGGTTTGGATGTTTTTTTAGGAAAGCAGAACATACAGGGCTATTAATAATAGAATAAGCATTAATAAAAGAGCTTATTGATCCAAGGAGAAATCTGATTGCCTCTTGGAGTCAAGAAGGAATTTTTTCCCCCAGGAGGCAAAATTCGAAATAGCTTCCTTAGGGGTTTTTTGCCTTCTTTTGGATCAAAAGCTGTAATGATAGGTAGAAGGGTTGAACTTGATGGACTTGTGTCTTTTTTCAACCTAAATTACTATGTTACTATGTTACTATGTTTACGTTATGAAACAGGTTAAATAACCTGTTGTTGAAGTATATGGTTGTTGTATACTATTTGTATTGTCCTTTGTTTTGTTTTTGTTTTTTTGTTTATTTCTTTTGATAGCTTTTCTAGTTTGTAATTAGACCTGATCAACACTACTTGGAGCTGTAGGAATATAGATCTTTGTACTCCATTTAGATGGATTAATATTGTCACTTTTAATACTGTCCTTAGTGATTATGTCTAATGCCTTTTAATGTTTTCTATGTGACCCACTGTTAAAAAATAAAATAAAGGAAAAAGAAAAATAAGGATAAAAAAAAGTGTACCA
Organism: Pelodytes ibericus; assembly: GCA_036172795.1. Classification (NCBI taxonomy): domain Eukaryota; kingdom Metazoa; phylum Chordata; class Amphibia; order Anura; family Pelodytidae; genus Pelodytes; species Pelodytes ibericus. The sequence continues at coordinate 77,280,929 of CM069863.1, forward strand.
TGTTTTAACAAACATTCCTGACATGACCATATTAACCTCCATTTTATTTCTAACACCCTCTTTATCATATGTGTGAACCCTGGTGATGTCGCTATTTATTGGGCATCCATCTATGATCCTGGCTGGTGTGTAATAACAAATGGGACAGACAAGCTGTATACATTTGTTTTTTTTTTCCTGGAAGATGTTCTATTAAACTGAAATCCCTAATAATTTGGGGACCATCTGTCAATTCTTGGAACAAATGTTTCAGCTCATATATTGGACACAATCCATCAAAAGGTTTGTGCTGCAAAATGATATTATGTCGCTAATTGGTGCATATCCTTTTTTTGTATGAAAAAGTAATTTACAATAGATTAATAATAAACATAATAGAAGTAAATGTTGACTGTAAACTTATAGTCCGTATATATATGCTTGTGAAAACAAGATCTATTCACTAAAATTGAACTGATAAGTGAACTGCAGCAAACAGACATTAATAACCGAACGAGAGAGAACTTCTCCTCCTTCTTTCAGTTTACTCATCAGTTCAATTTTCATTTACTTCAGATAGTCACTAATTTTTCAATAGTGTTGGATTCCTTGGTTTTAAACTAAAAAAGTTGTACCAGAAACTTTTTTGTTGGAGACTAGCTCTTTTTACAGAACAAAATGATACCATGTTTTTAGCTCACAATCTATCTATGACCAGCTCGCCTTTTTTTACTAGACTATTGCAAGTAATTCCTCATAATAAGCTCTTTGTCCTTTTCTGTTTTGCAGCACACACATTTGAAGTACACAGATATGGGCATTATCAGAAACCATTGGTGCCTGGCCTAAAAAATTGATTTGGGGTAGTCCCACTACATCAGAAATCACTACATGATACCACTAGTGCTATACACCTCACATTTTTCACAGTGCCAGCTTTGTTACACATAACTTGGCACAGTGCCAGCTTTGCCCCAACATTACTTCATAGTGCCAGCTTTGCCCTCTACAACATTTTCCACAAAGTTAACTTTGCACCACATTAAAAATTGATGTGGGGTCAAACATGACACTATGAAAAATGAAGTGTCATCTTTGCCCTCACATCACTTCCCACATTGTGACACAGCACTTACCTCTCTTGTTCTCTGGTCTGGTCCTGTACCTCTCTTTAGGCACTGTGTGAAGACTGATAGAGCTTGCAGGAAGTGGATTCAATGTCATTTCCTGTGTGCTGCAACAGTGACACAGCGTTCAGTGAGAGAGCTGGAAGAGATAGTTCAGCAGGAGAATATCTGCACTCACCATGCCTCTAGCTGCAATTTAACTGCTTAACTGGCTTTAGGGAGGAGGGCAGGCAACTGGTTGCAGGGATTGCCAGGTTCCCTACAGTGACAAATCAAGCATCCAATATAGTTGCTCTCGTGCACCCAGACACATCATTTAAGAATTACATACTGGTTCTTTAACAAATTCATGTAAATGGACATCTTTATATAAGTCCTAACAAGCATGGTCCTTGTGAAGCATGAGCATGTATTTATATACGTATTACATTATAGTAAAGGTGACAAGTTAATTGTAAACAGCACTCAAAGCGAGAACTGCTACATTTAACTCATAACTCCCAATTTTCCAAATGGCCAAAGAGGGACATTTTTATTTTTGTGGGAGTAGCTGAAAGTGTGTCTGTTGCGAGGCATTATAAGAACATTTTCAGCAACTTTATGGTCAATTGGTAACTATATGTTATTTGAGAAGTCATTTAGCATAATATTTATTTTATTTACACCAATTAATATAAAAACACATTAACTGCTTTTTTACTGTGCAGAAGCTCTGTAATACAGCTATACAAGCGAAAGATTCTGAGTAGTGTTGAGCGAACCCGAACCGCACTGTTCGGGTTCGTACCGAACATTATGGTTTTTGGACCCCGGACCCGAACATGGACATTCCACTGTATGTTCGTGTTAGAGTTCGGGGTTCGGCGATTACATTGTATGTAATGCTATTGGCTTTCTATAAACCGAAATAGAGTCCCCATTCATAAGAATTTCTTATGAATGGGGACTCTATTTCGGGTTAAAGAAAGCCAATAGCATTACATGTATTCCATAACCCGAAAGTCTATAAACCGAAAGACATTCGATTTATAGACTTTCGGTTTATGGAATCCATGTAATGCTTTTGCTATTCTATAAATCAAAAGTCTATAAACCGAATGTCTTTTGGTTTATAGACTTTCGATTTATAGAATAGCAATAGCATTACATGTATTCCATAAACCGAAAGTCTATAAACCGAATGTCTTTCGGTTTATAGACTTTCGGTTTATGGAATACATGTAATGCTATTGGCTTTCTATAAACCGAAATAGTATCCCCATTCATACGAATAGGTCAATTGACCTATTTGTATGAATGGGGACTCTATTTCAGTTTATAGAATAGCAATAGCATTACATGTATTACATCTGAGAGTCAAATAGAACCGTCAAATACTGTGCTTACAGCGCACTTTGAAAAATTCTAATAGTTTTGGGTGGTAAATAGTACATTTGCGTCTTGCGGTGCACTTCATATCTGAGAGTCAAATAGAAGCTTCAGATACTGTGCTTATAGCGCACTTTGAAAAATTCTAATAGTTTTGTGTGGTAAATAGTACATTTGTGTCTTTCAGTGCACTTCATATCTGAGAGTCAAATAGAACCGTCAAATACTGTGCTTACAGCGCACTTTGAAAAATTCTAATAGTTTTGAGTGGTAAATAGTACATTTGCGTCTTGCGGTGCACTTCATATCCGAGAGTCAAATAGAACCGTCAAATACTGTGCTTACAGTGCACTTTGAAAAATTCTGGCTACCTCCTCCAGCGCCGCTTCCACCGCCACGGTCACCGCCTCCTCAACCTATGGGTCACTTAGTATAAACTGAAAGAGAATACCCTGCACTCCAACCCTCTCTCAAATGGATAATTCTGTTGATCCTCCTGGCAGCCATGCTTTAGATTTAGATTTATGTTCTTCCAAAGCTTAAATCAAAGATTCCATCTAGTGCTATTTTATGGCTCAGCTGTATTTTTAATTTGTATGTATTTTATGTTATTTGAAGCTATTTCCCTATCCATGTTTGTTTGCAGGGCACTTGTCCTACTCTTACCCACATTTTACTTCCTTTTGCAGCCCTCTAGCCCTTTCCAGGACTTTTTTAGAGGCATTTTAGTGCCCAAAAGTTCGGGTCCCCATTGACTTCGGGGCAAAGTTCGGGGTCAAGTTCGAGCCCGAACCCGGACTTTTTCCCGAAGTTCGGCCGAACCCGCCGAACCCGAACATCCAGATGTCTGCTCAACTCTAATTCTGAGCTCACAAAAAAGATAGAGGAGGAAACAGGGACTTGGATGCAAAATAGGAACAGTCCCACCTAGGACACCTGGGAGTCATAGAATCCAAACTTACGGGTTTAGCCATAGATACAGGTTTATCTATGATCCTGACCAGGTCACTGCCTGCAGGCCCCCAGGCCTCATCACACCACAAAGATCTGATCACTGTGCAGAAAACTGCTACAGCTATAACAGGCTGTCTCAGTGCAGCTGCTCGCTTCTGGCAGCTCAGTGGTCTCAGCCTGCCAGATTACATGTAGTAATGCTCATAGTGAGCACTGTTATATGTAATAGGATGCCCCCTTGTGACATCACTAGTGATGTCACCAGGTAGAGAGCTGAAGTGAAAGGGACCCTCAACTGGTCGCTAGTAATATGATCCCTGGCAGACCACAATAAAATGTAATGAGATCACAGGTATGATAGAGATCAGGGACACAAAGCATCATGCAGCATGACAGGTTGTCACACTGTTGTAGATCTGCACAGAGGATGAATTTATGTTTTTTTTTTTTCCTGTGTGATTTAAAGAGACAGGTAGGGTTGCCACCTTTTCTTCCAAAAAACCCCAGCCATGCTGTTTCCGCAATATACTTAACATTGGCCTTGAGCCAATACTTTACCAGCCACATAGAGATAGGGTAAAACCCCACCGGTGACGTGGGATGACGGGGAGCATGGCTTGGAACTGTGAGTGCACTGCCCAGTAGCTTTATCACCCACAGTGGTAACAGAACTGAGAGTCTCTGCGCATAAGAGAATTGTGGCACAGGAGGATAAAGTCTGGACCACGGGATAGCATCCCAAATCAGGACTGACCTGCATTATCACCAGAATGTACCCTCATGCTGATGGAGATACCTAGGGTCTCAAAAGGACCTATGGGTTCTGTTCATGGTTTATACCAAAAATCTATGGTTTGGGGTTTGTTTTACATTTGTGGACTGCTACACCACCCCCAGATGAAACCACGGTCTTCTTTGCAATCTGTAAACATTTCAAGTTTGAAATCTGTAATAGGTATGTTCGCTTGATTGCACTGTAACTTTAAAGCAGATTGAGAAACCTGTGCATGTGGGATATTTCTACAATCTAGAAATGAAGCTGAATGCATGTTGGGTTGTTTCTAGATAGCGGCATGTCTGTTGTGCAAAACATGCAGTGCAACATTTGTGGGAAAAAGTGCAAAAAATATACAACTACCCCTAAGTTTAGCAAAAGATGGTGGGCACAATGGCTCCATTGTAAAAGTCAACTTTGGCACAGTGAAATCCCCAGCTTTACAAAAAATATTTGCTTTTATATTTTTTATATGTTCTTTTATGCTGTTAGTGCTAAACGCCCTAACCTCTAATTCCCTAGCTGCATATTGTTCATATATCTTTACATGTTTTCCATATAATGGCCCATTTTTCACACTGAATATGAAAAATGGGAATAACAGTTAAACAAATGACAAATGATGCAGAATAAAGAAATTCAAGTCATTAGGATATATCTAATGCAGCACAAACCTTTGTCACAAAAGGGTTTCATATATATGATTGTGCTAGCCAAACTGCTAGCACTGCAAAACATGAATGTTATTCTAAATAGTGTATAGAAAACCTAATGGCACTGTTTTCTTTCCAGTAAAGCTTGGTTGCAGAGCCTCAATTATCCCAGCTTCATTAGAAAGAAAACTTTGAAGTAAGCATATTAACCCTTGTACTTGGGCTAGAATAAAAAAATACGAAGTAAGTTTTCAAAAACTATGCCTTTATATATATATATATACTTTTATTCATTTATTCCTGACGCATTCCACACACTATTCTGAGCTTCATCAGAGGTGTAAAGAATTGATCCCAGTACAACATATTTCCTATAATATTTTTTCTAACATCAATTAAAAACTCATCAAATGTATTTTTGTACTACATATATGGATCATTAGTAGGGGAAAAAAAAAGTTAATAGAAAATATTTATAACACATGAGAGTGTACACATGAGTGTGCCCTGTTCGTATGAAAGCCAATAGCATTACATGTATTCCATAAACTGAAAGTCTATAAACCGAAAGAGATTTACATGGCTATTGGCTTTCTATAAACCGAAATAGAGTCCCCATTCATACGAATAGGTTAATTGACCTATTCTTATGAATGGGGACTCTATTTCGGTTTATGGGGACACTCTTACCCACATTTTACTTCATTTTGCAGCCCTCTAGCCCTTTCCAGGACTTTTTTAGAGGCATTTAAGTGGCCAAAAGTTTGTGTCCCCATTGACTTCAATGGGGTTCGGGTTCGGGGTCAAGTTCAAGCACGGACCCGGACATTTTTTCGAAGTTCGGCCGAACCTGCCGAAGCCAAACATCCAGGTGTCCACTCAATTCTATGCACTATATTTCCAACCAATTTACATACAAAATATCTTTTGTTTCACAGATGAGTAAACACAAAACTTATAAAATAAAATGTAATCTGTATTTTTCTGCCCAAAGAGTTACTCCTGCTTCATCCATTTCTCATTAGAATTGGCAAAATCAAAATCAAATTAAGTTAAGCTGTCTTTTATATGCAGTTTTTGCTGCTGTCAAAATGATGTTAATTTGAATAAAATGTGAATTATACCTCGGATTTTATAGTCCAAAGATGAAATTAATATACATATAAAATGTAGCCTTGTAACTCAAGAATTTTCGACATTGAAGCAGTGATTTATGTTCATTGTATGAAACGAATAACTGCAGGGGGATGGCAGTCTAGTTGAAGTCCCAAAAGCAGTTAAACTTTGCCTTATTAGCAGCGAAGCTATAGTCACAACACGTTACCAAGGGCTAATAAATTTATTTTTTGAGTAATGAAATTGTCATCAAACCACAGTTAATCGAAATTAGGTTATAATTGGAGCCCTTTGTGCATGAAAAATAGAAAGTGCCCCACATTACAGATTGACAGGACTCTAACTCCGTAAATGGGATGTCACGTGCAAATACATGCAGTTTTATTCTGTGGGTACTATCTGCTTCAAGCTGAAAGTAGTTTAATTTCACTCTTAAACTCTTCGCGCATCAGGATGCTTAATGCTGTCCCAAAATACACGACTCAAACGCCCTTAGGATGTCATGGAATGACCTCTGTTTAACAGCTCCTCATGGCTTTCCGTGCATGATCCCACCTGTCAGATAAGGCCACTTTGAGGGCCAGGGAAATGTAATCATTGCTCAAAATAAGGACCGGTTACATTTAACAAAACTGTGCTGTGCCCAAACTGCTAGGTTCAGGCATGAGTCTGCCGCATTACAAGGTCTCGCAATCTTTTGGTCAATCTGCAAATGTGCACAATGCTTAAAATAATTTTCATGTCAGATAAACAGTGGTCCTAAAATAGGAACTAATCAGTTTTAATTGGAATAGTCAGTAGGTATAACAAACGATCAGAGGTAGGGCGCATCCATACCATCTCAAAATAGGGTACATTGTCCTAACATTCCACTCACACCTTCAGAATATGAACATAAAGTCCTTGAGTCCTGTGACTTGGGGTTGAAATAAAAGGTCACCCTGAGGAGTGCGGTGTCTGAGTATGTATGTTGATTGGTCGGAATGATCGGTATGTGAGATGCACACACTTTTAAATTAGTATGAACTAACCCCCACAATGCCTTTTATCCATAACATAATAACTCATAATGTTTGCCTTTGAATCAATTTCCATGTGGTCTAGTTTTATAATAATTTGGTTTCAATAATTAATAAGTCATAGCAGGGAATTATTCCTGTTTAATAAATACTTTATACTATTATAAGTTTGTAAATGAGGATGTTTTAGCCTTTTAACACTTTTTTAACGAAAGAAATAGTTGTTCTATATTTGTTTTTTTAAAAAGGAAAATAAATCAGTGCTTTTGTAAGTCTATTGTTTTGCCATTCAGTTACATTTTAAGTGTTCGAATATACCTCTCATTCTTTCATCAGTGAAAATGTAAATTATGTGTCATTTGTAATGGAAAGCATTTTGTAAGAAAAAAAAGCATTTATGAAGGCATGTATAATGCAAACAATATGGTGAATAAAAAAATAAAAAAATGTCATCTTGTATGAAAAAAAACAGAATTAAATCAGAATTGTTCCCTGTGTTTTTAAAAGTGCAACCAAAACAAGTTTCTTTACTCATCTTTTGTGAAAGCTAAAATAATTATGAAAACAATGTTGCCTCTTTGTTTGGAAGAGAATGCGAGGGTTAACCTCTGTGACCATATACCATACAGTAATTGCTCTCAGTCCTATTAGCAAGATGTCTTGGATACAGTGTCATTCTGCCATTTCCGTTGGGACATGTTCACTAACCCTTTACATTTTGACAGTAATTATAATTCAAACACAAAACATCATTGACTACAACATCCAGCACCCACATCATGTATTAACATCAATTTGTCTTTTATGATATTTCAGAAAAAAAAGGTATTGCAGAAAATCATGGAACGCAAATAAAAAAATATTTTTTTTCTATCAAACCATTAGCATCTAGATGAAGCATTGTCTTTTTAAATTAAAAATCAGGTATATTACTTTTAGTGCTTATTGTTAATATTCATTAAGCAATATGTGTATGTAATTACCAATTCAAAGAAAAAATAATATGTTGCATAAAAAATTGTACATTGCAAACTTTAATAGTAGTAATAAAAATAATAATAACAGTATTCGACTGGGAAGGATACACTGAGATATTCTCTCATTTCCGAGTTCATCCTGCGGATATTACTATTGACCAACATTCATAGTATGGTACTATAACCCAAACTAATAGCGATCATGATTTAAAGTTAAAAAATAAAAAAACATGTTAAACATTAAACTACTCCAGGCTACAGTATGTAAGGGAAACTGAATCTGACATCATAATATAACATACAAGAGTTAGCAATTATTGTAATTATTGACACGTAAGTTTTTTTGGTTTCAGGTTATTTAGAAATATAATATTTATATCAATTTAGATCATTTATTGTGTATTTTACAGTTTTAGAACATGAAATCTTATTCTACTTATTTACTGTTCACCGTTTAATGAACATACATACACACACACACATATATATATATATGTATATATATATATATATATATATATATACACACACACACACACATACATATATATATATATGTATATATATATATACATACATATATTTATAGACTGTGTTCATTATATTCCATTTTATACAATAGAGAATAACATGCTGGCACACAGATAGAAATCAGTAATAAATGTATTTATAATAGATAATTAGGGTAAACACATCCCAGTTTAGTTTGTATTTCATGTTGGTATTAATTAAAGTGTTTTTTTCTTTACTATTCACTTTGCGTCTGTATTCAAATTGTGACATTATTATACGTCCCTTAAAGCTGAATCAGTTATTCTATAATATGAAATATGCATTGCCATTATGAGAGACTAGAAGACAACCAGACAGAGAGATAGATAGATAGATAGATAGATAGATAGATAGATAGATAGATAGATAGATAGATGATAGACAGATAGATAGATAGATAGATAGATAGATAGATAGATAGATAGATAGATTCAGTGCTGTTTTATGAATCACAATATCCAATATTTCATAACTTTGGATATAATGTTCGTGTTGCAATGTTTAGGTGTACAATAATTGTACAAAACCAGGTTGACATTTTTGCTACAAGTAATTGATGGCCAATAGAGACTGTCTTTTTGTCAGCTCCACTCTTGCAGACAAAGCCTGATGTGCGCTTTATTGCCTGCAGAGACACTACCTCTGTTCAGACAGGAAAATCTCAGTGCATTATTCCTTTTGGACAAGTGATTGATTCCTATGTAATACTCCTAAGTGGAAGTTGTATCAGTGTCCAAAAAAATAAATGGATCAAATAGACAGGTCTTTAGCAATAATTGGGCCACCCTGCATCAGGTGAACTATGCTGCTCATGGGCCAAATGTCAATGTCACATTAGGTATTTGTTAAGTAGAACTAAACATGGCTTTGAAAACATCACTTGTTTAACACACAGGTTGTTCGCTACATGTCTCAGATTATGAGAAGAGCAACTCCTAGATAAATCATTTACTTTGACAGTCATTTTTATAGATTATCAAGGATGAAATTGTGTTTTATTTTTTCTTCTATATCAAACTTGTTTAGGTTTTCTAAGGTGAACAGAAGTATATTTCTGCAAAAAGTAGAATTATAGGTCACAATAAACAAATCTTCAAAGGTCCTAAACAATTATCCCATAGTCCACATTAAAAATGATGTTGGGTGTCTCACAATTACCTTTTGCAGGTTTTCTAAAAGGGATCAATATTTTTACAATGACAGCATCAGAAGTGATACCATAGTCAGAGGCATGGTTATTCACTGTGCAGGCACTTGCCGAAACTTGTGTGATGTCACCATGATGTGATGCCACATCATTTTTTTCCAAATTGGATGTAACAATTATTTAACAAAGTGTGACGATTTTTAAAAGCATGGGTCTCTTGTTTTTAATGTATAATCGTTTATAATTGTATTTAAATTAAGAAGGCTTTAGTAAAGTTTTACATCTTTGTTAGTCTAATTAACTGTTCCCAGATAGAGGTGTATGAATTTAAACATGAAAAAATGCATCTATATCCTAAAGACATAAAGAAATCTGATGAAAAATGAATCAGTAATGGTTTACAGACTTCTGTACAGACTTACAGACTGGGCTAGACAAATTATAATCATAAACAAAGTTCCTGTGAACATCAGTATCCAGAAAATCATCATCAGATGTGAAACGTGATGCCAAGTGGGTGAAGCAATTAATGTTTCCCATGGTTTATTAGATTAAGAGATTGCAATCCTTTAAACTATTTTTGTACCCTTACTTTTGCATCTAATAGGTTGGCCACTGACTTGATAAGATAATCTTCTATATTAATGGATGTGGATGTCTGGTATAAATAATAGAAAGGCCATGTTTTCTGCAATGGTGCACCAACACAACTTGCTTTCCCACAAAACCTGTTTTTTTTTTGTATTATAAGGATTATAAGGACACACCTGAATATATTTTTTTATGCTATAAATGAATGAACCAGCCAATTAATTAATGTGGGAAATGCTGGAGTCCAGGGTATTCTGCTCTACTGTTTAGCTAATCGACTTTTTTTTTTTTTGCCAAAACCAACGTAAGTTATTCTAGATGTTGATCATTCTTTGCTGCATATATTGAGATCACAGACTGGAAAATAAAAGCGCCATTCATGCACCATCAGAAATGTATCAGGATAAATGATAACATGTGGTTATAAAGGATTCCCTTTTAATTTAACAATTCTGCTATGATTATCTGCACTACTATGGAAATCGTGTAGGAATTCATATCTGCTAGAGCAATGTTTCTCAACCTATATCTGCTCATGGTCTGCTTATAATTTCATTCACCCCACTCATAATCCATATTCACCAATTTCCACTATGGATCAACATTCCTTGTTAAAATGTGAAATTAGTTAATAGGACAAAAGTTAAATTATTAAGAATAGCTAATATTGGTTTCGGGGCCCCCTGCTCTGATTGGCTGAGTGCATGCTGTGTGCAAAGCTCTTAGTAAACCCACATGTTTCTATAAAGATACACACCAGGTTTACTCCATTCAAGTGGCAAAAGACTCCTGTTTGCTTTGCTATTTAGAAATTCTGCCAATGCCCAGTGGATTAAGTAAAATTTGTTCTGTGCCTTTGAAGAAAAGCAGGGAGAAACTAGGATACTGAGTCATTGTATTTTTATAGTCACTTACCATTTCAAATTTTAATTTCTTATATCCTTTTTGATATTGGTAATACATTTATTTTAGAAGTGAACTTTTCATGACACATGTAATAGTTTCTATGCCTCGCCACCAAAAAAAACATTACTACATTTTACCTTGTGGCCCAGATATATATTAAAGCCCCCTGTTGAGAATCCCTACACTAGTGAATCATTGACATGAAATTCCAATTATCAGTTAATTATGTACACAATAATATAACATTATAAAAAACAGAAACCATTCCTGAAAATTACTACAACACCTAACAGAGACACAGCAGGGATGTTGTTATCTTCAAGGGATAGTGTCTAAAAAGTAAGAAACTTACTGATGTATTTAACCATGCAGAATGATTCCATATTATTGTGTTATATCTTTTGTTTTTGAAATGCCAGTATAGCAAATGAAAATTCCATGCTGCTTTTATTATGTAAGGTTTCTTGCTCAACTGGGGGACTGTTCTAAAGTTACAGTTGTTAATGCCAAAAGAAGTCCAGCTAAAGCAATTATATTGTTATCATGAGTACTTATAGGGAAGAAAGACCTACTTTAGGTAATAAAAATCAGCAACATCATAAAGGAGTCAATGGATTTGATCGGTGCTGTCCAACTTTTTAATGAGGAGGGCTGCATACATGCAAGATCGTAGATTGGGAAACACTCTTCATTTTAATATAATCTATTGGTATCGCAGATAGGTCCACAAGAATACATATCTGGTTGTAATTTAAGAATCTTGGACACATTGATTTGAGGCCCATATAAAGTAACTCATTATGAACAGATGAAACAATTATTTGGGAAGGTTCACCCTGATGGCCCACAGAGCTGCAAAATTCCTTGATTACAATGTTACAGCATAATCGCTTGATATCATTTACTTTGCACTCCCTACCAAACACAGTATAAAATGCTTCTATGATATGTTTCTTGCATTTATGGAGTTCAGTACCAATATCTCTGCTATACCCATGGCAAAAATCCAAACTACTGGCCCTGAGACTAACCTGTTCTATTATTGCTCACCATCAGTATACAAATCTTGCTAAGGGGATTTATGAGAAGTGTTTTACTATTTTGCCTTTATTTGTGTCCATTCAGTAATGTTTCCCCATATCAATTATTATAGCTTCCTCCTAGTTGTCATCACACTAACCTCATTTGAAATACAGTTCATACCTCTTCCTTTCTATTACTTCAAATAAAATTCAAAATCTTCACGTTCATGTAGAAACCACTTAGTTTAGTGCCCTCTCCTATGTGTCAATCCTCATCTGCAAATACATCTTTTACTAGCCCATCTGCTGCACCAGTGACTTAAATCTTTCTTCTCTCTCATAACCTTTCTTACTTCTACACCAGCTCTTATGGTAGACAATTGATATATTGAATGTTTTCCTAAGCAGGCTTAAGGGTTTACAACATAGCATCGATGGTTGGCTATGTATACATTTGTCTGACCATATATCATGCACCTGTTTATTGGATGAAGTGTCTATATTGATCTAATTGTATCAGTTCGTTACATGGATTACGTTACATTTGTTTAGTGAGAAATCGTAAAAGAAAACTAATGGTTCTACTACAACATAAGGAAGAGTAAGTATTTAAAGGACCACTACCGTCAACATATGTGTGTTTAACAGAAAGATGGCATCAAGTGTAGGCATTTTAAATAGAATTGTTTTAATGAAAGAATACAAATAAAATACCTTATTAAGCCCTGTTTGCTTGTAGAGCTCTGACATCATGACCCATCTGACCCAAGATTCTAAAAAAGTCTGCACCCTGATAGAGCTATAGGGCAAAATATATCAAGGCAAAATAAAAAGAAGTGAAAAAAAAGTGCTACATTTGGAGCAACCTGACATAACCTTTCATTGGTTTCCATGGATACTACTACTATGTTACAACTTTTTTTATCTTGATAAATACAGCCCATAGAGAGCAAACAGGGATATGCTATTTATAATTTTGGAACAGATGAGGGAAAATAGTACTATACAAGCAAAGACATGTTCAATAAGGTGCCTTATTTGTATTCTTTCAATAAAGCATTTCTATTTAAAATGCCTATACTTGATGCACTTTTTTAATTAAAAGTAACTTCATTTTTTGCTGACAGTTGTCATTTAAAATGAGTATGTCAGTTATTTTATATATCTGAGGTTTGCAATCATTTTATCATATTTTCAGAAAATGAGTAATGTATTTCAAATAACATGTTATATTTTGAAATTAAATAAGTAGGGGTGGGTAAACAAGATAGAACTATGAACTTACACATAAGCAATACACTTGTAATTAAACTTGGTCTATATATATAAATAATTCAATAGTATATACAGGTTGAGTGTCATTTCTCCGAAATGCTGCCGGTACCAAGCATTTTGAATAAGGGATACTCAACATGTATATACTTTGTGATAACAGATATTTTGGGTTAACGGGTCATTTCAGAAGTACCAGTCCTATAAATGTTCTACATTACCTAAATTCAATGTGAGCCACAAATCTTCTATATGACAACACCACATAGTGAGATGTGAAAAAAAATATTGAATCAAAACATAGACAAATTACTTTAGGTAAGATAACAAACACTACATTTCCATTGAATTAGCATTGTTTCCAAACTCTTATGTATAAATCTGTACTTTACTCATAAGGATATTAACTATCACTACAGTTTTACATTTTTGACGTACATGTTGAATTTCATGATAAATTTAAATCCTCTTTACTTTTAATTATTTTTGTACTCTATATACTAATATTATGCCATTATATATTTGGCATAACATATTTTATTGTTGTGTAGGATGGAGTTTCAAATGCATTGGTGAACCATACGTTTCTAGAGTTTTAGAATTTTTGAAATGTATTACTGTTAACAAAAACAGGGCTTTTTTTTTAGAGGCATGGACATATTCTGCATAGAATATATAGTAACAAAATAATTTAGAAGAAATATGTATATATGAGAATCCACATTTTGGCAAGTGGAATTATTGTGGACCACAAAAATATTTTAATCATAGCCGAAATATCAATGATTATTGTTAGGATTGCAGAAAACGCAAGGAGAGAATTCTGCATAAAATAATTTATATTAGTTAAGTACATTCTGTACACAAGCCTTCTTATTCTTTATTACTTTCTTTTTCCCCCCTCAATATAAACTAGAGAGCAGAAAATGTTCAAGATGCCAGCAATTATTATTGGCAAGGAACATAATTTCTACTACTAATGTGTACTTAATTCCGTAAGTATTGTACTTATGTGCTGCATAACCTCCTACAGGTCTTTTAGCAATGAAGAATAATTGAAACAATTAATCTAATTAGAACAGACAAACTGTAGGTTTGTGTTTGGCGAGACATCCATAAAGCCTATGCTGAACAGCTTTTTTTGTACCTACGTCGAAAGGACACATCTTCTAAATGTTCTTTGCCAATTTTCTAATATTATTTAATTACTAATATCATTTTTGTTATTAAGTTATTTGTAAGGTGGATTGTTACATCAAAAACAAATTGCAATAAAGCAATAAAATGTATGAATATTATTTTTTGCATCGTGTTTAGGACCTGGGTATCAAAATGTATTAGTGAAAATGAAAATATATTTAATATTATAAAACTCAAGTACTACTAACACTTGCTAGAAGGCGCTAAAAATTCAAATACCTACTGTATAAAGAAGAATTCTCTAATAACACATCTCATCCCAGATTTTCTTGAACATTATCTGAGGTGTACCATGCATTCTTTTTCTTTTCAATAGGATGAAAAAATATGCAATAAATGGAAGGAGATAAATGGTCATATATCAATTGGCCTCAAAAGCTTTTCTGACAAAAGGGGAATTATGCATTCTCCCAGAGACTAGATTATAAGGCTCAATATTGTGTGAGTGTAAAATGTGTCACTCTTTATGTATGTATGTATTCGATCTATATTACATTATGAAATATCCTCAAAATATCCTCAAACAGCTTAGAGGGGATATGATAATGTTATATAAATATGTACAGGGCCCCTACAAAGGGCTTTCTAAAGACCTGTTCAATAACAGAATTGTACAAAGGACAAGAGGTCACCTGCTAAGACTTGAAGAAAGGAGATTTAGTCTATGACAGTGGAAGGGATTTTTTACAGTAAGGACAATTAAGATATGGAATTCACTGCCTGAAGAAGTGGTTCTAGCAAATACCTTAGATGCCTTTATAAGTGGCCTGGATACTTTTTTTAATGAGCGGAGCATAGAGGGCTATGCATGTTAGTATAGGCATTAATATTTATTTAGTGCTTGTTGATTCAAGGAGAAATCTGATTGCCACTTGGAGTCAAAAAGGAAATATTTTCCCCACTGAAAGCAGAATTTCGAAATTGCTGAAGGGGTTTTTAATTGCCTTCTTTTGCATCAACAGCGGTTAACATGGGATAGGGTTGAACTTGATGGGCACAAGTCTTTGTTTAACCTAAACTACTATGTAACTATGCAATTTAAATTTTTGAAGTCCTATTTCTGGATCCTTTAAAAGTTAGACATCTAAAAGACAGCTTCTATTTGGAAAAGGTTTATTGTGCACCATTATTTCACTTCATAATCAGTCCAAAAATAGCAGTCTGTTGTTGGATGACAAAGGGAGCTATTTACTAAAAGCAATGTGTTGGTGAATTGATTTAGTATATGAATATTTTACCTTACCAACTTAACTATGGATAATAAAATCATCTCACTGACATACCTATGTATTGTGCAGGAACAAACCAAGTAAGTTTTTCCAGCTAAAAGAGTGCAATTGGCCCTGTGTAATGCATTATGTAGGGTCAACTCTATTCTGAGGCATATATGTCAGTCGCAGAAGAAAACAAGTCACCCGATAGTAAAATAAGAGAGTAAAAGTCTTTATTTCCAATTGATGTTTGTTTCCTATTGTTGGTGGTGCATGCTAGCCCTTGTGGATTTTCATTGTTTAAATTTGCTTACTTGGTGTTTGGTGTGATGTAGAAAGGCAGCTAATAGTTCAAAGGGGCATTATGAGCCTATCACTGACCGTTCCAATGACAGCATCCCAGAATGGTTTAGGTATGGAGCAAGATCACCAGATGTGAATGAAGTCTCCCAAGCGTGAAGAAAATCTTTAGCAAATTCATGTGTAAAGGGAATATTTATATAAAGTGGTTGGTACTCTGCAGCATTGGGTGAAGATGTTGTAGTTATTTTATTGGGTGTGGGCAGAAAGAGAATATTTATGTTCTAATATGGATATCTTCATCCATTGTGTGTCTGTAGTGTCAGTTCATAATCTACCCTAGGGAAATGTAATAGGATTTAAAGTCTGAGTGTAAGAATGTCAGTATAGAGTGCATGGAGTATATCAATCTAATAGGGGTATCAGATAGTGTACACAAGGATTTGTATGGAGTGAGTAGTTTAGGGTATGATCGCTAGTGTAGTAGAGAGATGATGAAGTGTCATAGATGTGTATAATATGTTTGGATTGCGTCTTGTGTATTAGAGCTCAGAGATTTAATGTGGTCACCTTGCATTATGTGTCTTTAGTATTTTACATCTGTAGGAATGAAGTCTTCGCTATCATCAGGCCCCCGACCTGCAGATTTGATCTTTATTCTCTATTATTGAGGTTGACCACGTGTTGAGCCAGTTGAGTGATTATTTTCTTTTGTTCACATAATCACGTAATTAGTTTTCTAGGGACTGGAAGGCTTCATGAAGTGATGTTTGATCAGTTTCAATCATTTGTAGTCATTGGCCTCCTCTTTTACTGTATTTGCTCCATTATAAGACGACCCTGATTATAAGACGACCCCCCCAAACTTTGGATTTTCCTTTAGGAAAAATGAAAATCCTGGATATAAGACTACCCTATAGGAAAAATTTTTTAACTTGTATATATTCACATGTAAATTTCTTTTTAATATTTAATAACAATGATTATATTAAACTAATGCATTTCTTTTTTTATTTCCTTTTATGTGCCAATGCTGCCTCTCCCCTCCCCCTGCGATGTCTCTCCCCCTCCCACGTTGTCTCTCCCTCCCCACAAACTTTTCTCTCTCCCACCTTGTCTTTCTCTTCCCCTCTCTCCCCCCTCCCCTTTTCTTTCTCTCCCACCCTCCCCTTGTCTTTCTCTCCCCCCTCCCTCTGTCTTTCTATTCCCCCCCTCCCTGCCTCCCCTTGTCTTTCTCTTCTCCCCCTCTCCCTCCCTCCCCTTGACATCCCCCTGCTGCCCGATTCTCCCTGGTGCCTAGTGGAGGCAGCGGATGATGTCTGCACGATACGCGCAGACATCCTCCACTGCTGCCCAGCACTTCCACCGGGACTTTTATGATGAAGCCGGAAGGACCCTGCGGTCGTGCCGGGCGGCAGCAGGGGAAGACTGGCTGTTAGAGAGGGATCCAGGTCCCCTGCAGCTCTGCAGGGGACCTGGATCCCTGTCTTATAATCTGACCTCGATTTGAGGTCAGGTTATAAAACGACCTTGAATATAAGACGAGGGGTATTTTTCAGAGCATTTGCTCTGAAAAAAACCTTATCTTATATTCAAGCAAATACGGTAATTCAGCAGTTCATTGCAGATGGTCAAGTGTACCTGCTCCACCATAGCAACATAATGTTGTTTCGTCCGTGTGGTAAAACTGAGAAAGCCAGCCTTTGTAGGCATATATTGTATGCATTGTGTTCAAGTACATTCAGACAATTCTTTTTTATCTGTTTCAGGAGCTTTCTCCTTATCTGTGACAGGAGTCGATTTCTCTGGCACCATCTGGAATTTTGGGCCTCATGGTGTAGGCAGAAGCCCTAGGAATGTGAAAAAAGTATAGTGTTATAGGCGCTACCAAAATATCAAAAAAGGTTACTATAAATGTGCTGCTCACTTAAATGTAAAGAAAACACCTCTATTCTTTACTAATTAATAAATGGTCAAAGGAGTAAAGGAGCGCAAGTATCAATTAGCAAAAATACAAATTATGTGAAAAAAATGATGTGCAACTTCGAGAAAAAAAACAACAATAAAACATACAAGTGATCAAACAAATATATACTTAGATTTATATGTTTATATATTTTTTCACTGTTGATTGGAGATTTCAAATTGATGTATATCTCTCAAAAAAATAAAAGATAATAGTGCTTTCTGTCAGACAAGGTGATGTATTGAGTTGAAAAATATGGACAGTACTCACGAATTTAAGAGCAGTATACTGCTCTCTTTTTAGGCAAATAAGGAGATCCCTGGCAGTATGTAGGGAATAATGATGTCAGGGCTCTCCCGATGTTTAGTATCCAATCACATATATAAAAAGGAAAATGCCACCATAGTAAAGTATTCTGCAAACAAGATACTTTAATTAAAGAATAAAAATGAAGGCTTACTTAAAAGTCTGTGAGTACAATTACGTAACTCACAGAAGCGCTTGGTTAAAAGACACAGAACTCTGCCTGCAGCAGGTGGTGATCATGTAGCAGGAACAGAAAGCACCAGGGATTTGAAGCAACCGCTGGATAAATCAGCTGTTTTCACAGATCTTCACAGCAGCTGAAATGTACAATGTCACGGAGAGGAGGGGGCGTGTCACAGATGCGTTTCACCAGGCGTGGCTTCCTCAGGTGCACACCTCCCTCCTCTTGGCGTGTCTCTTATATCAGTGTTTTGTGGGCACACCTCCTCTCCGTATTGGCTTCTAATTGATGCATTTCTCACTCCACCTGGTTAGTTAAATTAGCAGGGTTTTCATCTCTCCATATATATAAAAACGGCATGACATCCAGAAATTCAAAAACGAAATGAAAACAAAATAAAAACAGCACATTATATTTATAAAACAGCACAGTTTCATTGGAAAACATCGCAGCCTCATGGGTTTACATAATATTGTTCAAAAGCAGTCTAATATCTATCAAAATATCTTGATTTATAAAAGAAAGTGCAATTGTTGCATTAAAGTGTCCTAGCATGGTATCTTTGCAACATCATATTGTTCTATTGTGTGATAAAAAAACATTATGGGTATATGCGAAGATATTCTAGTAATAGACTATATTTTATTTATTAATGGATGTGTGGGTTTTATATGTGTCCATTCTCATGTATGTATGAATGTATAATAGAGCTCAATAAACGTTGGGTGAACAGATTAAATTACGTCTGCATTAACATTTACCCATTAATACCTTCTAAGTACATGAATATATATAAAAAGGAACATGGACATTCAACCTAATTTATACAAAAGCCACTTCAAAATAAATTTCTCTTATCACATGTATGTAGGGGTCATACAATACTCGAATGTGTATCAATTCACATAAACCTAGAGCAGGGGTGGGCAATTAATTTTTACCGGGGGCCGCATGAGCAACCCGAGCACTGCTGGAGGGCCACATCGACAATATTTCAATTAAATTTTGCTCAATATCTGTCTCTCCCCGTACCCTCATGTCTGTCTCTCTCTCTCCCCATTCCCTCATGTCTGTCTCTCTCTCCACTCATGCTCCATGTCTCTCTCCACTCATGCTCCATGTCTCTCTCTCTTTCCATTCATGCTCCATGTCTGTCTCTCTCTCGCCACTCATACCCTATGTCTGTCTCTCTCTCGCCACTCATACCCCATGTCTGTCTCTCTCTCGCCACTCATGCCCCATGCCTGTCTCTCTCTCGCCACTCATACCCCATGTCTGTCTCTCTCTTGTCACTCATACCCCATGTCTGTCTCTCTCTCGCCACTCATACCCCATGTCTGTCTCTCCCCTCATCCCTTATATCTTTTTCCATCTCTATCTTTCTGTTCCCCATGCTGGTCTCTTGTACACACAGTCATACATAAACACACACAGTCACACAAACACAGTTACACACTTAGTCACCCTCACAGACATACATTTACACAAACACCCTTATACACACTGTCACACATACATAAATACACACAGTCATACATAAATATACACAGTAACACAAACACAATTACACACTTAGTCATCCTCACAGACATCCATTTACACAGACACCCTTATACACACTGTCACACATACATAAATAAACACACAGCCACCTTTACACACAGGATACACTTGCACAAACACTCATGTACATACACTTACACAGACAGTAACACACACATAGTTATACACATTGACACACACATACACACTTATACACATTGACACACACTTCCACAGACACTTCCTTTCTTTTTTTATTTTAACCCCCCCCCCAAACTGTTATTACCTAATCCTCCTTGTTAATCCAAGCACAGCACAACGGGGGAAAGCTCCGCCCCCGTCGCGTTCTGTGATTGGCTGCAGGGAGGAGGACGTTCTCTATGGTGTCTTGGCAGATACCCTAGAGAACGTCCTCCTCCCTGAAGCAGCCAATCACAGAACGTGACGGGGGCGGAGCTTACACCCGTCGCACTGTGCTTGGATTAACAAGGAGGAGGATGGCAGGGAGAGAGCTCCCTGCTACAGCGCCTCTCCTCCCTTGCGCCTGGGCGCGGTGCACCCCGTGCACCTGCCCAGGATCGGCCCTGCCTCACGCGGGCCGGGGCCGGACAGGGACGCACAAAAGGCCGGATGTGGCCCGCGGGCCGTAAGATGCCCAGGTCTGACCTAGAGCATAAATTAGAAGAAAAATGTGAGAAAATTGTAAATATCATATATCCATATAACAAAAAACAGGGAGAAAAAGAAAGAAGGAAAGAGGGGAAAAAAAAGGGGAAAAAAGAAAAAGGAAGAAAGAGGAATTCGCAGTAAAGTGCTTGTGTATGAGGTATTGTAGGGGGATATTCAAAAAAGGAATTTTATAAAAAATTGAACAAATCAAATTCTATATTTAGGCCCAAAGGAGCAAGGGTCTTAAGGTTGTAAACCCACTTCATCTCAATTTGTCCTATTTTTCTAATGAAGTCTTCTCCCCTAGGAATGATTTTAAAAATGGAGGCGATGACTCATTCTTTCAGAAATGAATAAGGTAAATGATTCTTTTTAACCTGTTTTCGTATTTTGAGCAATATTACTTTAGGTAACGTGGTTCTACATGAAATTATTTATTTTCACTCAAATGTGCCCTAACCACTTGCTTTATTTTTAATTGGTCCTGCAAGCATTGTGTCATTTTGGAAATAAAAATCCCATATTGCTATTACAAAAGCCAAATAGTGTGGTTTGTAGTAATATGTGTAAGCTTCACTACCGTGTGCACAGTTGAAGCTGACATGGCCACATATAGTATAAACTGCTCTGTTGCTCATAGTCTGTATAAAATTCAAATTGATATCTTGCGATGGCCTATTTTCTAAATCATTGAACAAACAGAATACTTATACTGTCAGTGTTCCAACATAAACGGCTGGCAGTTGCTTAACAGATGCACATTTTGATACATAGCACTATGTATCTTTGGCTGTTTCTGCTAAATACAGTGTTACAGTGGAATGGAACTGTATGATAAAAAAAAAAAACTATTTCTTCACGAATAGCTGTATTTGTAAATGTTATTGGTTATAAAAATTAGCCATTCCTGAATTCAGTATGCAGTAGGGATAAAGGAACTTAGGGCATATGTTTTCAAAAAGATTAATCAATTCATTCATGGAATTTGGTCACCAAAAGGGGGTTTATAATGTGAATTTAAAGTATAAGGAAACTGTATGATCTTAATACTGTGGCTGGGAGCTGCAGTAGAAACAGTTACCTAATAACTGAGGCAGGTGCGTTCCTGACATTTTTGGAACCCGGGGCAGATCCTATTTTGTGTATCTCATTTTGTTCTATTTCCCCTCTGTCCCTCATTCCCCCTTGTTCCTCTACCCATCCTCCTGTGCTTACTTACAACTTACAGTCTCTGTGTTTATCAGACCTCAGTCAGCCCTGTGTTTCTTAGACAAAGGTAGGCCTCAGTCAGCGTTGCCATGCCCTCTCTATGCTTTGTGATGACTCAGAACATCATGTTCTGACACTATGAATCCTTAATCATGTGAGGATTGGGAACCAGTGCTGACTGAGATATAATTAGAAATTGACTCCATTCATCTCTTCATCTCCCCAAGTAACTTTTCGCTGGTTAACTAGTGTCATCTGTGGAATGCTCCCGTACCTGTGTAACTGACCCTCCAAAAACATTGAACAGCAATATCAGCACTGGGATGTGTAAAATGTTTAAATTGTGTCACTTGTTCACACATGGAAACTGCCACTTATTTCTCCCATCCACAAGGTGGAGTAAGACTTAAAATAAAAAATCAGATTGCATATACCACAGATCATGTTATCTATACGATCACTTGTCCTTGAGGAATTTATTATAAAAGGAACGCTGATTTAACTGTGAAGGAATCTGTGGCCACCATTCCGCATTAACTACAGTATACCAGGATCTTAAGTCTGACAAACCATAGGCCAAAATTTTTTTGGTGTTTCATTTTTTACTTCCCCAGCTCTGATTTGTTGTAATCGATCACATACCACCGTTGGTCAGAGGAAGTGACCGCTCCAGGCTACTACCTGCTTTGGATAAAGACAGTACATTCGCTCCTCACAGACCTAATGAGTAGTTCTCGTTGGCTTTATTTCTGCTACCACGCTAGAAAGCAATATCTAGAAATCATTGAAAGGTTCTGTTCATGCACTTTTCATGTACTTTTGAAAGTACTCATTTTATATTCTGGATGTGCCCGCTGAGCTAAAAGAGCCGGCTAGTGGTTGGCATTTAGTAAGCTAGAAGTGTTAAGGGAGTAACACACCAAGTGATGAGGCAGAGGCAAGCCCCCATAGATAGTTGCTCTATGTATAATAAGGTTAATTGTTCATGACTGGCAAGGATTAGAATATTTGTTAAGCTGTTTTAAATTAAGTTATAGTGGTCGTTCTGGAACAGCCTTAATGTTGTTTTTTAATAAAATTGCTGTGGCCTTTTTACACCATGACCAAGTCTCGTGTCCATTTACTGGGGATGGTTATTAAAAAACACAAATGAATGTGTCTTAAAAAGCATTATATCCATTTCTATTGTCTAACTTACTAACAAAATACACCACAATATTCAATATTTCCTCCCTGTCACCATCATTTTGCTCTGTAGTAACCTATACTTTTTATCCCTTACAGTCTTCTTCTAATATATATGTAACTAATCGAAAACAAACACTTGACAAAAATGTATTTAGCTATGTGTGCTTTTATATGTTTTTATGGTTTTGAAACACCTTTTATCATTAACCTGTTTAGCATTTATTTGCTAAAATTACAAACCTCTTTTTATAATATAGTAGTGGAGTAGTGGAGTGTCTCATACATGCAATACGGTAATATTTGCACATGCTACAAAAAAAAAATGGAAATAAACTTGCAGTACACAATCTGCCTTCATGATGAGTGCATATTGTGGCATTTCTAGCCCATATGGATCAGAAAGACATGGAAAGAAGGCATTTGACCTTCAAAATCATGCCAATGTGAAACCACACTTTCACTTTTTGCAGCTGGGAAAGTCACAGTGTGACTTCTTCAGCAGTTTCAGGAGGCAATGATTAAAATGTATGTTGACTTCAGGAATTGTTAAGATTTATACAGTGCTCTTGAGAAGTCTCAACTTGGATGTTTCCTTTCTGTGAGATAGCTTCTGGCTAGCCTCCACTCATTAGCACCTATGACTCAATTGCTGATCATTTAAGAAAATGTTGCTAATTTGGAGCCATAGGCTATGTATAAACAAGGCTAGAACCTTTTTGCTCATGCCATTGTTAATCGGAAGATAAAGTCCTAAAGAGAATTTGAAAAGGTCTAAGTGTGGCTCACTGTCAGCTGCATTAAGAAGCCTTACATGTTGGCACAAGAAAACCTTGATAGTGCCAGACTGAATAAAGGATACTTTTGCTGGCGATGTTCATAGCCTTGGATTACAACATCACAATTTATGACTACAAGTGTTAATGATGTATAATTTTTAAAGCCTGATCTTACCAATGTTGAGTGATATTAAATCATTTACTGTAATACTGAATTTAAAGAAGCATGACTAATTAAACTACATCATGTGTAAACCATAATCAAGGGTGCAGTTGCAAACACAAAATATCTTTATGGTACAATCACCTGTCATTTCATTTTAAAGTAGTAAAGACAGTCCTTTTCATTATCTTGGTAATTATTAAATCTATGTAAGATAAACCTACAATGTACAAGATAATTGTAATATTCCCAGCATGTGTGTATGGTTCTATATCACGATAGAAACCAACATTTTTTTTTAATTCAATGTACTGGTATTCAGGAAAATGGGGGGGGGGGGGGATTATAATTATAATAATTAATATTAAGGAAACAGGGAATACTAATGTAGCTGTACTTTCTCTATAATGATGATCATTACATTATTACATTTTCTTTTTAGTACAATCTTTCCATTTATTGTATCATTTAAACCAACCAGTTAGAGTGCTAGCCATTTTAAACAGAGTGGGAAAATTCCAAAGAACTTTCCGTCGCTGTGTAAAATGACACAGAAAACTCTGATTGGTTGGATTTCAAACCAACCAATCAGAGTGCTGTGACAGGTAAATGAAGAGACTGACAGGTAAGTCTCTCCATTTACCTGTCACAGCACTCTGATTGGTTGGTTTGAAATCCAACCAATCAGAGTGCTCTGTGTCATTTTACACAGTGTGGGAAAGTTCTTTCGAATTTTCCCACTCTGTCTAAAATGGCTAGTACTTTGATTGGTTGGTTTGAAATCCAACCAATCAGAGTGCTGTGTGTCATTTTACACAGCGTGGGAAAGTTATTTCGAATTTCCCCACTCTGTTTAAAATGGCTAGCACTCTGATTGGTTGGTTTGAAATCCAATCAATCAGAGTGCTCTGTGTCATTTTACACAGCGTGGGAAAGTTCTTTGGAATTTTCCCACTCTGTTTAAAATGGCTAGCACTCTGATTGGTTGGTTTAAAGCGAGTGAGTGTAATACACGGTGGCATGGGACCCTGAGCACCCGAGTTCAGGAGCTACGTTGGAGGGGTGAAGACACAGAGCCTGTTGCTTTTTAACTGCACTTATCTGATAGCTCCGGGCTCCAGGTTTGTGCAGCCACATACCTAGGCCCTGAGGAAGGTATGATTATATAGACGCAGTGAGAGACAAAGGTGGAGACAAAGAAAGCCTGTACTGGAACAACATATAGCTAAGAAGCAGAAAGAATTAGGATTCTAAGACAAAAAAAATTAAACAGAACTCTAAGCAAGGACTAAACTATGACAAGGCTGGAATACTAGACAGGATGGAATAGTAAGACAAGGCTTGGAACCGGACCATAGCCGGATTAGGCAGGTGCCACTCTGGGGCCAATTGGGCAGGTGCCACTCTGGGGCAGCTGGACAGGTGATGCTCTGGGGCTGAACAAGGGTAGGGTGCCACAGTATGGCCAGAAAAGAATGCACAGAAAAGGGTAGGAGCACAAGCAGAACAGAATGAGCATTAATAATAAATAAGGAAGCAAAGCAAAGAGAATACTGAAATGCCTGAATACAGCTTGGATGAGCCTGCACATGGGTGAATCATTACAGTGGGTGAGATAATAGCAAGCCTTATCATTCTATGTTATATTCCATATTTAATGTCCAAAAGCTCTCAAGATGGACAGAAAAAATCCCCACCATTGACTGAGACATACATTTCTGATTTTGTGTAAATTAAATTGTGTTTGCTCTAGTAACTTTGATAATATAAATGTTGCAAACAACAAAAAGAACATGATGGGGAAGAAATTAACTAATTAGAAAACAGTCTAATAATAACAAGGAAGCTCAACAAGACATTCAGTAAATATACATGTGTGTTTTCTAAAGGGCATAACAATCAAGAATTATTGACATTAACAGAAACAATGCTTCACTGAACAATATTAAACTGAGGTGATAAAAATATATTTTTTCAAAAAATAAATCCTGTGAGAAAACTCTATTTAGTGAACACATTTTCTGTTTTCTCTACAGTAATGCTTACTAAGTATTGTAATAGCTCGAGTAAACTGCAGGGAAAAACAAAGTAAATACAAATGTGTCTGGAGATTCTGCATCTGCCTCCCTTAATCAACTTCCTGTCCTGAATTTGAATTTGAATAATGAGTCAATTAATGTTCGAAAATGCCAATGAGATGCAAAAAGCATTGGGTGGGAGAAATGGTTGCAATACAGTTTGGTAGATATTCCATTGTTAGGATTTTAACAAGCAGCATGCACTGTGCTCATAACTAATTATTTTTATGCAGAAAGAAAAAAAGTAACAAGCATTTGCATCTTTAACCTTTAGCATGCAGGAAGGTTTGTTTGTTTACTTGATTGCAGAACGCCCACTGGAATTCAGGGGTTAAAACCTCTGAAGAGGCTATTCTACTTATTCGCTGCACAATTAGTTTGAGTATATTGTAATGCAGTTGTTCACAGTTGGGATTTTTAAAATCCTATCCCATCAAATTCTGGGGGTTGGGAAAACAAATAAAGCTATTGAGGTGTATTAAATGCCATTTTCAAACCCCCACCAGCCCGGTAGGGGGACCTACTGGCACAAGTGAGGCAGAAGCACTACATCAAGGGGTCACACAATAATAAATGTTTCCCTTGAGGAAGTCTGGATTCTCTGAACAAAATGCTTAGGTGTCCCCATTCTACTATATTTATCCTTTTATCTGGTATTGGATTTGTTTTCTGCCTGAACTCCCTATCTTTGGGTGAAGAATTTTCTAGAGGACGTTTGCTATTTTGTTACCTGCATGAGATAACATCTACGGCTTAAGCCAATCTTCCCATCCAGAAGGAGAACTTCAGTGCACAGAGTATCTTCACACTTCTGGTGACACCAATATTCTGGGTATATCAGGTGCTCGTGATGGGTAAAAATCAATTTTAACTATTTTCATATATATATATATATATATATATATATATAGGTATAGATATAGATATATATATATATTGAATTTTGAATTTGTGAATGTTATTCTAATAAATTTTGGTAATTAAGTATACATTTTTAAGCAAAAATACCCGTCTCTTTTATGTGGTATGTTGGGTATACTTTGTGAGCGTATATAAGATCTGAGTTGCTACCCTCAGTTCCAGTGAAGTTGGTCTTTAGATTTCTCTAAGGCTTGTTATCCAAGTTGATGAAATCAGCAAATTGCTTGCTTGATAAATATTCATGTGTTTTAATAAGTGATGACACAGGGTGAGTGATAGAAATTCCAAAGACAACGCGTTTCACACTCACAGGAGCACTTACTCATAGATTTCTCTACCGTGGTCTATTCATCCAATGTATCCCACAGTTGTTAGTTAGTTTATTTTATATTGTCATACTTCAATGACCTTACATAAAAGTTGTGCACTGTTTTCCCTTTCCTTCTGTATCTGTCAAGCTCGGTGCTATAGTAGATTGTCTGATTCTCTGCATCAGTATGTACTTATACATAGGCAGTTTTAATGATAGTATTTTATTAAGTCCTGGATACTGGGGTTATATAAAAAATATAAAATAATCTTGCCTTGTCAACAACAATATTAATACGTACTAATAATAAAAAATATTTTTGGTTGTGTATTCACAGTGGAAATAATTGATGTTGTGTTTTCTATTTCTAACATGTGCTTCAGTAATCTGGACAGTTATCGACTGTTTAAATACTAGAATTAACCAGGAGAGTATCATTAAGTACAAAAAAGGTTTAACTCCAAAATTGGTCAAATATGAGCCCAGGTGCTCAGATGTGGAAATATGAAGCCACGGGCACCTTCAACCTCAACACAATTCAAAGTACCAATATCAGCTAAACAAGGAATGCCCAGTGCTAGGCAGTCATCAGTAAAACATTTGTTTGACTTTATTTCATAAGCAAAATGGAAAAGACTTTAACCCAGAGATGCACCTCTGTGGTTTCCTTATTTGGTTAACCTTGATACTTTTGAAGGTATTAGTAAGCACTAACACTGGATTATACACCTTCGCATCATTCAAACTGTCATGGCACCTCAACTTTCATATGCCAACAGGTTGTTAACACTTAAACAGCTTACAATAAACACATGGAGCCTGGAAAGAGGTATTTTTCATTAAAACATACAATTAGATTTATTTGGTATAAAATGATGGCTCATGACTACTTCCTTGTCGATTTATTTTTTTATTTTTTTGGAGGTAGTTCTGGTCACTCAGAATGATCAGCCTCCAGAGTGTCTAAAAATTCAGTATACGCCTGCACTATTTATAAAGAAGTACAGAGCTAGAAAAATATAATAAATATAAACCTGTGCCATCCTTGTCAGGATTATATTCAGTACATGTTTTACTATCTTTCTTTGGGTTTTTTTTTTGATGGAATTGAGCTCCTGACCTGTCTTTTTTTCTGTTCCCATTTAAACCATGGTATAGTTATCCTAAATATCTATTTTAGAAACACTATGACATGATGTTAATGAATGCCTATTGTAGTTTTCCAAACTAATCAGTATTTTTTTGCTAATTATCATCTTTCTCCAAAATATAGATATTTTTCCCCACCCAGAAAAAAGTACTAATTTCTACATATTACAACATATAATAATAATCAATACAGGAATGCTTCATTATATAAATATATATAAGTACAAATTTGATCTGAAATACAAATTACTGTGTTTAAATTCACATATAACTATATACATTTTGGCTGTTGCAAAAACTATAATAAATAGATTCAAACATTAAATCTGCTCAGTGCCTATTTGTTTCAGCTAATTGGGAGAAAAGACAGCATGCATATGGCCTTTCCTCATTGAGAATATGGTAAAATTACATCATGCCCTTATGCTACAACAGATGATGGCTTTCATGTGTCTCCTAAGAAGATCTATGGTCATACGAGTATGATCATGTTATGATTTATAATTAATTGCATTAATGTTAAAGTAGAAACTAATATCCCTATTACAAAATGTCAAATGTCATTATTTCTATTTATTGATCTCTAATTGCCTTTAATTTGTTTGTTGGACTCTCATTTTCATCAAGACTTAGTTTCACCTCCAATATATTTAGAGCATAGTGTTTGCCATGTCTCTTGTTCTAATACTGTGATTCACATAAAGTTTCCTTCCTTTATTATCCTTACATTACTGGCAATGTAATATTGCCATTAATCTGGCCTTGTACGCTCATCCTGCTAGTTTAAAGTGCTGGATAACGTTAATACTGCATAGTGCTGTAAGTTTATATCTTTATAGTTCAAGAATCTGACCAATTTGTTGGCAGATTACGCAGCTAGTAAAATGTTTGCTTTTTGGCTTGCTACCTTCCAGCTTGATATTTAGGTAAGTAATGGTCAATAAAATACATTCCAAAAAACCTTTTACTTTGAAGAGGCACTCCAGTAATAAATGTAAGTTTGATACATTTAGTGATGTTTAACTTGCACATGCTAAAAATTTGTAATGCATGCAATTGCATGGACTGATTTCTTCAAGTTTCTTCAGTCCAAGTTAATAGTTTAACCTCCCTCAGCTGTTATTTATATTGCAGGATGACCTGTTCATTCGAACCAGTTCTCTTGCATGAGGGGACCATCTTAATGTATTTATTTTTTTAACAGTAAAGGCCGGACATTAAGTATTTATATAAGGCCAACATGACATGGATGATAATTAGAATCCTTCCCTTCCGTTATTGTTTTACAACCCACGGGGGGGGGGGGGGGGGGGGGCGACTCACGCTACCAATTCTGAGTGGGAAATCACTGGATATAAAGCCCTATGCTTGCCTCTTGCTTCTTTTTCACATTTCAAATTTGTTCCACTCCTTTCCTTTTTTCTTTTCTTTTTTTTTTGTTTTCTGATGCTTATTTTACAAGTCAGTCTCGGTGGCTGTGGACTGTACAAGAAAGTCTGACTTAGTGTTGTAGGTGCTGTCTGAGGTATGATCACTCAGTTAATTTAGTAGCTGCTGTTATATTGATATGCATTGTGGCTTGGTACCACAGGAGATAATTGTGCCACAACCATGCATAGGAGGAATGTTGATAAACTTATCCTTAAATTTCTTCATGTGTAGGTCAGTTGTGCTGGGGTTCCCACCCTAGATGCCCAGGACTTGCCAAGTTATGGATGAAAGTTCTGCTTTTTGTTCTGCAGCAATTTATCTAGTTTTAAAGTATGTTTTAGCTGAACACTATGTATCCCATTTTACAAACACGCCTTCATAATTGGGTGATTGTTCTTGCAGTGTTATGTCAAATGTCCATAAATCCAGGTGCCCATTTCAAATCCCCCACGCCTTGCTTAGGTGCATCTCTATGGATGCTCTTTTCACAGTGGATGTCATTGTGGAAGGATTTATTACTGGATACATACTACTAAACCTCATTTAAAAAATAAACAATAACTGCACACATATTTTTAAAGTTTATTGTGTATTTAAGCTTTCTTTGAACTAGACTCTTGATCACACTAACTATGCCAGTGGTGTCCACCATGCTGCCCATCAGCCAAATGCTGCCCAACTGACTTAAGTACACATTTTGTATTAGCCCTATAAATGTTTTGTTTTGTTTGAATAAAGTTGATCTAAGTAGATTTGAAACTAATTTTGTCTCATTTTTCTATGGCTAACAGCCATTGCTGTACATGGAATTTTTTTTTTTCTTTTTAAAAAGGCCCTTACACACATCCATTTCTGATGATGCAGCCTTTTTATTTCTGATTGTGTGGCTAACTTAACAAACTTGGACACCCTTGCTCTTAGTCATATACCTTCTCACGACCAATATCCTACATGCCATTCAAAATGTTACCATTTATTGTAACAACTGCTCTAAACCTTTTCTAATTTGCCTTGAATTTTAACTTTGTCTCCATATAGATGATTTATATGCTTGTCTAAGGTATACTATGATTAAGAAAGGCTTCAGTGGTAAAAACATTCAAGGTTTTTAAGCATGTGTGGGATGGGCACAAAGCTATCCTAGCTATAAGATAGGAACTGGGGACTAATAAAAGTATTTTGAAAATTGGGCAGACTAGATGGACTGAATGTTTCTTATCTGCTGACACATTTTATGTTTCTGTGTTTCTCTTTTAGTCATAAGAATAAGAGATATGCTGCATTTAGCACTAAGGATCATTGGCTACTCAATGCCTGATTATAATAAGTTTAGTACTGCTCAAGATGACCACCAGCAGCTCTGCGCAGGTCAGTGTAATAGCAGACCCAGCCTAATCAACTAATTATTATGCATGCACACGAGCAGACTTGCAGACATACATTATTCCTATTCAAATTAGCTGCCTGACTACCTTCACAATGCTTGTAATAAACTCTGATGTATTGAATTAGACAGACAACAGTGGGACAACTATCCAAAAATGCCTTGTCTATGGGGGCATTAAAAGACTGCCTAGCTGCTTTCCTCAGTGTACGTGATTATATGTTTGCATAACTATCTCTTAATATATTTTTAGATATACAGAGATACTGATTAAATGAAATAGGACAGATAAACCATTTAAAAATGTTAAGATGTACTCTGATCAGAAATATTTAAACTATGGTAATAATTAAAAATAAGCCCAATCTTGTGTTCTGTTCATTAACATATATCAAGAATCAGACCCCTAGACTCATTACCCTCAGGGATGCTTATGTTTTAAGTACAGAGTGGGGTATATTCACTAAAAGTCAACAATAGCACAAGGAGGTTGAATTGGAAGGTTGATTTTGACTTTAAAAGTCAACCTCCCAAGTTGATCTCCTCTTTCTGTTCACTAAAAGAAACGCAACCTCCCTCTCCCCCAACCTCACCAAAGTCCATCTTCTTCTCCCATCTCCCACTCCCTTCAGTGAAAAACAAAAAAACAATTCTCCTCCAATACAGCGTGTCCAGAGGAGAGCGACGGAAGAGAGAGAAAGAAATTCTCTTCCGTCTCTCTGAAACCCCTACAGGCAGTTAAGTATATTACAGTTAAAATAGAAAATAAAATAAATAAAATAAAATAAAATAAATAAATAAATGGAAAAAGCTAACCCTTGATCTACTAAACCTAGAT
Organism: Pelodytes ibericus; assembly: GCA_036172795.1. Lineage (NCBI taxonomy): Eukaryota > Metazoa > Chordata > Amphibia > Anura > Pelodytidae > Pelodytes > Pelodytes ibericus. The sequence continues at coordinate 77,313,209 of CM069863.1, forward strand.
CTAGGGTTAGGGTCATAAATAGGGTTATAATTAAGGTTACAGGGGGCTTCGGGTGAGTACAAGGGATAGATTAAGGGGTTCGGGTAGATTTAGGGTTAGGGTGAATTTAGAGTTGGGGTAAATTTAGGGCTGGGGTTAAAAGGTCACTGTAGAAGAAAATGGTTAAAAAATAAAATAAAACACTAATATTGTTTATTGTCCTATAAGCTGAAATAAAACATAGGCAAACATGGAAACATTGGTATTTCTAAACTCAGGACAAATAGTATAAATATATAGACGGGGTATTTTTTACCATTTGTAATTGTTTAAAAAAAAATCAGGTCAAAGTTAGAAGAAGTGTTTTTTTATGGCATATTTTCTTCATATTTTATATTTTTATTAATAGTAAATTATAACATATGATGAAAATAATAGTATCAAATGAAAGCCCTATCAGTCCTTTAAAAAATGATATATAATGTGTGTGGGTGGACTGAACACAAAGAAAGAAATTCACAGTTCAGTAAACATTTGACAAAAATAATGGAATTCTGGTCTTCAAGGTACATTAAATGCAGCATAGCACTCGGTCACTAAGGGGTTAAACACAATTACTGTGTTTGTGTTTAAAGGACAACTGTAGCAAAATATGAAGTTCTGTTTAATTGAAAGATTGCATGAACTTTAGGTATTTTATATACACTGAAAAAAGTATAAATGCAACACTTTTGTTTTTGCCCCCATTTTTCATGAGCTGAACTCAAAGGTCTAAAACTTTTTCTATGTGCACAAAAGGCCTATTGTTCACAAATCTGTCTAAATCTGTGTTAGTAAGCACTTCTCCTTTGCCGAGCTAATCCATCCACCTCACAGGTTTGGCATATCAAGATGCTGATTAGACAGCATGAATATTGCAAAGGTGTGCCTTAAATAATTTCTTTATAAATCATCTATACTTGATACAATCTTTCAATTAAACATGAGTACATTTTTTTGCTACAGTTGTCCTTTAACCTCTTAGTGACAGACTTCTTTGCTGCATGGGATGTGCCTTGAAGACCAGAACTCCATTATTTTTATAACAGTTTTGTTATACGTTTGCTTTACTGTGATTTTCTTTCTCCGTGCTAAGTCCACCTACACAAATTATATATTATTTTTTTAAAGGACAGTGCTTTTCTTTTGATACCATTATTTTAATCATATGATATAATTTACTGTTAAAAAAAATATAAAATATGATGAAAATGTGCAAAAATAAATTTTATCTTTGACCTGAATTTTTTTTATACAATTACAAATGGTAAAATGACCCCATCTATATAGGTTGTAATATTTGTCCCGAGTTTAGAAATACCAATGTTTCCATGTTTTTCTGTGTTTTTTTTTCAAGTTATAGGGCAATAATCGATATAAGTATTACATAACCATTTTATCCTACAGTGACATTTTAACCCCAACCCTAACCCTAAATTCAACCCTAACCTTAAACCTACCCCCACTCCTTAATCTAACTCTTGCACTAAGCCAAATTGTAACTCTAACCCACCTCTAACCCTAATTCTACCCCTAACCCTAATTGTAACTCTAACCCTAGATCTAGGGCTAGTAGATCTAGGGTTAGTTTTTTCCTTTTTTTTCTTTGAATTTAATGTTGCTGACTGCCTCTAGGGGCTGTCAAGCAGCAGTAACAGAGCGACAAAAGAGATTTTGTATCACTTCTGTCGCTCTCTCCTAGACACAGGGCATCTCAATATTGGAGGAGTATGCTCCTCTTCAATATGGCACCTCCGATCACAGGGTGATTGTGGTGCCCCGAGGAGGCAAAAACGGGTGATGCATGATGCCTGAGTTACCATACTTTTTGTTTTCATAGGAAATTTATCTCAGGCCTATTTACAAACATAGAATAACTGTGACTCTGGTTGCAATGAGACTGCCAGTAAAATATTGGCTTGAGCTCAGTGTTAAGCCTATGGAGGTATTAGTATTTTTTTAAATTTAAGAAAAAGTGAACCAACAGGTGAGGAGCAAAGCCTGGAGAATCCATTGTAATTGGATTTTACATCTCAGGGCCAGGTATTGTTCCTTTTTTTGTAGTTTGCCTTTTAAAACTACGATTTTCTTTTTTCTTTATTTTTTACTCTGGTTAGAATAAATCTCACGTCACCATGTCCTATATATGTTAGACTTGGTCATGTTATTCTTTATATATGGTGAAATATAATCCACAATAATTTATTATTGTTTCAGATAAAATCAGTCATTTACCCTGGAACTGTAAACATTAAACACGTTTTAAGGTTTGTTAGGAACCACATTTTCAAACACAGGAAAATTGTATTTTTCCTATAAATCAGGATTTTTATAGCCATTGTACGACTGAGTACACTTTGCTTTTGACACAAGACAATGTCCCTATCATGTGATCTGGCAAGGTACCTAGCGAAGGAGGCTGTGCATCCCTGAATGCTCTATCACTTGACCAATCTGCTGCAGAAGTGCAGGGAATAGAGACAACTCCGGTGGCATAAATAGAACATAAAAGCTCGAGCAATGGCAATGGATCTGCGGCAGCTGTTTGTTTAATGTTTCATGCATTTAGCCACATCTGCTCCAAATGAGTGTTACTATTACAGTGGCATCTACCAAAGAAGGGCTCTGTCAGCTTTGCTAAACATCACTCTGACCCCTGTTGCAAAAGAAAGACTAGTCCATTCGCTGTGCCGTTAATATCCTTTATCTTTTCTATTCTACCACTTCGCATAACACCTCTATCTCATACTGCAACCTCGCAACAGACACTTCTCTTCAAGGAGAAAAATTGCATTAATTTTCAGCACCTTGTCCAGCAATGTCAGATAACAGTTTATTCATCCCCTGGCCCCTGGATGACATTGAAGCATATCAACAGTGACAAAAGTATATTGAATAATTATCTTGAAATTAATACATTATCCCAAACTTAAATAAATGTCATCTGATCAATATATCTTGGAATGGAAAGGGAAGAGAATGTGAAGGACATTGCTTCATTATTCATTAATTTTAGAGTAATGTAGGCAGATGAAATGGTTATTTCAGAGCACTGCTATTATACTAGCTGGCATTTTAAATAACTCCCAAGATTTAACAGTATATATTCCCTTGTCAGGACGGCTTAGAGCTCTTAACACTTTACTTGCAAGCTGTATCAATTTTAAGCAAATCCTAGAAGGAGAAGCAAGGACTTTTGTGCCGTTCTACCCTAATTGGCACATTATCCTGGTAGATGTCCAGCTAAAATATATGCCAATAAATCTATTATTATTTTTACTCAATCCAGTCTGCTTTATCCATATGCACAGGTCAGAATAATTTGTATCGCATGTTACTGTATTTTAAAATTGAGTATGGTTCCATTGTGCCTTTTTTTTATATATCTCTTGATCAGTGTTGTCCTAAATTTTAATGAAAGGGCCGCATACGATTTAAAAGATTAAGCTTAGAGATGGGCTACTATTAATTTGTAGCTTGAATGTGTTGACCACATTCAAGTTCCACTTTAACATAAATTCCCTAATCCACGTCTGGATGGTGCTCGTTGTTGCTCTGGTAGGAAGACTGCTTTGAGGAATGAATAATTGCAGTCTTCATATGTTCTGCATTTGTAGAAATAGATGATTTTGTAGGACATACACAACTTTATGATCAACAAAGTTCTGATCCTTTTGTGGCATATCAACTTTCAGATTCACCTTGCAGTTCTTCTTAATTACTCAAATATCTGATTTGAAATGTTTCATTAATTGGGTACAACTATATATTTACACAATGTATCCATTTTTTGTTGTCAAAAACATGGTTTTGCATAATGGTACTGCATAAAGGTTCCCTCAGCCCCTGTGTACCCACCGATATCTGACATCACCACAAGCACAGCTCAGAGCAGGAGGCTGCAGGGTCGCACAACGCACAAGGCAGACACTGCAGCTCTCTGGCATATCACACCTCACCACCATCGCACAAGTATAAATTTGTGTGTGTAAAACTCTCTCATTGGTCATAATTATGAAAGTATTCTGTCAGGGTTCAACACTGACCTTCTGACTCATGCATTTAAAAGTCATTATTTATGTGCTTGTATTCCTCCTGCCTCCTCTAGAGGCCTCCCCACCTTACTTTGCTTATATTCCTTCCCCTCTGTTTGGTGTCAGATGGGCTCGTTACCTTTTGCCCACACCCAGGTTAAATAGCTGCAGTTTCTGGCAAACAGTGCTTTTGCATTGAAGTTGGATGCCTGACTTCTGAGAGCTGCTGCTTCTGTTCCTGATCATCTCCTTAAAGCCCATTTGAATTGTGACCCTGTCCAGAACTGGGAATCTGAAGTACATCAAGATCTCTTCAGCTAAGTTATTCCCTTCTTATTTCTCACCCTCACTAGGGTGTTCCTGCTTAGCTCCCAACCTCTGACCTCACCCCCTCTCGGGTGTTCCTGCTTAGCTACCAACCTCTGACCTCACCCCCTCTTGGGTGTTCCTGCTTAGCTACCAACCTCTGACCTCACCCCTTCTCGGGTGTTCCTGCTTAGCTACCAACCTCTGACCTCACCCCTTCTCGGGTGTTCCTGCTTAGCTCCCAACCTCTGACCTCACCCCCTCTCGGGTGTTCCTGCTTAGCTACCAACCTCTGACCTCACCCCCTCTCGGGTGTTTCTGCTTAGCTAACCTTGCCTCTGGCCTGAACCCTTGCCTCTGGCCTCTCCCATTGTTTATCTCTCTCCACCCCTACCTTTGCTTTATCTACAGTCCCTGCTTTAGCTCTTTGTTCTTACTGCAGTTCCTACTCATACCCTTTTCCTATTCTGCAGTTCTTTGCTAAATTCCCTTTTGTCTCTCCTTCAGTCTTTATTCCAATACCTAGCTCTGCTTCTTTATCTGTTCTCCCTTTGCACTATATTTAACATGCAACAAGACACCTCCACTATCCCTGCGCTTAAACTCCTACCTGACCTGGTAAAGGCCCTGACATATTCATAATACAGGTGGAAGAGGTTGTAGGAGTACTATTTGCAATGATGTCATAGATAGAGGAGGGCTGTGGGTGATTGGCAGGACTTTGTTGCTAAGTAACCTCTGGCACTTTCTATACCTTTTTATTCATTTTTGTTTAGGATATGGAGCATTAGTTGACAAAGTAAAATGTTAGATCTGTTTGTTTAGCTTCCCTTTACATAATGCAACAATTCGACAGATCATTGCTAAGTGAAAGAGCACCCTATTGGGTAGTTAGGACTGGTGTGGATTCATGAATGCTATCATGGTAATTCATGTGTAATTTACATTGTTATCATTGATAGTCACAAGACATTCATTAATGCTAAATGTAGATACATATAATTTAAAAGTTCAATCCAAGCCCCAAAAATAATCTCAATCAGTCATCCTTCATAATCACACTTTCTAAATAGCAGTTGTTTTGCTATTAGCCTGAATAGATGTAAGCTTATGTCTACCTACCATCTGTATCTCATGGATTCAAAGCATACAGCTGTATGCCCTGCAGAATGTATAATTCGTTGGTAGGAAGATTGAAATCAACGAATTAAGCAAAGTAGTTTCTATGGAATATTTTCCTTAATGAATCTGTTCCCCTTGGATACAAATGGATTTTACAGTTTGTACACTTTGATGCAAAACCCTGAGGATGTAAGCTGTGCATAGGCTCCTGCGCAATGTATGGTTGTGCACACTGCATGCCTGGTTATCATATGGAGCACTTTGTTTTTTATTTTTATTTTAAGCATTTCAGTCTTTGCTTTTTCCTCCTAGACTACATCCAAATTCTGGAGCTAAGAGGAAGGAACAGTGAGCTGTAGTGAGCAAGTTAAAAAAAAAATTTAGAATACACATATTCAACTTTTAATAAATGCATATATTTATAATGTGCTAGAAAAATAAAGCAGACAGTTTTCAAATTAGAGTGGTCCTTTCAAGGGAATATGTTACCTAAATATTATTTATACTATAAATGTAGAGAGTAGATATATATCAAGAATAATCTATAAAAAATATATGCGCATAATTGTGTGGAAATGCACAAAGTATGAGAAAGATTTGTTTTAAATTAGTGTTTGTGGTGTCTCCTGTTCATGACATCACCTTGTGACTTGATTTGCCAATTACACATTTTCCATTACAAAGCAGTCCGTTTGCATGTGAAGCCACAAGTCAAGTGATGTCATAAACAAAAGACACTACAGACACAATTAAAACATGTTTATCTTACTTTATGCATTTACTTGCAATTCTGCTAACGCAATGTATAGGTAACTTTATATATATATTAAAAAAAAAAAAAAATATATATATATATATATATATATATATATATATATATATATATATATATATTTATTTTTGACTCTCACAGTATAAACCATGGAGTTCCTTAAAGTTGGATATCTCGCACCATTGCATGTGTGCACATGGGAAAAAGAGACAAGCAAGGTCTCCAAACCTCAGGTGATGTAAAGGCATCTAGACAACATTTGTCAGTATTAAAAACAGACTGTTTATAATTGTGATAGTGCTACCAGCTGCCAGCAGTCATTAAACAGATCACTGTTGATAGTGGCACCCATGTATAACAGTAGCTGTAATCCTGATTCTGTAAACCTCTGCAGCGCTGAATTTTTATACTTTGACACATTCTCATTTTGTGGACTGTAAACTGATCAAACGGCTCTTTTCCATGGCTCAGCCTTTTTTTTTTCTTCTCTTCTCTCTTTTTTTTTTTTTACTACTAGAGTTTATCTATTAAAGTTATTGCTAGATCTAAAATCTGTGCACATAAGCTTTCCCTTCTAGTTTTAGTATGTTCTTTACAGCCCAGTGAATAATTTGAATAAAAAAATTGCTCAACATCTTAAATCATTAAACCAGAGGAAAAAAATGGACTAGAAAAAAAAAAAAAGCATGGCCTTTTTGCATCACTAACATCTGCCAAATGTCTGATTGGGGAATGAGTGACTTGGCAAGTGACCTGTCTCTCCATTTATAGCTCTGATAATAACTCTTTATGCATATGCTGTACTCCAAGAAGAATTTCAACATAAATTTATTTCCCAGTAAGGCTCATTCTGGCCTGGAATTTAGTGATTTGCACCTGAATGCTTTTTGATTACCAACATGTTGCCCAGGTGATAGGGATCAACGCCTTCTCTTAGCTGCCAAATGCAAGACAATGTTGTAAAACCTATCACATGCGTTATTATCTCAATATATTTGGTGATGGCCACTGCAATTTACCTTGTAAATATCAATTTCTAGAATACGATTTAAAGATGCCCTGAATATATTTTAAAAATCCAAATGCATCTTGGACCTATAGGTTTGATTGTTTAAGGAGTCTTCTTTTTTTTTTTTATGTGCCTGTTAGCTACTGTTATATTGCAGCACAATAGTAGTAAGGTTAACTGCAATAGTGGCTGCTTTTGACTAGTTCCAGGAGGCAACAGCTTTGCATCAGTAGTGATCCCCAGTCCTAGTGGAGATGTGAAAGAGAACAGAGAGCTCTTGCACCTGGCTCCCAATAAGGTAGTAGATGCTGTCTAACAATAAGTCGGTTGTTTACCACATCACCATAATTGTCTCCCTACAATTAGGCCATGTGACAGCAAATAGTAGCCACTATTAACACTGTCTTGCTATAGTCTAAGTCTATGCTATCTTGCTGTGCATAGTCAATGAAAGCTCATAGGCCATCACAAATTCTGTAAATGTCCGCCATGCACAATGCTACATGTGACAGTAGGGATCAGTTGGGAGATAGATGTCCCATTATACAACATCAGTAGACACTTGACAAAAGACCCCCACCATCCCCAAGAAACAAAAAGTGATGCTTATAGACAACTGTGAAGAATGTTTCAAAATCGGTTTCCAAACTCTCTGATAGAGCATTACACTCCTCAATTATTCTGATTACTAGTATTAAAGAAAACAACCATTTTACTTATATTGCAGAACTTGTGGTAGCATTTGTGATAACATTGCATATAATGCATTATACATTTGGAAATAATTGGTGGATTGTAGTATTTAAAAAAAACCTTTTTGCCAGCCTTTGGTTGTATTTAGAGGGGTAAAGGTTTAAAATAAATATCAGGAGTATTACTTTACTGAGGGTAGTGGATGCATGGAATAGTCTTCCAGTGGAAGTGGCAGCAGTTAATACAGTGAAGAAGTTTAATCATGCGTGGGATAAGGCTATCCTAGATATAAGATAAGGCCAGGGACTAAAAAAAAGTATTTAAGAAATTGGGCAGATTAAATGGGCTGAAGGTAGAAAACAGCCATTTTTCTTTTCTTTTATTACAGCCCACATGACAGTATTTGTAGTAACATTTCTTATAATGCAGTATACATAGTAACATAGTAATTTAGATTGAACCAAGAAGAAATTACATCAGGTACAACCCTTCTACATATCATGCATGCTTTTAATACAAAAGAAGGCAAACAAAAAGTATAAACTTGGAAATAATTGGTGGACGAGTTAGATCACTGTTTATTAATGTCACAAGCAATGTTGCAGATTCTATTGCATTGAAATATATACTTGGTTCATGTTTTTCCATAAACTGGAACCTATCTGGGCTGATAGCAGTATTCTGAAGACACTGGTTTGTATTAAAACAGTTAATTACTATTTATTTTATTTAACAAAAAAGGTGTTTTATGTAATGTAAAAATGTAGCCAACAGTTGTCCTTAAAGCAGATGCCTATGTTCTAAATTAGTCTTTTATCACGCCCTAAACCTAAAGTTGCCCCAGGATTATGATATATTGTAATTTGTATATTTTAAACATTGTGTTCCTTTGTCTATGATTAAATCTATTGATTGTGTCAGAGATTTTCCATTCACATTTTTTTTAGACACTGTACATGCCTAAAATCATTACTTTTATCCAATACAATTTAGATTTAAGAACCATCTAATAAACATTACTACACCAATGTCTAAAATAGTTAAATTTGTCTTTTTTTTTATTTGGTTGTACATTCATATGGTTCTGCTGTGTTATTTTCAACTTTAGTTGTTTTGGTTTTACACTTGTGTGCACAGCTATGTCCAGGATATTCTTTGAGTGCTGCTGATTGATCTGCTGTACCTGTAAGTGGTCATTTACAGTTTTAGGTCACTGCATCTGTTATTGTATTTAGGTATGAGCACTGGATGAATTTTTTAGGATTGGTAATTTTATGTGGACAATTATTGTCTTTGACTAGTCAGATGGGAATATTAATAAAAGTAGGTGGCATATGCTTGATACTCTCCCCTTTAATACGTTTTCGTATTAGCTTAGTACTAATTAGTTTTTAAAATGTACAAAAAAAGGGATGGAGCGCTAAAACATTGCACCAACTAAGTGACACACACATATATATATATATGTATTAAGGCCTTTTGGCCTGTAATTGTGGGAGGGGCGTATGACTCACCTTCTCCCTACTTAAGGGACACCCCTTACCTGGCTCCACACCGTTCAAGGTCAGCGCTGCATGAGAATCCACTTCCGGTTCACGTACGGCGCCATCTTGCTTTTCAAAAAACCCACGCTTTCGTTTGGTGTAGCTATGTCCAGGAGCCCTTACAGGTTTTCCGCCCGTCCAGCCACGCACATTACCTGTTTTTTCGTCGCAGATTAAGTCCACAGGACTTCAAAATCGTAAGTCCGTCGCCTGGATCATTTCCCACGGCGTCGCGATTTTAAAATGTACATGTATAGCTTGGAGGAAAGACGTAACAGGGGGGATATGATAGAAACATTTAAATACATAAAGGGAATCAACACAGTAAAGGAAGAGAGTATATTTAAAAGAAGAAAAACTACCACAACTAGACTACATAGTCTTAAATTAGAGGGGCAACGATTTAAAAGTAATATCAGGAAGTATTACTTTACTGAGAGGGTAGTGGATGTATGGAATAGCCTGCCAGCAGAAGTGGTAGAGGTAAACACAGTCAAGGATTTTAAGCATGCGTGGGATAGACACAAGGCTATCCTAGCTATAAGACCGGGAACGGGGGACTAATAAAAGTACTCAAAAAAAATTGGGCAGACTAGATGGACCGAATGGTTCTTATCTGCCGACACATTCTATGTTTCTATGTTTTTATTTAGGTCATGGTTCAATTTTTAGCAGATATTGCTTTATTAGTGATATTGGAATTTCTTCGTGTTTATATATATGGAGTTATGCTTGAACAAGCTTTACATTATTTATAGATTTCTCACGTAGTACCTGTGTTATGACTTATGTTTAATTCATTTAGTATTACGCTTCTATCACACCATGTACACACGTTTCTTACATGGCATGTATAAATTCTGACTTTTTCTTTGTGTACTCAAACGACATACCAAGTACACGAGAACACGGTCTCAAATCTCACAAACTTTCGGGTTGAATCACACGTCTTGATTCAACCACTCATACGTCACGTTTTTTTTTTCCTGTTTTGGGAAAATTTGTCAAGTATTTTCTACCTACCTCTTTTTGTGGCTTACATTCACGGCCTAAGATAGACTGTATTGTTTCTTCATACCTGCAACAGATTATACTACAACACTAGCATTACTAAATCATACGCATTGATCTTGTCACCATAGAGACATATTATACACACCCCTAAAACCTGGTTACCAGGGCCATACCACTTAACCTGGCCAGTCGCGTCACTACCATTCATTAAACAATTTCCCCTCCATATGTACCGCTAGAAACTCATCACAGCTAGCTAGTCTAAATTGGTATCATAGGATCCAATTCTCACACTATCATTTCTGGTTTTCTATCCCTTTTAGGTTTTTTCCAGATTTTCTATTCTTCTCGCTTATCTAACTCATACATACTACCAGGTACGTTAAGCCTGCTCACGCCATATGTCACATACGGTTCCATCTCTACTTAGGACATAGAGTACTGGCAATTCTAGGGGTTATAGGCCCAAATAGGTATTTCCCCTCTAGGCATTCTGCCTATCGTTTAGTGGTCCGCGAGGCCAACACCCCGCCTCAACGTTTCGGAGGTAATGCCCCCCGGGCCACACGTGAGTTAGCCGCCTCGCAAATTATAGAGAGGGCGCCACCTGTCACTCCCTTCCCCTGTTTTCTTTTATTGTCACCGAGAGGCCTACGAACTCCTGCCACTACGTCGGGTGGCCTCAATAACCCCTCGCGCCAATGCATAGATAGAGCCTCTCATAGCAACTAGCAGGGCCTCACCTGTCACCAAAGAACAAGATTAATTCTTCGCCTCATCCGGCATAATTAGCCTGCCAGTACATCCCCTGGGGTTTTTCACGCTAACCATATATTTTGTCATCTAGTATGTCTCAAGAAGGGGTAGAGGATTTCTCCCTCCCGAGTACTCCGGCTAGAGCAAACACCCCATCACAGGTGGAAGATACGGCTAGTCCAGCATCTTTCAGGTCATGGACTATCCCTCGCATCACTAGCGAACTCAGGAGACGACAAATCCCTTTTCCAGCATCGGCAAGGAAAGCGGAACTTTACAAGTTACTGCACACCTCAACCGATAGCAGGGACGCTGGGGAAGGGTCTAGCCAGTCTAACCCAGGAGACATACATGGCATGCTCACGTCCCTCATGGCATCTATGAGCAAGGTCAATTCTAGGCTGGAGAAACCTGAATCGGTCACTACAGCCCTCACTTTGGCTGGACCGCCCACGGAAATCCATCCAGCAGTGGTGGAGTTGCAATCAGTTTCTCCAGCCATCACCTCGGATGACCAAGAGGTTTACCCTGCCCACATGATACCTGGGCACCTCAAAAAAGATATCCTAGAAGGTAAAGATGTCAATCTGGCCTCACTACTAATTGCCTCCCAGGATATAGTGGAACATAAGACGTACGCTTATGACGATATTTCTGTGGTGGTCAAATCTAGGGATGCACGATTAAATAGGAAGCTAACTATTCCAGAATTTGTATTAGCTTTTGGCATTTATCGTGATGTGATCTGTACGGTATATCCCCACAGACGTGAGGAGTTTGACTTATATATGCACAGGCTGGTGGACCTGGGCAACAAATATGGTGGGTCAGCTTTCTATGACTACCATAGATCCTTTTCTGCCAAAGTGTCTGGCGCCTTCTCACAGTACGGGACAAGGTCCAACTGGAGCAAGATTGATACGATCATTTTCTGCAGGCACTTTGCAGGTCTAAGAGCACCGGCCTGTGCATACTGCTCCTCCATGGCTCATACTGCTAATTTTTGTCCAACCACTGCGAACGAACCTACTACCTCGCAGGGCACTAGTTCCACTGGTTCGGCAGAGAGAACACCCAAAGACAAACTGTGTCGACCTATCAAGTTTTTGGGGAAATCCCAAATATGTAATAATTTCAATGTCGGTGCATGTAATTACAGTGGATGTCGGTTATTGCATATATGTTCAAAATGTTTTAGGGCACATGCGAAAACTATGTGTCCGAATAAAATGTACCCTAAGCAATACTTAACGGAGATAAATATTTCTGTACTCACGGCATTACTGTCACAACATCCATCTAGACATTTGGTAGACTTCATCATCACTGGTCTATCACAAGGATTCCATACTGGTCTCATACACATGCCTTCAGGAATCCTTGAATGTCCTAATTTACAATCTGCACAACAAAACCCTACAGCGGTTAGCACACTCATAGCCAAAGAAGTGACAGAGGGCTTCCTATTGGGACCCTTTCAGTCCCCTCCATTTTCCACATGGCGGACAAATCCCATCGGTATTGTCACGGGGAAATCTTCCCTCAAACAAAGACTTATCATCGATCTGTCTGCACCTCACACCTCTGCCACACCTAGTCTGAACTCCCTTATCCCCTCTGAGGAATTTTCACTTCAATACTCCACCATAGATCACGCCATTACGGCTATCATGCAGGCAGGGGTCGGTGCATGGCTCAGCAAGACCGACATAACAAATGCCTTCAAATTATTGCCTATCCACCCTACACTATGGCACCTGCATGGCATTAGGTGGGCCGGGCACTACTACTTTTTCTCACGCTTAACGTTTGGTTCAAAAAGTAGTCCGGCCATTTTCGACGTATTCGCCGAAACACTATGCTGGTTATTATTAAATGTAGCCAGATGCCCTACAGTTATACACTACCTGGATGATTTCTTACTGATCGAAAAGAATAATTCCCCTCTTAGTAGCCTCATAGAAACCATCAGTCTTTTTAAACAAGTAGGCGTTCCAGTCTCCCCCACCAAAACTGAAGGACCAGATACAATCATCACCTTTCTGGGAATCATGCTAGACTCAGCCACCATGCAAGCCAGCCTGCCACGCACCAAGATAGAGAACATTCTTACCAACATTAACCTCTACATACACCTCGGTACTTGCGGCCGCAAAGAATTGCAGTCTCTACTTGGGTCACTGAATTTTGCCATGCGCATTATACCTCAAGGCCGGGCTTTCATCTCACGGCTCCTATACATGTTCCCACTGTTTAGACATGATGCACACAGGTTGCCCCTGGATTCCCAGGCCACGGCAGACCTACTTATGTGGAGAAACTTTTTAACCACCTGGAATGGGAAAAGCATGTTCCTCCCTAAATTATCTGACTCCTCACCTACCATCTGGTCAGACGCGGCGTCTACCACAGGTTTTGCAGCAATTTACGGGAATGAATGGCTTTTTGGGGTAGCTGGCCTCCAGAGGTTCAGGACCTGGAGGGTTTTTCCACTACCTCAGCTCTATTTGAGATATATCCCATTGTTGCAGCTGCCGTGACATGGGGGAATCTATGGGCAGGTTCGTCAGTACGTTGCTACTCAGACAACCAAGCAACCTGCCACATCATAAACAAAGGCCGATCCAAGTCACTGACCATTATGAGGTTCTTGAGGAAACTCACCTGGCTGGCTGCGTGTCATAATTTCTTCTTGTTTTGTGTTCATGTCCCAGGTGTATGTAACACGGCTGCTGACAATTTATCTCGTTTCAATTTACAGGCTTTTCGGCAAATACTTCCGTCAGCCGCACGCACAGCCACGACCACTCCACCTTTCCACCAGCTAGTAATGGACTAGACGCTATCATGCAATATAGCAGGACATTGTCACAATTAGCACTGTCCGCCAATACCCGGAGAACCTATGACAGGGCTTTCCTTCTATTTAAAAGATTCCTGTCAGTACACGACATCACACAACCTTTCATCATGACATCCTTGTTGGGTTTTGCTTCTTTTTGCCACCTCAAACTCAAATTATCATACAACACAATCAAGCTATATCTGACAGGCGTACAACATCACATGCTAACATTACAACCAAACAACACAAGTTTCATGTCCTCCTACCAGATCAAGAACATCCTTAAGGGTATTCAGAGATCTGAACCCCCACGTACTGCGCAAAGGCTACCCATAGACTTCAATATTTTCAAAGATTTATCTAGCCTACTAGATTTAAAACCCTTTGCCAACAACACAAACCTTGTTATAAAAACCGCCATGTACGTGGCTTTTTATGGGTTTTTGAGACCAAGAGAATTTACCGCCATCAACACAACCCAATCCACTCACATTCTGCTTCACTCACACTTAACAAAACACATGGATTACTATATCTTGGCTCTGCATCACTCCAAAACCAATCAACACGCACCTCCGGTAGAGGTTAGATACTATCCTACCCACAACGAGTGGTGCCCCGTCACATTACTGGACACATATACCCAGCATTTCAAAGCATCACCATCTCAACCACTTTTCTGTCTACAAGTTTCTGTACTTACTACCACCACCTTCATGACCCACATCAGGTCTCTACTTACACAACTAGGCCTAAAATCAGCTAACTATTCGGGCCACTCCTTCCGCATAGGAGCGGCCTCCACAGCGTCCAGTGCAAACATTCCAGTACATGTTATCAAGTCACTAGGGCGTTGGAACTCTTCTGCATACTCTAGATACATACCTAACCCGGTACAAGAAGTTAGAAATGCCTTTCAAGACATGTCTGGTTAAAGTATGTATATTGCTCGTTTCGTAATAAATTAGATTTTCTACTTTTTCCCTCTTTATTTACAGGCCTACCTCATCGTCGGTTCCGGCACACCACAACCGACTTGCTCTTTTATACCATCCCACACTTATCAGTGTTTGTATCTTTTGTACTATCATGAGCCCTTAACACAAGTATTAAGGCCTTTTGGCCTGTAATTGTGGGAGGGGCGTATGACTCACCTTCTCCCTACTTAAGGGACACCCCTTACCTGGCTCCATACCGTTCGAGGTCAGCGCTGCATCACCCTCCCACCCACTCCTTTTCTCTTACATTTCTCTTGGTGGGCCCTCTTTATTTACAGGCCTACCTCATCGTCGGTTCCGGCACACCACAACCGACTTGCTCTTTTATACCATCCCACACTTATCAGTGTTTGTATCTTCTGTACTATCATGAGCCCTTAACACAAATATATATATATATATAACATACTTAAATCTGATTGAATATGATAGCAGAGTGAGTGTGTCCAGAGTAAGTGACAACTCGCAAGAAAAGTCACCATACCTGACCATATGTCAATTTTTTTACACAATCAGTGTTCCTTTTCTGTTGCTTGCTGTACGGTGGAGTTGAATCCAGAAATGAAGACCACACACCTGCCTATTCAGGAAACACGCTAATAGTGAGCTGTAAACGTGGGACCATTAATGTTAATGGTGTACCATATGCATGTTGTTTCTTCTTTTTTGGGATAGCAATTTTGAGAAGAGTATCTCCCAACAACAGAAAGTTGAATATAAAGAACTTACTCTGCTATCTGTTCAATCAGATTTAAGTATTTTTTATATTTATTTGTGTCAGTTACTTGGTGCGATGTTTTAGAGCTCCATCCGTTTTTTTTTAAATGTTTCATTCTTGGTGTGTAAGGGGCAGTGGCGTAGCGTGGGTTGTCAGCACCCAGGGCAAGGCAAGTAATTTGCGCCCCCTAACCCGTGGATTTTAGCACTCGAGTCTCTTCTACTAGATTAAAGAAACCCTTACCCCACAAGCACATGTAGAAACTGCTACGTTTACATTTGCGGTTAAGGCAGCCTCTAGTGGCTGTCTTCCGGACAGACACTAGAGGCGCATCTGCGACGCTGGAGCCTGGAGGCACATTTCGCCTTCATCGCGCAGAGTGTCCATAGGAAAGCATTGAGAAATGCTTTCCTATGGACACTTTGAATGCGCGCGCAGCCATGCGCATTCAGCTCCAGTGACGTCGGACGGGGAGCTGACGTCAGACAGGGAGGAGAGGTCACCAGCACCGAGGGAGCCTGGCGCTGGATTAAGGTAAGTAACTGAAGGGAATTTAACCCCTTCAGCGCCACGGGAGTGGGACCCTGAGGGTGTGGGCACCCTCAGGGTACTAAAGTGTCAGGAAAACCGCTTTGTTTTCCTGACACTATAGTGATCCTTTAAGAGTTTAAGGGGTTATTTTGGCCTGGGGAAGCCAAATGGTTATACACCTATGCTTTAAACCAGGAGTAGACATCCTTTGCCACTCCAGATGTTGTGGACTACACCTCCCATGATGCTTTGCAAGCCTTAATGGAGATTTAGTCAAAAAACAAAGGGAGTGTCAAAGGTTACCTACCCCTGCACTAAACCAAAAATATATAATACAGTTCCTACCCCATAAATATAATATTTAATGCTATGATATTTAATGCTCTCATCCAACCCCCTTCCCTCCACAGTTCCTAATAAATATATTACAAATATAATTCCCTCACCCCTGTAGCCCCACCTATTTACATTTCCTTCTACATACACACATATATATAGATTATTCATTAGGCCACAAATGTAAAAAATATAATCATTGCCTCATCTCAAATTCCCAAGTCAGATCTTTCCCATCCCCCCCCTCTTCCCCTAATACACTGCTGACCCCCCTCCCCCTAATACACTGCTGACCCCTCCCTCCCCTAATACACAGTTGACCCCCATCCCCTAATACATTACTGCCCCCTTCTTCCCTTCCCCAATACATTACTGCCCCCCTTCTTCCCTTCCCCAATACATTACATCCCCCCTTCTTCCCTTCCCCAATACATTACATCCCCCCTTCTTCCCTTCCCCAATACATTACTGCCCCCCTTCTTCCCTTCCCCAATACATTACTGCCTCCCTTCTTCCCTTCCCCAATACATTACTGCCTCCCTTCTTCCCTTCCCCAATACATTACTGCCTCCCTTCTTCCCTTCCCCAATACATTACTGCCCCCCTTCTTCCCTTCCCCAATACATTACTGCCCCCCGTCCCCAATACATTACTGCCCCCCCGTCCCCAATACATTACTGCCCCCCTCCCCCATACATTACTTCCCCCCCTCCCCCATACATTACTGACCCTCCCTTCCCCCATACATTAAATGACCCCCCTCCCCTCCCCCATACATTAAATGACCCCCCTCCCCTCCCCCATACATTAAATGACCCCCTCCCCTTCCCCATACATTAAATGACCCCCTCCCCTCCCCATACATTAAATGAACCCCCCTCCCCCATACATTTAATAAACCCCCCTCCCC
Source organism: Pelodytes ibericus (assembly GCA_036172795.1). Classification (NCBI taxonomy): domain Eukaryota; kingdom Metazoa; phylum Chordata; class Amphibia; order Anura; family Pelodytidae; genus Pelodytes; species Pelodytes ibericus. Next base: position 77,330,815 of record CM069863.1, read on the forward strand.
CATACATTTAATAAACCCCCCTCCCCTCCCCCATACATTAATGAACCCCCCTCCCCTCCCCATACATTATTGACCCCCCTCCCCATACATTAATGAACCCCCCTCCCCTCCCCCATACATTAATGACCCCCCCTCCCCTCCCCCATACATTAATGACCTCCCTCCCCCATACATTAATGACCCCCCTCCCCTCCCCATACATTAAATGAACCCCCCTCCCCCATACATTAATGAACCCCCCTCCCCTCCCCATACATTATTGACCCCCTCCCCTCCCCCATACATTAATGACCCCCCTCCCCATACATTAATGAACCTTCCTCCCCTCCCCCATACATTAATGACCCCCCCCTCCCCTCCCCCATACATTAATGACCCCCCTCCCCCATACATTAATGACCCCCCTCCCCCATACATTAATGACCCCGACTCCCTCTCTCCAATACATTAATGACCCCCCCTCCCCCTCTCCAATACATTAATGACCCCCTCCTCAATACATAATACAATAGGTCCCCCAAGCCCCTTTATTCTTACCTTTACAAATTCGACTTCCAACAGCTCAGCGAAGAAAGGCTGCGATGCAGTTTCAGAAGAGCCTCCGCCGCGCCGCGCAGCCGGCGGATGTGACGTCACGCCGTCATTTGCCGCTCACATCCGGCGGCTGACAGGAAGTATCGCGCGGATGTGGCTGCGGCCGCGCGGCCGCATAGGGCTAGTGCGCCCCCCCAGATATTGCGCCCGGTGCGGCCGGCCCCCCCTGCACCCCCCACGCTACGCCCCTGGTAAGGGGACCTGCACCTTTGGATGTTGGTTGAGCTCCTATCTATACTATATTGTATATTGAAGTTTTATCACCTGAAGACATTCTCTTTCTTTTTTAGGATTTTGTTTTAGTCTTTAACTGTATGTATGCAGTAATTGTATTCCAAACATGTGTGGTATTCAAAAGCTTTACAATAGTTTTTTAGGATACTTGTTAGTGTAATGACAAAGTTTGGATAATGATTAGGCTATCTTTTATAGTTTTAGTTAGTTAGTTTATTTTAAAGAGGCTTTTAGTGTTAGGAACTGAGTTTGTGAAAAACGTTTTGTTTAAATTGGTATACAAATTCAACTTTATTGACTGGGTCTAGGCTATTTTGTCAGGTTGCCTTTCAATTCCATATATTTTAACAATTTGATATTCTAGCTTTACTACCTAGCTTCACTTGGGATTTAGATTTTTGTCGCTGCTCATCGGTTCGGTGCATTGGGGTGTGCTTTTGGTTTTGAAAGCTTTCGGTATATATTCTCCTTGTTCTGTCTTGTAAACAACATACATTCAGCACTATTAGCTTAGAAAAAAATTATGTTCAGCCTATGCTGTCATTTCTTAATGAAAGGAGATCATGACATCGGCTACAGTTCTCTGTGGTGACCTGATGGAGTTAACAACTAAAAAAAAATGTCAAGGCAAAAACAAAGAATTTTCATTAACACACAGCACGTATTAGTTCTATGGAAGGTATGAAAGTATATTTGGTAGCTGTAGTGTACCTTTAGAAATCACTATAACGAATCAAACAGACACTCAGCACTCTAATAGTGAGATTATTTAATATTGTTACGATTCTACGTAAGTCAGCCAGTGGCAGGATTCTGACTTGTGGGCCAGGCAGCTTAGCCATTACACCACTGCCAACTTCCAGTTCTAGGTGTGACAACCAGATTGTGCTTTCCTCTAATTGTGCAGTTGCCACATGATACTAGTCTCATCACCTTGTTTTACACTGAAGCTAGTGCAGCTGCCCTGCCTGCCATACAGGTCATGTGCATCGGCGTCTGCAGGGGGAGGAAGGGGGGGATTTTTGTAATTTCCCTTTAAAAAAATAAAAATGTGCCCCCCTGCTGCCCATATGACTCACACAGAGAAAGTCATGTGGGCAGCAGCCGGCAGTCCACATCTGCTGGATATGGTTACCGGAAAAAAAAAGTTAAAAAAGAAAATCCTAAAATTGGCTGTGGCTTATTAATGGAAAAATAATACTGGCATATTATTGGGCAAATTGGCTGTGGCTTATTAATGGCAAAATAATACTAGCATAGTATTGGGCAAATTGGCTCTGGCTTATTAATGGCAAAATAATACTAGCATAGTATTGGGCAGATTGGTTGTGGCTTATTAATGGCAAAATAATACTGACATATTGGGCAAAATAATACTGATATGTTATTGGGAAAATTGACTGTGGCTTAATGATGGCAAAATAATACTGGAATATTATTGGGCAAATGGCGGTGGCTTATTAATGGCAAAATAATACTGGCATATTATTGGGCAAATGGCTGTGGCTTATTAATGGCAAAATAATACTAGCATAGTATTGGGCAGATTGGTTGTGGCTTATTAATGGCAAAATAATACTGACATATTGGGCAAAATAATACTGATATGTTATTGGGAAAATTGACTGTGGCTTAATAATGGCAAAATAATACTGGCATATTATTGGGCAGATTGGTTGTGGCTTATTAATGGCAAAATAATACTGGCATATTATTGGGCAGATTGGTTGTGGCTTATTAATGGCAAAATAATACTAGCATAGTATTGGGCAAATTGGCTCTGGCTTATTAATGGCAAAATAATACTAGCATAGTATTGGGCAGATTGGTTGTGGCTTATTAATGGCAAAATAATACTGACATATTGGGCAAAATAATACTGATATGTTATTGGGAAAAATGACTGTGGCTTAATGATGGCAAAATAATACTGGAATATTATTGGGCAAATGGCGGTGGCTTATTAATGGCAAAATAATACTGGCATATTATTGGGCAAATGGCTGTGGCTTATTAATGGCAAAATAATACTGACATATTGGGCAAAATAATACTGATATGTTATTGGGAAAATTGACTGTGGCTTAATGATGGCAAAATAATACTGGAATATTATTGGGCAAATGGCGGTGGCTTATTAATGGCAAAATAATACTGGCATATTATTGGGCAAATGGCTGTGGCTTATTAATGGCAAAATAATACTAGCATAGTATTGGGCAGATTGGTTGTGGCTTATTAATGGCAAAATAATACTGACATATTGGGCAAAATAATACTGATTTGTTATTGGGAAAATTGACTGTGGCTTAATAATGGCAAAATAATACTGGCATATTATTGGGCAGATTGGTTGTGGCTTATTAATGGCAAAATAATACTGGCATATTATTGGGCAGATTGGTTGTGGCTTATTAATGGCAAAATAATACTGACATATTATTGGGCAAAATAATACTGATATATTATTTAGCAAATTGGCTGTGGCTTAATGATGGCAAAATAATACTGGAATATTATTGGGCAAATGGCGGTGGCTTATTAATGGCAAAATAATACTGGCATATTATTGGGCAAATGGCTGTGGCTTATTAATGGCAAAATAATACTGGCATATTATTGGGCAGATTGGTTGTGGCTTATTAATGGCAAAATAATACTGACATATTGGGCAAAATAATACTGATATGTTATTGGGAAAATTGACTGTGGCTTAATAATGGCAAAATAATACTGGCATATTATTGGGCAGATTGGTTGTGGCTTATTAATGGCAAAATAATACTGGCACATTATTTGTCAAATTGGCTATGGCTTATTAATAAAATGACACTGGCATATAAATGACAAAATTAATTCTGGCATATTAATGACAAAATAATACTTTAATGGACAAACGTGGCATATTTTAAAAGGCAAACTGACTGTTACATATGTTAATGACAAAGTGACTGTGGCATGTTAATTGGTACCTGACAGTGGCTTATTTTAATTGGCAAAGTGATGCTGTAGCATGTTCTGTGGGACAAAGTGACACTGTGGCTTGTTCTGCAGGGGCAGTTCTGTGGGACAAAGTGACACTGTGGCTTGTTCTGCAGGGGCAGTTCTGTGGAACAAAGTGACACTGTGGTATGTTCTGTGGGGCAAATGGACACTGTGGCATGCCAAACTGTGTGGGTGCAATACGAGTGCAAACCAAGTGCTGTGGGTGCAATATAGTTGCATGGCAAGTGCTGTGGGTACGGTATGGTGCTGTTTTAAGTCCTTTAGGTGCAATGTGGGTGCAGAAAAAGGGAATAAAAACAAGAAATGCAATTTTTCAATTACATTTTTATTACATATAAAAATAGTTGAATGTGATATGAAAATAGTTGCATATAATATAAAAAAAGTTTACAATTACATTTTACATATAAAACAGCAATTGCGAGAACCGGAACAAAACCTGCAAATGCTACCAGAAACGCCCATTTGCTGCGTAACGAATGAATGGGTGTTCAACATTTTTATGTAGAAGTTAGAAAACATCCAAGACACATCAGCAGACCTGTTTTCCCACAGATATCCCAGAATACAGTGATCACACCATTGCAAAGTATTCTGGGTAGTCATGTGCAAGTAAGGTCCACAACAGTTGCTGTTTGCCTATGTATACTCTTTAGATATGGATTCTTTAACTTATCTACACTGGTCACAGCAGCTTTTGAATTACAGTCTAGGTTCACCTCAACTCACCTTTTAGTGAATAACTCCCTAAAACTCTTGATAATTACCTGATCACATAAAAATACTTGTTTATTTATAAACTGACTGTAATGGAACACAAAATGCCATTGTTTTCTATCTTCAATATGACTGATCTGCAGTACTTGTATGATATAGTCGGTCCTCCTGGTTGGACTCTCAATTTCTTCTGAGGTTATTATTGTTATTTGTTTCAACAAATGATTGCATTTATTATCACAATCCTGTTTCTAGTGACTAAAGTTCTATCTAACCATGATTATTCAAAGTATCATATGTAAGCAAATGTATCTAATGCAAACAAGTCAAAAATGTACATGTGGATTTTTCCACTGAGAAATACTATAAGGAGCATCTGTTTGTAAATCTGTCTCCCTCAAAATATATTTTGTTCTGGAAATCATCCTACAGTAGTTAACAGTGCTATTGAGTTTTTTTTTTTTATATTTTGCATTATCACACAATATGCTTCATAAAATGTAATAATGCCAACTCCTGCTGGTACATCTGTTCCCTCAGCTTAGTAGACCATAGAAGAGATTGTCCCTTCTCTGAGCCTAATACAGTGGAAGCATTCTCATCCTATAGCACTAAAATTCCCTTACTGGGACTGTCTACAGGAGGCCAACTTGGAATGGAATGTGCCTTTCCTGAATTTTACAGGAATTAAAGCTCATATGACTAATTCTGTTGCTCCTCCTCTTTTTTTCTTCTTCCATAGGGTCTAGTGATGTGATGCACCCTTTGCATTGTACATTTTTCTGAATCAATTACCCTGCCAGAGGCAGGAATGTCCTACATCAGAATCAGACGGCCTACTGGTGCAAACTTTGGCAAGGAGGGGCTATAGTCATTAAACAACAGATGTTCTTGAATTGCCAATTAAATTTGTGTACATCTGCTTGAAAATATTGGCTTAGATAATCTTTTGGATTAAGTATTTGGAATGTGTTTATTATATTTTTTACACTACAAAAATCAGCAATGTACCGTATTTGCTTGAATATAAGACAAGGTTTTTTTCAGAAATGCTCTGAAAAAGACCCCTCGTCTTATATTCGAGGTTGTTTTATAATCTGACCTCAAATCGAGGTCAGACTATAAGACTGGGATCCAGGTCCCCCACAGAGATGCAGGGGACCTGGATCCCCCTCGCTAACAGCCTGTGGATGTCTGCGCGATGTGCAATGCACTCATATAAAGTTATGCACCTGGCTAAGTAGTGTGGGTGGGAGCAGTGGAAATCAGTGTCATGAGTTACATGCTTCAACCTCCAGTTAAACCACCAAAGAATGGAATTCCAAACATCATCCCAATGCCATGAGTACTCCAAACATTATAAGATTGGAGATACGTAGTTATTTTACAGAAACCTGTAATACAAAGTTATGATTTCTATGAGCCATCCCTTCAGATGACGTGACTGTTTATACCTATATCTGTTTCTCTGACCAATGTACCCTCACCCGAATAACCACTCTGACACAATATTAGGGGTAAGGGCATCGATCACAGACTTATTTAAAACATGTAACCCACCTATAAAAACAGGACATGATGCTGCAACCAACAGGTAGCATTAGCTCTGGGTCGTCTTCTGTGAAAGTAGCAAAGAAAACAGAGATACCAAACAAGAGAAGAAAATATCAATTGGTTCAATAAATAGAGAGACAGAGGGAGAGAAAGATAGAGCAAACTTTCTAACTGTCAAGCTTTAAGCAGGACAGTCTCGATTTGTAAGGTCTGTCCCGCTGTCCCGCCAAGCTGTACCTCTGACCCACTTTTTGGGACAGAGTTAGAGCTTAGTTGGACAGCGGTACTAAGGACCACAATTATGCAGTCCTGATCACATTCTCCGATTTCTGGGAGATTGTGCACATTCACGGTAGTGCTTCTAACCTTATCTGCCTTCTTTAGCTGGACAGTGACTGAGCTGCATGCATGCGTTGCAGCGATGACACTCACCTCCCCAGACTCAGCCCCTGGCATCCCGATTCCCCGGGGCCAATGTTTGGAGGTGTGGATAGATAGATAGATAGAATTTAAACACAGTTATAAAAAGGTTACACAAAGAAACAGGAGCGCAAATTGTGAAATAAAGCAGTGAAAACAAATGAGTGAAAAACACTTGTGGGTATATTGTGAAAAAATTTGCCAAAAATATACTTATTGATTAAATATCGGCACAGGTCTCTTTAAATCTTGATTGAAGAGTTAAATTCATTCAGGACTACCCAAAATTAAAAGTAAGAAGAAGAAACAAAATAGTGTTTTCCATTTTGAATACAGGATTTTTAAATTAAAAGATGGTAAGTATTTTACTCACACTTTTTTGAGCAGTATACTGCTCAATATATAGATGGATGTAAGGAGATCCCTTTGATGTCTTCAGGGAACAAAGAGTCTAGTGATTGTAGATATCTTTAGCTTGTGCAAGTATTACATAGAAAAGAGAAAAAAATGCCATAGTGATGTAATGTTAATATGACAAATTTTAATGAATAGAAAAAAGGCTTACATTAAAATATTGTGAGTACTGCGAAGTATCTCACAAATGCGCAAAGTATCAACGGAGAAACAGCTAATCAGCAGGGATTTCAAGCTGCAGACAAGAATCAGACGTCCGTTTAGTCTGGGAGCCGACCGGCTTTTTTTATGGTTTATTTAAGTAGCGCCTATAGATAATTTTGTATCATTTTTAGTTATAAAGAGGTTTACATTCTTTCTCATACAGTGTTTTTAATACAAAATGAAAAGATAATATCTAAATATAAACAGTAATTTTTATTTGAACTGATACATCTATATTGTCATTAAGTAGCAATTTACCACTAATAGTAGATATCACTAAAGAGCTGAAATCAACAAGTTGACAACCTTCCAAAAGACTTTATCAATATTTTATTAATACGTTCGTACAACCAAAAAACATAAAAATAGTCTTTATATGCGAAAGACCCGTATAACCTTTCATCTCGAGCAATGAAATCTGACATTTATTTATCTTGCCTTTCTATATATACAAATGTAATCACAAGCCCCAGGTGTACATTTTATTTCACTTTTATCTCTTAGCAACGTGAAAAAGATGAATCCTTGATATATAAATGTTTACAATACAATTATTTGGCTTCCAGAGGTGAAATAAATATACAAATTCAATACAAGTATTTAGCTTCCAGAGATGGAATAAAAAATACTAACTTTTCTGGGGGGAAAAGGATATGCCTGTTTAATGCCAAAACTACAGCTATAAAAAAAAAAGAAAAAGAAAAAATGTTTAAATAAGATTATAGGGTCTACTCAATAAAGAGAGAATTGCAGGGAATTGAGATGGAGTTTCAAACTTTAGGCCAATGTAGGCGAATTGGAAAAAATCTCCAATGCAGCTGAATAGAAGACTTTTTTTCAAACCAAGCTACATTGGCCTACAATTCTCTTTTTTATTAGGTAGACCCTTCAGTAATATCAATAAGGACTAATTTTCTAATATAGGCAGTCATTAATTCCTTACAGAAAAAACTGTAGATTTGTGCATTTAGTGTCAATACTAGAGTTAAGCGAACCCGAACCGCACAGTTCGGGTTCGTACCGAACATTACGGTTTTTGGACCCCCGACCCGAACATGGACATTTCACTGTATGTTCGTGTTGGAGTTTGCCCTAAGAAGCCATCACAGCCATGCTTACTAATGGCATGGCTGTGATTGTCCAGTGCAGCATGTGACCCAGCCTCTATATATAAGCTGGAGTCACAAAACGCCGCACATCACATGAGCTATTCTTAGTGTAGGGAGAGGATGCTGCAGCTGTGAGGGAAAAATTCTAATTGTTTTGGGTGTTAAATAGTACATTTGCGTCCTGCGGTGCACTTCATATCTGAGAGTCAAATAGAACCGTCAAATACTGTGGTTACAGCACACTTTGAAAAATTCGAATTGTTTTGGGTGCTAAATAGTACATTTGCGGCCTGCACTTCATATCTGAGAGTCAAAAGGAACCGTCAAATACTGTGCTTACAGCCCACTTTGAAAAATTCTAATTGTTGTGGGTGCTAAATAGTACATTTGCTGCCTGCACTTCATATCTGAGAGTCAAATAGAACCATCAAATACTGTGCTTACAGCGCACTTTGAAAAATTCTAATTGTTTTGAGTGCTAAATAGTACATTTGCGGCCTGCGGTGCATTTCTTGCAGTCCAATAAATAAAACAAAAAATTGTTGACTTTTGGCGGTTACATTGTTGCCTGACATAAACCATCTGTTAGTTTGGTGGGTGAACACAAAAAATGAGGAGAGTGTCAAATAAGGGACATAGCCCTGGTCGTGGTGCTGCTGGTGTTGGTGGAGCTCCTGTTGCAAGGAGAGGACGTGGTCGATCTGTGCCAGCTACATACACAAGTAAAACACCTCCACTAACGCGACATAACCTTCAGCGTTATTTGGTAGGGCCAAGTGCCACTCTTAGAATGGTGAGGCCAGAACAAGTACAGGTGATAGTAGATTGGGTGGCTGACAGTGCCTCCAGTTCCTTGACATTGTCTGCCACCTGGTCCCTTTATGAAAGCTCAGAGTTGGCACCTGCAGCCCATGGTCATCTGTGTTTCACCTCACCCCCTTGCAAATCAGCCAAGCAGTCTGAGCCACAAGTCATGCAGCAGTCTCTTATGCTTTTTGATGACTCTGCTGGCGGGGTTTCCGTGGACTTGCCCCAGAAGTGGAAGAGATTGAGTGCACTGATGCACAACCACTTATGTGTCAGGATGTGGACATGCGACCACCGCAGCACGTCTCTGATGATGACGAAACACAGGTGCCAACTACTGTGGCTTTCGGCAGTGTGCAGACCGGCAAGGAGGGCAGGGTTGAGGAGTGGGTGGAAGATGATGTGAAGGATGATGAGGTCCTTGACCCCACATGGAATCAAGGTCATGCGAGTGACGTGTCCAGTTTGGAGGAAGAGGCGGTGGTCGCACAGAGGCACCAGCACAGCATAAGAGGGAGCAGGGTGCAAAAGCGGAGCGGCCGTCCCCTAGACAGTACGCCTGCTGCTGCACACCGCACCCAGGGCCCGAGCACACCAAAGCCAGCTCCAAGGAGTTCCCTGGCATGGCAGTTCTTCAGACAATGTGCTGACGACAAGACACGATTGGTTTGCAAGCTGTGCAATCAGAACCTGAAGCGAGGCATAAACGTGCTAAACCTGAGCACAACCTGCATGACGAGGCATCTACATGCAAAGCACGAGCTGCAGTGGAGTAAGCACCTCAATAAGCAAGAAAGATCTCAGGCTCCTCCTGCTTCCTCTTCTGCTGCTGTCTCGGCCTCTTCCTCCACCTCTGGAGTCAGTGGCACCTGCCACCCTGCAAACAGAATGTGGCAGCAACGCCATCACGTCCGCCACCGTCCCCACGCATCTCCACACTGTCCCATGGAAGCGTTCAGCTGTCCATCTCGCAAACACTGGAGAGAAAGAGGAAGTATGGCCCTACCGCAATCCCTAGCCCTGAATTCCAGCATTTCCAAATACCTGGCCTTTGAAATGCTGTAATTCCGTCTGTTAGAGATGGACAGTTTTAAAAACCTGATGGCGGTGGCTGTCCCACAGTACGTGGTTCCCAGCCACAACTACTTTTTCAGGTGAGCCATCCCTTCCCTGCACAACCAATTGGCAGACAAAATCAGGTGTGCACTGCGCAATGCCATCTGTGGCAAGGTCCACATAACCACAGATACGTGGACCAGTAAGCACGGGCAGGGACGCTATATCTCCCTAATTGCACACTGGGCAAATGTAGTGGCGGCTGGGCCTGAGGCGCATGTCCTTCCACCACCGAGGATTGCAGGGCATTTCTCTTTGCCTCCTGTTGCCTCCTCCTCCTACTCCGCTTCTTCCTCCTCCTCTACCACCTCCTCATCTGGTCAGCGTAACACCTTGACCACCAACTTAACCACCGCCAGGAGGAAATGACAGCAGGCTCTTTTAAAACTCATATGTTTGGGGGAAAAACCCCACAGCGCGCAGGAGCTGTGGACGGGCATGGAACAATAGACCGATGAGTGGTTGTTACCACTGAGCCTCAAGCCTGGCCCATTATTGGTGTGCAATAATGGGCAAAATATCGTAGCAGCTCTGGGCCTAGCCGGTTTGACCCAGATATATCAGAGCTGCTGCATAAAGTGCGGGCCGTCTGTGCCCACTTTTAGCGTTCTCACCCTGCTGCTGCTCGCCTGTCTGCGCTGCAGCATAACTTAGGCCTTCCCGCTCACCGCCTCATATGCAATGTGCCCACAAGTTGGAACTCCACCTTGCACATGCTGGAGAGACTGTGCGAACAGCAGCAGGCGATAGTGGAGTATCAGCTGCAGCACGCACGGGTCAGTCCCTCTGCGGAACAGCACCACTTCACCACCAATGAGTGGGACTCCATGCGAGACCTGTGTGCCATTTTGCACTGTTTCGAGTACTCCACCAACATGGTCAGTGCCGATGACGCTGTTCTCAGCCTTACTATCCCGCTTCTATGTCTCCTTTGAAAGAACGCTTTGGGCGATGATGGAAGAGGATGTGGCACAGGAGGAAGAGGAGAAGGAAGAAGAGGTGTCATTTCCACGGTTATCAGGCCAGTCATTCACAAGTGGCTTGGAGGGTGGGTTCCTGCACCGGCATAGGCCAGGTACACAATTGTCCAGCCAGAGCACAGTTCTGGAGGAGGATGAGGAGGATGATGAGGAGGAGAAGTGGGAACGGTGTTCACAGCAGGGTGGCACCCAACGCAGCTCGAGGGCATCACTGGAGCATGGCTGGGGGGATACGGAGGACACAGACGATACACCTTCCACAGAGAACAGCTTGTCCTTGCCTCTGGGCAGCTTGGCACACATGAGCGACCACATGCTGCAGTGCCTGCGCACCGACTGCTGAGTTAGCCACATTCTAACTTGTGCTGATTACTGGGTGGCCACCCTGCTGGATCCCTGTTACAAGGACAATGTGCCATCCTTAATTCCCTCACTGGAGCGTGATCGGAAGATGCACACGCTGGTAGACGCGCTGCTGAGGGTATTCCCAACTGACACCTGGGGCTCAATGGAAGCACAAGGCGAAGGCAGAGGAGGAGGAAGAGGTCGCCAACGCAGCTGGGGCACCGCCAGCACCTCAGAAGGCAGGGTTAGCATGGCCTAAATGTGGAAAAGCTTTGTCAACATTAGACATGTGCAAAACTAAAATTTTCGTTTCGTTTTCGTCCATTCGGACGAAAATGTTATTTAGTCTAAAACGAATTTCGTTCATTAATGCATTCGCTTCAGACGAAATTCGTTCATTATTTTCGTTTCATTCATTATTATTCGTTCGTTTTATAGAATACAATGTAATACTATTGGCTTTCTATAAACCGAACGAGAGCCCCATTCATAAGAAATTCTTATGAATGGGGCTCTTGTTCGGTTCATAGAAAGGCAATAGTATTACTTGTATTCTATAAGCCGAAAGTCTATAAACCGAACGACTTTCGGTTTATAGACTTTCGGCTTATGGAATACATGTAATCCTATTGCTATTCTATAAACCGAACGACTTTCGGTTTATAGAATAGCCATAGGTTTACATGTATTACATAAGCCGAAAGTCTATAAACCGATCGTTCGGTTTATAGGCTTTCGGCATTTTACTACACGGAGACAAAGTCTCCATTCATAATTTTATGAATGGAGACTCTGTCTCCGTGTAGTAAAATGCCGACAGCCTATAAACCGAACGTTCGGTTTATAGGCTGTCGGCATTTAACTATACAGAGACAGTCTACATTCATAAAATTATGAATGGAGACTTTGTCTCCGTGTAGTAAAATGGCGAAAGCCTATAAACCGAACGATCGGTTTATAGACTTTCGGCTTATGGAATACATGTAATCCTATGGCTATTCTATAAACCGAACGTTCGGTTTATAGAATAGCAATAGGAATACATGTATTCCATAAGCCGACAGCCTATAAACCGAACTTCGGTTTATAGGCTGTGGGCATTTTACTACACGGAGACAAAGTCTCCATTTATAATTTAATGAATGGAGACTCTGTCTCCGTATAGTTAAATGCCGACAGCCTATAAACCGAACGTTCGGTTTATAGGCTGTCTGCTTTTAACTATACGGAGACAAAGTCTACATTCATATGAATGGAGACTGTCTCGTATAGTTAAATGCCCACAGCCTATAAACCGAACGCTCCGGAAGTACCCAGCTTCATCATAGAAGTCCCGGCGGTCATGCCGGGCGGCAGCAGGGGAGATCTGCGCTCATCGCGCAGACATCCCCTGCTGTTAGAGAGGGGGATCCAGGTCCCCTGCAGCTCTGCTGGGGACCTGGATCCCAGTCTTATAGTCTGACCTCAATTTGAGGTCAGATTATAAGACTACCTCGATTATAAAAGGGGTATTAACACTTCCCTTGCTGATCACAGTTTCTTTTTACTGTGATCCGTTTCCTTCCAAGTTTATGGACCTCATTTAGTTTTTTCAAAATAAATTTTATTTTGTAAATTTTTACTATATTACTTATATTCTTTTCATGTATTAATGTAATTACAGTTAACTCCTACATGCCTGTGCTGTGATTATGACCAGAGCAAACGTTAACCCATTCGTGACGTTGGGACGTTCTATGCCATCCTGATTTTAAGTCCCTTAAAGTCGTTAGGACGGCATAGTACGTCCTGTGTTAAACAGCTCATATCGCGGCTCGGATCATGCTGCAGGCACTTGCAGCGGGATCCCACCTGTCAGATGAGGCCATTTTAAATGGCCTCAGTCTGACAGGGGAAATTTAGCTGGTGCTCAAAAACGAGCACCAGCTACATTTCTCTAAATCGTGCGTGATGTCCGAAGGGCTTGCAATTTTTGGGCAGGGACCCACAGGGTCTATTAAGACCCTGATTGGGTCTCTGCCATAGTGTTCCTGGCTAACGATCACCTTGTGATCAGTGGCCAGGAACAAATCGTGACGTTTTGGTGCTTACGTCATTTGGGACGCAAGCACAATGCGTCACAAAGGGGTTAAAACTCTCCACTTTTTTCAATTTTTTAATACTAAATTCAAATCATTTCATGCTATTGGCTATTCTATAAACCGAAATAGAGTCGGTTTATGGAATACCAATAGCAAAATACATAAACCGACATAATGAACGAATTTCGGTTTATGGAATTGGCAATGGCATTCTATAAACCGACTCTATTTCGGTTTATAGTAATGCCATTGCAAATAGCATTACATTATACATTCCATAAACCGAAAGTCTATAAACCGAACAACGTTCGGTTTATAGAACAGCAATAGCATTACATGTATTCTATAAACCGAACGTCGTTCGTTTTAAAGACTTTCGGCTTATAGAATACATGCAATGCTATTGGCTTTCTATTAACCGAAAGAGTCCCCATTCATACGAATAGGTCAATTGACCTATTCGTATGAATGGGAACTCAATTTCGGTTTATAGAAAGCCAATAGCATTACATGCATTCCATAAACCGAAAGTCATTCATGCCGGTTTATGGAATGTACAATGCTATTGGTATTGTATAAACCGACTCTATTTCGGTTTAGAATGCCAATAGCACGAATGGACGAATAGACGAATGAACGAATGATTTTCGTTTATTAACCATTCGTTCATTCGGATTTTGTTAGTTAATATTTTCGTTATTCGTTTTTCGGACGAATGGACGAAAATGCTATTTTCGTCCGAAAATGCATTCGTCCGAAAACGAATGCACATGTCTAGTCAACATGCCAAAACAACCAGCACCACCGTCTGATGTGCAACGTCTTAGCAGGAGGCATAATTTCAGCAACATGGTGAAACAGTATGTGTGCACAGGCCTACTCGTACTGACTGATGGGTCTGCCCCATTCAACTTCTGGGTCTCCAAATTGGGCACATGGCCTGAGCTTGCCCTTTATGCCTTGGAGGTGCTGGCCTGCCCTACAGCCAGTGTATTGTCTGAACGTGTGTTTAGCATGGCAGGGGGTGTTATCACAGACAAGCGCAGCCGCCTGTCCACAGCCAACGTGGACAAGCTCATGTTTATTAAAATGAACCAGGCATGGATCCCACTAGACTTGTCTGTACCTTGTGCAGAATAGACATTTATACCGGCCTCACCCATTGTTATACTCAAGTGCACTTATTCTTTGTTTTCTTTTTTTATATGTCCCAATGTTTTTGGGGCTACCCCAATTAAAAAAAAAAAAACCGTGTTGGCTACCTCCTCCTCCTCCACCGCCGCTTCCATCTACACCGCCATGGTCACCGCCTCCTCAAACTATGGGTCACTTAGTATAAACTATGTACACAATAGCAGAGGCTTGTGAAGGCCTTTTCTCCATTCATCAGGAGTTGAGCTCAGTTGAACAATGAAAGAGAATACCCTGCACTCCAACACTCTCTCAAATGGATAATTCTGTTGATCCTCCTGTCAGCCATGCTTTAGATTGTAATTTATGTTATTCCAAAACTAAAATCAAAGATTCCCTCTAGTGCTATTTTATGGCTCAGCTGTATTTTTAATTTGTATGTATTTTATGTTATTTTAAGTTATTTCCCTATCCACATTGTTTTGCAGGGCACTTGTCCTACTCTTACCCCCATTTTACTTCCTTTTGCAGTCCTCTTGCTCTTTCCAGGACTTTTTTAGAGGCATTTTAGTGGCCAAAAGTTTGTGTCCCCATTGACTTCAATGGGGTTCGGGGTCAAGTTCGGGGTCAAGTTCGAGCCCGAACCCGGATTTTTTTCCCGAAGTTTGTCAGAACCCGCTGAACCCGAACATCCAGGTGTCCGCTCAACTCTAGTCACTACCAGAAATCATTGAAACAATAACAACCATAATTTTTAATTTATCATTCATTCATTCATTATTTTCTTACTTGCATGTCCGCCATTTCTATCTTCTAGTTGGTTAGAGATAATACTAATAAATCAGTTAGTATTTAGTTTGCCTTTCACTACAAATCCTTTTTTAAAACTATATCCTCTATAACAGTGTTATCCAATAATGTAATCCATTATAAATATGTTTTTCATTTGCAGTTCATGATCACATACCTAGCGTAACAAAATGGCTTGCTGCCAATGTTATGGCTATGAAGGCAATAGCAAGGCTGATATTTTTGTGGAAAAGGTGGCAATCCAAGTGCTAAGTTGCAAAGTTGCTTCTTCCAGTTCAAATGGTGAAATGTAAGGCAATGGAGAGTCCAATGCAGGTACCCCTAAACAGGATGATGTACAGTCTGCATTCTGTATGAGATAATACATTTGTTAAATGTGACACTGGAATTTAAAGGGGCAGTGAAGTGTTATAGTTTTGCCTAGGCCAAATAGGGCTAGGGCCAGTGTGGCAGACCCAGCACCAGGGACATTGCTAGGTCTTCGGATGATCTGGGGCTAGAGCCCAGATGAGCTCTGTAATACACACTGCATCTCTTTCTCAGACACACCATCTCTCTCTCTCTCTTTCTCACACACACCGTATCTCTCTGTCTCTCTTTCTCACACACACAATCTTTCTCTCTCTCTTTCTCACACACACCGTCTCTCTCTTTCTCACGCACACCGTCTCTTTCTCACACACACCGTCTCTCTCTCACGCACACCGTCTCTCTCTCTTTCACACACACACCATCTCTCTCTCTCTTTCTCACACACACCATCTCTCCCTCTTTCACATTGAGACACCCATACACACATTGAGACACCCAGACACACACTTACACACATTGAGATACCCAGACACACATTGAGACACCCAGACACACACTTACACACATTGAGACACCCACACACAGTCACACATTTCTTCTATTTTTTTTTTTTACCTTACATTCTATTTACTTGCAGGAAGGAGGATGTTTTTGGCAGTGTCTTCAGGATCTTTTGCCGGATGTCACCTGACATCCGGTGAGCAGATCTTACAGCGCAACCGGGGCAGAGCTTGCACCCATCACTCTGTGCTCTGTATGGCCAGGAGGTGCGGTCACCGCAGGCACTTGCCTGTGGGCAGTACCTCAAGGAGAAAGGGCTAAGGAGAGAGCTCCCTATAGCAGCATCTCCTACCGATCAGCCCTCACCCCCACGTGAGGTTGATCCTCCGATTCTGGGACCATGTCCCAGAGGGAGGAAAGCTCAGCGGGGTTTTTTTTTTTAAAAAACAATTATAGCCCTGGAGTCTTGGGGCTAAAGTATTCGTTAGCCCCAGAGTCACCATTTGGGGCTATGCAGGGGGGATCCGGGGCTATAGCCCCAGTAGCCCACCCCTAGCGATGCCTCTGCCCAGCACTACAGTTGTTGGTGGTATATCCTCCCTTACTGCTCTGACATCTAGGCTGCCAATACTACTAGATAACCAGGGAGCAAACTGGTGCTGTGAAAAGGGTTGTGGGGCAACATGGAGCTGTAGATTGGTTATGTGAGAGGGTACATCCTGGAGAGGGGTGGGGTGCATAATTTTAGTCAGGTCTACTATATTAGTTATTATAAAACCATATTTTTGTCTGTGCTGAAAAATTATGCAATTCTTTTTTTTTAAGTGCCTATTGTATTTAGTCAGATTCACATGCCCCCTCTTTGTTTCTAGCCCTATTGGTTCTTATTCATCAATCACTTAATGGTCTACACATTATGCACCAATCCTTTCCAAAATTGGTTCCGATTGGGCATAATAGCTGAATTGAAGGGACCCACAAAATTCAGCTACATAATATTCCGCAGCTTGTACTCGTATCAGGTGTTCGAAAACAGATTCTTTGATTCGGGACTTTTTCGCCTTAAAAACCATAGGTTTATGGCTACACAATATGCAACGATCAACCCCCAAATACAATTCAGATTTGGTGATGATTGCCACGACACAGACATTTTAATTCACTCTTTAAGAAGAACAAATGACTCCCAGCCACCCCAGGTCTACTTGCCCCAGCTGGGACCATGAATGTTTTGTTTCATTTGGTCTGGGGCCAGCGGGAACCCCCAGAGCACAATGGGGAGGGTCATTTTTTTTGTATGGGGTCCAGAAACATTTGAGCAGTCCCAGAGCCTGAATGGGTCCTATTACTGTATAGGAGCATATTAGCGGCTCAGAGCCATTTCGGCATCTCCCAACCCATTACTGTTAAACCGCTAATAGCCTTGCCCCACAATATGTATTTGAGGGGTCAGGGAGCACTTGCCAAGCTCCCAGCCCTTTTGTAATATAGTGGGGGGTCATGGTTATTTGCTCTTACCCCCATATATTTTATGAGCGGCTGAGAGCCATTTTGGCAGCTCCCAGAATTATTTTACTTTCCCTGGCACCTGGCACTTTCCCTGGCACCCCATGCATTTTGTAGGGGCCCCACTGAGGATATTTTTTATTAGTTTGTTTTTCATTTCGGGAGGAATCTACAAATTTGTCCCAAAATGAATCTCTATCATCCCATAGAAGTCTATGGGGATGGTAGAGGCTATTTTTGGTTCAGTGTATTTTAATCTGCTTTTGGTTTCGAAAGCATTCAGTTTGTAATCAGCCATGTTGGTCTAATTGTGAAATTTTGCAGGGTCACATTGGGTGTATTTTGTAGCTCGAAACTGGACTTCCAATATGACCTTGATATACCCCAAAGCTTTCTGAACTTAGGGGCAATTACTTTGTATACAGTTTGTATATAATTTACAGGTATACTTTGTAGACTGTTTAGGACTATAAACTGTTTTGTTTTTATTTATTTTCTTTCCCAGCTTCCTTTGTTTGCGAGTATGTGACTAAAGCAAAAAATTATATAACATATTAACACCAACACATTTTCTGGACTATCCCCACACCCCCCCCCCCCTGGAGATATTGCACATCATGAGGTCAAATCTCATTACAAAATATAATCTAGTGAAATAACATAATATATCAATGACCAAAATACTGTGTAATAGATACACTCACAAACATTGAATAGCACTCTTGCCAACTTTCTGCAGTTGGCTCCTGGACAAATGGGTGGGCTAAAAAGGTGCGTCATGACATTCAGTGTCCCTGAGAGATTGAGCTACAGCCTCCTAGTTTGGAATGTGTATATCTATCAGACATACACAGTTTAAACATAATGTTGCCTGTGCACAGTGCTAAACACTGTACCTAGGTAGTAATAATGCCAGGTCAGACCTGAATAGATGGGACAGGAACCCAAGAAATTGGACCATCCGTGCAAATTCAGGATTGTTGGTATCTGTAAAAGGATTCAATCACTCATATGTTCACTCAGATGTTCAAACACATCTTCTAAAATCCTGGCCAGATCTGGTTATGGTTAATATATAAAAAATAATACATGAAGAAACAACATAGTGTAAAACATGCAACAAAAGGTTTAATAATGAATAAGATCAAATCACCCACAAACCTAGTCCAAAAGTGCAATGATATAACCCAATCTCGATTGGTTAGTTGTAGGCTGTGTAAATGGCTACAAATCAGTCTTGTTCCCAACAAAAGATAAAAGCTAATATCTGAATCATGACGTGTGTTTTTGTATGGAAATTTCCTCAGGAGACATTGGTAATAGATCTGGAGAACCAGAACGCTATTATTACATGCTGTTGCTGTTGTAAGTGGACTGGTGTATGTGTCATTGTGTGTGTCATTATATATTTTATACTTCACAACTATTGTCTCCACATATGCTTATAAAATAACTGAGCACTTTATCCACTAAAATGAAAGATTTTTTTTTGTCCCATTAATTTTTTACTGGCTGTCACTGAATCACTGTCTGTACAGTAATTACCTCACAGAACAGTGTCAGACGACGCAAGCACCAAAAGGCCACATTTTGTTCCTGGCCCCCAATTACACAGTGATTGGTAGCCTTAATAGCCTGTGGGTCTCTGCCAAAAGATTGTGATATGTGATGTCACCGAGTTGTGCCCCGAAACCAGAAGTTCAGGCACAGCGCGATTATGTAAAATGTATCAGGTGCTCGCTTTGAGCATCGGCTACATTTTCCACTTTTTCAAAGTGGCCTCATCTGAAAGGTAGGATCCCGCTGTAAGTTCCTGCAGTGGGATCCGAGCACAGCTCATCATGATCTGTTTAATGCTGGACATTCTATGCCTTCCTAGCTTCTCTTAGGTCAGCTAAAATTAGGATGGCATAGAACCTCCTAGTGTCGGGAAGCTTCCTCGTGGGCCCCTGCTGCCCATGTGACTGTCTCACATGGAGACAGTCATGATCAGGCAGAAGCGGACCCGGCTTTTAGTCACAGCCGCCAAAAATGACGGCTGTGACTAATAAAGTGATTTATTGAAAGGCTAACTTTGTTCTATGATGGTTCTACGCTAAAAGTTTGAGTAACTTGCCTGCCAAGCCTTAAAAATCCCCCACCTTTATATTTAGCCATACCCAGTGATATACCGTATTTGCTCGATTATAAGACAAGGTTTTTTCAGAAACAAATTTCTGAAAAAACAACCTTGTCTTATATTCCAGGTCATCTTATAGTCTGACCTCAAATCGAGGTCAGACTATAAGACTGGGATCCAGGTCTCCCGCAGAGTTGCAAGGGACCTGGATCCCCCTTGCTAACAGCCGGTGGATGTTTGCGCTATGAGCGCAGACATCCTCCGCTGCTGCCCGGCACGTCCGTTGGGACTTCTATGATGAAGCAGGGAAGTGCCTGGCAGCAGCAGAGGATATCTGCATATTGTGCAGACATCCTCCGGCTGCCTCCACTACCCACCACGGAGATTTGGGCAGCCAAGGTGCAGACATCCTTCACGATAGTGCAGACATCCTCCATGCTGCACAACACTTCCGTCTATTATGACGGACCGGCTGGGTCGTCTTATATTCGAGCAAATACGGTATTAGGATTTTGTATTGCACAAGTACTTTTCATAGGGTTACTCTTGTATATATATATTTTGTCTTATAGATGTACACTACTTGTTTGATCAGGTGTTTGCTGCAGATTGCACTTTTTTTCTACTGTGTCCCTTTTTTCTATTAATTTTGTTTGTACACAACATGGCCATGACCATGTTGCATAAGAGAATCATAGGAAATATAGTTTGCAATAGTTAAAGAGACAAAGTTAGTCAGTTATTATATTTATTTGTGTTTCTTAATAATATATCAATATTTAATTCTAGGTATTGATGTGTTGCTGTATAATGATATTAATTTATCCTTATATGTAATTTGTATGGTGTGCAGTAGATATTTATATTGTGTGTATAGCACATAGCTGGACTGTGGTGAGATTGCATCCTCTGCATTCTGAATTTCATATATCTTTTGTAAGAGCTCTCTTTAGCTAATTCTGTTTATCATCATACTAATGCAACATATTGATTGTACCCAAGTGAGTGCTTGAATGTCATGTGGCCTTTCTTGATTATTAATTGTTTCTCTTAAATTAAATTTCTTACAATATAAAAAATAAAATCTAAAAAAGATTTATTACCATCAAAAACTATTTTGACCAAGCTGAAGAATTTACCCCAAATGCGTAAGTTTTTATCTTTGATTTAGTTGCATCCATCACTGACATATAGGTCTAAAAAAATATATGAAATGTTATGATAGCAGTGCTATAAAGGCTTTTAAAGATGTGTCTGTTTCTGAATGCCAGGATAGGTAACCTCACAGTAGAAACCTATGCAAATTTCTGCAATATGTTAATTGTAATGCTAACTGATGTCTCATAATCACTTTTTTTCCAGCTTTTAGTCTACATTTATACTTTTCACTTTTGTTTATACAGTATATTTATGTAAATTCTTTCAAATGAATAATATAACACACTCAAATCTAAAAAAAATTGATGTATCACATTTTGCCGTTTGGTATTAAAATATATGATTTTGATTTCCAGGATCATGTACGGCAGGCAGTAAAAGCTAAAACAGAAACTTTAAACCAATATTTTTTTTTCTGGATGCTGATAGAACATTTATAGAAAAGCACATTTATCATTCAGTTTACATACAGCATACTAAAACATATTTAGGATTTCTTTTTACTAGTATTATTTAATGAGTGTCATTATTGTCTTGTCATTAAACATCAACCTGAGGATTTAAATAAACATCCGTAATGTACATACACATAACTAGGATGTATAGGTACCTTTATAGTCATTCAAAGACTTGCTTTACATGATATGCATTAAAGCTGTCTCGACAATAAATAATAAAAGATTAAAATCTTAAAAGTTGGAAAAACTTTAAAAATTTACAACAGTGTTTTATTTGAGATTATAAAAACTCTTGAATGATTTACTTTAAGTGACAAGTTCATTGCTTCCATGAGAGAGAACTAATGATTGTGCTGGCTCTGTGATTGGTGAGTTAGCTCCTAGGAGAACATTGACATGGGCAGATAATAAAGTAGATCTTATACCTGGGCACCTTACTGTCACGAAGATATCTTTCACCGCTCGTGAAGGCAATGACATTACTTAGATATATTTATTTGTGTCTAGCTTGCAATAACATTGGCTATTTCATACAAATGTGATCCGTGCTAGCTACAAGGCATCTCAATGCTTTGCCAAATATTTGAGAAATGATGAAAGTTGCATGCAAATGATCAAAAGCTAGATATCAGAGAAGTAGAAACCAGGGGTCAACAGAATTATGCAGCAAGGTTTAAAGGGACTAAAAATACACTATAAACAATGTTTAGGTTGTTTATCTGTAGAGAATAAACACATATGAAAAAGTATCTACATTTTGTTAGCAACATTGCATGAGGATGCAATAAATAATATAAGATATATGTTTAAAATGTGCCTGTGGTATCTCCGGTTTATGAAATCACCTGTGACTTCATATGCACCATTCAAAAGGAAATGTCTAATTTGCACATTAAACCACAAGCTAAAAGTATAAACAGGATTTATATATTTGCATGTAATTTTTTTCATCATTTTTTTATTTTTTAAATTCACATATGAAACAATATTTAGATGACAGTGTCCCTTTTATTATTTAATAGCCAAGTAAGCTGCAGTAAAACATGACATGCTTTCAACTAGCCATGCCCATTTTCACATACATGAAAGAAAATACATAGAGCATGCTTCTCTCTGATTTTTGGGGGGTTTCTATACTGACGGTATAAATTATATTTAGGCTTTAATTATGTTTAATTGTAAGGCTGAAACTCATCAAGCTTATTTTAACATATATGAAATAAATCCCATACAGTATGCCAGAGCTGTAGCTAGCTCATTCTGCACCAAAGACAAAAAATTTAAAAAAATGGTGCCCCTTCAATATAATGTCATAGCTGTTGCTTTGCAGAAAATGAAAGAAGGTAAATACATAAAAAGGACATTTAAAATTAAATTAATAGATTGTTTTCAGTAATAGCTTCTGTTATTTCATAATTAGCCCGGGTGGTATAGTATAGCTCCTATTAGTATACTGTGATACAGTGATGCATATATTAGTAGTGATGCAGCATAGCTTCCAACAGTATATAGTTAGCAAGACACAGAAATAAGCTCCAAACCAGCTATTTAACCCCAAGAAGGTATACACTTGCAAGAGAGGATTATATTTTCTTTCTTATTAAAACATATTATAGGAGACTTTTGGTTGGCTGGGGATCTTGGAACCTAATGTTCACAGCCAACATCATCAGTGGATGATTATAATTCCTATGAGGCCCAGACATAGTGCTCACTAGATGCTGTATTTCAGCTTTTGTTTTGTTGAAGATACACAGACATGTTTTGGGTCAGATAAATTGGTCAGATCTTCCTTCAGCTGATCCAAGGTGGCAAAGTTCAATATGTTAAAGGGCAAAAGTTCAATATGTTATTTTATTTCAAATAAACAAAAATTACATTTTTGTCGATAGTAAATGCATAAACTTTCTATATGATGCCAACGAGCCATAAATACATTGACTTTGTATATCATGCCAATGAGCAGTTAATACGCACAATTTATGTCATGCCAACAAGCAGTAAATGCATACACTTTGTATATCATACCAATGAGCAGAAAATTCATAAACTTTGTATATCATGTTAATGAACAGTAAATAGATACAAAGACTTCAACTTTGTGTGAGATGCCCTTGAGCCATATTTGCCCCCAAACAGCCTGCCTGTGCCATCTTTTCCCCCAAACACACTGCATGTGCCCAGTAGTGTATATTCCACAAGGCAAACAAGGCACTTGCCTAGGGAGGCACTTTGCCAGAGGGCGGCACTTTGCCAGAGGGTGTTAAAGCACACTTCTGGTGCTTCAAACATTTTTGCTCCCTCCCCTACCATCCCCCACAATCCTTGTGCCCTAAACAGCTGGGCAATGTCATTCTTGTCCTCCAAACAGCATGTATTTTTACAGGTCCACACATATGGTTTAAAAAATCTTCAAACAAATTGAATTTTTTAAGTCTCCATAACAGCAAAATATATGTTCTTGCAATGTATGCCTCTGCATCTTCTTTGGTTACTAACTAAATAAACTAACTAAATAATTCACCATTACATTTTTAGATACTGATAATTTTTTTATAGAGGTTCATTGTGCTCAGTTTCTTCTCTGATGGAAAAAAAAACAATTTACTTCCATCACTATTCATAAACACAGGTCATGTGAGTGGGTTTCCAGTAAGTATGACACATGCATATTAAGTCATGTGTTCTGTAAAAGAAGGATTTTCAGACGTAAACAAAAAAAATAGTGCAACATATACTAGGTTTATTTTATCTAGAACATTTGTTAAATCTGTACAGTTAATTTTGCAAATTCATGGAAATGTGCAGGTCATCTTGGGATTTCTGTTCTACATATTGCTTACAGGAAAAAATATGAGTTTGAGACACATCAACAATAACTTTAGTTGTAACTCTTTATCTGTAATGATGAATATAATCTTATATTTATAGTCATATCTTTTAAGACTAGAGTATAATACTCTATGGAAGAATTTAAAGAAAAAAACATTTTACAGGAAAATAAATTACATTATATTTTTCCGTGTGTTCATTGTCTCAGGGTGATACATATTTTATTAAGTCTAAATTCACAAAACACTTTTGAACATTGGAGTTTTGAAACTGAACCTCCTGTAACATGCACTTATGTCTGAACTAGTGTAATGTTTACTTTCCTGACAGACTGATCTCCACAATATACAAGACCCTCACGACTGATTACGCAACACAAACACCCTTCTATACACGTCTATGGGAGAGAGATCTTAATATAGTCGTGACTGATGGTCAATGGGAAAATATTTTTCTGCTGACTCAAAAGTGTTAACTAGGATGCCTGCTGAACTTCACCGTATATATATACCCGACTTACCCCAATACATGCTAGAGATGCAACAGCACAACAGGCACCTACCGTCATAGATAATGATACTGCCCTAAGATAAAATCATTCTGGCAGGGCATCATAAAAGTCATTCAACAAGTAGCAGACTCCAGTTTCCCCACTTGCCTATAAGCCTGCCACCTTTACTATATTAACTTCCCGCTATCAAAATACAAAATAACACAGACAATTGACTTTCTGATTCAGCAAAAATATGAATTCCCACTAGTTAGAAACAACCACTTCCCCCCTCATAGATGATCACAGAAGTAGAGAACATTAGATCACTTGAAGGCCTGGTGAGAGCCTTCCCATCTCATTAAATGGGAAGAGTAAATGATTAGTATTCATAATCTTTGGCATTCCAGGCACTTTGACTATATACACCATAATGTTCAGATAACCAAATGGGTGGCTGAGAATTGTGGAGTATTTTTTTCACAATAGCTGCAGTACCAATCCTTAGTGGAATGATAGATAACCTTTGACAGTCTAGGTGTTGGACCTTTCCCATGGATGACTAAGCATAATGGGACATGCAATCACAACAGCTACACTGCTGTACCCAGCTGTCTGCTAGCTATTTGCCCTGCTTTCTGGCCACATAAATGCGGGGCTGAATGATTGCCACACTCTTGGTGTTCGTGGAGGCACAATTAGGGGAAAATAGTGTAGTATTTTACACATTTATATTAAATAAGAAATATTACACTCACATTTCCTAGAGCAGCATTTAAATCAATGTTATTATTTTTCTTTTTTTTATTACAGTACAAAAATATACAAATACAAGACTGTAACCGTTTGTGATTTCTCTACTAGATTCTAGATTCCTACTCCAAATTCTAAACACATTAGTAAACTTATATCAATTTAGGCTGGTTTCTTCAGTTTCTGCTACAGGGAGTGCAGAATTATTAGGCAAATGAGTATTTTGACCACATCATCCTCTTTATGCATGTTGTCTTACTCCAAGCTGTATAGGCTCGAAAGCCTACTACCAATTAAGCATATTAGGTGATGTGCATCTCTGTAATGAGAAGGGGTGTGGTCTAATGACATCAACACCCTATATCAGGTGTGCATAATTATTAGGCAACTTCCTTTCCTTTGGCAAAATGGGTCAAAAGAAGGACTTGACAGGCTCAGAAAATTCAAAAATAGTGAGATATCTTGCAGAGGGATGCAGCACTCTTAAAATTGCAAAGCTTCTGAAGCGTGATCATCGAACAATCAAGCGTTTCATTCAAAATAGTCAACAGGGTCGCAAGAAGCGTGTGGAAAAACCAAGGCGCAAAATAACTGCCCATGAACTGAGAAAAGTCAAGCGTGCAGCTGCCACGATGCCACTTGCCACCAGTTTGGCCATATTTCAGAGCTGCAACATCACTGGAGTGCCCAAAAGCACAAGGTGTGCAATACTCGAAATACTTGAAATGTCAAGACTGGGCCAAGAAATATCTCAAGACTGATTTTTCTAAGGTTTTATGGACTGATGAAATGAGAGTGAGTCTTGATGGGCCAGATGGATGGGCCCGTGGCTGGATTGGTAAAGGGCAGAGAGCTCCAGTCCGAATCAGACGCCAGCAAGGTGGAGGTGGAGTACTGGTTTGGGCTAGTATCATCAAAGATGAGCTTGTGGGGCCTTTTCGGGTTGAGGATGGAGTCAAGCTCAACTCCCAGTCCTACTGCCAGTTCCTGGAAGACACCTTCTTCAAGCAGTGGTACAGGAAGAAGTCTGCATCCTTCAAGAAAAACATGATTTTCATGCAGGACAATTCTCCATCACACGCGTCCAAGTACTCCACAGCGTGGCTGGCAAGAAAGGGTATAAAAGAAGAAAATCTAATGACATGGCCTCCTTGTTCATCTGAACCCCATTGAGAACCTGTGGTCCATCATCAAATGTGAGATTTACAAGGAGGGAAAACAGTACACCTCTCTGAACAGTGTCTGGGAGGCTGTGGTTGCTGCTGCACGCAATGTTGATGGTGAACAGATCAAAACACTGACAGAAGCCATGGATGGCAGGCTTTTGAGTGTCCTTGCAAATAAAGGTGGCTATATTGGTCACTGTTTTTTTTTTGTTTTTGAATGTCAGAAATGTATATTTGTGAATGTTGAGATGTTATATTGGTTTCACTGGTAAAAATAAATAATTGAAATGGGTATATATTTGTTTTTTGTTAAGTTGCCTAATAATTATGCACAGTAATAGTCACCTGCACACACAGATATCCCCCTAAAATAGCTAAAACTAAAAACAAACTAAAAACTACTTCCAAAAATATTCAGCTTTGATATTAATGAGTTTTTTGGGTTCATTGAGAACATGGTTGTTGTTCAATAATAAAATTAATCCTCAAAAATACAACTTGCCTAATAATTCTGCACTCCCTGTAAGTCAGAGGACTCAAGTCTGATTTATCCTTTAGCTTATCATCCTAGAACAACTTCCATTTTCCCCTGGGGTATGGGCCCAGTATCCACTGCGCCACTATGCTCCTTCTCAATGTTACAATTTAATAGTTGAAACTTTATTGGTTCCACAAGATTAGGTTTCTTATTTAGCACATGAATATATGTATTTTTTGTGGATGCTCAGCATACTAAAAATAAACTCCAACTCTAATAGCTCAAGAAAAATGTACAAGAAAAATGTCTAAGTCATCTTGAAGAATAAACCCAACAACATCACACAGGATGTGGGGCCCTACCTGAGTCAATACCAATATCATTAGTGGTTCGTCTCCTTCAAAGCAAGTTACAACTAAATGACTCAAAATATAAATGGTGAATGGGAGCAAAGTGCACACTTACAAAACGATTGTTTACTGAATAAACCCCCAACACAAATGTGCCAACCAAGGGCTATCAAGTATAATTGCTAAATTCTTGCTTTCCTACACTCAGATAAATGTTCACAAGCATCAAAGGAGAACAAAATTGGAAAAAATTGAGATATCCCTCTAAAAGTTACAACGCCTGCTTGGCTTGCATTTTAATGATTTTATGGAAGACAGGTAACTTATTACACACACAGGACATAGAAAAAGACACATTACAAAGTATTCACTGGTTTCACTATGATGTTGCTCTGTTCTGTCTTCCTTCTGAGCACATTTGTCATGCATTGATAATACAACTACAGTGAGGGAAAAAGTATTTGATCCCCTGTTGATTTTGAACGTTTACCCACTGACAAAGAAATGATCAGTCTATCATTTTAATGGTAGGTGTATTTTAACAGTGAGAGACAGAATAACCAAAAAAAACTTATAAATTGATTTGCATGTCAATGAGTGAAATAAGTATTTATTTGACCCCTTCAATTTAGTACTTGGTGGCAATCACAAAGGTCAGAAGTTTCTTGTAGCTGCCACCAGGTTTGCACACATCTCAGGAGGGATTTTGTCTGTGGGCAAATGTTCAAAATCAGCAGGGGATCAAATACTTTTTTCCCTCACTGTATTTACAATGTAAAACGCCAGAAATATTGGAGCAGAGTGCTAGTTTTAGCACAGTCTGCCTAAAGATTTCATTGGTTTCCATGGGAATTGATCCAAATTTAGCTCATTTCTTCACGTTTGATTTCATAAACAATATCCTAAATGATTACAGGAGATGTTTATGAAGCTAGAACAAAATGCGTATTGATTATTAATGAGCATCAATTATGTCTTTTTAAGTAATTACACAATTTCATTTTTTTTTTTTTTTGTAGCTGAGCTTTACAGTTAAACTGAACTACAAGAGAACAGCAAAAACAGCCGTTAGTAGCTGAGTTGGAAAGACAGGATCAGTTCATTTGTAATGAGTAGCCCTCTTAATAGTTAATTATCACTGTAACAGAACAACAAAAATCAGTCATTATGGGCTGAATTATAGAGATAAGCAAGTTAGAGAATTGTTCATGCTGAGCCTCTAATGATTGATTTTTGCACTTCACTTGCAGTTTATTTGCCAGTTTTAAAAAATAGCCCATGATGGGTAGTTACAAAAGAAAACAATGAACAAGTTTAAACATCACAGACAACCTAGATACTTATAACAGTATATGTTTTTGAAGTTAGGATAAAAAAGGCAAACTACATAAATAGCTCAGATTTCCAGGGTTAAGCTAATATTTAAAAAGAACTATTTTTGAACATATTTACACATCAATGTTGCATGCAATAAAATACGCATACAAGGTTGTACTGTTCATTTTAATACCTAAAATCGTTGCATAAATCTCAGATTCACAAAGTGCATTTTAGTTTTTTTCTGGTATGTAAAAACATTTTTTTTTTATTGGACAAAGGCTCAATTGATTTTTGTAATATGTTTTTATTGGAATTTTAAAAACTTGACAGCACAGGAAGGTAAGCGATACAAATAAAATGTACATGTAAGCCTAATGGAATAACATTTAACATCTGATTATCTGTGAAAGTACAGTTGTCTGCCTGTTGTGCCTTTGTGGTATGGATGGAGTTCTTGGTTTGGAGAAGATTGGGGGAGGGTGGGTGAGGTTTAATTTTAAAGAAAAACTTTTGAGACTTTTCTCCTCCCTTTAAGAAATCCTAATTATACAAAGAATTTCTACCATTACATGGTATTGTTTCTCTCCAAGAACAAATATTTATCCCAAGATTGAAAGATTTTGTAAATATAAGGGTATATAATATTTACTTTTAGACTTACAAAAAAATATATTCATACATTAAAACAACAAACATAAACATGTTAATTACTCTAATGTCAACAAAATCTTTTTATAATAATAATAGTTTGTAGATAAATTAAGTAGAATATATTTACAATGAAAATTATCTGGGGATTTAAAGAAAAAAGAAAGAAGTGCCCTATTCATGCCCTCTATACCGAAGGGTAGTGGCAGGGGAGAGCTGGCAACTGTTATCTTGGAGGCATGGGCGTCCGCAAGGGGGGGCACTTGCCCCCCCCCCCCCCTCCGGGATTTAAAAAAAAAGTACCTTTGATGTAACAGGGAGCTTAACGCTGCCGTTAAGCTCCCTGTTACACTAACCTTAGTTGTTTCCTCCGTGCATCTTCCCTCCTGCACGGAGGACGGAAGCTCCTGTTGCGTTTTTTTTTTTTTTTTTTTTTTTTTACTTTATTGATGCTTCGCGACTTCAATTAAGTTTTTAAAAAAAGACCGGAGCTTCCTTCTTCCGTGCAGGAGGGAAGATGCACGGAGGAAACAACCGGAGAGCAACAACAAAGAGGTAAGTGCTGGGGAATGGGGGGAGGAGGCAACAAATGAGCAAATCCTGGCATATTGAGAGACAAATCCTGACATATTGAGAGGCAAAATCCTTGTATAGAGTGGCAAAACCAGGCATAGGGTGGCAAAACCTGGCATATTGAGAGACAAAACCTGGCATATTGAGAGACAAAATCTTGGCATATTGAGGGGCAAAATCCTGGTATAGAGTGCAAAACCAGGCATAGGGTGGCAAAACCTGGCATATTGAGAGGCAAAACCTGGCATATTGAGAGGCAAAATACTGGTATAGAGTGGCAAAACCAGGCATAGGGTGGCAAAACCTGGCATATTGAGTGACAAAACCTGGCATATTGAGAGGCTAAAACCTGGCATATTTAGAGGCAAAACCTGGCATGTTGAGTGAAAAAAACTGGCATATTGAGAAGCAAACCCTGGCATATTGAGAGGCAAAATCCTGGCATAGAGTGGCAATATCCTGGCATATTGAGGGGCAAAATCCTGGTATAGAGTGGCAAAACCAGGCATATTGAGGGGTTAAATCCTGGCATATTAAATGGCTGCGTCCTGGCATATTGAGGGGTTAAATCCTGGCATACTAAATGGATAAATCCTGACATATTGGGTGGCTAAATCCTGGCATATTGAGGGGTTAAATCCTGGCATATTAAATAGCTAAATCCTAGCATATTGAGGGGTTAAATCCTGGCATATTAAATGGCTAAATCTTGGCATATTAATTGATTAAATCCTGGCATATTGAATGGCTAAATCCTGGCATATTGAATGGCTAAATCCTGGCATATTGAGGGGTTAAATCCTGGCATTTTGAAGGGTTAAATGTTGGCATATTGAGGGGTTAAATGCTGGAATATTGAATGGCAACATTTCTGGCATATTGAGGAGTTAAATGTTGGAATATTGAAAGGCAAAATAATGGCATATTGAGGGGTTAAATGCTGTCATATTGAATGTCAAAACTATGGCATATTGAGGGGTTAAATTATGCAATATTGAATGGCAGAATTCTGGCATATTGAGGGGTTAAATTATGCAATATTGAATGGCAAACTTCTGGCCTATTGAGGGGTTACATTTCTGTGGATGCCCATGCTTGGAGGGGCTAAAACAATTTAGTGGCCTATGGTGCAACTTCACCAGATACAGAGACTGAAATAGACAAAACAGTTGGACAGAAAGAAAGACCAATACACAGTGATAGACAGAGAGACAGGGCAGTGGTTGGGTCAAAATATTTTCTTTGCTAGTTTGCACTGGCTTTTTATCACCCCTTCTCTTCCTGAGATCCAGAAATAAGAGGGGACAGAAAGGCATGCCAGTGGGTTCTGGGCATATCTAACCTTGGTTTTTTTTTTACTCTACCCAGTGATGGTCAACCTATGGCATGGTTGCCACTTCCAGCACTCAGGAGTCTGACTGTACAGTCACCATCATCATATACGGAGACATGTGAAGCATAGGGAGACAGTGACATGGAAAGACTAAAGAAAAGGAGACAAAAACAGATGGAAGTGGAAAATGAAAATGGGCACCTTGGCTGAAAATCCTTTGCCATCACTGCCCTAACATATCGATCCCAACTAGAGACTCACCTTGAGGAAGATGGCTGCTTAGCCTACAGACTGGTGGATTTAGAAATGAAAAATCCATTGAGTCAGGGTTTAGACCAATTCGGAATTGCCAACCCAACCCCTTGCCAGCCCTCCCTGCTTAGAAGTTGTACACTTCAAATACAGTTTGAAGCTGGAACACTAAGCACTTCAAACAACAAATGTATACAAAGCTGTATATACTAACTTTGTTGTGTTTTAATAATACCTTGACAACATATTAATAGAGTCATACCATGTAATGATAATTGCGTTTCTACGAATTTCAAGTACTTATAGAGCCTTCATGACAAAACAGTAACATAGAACAACAATTGTGCAACTTCAGCTGTAAATCGTGCATGTGTGCAGTGCATATTGTGTTCAACAGTTCATAGCCAACTCATCAATAATGCAATAAGGCACTTTACTTTATCCCTTTTAGTAATGCTGCTATTTAACCCTTTTGCTGACACTGGAGGCTAATACTGGCTGATTTTTTTGATTGAAAGGTTTATCTAGTTCTAGTGACTGAACACCACCACAGTAAATGATTTTCTGTTTATTACAATATGTCAAATACAAAAAGCAGCCTGCGCACTGCTTGGAGGAAGCACTGAAGCACTCTAGTTGCTATTGAAATCAATAAATGCCAAAGAAATGGGCAATACAAAGTAAAAAAGGTGCATTATTCTGCATCAGGGTTTCTGTAGTGCAACAGGATCGAACACATTAAAGTAAGCAAGGAAAAATGGCTACTCCACTTACAGATGAATGAACATACTTACTTTACAAACAAGAAGATTTGTTAACACCATCCCTGCCAGTACAGTTATATGCACTTAAGGAGGCATTAGATAGTCCTTACATAGACAGCTTTTTATTTTTTTTATTTTAACTGAAATGAAACTTCTAAAAGGGACAGTATATGTGAAATACACTTATTTTACTTTAAAGCAAATGACAGTTTTCCTGTAGTTTTGTAGATTATAATTTCAGAAGGGCCTTTAAATTCAGTTACATCACTGAGAGGTGGTTCACACAATGCAGGCTACCTTCCTTTATATCAGTGTTCATGCTCCCCTTTGGAAAAATTCTGTCATTAACTATTACTGTGTGTTATGCACCACAGCATGACTTCCTGGCAGAGGAGCTACTAGAGGCCACAGACCAGGGGCATTGCTAGGTCTTCGGATTATCTGGGGCTAGAGCCCAGATGAGCTCGGTCACACACACGCCATCTCTCTCTGTCTCTCTTTCTCACACACGCCGTCTCTCTCACACACACCGTCTCTCTCTGTCTCACTTTCTCACACACGCCGTCTCTCTCTCTCTTTCTCACACATACCGTCTCTCTCTTTCTCACACACACCACCTCTCTCTTTCTCACACACACCACCTCTCTCTTTCTCACACACACCATCTCTCTCTTTCTCACACACACCATCTCTCTCTTTCTCACACACACCGTCTTGCTCTCACACACTCACACTGTCTCTCACACACTCACACTGTCTCTCTCTCTCTCACACACAACGTCTCTATCTTTCTCACACACACACCCTGAGACACACTCACACACATACACTTACGCAAACACCCTTACACACACACTTACGCAAACACCCTTACACACACACATACACTTAAGCAAACCCCCTTACACACACACACATACGTAAACACCCTGACACACACACCTAGACACCCAGACACACACATTGAGACACCCACACACACAAATTGAGACACCCACACACATTCACACACAATGAGGTTCCCACACACATTCACACACATTGAGACACACACACATTCACACACATTGAGACACCCACACTTTCACACATTGAGACACCCAGACACACGGAGACACCCAGACACACACTTACACACATTGAGACACACAGACACACACTTACACACATTGAGACACACACTTACACACATTGAGACACCCAGAGACACACTTACACACATTGAGACACCCAGACACACACTTACACAGATTGAGACACCCAGGCACACACTGAGACACCCACACACACACACTTACACACATTGAGACACCCACACACTTACACACACTGAGACACCCTGACACATACACCTAGACAACCACACACAGTCACACATTTATTCTATTTTATTTTTATTTTTTACTTACCTTACAGTTGGTCCATTATCCAGGATCTTCTGCCGGATGTCACCTGACAGGGCGCGGAGCTTGCACCCGTCGCGCTGTGCTCAGTATGGCCAGGAGGTGCGGTCACCACAGGCACTTGCCTGTGGGCCACACCTCGAGGAGGAGAGGCTAGGGAGAGAGCTCCCTATAGCAGCCTCTCCTCCCGATCGGCCCTCGCCCCCGCGTGACGTTAATCCTCCGATTCTGGGACAATGTCCCAGACGGAGGAAAGCTCACCAGGGGGATTTTTTTTATTTTTTTTTAAACAATTATAGCCCTGGAGTCTCGGGGCTAAAGTATACTTTAGCCCCAGAGTCTCCATTCGGGGCTATGAAGGGGGGACTCGGGGCTAAAGCCCCAGAAGCCCATCCCTAGCGACGCCTCTGCCACAGACAGTCAGGCACCCAAAGCGGTTTGCCCGGCTGCCGGGGTCTCTCACTATAATAGAAGGAAAGGTAGGTTGGCCTGGGGATTGGCTACAACCAAACCTAGCTCCCTCTATGATTGGCTGCCACACACCCAGTACATTGAGTAGGCACGTCCCTGATTGGCTAAGAGTTTAAACGGATGTAGGAACCTCTCTGATTGGCCAAAAGTTTAAAGAGCCAAGATAAAGGGTTTAAAGGGCTGAAACCACTCACACCTAGGTTTTCATTGGTTGCTCTTCTCATGCATTCCTTCTGATTGGTGCCTAACAGTTCAGGTACCAAATTTGATTGTGTCAACTAGATAATGTGTTTAAGTTCCTTTGTTCAAGTCTATATTATCTGATCTCAGTCTGTATAAATACAATGTCTGCCCTGAATTAAATTGTACTTCAACTGCTGTTCAAGAGAGCTGAGTCCTGTGTACTTATTCTGAACATATAGCAGTAGTTCCAGAGGCGTTTTGCTGTTCCAGCTGTTAGGAGTGTTGCAAGCAGAGGAGTCTACTAAGCCTGGTAGATGTCTTGTTACACTGGGGGCAGCTGTGATCTGCACAGCTTTACTCTAAACCGTGAAACACCATGGAAGAAAGCTACAAGCTGCTCACCCTTGCTGACCCAGAGGACAAGATGCTTCTGGGCTAAAGAAGCTGGAGTTGATTGCTGCTCTTGCAGAGCTGGACCAGGCTGGAGAAGGCTCTAGCAACACCAACCCCCAGGAAGCTACCCCTCTGATGCAATGCAAGGCAAGCTGGACGTGGTCACCCTTTGGGTAAGAAACCAATTGGCTGCCTATGGCCCTGCTCCCCCTTTGACATTATTGACCGCATCATGTAGGCAGCAGAGAAAGAAGGGGAGTAGGAGCTGGCCAAGATGCCCGACCCCAATGCCAGCCCTGCCAGTCACCCAGCTTGCTTTTCCTCCAGCCTGCCAGTCACTCATCAATCCTTTAAGATATCTGATGACACCTTGGGAGATATTGATGGCTTTATACAGGACTTTGAGTGACAATGCCAACTTAACAACCTAGAGGAGCGGGAGTGGATGCCTATCCTTGTGGGTAAGCTTACAGGCAGAGCAACGGAGGCCTACCAGACCTCCCAATGATTGCTGGCATGCTATGCTATCACCCCTGATGCCTACAAGTGCTGCTTCCATGAAGCTCGCCTGAGAGCAAAAGATACCCGAATGGGCACACTCCCTTAACCGGGCTGCCCGCAGCTGGATGCAGGGCAGCGCCACCACAACAGCGGAGGATATCCTGCAGCAGTTCCTCCTGGAACAATTTTTTTAAAACATACCTGGGGATGTAAGAGCCTGAGTCCGGGACCACAAGCCAAAGAATATGGAGGACAGCCACAAATTGACACACTGAGGGGTAACGTATATGCTCCCACTACTGGGGTACTACCCTCTTTGGTGCCCAGATCCCAACCCTGTGCCTGGACCACAACAACCAACCCCCCAAGCCCGTTTTTAACCTCCTGACTTCCCAGTGCAGGGCACATCAAGCGGTACTTCCCAACTCTGCACCCTGCAGCCAGTACCCATGACTCTCCTGTCTTCTGAACGTTCGGTTTATAGAATAGCAATAGGATTACATGTATTCCATAAGCCGAAAGTCTATAAACCGAATGTTCGGTTTATAGACTTTCGGCTTATGGATTACATGTAATACTATGGGCTTTCTATAAACCGAACTAGAGTTCCTATTCATAAAAATGTATGAATGGGGACTCTGTTTCGGTTTATAGAAAGCTAAGAAGTTGAACGAATGAACGAATGGTTTAATATAAACGAAAATCATTCGTCCATTCGTGCTATAGTATTGGCATTACTATAAACCGAAATAGAGTTGGTTTATAGAATGCCAATAGACTTACATGCATTCCATAAACAGAAAGTCGTTCATTATGTCGGTTTATGGAATGTAATGGACTCTATTTCGGCTTATAGAATGCCAATAGTAC
This sequence comes from Pelodytes ibericus, assembly GCA_036172795.1. NCBI lineage: Eukaryota > Metazoa > Chordata > Amphibia > Anura > Pelodytidae > Pelodytes > Pelodytes ibericus. The sequence goes on from CM069863.1 coordinate 77,367,171, forward strand.
TACGAATGAACGAATGATTTTCGTTTATTAACCATTCGTTCATTCGGCTTTCGTTAGCTTAGCATTTTCGTTATTCATTTTTCGGACGAATGGACGAAAATGCTATTTTCGGCCGAAAATGCATTCGTTCGAAAACGAATGCACATGTCTAATATACAGTGCTGAGGCTGTGCTGGCATCCCGATCATGAGTGGACAATCGGGTGCACCACTTGCAACCGGTATCAGTAAATGGGCAAGCAGCAGAGGGGCTGCGGGACACTGGTGCCACTCTTACCCTGGTACAGCTACATGTCATACCCCATGCTCAACCTTTGGAGTTCACTGTGGAAGTGAAAGTTGCTTGGGGCCAAATTTACCAACTACCTATGGTCTTTGTCCACCTGGATTGGGGCACTGGACAAGGGTGTCATGAAGTGGGAGTCATGGCTGGACTACCCACTGAAGTGTTGCTAGGCAACAATTTGGGCTATCTGGAGAGGCAGTTTATGCCCACATATTCTACCCTGGATAATTCGCAGGACTACCTAGCCCTCACCCTGATGATCCTGACTTGACCAAACTCCCATGCTGGACATCACCTGACACTTAGAGAAGTGAACCTCTCTGATCCCACATAGAGATGGTACAGAGAGAGTGCAACCACTGGAGAAGTTGTCACGCAGAAGGATCACATAGTCTGGCAAGATGGTCTCCTATACCGCTCTACATTCGAGAATCCCAAAGACCCCAAATCTGTCCCCATACTGCAGCTAGTAACCCCAGCTGAATACTGTGCCACCCTCCCTGCCCTTTGCTCATGAAGCCCCTCTTACTGGGCACCTCAGAGCACGTAAGACCCTGCACCGGATGAAATCTCTTCAAATTACCAACTTGACAACTAGAATGCCAAACATTTGTATATAATTTTCAATCATTTTTTATTATCTATGTTCACAGGAAAGGTATTTTGGTGATACAGTCCCTTTAAACTTGGTGAAACTGCCCTTTTAACTCTATTTTGCCCCCGAGAACTCAAATAGTTGTATTGCTCAATCTTGTCCTTATTCATACAAAGATAGGATGCAAACATTTATAGATGATAGAGGAGGTAAGATACAAAAAATGTTCCCTCGTGAGGAAGTCATTGGCTCGCTCATTCTTTAAAAAGGTTAAATAATCACTAATCAGTAGTTCTTATTATTCCCAGATGTTATCAACAATTCTCTAGAAAGTTCTGCTTATGCTTAGTGAAGGTAATACTTTACAGCAGTTAGTATTCTTAGTTACAATGTATTTGCAGTTTAAAGGCATCTTGGTTGTAGTGAACTGGCATGCAAATAAATTGGCTTCCCAAATACTTTAGGAAATGATTGTCCTTTGAATGTCATCATTCTGGAGTAGTTAGCGGAATTAGTGCAAGTACTTAAGTAAGCTTATTATGTTACCTGATAATCCAAATAGGAAGTGGTAAATAGTAAATAACCATGGGAACGCTTATGATGCTATCTTACCACATAAAATCCAAAACACATGGCATAAATAGTGTGTAACAAGTGAAATCACATGTATTCTTTCACTACATGTTATCCTGATTTTTGCAACTCACTAGAACACATCATTTTTTCAATTTTAAGCTTATCAGTTTCCGATTCTGATACTGGACTGTGAATTTTTAAAATTGGTGTCAGTTTCTTTTATGACTTCATAGAATTAAAGTCCTTCATGATAACATATAAAGGCCTGCCAAGTGCTGACAGTTATTGTACTTTTATAGAACCAGCTGTAGATAACCTGTCACAAACCATAATTTGAATTCCAAACTAATTATTAATATTTCAGTGAAACATAGAAACATAGAATGTTAGCAGGTAAGAACCCTTTGGCCAGGGCCGGACTGGGAGAAAAATTCGGCCCGGGCATTTTTTGATCACAGCGGCCCACTAAGAAGGGGGCGGGCAGAGGAGGTGTGTTTTGTCATCACCAATGACAAACACGCTCCCTCTCAAAGTGAGCATGTTGGTTCAATGCTCTTCCAGGGCAGACCATGCGCAGAGCTCTGCTGAAGAGCTCTAGCATGAGAAAAAACCCTGTATTTGTTCTGCACAGTGCAAGCAAATTTAATAACATGCTTGCACTGTGTTTCCTTGCAACTTGTCTCTGGTGTCTCTATAAATGGATACCAGGAGACAAAAATGCCAGGAAAGAGTATTGAGCATGTGTTTGGAGCCTGCTTGTGGGATTGCGTGTTTGTAGAGTGAGCTGATTGTCTTGTGGTATTGTGTAATAAGGTTCGGTTTTAGTTGTGTTGTGTTTGTGGTGTAATGTGATGCATATGTGGCTAGGGGCTGTAGAGAATGTGTGTATAGGGGATATAGCAAGTGTGTGCATACAGGCTATAGTGTGTGTGTGTGTGTGTGTGTGTGTGTGTGTATATATATATATAGATGTAGTGTGTGTTTAGGGGTGTAGTATGTGTTTGCTTACAAGGAATCTAGTGTGTGTATATATACATATATATATGAGTCTAGTGTGTGTTTGAAGGACCCAGAATGTGTATAGGAGATCTAGTGAGTGTGTGTTTATAACGGTTTCAGAGTGTGTATATAGGGATCTAGTGTGTGTATGTGTGTAGATGATCCAGAGTTGGGTAAGGGATCTAGTGTGTGTCTGGAATGTAACGTGTTTAGGGGTGCAGTATGTGTGTGAGGGGTGCTGTGTGTATATATATATATGTAAGTATTGTGTATGTCTGTTGTGCAGTGTGTTGGGGGGTTCTGTGTGTATGTGAGGGGTGCAGTATGTGTGTGTGAGGGGGGCGGTGTGTGTGAGAGTGATGTGTGTGAGTGCGTGAGTGCTGTGTATGATGTGTGTGAGAGTGCTGTGTATGATGTGTGCGAGAGTGCTGTGTGTGAGTGCAAGAGTGCTGTCTATGATGTGTGTGAGAGTGCTGTGTGTGAGAGTGCTATGTGTGTGTGATGGGTGTGAAAGGGCTGTGTGTGATGGGTGTGAGAATGCTGTGTGTGATGGGTGTGAGAATGCTGTGTGTGAGAATGCTGTGTGTGATGGGTGTGAGTGCTGTGTGTGTGAGAGTGCTGGGTGTGATGGGTGTGAGAGTGCTGGGTGTGATGGGTGTAAGAGTGCTGTGTGTGAGTGCTGTGTGTGATGGGTGAGAGTGCTGTGTGTGAGTGATGGGTGTGAGAGTGCTGTATAAATGTTAGAATGGATTGTGTGTGTGTGTGTGTGTGTAGGGGGGGGGGGTAAATAAACAAATAAAATAACATAACATAATGCCTGTTATTTTATTTGTTTATTTACCCCCCCCCCTACACACACACACACAATCCATTCTAACATTTATACAGCACTCTCACACCCATCACACACAGCACTCACACACAGCACTCTTACACCCATCACTCCCGTCTTACCTTTAGCCTGGGAGGGGGGGACCGGCACTCTGGTACCTGGAGGCGGGGTTCCCTGGTGGTCCTCGTGGTGAGTGAACTCTAGCCTGCGGGCTAGAGTTCACTCTCGCGAGATCCGGTCGTTGCCATGGCAATGCTCCGGATCTCGCGAGAGGAACCCGGTGGAGCTGCAAGTTAGAGCTCCGCCAGGTCCTCTCTCCAGTCTCCCTCCCTCTCTCCCCGCCGGCGGCCGCGTTTGTCAGCATGTGGGCCGGTGAGGGAGATCTTTGATGTCCTCACCGGCCCTTCATGTCAAACAGCGGGGCCGGCGCTCGGATAGTGCCGGCCCTGCATAGACCGGCAGGGGAGATCCTGGGACCCAGAGGCCACTGCTGGGACCTCCCCTGCCGGCCTCGGCCCATGGCCACCGCGGCCCACCGGGCATTTGCCCGGTGTGCCCGATGGCCAGTCCGGGCCTGCCTTTGGCCCATCTAGTCTATTCAATTGTCTGCATACTTCCATTAGTCTCTAGTCCTATGTTATAGTGGCAAATGAAAGTATGCAGAATATTGGGAAGACTAGATGGCCAAATATTTCATGTTTCTATGTTTTACTGAAATCGCAGTTTGTAATCCATTGTTATTACACAAAATGACAATAATCTAATGTATCTCCAAATTCCTCACATCCATTGTAGTCTCCTAGTTGAGTGATTGAAACAAAAGTCTATGCATTAAGGAAGTGTATAGAATTAGAACATATGCAGGATAAATTCAAGTACAAGGTAAAGACACTTTAAGCTTTTTGGTTGCTTTATATGACATGAGAGGTCTGTCAGACTTTAACCAATGCTGTAAACATAAATACATTTGTGGGACCAGTCTAATGGAAAGGTTTACTCTGTAATGGTGCAAGCGAGCTAAAAATGGTGATTCCTCTCCCGAGTAGGTTACATCCTATAGGGCCGGCTATTTCAGCTTTTGACTGTTCTCGCTGAGAGGGATCCCACATCTTCGTTTTTTGTATATATAAATAGAAACATAAAATGTGTCAGCCCATTTATACTGGCCAATTTTCTAAATACTTTTATTCGTTCTGGGTCTTATATTATATATAGGATATCCTTGTGCCTATCCCATGCATGTTTAAAATGCCTTCACGTATTAACATTTACCACTTGTGCTGGAAGGCTATTCCATGCATTCACTACCATCTCAGTGAAGTAATACTTCCTGATATTACTTTTAAATCTTTCCCCACTCAGTGGCATCCTGAGAAAGTTCGGGAGTGTGCGGACTGCACCGGATGACACTGTCACGGTTATTCTGGGTTTGTGGCTGTTTTTGTCTTCAGCCTCTAGTGGCCGCTATTGTGGTATTCCCATTCTACTCCTGTTGTCAGCTGCCTCGTTATCCTCAGCCCTTCCCTATTTAAACCTGCAGCTTATGGCAATCAGTGCCTTTGCATTGCTTTGGTTGCAGCCTGTGATAGTGCCCTGTTTCTAGTTCTAACATATCTAACATATATATATTGATTATTGAATTCCCGGTTCTGACTCCTGCTTGATTTTGACTCCGCTGTTTTCTGCCTGCCTCGACCATTTTGCCTGTCTAGTGACCTTGCCTTCTGAATTCCTACGTTGTACCTTGTTCCTGTTTCGTGTATGACCCGGCCTGCTGATTATCCTTCTCGTCCAATACTCCCTGTGTATCTCTGCTTCAGTGTGTGGTTGCAGTCAGTGTACAAGTCCTGGGTGGTTATTTACCTGAGGTTCAACCATAGGGTATAATACCATTCAGGTGAATAACACTGTTCTGTTTCCAAACCTGTTGCAGTAGCTACCAGTCCTGTCTGTTTGGTCTCAGCTACCAGTTCTGTCTGTTTGGTCACAGCCAGGGCCGTCTTTAACGCGGGGCAAACGGGGCAGCTGCCCTGGGCCCATTTACTCCTGGGGGGCCCTAAGGCAGCTGTCCCGTGGGCCCCCAGCCCTGCTTGCCACGTTCACAGCGCATTGCGCTTGTGAACGCTTTTTTCCGGCAAGCCGCATCCGATGGATGCGACGGCCGGAAAAAAAAAAAAAACTGACGCCGGATGTGACGTCGCGTCACATCCGGTTACTGTTTCCCTCCTCCATGCAAGAGAGAAGACTGCACGGAGGAGACATCTGGCAGGGGGACACGGAGCAGTGAAGTGTGAGTACTTGGGAAGGGGGGTGGGGGGCTGACTGGCACTATATTACTCGGCATCTGGCTGGCACAATATTACTGGGCATCTGGCTGGCACAATATTCCTGGGCATCTGGCTGGCACTATATTACTGGGCTCTGACTGGCACACTATTACAGGCATCTGACTGGCATAATATTACAGGCATCTGACTGGCACAATATTACAGGCATCTGACTGGCACAATATTACAGGCATCTGACTGGCATAATATTACAGGCATCTGACTGGAACAATATTACAGGCATCTGACTGGCATAATATTACAGGCATCTGACAGGCACAATATTCCTGGCATCTGACAGGCACAATATTACAGGCATCTGACAGGCACAATATTCCTGGCATCTGACAGGCACAATATTCCTGGTATCTGACTGGCACAATATTACAGGTATCTGAATGGCACAATATTCCTGGGCTCTGACTTACACAATATTCCTGGTATCTGACTGGCACAATATTACAGGCATCTGACTGGCACAATATTACAGGCATCTGACTGGCACAATATTACAGGCATCTGACTGGCACAATATTACTGGGGTCTGAATTTCACAATATTCCTGGTATCTGACTGGCACAGTATTCCTGGGCTCTGAATGGCACAATATTACTGGGCTCTGACTGGCACAGTATTACTGGGCTCTGACTGGCACAGTATTACTGGGCTCTGACTGACACAGTATTACTGGGCTCTGACTGGCACAATATTACTGGCATCTGAAAGGCACAATATTACTGGCATCTGAATGGCACAACAATTATGGCATGTGTGTGTGTGTGTGGGGGGGGGGGTAACATTGCAATGGATGGCGGGATTGCATGCAGGGGAGGGGGCAGGGTCCAGGGGGCCCAAGCAAATGCTTGCCCAGGGTCCAATCACTATTAAAGACGGCCCTGGTCACAGCTACCAGTCCTGTCTGTTTGGTCTCAGCTACCAGTCCTGTCTGTTTGGTCACAGCTACCAGTCCTGCCTCAGTTCCAGTCTCAGCTACCAGTCCTGCCTCAGTCCCAGTCTCAGCTATCAGTCGTGTCTCAGTTCCAGTCTCTGTTACCTGTCCTGCCTCAGTCCCAGTCTCGGCTACCAGTCTTGTCTCAGTCCCAGTCTCAGCTACCAGTCCTTACCAGTTATGCATCGTGGGGTGCAGACAGACCCCACACCCTGCCCTGCAACGAGGCTCCTCCCTGGCCTGTTATCCCAGGTTGTGACAGACACCCACAGCGGGGGTGACACCCATGCTGCTGGCATCTCCCCGCAGCGCATTGCGCTGCTAAACTTTTTTTTTTTTATGGCAGCCGCATCTGCTGGATGTTGCTGCACAGAAAAAAAAAATCAATGTGACCGGATGTGATGCTAGGTCACATACAGTGGGTGTGTCTCCCTCCTCCGTGCAGGAGGGAAGGCTGCCAGGGACATGGAGCAGCAATTAAGCTAAGTACTGGGGAAGGGGGGAGGAGGGTGATATAAAACAAGCAAAATACTGGCATATTGAGGGGTTAAATTTTGGCATATTGAGGGGTTAAATGCTGGAATATTGAATGGCAAAATTCTGGCATATTGAGGGATTAAATGCTGCAATATTGAATGGCAAAATTCTGGCATATTGAGGAGTTAAATGTTGGAATATTGAAAGGCAAAATAATGGCATATTGAGGGGTTAAATGCAGTCATATTGAATGGCAAAACAATGGCATATTGAGGAGTTAAATGCTGCAATATTGAATGGCAGAATTCTGGTATATTGAGGGGTTAAATTATGCAATATTGAATGGCAAACTTCTAGCCTATTGAGGGGTTAAATGCTGCAATATTGAATGGCAAAATTATGGCATATTGAGTTACAAAATACTGGCATATTTAATGGCAAAATAATGTCCTATTTAATAGCAAAATACTGGCATATTACTGGGCAAATTGGCTGTGGCATATTAAATGGCAAAATAGTACTGGAATATAATTGGGCAAATTGGCTGTGGCATATTAAATGGCAAAATAATACTGGCATATTATTAGGCAAATTGTCTGGCTTATTAACGGCAAAATAATACTGGCATTTTATTAGGCAAATTGTCTGGATTATTAACAGGAAAATAATACTGGCATATTATTGAACAGATTGGTTTATTTTAATTGGCAAAGTGATGCTGTGGCATGGTCTGGGGGGCAAAATAACATGTACTATGAGGAAAGTGACACTGGCTAGTTCTGTGGGGCAAAATGACACTGTGGCATGCCAAATCATGTAGGTGTAATGTAGGTGCAGAGGAAGGGAATAAAAACAAGGAATACAATTTTTCAATAACATTTTTATTACATATGAAAATAGTTGAATATAATATTAAAAAATTCAAATAAGTATAAAGGGAGAGAGGGAGAGAGGGAGAGAGGGAGAGAGGGAGAGAGGGAGAGAGGGAGAGAGGGAGAGAGGGAGAGAGGGAGAGAGGGAGAGAGGGAGAGAGGGAGAGAGGGAGAGAGGGAGAGAGGGAGAGAGGGAGAGAGGGAGAGAGGGAGAGAGGGAGAGAGGGAGAGAGGGAGAGAGGGAGAGAGGGAGAGAGGGAGAGAGGGAGAGAGAGAGAGAGAGGGAGAGGGAGAGGGAGAGGGAGAGGGAGAGGGAGAGGGAGAGGGAGAGGGAGAGGGAGAGAGAGAGAGAGAGAGAGAGAGATAGATATATATATATCTGAGTGTATAGATATGTATTGTTTTACAATTGTACAATTGTCACCTCGTGGGGCTCCTGTGTGTTGCATAATTAATGGCGGTCCCATGTGTGTATATATATATGTAGAAAGGCCATTAGGCCTGAATTTGTGGGAGGAGTAAGTCCCCTACTTAAACTCCCAGCCCCTACTGACCTCTGCCGGTTCAGTTGATTGTCCCCACCCACCTACACACTGTTATCATTACATTCTCCTTGGTGGGCCCTCTTTTATTAACAGGCCCACTCGTACGTTGGTTTCGGCACACCACAAACAACTTTGTCCTTTCAGATACTATCCATTACGTATTAAATTCCGAGCACATATATATAGATAAACACTTGCAACATGCTGTGTAAAATTATATAAATTGTCATTTTTTTCATGACAGACTCCTGTTAATGTAATAACAGCTACTTTTATAAAGTGTTTTTTCCCCAAGACTATTCTAAATTCTTTAGTGACTCATGAAAGGACCAGCCCTGAATAATCCCATAGTGTAAGCCTATTTTTAAAAAAAATCAAAAGTAAGGTTGCCTCCATTTTTGTCTTAATAGAGTGCCCAAATACTGAATTGTCCACTTCAAAATTAGAAATCTATCAAATGTGTGAAGTATAACTACCATTTAACAAAACTATCATTTACTTATATACTGTATATATTGTTTTTTATTGAATAGGATATGAATAAGAAAATATTGGAAATATACAGAATATCTAGTGCATAAGAAACCAGCGGTGGTTTTAGGTTTTATTAGGTTCTATTCGTTTTAAAAAGTCTGTTGAACTTTATTTTTTTACTTTGTGGAATTCTGACCTAAATTGAATGTGAAGAGAGCAGGCAGCTGTCCGACCATCGCTGCTGTGTTAACAGTTCGGATGGAGACTCTATAATCCCATTGGATTTTATATCTACCAAAACAGCTTGGGCCCATCAGCAAATTGCAGTGGCATATGGTCCAGGTTTATGAGTAATCTGGCACACGCTTAAGGCAAGGACGTCATATTTCAACAAATGCAAAAGATACATTTTTTTTCTTTACGTGTGTCCTTTTCTTAATTTGGATATTTTATTCTCAAATACATAAAATCTTAAAAACGTGAACTTAGATGTAAATTATTTATTTTTAGACAAGACAATTTGGTCAAAATTAACCAGTCTAGCCATTTACTTGACTTACGTGTTCTGGGTATTTATTACTTAGAGATCAATGTTAGCTTGCTATTTTTTCATACAATTGCACTAGTTAAATTTATTTTGTCCTTTCAGCACTTGCTACCCATGCTCCACAGCTTGCACCTTATTTCTGTTATTCTTACATGTGTTATATAATGCAATGTTTATATGCTTGGATACTGAAGTGCTAGGAAATAGTGTTGTATTTTTATGAATTTTACTTTAAGGGACTCTTTGACCTAAACAGTGCTTATACTGTTAAAAATAAAAAATAACCAAACATTAGATGGGGGCATAAGAAGTGCTATTTTTAGTGAAGCATAACCATTAAAGTTGTCATTTATTACCGGCCACATAACTTTTACTTTTAGAAATCAATTAACTAATCAAGGAAAGAACAAACAGGACCATGTTGATTAGTTAATAGTTTTCATCTGGTTATTTATGTTTTTGTCACACAGTAGGGCACCATGTAAAGGTTAAATATACCCAGGTGCAGGGGCGTATCGCCCCCCTGAGTGACAGGCATGCTGCCAGCCCGGAGCACGCCTGTTACACGGAGGCACGGCGTCTCTCGGGTATTACCCGAGAGATGTTGTTACATCCGAAAGACGACACTGCGTTCAATTCCGCAACAGAGTCACAAACTCTGTTGCCAATTCAACAAGCACGAAAAGTATATGAAAATTCTTGCTTGTTGAATTGGCAACAGAGTGACTCTGTTGCCGAATTCAATGTAGCGTTGTCTTTCTGATGTATTTCTGGGGTTTGTGCGATCTCTGCTCGGAGCACACAAACCCCCAGAAATACACAGCGCGGGTACTCCGCGTTAGGTGTGCGGCGCACACCTATTACATATGGAGCATCCACCACTGAACAGGTGGCAATCCTAATCCCAATGTAGCATTACATGTTTGTATGGGACAAAGCTGTATGGGACGCAGACAGACAAAAGTGGGAGCAACACAGACATTGGTCTGCCAGCCCGAGCGCATGAACCCTACATTCTAGTGTCACTACTGGAGACTGGGGGCTATAATTCTTGAATTTCATCCTGGAGCTGGCCTAAAACCATCCAGAAAACTAAACACAAGCACATGATCATGAGCCCTCTATAAAAGAAGGCTATATCCCCGTTGGCTTTGGGTTTAAACCCCCCTTAACACTGTAATTGTTGTCTTAGCTTTTGATATCAGACTCATTGCCCAACAAGGATTGAAAGTATATTTTTATTTTTTTCATTTGTCTCTTTCTCTCTCGCTCTATCACATGTGGCGGATTATGCCGTTTCTCCCCCTAGGATGTTCCCATGTGCTCTGAAACAGAGCGGATAGAATGTTAGGCATTTGGCCCCCTTTTTTATCAGCACACCTCTGTAGCTGCTGACAGTCTCTTCCTTGGTGTGCCATTTTCCCTTATATTCTGTTTCATTCTGTGTATTATCTCCCTTTCTTCCTCTTCCCCCTGCTATCTTTCTACTCTTATAACTGTTCTTTTTTCAGTTCACTTTTGATTTTTAAGATGGGAAAAACAAACATTTTGGCCAATATTCATTTCATACAAAATTAATTTCATCCATTGCTGCATTTGTTTCGGATGAAATGTATTCCCTTCTCTCATCTAGCTAAACCTTCTTTGTTGTTTCTTTGTTTTGATTTCTTGTTTTACTACATATTCTATTTATCACATATCTAGATTTTGGTTACATTCTGCCACTTCCCATACTTAGATTTCCCCCCGAGCCAGTATTTTACCAGCAGCCCAGAAAGAAATTGACTTGTGGCAAATATTAAGTCTATGGAGGCAATAGCATGGCCAGTATTATTTTGAATAAACGGTGGCAACCCTATCCCCACTAAATTTTCCCTATTTCTTAAATTGCCACTCCCTTTTTTGCTAAATAGGGCTGTAATGTATACAATGGTGAGCTCACAGTCAGATAAAAACATTTCTCCTGCATCTAAGGGCATTTGACTGCTAAATAATCTGCAATGATCCCTACCAACAAAATCTTAGATATGGATAATCAATTAGTTCTTATGCATGGATATCAAACTGTACACTGTTGTAAACCTGTGGAAATATGTATTTTTTTCATTTTTTTTCAATTTATAAAAAAAAGGTGACGTGGTTATGTACCTAATTTTGACTTAGTACAAACTGTCAAGCCAGTCATCAGACAGTACTCCCTTTGAGAGCTAACAGGTTGTCTAATGGGAGTGTATGGCATGCTTTGATCTGTTTGCATTTGTACCATGACAGCTGTGGATATATATTGTGTTTTACACCTGATGTTCACAGCTGACTACTTTATATGTTTAAATATTTTGTCATGAGGCAGACAGAAGGTTTGCCATTCCAAAGAGATAGAATATTTCAATAGTGATCCTAAATGCAGATGAGCCAGAAATCCCTCGATATTTGTTGTAATCTAATTGGTGCAAAGACTTTAAAATGTCATCCCTACAATGGCACACAAAAGTACCATTTGTATACAAAAGCCAGGAACCAAGGTCTACAGATATTTACAGTTGTTGTTGTTTTTTTATAGATAATATCACTCATAATTTATTGTAATCTGTTTTTATCATACACAAGGTTAGATTTTATTTACCCTCCAAAAAATGCCTGAATTGAGATTATAATTACCTTGTTCCTTAGAAATGTTACTTCTTACACTTATAATGAGCAACAACCCTACAGGACCTTAGGTGGCAGCAGGACTAGAAACAACTTACACAGTGATTGTACTGGGTTCAAAAGATGGGTGGGAACTTCCGTCAGGGACCATCAAGAGGTTGAACCCAAGCAGGTTGAAAATGACTCACCGAAGGCTGGACTCAAAATTAGCATAGTTGCCAACATTTGAAAACAATTTCCAGGGACATTTTGCAGCTCAGCTTCCAATTACTTACTTTAATATTGACCACACCCGCTGTCCAAAGCTCCGCCCACTACACAAAATTAGCATAATGTAACTCCACCTTATTGTCACAGTGTAGATTATATCACCAAGTTCCCACCAGCATTACCAGGATCCTTGGTATACAACAGACACATTCACAGCACAACATCTACATCAGGCATATGGATATTATCACCTTTACATGAAATTTAGTAAGACCTGGTTTATAATTCAGTCAGAGAGCTGTGTGTACACCATAAAACATACATTAGTATGAACCTACCACTTCTGCTGGAAGGCCATTCCATGTATCCACTACCCTATCAGTAAAGTAATACTTTCATTAGTCCCTGGCCTTATCTTATATCTAGGATAGCCTTATACCTATCCCATGCATGCTTAAAGTCCTTCACTGTATTAACCTCTACCACTTCTGCTGGAAGACTATTCCATGCACCCACTACCCTCTCAGTAAAGTAATACTTTCATTAGTTCCTGACATTATCTTATATCTAGGATAGTCTTATGCTTATCCCATGCATGCTGAAACTCATTTACTGTATTAACCTCTACCACTTCTACTGGAAGACTATTCCATGCATCCACTACTCTCTCAGTAAATTAATACTTTCTTTAGTGCCTGTCCTTATCTTGTATCTAGGATAGTCTTATGCTTATCCCATGCATGCTTAAAGTCCTTCACTGTATTAACCTCCACCACTTCTGCTGGAAGACTATTCCATGCACCCACTACCCTCTCAGTAAATTAATACTTTCATTAGTGCCTGTCCTTATCTTGTATCTAGGATAGTCTTATGCTGATCCCATGCATGCTTAAAGTCCTTCACTGTGTTTACCTCTACCACTTCGGCTGGAAGGTTGTTCCATGCACCCATTACCCTCTCAGTAAAGTAATACTAAGTTTCTGACCTCCACTATATTAACCTCTACCATTTCTGCTGGAAGGCTATTCCATGCATCCACTACCCTCTCAGAAAGTAATAGGAAAAGGCCACCATGTTGCCCAGGGGGACTCAGTCTCCATCATACATCTTCTGATGCTACATTTGTAAGATTCATTGTATTGCCATCTGGGTGTTATTTAAGGCAGTTATTTCCATATGAAAAAGAAAGGTTTGGGGGGAGATGTCAGATGTAAATTTAAATATTGATTTTAGTACATAATTTAATTTATCCTTAATTTGTATAAGTGCCGAACATTCCCACCAAATGTGATAGGAGTCCCCTTTTTGTTTAAGGCATCTCCAACATTGATCAGAGTAGGCAGGAGATATCCTATTTAGTCTAGAGGGAACCAAATATCCCTGATAAATTAATTTAAGATGGGTCTCTAGCAAGGACATAGAGTGTATATTCTTCTTTACCAATTACAGGCCCTGGATCCAGTCCTACTTAGAGTAGGAGCAAGATAATGATGCTTCCCAATTAATAAATGCGGAGGGCTTGAATTGAGGGTCAGCCTGATTAAAGACCTTTAATATTCTTGTAATCTGCTTCTTTTTGTGGACATTCAGCAGCAATAACACAACTGGATGATCCTGAGGAAGCTTCTTAATATTTAAAATATAAGAATTTACCCTTAAGTAGGAAAAGAGTTGGTTTATTGGAAGGGTGAATCTGGCTTGAAGGTCATTAAATAACAGAAATTGGTTATGGGAGAATAAGTCCGCCAGTACTACAATGCTGGCCAGGGTCCACTGGGACACATCAAAATCCTCTATTTCTGTAGAGAGGAAACTAAAGGGTAGAGTTAGTGGTATGGCATCGGTAATAGCCATTTTCTTTTTAAAGTTCCTGATTGTGATCAAACAATCTTGAATTAATGGATTTAATGGGCGGTATTTTTTTAGAATTTTGTTTGTGTTCCAAAAAATGGTACTTGGATGCAGAGGGGAGATGTCTCCCCTTTCCATCCTGTACCACTCAAGTGAATAAATTCTTTGATTATTCCATTCTAGGGAGTGCATCACCATACAAGCTTCATGTAATTTGAATACATCTGGGAATGCTATTCCTCCTTCTTGCGGAATTTGTTTAAGTATTTTCTGAGCTATTCTGGGTTTAGAACCTCTCCAAATGAATTGGACGAATAATCTATGAAATTGGGTAAGAACATCCGAGTGGACCCTGAGCGGCATCGTCCTAAAGAGGTATAGCAGGCTTGGGATAGTATATGCGTTTAGAACTTCAACCCTTCCAAGCCAGGACACCTCAAGGCCACTCCATGCCAAGAGTTTATTCTTAAATTGTTTCAACATATCTTTATACATTACTTGACTGGATGACTGGATGTCGAACCCTATCTTTACCTCTATACAGTCCAATGTTTTTTGTTTCCAATCAAAGGGATATAGTTCTTGGAGTTTAGTTTTGTTATCCAAAGGTATATTGGTTGTTATTATTTGTTTTTTTAAGGTTTATTTTATAGTTTGAAAAATTTGAATATATTTTTATTGTTTTCAGCAATTCAGGGATTGATCGGTCTGGCTTTGATAGGGACAGCACCACGTCGTCTGCATAGTGTTAATTTATGATCTTTGTTGTTTTTCCTGATCCCATATATTTTTGGGTTGTTTCTGATCATAATTGACAAAGGCTCAAGAGAAAGTATATAGAGCGATGGTGCCAGCGGGCACCCCTGTCTGGTGCCATTCATGATGGAAAATTGCACAGATTGAAAGAGTGGCCCTTTTACTATGGCACTTGGAACTGTATAGAGCGACATAACATTCATCAGAAAGGTCCCCGTGACAACAAACTAACCAAAACCTCCCTGAGAAATTGCCAGTCAACCCTATTGAATGCCTTTTTGGCATCGATAGATAATAAAGTGGCCGGGATCTGTTCTAGATTTATGTTATCGAAGGGACACCTGTCCCGTACAAAACCGGACTGATCGCCATGGATCAGTTGTGGTATGACAATCTTAAATCTTTCCGACAGTATCTTTGAAAAAATCTTTATGTCAAGATTTATCAATGATATAGGCCTGTAACTGGCCGTGTACGCTGGATCTTTCCCAGGTTTTGGGATTGGGGTTATTGTAGCTAAGAGCATTTCCTTTGGTATTTGGTCTCCTGTTGCAAACCCCTGAAAGCATTTTAAAAGAATCGAGGAAATGATCTTATCAAGATTTGTGAAAAACGGGGCCGAAAACCCGTCGGGTCCAGGGGCCTTACCAGATTTTAGATTGCCTATTGCTAGCTCTACTTCTTTTAGGGTAATAGGCCTATTTAGAAGGTCTAGTTTTTCTTTAGAAAGTTGTGGAATGTTTAAATTTTGCATGAATTCTTTAAGTCCTTCTGAGGTTTTTTTGTTTTCTGGGAGATTGTACAGTGAGGCGTAGTACTCTTTGAAAGCGTGCGCTATTTCTTTTGGTGCCAAGAAAGTCTGGTCTCCTACGATAATTTTTTGTTATTTTTGGTTATACTTTAACTTGTTGGATAGTAGTTTCCCCATTTTATTTGCCCCGTAGTACCACTTTTGTTTAAGGCGAGTGATTGATCTGTTTATTTTATCTATGGTTTTAGTTTTTATTTGTTCCTTTATTAAAGTTATTTCAGCCGTTATGTTATGATCAGGTTTCTTTTTGTTTATTATCTCCAGCTTCGCCAATGCTATATGCAGCTCTGAGAGGGGTTTGCCTAGAGTCTTCTTATAGATTGAACCCTTTTTTATCAAGACCCCCCTCATATATGACTTAAAGGCACACCACAAAATGCTATTTGAGACTTGACCATTATCATTTATCTCAATGAATTTCTTTGCCTCCTCTTCCAGGATTTCTTTAATTTGGGGCTTGTTCATCAAATTTTCGTTTAGTCTCCAGTTTGATCTTAATTTATAGTTTGAGTTATTTTTTAGTTCTATGAATACTGGGGCATGGTCAGACCATGTAATTGGGCCGATTTTTGTTTTTTCTATGGAGTTCAGGCCTGCACCGTTTGTTAAAAAATAATCAATTCTAGTGTATGTTTGGTGCACCTGTGAGAAAAAAGTATATTCTCTTTCTTTTGGGTGTAGGGTGCGACATATGTCAAAAATTGCATTGTGCTAAAGAAGCCTATGTATTTCCGAGGTTCTTTTAGGTAAGCTATTACTTAAAGGAGTTCTACCGCTTCTATCTAGATTAGAGTCTGATATACAATTCAAGTCCCCTCCAATAATTAGAGTACCGGTCATAATAATTTCTATTTCCCCAAGAACCTGCTTTAGAAATCTAATCGGGGACTGTTTCGGGGCGTACATATTAACCAGTGTGTATGGTATATAATTTATTTTGGCTAATATGATCATATACCGTCCATTTATGTCAGGAATCTGATGTGTCAGTTCAAATTTTATTTGCGAGCCCACAATAATAGCTGTTCCTCCTCTTTTCTTCCCATCTGGAGAATTAGTTGAGAGAACTGTGGGATATTTTGAGTACCTCCATAACTTGTCTGCGGATTCTATCCAGTGTGTTTCTTGGACCATCATTAGGTCAACTTTATTAGTTACTAAAAAATTGTAAAGACATCCTCTCTTTTGGGGAGAGTTAAGGCCCCGGACATTTAGGGTGGCTATAACCAGCGTCATCTTTGTGATGTCCCCCTCCCCTTGACACCCCCCATCGCCTCCATACATCCTACATACACACACCGCAGACATACTTCCCAAATACCCATTAGACAAAGACATTTATTTATCAATAAGTCTGGTCCTGCTGCCACCACAGGATTAGAGCCCCAGGAGGTGTGGACCCTGTCACTTCCCGTCTGAGTCTCAGGGTTTGTAGCATATCTAATCTTACCCACAGTAAGAGACCAAATGAAAGGGAAAGTGAAAGTGAGAAGAGGAAGAGGGGGGAGGGGGAGGAGGGAGGCAGGGGAAGGTGAGAAAGGGGAGAGAAGTAGAAAAGAAAGGGGAAAAAAGAGAAAGAAAAGGAGAGAAAAAAAGGGTGCAATACCATGTATGAGTGAAAAGCTATATATATGTGTTGTTGTGAGTGACCAATATAGTGACCAATATACTAAATAAGCAATTACTTTTAAAGTGAATATTATGGGAATATTTACATGTGGAAAGGGACTTTGCGATAAGTGGCTTGTGCTTATGTGCTATTAGAGTGAGAGAAAAAAAAAACGAAATATATTAGGAGGTTGTGTGTAGTGTATATGACTACTAAAGTGCTGTGTAAGCTATTATAGAATGTGAGTTAATGTGAGAAAAATTACTTAGTACCCTGTTTGCTACCCGCTGCCCCAGAACCCCCAATTCCCAGATCCCCTCCATCCGTTCCCTCCCCTCCCCCCCCCGTCCCAAGGCCCACATCCCTCCCCCTGTTTCCCCTATTAGTATAGTCTACTGTCCATGACAGAATTTAGCTGAAATTCAAGTCCTATTGCTTTAAGCTTTCTTTGAGGGTGTCAGGATCTTTAAAAAAATGTGAGGTATCCTTATATTTTACAATGAGAGCCGTTGGAAAAGCCCATTTGTATCTTATTTAGTTGGATCTAAGAATCCGAGTGCCTTCGGAGAACTGAAGTCTTGCTTGTCTTGTTGCTCTGGATATGTCCGGAAAGATTCCTGTAGATCTCATAAATAATTTTTTGATGTATGATGAAGAGAACTTAACCATTATATCTCTTGGTAATGAGGAATCAACACCTCTTGCCTTGTGAAGTCTATGGAATCGATCAAAAGGGTGGAGGCCGAGGTCTACATTGGGGGCTAGGTTCTGCATTACATTTATAAGATATTCTTCAAGTTGGTCTTGCTTCACCTCCTCAGGTATTCCCCGTATTTTAATATTATCCCTTCTGGATCTATCTTCCAGGTCAGTTGTTTTAAGCTCTAGGGATTTGATTCTGTTTTCCAAGGCAGTGTTCTTAACTTGTAGAGATAGATTTTCTTCCTGTAATTTGTTTAGGGATGTCGTCTGCACATTAAGTGCCTCTGATAAGTGGGTTACTTCAAGTTTAAGTGCATTCATATTTGAATCAAGATCCGCTTTAATTTTCTTATACAAGTTATCTAACAATGTTTCCATTCCCTTGCTAGATATTGATTGCAATATCGTGTCCTCTTCTGAGGTGGTTATGCTAGGTTCCCCTAGAGACTCACGCCTCTCCCGTTAAAGATTTTCTGGATTTTAGTTGTTCCAGTGCTTTGGGCGAGTAAGAAAGATGTAGTTGTTTAGTTTTTTCCAGGGGCTTTTCCTTTTCTTTCTTTGGTGGCATTGTTGCATCAAATTTAGATATTGTTGAAGTTTATGAGTAAATTAATTACTTGCAGCTAGGAGTGACATAAATAATATTTATAGAACACACTTGAAGTTCATATAATATCTTTGTTCAATATATCCAGCGACCTCGAAAATGCTTGCAGGTACACCTCGCCGGTACGTTATATAACGAGCGGGCTTTGAATTTGAGAGGTGTATTGTTTTAATGCCACAAGATTTAAAATTTGGCTCAAGATCGTGTATACAACAGTCTTGATTAGTTAGAGTTTTTTCCTTCCTCTTCCCCTCCGCTTTACGGGTAGAGATCTTTATACAGCTTGTCCAGCTAGGAACCTAGAAGTGCAGATTCTTGTGCAAAGCAAGTAGTTCACGTTTATGGATTGGTAGCGCAGATATTTGTGTTGGACAATAATGCAGCCTTATGATCTTATTGAGTTCTAAAGACACTGCTGGGATCAATGCCTACCGCTTAAGCAATGAAGATTAGAGGTTTAGACTTGTCCGGCTGGATGCTTGTAATTGCAGGAAATAGTATAAAACAAATTAGTCACACTTATAAAGTACTTATTGCCTTATTGGTGGTTTTGAGACACTTAAAGAATTATAGGCTGCACAGGTTCACGTGTTTGACAGCATATAACGCAGATCCGAAAGTTAGGCTTATAAAAAACTTTATAAGGACCTTATATTTCTTACATCCATTCATTTGTCATGTTATTTTGGCCATCATTTGTCACTGTAATCATGCCCATCATTTGTCAGTCGCATCATGCCCATCATTTGTCAGTCTTATCATGCCCATCATTTGTCAGTCTTATCATGCCCATCATGTGTCAGTGTTATCTTTTTTTTTTTCTTTTTTTTGTTAACACTCAGATTTCACCGGTTTAACGTTGTTCCTTAGTTGTATCATCATTGTGTCGTTTAAATCGTGTATCTCAATTATTATGAGTTCCAATACGAATCAGCATCCTAGCATAAACAAATCATGAAAGGACATACAATATAGACCGATATAGGACATATCCTTTAGTGCTTCTATCTCTATATCGAGAACACTTTAGTGAGAGAGAGAAAAAAAAGGAAAAAACATAACAAGGACACTTCGCGCTGGGATGCCTGGACAGCCGGGGGAGAGGAATCATGTCACCCTTTTTCAAATTGGTTTTCCGCTAATCAGGACCCTGAGCTACTGCGACCACTGGGGGGAGGACGAAACCTTCTAGTTTCTTGAGCCAAGTATCATATAAAGCAAATCTACCGGGAGCTAGCGTACCTGACCAGGATAATTCCCTCTCCATAAAGAGTTGGTACCTAACCTGCTGAACTAGTTGGTTCTTACAGAAGGGGAGGCTGGATTTCCAGTTCCGAGCTATGAGGATCTTCACCGCTACATAGCAGTGCATTGCAAGAGGAATAAGTGTTGTTGGGGCCATTTTTAGGCCCAAATGCAGCAAAGCTGACCCCGGGTCGGATGGTAATTTCATCCCCGTTATCCGATAGAATAACTCAGAAATCCAGATCCATAGTGGTCTGACCGACAAACATCCCCACCAGACATGTAGGTAGGAACCCCCACTTCGACCACACCTCCAACAATTGCTCGGATAGTCAGAGTACATCTTTGCCAATCTATTTGGGACCATATACCATCTGTTGGTGACTTTATACTGATTTTCTAGTAGGTTCAGACAGTGAATATGTTTTTTTATACTATTCGAGGCTAACAGCCATTCGGCCAGGGTTATGCTCAGATTCAATTCCTTTTCCCAAGAGGCAATAGCCCGGATCTGGGCCGTAGAACCAAGTTGAAGAAGGTCTCTGGCTTTAGCCAAGACTCGAGGAACCGCCTCATAAGAAAAGATAGCCTTCAATCTTAACTCCCTATCTTGAGGAATTTTGTATAAAGAAGCATCTAAGAAACTCTTAACTCTTAAGTAGTTAAACTTCTCGCTCGGGGGAATAATCCCCCTGTCCGCCAACACTTGGTAAGGTAGTATTTTACCACCTTGGCATAGGTCATCCACCCTTAGAACACCCCCTTCGTCCCAGCGTTTCAAAGAGATATTATCTAATAAGTGTTCTATGGTGCTGAGTCTCAAGGAGGGGAGGATTTTACCATGTAGTTCCAACCTGGCCTTAATAGGCTGCCATGAGCTCCACGTCTGACCCAAAATTAAATTTCTTTTGCCTAATACGGTACATTTCGACTTGCTATACCGGGACCAGAGGAGGGACTCCAAAGGCTCTAAGCCGGATGCTTCACTTTCTAAAATGTACCACGGTTCTAATTGGTTATTAGTGACCTGTAGCTGATACATGTGTACTAACATGTTTGCATGAAAAAGCTGTTTTATAGATGGAAAGTTTAAGCCCCCCCTTTTATATTTCCTAGATAGAAGCTTCAGGCTAATTCTTGGTCTTTTGGCCTTCCATACATAAGCCGTAAAGGCCCTCTGTACCATATCAAGCCAACCATCCGAAACTGAAAGAGGGACCATACGAAACAAATATGTCCACTTAGGGATAATATATGCATTTAAAATATTTATCTTGCCCCACCATGACGATTCCCATTGTCGCCATTCCTTCAGAAGTTTATTTGTTTGTCTATAAAGCCTCATGAAGTTGGTTTCCATAGTATAGTCCACCTCCTTCACCATTTTAATGCCCAGGTGTTCAAAGTGTTTGTTGGACCAATCGAAGGGGAACTGTGCACTCAACATGGTCTTCACAGAGTCTGCCACGTTGATCGCTAGAACCTTAGTTTTATCTACATTTAATTTATAATTTGACACCCTGCTATAATCACCAATCTCATCCATCAAACCTGGAAGGGATGTCTGCGGGGAGGTCAGCGTAATTACCACGTCATCTGCATAAAGTGAGATCTTCAAGTCTGTATCTCTGGTGGAGAGGCCCTCAATATTGCAGTTATTCCGAATTCTAACAGCGAGGGGCTCAATCGACAAGATATACAGAACTGGAGATAGCGGACAACTCTGTCGTGTACCGTTAGACATATCGTACCAGTCTGAGCAGACATTGGGACACACCACCCGAGCAGTTGGACGCGAGTATAACACGAGAATGGCCTGGAGGATCCAACCAGTAAACCCAAATGATTTAAGCACCGCCTCAAGGTACCCCCACCCGACCCTGTCGAAGGCCTTTTCGGCATCCAACGACAGGGCCAGGAGGGGGACCGAGGATTTACTGGCCAGATCCAAAGTATCCATAAGTCGTCTGACATTACTATACGATGACCTCCCCGGAACAAAACCCGTCTGGTCCGAGTGGACCAGACCATGAATGACAGATTTAATACGAGCAGCTAAGATTGAGGCATATATCTTCATATCCACATTGATTAATGAGATGGGTCTGTAATTTTTTAGATCAACCGGATCTTTGTCTTGTTTTAAAATGGGAATAACATTAGCTCTAAGGAGTTCTTCTGGAAGCTTCTTAGATACTACCAGTTCATTGAACATTTTACACAGAGCTGGAGCGATGATTTTCTTATAAAGTCTATAGAAGGAGTTACCATATCCGTCAGGACCTCGGGTTTTAAAGGGTTTTAAGTTATCTATAGCCAACTCAACCTCTTGAATAGAAAAGGGGGAGTTGATATTTGCAGATTGTGAGTCTGTAAGTTTGGGAAGGGAAACCGAGCCTAGGTATCTATCTATAATTATAGGATCCGGCTGTGAAGGGAGATTGTAGAGTTTGGAATAGAAATGTCTAAAAGCGGAGCCGATTCCTTCCGGAGAGGCAGATGTAATGCCGTCTTCGATGATCTTAACAATTCGGCTCCTGGTATACTTCTTTTTTTAATCTAACTGATAATGATTTATGCACTCTATTTCCCTGATGGTATGTATGTAATTTTAGTTTTTTTAAAGCCATCTGGGTTTTCTCTTCCAAACATTTATTAATCTGTAGTTGTAACTCGGAAATTACTGAGATATTGGACTGATCAGGGTTACGTTTGTTTAACGCCGATACTTTGTAATATGCCAAGTATAGATCTCTTAGACTCTTACCCCGTTCCCTCTTCCTAATGCTATCCAATTTAATCAAGTATCCTCGAATAACCGCCTTATATGCACACCATAAGTTAGAACTGGTAGAGCCGTCAGAGTTTTCCCGAAAGAAAAGCTCAGACATGGTAGCAATATAATCCCTATCCTTCTCTGGTTTTAACAAGGATTCATCCAATCTCCAGGGTGGTCTACTCCCAATCACGAATGGGCCCAGCTCTAGCACACTTAGACTGTGGTCTGACCATGTGTTATCGATCAACTCTACTTTTTTGGTCATCCTGACCGCCAACTCATTACCCAGATACATATCAATTCTGGAGTATGAGCTGAAGGGTCTGGATAGGTGGGAGTAGTCCTTTTTATTAGGGTTATGGAGTCTCCATAGATCATACAAGCTGTGTCTATGACACGCTGCTCTGAGTTTTTTGGCTTGGTTTACAACATAGGGATCCATTATCGCCGACGGCAGGATTTTCTTGTCTAGCAATGGGTCCATGATGCAGTTAAGATCCCCTGCGATAAGAAGCGTGCCCATCTTAATCTTATCTATCTTATCCAAAAGTTTAACCAACATTTTTGTTGGATTCTTATTAGGTAAGTAGAGATTAACCAGAGTGTAGCTTATTGAGTCAATTTTACAGATAATTATCATATACCTTGCTTCTGGATCCAGCTCTTGATACAGAATTTCAAGGACCACAGTCTGTGCAAAAATAATGGCAACACCTCTCTTTTTTGTTTCGGCTAGGGAAATATTTTAGGATACCTCTCACGACCCCAGGTCTGGCTCCTATCAATCCTCCAATGAGTCTCCTGTACAAAGGGAACTTGGATGTTATACTTAATAAGTGTATCATACAAGACCCCCCTTTTAGTCGCAGAGTTCAGGCCCTGCGCGTTAACCGACAAAAGCTTCAACATCAGAGTGCTTAGAGTCCGTCTCCCCCCCCCCCTCCATTCCTCCCAGCGCGAATATTAATACACAAACAAGGAGATAGCGGGTCAACATTACTCCCGCCCTCGACCGTGCACAAACAGAAAAAGACATAAAAAAGTGCAAAAACAAAGACAGCAAAGGCTGCCAATTTTCCCCGTCCCACTCAAACATAGTGGGCATTGGAAACTGTGTGGTATAAAACCGCACTGATCTGGTCAACCTGTAGAGGGGAGAGAGGACGGAACAATTGTTCCCATTCATAAGAGTGGGGGGAAAGGAAAGAGGGCCGGGGAAAACATAGAGAGGGGGAGGGGGAAAAAAAAAAAAAAATATCATTTTACTTATGCATTACCCAACTATCACAGCTCAATTTTTTGACAGTAACATTAATATACCCTCCTAAGTATAGACTAATTATCGAGGATTTTGGGCATCCAGAGCTAACGAACTTCGTAAGACAGAATATTTATGACCTAATCATCAACATCTTGGCCCCATTACTAACCTATATTATTATGTTATATCAGAATACCCGAGCTGTTATCTTTTCAATTTACCAATAGTACCCCTTCAAAGTGCTTGTGCCCATTTGCAATAGCAATACAGTATTCGGAAACTTGTGCGAGAGAAAAAAAAAACAAAAAAAACACACATATATATATATATTTCTCAACTTCGATACCTCAATCTTTTTCCTTTTTTTTTTTTTTCTTTTTCCCCCCTCCCTTTCCCCCCCTTGGGCAGTACCGATAATATACAATCCCGAAAATTAATCATTTGTCTAGATTTTTAGGTTACTCAGACCACCTGCCTTCCCGTGCTTGTGCCTATTTCCGTACATCTTAACCTAATTACTTGAAGAAATTATTGTGTTGTATCTGAATATCGGAACTCTATTTACCAATATTTCCTATTTCAAGTGCAAGTGCCCATTTGTATTATCTGTATAGTATTGGAAAACTAGTGCAAACGGAGAGAAAAAAAATAAATAAATATAAAAAAAAAAACTATCGTGATAAAGTGACAGTGATATTCATGTGAACCAGTGGGACTCCAAGTGACAAAACTTTGAACTTGAAACACATTAATCTACTAATATTTACTAACATTGCCTTACGAAATGTGCTTATACATATCTGTGATAGCAAGATATCGGAAGTTTAATCGTTCCATTTAAATCTAGTTACTAATCCAAGAGCTTGTGCACATTTGTGCTAAAACTACCCTAACAAAAACCTGTGCGTAGGGCAAATGACATAGCGGGAACCCCTCCATCACGTGCTGATGAAATAATTAATAATTGTAATGTGGTAGAATGGATAATGACCAGATGACACTGCTCTAGATAGCTACTACATCATTCTAAGAGAAGTGGGCAGGAACCCCTGTAGTATCCAAAAATATCCCTTACTTATCTGCCTCAGCCTTTGGATTAAGTAAAACCTCATATTAATACTTAGGCCAGACAATAACCTATCTAAATAGGTAAAAGGAGAGAGAGAGAAAGAGAAAAAAAAAAAGGAAAGGGGGTAACTCTCTACCTATCCCCGGACCTAGTCCTCTGCCCCTCCAACCTCCGCCTAGGGGCCCGCACCCTCCGGTCCAAGGGGCAGATTTTCTTCCACCCAAGCACTTGCTATGGAGGGATCGTCTAAGACGATTATTCTGTCTTCGTGTGAGATTATCAGCTTAGGGGGATAGCCCCATCTGAACTTAACATTATTCTTTTCCACTTTTTGATCTATATTCTTTAACCGCTTGGGTGCCATTCTAAGATCCACAGTTTTCCTAGACATGCCAAAAGCCTGTTTCAGGCCCCCTGAACACGAGTTAGAACTCGTATCCCTTAAGCCACTTAGTCTCACTATTAATCCTGTTTGGAATTTAAGGGTTAAATTGTGTTTGGCTCAAGCAAAAGGACCAAAAGTGTATGCACAACGAGACCCCAGAATATCCCAACATCCAAATAATTGTCCAGTAAACCAGAGCCAGTAGACGGAATATAGGCTATGCAGCAGACAGATTGAAGGAACCGACCTATTATACTAAAGAGAGAGAGAGACGTGTAGACTCTGAAGCCTAAGCAGCCACTAATACTAGGCAATGAGGGAGGGAATCCCTGTTAAGTGCTTGGATCAGACTCACCACTGTAGTCTCCACGCAGGGGATTGGGCTGTTCCAGCTCCCACACAGGAAGGACTCTGCAGACCTTGGGTTAGTAATTTGTACCCACCTCAATTGCTTCTGCTTACGAGGAACCGGTACCTCCAATATGAATTTGCATGAGTTTCTGTTCCACCTCCAGCGCTCTACCTCTGTCTAAACACAGTGCCGCCGACTTCCTCTGCTCTCCAACTCCTTGGGTGGAAACGCCAGCTAACTTCCAGACGCCGGTGGCCGGACCAGAGTCTCTTAGCTCCGCCCTCCCCTCTGACGCCGACCAGCCTCCCTAGCGCGGCCTACGTCGCCACGCTACATGCTCCTCCTCCTAACAGTCCATGTGTCAGTGTTATCATGCCCATCATGTGTCAGTGTTATCATGCCCCTCATTTGTCACTGTTATCAAGCCCATCATTTGTCACTGTTATCATGCCCCTCATTTGTCAGTCTTATCATGCCCCTCATTTGTCAGTCTTATCATGCCCCTCATTTGTCAGTCTTATCATGCCCCTCATTTGTCAGTCTTATCATGCCCCTCATTTGTCAGTCTTATCATGCCCCTCATTTGTCAGTGTTATCATGCCCATCATTTGTCAGTCTTATCATGCCCCTGATTTGTCAGTCTTATCATGCCCCTCATTTGTCAGTGATATCATGCCCATCATTTGTCAGTGATATCATGCCCATCATTTGTCAGTGTTATCATGCCCCTCATTAGTCAGTCTTATCATGCCCCTCATTAGTCAGTCTTATCATGCCCCTCATTTGTCAGTCTTATCATGCCCCTCATTTGTCAGTCTTATCATGCCCCTCATTTGTCAGTCTTATCATGCCCATAATTTGTCAGTGTTATCATGCCCATCATTTGTCAGTCTTATCATGCCCCTGATTTGTCAGTCTTATCATGCCCCTCATTTGTCAGTGATATCATGCCCATCATTTGTCAGTGTTATCATGCCCCTCATTTGTCAGTCTTATCATGCCCCTCATTTGTCAGTCTTATCATGCCCCTCATTTGTCAGTCTTATCATGCCCCTCATTTGACAGTATTATCATGCCTATCGTGTGTCAGTGTTATCATGCCCATCATGTGTCAGTGTTATCATGCCCATCATTTGTCAGTATTATCATGCCCATCATTTGTCAGTATTATCATGCCCATCATTTGTCAGTGTTATCAAGCCCATCATTTGTCAGTATTACCATGCCCATCATTTGTCAGTCTTATCATGCCCATCGCCATCTGTGAGTCTTATCATGCCCATCACCATCTGTGAGTCTTATCATGCCCATCACCATCTGTGAGCCTTATCATGCCCATCATCATCTGTGAGTCTTATCATGCCCATTACCATCTGTGAGTCTTATCATGCCCATCATCATTTGTGAGTCTTATCATGCCCATCATCATCTGTGAGTCTTATCATGACCATCATCATCTGTGAGCCTTATCATGCCCGTCATCATCTGTGAGTCTTATCATGCCCATTATCATCTGTGAGTCTTATCATGACCATCACCATCTGTGAGTCTTATCATGCCCATCACCATCTGTGAGTCTTATCATGCCCATCACCATCTGTGAGTCTTATCATGCCCATCACCATCTGTGAGTCTTATCATGCCCATCATCATCTGTGAGTCTTATCATGCCCATCATGATCTGTGAGTCTTATCATGCCCATCACCATCTGTGAGTCTTATCATGCCCATCATCATGCCCATCATCATCTGTGAGTCTTATCTCATTTCATTTCAGTTTCCCGGGACTGTCCCGCGATCGCAATCTACGCGCGACATTTGCATAGTTGCCCGGACTGTCCTGACAAATCCGGGACAGTTGGCAACTATGAATTAGAAAAGTAAGAAATCCTTTTATTACAGCACTTGGGTAAAGACACAAATATATATGGAGACAATCATCAAGACTACGAGTCCATATCCTGGACGAAACGCATGAGGTGTTGACCCTGAGCGCTGCCTTGATGGATTGTCTCCATGTATATTTGTGTCTTTAGCCAAGTACTGAAGTAAATAGATTCTTTACTTTTGAGTCCAGCCTTTGGTGAGTCATTTTCAACCTGCATGGGATCACACCTTCTGACAACCCCTTGAAATTATTCATATTATTAGCCCAACTATAAGCAGAGGTCCATTAAAATAAACAGAACAGAATGTGTAATGTGAGAAGCCATTATATGCTCTTATTTCTGCAACCATCGATTCTCACCAGTCTTTCAAAACTATCAATACCTGAGAAAAGGTGCCAAAACCCATGTCCAAAATACCAATTGGATGCTCAATCCCAAGATCCAAACAATGCTATGAAAGACAATGCTTCCATTCCACGGTCATAATAATGTTCTCCTCAATAATAAAAAGGAAGCCTTTTCTATCTCGCGCATTTTAAATGTCCCTTATAGTACTTCATGTGTTGGTCGCTAAGCAGTGTATCAAAATCTGAAAAACAATAAGATCAAAGAAATAATCTCTACCTTCATTTAAATATATTTCGAAATGAATATGCATGAAATAGAAAAACATCCAAAAATAATCAGTAATATCATATGCTTCCTATTGCGAATGCCATTATCAATGTTCCATAGAAATAAGCACATTAAACATACAAACCCACATTAAGTATTCTAAAAACCCTCTCCATCAACCACACCCACAAAAATATTCAGACCAACTCATGGGAAACATCGAGCATCTTGATTGTGCAAGACACTTGCATACTTCTAGGTTATCCGTCCCATGCGTTGCACCTTGACTTTGTATAATGGCTTCATGTCTCCATGGACACCAATGGAAGGTCAACACAGCAACATTCTTGGAAAATTCCATAGTAAGAGGTAATGAACACACACACACATTGAATTCATTTATTTAGTCATCTGGGTTGACCAGATCTAGGAAGGTGCCAACACACATTCCATTTCTTAATACTAGTCTTTATTATTAAGAGTAATCTTGACGTTAATCTGTTGTCATTTCTTATGATCAGAATGCAATATTTCATATTATAGAGGAGAAATGTTTTCAGGTGTGGAGACGGTTACCATCAGGAGAATAGGCAATGCTGGATGATAAATTGATTAGGCCTTATGACTTAACAAACAATTGTGCAGAAAGCCTAACAAGAAAAAACAATGGTATGATAGTTGTGTTATTGGGTTTTAATTTGGCTGCTTGTTTTTCTTGTTTGTGTTGTTTGTTTTTTGAATAAGTTACATGATGCTAATTAATGTATAAAATGTACAAAAGCAAAATAGTTCTGCTGCTAAAACAAGATGCATTATAATATATACTCATAAATCACCATAGTTGCAGACATCTTAGTACATAGCAGGGATTACATAAAGGGGTGCAGTCATGTGACACTGCGTTATGTCACACAATATTGTGTCGCCCTTCAAGATTGGCCGCCAGTCTCCCTGGAAGACGCAGAAGCCTCTGGAGTTTGATACAAGCATATGTAGGACATGTATGTGTTATAGACATATATAGTTTAAACAGAAATCTACTTGTGCAAAATGTAATAATGCTATGCTTGGACAGCTCAGAATTTCAATGGACATGACCCCCAAAACCAATTATGAGACTATTGCTTACTATAGAATAGATGTGCTGTGGCACTAGCATTTCAAAGACAGTGATATTTGTATGTTGCTCGAATCATTTATGAATATCCATATATTTAATTACTATATACAGTTATAAATACAGTGTAAGATAACAATTTTACAAGTGTGTACAGATGGTAAAATATAGGTTTCACCTTACTAAGAATAAGTAGTACTGACGCTTGAAAGAAAACTATAAACATCCTGCAGGATGTAAAGGAAACGTTGTAGTGAATGTTTACTATGAAACTGAGGTAACTGAGCAAAACAGGAAATATGTAATTTTATATACTAATAAAGCAAACATATTGGTCAATGGTCATTACAACTATAAACACACATTTAAATTTAAATACATATAAATGTATATATTGATAGGATTTCATCACCTAAACAGTGCTTGCAGAGTGCATGTATGTAGCTTAAAAATTATTGTTATATTATATTTGGCTGTTTTCTATTTATTACATAACTTCGTGACTATAAAAATGAATTTCTGCAAAAAGAATAAGTAATCTGCAAATGGAGAAAAGAGAAAAAAATGTGAACCAAGCAACTGTAGGATAGAGAATAGGAGACAGGAACTCTGTGTGTTATACACACGGCCAGCCTTTGTGGTATGCGACCTGTGCGACCGTACAGGGCACCACACCCCAGGGGACGTCGCCCACCACTTTAAAAAAAGAAGTTTGCCAGCAGAGGCACTGGCTGGGGAGATCAGAAGATCATCCTCGCCAGCCCTCTGCACGGCCGGAGTTGAGGATTCTGGGAGCGGGCGGACCTCAAGAGAGGTGAGAGGTGAAGGTCTGCCCCTACCCTTTGAAGCAGAGTGGTGTCTGCTTCACAGGCGAGCCACAAGTGAACACACAAGGAGCTCATTAAGGGCTGCTGGCACTCCTTGCGCTTACTGATGATGCAGGGCATCAGATTTCTAATGCCCTGCATCATCACTAAGCGCGGTGAGTGCGAGCAGCACACACTGAGCTCTGTGTGTGTGTGATATACAGCACTGTTAAAAAAACATAATTACAAACCCATTTAAAACACAATTTTTAGGCATTTGCTTGCAAATTTTCTAACACAATGTATAGATAATTTTCAATCTCTTACTCTACAATCAGAGAAAAAACAATGGTTAGGTTATACAGTACCTTTAACCCTTGGTGAGCGGACATAAATAAAAGGATGAGGATTAGGTCACTGGTAAAGAAATGTTTCCTTTTCAAGTATTCACACGTTTTAAGACAACAGTATACTATCCAGATTGGCTTCACCATCTCATTTGTCACCTCTCCTTTTACCTAATTGGTAAACAGCGTATCTCTTCCTTTAATGTAGATTTGGGTTGAATACTGGAAGAGGGTTTTTCTGCAGGTTTGATTCCTCCAGTTGAAAATAAATATGGTACTTTTTACCTCCCAGAGATGCAGCACAACCATGACTGCAAAATTCCCCCTCTCATATGTAAATTTGTATATTGGCTGATTCAAACTAGTTGTGTCTTTGGAGGCAACAGTCCTATGTTGATCCATGTTGTGTGGTATGGTAAGTTTATAGATTACCTTTTGGTCATCTGGGATGGTATACTATTAGAGGTTTCTGATTTTTTTCACTTCTTAAATGATCATTATGTGAATTTGGATTTTACTATGGCACTAGATTATCATCGGATTTGATCATTGAATCAGGCTTTGGAGGGTGAGAAGAAAGAAAGACAAGTGTTTACCTCCAAATACAGAAAACTCCTATTGATTGCTACTAACACATATAATAAACATGCAGTTACAGGTATACCAATACGAGGGGTGGGGGGGTTCAAGGGGTAGAATTTCTGAGACTAAAAAGAAATTGCAGTTCAACTGACATTTTTGAGCAACAAAGTGTTGGTTGGCATGGCAGGTAAGGAAGATTACGGTGCATGCATCTAAAGGAGAAATGTGAAGAAACAAAAAGTAAGTGATATGGTAAAAAATAATGTGCCTTGACAGAAACATGTGTGTTTGTCAATAACAACAATGTGATGATGCCTTTAGGAATATATTTACACAGAATTGAAAAAACATGGGAAAAAAGATTTCTTGTATTTCATACAATATGTTAGCAAAGGTACTGAAAAATATATACATAATAATGTCATCTTTCCTGAAGTGTGTACTCAACAGGAAACAAAGTCAAGGAAAATTACTGTATAAGAGCAAACCATATGGGTTTTGATCATACAATAAGTTCCTCTGTACTGCGGTGCATGGTCAGTTTGTATGATAGTGATGTAGCTACATCCATTCATCCTAAAAAGCGGGACAGAAGGAGAGCTTGGTGGGACTTTTTTCTAATGTGAAGACACAATCAACTTTCTCCTATACAGGTTTATACTGAAGATTGGGTATGAAAAGCTAAGGTGTGTTGTATGTTTTTTGGGTCCTGTGTTTTTGCCTGTATTAAATATAGATTATTTTGAATTACAATAACATTTTATGTTTTTTTCACATCAAGGAGTGAGCGGTCATATATTTTTTTTTATGCCAATATTATGCAAGGTTTCTTTATATGGCAATGTTTGTGTTGGTGGACAATCAACTTTTCAGTAGCTCTCCATAATGCAATGTCTATGATACTATATCATACCTTTTCACAAGAATTCCTATGGCATATCACACATCACCATCATGAAACATGTATACATATATGTTTGTGGGAATATCTGTGTATATGATTTGTATACACAGATTTATCAGGGCAAACCCCCTCATTGGCCATCAGTGGGAAAGCACTGTCCATTGAGCTTTGCTGTTTCATGTGCACTAGCATGGGATGACAGGTTGGAGTGGTTGTAGTAGTTATATTTCCAATGAGATCACATTTGGAGTGTCAGGACTCCAAAGAACTCCCAGGAACTTTCTATACCTTTTTATTAATTATCTATGGGACAGTGAGCATTAATAAAGAAAATGGATTACTAGAGCTATCTCTTTAGCTTCTATTTATGTTGCATTTACATGAAGTCACATTTAGCTGTAAATGTTCCTCTTTCTCATTAAATGTACCAACAAAAAATATTTTTTGGGGGGGAAAAGAAGTAATTTCCTATGATATCTTAATTTTAAATCATATCACAAAGTTGTATATAAAAAAGAATAAAATATGATGAAAAAGCTTTAACTACTGTGCGACAATGGACGTGCCTGGCACTTCCTGCAGTGAATCAATCGGTTTTCGCGAGCAACGATCGCGAAAACCGCTTTAACGGTGCTGATCTATTGCCTCGACATCGAGGCAATAGCCTGCACCAAAATTTATTTTCTGGGGCACCCACGATCACGCCACGGAGCTGCTCCGTCAATATGGCTATGCCTTCTGGGGGTCTAGTGGTAGTTAAGTAGCATAGCAATATAAAAAAAAAAAAAATATTTAATATTTAAAAACTAGTTATATAGTTAGATTAGCCTTAAATATTTTTTAGCATAAGGGATAGGGTTAAAATTAAATTAAAGTTAAAATATATTAAGGGATAGCATAAGGGTTAGAGTTGGGGTTAAATTTAGTGTTAAGATTAAATTTTGGGTTCGGGTTGGGGTCAAAAGGTCAATAAAGGAAAAAAACAAAAACACTATTTTTGTTTTTTGCCCCATAACTCGCAAAAAAATACCGAAAAATATGAAAACATGCATATTTCTGAACTCGGGACAACATTTAGAAACTATTTAGACGGGGTCTTTTTTAATGATTGTATTTGTGTAAATTATATTTTAGGTGAAAGTTAGAAAAAGTGGGTTTTTTAACATTTTTCATCATATTTTATGATTATTTTTGTAGTAAATTATAACATATCATGAACATAATGGTATCTAATGAAAGCCATTCTTATGATGATAAAAACAACATATAATTTGTGTGGGTACAGTATGTGAGAAAGAAGAAAATTGCAGCTAAACACAAACACCCCAGAAATGTCAAAACAGCCATTGTCACCAAGGGAAAGTCAAGGTTAAAATGTCTTGTCACTAAGGGGTTAAAAAAGACTTTTCAAACTTTTTCATGAAACATCTTTTACACCTCTACAAATACTAATAAAAAAAACTGCTAAATAGATTATAATATTTGTCCTGAGGTTAGAAATATCCCAAGGCAGTCTAGCAACAACATCAGAGTGACTGAAAATCCCAGGGGGATCAGGTTTGGTGTTGCTGGATGCCTCAATATTTAAATAGAATGCAGGAAATGTAATCGCTATAAGAACCAGGACATGTATATGGTTGACCAGTTACCTCTCTGCATGCCAGGTATACACAATATGTGTGCTATATCATCTGGCAACTATTTCAGGATTCCTGGTGCAAGAGGAATGTTCACTTGTACCAAATGGTGATACAAAACTGTTACAATTTATATCTTATATGATTCTATATTTTAAAAATCTAGTGTAGCTAAAATAAATAAAAATTAATTCAAATTAATATAGAATTTTTTTCTGGTGACTGGTATTCAAGTAACATACCATGTATCCTCAATGTTCCTTACCAGACATAACCAATGAATGGCTGCTGTTACATCACTACCATGCAAACTGACACCCACCATCCTTAAAATAACAGCACTATGTGGAGGAGCTTGTTCTATGTTTAAAACCCGTTTAGTTTGCTCTTAAAAAGCAATGCTCCTTGACTTTGTTTCCTGTTGAGCACACACTTCATGAAATATTAGACTATTATGTGTATATTTTTCAGTACCTTTACCAACATATTGTATGAAATACAAGAAATCTTTTTTCCCATCTTTTTTCAATTCTGTATAAATATCCTCCTAAAGGCAGCATCACATTGTTGTTCTTGACAAACACAAATTTATCTGTCAAGACACATTCTTTTTACCATATCTCTGACTTTTTGTCTCTTCGCATTTCTCCTTTAGATGCATGCACGCTAATCTTCCTTACCTGCGATGCCAACAGTCTGTAGCATCACCACTTTAGGCCTGTAATTCCACGAGAAGCTCTGACAGAAACAAATCATGATAAACATAAACATGTCATGGATGAGTTTCTCTTTTCTTCAACAAGCAGAAAAGACGTGACAGGAGGACAGTTTGCATTCACATATCTCAAAAGCCACCAGTTGCTGTAAACTAGCGCAATGGTAAAAAACACATTACTTTTTTCTCTCCCCATTACTAGAGGAAGTGCTACAATATTGCACAAAGCTGAACTGTAAAATTCCCCTGTTTTGATAACTTTGATTATTAGAGAAACGTTAGTACTGTACTATTTCAAGATAGTATAAAAATATATAACTGACTGATTCCTGCACAATGGTTGGTATTAAAAGTCAACTGAAGGAAAAAAAAAATTATGTTTTATTTATTCATTGCATCAAATGTAGATATTTTAATTAGAAATGCTTTAATGAAAGAATGTACCTGAGGCAGTCCTACTTTCTCCATATAGCTCTGTCAGTAGACAGACATGCTAAGAATCTTCGGTCAAGTCATCTTGGATGTAGGATAGTGCATTGTCCATTCCCTTAGTACTCAGAGTTACACAAGTGCCCAACAACACTATTACAAATTATCACCAGCAAACTCTGTACAATAGTTTAGTGAGTGCTGTTGTTGTGAGCTCACAATGGTTCATTATTACAGTTCACTTTACAGTACACTTGTCACTTTTAATGAAGCTACCCAACAGGTAGAGAAGTGAAGATCGGAATTTCATGGAAAGTCAGGATCCAGTTAAGGGATTTAAGGATCCAGTTAAGAGAAGAGGAGTAGCATGGGGAAAAAGTGATGATACGATAACTTGCTAGGAGAGTATTCTGAGGCAAGAGGACATAAAGAGAGTGTGTCAGCTTATGGAGGGCTATGTTTGTTAGCCAAGCATTTGAATTTTATTATGCAAGAAATAGGGAGCCCATGAAGATATAAGGTGGCCATGGGACCTCAGGCAGTAACAGTGCACAATTTTCACAATGTTCTCCCTCTTAATTGTAGCAGCAAGGCCTCATTTGCTCGGAAGACCCAGCTGCACAATAATTCAGAGGGAGGAAAAAACTAAGAAAATAAATGGTACTGAGTGATGGCAGAAAGGGTTACTATGATGAGGTGGAGGGGTTCTAATTAACTGGATGAAAGCAGAGGGGTTCTGCGATGATTGGAGTTGGATTGGCAGTGTAGAAGGTAAGGCAGGTGGTTGCTGAGTGAAGGAGGAAGTGGTGCTGTTATGATGGACAATAGAGGTGCTGAATGGTGTGAGGGAAATGCTGAGTGATGGATGGGAAAGGAGAGGATTACAAATGATGAGCTTCAAATGGAACATCATCGGTGAACCCCCAAACAAACCACCACTGATGAGTTCCTCAATTATGGAACTTTTTTTTATTACAGCTGCTTTGGATCACATACCTCATGATGCTCAGCCAGGGCGCTTTTTTTCTGGGGGAACATAATGCAAACTGTAGTTCACAGCTAAAATATCAGTCTAGCTCATGTAGGACTACATTTTCTATGATGCTCATCCTGCATCATAGGTGCCTTTTGCATGGCTTGCATGATTGGAACTGTGAAACAGTAAAACAGTAACAGTAAACAGTAACAGTAATCTTGGACACCAGAATGAATTTCCTGCCCTGGGAGGTCTGATCACCCTCAACCTATTTCACTCAACATCACTCAATCCTTGGGCACAGATCACTCAATCCTTGGGCATGGTCTGATGTTTAACACCTACCAGATCACATAGAGGTATGATAACTCTCATATCATAGCAGACACAAATGAGGGTTCTTATTATTACAACAAACACTTGCATTTAATGTTATATGACAATACAATGCCCTACCAGGTGTGAACACTGTGTTTTGCTACTCGAGTTCAGAAACTGATACAACACCCAAGCAACATTCCAGGGTCCTTTAAACATATGTGAACAGTGAGGTTACTAAACACCATCTCAGGTCTACCGAAGCCACTAACCCACAAACCAGTCTATCCCCAGGACACAGATATTCACTTGCTCTAGGTTTGAACAGTGTAACCCACCATTATACCTACTCCAGATGTATAGAATTGTTGAAATTGACGTATACTACCCATTATAGTTTTATGTATAATGTTCAACTGCAATGTTCAACTGTTTCTATGTGGTTCCACTTTATGACCTATAACGAGACCCCGTGCAGAACAAATACTAACATGAATCTTTGTTTGGTAGTTTTTTTTTGGTATGGTATACACAATATGAAAGAGCCAATAACCATTTTAGATTTAATACCACACTGTTTTGGAATCACAAACTCTACTTTTAAGGTCCAGGTACGTATCAATGTTTCTATATATTGACACTTACAGGGTCCCAAATGTTACCCTTTACATTATACAGATGCTTAATACATACTAGGATATGGATATCCTACATCAGAACCCTCTAGTACCCAGAACTCACATAGGCTACTGCTAATGCACCCCAGTTGCTAGATACTACTAGTTTAACCCCTTAGTGACAAGACATTTTTACCTTGACTTTCCCTTGGTGACAAAGGCTGTTGTGAGATTTCTGGGGTGTTTGTGTTTAGCTGTAATTTTCTTCTCTCTCCCATACTGTACCCACACAAATTATATGTTGTTTTTATCATCATAAGAAGGGCTTTCATTAGATATCATTATGTTCATCATATCTTATAATTTACTACAAAAAAATCATGAAATATGATAAAAAGGTTTTAAAAAAACACTTTTTCTAACTTTGACCTAAAATATAATTTACACAAATACAACCGTTAAAAAATAACCCATCTAAATAGTTTCTTAATGATGTCCCGAGTTCAGAAATATACATGTTTCCATATTTTTCGGTATTTTTTTGTGAGTTTTGGGGCAAAAATATTGTCCTAAATATAATCCTACATTATTCCTATATTGACTTTTTGAACCCAACACGAACCCTTAATTTAACCCTAACACTAAATTTAACCCCAACTCTAACCCTTATGCTATCCCTTAATATATTTTAGTTTAATTTCAACCCTATCCGTTATGCTAAAAATTATCTATTTTTAACCCTATAGGCTAATCTAACAGAATACTAGTTTTTAGCTAATTAATTTTTTTTTAGCATATTCCGAGTGACAGAAGTGAATTTACATTTACCACCAGAGGGCACAGCCATATTGACGGAGCATGCTCCGTGGGGCGATTGTGGGTGCACCAGATAGGAAATTTCAGTGCTGGCTATTGCCTCGACATCGAGGCAATAGACCAGCACTGTTAAAGCGGTTTTCGCCATCTTTGATCGCGAAAACTGCTTGATTCACCGCAAGACGTGCCAGGCACATCCATTGTCGGAAAGGGGTTATTATGCTAATGGAGTAAACACTTGAAAAATGTACCAGTTGTACCAATATATGTCCTATATATTGACTTAGTAAAAAAAACAGATCACTGTTTTAGTGTTACAGGCAGGACATGCTTCCATCACTTATGCCTCAGGGTTACTGTATGTCTTTATTGTCCTAATCTTTAAAGTGACTTCTGACTGGAACTAAAATATTCCACAAAAATGTTTTCACACTATATTTTGTTTTCCTGAGTAAGGTGAGTCTAACATCAATGCCACAAATGATTGCTTGATTAATATTTTTATCTAATGTACACACTTTTTACAATTAAGGTGTTGCATAGCGATACATCAAACATCCCCTGGTATTCCTGATGAATTATCCTATGCTAAGATTTATGACTCTATAGCCCATTAGGCTTTCAAGATTGCACAGCAACTTATGCCCAGAATAAAGCAAACCCTCCAAAGCCTTATCGGACCGTATAGTAGGAGTTAGGATTGAAATCAACAGACTCAATCTAGACATGGTCAAATACCTTAAATACACAAAAAGGAGGTATTATGAGAAATCAAAAAAGCTGACAAGCTGCTTGCATCAATGCTGAAGGCCAGGCTGCCTCCAGACTGATCCTAAGCATCAAAACTAAGACAGGCACAATCACAACTAGCCCCCAAGACATAGCTAGAGAGTTTTGTGACTATTACACATTGCTGTATAACCATTCATCTGAATACGCCTGAATGCACTCTACTTAACCCCTGCCTAATTCAGGCAATCGTGAATTACCTGGAACACCAAACTTTCAGACAACGACAGCAGCGCCCTGGATGGGCCAGTTCACTTAAACCTAACAAAGCCCCAGGACCTGATGGATTTAGTATCCCCTACTACAAACTCTTTAAAGACGAACTCATACCACACATGCTGCCACTGTATAATGCCACTCTTGATGGATGCTTCTTTACCAAGGACATGCAGGAAGCCTCTGTAATTCATATACACAAAACAAGGAAAGCAACTGATGCAGGGACCAATTACAGACCAATTTCCCTTCTAAACATACATTACAAAATTTTCACAAAAATCAACAAACTGTACCAGGTACTGGCTAAACTAATACATCCTGACTAAGTTGGGTTTATCCCGCACCGACAAGCCCTGGTCAACACGAGATGATGTGCAGACCTTATGTGGACAGCGACAGACCCAAATGCCCTCGCTGATTTTATCACTGGACGCGGAGAAGGCATTTGACCGCCTGAACTGGTAGTTTCTAAAGCTAACACTTGAACATATGAATTTCTAACAAACCTTTCAAAACTGTTTAGCCACCCTATACTATGCACCCTCATCATAAATGTCCAGGGAGACACTCCTGTACGTTTCCACAACCATAACGGCACTACGTAGGGTTGCCCTCTCTCACCACTCCTGTTCACTCTTTCCCTGGAACCTCTACTCCATGCTATTCGCAAAAACACAGACATAACCGGACTGACAGTGGACCAAAAGCAATACAAAGTTGCCGCATATGCTGATGACATTCTCCTCTCACTCACCAAACCACTCTCCCTAACCTGTTCCATGAACTGTCAATCTTCCAAGAACTGGCCGGACTGAAAATTAACACTGATAAATCGAAAGCCCTTCCCATATATTCCTACTGCCCCATACCATTAAGTTGTTTCACGACTCAACTTTCCGATTTCGGACAAACCCCTAACCTATCTAGGGCTAAGACTGACCAACGATCACTCAAGACTATATGAGCTCAATTACACCCCACTCCATGAACAATAAAAAATGATCTACAGAGATGCCTACCTCTCTCCATCTCATGGCTAGGTAGATTGACAACTGTAAAGATGAACCTACTGCCCAGGGTGCTGTATCTCTTTCAGGCTCTGCCGATTCCAGTAAACAATTCTGATTTCACATCCCTACAAAAATGTATCGACACGTTTATCTGGCAAACAAAAAGACCCAGGGTCAACAAGGTCACTATGCATAGGCATAAACTCTTGGGGAGTCTGGGGCTCGCCAAATATTATGTAGCTGCCCAAATTGCCCAAATATCGGCTTGGTATGTTCCAGTCTCTATTATCAGATGGGTTGATCTGGAACATGATCTTTTCTGACCAGATGTCCTCTCCCAGTGCATTAGAACACCAAGACCAGACCAACCTCTCCTTCATACTAAATGCCCCACGATCACTAACTCTCTTCGAAAATGGGACAGATACGCGATCAAACACTCCCTCACGGTTCAGATTTCCCTCCACTCCACGGTTCTGGTCCCAGGTCCATGGCCTCCTATCCAGAGTACTACAAAAAACTGTACCATTAAATCCATGCACCTTAGGACGAAAATTGTCTCATGGGGCAAATTCCCCTAGCTGCCAGAAGGGCACTTGCACAGGTTTGGAAACAAACCACCATACTCCCAAGTCCACAGTAATTGCAATGTTTGAGGACATTATTGATATGGATCAACTCACAGCACTGATCTGCAAAACGTCTTCCTCTTTCCACAAAACTTGGAGCCCATGGAGGTCCTGCTTCCCTAGGTGATAACCCTACGGGTAATCCACGTTGAGTGGAAAGTTAAATCCTCCCAGATGATATCTGACGAACCAGTTCTATACATACATATATACATCCAGCACTGTTCTGTACCACCCCATGCTGGAGAGGGTTCCATCATACGATTTCCTCCCTCCCTACTTCGCCCCTTGACCACCTAGAGACTCAATTCTCCATCTAATACTTAACTCTTGGTCCACACTGTACCAGGATTGTATGTACCCCACCCCTCCCTCTCCCCCTCCCTGTCGTCTGTTTCGATAGCTGATTCGTGTGCATACCTCACAGTTGTTAAAATATGATGTTCATTACCGGCTGTTGTAAGTCTACTTTATTGTGTACTGCTCACAACCCTATATGTTGTCACTATTGCTAAAGACAATGTCTTAATGATACGAAGAGTTATAACTGTCCTGAAAAGCTGGACTGTGTGTGTGCAAGTGGGACTATTTGTGTATGTGCGTGCATTTAGTGTGTGTGTGTATATATATTCATATATGTATATATATATATATATATATATATATTACACACACACACACACACACACACACACATTTCCTTTCAATCAAACATGAATGCGGCCCACGCAAAAATACATTTACAGTGAAGTGGCCCACTGCAGAACAAACTTGGACACCCCTGCACTAGAGAATACTTTTCAGCAAATCGCTTCTGGTCACAGAAGGAGCTAAAAACTGTGCTCTAACATTCCGAGAACCAATCTCTGCTTAGGTGTTAATGCACAGAAACAATCATCTGACTCATCAAAAGGTCAATCCTCCTCATCCAACAAAAGTTTACAAGGAACTTGGCAGTCAGGGAAATGCATATGCATCAACATGAAAATCTATAGAGAAACTGGGGTTAGAAAGATAAGTAATTTACTATAGCAAGAATGCCTGCTCGGCCCCTGTCTGCCCCTCAATATCATCTACTAGCAAGAAGGCAGCACTGACATTCACAGACATTCTTCCATGCTGCCTCTCTCGCGCTACACTTGCACTGATCTGATGTCAGAGCACCAGGGGTGCTCAAACCCGATCAATGCGTGGAGAGCGTGATACATGCAGCATGGAAGAATGTTGTCTCTCACACAGATAAGTAATGGGGAAGGGGATGGGGGGCTGGCTGTGGTATATTAATGGGCACAGAGTGTCATATTAATGAACAAACTGTCTGTGGCAAATTAATGGTAACATAGTGGCATATTAATGGATAAACAGTGGCATATTTATAGGCAAACAGTGGCATTTTCATGAGCAAACTGGCTCTGGTATATTCATGGGAAAACTTGCTGTGGTATTTTCATGGCCAAACTAACAGTGGCTTACTAATGGACAGATGGTGGCATATTAATGGACAAACTGTGGCTTGTTAATGAGGTAAGTCTTGGATGTGCAATGAGGTTGATGGGGCATTTCCTGGGGGCAGCGGCAAGTCCTGGCTGTGCAATGGGGGGATGGTGCATGCATTTAAATCATTGGCATGATAAACAGTGACCTGGATAAAATGACTTTGGAAGGGTAGGGGGGCGAGAGGGAGATAAAGGGATGAAAGGGGGATCAGTGAACCTGAGCTCATGCCAATTTGTGTCTAATATAGACTTCACATACATGGCAATATTTAACAAATAATAACAGAAAACAATATTATGAATGAATTAAATTTGAAATAATCAGAATTGTCATAGCAATGACAAGATATAGAGTATTATAAATTGATATAATAAAAACAATGGCAGACAAATCTTATTTTTTTATGATACGGCATGCAGGAGATGATGAAAATTAATGATCAATAACAGTGGACACTATATCAGTTATTAATCAACAGTTAGGGATAGTAATGTGACATGATAATATTTCTATGACAATAAAATTAGTGGTTTAAGTGGCTAATTATATTTTGAAGGCACTGAAAAGTGGATGATAAAATATTGTTATTTTTACTCTTAGATGGTACACCAGAGCTCTCTGATGGGTATCTCTGCTTGGTTATCCTCCTGGTGAGAAGATTATGTTAGGGTATTACTGATAAGCTTGTTGCTGTAAATACAACATTTTATACCACCACAGCCAGCAGACTGGACTTTTCAGCAATCCCTCTTGTATATAGATCCGTCTACAAATGTATCAGTTATGCAACTGTGCTTGGGAATTTTGACATATGCTTCAACAATCTTGTAAAAAACGGTTATTAATTATTTCATATGGGAATTTCCACTGGGATGTCAATAATTATGGCAGGGTAGCTCCCTTTGGATTATGATATACTCTCTTTAGGCATATGTGGTCCCAAATAAATATTTAAATAAAACAATAATAGGAATTAATATGTATTTCAGGGGGGGGAATAATTTAAGAAATGATTGGGAAAGTGGATGCTGATCTGGAGGAAGTTTGAAGTGAAGTGTGTATATAGAGTAGATCAAAATACACAGTCTGGACAAAGAGGGAAGGAGTTACCTAACCCACCAGCTTCTCCCATCTGCACTACAAAAAAAAATCTACTTTGCTATTCTCTCCTTGTTTAACCTGAAAATCCTTATCTGACCAATAGTAGCATTGTTCTTGATCTGTACTGTTTACCCTTCTTTGTGCATAAATATGGGGAGGACCTTGGGGATAGGGCACAAGTGTGAAGAGTCCTCACTTGAGACCACATAAAGAT
The DNA here is from genome assembly GCA_036172795.1 of Pelodytes ibericus. NCBI lineage: Eukaryota > Metazoa > Chordata > Amphibia > Anura > Pelodytidae > Pelodytes > Pelodytes ibericus. The sequence goes on from CM069863.1 coordinate 77,410,162, forward strand.
TTATCCTTCCAACACCTATTTACCTAATCACAGTAAACATGGTTTATTTGCTCTATACAGTATTTGCATTTATACTATTGTATTTCATACGTGCTGAGAGGCTTTATTATTTCTTATTGGTGAAAATGATCCATTATTCTAAATGGCCTGTTATTCAAAATACATCTGGTCCCAAGCATTTTGGATAAGAGATACTTAACCTGTATTATATGGTGTTTTTTCAATTTAGTTAGTTTATGCCCATTTGCCATATTTTTTGAAAAAATATATGTCATAATGGAATAAATATTAATATTTTTATATTATTATATTATATTATTATATTTATATTAATATTTTTATGAGCGATATTGCAGAAGGTCTTGTTGGCAAAGTATGTCTTTTTGCTGATGATACAAAGATTTGCAGCAGGGTTGATATTCATGGAGGGATAAGCCAAATGGCAAATGATTTAGCTAAACTCGAAAAATGGTCAGAGCAGTGGCAACTGACATTTAATGTGGACAAGTGCAAGATTATGCACCTTGGGCGTAAAAACCCAAAAGCAGAATATAGACTATTTGGTACAGTCCTAACCTCAACATCTGAGGAAAGGGATTTAGGAGTAATAATTTCAGACGACTTGAAGGTAGGTAGGCAATGCAATAGAGCAGCAGGAAATGCTAGCAGAATGCTCGGTTGCATAGGGAGAGGTATTAGCAGTAGGAAGAGGGAAGTGCTCATGCCATTGTACAGAGCACTGGTGAGACCTCACTTGGAGTATTGTACGCAGTACTGGAGACCGTATCTCCAGAAGGATATTGATACTTTGGAGAGAGTTCAGAGAAGGGCTACTAAACTGGTTCATGGGTTGAAGGATAAAACTTACCAGGAAAGGTTAAAGCATCTTAACATGTATAGCTTGGAGGAAAGACGTAACAGGGGGGATATGATAGAAACATTTAAATACATAAAGAGAATCAACACAGTAAAGGAAGAGAGTATATTTAAAAGAAGAAAAACTACCACAACTAGAGGACAAAGTCTTAAATTAGATGGGCAACGATTTAAAAGTAATATCAGGAAGTATCAGGAATAGGGTAGTGGATGTATGGAATAGCCTGCCAGCAGAAGTGGTAGAGGTAAACACAGTCAAGGATTTTAAGCATGCGTGGGATAGACACAAGGCTATCCTAGCTATAAGACCGGGAACGGGGGACTAATAAAAGTACTCAAAAAAAATTGGGCAGACTAGATGGACCGAATGGTTCTTATCTGCCGACACATTCTATGTTTCTATGTTTCTAATAGGGACAATTAAGCACTATTCAAGGCCTAATATGACCCTGTCTTTGTGCAATATATTGTAATGACCACTGTATTGAATCTCTTAGCAACTTGCATGATTCACTCTTAAAATATTTGTTACATTGTACATCATTACATGTATAGCAGTGTGTTGGTGTTAATAGTCTAACTAAAGTAATACAATTGAATCTGAGTATTACAAACATGGTTTTAAAAATACGTACACATTTAATCCTACATCAAAACATTTGCTATGATATATTTCAAACAAAGGAAATGCTAACTTACTTAACTATTTTTAAAAAATTTTACTTATACATGGTAAAAAAAAGGAAATTTTTTTAACAAATCTTTTAATGTAAAAAAAATAACTTTGAATCTACCTCTCAAGGTGACTTAATAGGTGACATATGAAAGTGGCACAAAATAGTTGACTAATAGACAGGAACAGATTTAAATCTCAGGCTTCTAAAAGAAGCTAGACTACAGATGCCCTTTGAATGCCAAAAATTAATAATATGGAACTTGGGTGTTGGTTAGTATGTCCTAAAAAAAGAGCTCTAATAAGTGGTGTGAAAAGATTAATCAGTTCAGTTAGTTTTAAAATGGTAAACATAACCAGAGAGAGATATAGCCATGTACTAACAAGAGGTTTTCAACACGAGGCCTTCAATTAAGTGTGTTTAACTTCCCTGTGATTTCCTCCTTATGCTTCAGACTGATGTAAGATCCATTTGAATCCATGTATGCCTATTACCACCCTTACCTACAAATCTTGCTACTGTGGCATTAAAATGTGCCTGAAAAGTGTCTAAATCGAGGCTTTCGCTTTCATAATCTTCTCAAGATAGGCATTTTACCAGTTGTCTAGTTACGTCATAATCTATACCTGATTGATCAGTTGCATGCTTATGTTTGAAGATCAGCTGCCTGAAGCAGATGTTATCAGTTTTATGTTCTACCTTTCAGAAATGACCCACAGGTAATGCTGTCAAGGATAACCAAGAAATGCAAACTTTATTCCCATTTAGTATAATTTTCCTTTTCTGACTTTGGAGCATGGTAACATTAGGACTAATGAAAGATTAGGACATAGCCTGAAGGAGTCAGAGGTGATGGTTTTGGCTTTATTGTCATTACTTATCAGCAAGGACTGTAGGAGCTATCCTTATTTAATGCTGTCAAGCAATGAAAAACATTCCTTCATCACCTCTCAGTCAGAAATACTAACTTTTAATCAATATCTAGGTTTACTCACTACTTCTTTACCAAAAAGAAAACATGCAAAAAGGTCCTTATCCAAAGACCCTAATAAGCTTAACATTTTCTGTATTAAAATGTTAGCATTTTTAAAATGGTTATGTACATTTTGAGATATTTTAATAATAATTTAAACCTAAGTAACTTATTTTGCACATAAAGGTACATAACTAACTAGTGAAACCATTTTGAAAATAAATAGTCAATCATGGAAAAAAGTGGTGGGAAGTATATATGGGTGAATATGAACAATTTAAACAACACTACTTCTTTACTAATCATTAGCACTACTATTCAGGTATAGCAAGTCTTTAGTGAGGATCTCTCCTATAAATCTAAAGTCTAGTTGCCCTTCAAAAATATATTCTGTCTTGACACGCACATTGTAACTCCATCGCCCCCCCCCCCCCCCCTGTCCATCTTCACCCCCGGCCACACTAAGCAATAAACTTGGGGCGCACCCCCGTAGGACCCTCTCCATCGCCTACTCCTGTTTTGTTTTTATAAACTGTGTAGTGTTCATGAATGATTGTAATGTCATTGTTGTTCAGCTCCAACAAATGATCTTAAATCTGTAAGAGACATGAAATTATTAATCTTGGATACAAACCCTTTACTTAACTGTCTATCTTACAACTGAAATAACTTTGTATGTTTACATGTTTATAAACAAAAAAATGGAAAAAAAATAATATATATATATATATATATATTATATATATATATATATATATATTCTGTCTTAACTAAAACTAAGTAGTCCTCATTCACTTATAGCACTCTATGGATATTTCACATCAACTTATGTGAACCCTTATTATATATATATATATATATATATATATATATATATATATATATATTTATTTATCAATGGTTTATCACACATCATCTAAGGGTATCACAAATAAGGAAGAAAAATGCACTACTTGCCTAAAATTCATTTTATTCACACACACCTAGACTATAATCAGACAATACAAAAATTTCCCAGTGTATTGAATATTTATCCGCCTATTCTATATCTCTTTCTATCTATGCATTGTATTTAAAATTGACATATATTGTAAAGTATACCACAATTTACGGTCATGATATCCTAAACAATGTTATTTATAAATTCTTGATTTTTTTTTTGGTTAGTTCAACGTACTTGCTCTATCAGCTATATCTTATTTCGATTGTTTTGACTTTTTACTTGTTTTAAATTTCAGAATAAAAGGTATTTGGGGCTTTTGTTACAATTATATTGTATTTCCATACATTTCTAACATATGCAACACTTATAATTTGAAACAGAAAAGCATTATTTAAAGGACAACTTAACTTTTTTTTCCCTTGTGAAAAATGTACTATCCCTAGTATGTGGACAAACTCTGAGGCAGAGTGAAGTGTAAACCCATTTAACCCATATGTATCTTTAAATATACACGTCAGGTTTACTTTGGACAAGGTCACACTATTTATTTTAAATGCTTGCTTCCCATAAGGAAGCAAGGGTTAAAAAATCTTTAGTTGTCCTTTAATTATGGCAATATACCATAATAAAGATTGTGGATTTATCAGATAAGCTCTGTTCCCTTTAATCAGCATGAGATTTATGTAAAATACTATTTTCCTTATGTCAAACGAAACATGCATTTTATTTAGTATGATGCACAATTCATGGGGATTTATAAGTTAATAATACTATTTTCCAACAAAATTCACTGATTTTCATTACTGATATAATTTTTATAATAGATGCTTTTATGCACAACTAGCCAACTATGAATCTACTGTTTAGTAATATTTGCTTTTAGAATTATGTTATT